>CM055269.1:59769742-61222242 GCA_029237695.1 Conchocele bisecta
CGGAGAGGCTGAAATTCTCTGGGCCGTGTTTTTGTGCCGCCTTGAAAATTGAAATCATCCCCATATACAGTTTCGTTTGCCTATTGGTACATATTGCAAAATATCATTATTAATGGACATTGGGTATACCAACCACTGGGGTGAAAAATTACCGATGTGCTCTATATATCAAGTTTACGGACAGGCTGAAACTTCTCATGGCCGGGTGCTTTTGTCCCCGCCGTGAAAATTGAAATCATTCCCATATATTTCACGTTTGTTTTGCCTTATATTGGTACATATTGGCTATCATTATTAATAGGCACATTGGGTATATACCAACACAAGTGAAAAAAAACCGATGTGTCTATATATCATTTAGGACAGGCTGAAACTTCTCTGGGCCGAGTGCCTTGTTCCCTTTCGCCTTGATTGATTAATTCAATACTATTCACGTTTTTTTTGCTTACTCTCAATTTGGACGGTGTGCGTTGCCCCGCCTGAAAAATTGAAATCATTCCCATATATTTTTTTTTCAACGTCGGGGCTAAAAAATATGGTACATTTATTGCTATCCAATTATAATAGCCAACATTGATATCACAGGGGTGTGAAACAAATACCGATGTGTTCTCTATATATCAAGTTTAACGGACAGGCTGAAACTTCTTCATAGCCGGGTGCTTTTGTCCCCGCCGTGAAAATTGAAATCATTCCCATATATTATTTCACGTTTTTTTTTTTGCCTTATATTGGAACATATTGCTAATATATAATAGGCAACATGGTATACTAACCACAGGGGTGTGAAAAAATACCGATGTGTCTCTATATATCAAGTTTACGGACAGGCTGGAAACTCTCATGGCCGTGTGCTTTTGTCCCCGGCCTGATTGAAATCAGTCCCATATTTCACGTCGTTTTTGCCGTATGTACTATTGCATAAATCATTAAATAATAGGCACATTGGGTATATACCAACACAGGGGTTTCTACGATGTGTTTTCTATATATCAAGTTTACGGACAGGCTGAAAAACGGTTCTCATAGCCGGGGTGCTTTTGTCCCCCGCGTGAAAATTGTAGTTGCCTTTATTTTCTTGGAACGTATTGCATATATATTAATAGGCACATTGGGTATTTTAATACCAACACAGTTTTGTGATTACCGATGTGATCTCTATATACAGGGGTTTACGGACAGGCTGAACAAATGGCAGGGTGCTTTTGTCCGCCGTGAAAATTTGAAATAATTTCCCCTATATCCCCTTTCACGTGTTGACGATTCTATATCATATATAATAGGCACATTGTATATAACGGACACAAAAAATACGATGTGTTCTCTATAATTTCTGGCAAACTTTCTCATGGCCGGGTGCTTTTGTCCCCGCCGTGAAAATTGAAAATTGAAATCATTCCCATATTTCACGTTTATTTTTGCCCTTATATTGGAACATATTGCATAATATCATTATTAATAGGCACATTGGGTATATACTAACACTGGGGTGTGAAAAAATACCGATGTGTTCTCTATATATCAAGTTTACGGACAGGCTGAAACTTCTCATGGCCGGGTGCGGCTTTTGTCCCCGCCGTGAAAATTGAAATCAGTCCCATATATTGCACGTTTTTTTTTGCCTTATATTGGTACGTATTGCATAATATCATTATCAATAGGCACATTGGGTATATACCAACACAGGGGTGTGAAAAAAAACCCCGATGTGTTCTCTATATATCAAGTTTACGGACAGGCTGAAACTTCTCATGGCCGGGTGCTTTTGTCCCCGCCGTGAAAATTGAAATCAGTCCCATATATTTCACGTTTTGTTTACCTTATATTGGTACATATTGCATAATATCATTATTAATAGGCACATTGGGTATATACCAACACAGGGGTGTGAACAAATACCGATGTGTTCTCTATATATCAAGTTTACGGACAGGCTGAAACTTCTCATGGCAGGGTGCTTTTGTCCCCGCCGTGAAAATTGAAATCATTCCCATATATTTCACGTTTGTTTTGCCTTATATTGGTACATATTGCATAATATCATTAGTAATAGGCACATTGGGTATACACCAACACAGGGGTGTGAGAAAATACCGATGTGTTCTCTATATATCAAGTTTACGGACAGGCTTCAACTTCTCATGGCCGGGTGCTTTTGTCCCCGCCGTAAAAATTGAAATAATTCCCATATATTTCACGTTTTTGTTTTGCCTTATATTGGAACGTATTGCATAATATCATTAGTAATAGGCACATTGGGTATATACCAACACAGGGGTGTGAAAAAATACCGATGTGTTCTCTATATATCAAGTTTACGGACAGGCTGAAACTTCTCATGGGCGGTGCTTTTGTCCCCGCCGTGACAATTGAAATCAGTCCCATATATTTCACGTTTTCTTTGCTTTATATTGGAACGTATTGCATAATATCATTATTAATAGGCACATTGGGTATATACCAACACAGGGGTGTGAAAAAATACCGATGTGTTCTCTATATATCAAGTTTACGGACAGGCTGAAACTTCTCATGGCCGGGTGCTTTTGTCCCCGCCGTGAAAATTGAAATCAGTCCCATATATTTCACGTTTGTTTTGCCTTATATTGGAACATATTGCATAATATCATTATTAATAGGCACATTGGGTATATACCAACACAGGGGTTTGAAAAACTACCGATGTGTTCTCTATATATCAAGTTTACGGACAGGCTGAAACTTCTCATGGCCGTGTGCTTTTGTCCCGCCTTGAAAATTGAAATCAGTCCCATATATTTCACGTTTCGTTTGCCTTATATTGGTACATATTGCAAAATATCATTATTAATAGGCACATTGGGTATATACCAACACAGGGGTGTGAAAAATTATCGATGTGTTCTCTATATATCAAGTTTACGGACAGGCTGAAACTTCTCATGGCCGGGTGCTTTTGTCCCCGCCGTGAAAATTGAAATCAGTCCCATATATTTCACGTTTTTTTTGCCTTATATTGGTACATATTGCATAATATCATTAGTAATAGGCACATTGGAGTATATACCAACACGGAGTGTGAACAAATACCGATGTGTTCTCTATATATCAAGTTTACGGACAGGCTGAAACTTCTCATGGCCGGGTGCTTTTGTCCCCGCCGTGAAAATTGAAATCAGTCCCATATATTTCACGTTTTTTTTTGCCTTATATTGGAACATATTGCATAATATCATTGTTAATAGGCACATTGGGTATATACCAACAAAGGGGTTTGCAAAGCCACCGATTATAGATTAGTTTACAGACAGGCTTCAACTTCTCACGGTCGGTTACATATCGGCACATTCATATACATATACGCCATTTGGTAGAAGAACTACGGTACGCTGTGTGAATAATATCATCGTTACCATTCATATTGTGTATATACCAACAAATTGGTTTAATTTCCCAACCCCCCCCCCCCCCCCCCCCCCCCCAGCGTGAGCCCTTTAAGCCGCTATGACTAGGCTGAAGGTTTTCACGGACTTACGGGGCTCACACCCCCAGCGTGAGCCCCTTAAGCCGCTTGGCTAGGCTGAAGGTTTTCACGGACTTAAGGGGCTCACGTTACACCGGCATGAGTTCAACCGACCTGTCCGTTCACGCACAATGATTCGTCGACCCAGATTTTTACTGTGCGTCACAACATCTGACGACGTCACATTTTGCGGACCATGTCTGGCTTAGCCCTTCACGTCTTCCCGTCCACTGTCTATCAGACTATAACTATATCGTTCGCAAATTGTCATCCGGATGGTGCGCTTTCACCATATATGTAAGACCCAGATCGGGGGTCAGTCCCAGAATGGGGGTCAATCCCAGAACGGGGGCTAATCCCAGAACCGGTCCGAAAACGTGACGCCAATCATAGAACGGGGGCTAATCTGAAAATGGCCGGAAAATACCGGAAAATTAAACACATGGGACATTTACAAGATACGACCGGCATGGAAAGAGGAAATGCATACTTTTAGCATTGCTAAGCACTTCACGGTAATTAATGTACGTTTGGCCTAGATGACAATACAGGTGGAAGACTCTGACCTAGGACCTGATAAATGGCTCATTTGTAAACCGCTACCCCACCCACCAATTCCCGTACAATAGCCACTATATCGTTTTCAAGGTAGGAAAGAGCTTGGAAAAATGTTTCGGACTCGCTCAAACACCACACATTTCGATTTTGCTGCTGGTTTATGTCTTCGGTAATCGATAAATGTCTTCGGTCTTCAAATATATTCACTTCAATCATCTGCTTTTAGCATTTCGTTAGATACGGGCAATTTAGCTACCACAGCCAAGCTGAACATATGTGGCGCACCTACACCACCAATGACATGACATTTTCCCATGTCATAAAGTTTGTAAGACTTTCTCAAATAACTTTGAAATTTGTGTAAATGTAAAGTTTGTTTACACCATGTCAAGTTAGAGTCCAATATGCCATGGGGGTATGTATATCCATGTTTTACAAACATACCGTCTAGTTAAAATATGTCGTCGCATAAGAAACGTTAAATAATGTCGCTATATATATTATTTCCCAAGCATTTATTTGAGCCAGCAGCAAACTACACGGAAACGACAACACTTCACATTCACCTTTTTCAAAATATGCATTAAACACAATTAATTACGTTATTTGGGCCGCAATCCAAAACATGACGTTGCCATAGCAACTGCAACACGAGCCATGAACATTATCTTAGGTTAATGGGAAACGATTGGCCAGGCTACGAGATATCCAAATTTTGTTGAAATGCGATAAAAGATGACAAAACGATGGCACTTGTCCGGGTATGTTATGAACACCACTCGTATAAACTGAGACGATTTAAAAACACAAGGTGGTATACATGTTATTGGACACCCCTATGGGATTATCCACGTGACGGCAGTGTACCACTGACTTTAATGTATCGTTTCCTGGTTATTGAGATATAGATACTAGATTGCTATTTATCCTCATAATATAATGATTTGCCAAATTGTGGGCGAATAAATAACATGTTTACCTACTAATTGTTGCGTTTTTAAATCGTTTAACTATACATAATGTTTGCATTACATAGTGTGTAGCAATAATGCAAGCTTCTATCGGCTGGTGTTTTTCCGCGACGGACCACACTTCATGTGTTGTTAAAGCAGAGATAAGCGGTGCAACGGGGAAAGTATATTTATATTCAATGCCTTTGTAATCGGTATATATATAGACCCAGATCACTCGTGCAGTCTTTCGTTGTACTGTTCAGTCGGTGAAATACCAGCCATGCTTTTGACAAAGAATTTAGGCCATCATAAGGACCCGTCCTACCCCTCGTCATCATATGATTGAAACATAATTGCTTCCCATCTATGATGGGATATAGTATAACATATATATGTGAACAATGTCTCGTTACTGTATACTATATATGCATCATGGTGTTTTTATGACGATTTTTTTTCGGCCATTTCAACTTAGCCATTTTTTCCACACTTGTGCATATGTACACTCCTGTATAGCGTATACAGTTTGTGTAATCAGCTCATCCGACAGCTTTCAGCAAATGGATGTGAAACTGCATGTGCACACGTCTTCGGCTCTTGTTGAACATGTGCACCATATGCCATGGTGTTTTTATGACGAAAAAATATTGAGTTTTTATTTCGAAAAAGTATGTTCTCACGAAAATACGGCATTTTCAATCATCGCCATTTTTTCCAGAACTTTTGCAGACACTCCTGTATACGTATATATAGTTTGTGTAATTAACTCTTCCGACAGCTATCAGTCAATGGACCTGAGACTGTGTACACGTCTTCTGCACATATTGAACATGTGCACCATGGTGTTTTTATGACGAATAAATATGTTTTCACAAAAATAAGACCTTTTAAACTTAATATTTACCGCACCTTAGCATACCATCCTGTATAGGGTATATATATATATATATATATATATATAGTTTGTGTAATCAACTTCTCCGACAGCTGTCCGTCAATGGATATGAAGATTTGCACACGTCTTCTGCACATATTTTACATGTGCATAATGGTGTTTTTTGTGACGGATGTTTTTTTCCACAAAAGTATGGCCTTATCAACATCTATTTTCCCACACTTGTGATACAATCATGTATATGTAGCATATAAGAGTACGTGTTTGTGTAATCAACTCCTCCAACCGCTGTCTGAATTCTTGTTATTTAATGGGATCAAATATTGCCCACTATATAGGCCTACATGTTTTATAAGGTTCTCAAACGATACATATTTTGGGAGGGATTCACGCCCGATGAGTCCCGTCTAAATCCGCACCTGCTATGCCGTTAGCCAATCCTCTGACTCGAGTACAATGTAATGCAAACCGTTGCCGGCCTAATGCGATATGGCTTCTTTATTTATACCTATATACATTTGCAATCTGAGCATGCTTATGAATGTATTATAAGCCGTTTTGATCTAACATCAACGATCGAAGTTGTGACTTTCGGGACAGTTTTTATGTTGGCATTTTCTCGCGCATGTCGTACCAATATATTTTATGACTCATAGCAGGTGCGCGAAAATGAATAACGAGTTACGTCTCTTGCAATCAATATCCGGGCTGCTGCGCCGTTAAAAAAGGCAGTGGCTGAAGGAGTCTGAGAAAAAAGAAATCGTATTTGTCAATTCATTCTTGTGAATTGGTGTAGACATGGCGGATGCGGCTGACCATGAGGGTCAAGCGGCACCTGCTGTACAAGCCGTGGCCGAACTGGACGCGTTCGTGTCGTATTTATCGCGGTGTGTGCCGATGATTTTGGAGGATCGCGTCACCGCCTCCCCGACTTTGAAGGCTGCGCTGCTGGACCGTCTGAGTGGCGAACAGATCAAGAAATTCTTGAGCGACCATCAGACACCGGCACTACTTGTGCAAAGGTCGTCTGCAAAAGGTGATTAGGAAATAATGTTAGGAAATTAACTCTTTAAACATTTTCCTGTGACTATTCATTTCTTTATCATATGGCACCCTCCCCCATCTTAGGCATCTACCAACATTTATGTATGTGATGGCTGAGTGGCGGGGAGGGTAGATGGGGGAATGGAATGGTGCGTGCGTAAGCACCATTCCATTCCCCCATCTACCCTCCCTGCCACTCGGACATCGCATTTTTTTTTTTGTCTGAACCATCTTCAGCACCATTCCATTCCCCCATCTACCCTCCATGCCACTCGGACATCGCATTTTTTTTTTGTCTGAACCATCTTCGTGGAAAATTAGAGATAGTCGTCGTCAACAATACTTAACGTGCGTCATCAATACTGACAATAGTATTCATTTTAAGGTGAATCTTAACTGGGATTCACACCTGCCGCCTGGGACCTACTGTCTGTTCTACATTTTGCGGCCGACAAACTTTTGGCCATTAATCACAGTAAATCTAAAAAATATTTAAATGCAAGTACTTTTTCATCAATACAGTTCTTTAGGGTATAGCGGATCGCTAAGCAGATTATTGCTGCATACGTCTTTAAAATATAACGTTTGGACAAGTACCTGGTGCCAATAGACAGGAAAAAGTGTCTTCTTTCCAAATTGGGTTACCTTTTTAATTTATTTCAAGGTTTTACTCGCATAATTCCTTGTTTACCTAACGCATTGAATTAGTCAGTAACGGATAGCGTTGGGGTTTACCGGATCGCTGTGCGACAGTTGCTGAGGGGGGAGTCTCAAAACATTCCAAATCATGTATTTGTTAAATGTAAATGACTTGGAAACATGCTTACATGTAGACTCCTTCTTCCTAACTCCGGGGGTACGAACAACTCCGTGGGTTTTTGTTTTTGCACGCTGTAACATTTCACACGAGTGCAAAGTTTGACCCAGCTTCTGTAGATACCAGGTCACGTGATATGCAATGTTAACACAGAACAGAACATGGTCTACTCGACTGTCTCCCAAGTTTGTGTCATGAAACCAATATGGGATTTTTTAACTAAAAAAAACAGTTAATTTTGTATACTGTCTCCATTTCATAGGCTTATATTTCCAAATCAATTAACTAAGCTACAAACAATTTTGGATGAAATGCGAAATGATGGACCACACGTTTGACAGGGGTGAACATTTTGATACTTTTGCCATGTGGAGTAAAGAAAGTCAGCCTAGTAGACCATTTCCCCGGAGTTGGGTTAACTTCCTGTCCCGGGCACCTGCAAGATGGCGGACAGCTGAGAGGTCAGAAATGTTTATTGTTTGTTTATTTGTTTTATTATGGTGTTTTCACATGTTTCAAAGAAAACAAATATGTAAAGCAATCAATGTTTAAGTGTAGATGAATACCCAAAAGTCCCCGGATGTTCTTTACACCCCCGGAGTTCGGCAGTAAGAGGCTATATTACATTCAGACATGCCAAGTCTCCCGATTTGATCGGGAGTCTCCCGATTAGAGACTCAAAACCCGATTCTCATGATCGGGATGAAAAAAAATCCCGATTTGAAAAATGTAAAAAAATAATAAAAATGCAAAAAATAACAGTTACATTTTACTTTATTTGGTAGATATACAATTCAAAAAAAACATTTATAGCTTTAAAAAATACATTTGCTATAGTGTTTTCAGGTCGTATTTTGTTTGAGACGATCCCCGCAAATACGCAAAATCGGCGATCCGCTACTACCGGAATCAGTTGCGTTATTATTGACATCTGTGTTCAGTGACATGGCGTGATTTATGAACCAAGCTTCTTTGCAGTTATAGAGGACATGATTGTACATCATATTATTCACAGAGTTTGTTTTTTCCAAACTAACTGTTTATACATTTTTAGTGAAATTACTCTGGAGCAACCTACTTTCGCTTTAACTGGTGTAAACTTCCGGTTACGTCATTGTGTTTCTTGACGCTATACGCACGGCAAGGAAGCTGCTATATCAAAGTAAACATGTCATTGTATGGGGGATAGATCACTCTTCCTAACGGTAATATTTTATTTATTTTAAATGTACATTATAAAAAAATATGTTGATACAAATCTACACCGATCCGCTATACCCTAAGATCCGCTATACCCTAAAGAACTGTAATAATTATAAAAGTCACCCTCCCCAATTTTTTTCATTTGATGAAATTCCGTCAAATATTGTTTTTTGAAAAAAAATAATTTTTCTGTGGGAGTTTAACATGGGGGCTAAAATAGATTTTTTAAAATAATTTTGGAATTTGTGGACCGATTTTCAAAATCTAACATTTGTTTTCTTAGTTACATCATTTCCAAGCTATCTAGTCGGGTTTCAGAGTCAATTTCCAAATATTTTATTTTTTGGCCTCGTCTTCCACCTCTTTTACTCCCATGTTAAATTCCCATAAGAACATATTTTTTCGCTATAAAATCAATATTTGATGGAATTTCATCAAACAAATAAATTTGGGGAGGGTGACTTTTTTGTTATTGATGAAAAATCTCGTATCAAATGCAAACTTGAAAACATGTGATAAACAAAATATCGTAGTCATTTGATACGAGATTTATGTTGAAGCTTTTCAGCAATTTTAGCATTAATATAAATTGTGCCGGACGAATTTCAAATCATAACTTGTTTGATACCCTTTATGCATGTATGTTTTAACCCTTACACAGCTATCTTAATTAGCCAGGTTTTTTGGAAAAAAAACCCAGGCTATTGGATTGGTGAAAGCCGGGCGGGCGGCTGGCGGCGTCCACAATCAATGTTAAGTTTTCGTGTTTGAGTCCATTTCTTTGTTACTGTGCCACCTAGGACCACCAAACTTTCACAGCTTCATAATCAAGGGGTGCCCACCACATATCACTATCCAACATGCTACTTTTTTTTTAACTTGACCCATTTTTTCCGCGCAGTCGACTTAGCCATTTTCAATGTTAAGTTTTCGAGTTTACAATGTTAAGTTTTCGTGTTTAAGTCCATTTCTTTGGTACTGTACCACCTAGGACCACCAAACTTTCACAGCTTCATAACCAAGCGGTGCCTACCACATACAACTATCCAACATGTGACCATTTTTAGCCAGGTTTTTTAAAAAAAAATCCAGGCTATTGGATTGGCGAAAGCCGGGCGGGCGGGCGGCGTCCACAATCAATGTTAAGTTTTCGTGTTTGAGTCCATTTCTTTGTTACTGTACCACCTAGGACCACCAAACTTTCACAGCTTCATAATCAAGGGGTGCCCACCACATATCACTATCCAACATGTTACTTTTTTTTTAACTTCACCCATTTTTTCCGCGTAATCGACTTAGGACCACCAAACTTTCACAGCTTCATAATCAAGGGGTACCCACCACATATCACTATCCAACATGTTACTTTATTTTTTAACTTCACCCATTTTTTCTGCGCAGTCGACTTAGCCATTTTCAATGTTAAGTTTTCGCGTTTACAATGTTAAGTTTTCGTGTTTAAGTCCATTTCTTTGGTACTGTACCACCTAGGACCACCAAACTTTCACAGCTTCATAACCAAGGGGTGCCTACCACATACAACTATCCAACATGTGACCATTTTTAGCCAGGTCTTTTGAAAAAAAAATCCAGGCTATTGGATTGGCGAAAGCCGGGCGGGCGGCGGGCGGCGTCCACAATCAATGTTAAGTTTTCGTGTTTGAGTCCATTTCTTTGTTACTGTACCACCTAGGACCACCAAACTTTCACAGCTTCATAATCAAGGGGTGCCCACCACATATCACTATCCAACATGTTACTTTTTTTTTAACTTCACCCATTTTTTCCGCGCAGTCGACTTAGCCATTTTCAATGTTAAGTTTTCGCTTTTACAATGTTAAGTTTTCGTGTTTAAGTCCATTTCTTTGGTACTGTACCACCTAGGACCACGAAACTTTCACAGCTTCATAACCAAGGGGTGCCTACCACATACAACTATCCAACATGTGACCATTTTTTTACCTTCACCTATTATTTCTACGTAATTGACTTAGCTATTTTCAACGTTAACTTTTTAACGTACGTCTGGTTAGAGTTTTTTGTTAAAACTTTTTCGTTATACTATATCTCTGCAACTGCTTCGCCCATTACCTTGAAACTTCACATGGGTGTTTATCATCATTGTCGCACCTGCTTGCGGAAAGCGCGATCCTGTGCCCAATGTCAAGGTCAAATTACTTTGAATTTTTTTGTTAAAGTTTTTTCGTGTACTATATCTCTGCAACTGCTTCACCCAATACCTTGATACTTCACATGGGTGTTTATCATCATTGTCGCACCTGCTTGAGGAAAGCGCGATCCTGTGCCCAATGTCAAGGTCAAATTACTTTGAATTTTTTTGTTAAAGTTTTTTCGTGTACTATATCTCTGCAACTGCTTCACCCAATACCTTGATACTTCACATGGGTGCTTATCATCATTGTCGCACCTGCATGCGGAAAGCGCGATCCTGTGCCCAATGTCAAGGTCAAATTACTTTGAATTTTTTTGTTAAAGTTTTTTCGTGTACTATATCTCTGCAACTGCTTCACCCAATACCTTGATACTTCACATGGGTGCTTATCATCATTGTCGCACCTGCTTGCGGAAAGCGCGATCCTGTGCCCAATGTCAAGGTCAAATTACTTTGAATTTTTTTGTTAAAGTTTTTTTGTGTACTATATCTCTGCAATGCTTCACCCAATACCTTGATACTTCACATGGGTGTTTATCATCATTGTCGCACCTGCTTGCGGAAAGCGCGATCCTGTGCCCTATGTCAAGTTCAAATTACTTTGAATTTTTTTGTTAAAGTTTTTTCGTGTACTATATCTCTGCAACTGCTTCACCCAATACCTTGATACTTCACATGGGTGTTTATCATCATTGTCACATCTGCTTGCGGAAAGCGCGATATCGTCAGCATTTTGGCATACGTCCGTCCGTTCGTCCGTGTGTCCGGTTAAAGTTTTTTGGTTAAAGTTTTTCCAACTACTATATCTATTTTTTTAGTGTCCATGCCTCGCCCCAAGGCGCGACATGCAGGCCACGGCCATCTAGTCTACAAAAAGTGGGTATAATTATGTTATCCAAGTGTCTATGCTTGGAAAAAACCTGGCCTTCGTGGCTTTGCCTCGTTTCTTGTTTTACCTTCACCTATTATTTCTACGTAATTGACTTAGCCATTTTCAACGTTAACTTTTTAACGTACGTCTGGTTAAATTTTTTGGTTAAAACTTTTTCGTTATACTATATCTCTGCAACTGCTTCGCCCATTACCTTGAAACTTCACATGGGTGTTTATCATCGTCCATATTTTCATTCTAACCCCCAACCGTGCGGCCCCTGTGCGCAATGTCAAGGTCAAATTACTTTGAATTTATTTGTTAAAGTTTTTTTGTGTACTATATCTCTGCAACTGCTTCACCCATTACCTTGATACTTCACATGGGTGTTTATCATCATTGTCGCACCCGCTTGCGGAAAGCGCGATATCGTCCGCATTTTGGCATACGTCCGTACGTCCGTGTGTCCGGTTAAAGTTTTTTCGTTAAAGTTTTTCCATCTACTATAGCTATTTTTTTTAGTGTCCATGCCTCGCCCCAAGGCGCGACATGCAGGCCACGGCCATCTAGTCTACAAAAAGTGGGTATAATTATGTTATCCAAGTGTCCATGCTTGGCTAAAACCTGGCCTTCGTGGCTTTGTCTTGTTTTTTGTTGTTTTATTTTTCATTTTTATCCTCAAAAACATGCTTTGACAGCACTTTAGAATAATTTACAACATGCTTTGACAGCACTTCAGAATGATTCTGAAGTGCTGTCAAAACATGTTTTTATTGAGAAATAATACAAGATATAAAAGCAACAGCAGACAACAATTGTTGTGCGTACAGGGATCCTCTAGATTATCAGACAAAAATGGCAGTTTTTTAATGATATTTTTCTTAAAATAGCAGCTACGGGCATAAAATTTTCACAGAACAATCGTCGGTTCTTGCTTTTTCAACGCATGCAAACTATTTAGCAAACTGCCATCTTTCTCACTTAAAATTGGGTCAGATCATCAGTCGTAAGATTGCCCCGAAATTAACATCGACCATCAATTATCCGGACAAATGTATGACCCGTCTTATAATTTGTATTCTCACCTTAAAATCAGGGCTCCAGATAAAGAATTAGTAATTTAGTATTGTTACTCCATCATTTCTGACGTAATTGGGTATTTCAAAATTTTAATTGGGTAAAATAAATCACACTACTTTGTTTGGAAATGAAAACATGTCTTGGCAAGGAGACAATTCTAAGGAAATACCAAGATGTGTTTTCATGGGAAAATAAGAAAAATATGCTATATTTTTGGCCTGTTTATTGTTTTCTGCAACATGATATAGGTACCACAATTGTTCTCATTGCTTTTTGATACTCACTACTTCTGATTTCAATTGGGTTTTTGGCCATTTTAATTGGATATTTACGCAAATACGCAGCTTATCTGGAGCTCTGTAAAATCATAATGTTATCGCCTGAAAACCAGTGTAAACACTAGCATTGTGTAGTTCTGCAGAAAAAACAATCACCATTCGCTTCTTGGAAAACATCGTATTTATAGAATTTATTGTATTTATAGAACAACTCTGCAATGACGTAATGGGCGCACTCGATTAACTTCGTCATAATTTGGTAGAACAATCCGCGGTAATGAGGCCCATAAAGGAAATTCTGATCGTTTCGTACACTGGTGTTTTCGCACCTGTCGATTTTACCCACAATTTAATATGGGTGCGAAATGGTGTGTAATGGCTTGGGGCGATTTGGCCTTCAAACATTTATTATTTGTTTTTGGATAAGTAGCTCTTCGTTCTTTTTCCATCATGATACATTTTCGCATTCCTTCCTATCTGCTCTGTATTGTACATTGTGTAACAGTCTGAAAATGATATTGGAGGAATGCATCGTATCGTCTGCATACTTCACACAACAGAGTATTGAAAAACTCTAGGGGCCTCAAATTATGCGCATGCGCAGTGACAGATACAAGCCCCCGCGCGACTTTTGACGTTGTAAACAACTTGCGGACATAGTTGGGGGGAATGTTTTCAGCAAATTTTACTAAAATGTTTACCTTGGCGACATATTATTCACACTGGCATGGAAACAGCAAGCACCTGAGTGACTTAGATGTATTTGTTGCGAAATCGGATCAAATGATAAATTGATTGTCCGGATAATTGGTATGACCCCTGTAGCGGTATAAGGGTTAATAGCTAAAAGTTTGTCGGCAGAAAAACGTGGAACAAACAGTAGTGATCCAGTTTAGTACCTGTAGGTGCCGTTTCAGGACATTTGTCTATCCTTACTGAAGGTTTTATTTTTATGCCACCGGGTTTCGAAGAAACGGGTGGCATATAGTGTTTGGACCGTCCGTTCTTGTTATTGTTTAAAATGAGTCTGAAGAAGTAAAACCCCAATCAATCAATCCACACATCAACTTCTACATTTTATGTTGTGACCACACATTTGAACCATCTCGTCAAGATGAGTTGTGACAACATACACTTTCATTGATAAATGAGAAAAATAAAGAATATATTGCAAACAATTCTTACGCCTTACCATTCATTCAATACATTATTCCATCTTGCACAGATAAGTCCGAAGAAGTTGCTGGAATCGATGTAAAACCCCAATCATATCAATCCATACCTCAACTTTTATAGTTTATGTTGTGACTACTCATTTGAACCGTCTCGTCAAGTTCAAATGAGTAGTGACAACATATACTTTTGTTGAGAAATAAGAAAAATAGAAAAGAAATATTGCAAACCATCAAATCCATTATTCCATCTTGCACAGATGAGTCCGAAGAAGTTGTGGAAGGCGGGGATGGTGATGCGGAGGGCCTTGTGTCATACCTCATCTCGTGTGATGTCCACTTCACAAGCTCCAAGATCACAAGGTACGGCTTCGAGACGTGAACATAAACCAATCATGTCGTGGGAGTCTGTCGATTATGACAATGTTTAGCAGTTTTGCTGAGAATATATTCCGTGTATGTTTTTGCTTCTTCTGGAATGCTTTGGGCTTGTGTGTGAAAGTTGAATCTGGTTATACCACAGGTCGGCATGTTGATAGGATAGTGTATTATACTTTTTTTAGACATGTTGAAAACAATAAAATGCAGTCAGTCTATAGAGAAAAATATATAATGAAGGCCTGGAACTTGGTGTGCCTCAATTTAACCATTACCAGTTTCAAAAGTTAATATATTTTCTATTTCTCATAAAATCCCATTATTCCTAGTGCCTACACAGAGCTAAGGCACACCTGCGCCTAATAAAACTGACACATAATCAGCATTTACACGCAGAAACCGTACCAGTCCGAAAACGTTGACACAATTCACCCAATTGTACATGTAAAATTGTGGCTGTGACTGTAGAAATGGGGCTTATGGGTTTTGCGACCAGTGTAGATCAGCCTGTGCATCTGCAGTCTGATCAGAATCTGACACTGGTCGACATTTCATAATGAAACGCCCATCAGGCTTCTAACAAGAAATATAGACCGTTATCAGGCCGCATGAGTGCTATTTGATCACAAATGCCATAAGCCCCATTTCTCCAGTAACAGTCACAATTGATAATATCATTCCATTCCAGCCTTGTGCTCATCAAGCGAGGCCCGGTGGTTGAGGCTGACAAATCGTTCCCGTCCCAGCTGCAGATAATGAACCTGAATGAGGGCTCTCCCTACGAGACACTCCACTCGTATGTCAGCAACGCAGTGGCGCCATTCTTCAAGTCGTACATCCGCGA
The DNA here is from genome assembly GCA_029237695.1 of Conchocele bisecta. Classification (NCBI taxonomy): domain Eukaryota; kingdom Metazoa; phylum Mollusca; class Bivalvia; order Lucinida; family Thyasiridae; genus Conchocele; species Conchocele bisecta. The sequence goes on from CM055269.1 coordinate 59,785,511, forward strand.
GACTGGAAAGGCAGAACGGTATGTATATTTCATCTTTTGTTTGTAACTGGTGAAATGTTGCTATTCTCATTTGTGACCAGTCTATTTCGTTACTCATGGGCACAGTTCTACAGACTGATACTAATCTGTATTGTGCGTAGTAAATACTGAAGATCACACATTGCAAACCCTGATCAGACTCGCTACAGGGATCCTCTAGATTATCGGACAAAAATGGCAGTTTTTTGACGATATTTTTCTTAAAATAGCAGCTACATGCATAAACTTTTCACAGAACAATCGTCGGTTCTTGCTTTCTCAACGCATGTAAACTATTTAGCAAAATGTGCCATCTTTCTCACTTAAAATTGGGTCAGATCATCAGTCGTTAGATTGCCCCAAAATTAACATCGACAATCAGTTATCCGGACAAACGTATAATCTACCTGTCTTATAACTTGTATTCTTAACATGAAATCATAATTGTATCGCCTGTAGACCAGTGTAAACAGCGTTGTGTAGTTCTGCAGTAAAACAATCACCATTCGCTTCTTGGAAAACAACTTATTTATAGAATTTATTGTATTTATAGAACAACTTTGAAATGACGTAATGGGCACACTTGCATGCCCCCGCGAGACTTTTGACATTGTAAACAACTTGTGGACAGAGTTGAGGAATATTTTCAGCAAATCTTATTAAAATGTTTACCATGGCAATATATTCTTCACACTGGCATGGAAACAGCAAGCACCTGCGTGACTTAGATGAATTTTTGCAAATTCTGATCAAACGAATGCGCGTAATTAACAGGTATTTTCATTTGTCCGATAAACTGATTGTCCGGAAAACTGGTTTGACCCCTGTACATGTATGTGCATGCTGATCTGTAACTGCACTGGTCACATGTTTCCAGTTTCAGGGCCCATGCTGGATTAGTGTGTTAATGTGATTCATGGAATATATTGCAAATCATCTCATTTATGCGCAAGTTTTCCGATGAAGCTAATACACACATAAGGGTCTATCACCACTGGGCCCCTTGCTGAGAAAAGGGATATTGCAACGTTCATGATGTAGTCCCAATCCAACCTGCTGCACATCCACACAGTCTGATCAGGGCCTTCTCTGTATACTTACTCAGTGCTCCAGATAAGGAATTGGTAATTGAGTATTTTCACTCCCATCATTTCTGAAGCAATTGGGTGTTTCAAAATTTTAATTGGGTAAAATAAAATCACACTACTGTTTACACATCAACAAACAGCAATTATTGAATAGTTTGCTTCTAAATGAAAACATGTCTTGGCATTTCAATAGAATTGTCTCCTGATTTCAATTGGGTTTTTGGTAATTTTAATTGGGTATTTAAGCAAATACGCAGCTTATCTGGAGCTCTGCTTACTGTCAAATGTACTTGTTAGCTTTGATTAAAATCTTTATCAATCTCTGATTGTACTACTCCACATGATGATAATGATAATCAGTCTCTACACTGGATATAAATGTCCTAAGGTCGTTTCTGACTCGAAGATCCAACAATAGATTGAGAAGATAAGACCACCCTTGTGGGTGAACACAAGTGGTGGTCCTACGTTCTCAATTCCCATCATATTCAGGGATGGGTCGTGGCCTAGGGAATATGGCATTGAACTTACTGGACAATACTGGAGGTTGTGAGTTCAAACCTCACCATAGGGTGGATGGCAAGTGGGGACATTCGATGGATGATTTAACTATCGGGGTTCATCCTAACCGGAATTCCGGTTTGGCCCTCGCATACCTCTTTGGCATTTTGTATGTGACAGTTGAATCTGGTTATACCCCTTATGTGAGTGTTGTATGGACCTGGCACCAGGTCAGGTTATTCTAGGGCTGGATTATTTCAGGGCTGGATATATTTTTATACGCCCGTTTGAGAAAACGGGACGTATTACGTATTCATCTTGTACCAGCGGGCGGCGATAACTAGAGTTCTACTTGACGGAGTGTCAAGAAGAAGCCTATTGATTTTCAAAAATTTCCCATGACTTATCTCCCCCATGGTGGCCATTTTTATTTTTCGCACTCTGTATCCTTGTCCACGCAATAACTGAAGTTCTACTTCACCGCTCGTAACCAAATTCGGTGTACATGTTTATCACGGCAAGACGAAGAAGCCTATTGATTTGAAAATTTTCCGATGACTTATCTCCCCTTGGCGGCCATTTTTAATTTTCCCACTCTGTATCATTGTCTACGCAATAGCTCAAGTTCTACTTCAACAATCGAAACCAAATTTGGTATACATGTTTATCAATGCCAGACAAAAAAGCCTATTGATTTTGAAAAATTTCCGATACTTATCTCCTTTTGGCAGCCATTTTTAGCTCGACTATTCGAAGAATAAGTAGAGCTTATGTTGTCACCCCGGCGTTGGCATCGGCGTCACCGTCACGCCTTGGTTAAGGTTTTTAGTCAAGTTTGTATATGGAATACTACTGGCCCTACACCCACCATACTTGGACAACTTCATCTCCTAGTGATGTACATCAATAACCCCTGATCTATATTTGACCTTGACCTACATTTCTTCTTGAATTACTTGGTTAATTCCCCTTGGTTAAGGTTTTTACTCAACCTTGGTTAAGGTTTTTAGTCAAGCTTGTATATGCAATACTACTGGCCCTACACCCACCATACTTGGACAACTTCATCTCCTAGTGATGCACATCAATAACCCCTCATCTATATTTGACCATGACCTACATTTCCTCTTGAATTACTTAATTCCCCTTGGTTAAGGTTTTTAGTCAACCTTGGTTAAGGTTTTTTTTCAAGCTTGTACATTGAATACTATTGTGCATCCAGACACCATACTTCGACAACCTTTTCTCATAGGTATGTACATCAATAACCCCTGATCTATATTTGACCTTGACCTACATTTCCTCTTCAATTACTTACTTAATTCCTTTTGGTTAAGGTTTTTAGTCAACCTTCTATATGGAATACTACTGGCCCTACACCCACCATACTTGGACAACTTCATCTCCTAGTGATGTACATCAACAACCCCTGATCTATATTTGACCTTGACCTACATTTCCTCTTGAATTACTTACTTAATTCCCCTTGGTTAACGTTTTTAGTCAAGCTTGTAGATGGAATACTCCTGGCCCTACACCAACTATACTTGGACAACTTCATCTCTTAGTGATGTACATCAACAACCACTGACCTATATTTGACCTTGACCTATATTTAACCTTGAATTGCTTACTTAATTCCCCTTGGTTAAGGTTTTTACTCGACCTTGGTTAAGCTTTTTACTCAAGCTTGTACATGGAATACTATTGTGCATACAGACACCATACTTGGACAACCTTTTCTCATAGTGATGTACATCAATAACCCCTGATCTATATTTGACCTTGACCTACATTTCCTCTTGAATTACTTACTTAATTCTCTTTGGTTAAGGTTTTTAGTCAAGCTTGTAGATGGAATACTCATGGCCCTACACCAACCATACTTGGACAACTTCATCACCTAGTGATGTACATCAACAACCCCTGTCCTATATTTGACATTGACCTACATTTAACCTTAAATTACTTACTTAATTCCCCTTGGTTAAGGTTTTTACTCAACCTTGGTTAAGGTTTTTAGTCAAGCTTGTAGATGGAATACTATTGTGCATACAGACACCATACTTGGATAACTTTTTCTCATAGGGATGTACATCAATAACCCCTGACCTTTATTTTACCTTCACCTACATTTAACCTTCAATTACTTGGTTAATGTTTATAGTCAAGCTTGTATATGGAATACTTCTGGGCCTACATCAACCATACTTGGACAACTTCATCTCCTAGTGATGTACATCAATAACCCCTGATCTATATTTGACCTTGACCTACATTTCTTCTTGAATTACTTGGTTAATTCCCCTTGGTTAAGGTTTTTACTCAACCTTGGTTAAGGTTTTTAGTCAAGCTTGTATATGCAATACTACTGGCCCTACACCCACCATACTTGGACAACTTCATCTCCTAGTGATGCACATCAATAACCCCTCATCTATATTTGACCATGACCTACATTTCCTCTTGAATTACTTAATTCCCCTTGGTTAAGGTTTTAGTCAACCTTGGTTAAGGTTTTTTTTCAAGCTTGTACATTGAATACTATTGTGCATCCAGACACCATACTTCGACAACCTTTTCTCATAGGTATGTACATCAATAACCCCTGATCTATATTTGACCTTGACCTACATTTCCTCTTCAATTACTTACTTAATTCCTTTTGGTTAAGGTTTTTAGTCAACCTTCTATATGGAATACTACTGGCCCTACACCCACCATACTTGGACAACTTCATCTCCTAGTGATGTACATCAACAACCCCTGATCTATATTTGACCTTGACCTACATTTCCTCTTGAATTACTTACTTAATTCCCCTTGGTTAACGTTTTTAGTCAAGCTTGTAGATGGAATACTCCTGGCCCTACACCAACTATACTTGGACAACTTCATCTCTTAGTGATGTACATCAACAACCACTGACCTATATTTGACCTTGACCTACATTTAACCTTGAATTGCTTACTTAATTCCCCTTGGTTAAGGTTTTTACTCGACCTTGGTTAAGCTTTTTACTCAAGCTTGTACATGGAATACTATTGTGCATACAGACACTATACTTGGACAACCTTTTCTCATAGTGATGTACATCAATAACCCCTGATCTATATTTGACCTTGACCTACATTTCCTCTTGAATTACTTACTTAATTCTCTTTGGTTAAGGTTTTTAGTCAAGCTTGTAGATGGAATACTCATGGCCCTACACCAACCATACTTGGACAACTTCATCACCTAGTGATGTACATCAACAACCCCTGTCCTATATTTGACATTGACCTACATTTAACCTTAAATTACTTACTTAATCCCCTTGGTTAAGGTTTTTACTCAAACCTTGGTTAAGGTTTTTAGTCAAGCTTGTAGATGGAATACTATTGTGCATACAGACACCATACTTGGATAACTTTTTTCTCATAGGGATGTACATCAATAACCCCTGACCTTTATTTTACCTTACACCTACATTTAACCTTCAATTACTTGGTTAAGTGTTTATAGTCAAGCTTGTATATGGAATACTTCTGGGCCTACATCAACCATACTTGGACAACTTCATCTCCTAGTGATGTACATCAATAATCCCTGACCTATATTTGACCTTGACCTACTTTTATCCTTGGATTACTTAGTTATCTCCACTTGGTTACGTTTTTTACTCAAGCTTGTATATGGAATACTCCTGGGCCTACAGCAACCATACTTGGAAAACCACGCATCTACGTCCAAGGTCAAGGTGACTGTTGAAGGTCCAAGATCAAACCTATTGAAATTCCCTTCCTCTCTATGTCTTCTACACCGATGTATGGATTATCAAATGGCTTGGCACAAATGTTTCTCATGATGAGAAGGTGTGTCCCGATCAATAACCACGCACCTACGTCCAAGGTCAAGGTCACAGTTGAAGGTCAAAGGTCAAACCTATTGAAATTCCCTTCCGCTGTATATCTTCTACACTGATGCATGGATTATCAAATTGCTAACCACGCACTTACGTCCAAGGTCACAGTTGAAGGTCAAAGGTCAAACCTATTGAAATTCCCTTCCGCTCTATATCTTCTACACCGCTGCATGGATTATCAAATGGCTTGGCACAGATGTTTCTCATGATGAGAAGGTGTGTCGCAATCAATAACCACGCACCTACGTCCAAGGTCAAGGTCACAGTTGAAGGTCAAAGGTCAAACCTATTGAAATTCCCTTCCGCTCTATATCTTCTACACCGATGCATGGATTATCACACTATGCCCAGGGTCAAGGTCACAGACTTGATGCGTTTGAAACCTTAACGCTCGGCTAAATGGCTTATGATAAAAAATGCCTCGTTTTCTTTGGCTGCCAGTGGGGGTATTCGTGTGCCGACAGGCCACATTTCTAGTTTCCCTTGGTTAATGTTTTTAGTCAACCTTGGTTAAGGTTTTTATGTAGGCCGCAGCCACCTTCTTTGTCAAGCTATGTGTACATCGACAACCCTCGTAGTCGAGCTATGCTGTTCTCCTACAGCTCTTGTTAATTTTCGGACTCCGTATCCTTGTCCACTCAATAAGTAGAGCCCCTCCTCCCCATGACCTTAGCTGTTGATAGGCCATCAAACTCCAACAAACAACCTCACCATAGGCGTGGAAAATAATTAAATAGTATTTCCATCCCACTGGTCTGTCGGATGAGACTTTAAACTGTGGTCCCGTCTCTATACATGACATCTGTTGCTGGGACGTTAAACCCCTTCACTTTCACCTTCCCTATCATGTCCCCATTACAGCGATGGTGACAAGATGGCGCCGACGGTAGAGAAGAAGATAGTGGACCTGGAGATGGGGCTGCTACACCTGCAACAGAACATCGACATCCCCGAGATCAGCCTTCCCATCCACCAGACCGTGTCCACCGTGATAAAGAAGTGTGTCGAGGAGGGCAGGAAGCCCAAGGTGGAGGATTTTGGCGACCGTGTTGAGGACGCACAGCTGTTGAACGCACTACAGAGTGGGGTGAATCGCTGGATTAGAGAGATACAGAAGGTAGGTGCGAGTACCATAATGACAAAATGTATCCAAATACGTTGTTATTGTGATAAACCAGTACAACCATACTAACCCTAAATATTGGGATACTCTTCATTGTGGGTAACCATATAGTCAAACTTGCACAAGCGACCACGTGCATTAAGCAACTTTTGTCTTATGCGACCACTTTCAATTCCCCCTCCCCCACCATTTGGCCTATATAATGACAGTGTATTAAACGACTTTCCCTTAACGCGACCACCGGCCACTTATTTTGTAACCAAAAAGAATGGTTGTTTATCCCGTTGAAATTAGCCTCAAGCGTGTGACAAACAAAGGAAACAAATCCCCTGTCACTGTCAAAGTGTGAATGGTGCATTGTTTATGATTATTGACCTGAAACCTCGTTCTGATTTGCTCGTTTCCTAAGTGATTACTAAAGGGAATTAAGTCATCGTCGCTTAGCACATGGGAACAACAGGACTCGTCGCTTAGCACATGGAAAAACATCTGCGTATTTCACTCATTTAAAACAAATTGTTCGTTGTGTACAGAATATGCAAGCATTTTTAGCTCGCCTGCACGAAGTGCAGAAGAGCTTATGGCATATCCCTGGCGTCGTCGGAGTCAGCATCATCCGCAAACTTAACGTTGGGGTAAATGTCTTATAACTTCTATTTCCTTTCATGGAACACCTTGTTATTTCATACATGCATTCTTCAGATGACCTTCTATCATGCTGTAGCAAATCCATGACCCACCACCCAACCCTTACCCCAAGGTCAAGGTCGCAAACTTAGCACATTCATAAACTTAACGTTGGGGTAAATTTCTTATAACATCTGTTTCCTTTCATAGAACGCCTTGATATTTCATACATGCATTCCTCAGATGACCCTCTATCATGCTGTAGCAAATCCATGACCCACCACCCAACCCTTACCCCAGGGTCAAGGTCACAAACTTAGCACATTCACAAACTTAACGTTGGGGTAAATGTCTTATAACTTCTGTTTCCTTTCATGCAACACCTTGTTATTTCATATATGCATTCCTCAGATGACCTTCTATCATGCTGTAGCAAATCCATGACCCACCACCCAACCCTTACCCCAAGGTCAAGGTAACTTAGCACATTCATAAACTTAACGTTGGGGTAAATGTCTTATACATCTGTTTTCTTTCATGGAACGCCTTGATATTTCATACATGCTTTCCTCAGATGACCCTCTATCATGCTGTAGCAAATCCATGACCCACCACCCAACCCTTACCCCAAGGTCAAGGTCACAACCTTAGCACATTCATAAACTTAACGTTGGGGTAAATTTCTTATAACATCTGTTTCCTTTCATGGAACGCCTTGATATTTCATACATGCATTCCTCAGATGACCCTCTATCATGCTGTAGCAAATCCATGACCCACCACCCAACCCTTACCCCAAGGTCAAGGTCACAACCATAGCACATTCATAAACTTAACGTTGGGGTAAATTTCTTATAACATCTGTTTCCTTTCATGGAACGCCTTGATATTTCATACATGCATTCTTCAGATGACCTTCTATCATGCTGTAGCAAATCCATGACCCACCACCCAACCCTTACCCCAAGGTCAAGGTCGCAAACTTAGCACATTCATAAACTTAACGTTGGGGTAAATTTCTTATAACATCTGTTTCCTTTCATGGAACGCCTTGATATTTCATACATGCATTCCTCAGATGACCCTCTATCATGCTGTAGCAAATCCATGACCCACCACCCAACCCTTACCCCAAGGTCAAGGTCACAACCTTAGCACATTCATAAACTTAACGTTGGGGTAAATTTGTTATAACATCCGTTTCCTTTCATGGAACCAGGGCTTAAAAATATTCACTTTTCACACTTGCCCAGTCGGGCAAGTACAATTAAAATCTACTCGCCCAGACAAAAAAGCTACTTGCCCAACATTTTAGAAAAATGTAAGTACATGTACATGTATTAATTAATACCTTTAATAAATTAGCTTTTGTACCAACATTAATACTAAACATTATGTTTGTAAAACATGGATGTTCCCCTCTGCAATACTGGACTCTAACTGGAGAAACTCTTACAAACTTGTTGATGTAAATGTACACAGACGGACGGACATACGGAACCTCAAGAGCAAGGCAATATGTCCCCCTGGCTATCACATAGGGGCATGATTAACCCAAGCAATCAGTAGATGCAATATATGTTTATTAAAAAAATATGATATCACTCATTTGAACCGTCTCATTTTGGGCTTGAACATTATTAATTGTTCAATGGGGGGGGGGGGGGGGGTGTTGTTACCGCTCATTTGAACCGTGTCGTTTGAACATTATTAATTGTTCAAGGGGGGTGGGGGGGGGGGGGGGCCTTGAACATTTAATGAAAAGCTGTGGGAAGAGGTGGGGGCTTATATTTAACAAAATTTATCCAGCCCCATTCCCACCCCAACCCCCTGGGTGATAAATAATGACCAGTCCCTTAGATTGGTATTATACTTGCTTGTTCAAAATATGAAGCATGAGAACATAATAATGACTGATGGATTGCCAATGGTGTTACATGTATGTTCAACAGCAAAATGTGTGGGGCGGGTGAGGGCTCCCTTGTATATTTAACAATGAAAGTACAAACTTTCCTTCACTGGGAAACCAATTTGTTTGAATTATTTTGCTACTGGCGTTTTCATGTTGGACAAGAAATGGAGTCATGTGTATGAATGTAATAACGAGATGGTGCATAAAAAGGAGTATTATTATAAACACAAAATCATTTAAATTTGTTAACAATTATATTTCTACAGCTTTTAAACGAGTACTAATGTACATACTATTAAGATTATATAGTATTATTCCTTCTTTATCCATTTATTATAAAGTTATTTTCAAAAATAAATGTTCCACTATTGTAAGTCCATTAGTAAACAAGAGTTATCTCCCCTAAGTCAGAACAAGACTACTGTCACGTACGCACATTTTGGTCTAGAAAGTTTGTTTTTAGTGCAAATTTTTATAACTTCGAACTCCTTGTTTGGTGTGTAGCACCAGAGGAAGACAAAATCAAACAATTTTATAGGAATGACACAGTATATAAGACAGTAATCTGTGCTGGGCTAATGTTAAACCAGCGATATGTTTTTTTTATGCAAAGTCATGCTGTCAACGCGAATGGTGACACATGATGGTTCACAACCGAAATCTATAGGGTGTATGAAAGTTACAGAAATAATTCATAAACCGCTTAAAACCAGTGAAATAAAGAAAATAATTTGAAATAGCTGGAAATTAATAAAATTTTCTTAGTTTTCTGAAAATACAGAATGGCCTTGCCTGATGTGTCACTCGCCAAATCGGACCAGTGACAAGAAAATCCTCTCGCCAACATGAAAATTGACTCGCCATGGCGAGCGGGGCGAATGAATTTTTAAGCCCTTATGGAACGACTTGATATTTCATACATGCATTCCTCAGATGACCCTCTATCATACTGTAGCAAATCCACAACCCACCACCCAACCCTTACCCCAATGTCAAGGTCACAAACTTAGCATGTTCATCAACTTAACGTTGGGGTAAATGTTGTGTAACTTCTGTTTCTTTACAGGGAACGCTTTGATATTTCATATATGCATTCATCTGATGATCCTCTATTGTGCTACAGCAATGACCCCCCACCCCTTTTTGCAAGGTCAAGGTCACAAACTTAGCACATTCATACATGCATTCCTCATGTGAATAGCTATCATGCTGTAGAAATCACCAACTTAGTGCGTTCATAAACTTAACGTTGGGTTAAATTTTGTTTTACTTCTGTTTTCAGGGAGCGCATTGATATTTCATACATGCATTCATCTTAATATGCTATATTATGCTATAGCAAACCCACAACCCACCTTGGACCACTGACCCCAATGTCAAGGTCCACCGCACGCCCCTTAACCCAAGGTCAAGTTATATAATATTCATGTTTTTTTATGCAACTGTGCCAAGTTTGAGTGAAGGCTGCCAACAGGCGAGCTTCGTTGTCTTCTGACAACTCTTGTTATTTCACCCAATTCCAATTTTCTTGACATGTAACAATACTTGTATATACCGAACACTGCGTTAATAAATCATTTTTCTATCGGCTGGTTTGGTAGTTAGTCAGTCAATGACTGATAAAAATCACCGGGTCGAGACACGTCTGGTTCGAAGTGATCGCAGTCACTGCTGCCTATTTGCGATTTCAGCTGCGCGATTTTATTTCGCAATAACATTCAAATTCTTTCATCTATTTTGATAAAATAAAGCCTGAATAATTCAGAAAAGTGCACAGTAAACATAACGTATCGCCTGGTCAGCTAGCACATACGTGGCTGTGACTGGAGAAATGGGGCTTATGGGATTTGTGACTAGTATAGCTACAGATTAAATACAGTGAAACCCCTCTAATCCGAACACCCTGGGGATAGACTGAAAAGTTCGGTTTATAGGGTTTTTCGGTTTAGAGGGTTTTTCTATTTCCAGTTAAGGAAATGTATGTTTTCCATCATTAACTCTTGGATTTGTATAGTATATACCAGTATTACCATAGTGAAAACATATGTACACACCTTAACGGGGGCTCGGCTACCCAGTTGTGTTTTATCATGTCGACATGTGTAATTCCCAATAAACAGAGTGCAGATGACATGGGATAAAGGCCCCTAAGTATTTTGTGCCACTGTGGAACTTTCTCGACCAGCTGGAGCGCTCTTTTAAGACCAGAATGTGTTTTTTTTTATGGACATTGCAAATAGTGCAGATTCGCAAGGGGTATAGCAAATAGTGCAGATTCGCAATGTAATCCGAGTCTACGGTCTACACTGGTCGCAAAGAGCATATGACACATTTCGCGTGTACTGTGTAGTTACCGCGAGCTGCTACAATAGCCCACAGGCTACAGTCACCAGCTTACAGCCTCGTTAAGTAATTATCAGATTATCTCAATTAATCGGTCGGTGGGTTCACAAATAATGTGCCGATTATTTTATTTCCATAATTGTTATGTACGTGTATAATTAAATTATGAACCATGCTATTGTAATGAGCTTGTAAAACATCAAACATGTCTCGTATTTAGGTCGCATGTATTGAATAGATTCTTAACTTTGTAATGCCGCTTATGACGTTAAAAAAACATGCCGCTTAGCGCATTACACGCATGGATAGCGCTTGTACAGAGCTCAAGTTAATGTGCGTAATTTTATCAATTTTGTTATTTCTTCCACACAAATGTCAAGTTGGGCATCCGTTAGAATCGTCTCATTCTCGTGGCTCCGCATTTTGGGAACCAGAGCTGAACAATACTACCAGGAACCAGTCTATTGTAAACACGGTGTGATTTTGACACCCGCTTGAAACAACAACATTGAAATTGGGCGTGGTGTATTTCTTGGATGACATCCTGACAGGTGACCGTGTTTCCGGTTTTCCGGGGTTATTTTAACACTGAAATATGGTTTTGGGACTTGAAATGGCGTCCGGATTACGGAGTAGAGGGGTTCCGGTATAGAGGAGTAGAAACTAATGTGTTTATATAGCAGAATATTCGGGACGTGGTCGTATGTTCGGTATAGCGCGAATTCCGGTATAGAGGGGGTCTGGTTTGGAGGGGTTCCACTGTAGTACATTCTGCCTGATGACGATCTATTGTCAGAAGCATGATAGGTGTTTCATTGATGGAATTGCGAACAGTGCAGATCCTGATCTGACTGTAAATGCACAGGCTGATCTGGATCTACACTGGATGCAAAATCCATAAGCACAATTTCTCCGAACTTCATATGCTTATTATTGGATGGGTTGTGGCCGACTTCCAATCTGGGGGTTGTGGGTTCAAACCTCGCCTTGGGCATCAAAAATACTTTCATAGTATTTCCATGCCACTGGTCTGTCGGAGGAGACTTTAAATTGTGGTCCCGTCTCTATATGACCTTAGCTGTTGGTAGGAAATTAAAACCTTTCACTTTCACTTTTTGTCGAGCCCGCTTGAGGAAAGCGAGACATAGTGATCACAATGACGTCCGGGTGTCCGTGCGTCCGCCCGTCCGTCCGCAATCTGCGTTAAAGTTTTTAAATACCTTATATCTCTGCAGTCCTAAGTCACATTGACTTGAAACTTCATATACTTATTAGTCATCATCCATATATTCATGCTGTATCCCACTCATGCGGCCCCTGTGTCCAAGGTCAAGGTCAAATGACTTAGAAGTTTGCGTTCCGAAATCTGCGTTTGAAGTTTTTAAATACATGTACCTTATATCTCTGCAGTCCTAAGTCACATTGACTTGAAACTTCATGTGCTTATTAGTCATCATCCATATATTCATTCTGTGTCCCACTCATGCGGCACCTGTGCCCCTATGTCAAGGTCAAATGACTTAGAAGTTTGCGTTAAAGTTTTCACATACCTATTATCTCTGTAACCGTAAGTCAGATTTGCGTGAAACTTTGTATGCTTATTGGGCATCAAACTTCAAATAAATACACTCTGAGACCATCAAATGCCTCGGCGGGCTCGACATGCGGGCCGCGGCCATCCTCGTTTTCATATGCTTATTAGTCATCGTCCATATTTTCAAGGCCAAGACTGGAAACAGTGTACATCCTAATCAGACTGCACTGATGTGCAAACTCGTTTTTGTGGTTGTGGCTCACATATGACAATATCAGATCTCCAGATAAGCTTTGTGTCTAAAGCGTACTATACCCCCTGATTTCCAAATGATTGCGTATTTTACTTTCACAAATGGGTTTTGGATTTTCTTCATTACTAAATAGGGAACACATGATAAAAACAATATAACAAATGTAAACACTCACTTATTTGAGTTGCTTTTTGCAGCTCAACTAAATGAATTTTCAGCTTTCTGATAATATTTTCACTACTCGATTTGAAAATCAATGCGTATTTTCACATTGCTGTGCATATTTTGTACTCCCACTTTTGATAATCAATGCGTATTCAGCTAAAATAGTTGGGTAAAATACTCCAATACGCACCTTATCTGGAGCTCTGCAATATAGTATGTGATTTGAAAGTTTTCTTGCCGTGCGCCTGAATCTGTAAAATACATAGAACAAATTACTGTATCAGGCATTGACGATGATACATCCAGATTTGAAAAAGGTCTATATGTTGTGTGCATGTGAACTTTCATTTAATGATGTGCTTCATCCTTGCATGGTTTTTACCGTAATTTTTGTATTACTTGTTCTTGGCTCCGAGACCTAGGCATAACATTGTAATATTAAAATAATATGCACAGACACTAGCCTGGTATCCTCTATCGCACACAGGTGACAAAGCTGGACCGGGACCCAGCGTCCGGCACGGCCCTGCAGGAGATCAGCTTCTGGCTTAACTTGGAGAGGGCTCTCCTCCGGATCCAGGAGAAACGCGAGAGTCCCGAGATCGTGCTCACGCTCGAAATCCTGAAACATGGCAAACGGTTCCACGCCACTGTCAGCTTTGACACCGACACAGGTATACAGTCCGCTTATAGTTGGACACACATTAATTGTGATTGTTTCATTGACATTTGTATCTCATGATAGTGTCTATTCTTGACAGCAAAGCACAGAAACGTTGTCTTGGGAATGCCTGTGTGAATACACTACAGTGGAACATCTCTAAACTGGATACACTTGGTTCCCCTAGGGTGTAGAGTTTAGAGCGGTTCCACTGTAGTCACATGTTAAACTCATTCCCACCTGCATTCCTCGTAATTCTGATATACAGAATTGTTCTATATTTATTGTCAGCTTATACTTTCTTAAAATGGGCTGAGAGAACATTTCTGTGATTCCTAACTTAAAAAATGACTATCATTATACTACACTATGGAGGATGGGAGGGTCTACTGATCTTAATGGTGAATCTAATCCTTGTAGGAATCCCAACATCAACAGTGAATCCATGCTTTCCATGCCATGTGCTCTAGAGTATTAAAAACATCTGATACTAGATCACGATATTGCAATTTTGGCGCTGGATAAGTAAGTAAATTCAGTTCTGCATTTGCTCTCTCTCCCCCCCCCCCCCCCCACATGTCGGTGTAGTCCTTCTATTCTCTGTTTGGCCTTGTTATTGAAAGAGACATAACGCCCCTATCAATTTCCTACACTCTTGTATCTGTTACAGGTCTCAAGGCAGCAATGACCACCGTGAATGACTACAACCAGCTGATGAAGGATTTCCCTCTGAACGATCTCCTCTCAGCCATCGAGTTGGACCGAATCCGGCTCGCACTACAGTCGATATTCCTACACTTGCGGAAGATTCGGCCCACAAAGTACCCCATACAGCGGGCACTGCGACTGGTGGAGGCCATATCTAGGGACCTCAGCACTCAGCTGTTGAAGGTAAACACATTGCTGTCAATAAGTATTTATGTCGTGCTTATAAACCTTCCATGCTTATAAACTCCTGAGCAACCACTCTGTTCTCATGCTCGAAATCAGGACATTTTATTGGTCGAAGCTGAGCTGTCCTTCTCGCATTTCAAGGTACTGTGGACATGCTAGTAATTGACATAATCTCCATTTCTCCATTCACCGACACAAACGAACATCGCACTCCAACCAACCAATCTATCTATCATTACAGGTACTGGGGACATGCTGGTTGGTGACATTATCTCAATTTCTCTGTTTACCGAGACCCAACCAATCTGTCTATCATTACAGGTACTGGGAACGCGTCGGTTGATGCACATACCCTATGACGAGTTTGAGAAGGTGATGTCAGCATGCTTCGACGTGTTTGTCACATGGGACGACGAGTACGATAAGCTACAGGGACTGCTCCGGGACCTGGTGAAGAAGAAACGCGAGGAGCACCTGCGCATGGTCTGGCGAGTGAACCCCGCCCACAAACGCCTACAGGGCCGTCTGGACCACATGAGGAAGTAAGCTGCTGTATGAGTTTCTAACTTGTCTTGCTTCTATGAAGTCTGTTCAAGGACTACACTGTTCATCCTTTACTTTAGTTAGCCCTTTCAACACCACAGGCCTGTATAGTGGTATTTGCAAAAGTGTAGATCCAGATGAGCCGGCTCGTGTCGAGCCGTCTCGTGACCAGCCGTCTCGTCAGTATCTGCCCTTTTTGTAAGTAATTTTCATGTTTTTAAGAACAAACACCCCCTTTTCATAAATGGACTAGTGTGAAAATCATTTTGTAACGATTGAATTGATTGCGAAATTAACGTATCAAAATCCATCCAGTTACTTTGGGGAGAAAGGGTTAATAATCAGTCCTTATCAACCATAGAAAGTGAATTTGTGGATTCTCATCCAAATTGTTTCTGATTTTTTGTCGCACCTGCTTTAGCAGAAGGCCGCTTTTTCCATCATCGTCCGCGTCGTTGTCATCGTCATCCAAAATGTCAAAAACCATTGTACAACCTTCATCATCATGCTATAACTTTAATATTACTTTACGGATTGCTTCAACACACTCGTGCCGCAAATTCACATGACCTTCACCTTTTTTACCTTCCAATTTTTGTTCAAACACTTTGTACAAGCTTCCTTATCCTGTTATAACTTCCATATTACTTGACGCATTGACTAGATTGTTCAAATGGTGGTCACGAAATATACTTGGAAGGAAATAGAAAATATTTAGGATTTTCCACAAACAAAATGACGTATCCTCAGCATGAAATGGGTTAATCAATGTGTGACCCCATGATATGCATGTCCATGTCAAAGTAATGCAGAAACTTTAACAAAAATCCTGCTACATCATTGTTTTGTACCGACAAGGCATTTGCAGGCGCGACACCACTTCCGTGGCGGAAATGGCTTTATCTGGTTTTAAGGCCAATCTAGCTTGTGGTGTACTAGCAAATTTCTGCAGTCTGATATGGAGTGTACTGTTTGATTGAAATGTAATGGCTGTTCCAGTGCCTGAATGCCGAACAGTGCAGACCATGATCAGACTGCGCGCACAGGCTGATCTGGGTCTACACTGGTTGTCGCAAAACCAATAATCCCCGTTGCTCCTTTCAATGCCACATGTAATGTTACCTGTGTCCCCAGGTTCCGACGACAGCATGAGCAGCTGCGCCAGGTGATTGTGCGAGTTCTACGCCCCGTAATGGCCATTAAGGGCCGCGCCAGTACTCCGCTCGAGGAAACCGCGCCAAAGCTGGAACCACTCGTAGACGAGGCTGCCGACGCTAACGCCATTGAGGTGATTCGCTCGCTTCTTATCGCATACTGCATTCATTCTACTACTCTATGCTTTTCCGTATTTATGCATGGCTGTATATGTCGTAGCAATTGAAAGGTATCGGTGGAACAAGGGGCTAAGTTCCCTTATGGAACTTAGACCCCTGCTTTGTCAGTGGTTTTTGATATCTAATCAGTTATACTGGGTACATCAATGTTTCTACCTCGTCGCCTGTTTTTGCTGAGCTGGTTGCCAGAATGAGTATTATTTTTGAGCCATTGTCTTCAAAATGGCTGTGACTGGAGAAATGTGGCCAGATCAGTACAGTCCGATCAGGATCTGCACTGTTTTTCCATTCCATCAATGAAACAACCATCATTCTTCTAACAAGCAAGACAGATCATTATCAGGCTACAGGAGTGTGCTATTTGATCAGGAGCTACACTGGTCTCAAATCACATAGACCCCATTTCTCCAGTCACAGCCACATACGAGACACGCTATGTGATTTATGTACCTAAGAACATGTGCGATTTTTCATGACATATATTTACATTGACATCGACCGATGATGAAATTTTTATAGCAAATGCAGAATAATATTCTGATGTTTCTTGTGTTTCTGCCCCAGGAGGTGAACCTGGCGTATGAGAACGTGAAGGAGGTGGACGGACTCGACGTGTCCAAGGAGGGCACCGACTCCTGGGAGGCCGCCATCAAACGGTATGTGATATACCTAGCTGCTGCTTTTGATTATTCATCAGGCTTGGCTCAAAAACTGTAGTAATTCCTCGACGAGACTCCTACGCACATCCTAGCCTTATCTGATAAACCTGATAGCCAACGACTCTAGCCTGGTGTTCTGTGTGTACATGTAAGAGCTATCAAGTTCGGAAATTCTAGTAATTTCTCTGCGAGCCTCGGAATTCCTATAGATGCATTTTATAAACTTCAGGATTGTCGAGTGACATACATGTATACTGTATACCTAGGTATCATTGAGTGACACATGTATACCGTATATCCAGGTATCATTGAGTGACATACTTGTATACCGTATATCCAGGTATCATTGAGTGACATACATGTATACCGTATATCCAGGTGTCATTGAGTGACATACTTGTATACCATATATCCAGGTGTCATTGAGTGACATACATGTATACCATATATCCAGGTGTCATTGAGTGTCAATGTACTGATACCTATGTATCATTGAGACACATGTGTACGTATATCCAGGTATCATTGAGTGACATTACATGTGTACCGTATATCCAGGTATCATTGAGTGACATACTTGTATACGTATATCCGTCATTGAGTACATACTTGTACCATATTTACCCAGTCATTGAGTGACATACAATGTATACCATATATCCAGGTGTCATTGAGTGACATACATGATACCGTATATCCAGGATCATTGAGTGACATACTTGTACCCATATCCAGTATCATTGAGTGACATACTTGATACCGTATACCAGGTATCATTGAGTGACTACTTGATTACCGTATATCCAGGTGATATATTGTATAACCGTATATCCAGGTATCATTGAGTGACACATGTATTCCGTATACAGGTATCATGTGACATACTTGTATACGTATATCCAGGTATCATTGAGTGACATACTTGTATACGTATCCAGGTATCATGACATATGTGTACCGTTATATTCAGGTGTCATTGAGTGACATACATTGTATACCGTATATCCAGGTATCATTGAGTGACATACTTGTATCCGTATATCCGGTATCATTGAGTGACATATTGTGATACCGTATATCAGGTATATTGAGTTGACATACTTGTATACCGTATATCCAGGTATCATTGTGATACTTGTATACCGTATATCCAGGTATCATTGAGTGACATACTTGTATACCGTATATCCAGGTATCATTGAGTGACATACTTGTATACCGTATATCCAGGTATCATTGAGTGACATACTTGTATACCGTATATCCAGGTATCATTGAGTGACATACATGTTACCGTATATCAGGTCTTGAGAGACATACATGTGTACCGTATATCCAGGTGTCATTGAGTGATAGTGACATTTTGATATACCGTATATCCAGGTATCATTGAGTGACATACTTGTTATACCGTATATCAGGTATATGATCATATTGTACCGTATTATCAGTATCATGAGTGATCATATGACATACTGTATACGTATATCCAGGTATATAAACCACGGTATATCCAGGTATGATCGAGTGACATACATGTATACCGTATATCCAGGTATCATTGAGTGACATGCAGGTATACCGTATATCCAAGTATGATTGAGTGACATACATGTATACCGTATATCCAGGTATCATTGAGTGACATGCAGGTATACCGTATATCCAAGTATGATTGAGTGACATACATGTATACCGTATATCCAGGTATCATTGAGTGACATACAGGTATACCGTATATCCAGGTATCATTGAGTGACATACATGTATACCGTATATCCAGGTGTCATTGAGTGACATACAGGTATACCGTATATCCAGGTATCATTGAGTGACATACATGTATACCGTATATCCAGGTAGGATCGAATGACATATATGTATACCGTATATCCAAGTATGATTGAGTGACATACATGAATACCGTATATCCAGGTATGATCGAGTAACATACATGTTAAGCGGCCTGTGAAAACCGCGAGTTTTTTTGTAACAAAAAATATTTCATTGAATGCGTCAAGTCCAGTAACCCACACGAGCTAGGTGTCCAAATCAGGAGAGAACACCAGGCTTATTTACTTTCTGTCCAATGTACTGTATACTATCCTGGTCAAGCCCGAATATTTAAGCAGCCTATGACGAATTGGCAATGTCCGCTGACGTAATTACTGATGTTTTTAATTAGAGATTCGCGAGCATTGTAAACCATGTAAACCACGGGCAGACTACGCGAATCCACTGCCTGGTCTGGTCGCTAATGCAATAAGCCGGGATTTGTCGGAGATCGAGACCCAATTCATATAAACACGTTTGTCGTGTCACTTCAGACTGGTACCCGGTCGCTAGGAATAACGCTATATATGCTGAGCATCAGACAGGGTACCAGTCTAGTGTGGACTACGTGACTGATGTCAGCAACCGCGTGTATTGATCTTTGATATGGCCTTGTGCCCCGATGTGTGAAATTTACACTTGACACGCGCCGTGTGTTTGAAGTCTTAGTCTTGTCACTGTAGACGAATCAGCATCGTGTAAACACAGTTTGCCAGCTAATGATCGGATTTTATGACTTGCGCAGAATTGCATTATGCCTATTGGAATACACGACACGGAATACATATCGGGAATTACCGTTAATGGAGTTATGCAATATTTTTCATTGAAAAATGTCGCCGAGTTTTGTGATGAAAGGAAAATCGGCGATTGCGATGTTAATTTTTTTTGCCGACAAAACATGACTTGATCGCTAATGGTCGCTGTTTGCAGTAAAAAATGCCGCGTGGAAACGAAAATCTCTGGTCGCTGGTCATTGTTCGGAGGTGGTCGTTATTCCAAGGTCTTTTAAAGAACAAATTGGACGGGGGGGTTTTTAACTGGCCGTTGTGGACAGGTGGTCGCTATTCACAGGTGGTCGTTAACACAGGTTCGACTGTATACCGTATATCCAGGTATCATTGAGTGACATACATGTATACCATATATCCAGGTATGAGCGAGTGACATACAGTTATACTGTATATCCAGGTATGATCGAGTGACATACAGTCGAGCACCAGTACCTCGAACGTCAGTATCTCGATGGTATCCCCTATCTCGATGATTCGCTAAAGTCCCGAATTATATCCTTATTTGTTTAATGTAAATTCCCTCGGCTATCTCGAACATGCCCTATCTCGAACATGTTCTCTATTTCGACTGTTCATTCTGTCCCCTTCGTATAAAAATACGTTAAAAATCACTTCGCTATCTCGATAACATAAACGCTTGGGTAAATCACCTAAGCGCCTGGCCGCCAAGATCAATTTGGTTAACACTAATTTTCAAAACCTATTATCAAACGAAACAAAATAAATTCACACCTGCCCCGGGTTGTTTGCTTAATTGGTCCACCTCGATTTGTTTGAGTGTTTGACACGATTCATTAACCATATCACGACATGCCACATGCCATTCTAAACGCCCTGTCAAAGTCCACGGCAATCTTCACACAGCTGTGTAGAAGCCGGTGTACAAAGCAAGGCACGATTAAGGACTCCTTCACGAGACCTGACTGCGAGTGACGGTGTCAATTTCGTTTCGTTTAAAACATGTACTTTTCTGTTTCTTGTATTATATGTTACTCATTGTGTAAACACAACTTTATTTCCTTGTTAGTGAGTGACATATTGTCTATTGAATACATGATTATAATGTATGTAATGTTCATATTGTTGTTGTCAATTAATTGGTATATAAAATAATAAAAGCAACACATGCTTTGTTTCATTATTCCTTTATTGTTTACTCGTGATGTGATGGATAACATGATTTGATATTTTTTTGCGAAAATATTTGACCATGTCACTTCCTCGGTATCTCCCTAGTCCTATCTCGACTAAAATACGATCTCCCTTCGACTTCGAGATACTGGTGCTCGACTGTATATGTATACCGTATAACTAAGTATGATTGAGTGACATACATGAATACCGTATATCCAGGTATGATCGAGTAACACATGTATACCGTATATCCAGGTATCATTGAGTGACGTACAGGTATACCGTATATCCAGGTATGATTGAGTGACACATGTATACCGTATATCGAGGTATCATTGAGTGACATACATGTATACCATATATCCAGGTATCATCGAGTGACATACTTGTATACCGTATATCCAGGTATCATTGAGTGACATACATGTATACCGTATATCCAGGTATCATCGAGTGACATACAGTTATACTGTATTTCCAGGTATGATCGAGTGACGTACATGTATACCATATATCCAGGTATCATCGAGTGAGTCATTACTCAGGTTATACTGTATATCCAGGGTTTAAGATCGTTAGTGATCGTACATGTATACGTATATCCAGGGTCATCATTGTGACATACAGGTTATATACCGTATATCCAGGTATCATTGAGTGACATGATCGGAGGTATTGGGTAGGTGTGTACCATGTATATCCATAGGTATCCAGTATCCCTCGAGACATACATGTATACTTATATCCAGGTTTCATTGAGTGAAAGTATATGTATTATCCATTTTAGGGTGACTATGATTCGAGTGAAATGACCGGTACTTGTATACCGTATATCCAGGTATCATTGAGTGACATAATGTATAGATATCCAGGTATCATTGAGGCTTACAGGATACCGTATATCCAGGTATGATCGATGACCTTTAAATGTATACCGTATATCCAGGTATCATTGAGTGACATACCTAGGTATACGTGATACCAGGTATCTAGTGGGACATCAGGTACCATATCCAGGTGTCATTGAGTGACATACATGTACGTATATCCGGTATCATTGAGTGACATACATGATACCGTATATCCAGGTATCATTGTGTACTACATGTACCGTATTTCCAGGTTATCATTGAGTGACATACATGTATACCATATTCCAGGTATCATTGAGTGCATACATATACCTAGATCCAGGTATCATTCAGTGACATACATGTATACCGTATATCCAAGTATGATCGAGTGACATACATGTATACCGTATATCCAGGTATGATGAGAGGATTGACCGCGTGGAGACGAGGATCACCGCAAGGCTGCGCGACCAACTTGGCACAGCGAAGAATGCCAACGAGATGTTCCGCATCTTCTCGCGATTCAACGCCCTGTTTGTGCGGCCCCACATCCGCGGCGCCATACGCGAGTACCAGACACAGCTGATGCAGAGGGTCAAGGACGATATAGAGTTCCTCCACGAGAAGTTCAAGGTCACAGCGGTTTTATCTTTTTCCGTTTCCTGGCCCCTAAATGACTATCTTCTGTGTTGTTTGTCTCTGATATGTACCATTCCGTTCATCACTGCAATGCCATAAATCTATAAATCTAATATGAGGTTAAATATCATATATCATCTCTATGGGTTATTTGCTTCCTTATTCATACCAACCGATATGGCAACATTTTCCAAATGCATGGTGCTTGATTTTAGGAGGGAAATGTAATATCTTTGAAGTTTTGTTACCACAGCGGCGATACGTGTATTACAGGTGCAGTATGTACAGAGCAAGACGTGCAGGATGAGCAAGGCCCGCGACTTCCCCTCTGTCTCCGGCAGTATCATCTTCGCCAGACAGGTACGGTAGCTACCTATTGGGACCATATTCTGATCAGATTTGCCTTACTGTATGTGTGTAGTCTCTGTAGTCTGGTCTCGATTTGACAAAACTCGGCTTATTACTTTCCAGGTAGACCCTGACCAGCCTGCTCTTGCCAGCCTAATAAGTATACTGTGTGCAGTCTTGAACAGTATTTGGTCTCTATGTGACAAAGATAAGCTTATTACCTTCCTTTGTGGATGTTTGCTACCAGAATAGAAAGCAGTGTATTCACCAGTCGGGCTGCATGTATGTGCATGCTTGTATAATGACAAACACTGCAGATCCTGATGTGATGACTTGTTTATAAATATTGACAAACATTCTCTCGATCCAGAGTTTGCAAACGTTGGCTTTATGGTCAGCAGTGGTGTGCATAGGTCTCGGTTCCAAAGAGACAATTTCCGGATTTTAGTTCTTCGCGTATGGAAAATAGTCGGGAGATTTTTAAATGTTAAAGGAATTGGCATTTTTAGGTGGTAAAATGTCCGACAGGCGCTCTAGGCACAACACTGGGTCTGTAGGGTTAGGCAAACATTTAACACTATCCAACAAAGACAGATTGAGCGCCAGCTGATGGCGTACCTGTGGCGGTGGACGTGCTGGGTAAGGGCCTGGAGAGCCAGTGTTGTAGAGTTGTTGTGGTTTAACAGACATTAAACATCCTTCTTACATTTCAGTCAGTAGTTTACAGAAATATAACGGTGAATTACACCACTCTCGTGCTTACCATATACATGTATGTAGAAAGGAAGTCAGTCGCAATGATGTGCTTCCTTCGACCAATCAAGTGCTTGGTCCGGGCTGGGAGAGCCAGTGTTGTATGCTTGTTTAGGTTAAACAGACATTAAACATCCTTCCATCACAATGCACAGATTGAGCGCCAGCTCATCGCGTACCTGCGGCGGGTGGAGGATGTGCTGGGTAAGGGCTGGGAGAGCCACGTCGAGGGACAGAAGCTCAAGGCCGACGGCGACAGCTTCAAGAACAAACTCAACACACAGGAACTCTTCGAGGACTGGCAGAGAAAGGTGAGAGGTTGTCTGCAAATGATTAGCATATTCCATAATGGATACATAGTTATTAAGGGGAAAATGCAAAGGAATTGTATTACTCATGGATGACAGCTACGGCACATTATATTTTACAACTGTCTATCTGTTTGTCCACAGACATATGCAAATGCAACCTCCTAAACAGGATGCACAGAAAACCATAATGTGTTTAATTTTGATTTATTGTATGATTGTCTCCCTAACAATAACAACTGGTCATAATTGCAAACACATGTGTATTGGAGTGCTCATATACCGGCATTGCAGCGACAGCTACAGGTGATACACCAGATCACGAGTTGCTAAGTGGGTGGTTGGTCGGTCGAATGTGAAGGCGTTAATTAACGGTAGGGGTTCCTCATTCTAGGAATCACGATTTGCCTGGTTTGGCCCTCCTGTACGGTTATCTTTGGCTCTTTTGTTACCTGGGAGTTGAATTGCCCATTATAAAAGTAGTAGGATTATTACTGATCCTACTGCTTTTGGGAGGGGGCCAAGTGATTCCGGTGTGGCGAGGACCTGGCCAGGATTATTCTGTTTTCAGGGCTTAATATATAGTTTTTGTTGAGTCCGCTTGCGGAAAGCAAGATATAGTGATCACAATGACGTCCGCCCACCCGCCCGCCGGCCCGCCGGCCCGCCGGCCCGCCGGCCCGCCCGCCCATATATTCATGCTGTATCCCACTCGTGCGGCCCCTGTGCCCAATGTCAAGGTCAAATGACTTAGAAGTTTGCGTTCTGAAATCTGCGTTAAAGTTTTTAAATACGTTATATCTCTGCAGTCCTAAGTCACATTGACTTGAAACTTCATATGCTTATTAGTCATCATCCATATATTCATTCTGTGTCCCACTCATGCGGCCCCTGTGCCCCTATGTCAAGATCAAATGACTTAGAAGTTTGCGTTAAAGTTTCTGTCAAAATTTGCATTAAAGTTTTCACATACCTACTATCTCTGTAACCGTAAGTCAGATTTGCTTGAAACTTTGTATGCTTATTGGGCATCAAACTTCAAATAAATACACTCTGAGACCATCAAATGCCTCGGCGGGCTCGACATGCGGGCCCCGGTCGTTTTATTGTAAATATTCTGATTTTGGGATTTCTCCTCATTTGTACATGTACAGGTAATATATGGGATTTAGTACTAAACCCTTTGACCCGGTCATAACGACCTTAGCTGTTGATAGGCTGTTAAACCCCAATAAACAAACAAAAAAACAAACACAAGTTGCTGAAGCCATAAACCCCAGTACCTCAATTACTGCCACGTGTATGATTGTGTGTAGGTGACCCAGCGACAGCTACAGGTGACGGGCAGGATATTCCAGATCACGAGTTACTAAAGTCATAAACCTCAGTTCCTCAATCACTGCCACATGTATGATTGTTTGTAGGTGACCCAGCGACAGCTACAGGTGACGGGCAGGATATACCAGATCACGAGCATGAAGTCGCGCGTACAGGGCAAGGGGAACATACTCCGGCTGGGCGTCAACTTCCAGAAGGACATCATCACCCTCTCCAAGGAGGTACGATACAGGCCCAGCTCCAGTGTTACCTCCATTATTGCAAGGCTGCTTTTTCTCCAATATTGATTTTGAAAAATTGCAGAAATCGCTTGGTAAATAACATAGAAAGTTGAATTTATTGCGCATGAGATTTTTCTGTCAACTGTCAACATATTTATGGTATTTATGACTGGTTTTCCAAACCCATATTGGCAAACTACGGCCATACAGCAGGAGAGGTTAGATATCTTTTTTTGCCAATATTTATTTTGTAAATAACATCGAAAGTTGACACAAAATTCAGAGCTCATTTGGAATTTTATTGTGCATGAGCTTTGCATTTTTATGCCCCCGCCACCGAATGGTAAGGGGCATATAGTGTTACCGGCGTCCGTACGTACCTTAACCGAAACCTTAACACTCGGGTAAATGGCTTATAATTTCCTTGCTCGGATCTGCTTCACATTTCGCACACACATTGCTCCAATGGTCCTCTGCCACCCTGTGACAAATCCACATTTGTCCCGCCCCCGCTAAGCCCAGGGTCAAGGTCACAGACTTGGTGCGTTCGAAACCTTAACGCTGGGTAAATGGCTTGTAATTTCTGTTTCCTTGCTCCGATCTGCTTCACATTTCACACACGCATTGCTCCAATGATCCTCTGCCACCCTGTGACAAATCCACTGCCCCCGCTAAGCCCAGGGTCAAGCTCACAGAGTTGGTGCGTTCCAAACCTTAACGCTCGCGTAAATGGCTTATAATCAAATATGCCTCGTTTTCTATGGCTGCCAGCGGGGGCATTCGTGTGCCGACAGGCCACATTTCTAGTCTGTTATCTTTTGACGTCATTTAGTGATGGACTGTTAGTCAAAACCTCCATGTTCAAAACCTCCATGAAAAATACTTTCATGCTATTTACATCCCACTGGTCTGGTGGATGAGACTTGGGCGTTAAACCCCATTCATTTTAATTTCGCCAGCATTTACGGAACACAGGACTACACTATTGGCAAACTGAGGCCCTATGGTAAGGGAAGTAAGATATTTTTATGCTTGACTACTCACCAGTCATCATTCCTTGGTACAGGTAATTTATCATATAGCTAAATTAACATTTGCAAGCATTTCATCGTTGTCTCGAGGGACAATATGCCTATGCTTACCAGTATGTCTTGTTCATCATTCCACCACTGGTCCTTGTAAAATATATTGCTTTTATGCTATAATATTTATGTGCGTGATTTGAGATTTTCTAGAGAAATGATGCTTATATGACCCGTCTACCTCCAGTAGCCTATTTCACTAACATTGCAAAGTATACTTTTCTAGCAAAGTTACTTTGAGGGAGAAATTTTCAATTTTAGGATAAATTTATTAATTTTTATTATACTGAATTTATTACATTATCACAGCTAATTTGGCTGTGATAATGTAATAAATTCAGTATAATAATTCTGCATACTTTTAATCATCAAATATATGCAGGAAAAATAAATGATTACTCCCTCAAAGTATACTTTGCTAGAAAAGTATACTTTGCAATGTTGGTGAAATCGGCTACTGATCTGCTAGCAAACTCCTGCATCCTGATATGAGACCAGCCATGTGATTTTGTACCTAGGAATATGTACGGTTTTTCATGCAAATGTTTACAGAAACTGATATTTTCTGTAAATAATGTCAAAAGTTGGCAAAATGTTCAGAGCTGAAGCTCTGAACATTTTGTCAACTTTCGACATCATTTACGGAAAATGTAAATTTTGTAAATATTTTTCATGAGATATTCATTGCAAAGGCGATAAGACCCATTTCTTCAATCAATACGCGAGATCATTCCCATCCCCAGGTGCGAAACATGAAGTGGCTCGGTTTCCGTGTCCCGCTGTCCATTGTGAACAAAGCGCACCAGGCGAACCAGCTGTACCCGTTCGCCATGTCGCTGTTCGAGAGCGTGCGCACATACCAGCAGACCCTGGAGAAGGTCGACGAGCGGCCGTCCATCCACCTGCTGGTCGCCGGGCTCCACCGCGAGGTCCAGAACCTGATCGCCGAGGGCGTACAGCTCATGTGGGAGTCGTACAAACTCGACCCGTACGTCCAGCGCCTCGCGGACACCATCTTCAACTTCCAGGAGAAGGTAATGGCTTTGCTGGTGCAGTGAAACCTCTCTAAACCGGACACCCTGTCGACCTCCCAGGGTGTCCGGTTTAGAGATGTTCCACTGTAAAACAGCTAATGTCTGTATTCTGCACATCCGTGAGGATACCATCTTAATTTTCTAGGAGCCGGTAATTACTTTCATTTTCAGTTTCATTTGCATAGACCTTTCGACTGTGACTAAATAACTGTATTGGAATTTTCTCTTGTAAAAGGTACATGCCCACTCTTAACCATCTTAATTTTCTAGGAGCCAGTAATTATGTCTCCCCCATGAAATGGGGAGACATATTGTTTTTGGCTTGGTTGTCCGTCTGTCCGTCACAAAATTTGTGTCGTGCATATCTCCAAAAGTTTTTGAGTTGCAGTCGTGAAACTTTACAGAAATACTTGTCATCGTGTGTCACCTGGGGTTTTAGATGCGGATTCATCCTGTATTTACGGAGTTATGGCCCTTGTCTTAGCGAAAATTGGGGATTTTCAACTTGTGTCGCGCGTATCTCCTAATGTATTTCAGTTAAGAGTCGTGAAACTTTACAGGAATACTTGTCATCGTGTGAAGTTGCGCACCTGGGTTTTTAGATGCGGATTCATCCAGTATTCATGGAGTTATGGCCCTTGACTTAGTGAAAAGTGGGGATTTTCAACTTGTGTCGTGCGTATCTCCAAATGTATTTCAATTAGAGTCGTGACACTTTACAGGAATACTTGTCATCGTGTGAAGTTGCGCACCTGGGGTTTTATATGCGGATTCATCCAGTATTCACGGAGTTATGGCCCTTGACTTAGTGAAATGTGTCGCGCGTATCTCCAAATGTATTTCAATTAGAGTCATGAAACTTTACAGGAATACTTGTCATCGTGTGAAGTTGCGCACCTGGGGTTTTAGATGCGGATTCATCCAGTATTCACGGAGTTATGGCCCTTGACTTAGTGAAAAGTGGATTTTCAACTTGTGTCGCGCATATCTCCAAAAGTATTTCAGTTAGAGTCGCGAAACTTTACAGGAATACTGGTCATCGTGTGAAGTTGTGCACCTGGGGTTTTAGATACGGATTCATCCTGTATTTACGGAGTTATGGCCCTTGACTTAGCGAAAATTGGGGATTTTCAACTTGTGTCACGCGTATCTCCAAATGTATTTCAATTAGAGTCGTGAAACTTTACAGGAATACTCGTCATCGTGTGAAGTTGCGCACCTGGGTTTTTAGATGCGGATTCATCCTGTATTCATGGAGTTATGGCCCTTGACTTAGTGAAAAGTGGAGATATTCAACTTGTGTCGCGCTTATCTTCAAAAGTATGCAGAAAATACAAGGTAGCTACATATATGCTGTTTCTGCCTTAAATTCTACTTTTCCAAGTCCTGATAACATGTAGTAGTGGTATTGGGGAGACATATGTTTTTGTCTGAAAAACAATCTTCTAGTTACTTTCATTTTCAGTTTCATAGACTCATTTGCATAGACCTTTTCGTCTGTGACTAAATAACTGTATTGGAATTTTATTTTTGACCGAATATGGTCATGTCGTATATTCAATCGAAGGTATCAACGAGGCGATCACTCTGGTGCATTTTTTGTCGAAATCGGAGTGTTATGTCATCCAAGATGGCCGCCGAAAGGTCACAAGGTCGTTCTTTTATTAGAGATTTCAAAATTCTTCTTCACATGAACCGCTTGGCCCATGGTAGCCAAACTTAAAAGTTATGGTCCATGGGTGAAGCCTTTTCAGATTTGTTAAAATGGAGGTCATCGCTAATCCAAGATGGCCGCCGTCTAAAAATAGCATAAATTCTTAAAAAATCTTCTTCTCATGAACCGCCAGCCGGATTTCAACGAAACTTGGTAGGAATGATCGATGTACAATGCTCTTTCAAAGTTGTTAAAATGGTAACCCCGGGGTCAAAAGCCCATGGGGTCAAATTGGGGTCAAATTTTATTTTTGACCGAATATGGTCATGTCTATATCAGATTTCAAAATTCTTCTTCACACGAACCGTTTGGCCCATGGTGGCCAAACTTCACAGTTATGGTCCATGGGTGAAGCTTTTTCAGATTTGTTAAAACGGAGGTCGTCGCTAATCCAAGATGGCCGCCGTCTAAAAATAGCACAAATTCTTAAAAAAATCTTCTTCTCATGAACCGCCTGCCGGATTTCGACGAAACTTGGTAGGAATGATCGATGTAGAATGCTCTTTCAAAGTTGTTAAAATGGTAACCCCGGGGTCAAAAATGGGCGTGGCCCGTGGGGTCAACTTTTATTTTTGACCGAATATGGTCATGTCTATATCAAATCGAAGGTATCAAAGAGGCGATCGCTCTGGTACATTTTTTGTCGAAATTGGATGGTCATGTCATCCAAGATGGCCACCGAAAGGTCAAAAGGTCATTCTTTTATTAGAGATTTCAAAATTCTTCTTCACACGAACCGCTTGACCCATGGTGGCCAAACTTCACAGTTATGGTCCATGGGTGAAGCCTTTTCAGATTTGTTAAAACGGAGGTCGTCGCTAATCCAAGATGGCCGCCGTCTAAAAATGGCACAAATTCTTAAAAAATCTTCTCGTGAACTGCCAGCCTGATTTCGACGAAACTTGGTAGGACTGATCGACGTAGAATGCTCTTTTAAAGGTGTTAAAATGGTAACACTGTGGTCAAAAATGGGCGTGGCCCGTGGGGTCAAATTTTATTTTTGACCAAATATGCTCATGTCATATATCAAATTGAAGGTATCGATGAGGCGATTGCTCTGGTGCAATATTTGTCGCAATCTGATGATTATGTCATCCATGATGGCCTCCAAAAGGTCCATTTATTCAAGATTTTTAACGTCTTTTTCTCAGGAACCACATGGTCGATGCTGGCCAAACTTCATAGTAAGTTAAGATCCTTGGGTGAAGCATTTTCAGATTTGGTAAAATGAGTCATCGCTTAATCCAAGATGACCGCCATCTAAAGATAGCACAATTTTTTTGAAACAATGAACTGAATGTCACATTCTCCTCTGGTGTTCATGGAGTCAGGTGAGCGAATTAGGGCCATCATGGCCCTCTTGTTTAATTATTTATACTAATTAAATGCGTCGCCTGAAAAAATAATATTTTCGACAGATTATAAAATATGATCATTGCACATCAAAAAGTAAATTCAGAGAATAAATAGTAATGTCCATTAACATTTTAAGGAAACACGGTTATCGCCCCTGATATCAGTGTGTAAATTTATGTCGTGATATAAAATGTATAATAATTCCAATCAATAATGGTGAATGAATGTTTATTTTGCGAGAAAATGTCTCCGATGTTGTCTCTGATATAAAGAACAGTTTGTGCCTACTGAGTGGGCATGTACCTTTAAGGTAAGAAATTCCCGAGCCAATCGCTATATTCTGTCATTGGAGTTGAAATAAATGTGACACAGACTGACAAAAAATGGCATTTGTGACCATGTCCGGTTTAATACCTGCTGACGATGAAGCAGGAGATAGTTTCCAGCAGATAACCGTATCTATTTTGGGGGATCTAACACCAATAATCTTTGTAAATCCAATAAGGAAAATGGAAGAAGTTCTATATATCCCTTCACGTGTGTCAGGTGGACGACCTGTTGACGATGGAGCAGGAGATCGACGTGGAGGTGAAGGCCCTGGAGACGTGCGTCTACAACACGACCACCTTCAAGGAGATCCTCGTCAAGATCCAGAAGGCCGTTGACAACCTCAGTCTCCACTCCTACTCCAACCTCCCACAGTGGGTCGCCAAGCTAGATGAAGAGGTCAGTTTATTATGCCCTCTCTTGATCCTTGCAGCCTAACCTTGGTCTCCACTCCTACTCCAACCTCCCACAGTGGGTCGCCAAGCTAGATGAGGAGGTCAGTTTATTATTGAAATGATTTTGTCTGTCATCCTGCACTCGTGTATATATGCAAACAGTGTAGATCCTGATAAGACGGCTTGTTACGAGCTTGCTCATCTGGATCTACACGATTTAGAATCATTAGCACTTATATTAACGCTTTCATCCCAATGTCCGGCTTTACTCATATGCCAATATCACACAATGTGTCCCCAAGCTCCAAGCTAGTTGACGAGGTCGGGGCTTGTCGACGTCCTCGTCCACAAACTTAACATTGGGGTAAATCTTGCATAACTTTCACAGTACATCTTGGGAAGACTAGCATTTTAATATCTGTTTAACCCTTTCATACCTAAATATAAATAACTGGAATGGATTTTCATATGTTAATTTTCCTAACGAGCCAATTGTCACAAAAAGATTTTCTGAAAATGGGTGTTTTTTTTTCATAAAAATATGAAAACTACTTGCAAAAAGTGGACATCCTGATGAGACGGCAAACCAAACACCACTATAGTGATCTGTTGAAAGGGTTAATCAGTGTTACAGTGTTGAAGGACATCTTGCCTGCTAGGCAGTCAGTGATCAGTCAGTCAGTTGATGACGCCTATTGCAGGTGGAGAAGCACCTGGCCACGCGATTGGAGGCAGGCCTCGATGCCTGGAACAAGTGTCTGCTCGGCTACAATGAGGACGGCGTCGATCGCAGCATGGACACGGATGCACCACAACAGCCCACCTACAAACCGGGCGGTGACCCCAAAATCAAGGTCAGTGTTAATCCTTTCACCCCTAAGTAACTGGAATTGACAGTCCCATGTTAATTTTCAGACTATTCACTATACACTAAGTGGTATTGTTTTTTTTAGAAATAAGAAAATATCTGCAAATGGTGCAGATCCTGATGAGACGGCTCGTTACGAGCCGGCTGATCTGGATCTACACAGTTTGCAAACATTATGCTGGAGGTCTGTAGTGTTGAATGAGTTCATGTCAGATAGGTTACATACAGAAATGGGTGTCAATGAACGCGATAACGTTGGACATTCGATTTCAGTACCTGTCATTTCTGTCAGAATAATATGTGGATTTGGAAATGATTAAACGCTATACTATGTCACAATTGTAACACATGCCAGCAGTTTAGTAACAAGAATTGTGGCCATAATGTGTATAATCATTAAAGCCTGTTGAGGAGGCTGTTTTCTTTAATAAATTAATAGTAAATCAAACTAAAACATATCATGGTGTCACTGGATAGTACTAAGACAGTCAGAATTCGTTACAGCGGCACACGTTACAGCGGCACACGTATTCGCCTACCGGCACAATAAGCCACCAACCCAATCGGCATGCTCTTTAATCTGCTCGATATACCGGCAAATTCGGCTTCCGGCACCGGCAGGGAATTCCCGCAAATGAATACACAGTTTAAGTCTTATTTAATGTGCGTTATAACGGCGCCGGTACCCGGCGTTGCTGGTACCAGCGCTGTGACCCAGCTCTGTTATTCGGCATTACATGCCGGAAACCGATATTCGGGAACCAGTCACTGACCATATAATGTGCGTCATAACGGCGTCGCTGGCACCAGCTCTGTTATCCGGCATTACGTGCCGGAAACCGATATTCGGGAACCAGTCACTGACCATATCTAAACAATTTCACGGCTGATTAACCCCGACCTGCTGTCATAAATCGCGGCAATTAGCGTGTCGGTACCTTGTCACCTGCTGTGATGTACTATTTTGCAAACATCAATTAAGAAATGAACAGTTAGCAAGTGATTAAATCCAGCAAGGACCGATAGATTGTAAATAAAAAAATATCATAATCGTGAACAATTTAAATAATTATCGTGTAACATTGCCTCTGGGGCGAGTTCAGATAGGGATGAATCGTCGTGTAAATATTTAAAGGGAAACATACCACTCTACATGTTTTTGCTTTGTATTTTTATAAATTTTGGCATGTAAATTAAAACAAACTGTTTATTAAAATATGTGTTTCTTTTCTATATGCACATGTTTGCGAATTGCTAACAATAAAGAAACAATTTCACAGATAATACGGTATTCACCACACGCTCTACGTAATTACCAATTAACAACAGGTTCGCCTGCAACCTAGACTTTGTCAAATACCGGATTAGCTTTGAATGTTGTTTGTTTCCTTGATATAAATTTGTATATATGCATTGCTTTATCAATGTGGTGACAAATAAGTATATATCTCGCCGATAATGCTAATGTAAAATGACAGCAAATAGAGTCGATACAATGCGTGGTTACCAATTACCGACATGTTCCAATTACTGAAATTATCACGACAGTCTGATAGCGAGGAGAAAATCGCCAATTCTTTATACCGGCATATTCGTTATAACGGCAGATTCATCTCTGACGAACTATGCCGTTGTAACGAATTCTGACTACAAATTTGGTACCAATTTCACTACTTTCACCCAGTATGGTGCTCGCCGGTTTCATTTACAGTAGTAACTACACCGACTTATGTGAATGAATGTGACGTTGCAAACACGCAAGGGTGATGTCATAAATCACACAATTTACGTCATGTACCGACTATGGGAGGCCATGCAAATTTGTGGCTGCGACTGGAGAAATGGGATTTTCTGATCAGGATCTTCACTGTTCATCATTCATTCAATGAAACCATGCTTCTAACACGCAATATTTATCCTTATCAGGCTACAGGAGTGTGCTATTTGATCAGGAGCTAAACTGGTCTCAAATCTCACAATCCCCATTTCTCCAGTTGCAGCCCCATTTCTATTCCAATATCTATTGTGGAGTGTCTTGTATTTGTAGACCATGATCCATGAGCTGCGGATCACGAACCAGCTGATCTACGTGAGCCCGCCAGCGGAGGAGGCTCGCGTCGCCATCATGCAAGAACTGTTTGCCTGGGAGGCCATCATAACCAGCTTGCCGCGTATACAACATACGCGCTACCAGGTACGTACACCCGATACCAGGTAACTACACACCCTAGGCCATACAGCAGACCTGATACCAGGTACACAGCCGACGCTTGTTTTCATTATATAGTCGCTCCCTGTCTTTCTTGTCCACCAGGAGCTCTGAGATGAGAATATCCTTATAGTCACGCCCATGTGAGATTTCCTTGTCCCCCCCCCCCTACACATGATTGTCTGACAGCTAGCAACACAAACATTTTTTCCAAATTGGCCAATATTACGTACGGTCAATGTGTCTTAAAATTACCCCATAAAATAATGATTCAGTTTGATGTTTATTGTTTTGAATAGTTGCTAAATGGCATTATCGTCCAATTTGTGGGTGAAAACTGTGTTTTTAACCCATTTGTTGAACATATCAAAAGTCATATAAATTCAGTGAATAAATAGTCGAGTCTTATTTTGGCTCAGATAACTATTTTGAGATCCGCAAATATATAAAAGTAAAAATAAAAAGTACCCATCAAATGCATTGGTTTGAGACAAGGATATTCCACCGTCGTGATCAAAATATCCGTAAATCGTCGTTTCTGACGACATATTCTGACACTTCGGTGGGATATCCTTGTCTTACGCCAGTGTATATGAAGTATACTCTTATTCTTGTGCATTTGTCTGACGAGATTTCCGTTAAATTAGTTGGTTATCTACAATCACTGTTCCATAGTTGGATTGGCTTCATATGCTAATTCGGGCCCCATAGGTTTCGCCCTGTCTCTCCATCCGTCTGTATGTCTGTCTGTTTATTTTTTGGAGGTTTTTGTATGAGTCTCAAACAACCTAGAGGGGCCCTAAGTGTGTCAACAGACCACATTTTCTAGTTTGTCATTATCCATATTTTCATTCTATAGTCCACCAATGCTGCCAACATGCTCAAGATCATGGTCAAATGGCTTCGAAATTTGCGTTAATGTTTTTGAGGGGTACATCCATCGGTGTTAGTAATTTCTTGTTGGTGATGTACTGATTATGGCAGTCGTCATATAACATATGTGCTTTACATGGGTGAAGATTTGAGTTTCATCCCATTTACCTGTAGGACATTGCTGTGATCATTGGTGTTACGCTTTAAAGTGTTGTATTTTATGGGTAAATCTGAATGTTTCTGGGCCTGTGCTTTTGTGTGGTGAGGACCTGGCACCAGATTGGGATATTCTAACTTCAGAGCTGGATAAATATTGTTGATATTGGTAGTGTTGCCCCCATCTGAACATGAGAAACTCTGCATAGCCTTGTTTCTTGTGAAATCAGTCAATTCATTAAATAAAAATATTAAATCATCACTCGTGTAAGATCTGCTGTAACCACCGTGTGTCCCTGTAGGTTGGCCTGGATGTCGAGTCGGAGGCGGCCACCACATACAAGAACGTGCTCACCAAGCTGCCAGGCGGCTACAAGGTGCCGGAGGAGTCGTACCTCGCAATCCAGAACATCGTCCATGAAATGGACGACTATATCGGCGTAAGTCACCCAGTTTACACGGCTATGTGGTTCAGTGTCTCGGCTTACTGTTTAATCCTTTCACCCCTAAGTAACTGAAATGAACAATGCAGAAATGGGGTCGTTTTGTAAATATTAAAAAATATCCACAAATGGTGCATATGTTGATGAGACGGCTGTGATATTTAAGAACTTTTAAGTATATCAGTCGTGTAAGTATGGCTAGTTAGCGTCATGAGACCAGAAATTGGGTTACCAAAGGAAGGTGATTTGAACTTTAGAATAGAAAATAATTTTTTATAGTCAGACATTTGGTCCGGCCACTTCCGGTTTACCGTCGGGCCGGCAGCGATTTTACCAGACATGTCCGACGAGTTTCGTGGAGACTGAGTCTCTCATATACATGTGTAGTTAATACCCTGAAAACTGACAACTAACACAGTCACTTGCACGGCGATCGTACTGATCATCGCTCGAGGTGTGAATTTCATAACATTTCGTTGTCAGACGTGGCTGCGGTTCCAAGCCCTGTGGGACCTGAGTTCCGACTATCTGTATGACCGTCTCGGCAATGACCTGCCAACGTGGATGAGAACTTTGGAGGAAATCAAGTAAGTGTTCTTAGTGCCAACCTGCCAGAACATCACCTTGGTAAATGCACATTATCCCTTTCACCCCTAAGTAACTGGAATTAATTTTTATCTGTTAATTTATGAAAAAGGGATGTTGTTGGTCTCAAAAATGTGAAAATTACTTGTGATCCGGCTCATGACGAGCCGGCTCATCTGGATCTACACTATTTGCCAATACCACTATACAGGCCTGTGGTATTGAAAGGGTTAATCCTCATTCTGTCAATCAAAATGGGTGCTTACTTGTAGTTAGAATATTTGTAGTAACTTTTGTCACTCCTTTCCTTATCACAGAGCTCCAGATAAGCTGCGTATTTGCATAAATACCCTTTACCAAAAACCCAATTGAAATCAGAAGTAGCGAGTATCAAAAAGCAATTAAAAATTTGTGGTATCTTTATCATGCTACAGAAAACAAATATAGCATATTTTCTTATTTTTCCATGAAAACACATATTGGTATTTCATTAGAATTGTCTTCATGGAGACAATTCTAATGAAATACCAAGATGTTTTTCAGTCTGCGGATGTGTAAACAGTAGTGTAATTCTATTTTACACAATTTCAATTTTGAAACATCCAATTGCTTCAGATATGATGGAGTGACAATACTCGATTACTAATTCCTTATCTGGTGCCCTGTTATCAATTTGGTTATTATGTACATTTATTCTAGGAGGTACTTGCGGAGATACAAATGACTTCAGTTGTCAGATAAAACGTAAGAATAAGTAGGATTGCATATGAAGTTGCAATGCTTTTACTGTCAGAATATATATATATATATCGTTGTCATTGTTGTTACAGTCTACATTCGTTTACTCAAAGTCGGTTAAGTCGAATTCCCTCGTTACGTCAAATTCGTGTCCAAGTCCCGTTTCAGATCCTATTATTTTCATTGTAACTGGCTACCGTTATGTCAAATTTCTTTAGGTCAAATTTTCGCCAATTCGAACTAATTGTTAGGTCCCGAAAACAGAAATGTGTGGTATTTCACTCTCGTTAAGTCAAAGCGTCAGTTTGCGCTCGAAGTGCGAATTCGCGGCACCAATTTACCGAGTCAAAGACTGGACTTGTACATGTTTACCTGTGTAAACAAACTTTGAATAAGTGTTAAAGGTGATTTCTCGACACCAATTAAACATAGCGCATCTGATTTAATCACCAGTTATCAATAACGTCACTGGTCGTATGGGAGTTGCGTCCCGTAACGTGTATGGCAATATTTCGAGGTCTTGTTCAGATTTCGTTACGTCGAACTTTGGTTTACTCTAAGTATTTATCAGTCCGACGGACTTCGAGTAAACGAGCGTAGACTGTATATGGTTTTTTCCCTGTGCAGCCCCAGTTCAGCATGTGCATCCATACAATCTAGCAGGGCCTATGGTGTTTGCTATTCATATTACACACTAGCTTGTATGATATTTCTCATTTGTAGATCCACTCGGAAGACATTTGACACAAGTGAGACAGATAAGCAGATCGGCCCGATCATTGTTCAGTTTAGCAAGGTAATCGTTGTTGCGTCGCCATTTACTTTCACTACACAATTGTCATTAGATTTTTCTGTGTAACCATGTGGATATTTCTGAAACCATATTACAAATTGACTTGCAAGGTTATTAAATTTATGTAATTTAAAGGATGTAATGTTTAAGTGCACGAACCTTCCTATATCGCACATGTGGTTTGTATCATAATTATACAGTAGAATCTCTCGAAATCAGACACCCAGTAGCCTATTTCACCAACATTGCAAAGTATACTTTTCTAGAAAAGTAACTAGAAAAGTAAACTTTGAGGGAGTAATCATTTATTTTTCCTCAAATGCATTATTTCATATAGAACTAACGATTGCATATATTTGATAATTAAACGTATGCAGAATTATTATACTGAATTTATTACATTATCATAGCTAAAATGGCTGTGATAACGTAATCAATTCAGTATAATAAAAATCAATAAATTTATCCTAAAATTGAAAATTTCTCCCTCAAAGTATACTTTGCTAGAAAAGTATACTTTACAATGTTGCTGAAATAGGCTACTGAAAACCAAGTGTTTAATTTTGATGTGCTTCGTTCACTAATGACAGTGTTCTTTATTGCAAAAGACACGTATCTTTTGCTCATATTTACAATGAAACTTCTTTAAACCAGAAACACTGGACTTCTCGGGATGCATTTTTATGCCCTCTATGCGATAGCAGGGGGGCATATTGCGTTGCTTTTGAGATTCCGTCCGTCCGTACGTCCGTCCGTGTACATTTACGTCAAAAGGTTTGTGAAAGTTTCTCCAGTCCAGTATGCCACGGGGCATATCCATGTTTTACAAACATAATGTCTAGTTTAGAAAGGTACCACTGTATTGGCGACAGAGCCATGCTTTCATATCCATATTATACAGAACACTCTGTAACAGATATACACTATATTTCCAGGTGCAGTCGAAGGTATCGTTGAAATACGACTCGTGGCACAAGGAGGTGCTCAGCAAGTTTGGCAGCATGCTCAGCAACGAGATGACAGAGTTCCACTCTCACATCTCTAAGGTATACTACACACGTTAGGGCTATTCCAGAAAAAAAGAAATGGGGGGTGTGACGGAGGACGATATACTTTTCTGTAGGTGGCGGGGTCAAGCAAAAATATGTTTACATGGGCCATGGGGCTTGAACGAAATATTTTTCTGTAGGTCATTGGGTACCCGGAATATATTTTTACACAGGTAGTGGGTGTTACCGATTTTTTTAATATGCTGTGGGTGTGGGTATATGCCTATCTTTTTCTGTGGGTGATGGGTGCAAACAGATAATTGTTTCGATGTAGAACAGAACAGGGCCTACTATTTCCATGTGACGTCACACAGCCGCCATTTTGTGAATAACTAATGAGGACGTGTCTCAATCGCGGTTGGTTGTAAGTATTGTAAGGGAAGTAACTCCGAATTACGGAAAAGTTGGACCCCGGCCATGTCGGACCAAGGTCATGTCGGACCAGACCTTTGGCATGAGTTATGTCGGACATTTTTACAGAAATCATGAAATGTGGTCGGGATGCCGATACACAGTGACATTGACGGAACGGTCAATGGCGGATCAATTTATTTCGGATAGTAAGTAAACATAGTTGCAATTGATAATATGAGCTCATTATGCGAGGTGCTGAAAAAACGGTAGCTGGTCATCTCGTACCCAGTCCATGTCGTACCCAGTCCATGTCGTACCCGGTTTGGTCATTTCGTACCCACTTTTTGGTCATCTCGTACCGATACCCTACCATCTCGTACCCATAGTAATTTTTATATTTTTTTCTTTTAATTTTATTTTATTCCAGGTACCTGTTCTATTATTTATTAATGTCATATTAAGTCTTAAGATGACTTAATTTTTCGTACCTATGGGTACGAGATGACCAAACCGGGTACGACATGGACTGGGTACGAGAAGACCCGGAGCCGAAAAAATAAACGTACAAAGCGGTGACAACAACAACAACAACAATGGCGACCTCCACACCAGAAGTTTCAGCGTAGTTAATCAAATCCGGGTTTTCAAATTTGGTGGCTGTGTTTGTTGGTAAGTTATTGGGACATGAAGACTACAATGGATCGAGTGCCCAAGATATCCGTGACGGTGTGTCAATGTGTGGAATTTTATCTGGTTTTCAATATCCTGCAGAATCGCTATCGGGTCCTTTCGCCCCGGGTCTGTTCGCCCTAATTATAGTATATATGTGGCGGGTCCGTTCGGCTCGCCGTGCGACCTAGAATTGGTATTCTCTGTCCCAGGTTCGCACTATTTTTTAGGAAGAGAAACAAGATAAAGTAATATAAATATAATGAAGACTGTTCTTTTTAGCTCACCTGAGCAAAGCTCGTGAGCTATTGTTATGGCAAAGTGTCCGTCCGTCCGTGAACATTTTCAATCATCTTCTTCTCCCGAACTGCTGAGCCGATATTGGTCAAACTTCACAGGGATGATATATGGGTGATGCCATTTCAGATTTGTTAAAATGGAGGTCATCGACAATCCAAGATGGCCGCCATGGAAAAGTAGGTCAAATTCTTAAAAAATCTTCTTCTCACGAACCGCCAGGCCGATTTCGACGATACTTGGTATGAATGATCGATAGTTAGGGCTGTTTCAGATTTGTTCATATGGTGGCCCGTGGGTCAAAAATGGGCGTCGCCCGAGGGGTCAAATAGGGGTCAAATTTTATTTTTAACTGAATATAGTCATGTAATATATCAAATCGAAGGTATTCGACAATCACTCTGGAACATTTTTTGTCTAAATCATATGATTACGTCATCCAAGATGGCCACCGATAGTTCAAATGGTCATTCTTTTACTAAAGATTTCAAACGTATTCTTCTTGTGAACTGCTTGGCCGATATTGGCCAAACTTAACTGTGATGGTCTGTGGGTGAAGCCTGTTCATTTTTGTTAAAATGGAGGTCATCACCAAATCCAAGATGTCCGCCGTTGAAAAGTAGATCAAATTGTCAAAAAATCTTCTCACAAACCTCCAGGCCGATTTTGACGAAACTTGGTGTGAATGATTGATAGTTAACGCTGTTTCAGATTTGTTCATATGGTGGCCCCTAGGTCAAAAATGGGCGTGGCCCGAGGGGTCAACTAGGGGTCAAATTATATTTTTGCCCGAATATGGTCATATAATATATCAAATCGATGGTATCGACTAGTCGATCACTCTGGAGCATTTTATGTCTAAATCAAATGATTTTGTCATCCAAGATGGCCACCGAAAGGTAAAAAAGTTGTTCTTTTACTAAAGATTTCAAACGTATTCTTCTTGTGAACTGCTTGGCCGATATTGGCCAAACTTAACTGTAATGGTCTGTGGGTGAAGCCTGTCCATTTTTGTTAAAATGGAGGTCATCACCAAATCCAAGATGTCCGCCGTTGAAAAGTAGGTCAAATTGTCAAAAAATCTTCTCACAAACCTCCAGGCTGATTTCGACGAAACTTGGTGTGAATGATTGATATTTAACGCTGTTTCAGATTTGTTCATATGGTGGCACCTGGGTCAAAAATGGGCGTGGCCCGAGGGGTCAACTAGGGGTCAAATTATATTTTTGACCGAATATGGTCATATAATATATCCAATCCAAGGTATCGACGAGACGATCACTCTGGAGCATGTTTTGCCAA
Organism: Conchocele bisecta; assembly: GCA_029237695.1. Lineage (NCBI taxonomy): Eukaryota > Metazoa > Mollusca > Bivalvia > Lucinida > Thyasiridae > Conchocele > Conchocele bisecta. Next base: position 59,827,539 of record CM055269.1, read on the forward strand.
AATCAGATGATTGTGTCATCCAAGATGGCCACCGACAGGTCACAAGGTTGTTCTTTTACTAAAGATTTCAAAGGACTTCTTCTTGTGAACTGCTTGGCCGATATTGACCAAACTTAACTGAAATGGTTTGTTGGTGAAGCCTGTTCATTTTTGTCAAAATGGAGGTCATCACCAAATCCAAGATGTCCGCCGTTGAAAAGTAGGTCAAATTGTCAAAAAATCTTCTCACAAACCGCCAGGACGATTTCGACGAAACTTTGTATGAATGATCGATAGTTAACGCTGATTCAGATTTGTTCATATGGTGGCCTCAGGGTCAAAAATGGTCATTGCCCAGGGGTCAAATAGGGGTCAAATTTTATTTTTGACCGAATATGGTCATTTTATATATCAAATCGAAGGTATAGCAGTAAATCACATGCACATTCGCAATATATGTTAGATCAGAAGGTACCAACAAATTCTGTGGAACATTTGAAGTTGTAAGTGAAGAGTCTTTTTGAAGGTCATCACTATGGAGGCTTTTAGGTGAGCGATACAGGCCCATTTGGGCCTCTTGTTTACTATTTTTTTTAGAATTCTGACAAGTTCACCAATTTATGCATCACGATGCCCCGCAGTGCAGGAACTATCCCCAGGCTTTAACTTAGCCAAAATGTGCCGGGACATAACCCAGGGGCTTTACCATACGGGATGCGGGGACTTTTAGCTAGCCAGATTGCCCCGCACTGCGGGGACATTAGACCTGCTAGCTTGTTCCAAAATAATGTTTTTTTCAATCGGACATTTTTCTGTCATTTATGGACGGCGTCCACAATCAATGTTAAGTTTTCGTGTTTGAGTCCATTTCTTTGTTACTGTACCAGCTAGGACCACCAAACTTTCACAGCTTCATAATCAAGGGGTGCCCACCACATATCACTATCCAACATGTTACTTTTTTTTTAACTTCACCCATTTTTCCACGCAGTCGACTTAGCCATTTTCAATGTTAAGTTTTCGCGTTTTCAATGTTAAGTTTTCGTGTTTTCGTGTTTAAGTCCATTTCTTTGGTACTGTACCACCTAGGACCACCAAACTTTCACAGCTTCATAATCAAGGGGTGCCCACCACATATCACTATCCAACATGTTACTTTTTTTTTAACTTGGCCCATTTTTTCCGCGCAGTCGACTTAGCCATTTTCAATGTTAAGTTTTCGCGTTTACAATGTTAAGTTTTCGTGTTTAAGTCCATTTCTTTGGTACTGTACCACCTAGGACCACGAAACTTTCACAGCTTCATAACCAAGGCGTGCCTACCACATACAACTATCCAACATGTGACCATTTTTTTTACCTTCACATATTATTTCTACGTAATTGACTTAGCCATTTTCAACGTTAACTTTTTAACTTACGTCTGGTTAAATATTTTGGTTAAAACTTTTTTGTTATACTATATCTCTGCAACTGCTTCGCCCATTACCTTGAAACTTCACATGGGTGTTTATCATCGTCCATATTTTCATTCTAACCCCCAACCGTGCGTCCCCTGTGCGCAATGTCAAGGTCAAATTACTTTGAATTTATTTGTTAAAGTTTTTTCGTGTACTATATCTCTGCAACTGCTTCACCCATTACCTTGATACTTCACATGGGTGTTTATCATCATTGTCGCACCCGCTTGCGGAAAGCGCGATATCGTCGGCATTTTGGCATACGTCCGTCCGTCCGTCCGTCCGTCCGCGCTGACGGTACTATGCTTATGTGGCTAGCCCCATAGGGTTATGGACTTAGTAAAGGATAGGGTTGGTTACAATTAGCCACCTAAAAATCCTTTTATGTGGCTAAAAATCCTTTTATGTAGCTAATATTTAACATGTGATAAGCCACATAAGTATAGTACCGTAAGAACGTCCGTCCGTACGTCCGTGTGTCCGGTTAAAGTTTTTTCGTTAAAGTTTTTCCATCTACTATATCTATTTTTTTAGTGTCCATGCCTCGCCCCAAGGCGCGACATGCAGGCCACGGCCATCTAGTCTACAAAAAGTGGGTATAATTATGTTATCCAAGTGTCCATGCTTGGAAAAAACCTGGCCTTCGTGGCTTTGCCTCGTTTCTTGTTATATATTTTCTGAAGCGATTGCAAACTTTTCCGTTCAAATTGTTGACACTCGCGAGTCACGTCACGTGTAATTCTCCGTAAATTCTCCGATTATTTTCCGTAAGCCGATTAGAGTTACTGTTCTTGAAACACGTGTTTCAGTATGTTATGCGCTCTCCGATTTTGGAGGATAATAAATCATTATTAATTCAGGCGATTGGTCGAATGTTTTCGGCAGTAGTCGACAGTCGTCAGAAGTCGTCCGTAACACATGCGAATAACAATGATGTTAAGTTTATCGATTTTTCGTTAAATAACCGTGTAAAACACGATAAATAACCCATATTTTAGCTGAATAAGTATGTAGAAATACTTTATTAATCTGCCAGGTATAAATTCTTCCGAAAATATTACTTTACTGTGTATTTTTGGTTTCGACGAAGGAATGATGCGGATCGGGTTCGTCTCAGAAAGGTTAAATGTCAGAATAGAAAAAAACTTTCTGAAGCGAACTAGTTAGTCTACGGGAACATATGCGGGGCTTTAACTGAAGAAAAATTAAAAGCCCCGCTATTCGCCGGCCCAGGGGGACGGGGATTCCCATTGACTGATGCATTAAACTCCAGCATTAGTATGTTTGGTTTTTTCCTCATATGCTAGACGCTGAAAGGAGCTGCCCGATGAAGCAACCAAGTCATCCGCCATATGTTGTCTTGGAGAATCGCCGCTCAAAATTGGAAATTTTTTATTTTTATATACATGTACAGGCCACTTACTCGAATTCGAAGAGAGATAAAAAAATACTTCGAGTTAACCGTAGTTTGACGTATCCGTAGTACGCAACCTGTCGGACAACAAACTATTTTATTGACAGTTAGAACCAAATGATTACTTGCTGATGTAGCCTTGAGTAGTAAATATGATTTATTTTAGCAATTAAATGTACATGGATACATGTTAAATGCTGTTTCTAAGACCAATCATATTTAAACACTTTCGGTTTGTTTACAAATACACATATGCATGTCTGTGTGTAATTAATAGATAACCCGGATGTGGCACACGTGACATGCGCATGTAGCGATATGTACATATTCAGTTCACCAATGAAATAAATAATAACAAGAACATAATATTTTATGAATTATTTTAATAAATTATACACAAACAACAACACAACAACAAGAAATACTGATTTGTAACACTATTATAAATGATTATTTCTGACCAGACTTGATTGTACAAACTAATAATGTTTAGAACATAAAAATCGCCCATTCAATGTTTTGTCCCTATACTGTATAATCTGAATCCACACCAGTTTCGATTGTTGCACTGTATGTAATTACAGTTTTAAATTAAACACAAAACGTCACATACATGTACACAGTAAATACAGTTAGAATAATATCACAATCGATCCCCATCTGCGACGTCCACTTCACGTAAAAAACTTGTCATGTCTGATTGTCTGTTTATGTACGCGGGAAAGGTGCACTTTAACTAACAAATCGGTCCATAAAATAGTTGCCATTTATTGCTCACCACTTAATGATCACCGACGGGTCATTTCGGGAGTCTGTTTAATAAGTGTCAACGTAAACACCTTTTTAACTATGGTCTGAATACCCGACTTTGATCAGGTAAACTGCAGGTGACAAATTTCTACTTACCTCCGCAAATTGACATTTCGACTTAACGAGTGTGAAATACAGTAGATTTACGTTTTCGGGACCTAAATATACCTTCGAATAAACGGAAAATTTGAGTTATCGAAATTTGACTTAACCGAACATAGCTATATGGAAAATCATAGGATTTTAAACGGGACCGTGCTAGTAATTCGACGTAACCGGTGATTTCGACGTAAGCGACTTTGAGTAAACGAGCGTAGCCTGTATCTATATTTTTATTTGCAATAAAAAGTCTATGGTCGGCAGCAATTCTATAGGGTCGGTCAGGTCACCTGAAACACAGCTATTATTTTTTCGGGCCTAACGATTTAGATGAACTTAACCCTTTCAACCCCAAGTATCTGAATGGTCTCTTCCATGTTCAAAGGCCAATCCATTCATCAGAAAAGGACATTGAGGCCAGTCATTAATAAAAAAATAGTTGATTTGAATAAATCAGAAAAACTCTTTCAAACAATGCAGATCCTGATGAGACGGCTAGTTTTGAGCCATCTCATCTGGATATACACTGTTTGCGCACATTGGGCTAATGTCATTTACACTAGACCGTGCTTCAGACCCCAGTCTGTGACAGCCTCTATTTTTTAATTGGAAATGCGACACATTTTTGCATCGGCTTTTCCAGCGGTCTCAAATCGGGGAGAATAGGCGTAATATTCGGTAGATATCAGTCACCAACTGTGACCAAGTATACAGGCTGAGTTAATATATACCAAAATGTTCGGCATTGTCTCAATTAAGTTTATGAAACTTGCTGGAGACTGCGATATCTGGCGGGGATGTGATTAATCAAAGATGGCGTCCAAGATGGCTGTCATATGTTGGTATATAACATGTTCAGGCTTATAACCCACGAATGTGCACAAATTGTCTCATTTTTGTCACGCCCGCTTGTGGAAAGCGTGATATAGTCGGCATATTGGTGTGCGTTAGTCTGTCCGTCCGTATGTCCGGGTTTACGCTAAAGTTTTCGAAAGTTGTGTCCAGCACTCGTAACAAAAAGAAATTAAAATGTATACCGGTAGGTGGTGGGATAAAATGGAAATCGAAATATGTAGGTGGTGGGTCGGTAAAGGAAAATCCATATCTGTAGGCAGTGGGGCACAAAAGAAATACAAAATGTACTGGCGGTGGGGTACGAAGGAAATCAAAATACATAGGCAGTGGGGTAAGAACCAATTACAAATATGTAGGTGGTGGGGGTGAAAAAAAAGTGGAGTCAAACCCCCCATGTCTTTTTTTATGGAATAGCCCTTATGTGTTTTACCTGCTTCTGTTAATTGATTCCTTGTACATCAATTAGATACAGTGTTAGAGAAATGGGACTTCTCTGGTTTCATTTCATGTTCATAAAACAATTTCTGAGATGTTCTCCAAATTTCTGAACTAAATCACACAGTTTGATTGGCCTCGACCGAGCACAGCGGCCTCGACCGAGCACAGCTCGGCCTCGACCAATCAAACTTTCTGATTTTGAGTATGAGAGTGGAGTACATGCTCGGAAAGGTTCATGAGCACATGTCCAAAGGTCTATATTTGATAATCCCAACATTCATACCGAGACTTATCATACTACTAGTAGTATTATGTCTATGGACATTAAACTATATATTGGGTCATGTGATGTTGTCGCGGTCATAACACCTGACATAATATCGGGATATAATTATTTGTATCTGTGCTAGAAACTTGTTGTAATTTTCTTAATGAATTGAACTGTGAAGTTAACACTAGGAAGTAACTTATAAATAAATGTGTCTGTACTGTCTGTTTATTATTGCAGTCGCGGTCGGACCTGGAGCAGCAGTCGATAGACACGGCGAACACGTCCGAGGCCGTCGGGCTCATCACCCAGGTGCAGGGCCTCAAACGCAAGATGAAGGTCTGGGTGAAACAGGTCGACGTGAGTAGTCCATTGGAAGTCATTGTAAAATGTAGTGAAACCTTGTTTTTAATGAGAAAAATGGAAAATTAAAAAAGCAAATGGCTTATGAATTTGATTGTCATTTATATAGCAATACGATACAATACAATTCATAATATGGCACAAACATTTGCCAGTGACATAAATATAATACGGGAAAATTGTGACAAATCAGGGAGTTTGTTTTTTCAAAATTCTGTGGCCACTCTCGGTCAAGCAATTAATCAATCTATCACTTGAATGATCTACGGCAGATGTACAAGGAGGGCCAGCGGATCCTGGAGCGACAGCGGTTCCAGTTCCCGCCGAGCTGGCTGTACAGCGACAACATCGAGGGCGAGTGGGGGGCCTTCTCAGACATCATGAAGCGCAAGGACTCCTCCATACAGACACAGGTCGCCAGTCTACAGATGAAGATCGTCGCCGAGGACAAGGTCATCGAGACTCGAACCTCCGACCTGCTCGTTGACTGGGAGAAGGATAAACCTGTGGGCGTGAGTTTTTCAGTTGTATAACTCGATAACATGTTCATAACCAAATATTCATCCTGCCTTGATCTTTTTAATCTGCATTTAGTGTAAATCACCTTTATAAGAGCTAAATGAATGAGACAAATGTGCAGTTTTAACCTATTGAATGGTTGTCCCTGTACTATTTAAACCTATTTCTAATTATAAATTGGCCAAAATTTGTCAAAACAACAATAATTACCTTTGTTACCAATAAATAGAGGATCTGACATTAGTGATGATTTATTATAATATTTATTAGACGAGTTTACTGATTTCATATGAAACGTTCTATGAAATCAGTCAAGAAGTTTAATAAATATATTAAATCAACGCAAATGTTAGATTCTATTTATTGCATAAGCACATCATCATAATTTGAAGCTGTATTGATTACCTATCATGTTTTCTGTAGCGGGCTCATTTGCATATTTATTACACAAGTGTATTATGATTTTTATTACACTGTGCTATTAAACTGTGAACGCCCATTTTATGCAAATAATCCTCCTGATTTGAATCTCCACTGTCCGCCAGTTGACAAAGTAACAAACAAAGCTATTCACTATTGGTTCTCTGGCTATTCAGTGTGTAGAATCTGTTACCTGTGTGTCTACAGGGCGAGTTACCACCAAACGAGGCACTGAAGGCCATCACGATATTCGAGGGCAAGTTCTCGCGACTGAAGGATGAGCGAGACAACGTCGCCAAGGCTAAAGAGGCTCTCGAACTTGCCGAGCCAGGTACAGTCATTAAACCAGTCAGTCAATTAGTCCATGAATCAATCTAGTATTGTACAGTCAATAAATTGGTTCACGAGATTGGTTCAAGTTTGTCACGCTCGGCTAAGAAACGCATATTCCCACCGTTTCAGAGCAAATGTGAAGTAAAAACTGGTGTTGCTTTTGCGAAAGAAACTTGACTAAGAGGTTATTGTGTCTGGAGAAACAGGACTTAATGTATTTGTGACCAGTGTAGATCCTGAAGAGCCTGCGCTGTCGCATCAATTACATTTAATAATAATATGCGACAGGCCATGTGATTGGTATCTACTGTCGAGCACCAGTATCTCGAATATCTGTATCTTGATGATTCACTAAAGTCCCGAATTATATCCGTATTTGTATCAATTTCCTCGGCTATCTCAACCATGCCCTATCTCGTATATGTTCTCTATCTCGACTGTTCATTCTGTCCACTCCGTATAAAAATGCGTTAAAAATATCTTCGCTATCTCGATCACATAAACGCTTGGATAAATCACTTAACCGCCTGGCTGTCAAGATCAAATTGGTTGACACTAATGTTCAAAACATATCAAACAAAACAAAATATATTCACACCTACCTCATGTTGTTTGCTTAATTGGTCCACCTGTATTATTTATTTGAGTGTTTTGACACGATTAATTAAGCATATCATGCTGGTCATTTTAAACAATTCACAGTGGGTCAACAAAAATTGTTATTGATGGGTGGTGGGGTTTGAAAAAAAGTGACCCCCCCCCCCCCCCCCCCCCCCCCACGATTAATTCTTTAGGGCAATTCCAGAATTAATCGTGGGGGGGGAGGTGGGTGGCTTTTTTTCAAACCCCACCACCCATCAATAACAATTTTTGTTGACCCCCAGCAACCATCAATTTTAAATATTACCGAACCCCACCACCCATCATTTAGAAAGAAGAAAAAAAAACACCCACCCACCCCCCTGTCAATATAAAAAAAAGCCAGCCCCACCACCCATCCATAAAAACAAAATATGTCAACCCCACCACCCATCAATAAAAATTACTGACCCACCTTATAAACGAAGGAAAGTAATGCCCATAACGAACGACCATACGTACTTAGAATTACAGCTGACGTAACGCGCGGTAAACTGAAATGGCCTACGTGACAATTGATATTTACGTTCAAACAAGATTTTCATGGTGTGTAATCGATCGTATTTCCTAGCCACCAATTGAAACCCGACTCGAGAAACACAAATTAAGTTGTTGATTTCTGAATTTGTCACTTGTTTGCACGGTCTAAGAAATTGAACAAATATGAAAACAATTTTGTTTTTACAAAATATTAGACTCGTCTAAGGAGACGATTCTTATGTGTTGCCAAAACATGTTTTATTAAGTCATCGGACAAATGTGAAAAGAAAACCTGAATATATTGGTATATCTTTACAAAAACATATTTTGACAAAATATGAGAATCGTCTTACTTAGGAGACGATTCTCATGTGCTGCCAAACAATGCTTTTATCAAGAAATCAAACAATTGTGAAACTGCACAAGCTAATGCGTCAATTCGATGACGTGTGCGACTACATAGCTAGTGTGGTTTTGGTATGTTCGTTTCCGCGAGTTCTAAAGGTCAGTCACACTTTGCACGTGAAAATGGATTACCGACTGATGATTGTAAACACCATCAGGTGTGCAGCTAGACCAAAAATGATATGTCGCAAATGTGCTAGTTGGGGATGGGTGGGTACGGCGGTATATTTTTTTTATGTTACAATCTCGCGTATTTGCGATCTCGATCTCGCCTTCCGCTTTTGGAAATACGATTTACCCATGCATGTGTAGACAGCATGCGTGTTATATTTGCGTTCTACATGTACGTACACACATATTTATAAAAGCATGCTAGTTCGAATTGCGTTCTACGTACGTACATGCATGTAATGTATGAGGAAAACTCCATTTCACCCGAAATTTAGTACAATAAATGGCATTAATAGGAACCTGCCAATCTCTGTATTTTATGTCTCTGACGAGATGTATGGTAATTACCGATACCACCATTAATGTTTTGCAGTTTTACACTGCGAACCCACAATTAAATAATTGCCGTGTTTCACTCGATCCCATAAGTAAATAATTGCCGGTTTTCACTGGAGCCCATAATTAAATAATTACTGTTATTCACTGGCCCCCACCATGCATCAATTAGAATTTCCTGTGGACCCAACCACCCATACATTTTAATTTCATGCAGACCCCACCACCCATCAAATAATTTGGGTGGTGCCATCACACCCCCCACACCCACGTTTAATTTTGGAATCACCCTAAGCATATCACGCTGGTCATTTACGCTATTCACTGAGAGTCGTGACGCCACCTTGTAATGTTGATTAGCTTACTACCTTTTGTCATTAGTTAATTGGTGATTGTTTACTCGTGGTGTAATGGGTAACATGATTTCATATTTTTCGCAAAAATATTCAACCATGTCACTTCATCGCTATTTCGAGCCTAGTCCTATCTCGACTATATGGACGATATCCCTTTCACTTCGAGATACTGGTGCCCAACTGTATGAAGATGTGTAATTTTTCCTGAAAGATATTTACAGAACCTGTGATATTTTCCATAAATGACATCGAAAGTATTCATAACAAACGAGGAATTTTGCTCTGAACATTTTGTCAACTTTTGACGTCATTTACGAAATATCGTAAATTTTGAAAATATTTTTCATGAAATATTGCATCTTCTTGGGTACAAAATCACATGACTTGTGTTGTATATATCCCCCTCCCCCTCCGCAGGCCAGTTGAGCCCGAGTGAGGAGCGGGTGCAGGTGTCGCTGGAGGAGCTACACGACCTGAAGGGGGTCTGGTCTGAACTCAACAAGATCTGGGACCAGATCTTCGAACTCAAAGAGAAACCATGGCTCTCCGTGCAGCCACGAAAGGTAGGCTTGATTTGTGCGACAATTTGAGGAACTATGAACCACCCATTTTTAAAAAAGAAAAAGAATATTACCCATGATAATTATACAGTCCATGTTAGTCCCACCATGAAATGTTCTTTTTGCACTGTATTGCAGAGCCATAATGGTGTTGCTATAGCAAATGACATCAAATGTTGACAAAATGTCTTAATGCGGCATCAAATGTTAATCAAATTATTTTCATGCCTTTTCATTCAGATGTGCCAGTAATTATTGAACACATCTTAAATAGGCTGCTGACTGGTAAAGGGGATGTTCTTGTGTTTACTATTTCCATGGAGAGATATTACCTTCAGCTATTAGGCCCATTTCTGTCGGCACAGTCACCTATGACGTTGAGAATATCACCATATTTGCCGTTGCAGATCCGGCAGGCGATCGACGGCCTGTTGAACCAGATGAAGGAACTACCAGCCAGACTGCGGGCTTACTCTTCCTACGAGTTTGTGAAGCGGGTCCTGCAGGGATATGCCAAGGTAATATTGCTGGTAGTTTCTTCGTGGTGATGTTTGTACAAGTCTGTTAAGTTTATTGGGATGTGAAACCACAATCAAAGTGGCTGGTATCTATAAATATACAGAAGAAAATCATTAAATATGTAAGTTTGCTCTGGAATTACTTCCATTGAACTCCAGAAGTCATGTGAAATTGTTTTCCGCATGAGCTCTGAAGATTGTGTCAAATTTTGATTTCATTTACGAAAAATATTGCATTTTTATTAAATTTTGCATTTTTCATTAAATACGTTTACAAAATTTACAATATTTTTCATAAATAGCGTCAAAAGTTGACTTTTCAGAGTACATTCCGCATTTGTATTTTGTCAACTATCTATGAAAAATATTGTAAATTTTGTAAACTTATTTAATGAAATTTCGCAGATGTCCGAAGGTACAAACTCACATGGCTTGTACTTGTGACAAATAACTAATTCTCGCTGCCAGGTGAACATGATGATCGTGGAGTTGAAGTCGGAGGCCCTGAAGGAACGACACTGGCGCCAGCTGACACGCCGCCTCAACGTGAAGTGGGTGCTGTCTGAGCTCACCCTCGGCCACGTGTGGGACGTCGACATGCAGAAGAACGAACACATTGTCAAGGACGTGATCCTGGTCGCACAGGGAGAGATGGCGCTTGAGGAATTCCTGAAACAGGTCAGGGACTTTGGATTTTCTTTGCTGTGAATGATTTACATATTAAGATTTCAGCTTAAAATTTTGCAGGAAAAATATGAATTGTCATTTTCTCTTGTGAATGGTAATGATATGATTTCAGAATGCTTGCTGTTTTAGATTACTTGTTACCTACTACCAGTTGAATATTATGTCATTCTGTAGCCTTTTACAAAATGGCTACCGCAATTCCCCATGTTAAATCCCCATGTTCTCCAATATACATACATACATGCCATGAAAATGCTATTTCATCCTTGTGTGTGCAGGTGTCCGAGATATGGCGCAGCTACGAGCTGGACCTGATCAGCTACCAGAACCGGTGCCGCCTGATTCGCGGCTGGGACGACCTCTTCACCAGGGTCAAGGAGCACATCAATAGTGTGACCGCCATGAAACTCTCGCCCTACTACAAGGTATGTGATGCTAAAAGAATACAAGTGCAGTTTCTTTTGATGTTGATATTGCAGGCTTTGCTATATGATCAGTAAGTTTGGTCACATTTTCAGGAAGTTAGCACCAGTTTTAAGTATACATTTATTTTAGTTCTACCTGCCATTGCAGTTCAGTTACTTACCCATATTGGCTGTCAGTTCTGTGTTGAACAAGATAATTACATCCTATACGTGTGCATTTCATTGGTGATTAAAGCGTGTGGAGCAATACATTGTCTGAAACAAGATCATGGATGCGTGTTCCATCAATCCGAGTCATTGATATGTACTCACCACCCATATTTTTAGGAAATGGCTTAATCAAAAAATTGTCTTACTGTTACACAACCCGAAAACTCATAATTTCTGTCTACAGCAATTTGAGGAGGACGCGCTGGCGTGGGAGGACAAGTTGAACCGGATCAATGCGCTGTTTGACGTGTGGATCGACGTGCAGCGCCGCTGGGTCTACCTCGAGGGAATCTTCACCGGCAGTGCTGATATCAAGCACCTGCTGCCCGTCGAAACTTCCAAGTTTAGCAAGTAAGGCCGTCTACTGGTCATACTGGTGTTGAATGTGTATAGTATGTTCCAGCAGCTTCTAAACATGAAACATCAAAGTTTAATCAGGCCTTTATGACGATCACTGTCCTGTTCCAAGTTTGATCCACAATCTTCAGGAATTGGACGCTTTGTTTAAAAGATGTAGCTGTGACTGGAGAAATGGGGCTCATGGCATTTTTGGACAATTAAGCTCCTGATCTGAGTGCACTCCTGCAGCCTGATTATAATTTATACTATTTTTGTTTAGCACACTTACAGAAGGAGACAGTGATCACTATTCATCAATATGTGTGTCCATCCGATAATGTGTTCAAAGTTTTAGATACCTTATACATCTGCAACCAGAACATGGATTGACTTGAAATATCATATGCTTATTTGTCATCATCCATAACATACTTCTGTAGTCCACCCATGTGGCCCACATACCAAAGGTGAAGATCAAAGGACTAAAATCTGTGTTAATTTGTTTAAGTAGGTTACAAATGAGTCATAACAACATATACATCAGTGCAGAAAAAAAAGAAAAATATTAAAATAATTCAGTAAAAAAACCAAAATGTGTATGTTCGGCATGAAAATGGTTAACTAACACAATTTGTTCCCAGTGTGAGTTCAGAGTTCCTGGCCCTGATGAAGAAGGTGGCGCGGTCGCCACTGGTGATGGATGTGGTGAACATCCCGAACGTGCAACGCCAGTTGGAGAGGCTCGCCGACCTCCTCGGCAAGATACAGAAGGCCCTCGGCGAGTATCTGGAGCGTGAGAGGGCCTCATTCCCCAGGTGGGTGCTAGGTCAAGGTCTATTTTTCTATTTTCTTCATTTCTCTTGGTGAGAAATATGAAAAATGTTCTTCTTTTTTTCTATGATAAAAATAGTGTATCTTCAGAATGAACTCTGGGCCAGGTATGGTAGGCACTCCTTGATCTGTACATAAATATCATGTACATGTGCTTGTATGATGAAGAATGACGAAAAATAAAGAAGGCCTTGCAGAGTATCTCGAGCACATGAGTGTCTCATTGCCCAGGTGGGTGAAAAGTGGTCTCTGGGACAGAAATTGTAGGCGCTCGTCAATCTGTAAAACTGTAGGCACTAATCGATATGTACATAAATATCACTATCCCACACAAATATAATTTTGTATGCGACTTGAACCTGAGTATATCTATGTTTTTATGTTTTGCTTTGTTGCCAGTAAACTATTTGATGGATATGCTTAGAGATGGGTTGTGGCCTAGGGGTTAGAACACCTAACTTCCAATTAGGAGGTTGTGGTTTCAAACCTCGCCTTGAGCATCAAAAAAACTTCCATAGTATTTCCATCCCGCTGGTCTGTCGGATGAGACATTAAATTGTGGTCCCGTCTCTATATGACCTTGGCTATTGCTGGGATGTTAAACCCTTTCACTTTCACTTTGATGGATAGTTTTATTGGCAATATATGTATGTAATTTCATATAATTTCCAATATATCAATATATTTTCAGGTTTTACTTTGTTGGGGACGAGGATCTGCTGGAGATTATCGGCAACAGTAAGAACGTGGGCCGCCTACAGAAACACTTCAAGAAGATGTTTGCGGGCGTGGCCACCATCATACTCAACGACGACAACTCCCAGGTGTTGGGGCTGCTCTCTAAGGAGGGAGAGGAGGTATAACACCTTTTTATATGAGACACGCCATGTGAATTTGTACCTTCGGACATCTGAGTAATTTCATGAAATACATTTTAATACAAAATTTCAATATTTTCCGTAAATAGCGTCATAAGTTGACACAATTTTCAGAGTACATGCGGAATGTAATATGTGGCTGTGACTGCAGAAATAGCACTACGGCTGTTTGTTATTTGCTAGCAAGCGCACTCCCACAGCTGGATATATTATAAGTATGACATGTGTTTGAATGGTGAACAGTGCAGACCCTGATAAGACTGCAGGGAAGCGCATACTGGTCTGGGTCTACACTGGTCATAAATGTGAATAGCCCATTTCTCCAGTCACAGCTATTAGATTCACAATATATCTATATTTCACCTTGTATGCCTAACCCGCATGAAAACCCACAAAACACTGCTATGTTCCAGGTGATATTTGCGTCGGCCGTGTCCATCGCCGCCCACCCAAAGATCAACGAATGGCTCACCCTGGTTGAGAAGGAAATGCGCGTCACCCTGGCAAAACTTCTTGCGTCGGCCGTCAATGACGTGTCGGCGTTCAAGTCAGGCAACATCGACCGCACCCAGTACCTGGTATGGGTGGACAAGTATCAGGCACAGCTGGTGGTGCTGGCCTCCCAGATCGCCTGGTCTGAGAGCGTGGACGCAGCCCTGCAGGCCGTAACCGCCAAGGGGGGCTTGGACATGGCGCCTCTGGAGGAGGTGCTCGCGGCCGTGAACTCCACGCTGAATATCCTGGCCGACTCCGTGTTGTATGAACAGCCGCCGGTACGCAGGAGGAAGCTGGAGCACCTGGTGAGTTGATTACGATACTGGGTGAATAAGGTTGATATTGGTACGATTCCTGACCAGGGGCTAGATAACATTTCCATGCTCCCATGTCGGTTTGGTGAATACATGGATGAATGTTTTTCAGAATTAACCCTTAGACCGCTACTCACAACAATTGTCGTCTGCTGTTGCATTTATATCTTGCCTTATATCTCAATAAAAACATGGTTTGACAGCACTTCAGAATCATTTCCATCGGAAATGATTCTGAAGTGCTGTCAAAGCATATTGTAAATTATTCTAAAGTGCTGTCAAAGCATGTTTTTAATGATAAAAATGGAAAATAGAAAATAAACAGCAGACGACAAAAGAATTAAGTTAGCGGTCTAAGGGTTAGTACTGAATTCAGTATTTGGAGAATTTTTTTAGGCTGTATGGAAACACTACTTTCACTATCCAGAACATTACTTTTCTGTATTGGGAGAATTTCTGACTGTCACCCGTTACATGTGAATACAAGGCTGATATTGGTGGGTGGCAGGTGGGAGCACGCGATGGGTAATTTAGCGATCGGGGTTCATCCTTACCGGAATCCCGACTGGAGACCTGGTTTCGCCCTCACGTATGTCTTTGGCATTTTGTATGTGACAGTTGAATCTGGTTATACCCCTTATGTGAGTATTACGATATTCGTAATCCTATTTTAGGGGAAGGGGCCAAGTGACTTGGTGTGGTATGGACCTGGCACCAGGTCAGGTTATTCTAATTTCAGGGCTGAATATATTTGTTCTCGATGTAAATATTCCGTTCTGATTTTGGGATTTTCCCCCCAGTGCAGCAGGTTAAAATGGGATCGAACCCGTTTGCCCGGCCTTGCATGACCTTAGCTGTTGATAGGCCGTTAAACACTAATAAACAAACAAACAAGGCTGATATTGGTCTGATGCCTGACCAGCGGCTACAACCAGAGATGCTAGAAAACATTTTAATGCTTGTGTGCTGGTTTTAAAAATGAGAAAGAATGCCTGTTGCCTGCATCTGTCGATCTATGTCGAGTCTATTGTTGGTTGTAGGCAAGCTTCTGCAGTCGCATCCTCATACACGGTACAATGTATATATACCCACCATCAAGTGATGCAATGATGGACAAGTTAACTTTGCAAATGCGCTGTCTGATTAGGACCCACACAACTTGTAAACTACTGACCATTATGTCAATGTTTGCAAACAGTAATGAGTCATCCCATCAGGATCTGCACTGTTTGTAGATATTTCCTGATTGTTCTCACAAAATGATATTTACCCCTTTCTGATGAATGGAATCAGCTGAAAATTAACCTGGATGAGGAGTCCGTGTCTGTTAATAAATAGTGAGAATTATTTTAACATTCTTTTTATACAGGAAGTATTATGTATTAACGCTGTACAGGCAGGCTATCACAGCTTGTCCTTGCAATAACTTGTGTTCTACTTTACAGATCTTAACCAAATTTGGTTGCATGTTTATCACTGGTCTTTCGGATGGTCCCGTCTCTATATGACTTTAGCTGTTGCTGGGATGTTAAACTCATTCACTGTCACTTATCACGGCAATATGAAGAACATATTGATTTTCAAATTGTTCCAGCGAGTTTTCTCCCCTTGTTTACTGGCTATGCCTTGACGGGCGTATATTGTGACCTTTGGCATTCTTGTTGTCCACTAACGACTCGTACAAACCTATTTGTTTCATTTCCCAGATCACAGAGCTTGTGCACCAGCGTGACGTGACGAGAAACTTACTGAAGAACAAAGTGAACAATGCCAAGTGCTTCGACTGGCTGTGTCAGATGCGCTTCTACTTCGACCCCAAGAACACGGAAGTGCTACAGCAGCTGTCGATCCAGATGGCGAACGCGAAGTTCAACTATGGCTTCGAGTACCTCGGTGTACAGGACAAGCTGGTACAGACGCCTCTGACCGATCGCTGCTACCTCACCATGACACAGGCACTCGAGGCTCGACTAGGTGGCTCACCGTTCGGTAAGTGCTACCTGATATTCAATTTGTACAGTGGAATCACTCCAACACGACACACTGGGAGTTCCCCAGGGTGTCATGTTTAGAGATTCCACTGTAGCAGGTATTTGAGCAATGCAAAAATGTTTGTATGGTTTAAAAACATATACTGGTAGTATCGTTCTACATAAATAGAGGTGTATTGAACAAATATGTGAAATTCTATTCAATCGATCAATTCATGCCTATGTATCTGAGGGCTGTTCCATTAAAACATACCCGCACCCCCAAGACGGCAGTTTAAAGAAAATATATGCCAGGGTGTCTGTTTCTTTAAATTGCATACATGGGTGGGTGTGCTTGTCCGAAAATAACTTCTATGCGTGGTTGGCTGTCAGACTGGTGAGTGTCTGTTTTTCAGGTCAACATGGAGTGGTTCATGGCGGCGTATATTGCATAATGAAACCGCCAATTGACATATTGACACTTTCGCCATGCGTGATAAGGGTATCCCGTGATAATTGTCACGTACACACAATGTCATAAACTGTCGTCTGCACATCACATTTTTCTTACGAAAAAATAAAAACATGTTTTGACAGCAAAAGAGACGCGCCGCGACATATTAACATACAGTGCGACCCAGTTAGTACACGGAAGTCCGGCGACATACAACCTTCCGTGTTGCTTTTCCGAACCGTGCTATATCCGTTCTCGCCCAAGATGCATCATAATGTCAACAAAAAATACATGTACACTGTACACTGTGACTGCGAATGAACGTCGTCGCCAATGCCTATAATATGCCATAAGTTTTCACTGTTATCTTCGCATGTAATAAATATATTGAATCCAAGAATTGTTAAAGTCATGTTTTATTTATTCATCATGTTCATCAGTGGCAGATCCAGGATTTCACCAAGGGGGGGGGGGGCACATGGAACTTGAACGAGGTATGCTCGTTCCTCGACTGAGCGGTGCGAGGGAGTCGGCTAGGGGGGTCCGGGGGCATGCCCCTCGTAAAATTTTTGAATTGAAGCCATTTCCTGCATTTTACGCTCAATATTTCATAAAAAAAAGAAGAAAATAAATAAAAAAATCGGGATATGCCCCCCTATTAAAAAAATCCCATTATCCCACCACCTGGTATCGTACTGTACATGACGTTAATAATAGAACGAGACCAAGTGGGTGTGGTAATGGATATTTTTCTTTGTGTTACACGTCCGACTATTCCACTTGTGTTACACGTCCGACTATTCCACCTGTGGGTTTGAGTACGCACAGAGTTTTAACCCTTTCAACACCACAGACCTGTATAGACATGTTTTACCCGACGTCTTATAATATTGCGCCAGTTCATGAGGTAATCAGGCTTATCACGTGAGATTTTCGACGAAGATGAATCTGATAATAGTGTACATTTTCTGTAAACGATATCGAATGTTGACGAATATTAAATTAGTAATTATTACGCATTTGCTCTGAAAATGTTATCAACTTTCCGATATATTTGCAGAAAAAAGTCAAATCATTCTCGGCGAAAATCTCAGTTATATAATAAAGTTGATTATCTCATGCACTGGCTCAATTATGACGTAGCGAAACAAGGCCAGTTGTCACGTGCACATTTGTGTACATGCGCCGGGGACGTGGGCAGTGCTGTAACAATTTAGTTAATCTGGGTTGAGTTAATCTGCGCCACTAATACGCGATCTCCGTTTGGTCAGCCTTTACACCTAATTAATATTCCACCAATGGTGAGCGCGAATGCATGCCGGAAAAATGAAATCGAGCACATAACAATTAGCACTGCTTTGTTACTGGGACCAATAATTGATGTTATTCCCAGTTTGCTCGGATTAATTTACGAAATGTGCTAACGTGATCAGCTGCACATTCACATCGGTGAGATAAAAGGAGGCTATACGTCCATAAAAAAAAAAAAAATCGTCCATTTTGGGTCTAATTTGGGAAAGAATCGCAAATTTAACACGATTTCTGACAATAGTCGTGTTACAAATTTAACATGATTTTGATATACAAATAGGCGAAAAATTTGGCGATTCACGTGTTCAATGCAGCTACGGCTCCTGATACATCACATTGTGCGTGAGTTTTTGTTACAAACACGCAAATTACGTGTCCCGGAGAATTACATCGATAAAATAATGTGTTAATTTAAATTGCATATATGGGTGGGTGGTTTCCCAGGGAAATCGCATCTATGGGTGGGTGTCAAATACATTAATTTGCATCTATGGTAGGTTACCCAAATTCCAAAGTGTGCGTCTTCCCCCCCCCCCCCCCCCCCCCCCCCCCATGTATGTTTTACTGGAACAGCCCTGAAATAGATTGATATAATTCCAGCACAAAAATATTTACACAATTCCCGAACATTTAATTGGCCCGTAGCAAGTCTCTGTCCAAAATTTATATCCCAGTAAACTCTCACGCCGAACTACTTTCCATAACCGTGAGGCACAGTTAAAATAATTCTTAAGAAAACGGAAAATAAACACATTTTCTTGATAAATCTATTTAAAATGCTGGAATTATAAGGAATGAATGGCCTTTTTGTGGAATTTATCGGGGATATAAACTTGGAAAAGTCGCGGGAATACTGGACGAAGGCTGGAAGGCCTCGTCCAGTATTCCCGCGACTTTTCCAAGTTTATACCCCGATAAATTCCACAAAAAGGCCATTCATTCCTATAATAATTCAAATCCTACATATGCTGTTGAGATGCGTCATTACAGTGTTACTAAATATTGACTATAGTATCTGTGGTTGAAACAATGATCAATACGTGATTCAGGACAATTGATTTGTTGACCAGTGTTTCGGTAAGCGTGTCCCTCTGTTTTTCAGGGCCTGCGGGCACAGGGAAGACAGAGTCAGTGAAGGCCCTCGGGAACCAGCTCGGCAGATTTGTCCTCGTCTTCAACTGTGACGAGACCTTCGACTTTCAGGTAGGACCATGTAGACTGGCTGTGATTGATGGTGACGTTTCTGGAATACCCCGTATTAACCCTAACTATTCGGACACAATTTGCTTTGGGACAACCCTAGTAAATAGGGGTTTCGCAAAACAAATTATATCCAAATACATTGTTATTGTAATTAGACCACTACTGCCATCCTAACCCTAAATATTGGCACACTTACTGTTGTGGAGAAACCATATATTTTTATAAGTTTCCACAAATAAATGATGTCTGAATATTTAGGGTTATTACGGTAATCCAGCTGTGTGTTCCCTGTGGCAGAAACTTGTTTTGTGCAGATATTAGAAGGTATTGACTTCAGTACCTTGCTGCCTTGCATGGTTATCAAGGTGCGAACAGATTATGAAATTGTAATTGGTCTAAGTGAACCTGTTTAGGTGTTGTAAGGGCACCTGGCAGATGTTGTAGATCGGGAGTTAATCTAATTTGTTCTTGACACACTGGATATTGTTTAAAGTGAGTTGGATTCAAGTTAACAAACCATTAAATACAATTCAGTTAATACATCAATAAGTCGGTACACAGTCCACATGTTGGGATGATTTATCTGGATGTATTATTATTGTTTTGTATGGCAAACAATTGATTGCCAATATGACATATATAGCATAATAAGAACACAATTAAATCAATCGCTTCTATTTTAGGCGATGGGTCGTATCTTCGTTGGTCTGTGTCAAGTGGGAGCGTGGGGATGTTTTGATGAGTTCAACCGTCTGGAGGAGCGCATGCTGTCTGCAGTCTCCCAGCAGATCCAGACCATTCAGGAGGCCCTCAAGGACATGCAGGTCTCCAGCAAGAAGGACAAAGGTATGCATTTGGGAGTCAAGATGTTTGGCTGCGATTGGAGAAATGGGGCATATGGGATTTGTGGTCGGTTTAGCTCCTGATCAAATAGCACATTGCTATAGATGGATAATGATCTATATTGCTTGTTAGAAGCATGACAGGTAATTAATTGACGGAAAGGCACTGGTCGCAAAACCCATAAGCCACATTTATCTAGTCACAGCCACAAATTATGGATTGGCCTGTGCAAGATCTTTTGCAAATTTCAGTAGGCAACATACCCTCTGGAGTTATTTAATATGTGGCTAGTACTGGGGAAATTTATTGGGTTATTACATGTTTGGAAGTCGCTAATATCAAATTGGCCTGTGGCAAGAACTGTGAGGGATTGGATTCCAATAGCAACACACCATGCAGCTGGAACCGTGTGTAACTGCAAGAATGGGGCTTATGGGATTTGTGACCAGTTTAGTCTGATATGTAGCACACATCCTCAGCCTGATAAGGATATATGCAAGGGTTTATGCACTGTCCACTGTCTAATTAGCGAACAGTGCAGACCCTGGTCAGACTGCAGACTGACTAGGGTCTACACTGGTTGGAAAAACCATAAGTCCTTTTCACCAACTACAGTCACATAATACAATGTAGTATGTTGTCTGTATTCAGAGAATATGTAGTTGACAAGTGAACTGGTACATTTGCTCCCCAACTAATACATTGAGAGCATCTACCTGTGCATTTGTGAATTAATCAAGTTCTACACATTCTGTTCAGTCAGTGCCAAGTCAATTTGATACACATTCATCCGTGACTAGAGAAAGTTGGCTTATATCATTAATTTATAGCCAGTCTAAATCATTATCTTCTAGCAGACTTGTGTAGCCTGGTAAGGATCTATTCTGTTGGGTTGCAATATGACAGATATTGCACTGACTCCATAGCGAACAGGATATACCCTGATGAGACTGCATGTGGGTCGATAATGCCATATACCACATTTTTGCCATAACATTTTACACCAATCATATTTTGTCCATTATTACGTTCAGCGTAATTGTGTTACATTAATTGCATGCATGACTTACAGGGTTATAAATCTTTAAAAATGTAAACCAAAACTAAACCACACAAAAAATTGAGATTTATTGGCAAAGTCTTTCTATTTGTAATACATTATATTGTACCACATTTATTAGTAACTTTATGTCACATGACTACAAAATTGTGCCAACCTAAACTCCTGTTGGCATTAAATCAGAAGATGTGATTTCAAAGTCGTTTTATAACCATTGTTGATGGTTTATGTAAAATGAGTCCACCTTCAGTGTTGGCCCTTTACTAATAATCTTCTGTTTGTTTCCACTAGCAGCTGCTAAAAAACCCAAGGGTATGTGTGTCTGTTTGCCCTGCCCACTAATATCTGTATTGCCATTTACATGAATAGTATTTTCAGTCAAACTGTTCTTAATATACAAGTCGACTTGTTATCTCCTCGCTGATCGGCAAGAGGGGATATAGCGTTAGTCCATGTACATGCGTGCGTACGTTAGTAACACATTTCATATTTTCAATAACATGTGAAGCTCTTCACCGATTTTGATCAATGTGTGTTCTAGGGATGGTGCTTTGTTTTGCATACGATCCACATCCAACCGCCCAAGGTCAAGGTTACTGAGGACTTGTGTTCACCTTGTTTGCAAGGCAAATGCTGTTTAAATTTATTATCAAGGCTGCCCGTGAGGGGATTAGCTTCATAATAACGATGCTCTTGTTAATTAATTGAACTAATTGTTTTGAAATTATCCATATTGCATGAGATTACAGTTTTCAACATTGCTAATCTCATGTGGAATCGGCTGTATGCACAGCTGATGTAAGTAATATTTTTACTGTGATATAGAGAATAACCGCCTGCCTTTGATGGATACAGAATATATTTCACAAAACAGCCATGAGACGTAATTTAGTTTACTAACGAGTGCGTAGCATGAGTTCAGCCGAATTATGTGTCCTGGCTGTCAAGACTTGTTCTACCAAGTCTGTGTGTTAGCATGATATGTTGATATAAAAACCATTCATTCCATCAATCTATCAACATTCTCTAAGGAAATTGTACTGAATTGTACTGAAGCACATTGCCTCGTTAATTAATGACAAATATGCTTGTATTAGAACAGAGCTAATACTTTTGTTCCAGCTGTCTGGAGTAGCTGTTGTCTTTATATTTATAACTTTTATTTTGCCAAAGGACAAAGCTGTAGTGAATGTCGCGTAATTTCTGAGCTGCAGCACCAGCAATCATATTACATACCATTGCAACTACAATAGAACCTCTCTAAACCAGACTCACAAAAACTATGGTAGTGTGTTTAACACTTCCATCTCTATAAAGTAACTGGAATGGAATATTCCATTTATTTTCCACGGCATTTCCTTAATCAGAAAAGTGGGAATTTTATAAAAACTTTTAAAAATATTCACAACTAGTGCAGATCCTGCTGTCAGAGATCAGGCTTCCTTGTGAGCCGACTCGTACACTGTTGGCAAACATTGTGATAGAGGCCTGTGGTGTTGACTTAGTTAACCCTGCGAATGCGAGGAAACAGAAATTGTTGTCTGTTGTTTTATATTTTGTCTTCTTTCTCAGTAAATACATGGTTATGTTATAACTTCTATTTCCTTCATCTAAAATGCTTAATATTTCACACATGCATTCCTGTAAGGCTCTACTACCATGCTGCACCAAATCCACGACCGTCCAACCCCCGCAGATCCCAAGGTCAAGGTCAAATACTTGGTCTCTTTACAAAACTTAACATCAGAGAAATACGTTATAACTTCTATTTCCTTCATTGAAAATTCTTAACATTTCACTCGTGCATTCCTCTAAGGTTGTACTATCATTCTGTGACAAATCCACGACTGTCCAGCCCCCCGTTGATCCCAAGGTCAAGGTCACATACTTAGTCTCTTTACAAAACTTAACAACAGAGAAATATGTTATAACTTCTATTTCTTTCATCGAAAATTCTTAATATCTACTATCATGCTGTGATAAATCCCCGCTGATCTCAAGGTCAAGGTCACATACTTAGTCTCTTTACAAAACTCAACATCAGAGAAATTGGTTATAACTTCTATTTCCTTGCTCGGATCTGCTTCACATTTCACACACGCATTGTTCCAATGGACATCTACCACCCTGTGACAAATTCATGTTCGTGCCGCCCTTGTTAAGCTCCGAGTCGAGGTCACAAGCCCACACATTTGGAAAATGTTTATATATTTAGGGGTACCTGGGCCCACGCAGGGTATTCCGTAAGCCTCGCTTACTGACCAATCTAGTTTCCAATGGAAATGATTCTGAAGGGCTGTCAAATCATGTTTTTCATGAGAAAAATGGAAACTACGAAATAAACAGACCACAAAATTTAATTCAGCATTGTAAGGGTTAAATTTGATGTCATTGTCATCTGTCTCTGACGATTGTGTCCGTTCCTGATTACAAAGCACACACACATGGTTTGGAGGGCTAATCTACCTACAGTGGAATCTCCTAAACTCAGCACCCTGGGGACCTCCCAGGGTGCCTTGTGTAGAGAGATTCTGCTGTTGTATCGTTCTTTCAGACAGAAATAACAAATATATGTCACACAGATCCATAATTATATAAACATTATAATCACCCCATCCCCCATCCCCTTTGTAATTGTCATCATCTGAATTTGATATACTAAGTTCTATCTCTCCAAGTATTCTATCTTATGATTATATTGTTTTATGAATTTATATTAAGTAGGTTAGTCTGTGCATATACATTATCATACAGAGCTCCAGATAAGCTGCGTATTTGCTTAAATATCCAATTAAAATTGCAAAAAACCTAATTGAAATCAGAAGTAGCGAGTATCAAAAAGCAATAACAATTTTGTGGTACCTTTTTATCATGCTGCAGAAAACAATAAACATACCACAAATATAGCATATTTTTCTTACTTTCCATGAAAACACATCTTGGTATTTCATTAGAATTCTCTCCAAGGAGACAATTCTAATGAAATGCCAAGACATGTTTTCATATCGAAGCAAACTATTCAATAATTGCTGTCTGTTGATGTGTAAACAGTAGTGTGATTTTATTTTACCCAATTAAAAATTTGAAATACCCAATTGAGTAGTATAGAGGGATTCAAAATGATACCACCTAACGAGGGTATCATTTCTCCACCCTATATACTACTCCACCACCCCCCGAAAAATCAAAAATTGGTTAACGAGGAAATTGTCTCCCACTAAAAATTGGACGTGAAAAAAAAAAAACATAATGTTTTTCAGACAGTAAATTTAAGTATAGAGGGATTCAAAATGATACCACCTAACGATGGTATCATTTATAACCCTCTATACTATTCCCACCACCCCCAAAAAATCAAAAAAATTAGTTAACGAGGAAATTGTCCCACGAAATATTCAAAATTGGTGTCATAAATACATCATGTTTTTTTCACGTCCAATTGAACATATAAATTTAATAGGTTATAATAAAATATTATAATAAGGGTGGCAAAATGGAGGATGTTTTCGGCTACTATGTTCAGCTACCACATGAAATATGTACTCGATGTACGATATTGGAATACCACCATACAGAGCAATCAAGAATCTCAAGAAAGACGAAAAGAATCATTCTACCATTTTTCTGACATTTCTACCGCCGAAGATGAGCGCCGAAAAAAGTATGACAGTTTCAAAAATGAAAAAACAACCAATTGAACATAAAAATTCAGCTATATATAGTTCAGCTACTTCTCAAAAATGCAAGAAACAACAAAGTTCGCAACAGCAAAAGATATGGGAATACGCTCCGTAGGAGAGCGGGACAGACAAACACGTACTACTTCAAAATATATACGACAACAACTTGGCAAGCGACATATCCACAGTCTGCTACACCCCAACGATAGAAGTACCAGAAGGATCGGAAAATCTAGCACAGGGAGAGGGAATTCGCACCCATCTGGAACCAGTTTCCGAAGTATTTGTAGACGATATGTATGTATGGACACTACTAGCAGAAAATCAAATCTCCACAACACAAGCAGGATCTAGATCTGTATCCGCGGCAGGACCAATTGCAAAAACAATTCTTTCCAACATTCGTGCCCACGCACACGACTACCAGATAGCATACAAGTACGCATAGTAGCCACATCCAGATATTTCGGAGACACAACCACACTATATAGAAGAACATGTGCAAAAATTCTAGAGATGGATAGAACCGTTCTAGACGTATTCAAAAGAAAACATCCAACAAACCAAGAACCAGAAGCTATAGTAGTAGCGAAACTAGATGTAGCCAATGTAGAAATAGGGGAACTTTTCGAAAAACTTCCGAACTTTCTAGAAAGCCTTCGACTAGACGGTATAGGACTGTATGCAATAGATTGTACAAGAGACTACGCAGGTACACTAGATAGAAATATTTTGGAAACCCACCTACAAAACAATTGGGAAGGAGATTGCAGTATTCTAGACAATGTAGACAGTGTAGGATCCAACTGTATATCCATTCTAGTTCCAGATCCACCAGTCGGATCTCTTTGGAGAGGAAAATTCTACAACAAATTTGTATGCCAGATGGAATGTGCAGGCGTCCTCGACAGTATGGGGAACAACGTGGCAAACTACTGCGATTGTCCAGATTCTAGACTAGGAAAAACATTTGCGCATCCACTAGTACACAAAAGGGAATATGTAGGGTAGAGGTGTCTCTATACGGAGTACAGGCAGAAGATATTTCTCTAGATCTTGCAAACCAAGCGGTACAACACATACGGAAAATGGGGGATCCAGAAGACGAGAAGCTTTTTTGGGAACAAACACTCGAGAAGCAGTGGAAGGCTATAGCGAATTCTATACACTGCAACCTAGTTCTACTATCGAAACAAACAAAAACACTATATGCTATATATTGGGGACACTCGGGGACACGAAGGCTATGTGGGGTATACAAAACATACCAAGATCAAGATATACAAACATTAGAAAAAACATATGTACCTCTATGGGTATCTGCATTTGGATTTGTAGGACTCCCTATACACGCGGTAGTATTGGACCAGGACGAAGATGGTGTAGGTACAACCTTGCAAACATATAGAAAAACAGAAGGGGGAACATATCTAGCGAGAAGCAAATGCACCGTTTGGAAGACATACAAAGGAAACTCCAGAACCTAGCGAGGGTATTCGCCCACTAGTGGACACAGAGTTCGTGCGTTGGCAATGGAACAAAAAGTATTGGCACGGGAACAGAACAGGGATACCATTTCCAATAGAGAAGATAGACACAACAAGAGAAACATGCCTACTATCCACACGAGACAGAATTGCAAGACTAGCAGAAGAAAAACTACTCCTAGTAGAAAACAACTGGAGAGCACAACGTAGAAATCAATAGGGAGGCCGCCAGGGAGAGAAAGCGGGAGGAGTGGGAAAAGATAGTTCTACGACAGAAAGAGGCCCGAGAGAGGCTGGAAGAAGTGTCCGACAGGAAAGCCCTACTAGAAGAAAAGATAGAAAAAACTACGGCAACCACTACACGAAGCTAGTACAGAGTTTCGCAGGCACAAGAAATCTACAAAACTTCTAGACCTATGGGTAGACAGAGACAACCCGTTTGTTCCAGCCCACGTGGAGGTACTTGGATTCCAAAACATCCCAAAAACAGAGAAAACATTTGGTGGTACAATTCTAGCGATACAAGCAAGAACACTAGAAGGAGAACCCCATCCAGGACAAGGACCATTCCCGATGATATGTTGGGCACCGAAGCCCCTTTCAGATGTTCTATCCACCCCAGAAATATTGGAGAAATATGCATTTGCAGGAGGATTTGGGAAAGTACACCCATTCTATCTATGTGGGACCACACACTTTCCACTAGAATTTGTAGTAGAAGGATTCTCCAAACCATTCGGGAAACAAGGATATCGTAGAGTACTCCTAGGGAATATTGTAGCTCCCAAAGGAATTGCAAAAATGTTGGAAAAACTAGACGAGGAAGAGAGGGAGAGGAAGAAGCTACAAAGGCGGACACTACCGTAGAACAATTCGACAAGATGGTATTTCTGAGAGACCAGAAGTGGGCACTATGCGAGAAACTAGAAACCCTACCAGTAGACACAGAATTTCGAATATCTGGATATGGAGAGCATTCGTATCGCAAGAAGGATAGGTATATATTGCAAATAGGGGAGAGTCTGTACTGTTCAAATCATGCGTGGAGGATCAACTAGATGGAAACCCCAAGCTTCTTGAAAGACCCATTCTCATGCGTACACTACAACTAGGCACATCAAAAGCAAAACACAAGGAAATGCGGGTATCCATGTTGCCAGCCTTGTAGACCCCCCAAACAAAACAACTATGCAACACAAAGAGCTACTCCATGTAGAAAGGGTCGCCAGGGCGTATGGACTCGCTAGGAGTTTTCTTTTTTTCCTCCGGTTTGGCGGACTGTTTGGTGGGGTGCGCGAACTGGGCGTCGGGATCTCCATTCTTCCAGATTCTACAAGACTCTAGGGACACGAATGGGAACAGTGGTTTGCAGACCGCGTACGCCACCACAAGAACCCCGAGCCACCACTTCGCATTCTCTACGGTTTTCCAAATGTCGTGTACCTCCTGCTCGTCTTTCTTCGGACACTCGGAATCGATAGTTTTTTCAAAACGGCTGGCATCGTCGGAAATTGCGTCCAACAGCCTGCGTTCCAGTGTATCCAACCGGTTCTCCAGGCGTCTCTCCATGTCGGACAAATTTGTTTCAAATTTAGTCGATTCTCCGAACGAGCTGGCGTTTTGCAGATTTTCTAGTAGAGCCGTGGGAAACTCGGTGGAACCAGGTGTGGTCACCCTGTGCACTACGGGGGTAGTAGTTTCTTGTTCTTCGGGCTTTGTACTACGTTCCGCATCGACGGCGTCCATATTCTTCGAAGACGAGTGGTACCGATCCCATATTTTTTCTTCGTGTCGTCCGCAGACTCGACACCTCGAAGATTGCGAATATCTTCTATATCCTGCTCGGATAAATTTCGTTTTTGTGGCATTTTTTTTTGTAGGCGCAAAAATAGACAAGCTATATATACATATATATATTTGCCCACTGTACAACAAGAAAACTAGGCAAACCCAGGCCAACTAGTAGCCGACCTAGGCCAACTAGTAGTCAACCTAGGCCAACTAGTAGACAACCTAGGCCAACCGCCAGTATGCCCGGGCAGACGGTAGAAAATACAAAACCGTGTATAGACCTTCTAGAATATTTTTGACTACTATTTGAAACTTGTGGTGATCGGTTTTGTATTTTCTACCGTCTGCCCGGGCATACTGGCGGTTGGCCTAGGTTGTCTACTAGTTGGCCTAGGTTGACTACTAGTTGGCCTAGGTCGGCTACTAGTTGGCCTGGGTTTGCCTAGTTTTCTTGTTGTACAGTGGGCAAATATATATATGTATATATAGCTTGTCTATTTTTGCGCCTACAAAAAAAAATGCCACAAAAACGAAATTTATCCGAGCAGGATATAGAAGATATTCGCAATCTTCGAGGTGTCGAGTCTGCGGACGACACGAAGAAAAAATATGGGATCGGTACCACTCGTCTTCGAAGAATATGGGACGCCGTCGATGCGGAACGTAGTACAAAGCCCGAAGAACAAGAAACTACTACCCCCGTAGTGCACAGGGTGACCACACCTGGTTCCACCGAGTTTCCCACGGCTCTACTAGAAAATCTGCAAAACGCCAGCTCGTTCGGAGAATCGACTAAATTTGAAACAAATTTGTCCGACATGGAGAGACGCCTGGAGAACCGGTTGGATACACTGGAACGCAGGCTGTTGGACGCAATTTCCGACGATGCCAGCCGTTTTGAAAAAACTATCGATTCCGAGTGTCCGAAGAAAGACGAGCAGGAGGTACACGACATTTGGAAAACCGTAGAGAATGCGAAGTGGTGGCTCGGGGTTCTTGTGGTGGCGTACGCGGTCTGCAAACCACTGTTCCCATTCGTGTCCCTAGAGTCTTGTAGAATCTGGAAGAATGGAGATCCCGACGCCCAGTTCGCGCACCCCACCAAACAGTCCGCCAAACCGGAGGAAAAAAAGAAAACTCCTAGCGAGTCCATACGCCCTGGCGACCCTTTCTACATGGAGTAGCTCTTTGTGTTGCATAGTTGTTTTGTTTGGGGGGGTCTACAAGGCTGGCAACATGGATACCCGCATTTCCTTGTGTTTTGCTTTTGATGTGCCTAGTTGTAGTGTACGCATGAGAATGGGTCTTTCAAGAAGCTTGGGGTTTCCATCTAGTTGATCCTCCACGCATGAGTTTGAACAGTACAGACTCTCCCCTATTTGCAATATATACCTATCCTTCTTGCGATACGAATGCTCTCCATATCCAGATATTCGAAATTCTGTGTCTACTGGTAGGGTTTCTAGTTTCTCGCATAGTGCCCACTTCTGGTCTCTCAGAAATACCATCTTGTCGAATTGTTCTACGGTAGTGTCCGCCTTTGTAGCTTCTTCCTGTTTCTCCCTCTCTTCCTCGTCTAGTTTTTCCAACATTTTTGCAATTCCTTTGGGAGCTACAATATTCCCTAGGAGTACTACTACGATATCCTTGTTTCCCGAATGGTTTGGAGAATCCTTCTACTACAAATTCTAGTGGAAAGTGTGTGGTCCCACATAGATAGAAGGGTGGGTGTACTTTCCCAAATCCTCCTGCAAATGCATATTTCTCCAATATTTCTGGGGTGGATAGAACATCTGAAAGGGGCTTCGGTGCCCAACATATCATCGGGAATGGTCCTTGTCCTGGATGGGGTTCTCCTTCTAGTGTTCTTGCTTGTATCGCTAGAATTGTACCACCAAATGTTTTCTCTGTTTTTGGGATGTTTTGGAATCCAAGTACCTCCACGTGGGCTGGAACAAACGGGTTGTCTCTGTCTACCCATAGGTCTAGAAGTTTTGTAGATTTCTTGTGCCTGCGAAACTCTGTACTAGCTTCGTGTAGTGGTTGCCGTAGTTTTTCTATCTTTTCTTCTAGTAGGGCTTTCCTGTCGGACACTTCTTCCAGCCTCTCTCGGGCCTCTTTCTGTCGTAGAACTATCTTTTCCCACTCCTCCCGCTTTCTCTCCCTGGCGGCCTCCCTATTGATTTCTACGTGTGCTCTCCAGTTGTTTTCTACTAGGAGTAGTTTTTCTTCTGCTAGTCTTGCAATTCTGTCTCGTGTGGATAGTAGGCATGTTTCTCTTGTTGTGTCTATCTTCTCTATTGGAAATGGTATCCCTGTTCTGTTCCCGTGCCAATACTTTTTGTTCCATTGCCAACGCACGAACTCTGTGTCCACTAGTGGGCGAATACCCTCGCTAGGTTCTGGAGTTTCCTTTGTATGTCTTCCAAACGGTTTCTGCTTTGTTCTCGCTAGATATGTTCCCCCTTCTGTTTTTCTATATGTTTGCAAGGTTGTACCTACACCATCTTCGTCCTGGTCCAATACTACCGCGTGTATAGGGAGTCCTACAAATCCAAATGCAGATACCCATAGAGGTACATATGTTTTTTCTAATGTTTGTATATCTTGATCTTGGTATGTTTTGTATACCCCACATAGCCTTCGTGTCCCCGAGTGTCCCCAATATATAGCATATAGTGTTTTTGTTTGTTTCGATAGTAGAACTAGGTTGCAGTGTATAGAATTCGCTATAGCCTTCCACTGCTTCTCGAGTGTTTGTTCCCAAAAAAGCTTCTCGTCTTCTGGATCCCCCATTTTCCGTATGTGTTGTACCGCTTGGTTTGCAAGATCTAGAGAAATATCTTCTGCCTGTACTCCGTATAGAGACACCTCTACCCTACATATTCCCTTTTTGTTGTACTAGTGGATGCGCAAATGTTTTTCCTAGTCTAGAATCTGGACAATCGCAGTAGTTTGCCACGTTGTTCCCCATACTGTCGAGGACGCCTGCACATTCCATCTGGCATACAAATTTGTTGTAGAATTTTCCTCTCCAAAGAGATCCGACTGGTGGATCTGGAACTAGAATGGATATACAGTTGGATCCTACACTGTCTACATTGTCTAGAATACTGCAATCTCCTTCCCAATTGTTTTGTAGGTGGGTTTCCAAAATATTTCTATCTAGTGTACCTGCGTAGTCTCTTGTACAATCTATTGCATACAGTCCTATACCGTCTAGTCGAAGGCTTTCTAGAAAGTTCGGAAGTTTTTCGAAAAGTCCCCTATTTCTACATTGGCTACATCTAGTTTCGCTACTACTATAGCTTCTGGTTCTTGGTTTGTTGGATGTTTTCTTTTGAATACGTCTAGAACGGTTCTATCCATCTCTAGAATTTTTGCACATGTTCTTCTATATAGTGTGGTTGTGTCTCCGAAATATCTGGATGTGGCTACTATGCGTACTTGTATGCTATCTGGTAGTCCTACTACGTGTGCGTGGGCACGAATGTTGGAAAGAATTGTTTTTGCAATTGGTCCTGCCGCGGATACAGATCTAGATCCTGCTTGTGTTGTGGAGATTTGATTTTCTGCTAGTAGTGTCCATACATACATATCGTCTACAAATACTTCGGAAACTGGTTCCAGATGGGTGCGAATTCCCTCTCCCTGTGCTAGATTTTCCGATCCTTCTGGTACTTCTATCGTTGGGGTGTAGCAGACTGTGGATATGTCGCTTGCCAAGTTGTTGTCGTATATATTTTGAAGTAGTACGTGTTTGTCTGTCCGCTCTCCTACGGAGCGTATTCCCATATCTTTTGCTGTTGCGAACTTTGTTGTTTCTTGCATTTTTGAGAAGTAGCTGAACTATATATAGCTGAATTTTTATGTTCAATTGGTTGTTTTTTCATTTTTGAAACTGTCATACTTTTTTCGGCGCTCATCTTCGGCGGTAGAAATGTCAGAAAAATGGTAGAATGATTCTTTTCGTCTTTCTTGAGATTCTTGATTGCTCTGTATGGTGGTATTCCAATATCGTACATCGAGTACATATTTCATGTGGTAGCTGAACATAGTAGCCGAAAACATCCTCCATTTTGCCACCCTTATTATATATTTTATTATAACCTATTAAATTTATATGTTCAATTGGACGTGAAAAAAACATGATGTATTTATGACACCAATTTTGAATATTTCGTGGGACAATTTCCTCGTTAACTAATTTTTTTGATTTTTTGGGGGTGGTGGGAATAGTATAGAGGGTTATAAATGATACCATCGTTAGGTGGTATCATTTTGAATCCCTCTATACTTAAATTTACTGTCTGAAAAACATTATGTTTTTTTTTTTTCACGTCCAATTTTTAGTGGGAGACAATTTCCTCGTTAACCAATTTTTGATTTTTCGGGGGGTGGTGGAGTAGTATATAGGGTGGAGAAATGATACCCTCGTTAGGTGGTATCATTTTGAATCCCTCTATACTACTAATTGCTTCAGAAATGATGGAGTGAAAATACTCAATTACTAATTCCTTAATAGCTGGAGCACTGATCCTAGATGTTTATTTGCTACGCTTTTATCATGAAATGGCAGACCTGCTAAGCTTTGTTGTCGAAGACATACATGTTTTGCTTTGCATTTTGTTGTGGGTTAAGTTTTAAGTAGTTGCATGTTCTGACAACATAGAATTATCATGGTGGCATATGGTACAAGAGGTCTCTCACTATGAGCCAGCTCTTCTGGATCTACACTGTTAGCAAATAATGATATTGCAGTTTGCAGTGTTGAAATGCACTAGATTTATCAGAGCTCCATGTAAGGCGTGTATTGATGTATTATGCACATTTAATTTAGCTGAATATGCATTCATTTTCAAACTGAGGCGTACACTTGCACCAATACTGTTGAAAATTGACTTACTTCAGTTGGAAAAAAGCAATCCTGTTGCAGTTCAAATAAGTGAATTTTCAACTTTGCTCAACACCGGCCGATGTCCCCGTCCTCTTAGATTTAGCTGTTTAGGAGTTATTTCGAGAAACCCTACATTTTGGTGGAAATAAGGAAGGATTGGGTGCACTAGGGTTTAAAATTCGGGTTTTCCTGACGAATTGGCGAATGGTCAGTATTATGGCATGTCAACACTACTCTATCAGGGCCTTTGAGTATTTGTATGTCTCTTTTGGTGGCTATAAACTGCATGTTCTACAGATTTCGGGCCATATTTTGGATCCGATCAGAGCGCACCCCATCTTTCCTTATTTCCAGCAAAATGTAGGTTTTGTCAAAACAACTTAAACTATTAAACGGCTAAAGCTCCTAGGACGGGGAAATTGGCAGGTGTCTGCACATTATTACGTCAAAATCGCTTCAGTAGTTGCTGAGATATTAAATAAAGTATGGTTTGAGTGGAGGATTTTTCTTACCCGATTCAGTGCACCCCATCCAAATAGCAGGTGCCCATGGTGTGCTACTATACCCACCATGTTTTTGTCTATAGTCTGTTACATAATGAGTGCAGCTGCTTATTAAGGTGTCTGAAACAAAATTGAGATGTCCTTACATGAAGTTCAATGGTTTCAGTACTTCAGATATATTGTTATATCAAAGTGACATTGCTAAGCCTTTCTAGGTCTTGGAAGTTATGCAAACAACAACAACAACAACAAAATAGCAAATTACTATTTTATATTTTGTTTATATTTACAGTTGTTGCTGACATGTTATTGTTTCGATAAAATATCATGACTTATTGATTTTCAAACTATAATACATTACCTCACAAACATTGTTTAAGTGCTAGCAATACTATCATTCTGTTTTTCAATCAATTCTTGTCAAACATTTTATTACATCTACAGGGACACATGTACAATAGGCCGGCAGACACGTGGCAGTAAATCCAGATGTAGCCAGCATCTTACTAGCTAATCTGCATTATAGTTAGAATTGATTTATTGCGAGAAGTGTTTGTATTGGTCATTGTCTGTCTCATATTTTACTTACTGGTGAAATGGAGCTTATGGCATCTGTGGCCAGTCTAGCTGCAGATCTCCTTGCACTCTTGAAGATCTATGCTGTTTGTTAGAAACTGGACAAGTGTTACTTTGATTGAATGAAAATTAAAATGGAATAAAAATTGGTCCTTAAATTAACATACCACAATCCATTCCAGTCACCTAGGGGTGAAAGGGTTAATAAACTTCCACTTTCATTCTCACCTCCAGGTTCGCCAATGATCGTGGAGCTGATCGGCAAGCAGGTGAAGGTGAACCCCGACATGGCGATCTTCATCACGATGAACCCGGGCTACGCGGGCCGCTCCAACCTGCCTGACAACCTGAAGAAGCTGTTCCGCAGCCTCGCGATGACCCAGCCGAACCGACAGCTCATCGCCCAGGTCATGCTCTACTCCCAGGGATTCCGCACCGCCGAGAAACTCTCCAACAAGATCGTGCCCTTCTTCAAGTTAGTGCTTATGCTTTTCAACCTTTTTTTATGTGACAGCGTATTATCATTTGTGGCTGTGACTGGAGAAATGGGGCTTATGGGTTTTGTGTCCAGTGTAGATCCAGATCAGCCTGTGCATCCGCACAGTCTGATTAGGATCTGCACTGTTCGCCATTCCATCAATGACACACTCATCACACTTCTAACAAGCACTATAGATCATTATCAGGCTACATGAGCGTGCTATTTGTTCAGGATCTACACTGGTCACAAATCCCATAAGCCCCATTTCTCCAGTCACAGCCACAAACGTGCTTCCTGGTACAGTAATCCTGGAAATGAATTACCAAATGTTCTCACCTGTTGATCACACTCTGTGATAGTATCTAATTGAATAAGATACAAACACATTGCATTGGAATGTGTTGGAATAATATTGTGTGTATGAATGATATAGGTCATTTACAGCTCGTAAAGAGAAATACCTCATTTGCTCTATCGAAGACATCGTCTGAGACACTACGGCTTCTAGTATAAGTATCAACTGTTCTATACTAACATAAACAATTTTTTGTTAGATTGTGAGCCATGTGTGCACATTATTCGGCCTACCGCAGTAAACATAAACATTCATCTTGTAGGTTGTGTGATGAGCAGCTGTCACCCCAGTCCCACTATGACTTTGGCCTGCGTGCCCTCAAGTCTGTGTTAGTGAGTGCGGGCAACGTGAAGCGAGACCGAATTATGCGGGTCAAGGAGGGCCTGCTGGAGAGGGGGGAGCAGGTGAACGAGGCTTCCATCGCAGAGAATCTCCCGGAACAGGAGGTATGCTCCCAATAATCATGGCTGGGACTGGAGAAATGGGGCTTATTGCTGTTGTACGTAGTGTGGCTTTTGATCGGCTAGCACATTACAGCGACTTGATCTAGTTTTGTGTAAGCGTATTGGTTGTTTGTCTGAATGGCAAGCAGTGCAGACAAGATTAGAAGGCTGCTCTCGGTCTACAATGATCGCAAAGGTCGTAGACTCCATTTCTCCAGTCACAAATTTGCATCGCGTAACCTTGATATCATGTGGCAGTTTCAAAATATCAAAAACATAAACTTTCTATTGTGTCCGTACAGTTGGATGTCTTATATCCACTATTCAGGGAGCCTGGGGCCCGTTTCACTAAACTTCTTACGACTAAAATGTTCGTAAGTCCAAATTTAGGATCGTCTGGAAATTTCAATTGATGGATTTACATTTATTGAGCATAAATGTAAATCCAATAATTTTTTATTAGGTTCATGGCTTGATATTTAACACGACAATTATCAATTGGCGAGACTTTCATCTATGTAAATTTGGAGCTGAAGTTGTCATTATCCATGTTCTCTCCCAGTAGATACTGATATAATAGACATCTGTCCTAACACTTGCAAACCATGTAGGTCCAGATGGGCTGGCTCGTAAGCTGGCTCATATCAGGATCTCCACTGTTTGTTTCTTGTTTTTGTCTAGCTCGCTTGCAAAAAAACACAATGTGTATCGTGCGGAGTCTGTTGTAAAATATTTAAGTTGTATTTACGTGAAATTTCATCTGTTTGTTTATCATCATCCCTATGCTAATATATGCGATGCCCATGTCCAAGGTCAAGGTCAAATGACAATCTAATGCTGCAGCAGGCTCGGCCATCTTGTTACAAAGATAACATTATCTGATAATTGGTAGTGTCTGAACATTTCTATTGAATAGACCATTCCAGCTACTTATGCCCCCGCCACCGAATGGTGAGGGGGCATATAGTGTTACCGGCGTCCATACGTACGTAACGTACGTACGTACGTCCCGAAACCTTAACGCTCGGGTAAATGGCTTATAATTTCTGTTTCCTTGCTCGGATCTGCTTCACATTTCACACACGCATTGCTCCAATGGTCCTCTGCCACCCTGTGACAAATCCACATTCGTCCCACCCCCGCTAAGCCCAGGGTCAAGGTCACAGACTTGGTGCGTTCGAAACCTTAACGCTCGGGTAAATGGTTTATAATTTCTGTTTCTTTGCTTGGATCTGCTTCACATTTCACACACACAGTACTCCAATGGTCCTCTGCCATCCTGTGACAAATTCACATTCGTCCCGCCCCCGCTAAGCCCGGGGTCAAGGTCACAGACCTGGTGCATTTGAAACCTTAACGCTCGAGTAAATGGCTTGTAATTTCTGTTTCCTTGCTCGCATCTGCTTCACATTTCACACACGCATTGCTCCAATGGTCCTCTACCGTCCTGTGACAAATCAACATTCGTCCCGCCCCCGCTAAGCCCAGGGTCAAGGTCACAGTCTTGATGTGTTCGAAACCTTAACGCTCGGGTAAATGGCTTATAATTTATATTTCCTTGCTCCGATCTGCTTCACATTTTGCACACACGCATTGCTCCAATGCTCCTCTACTGCCCTGTGACAAATCCACACATTCGTCCCGCTCCCGCTAAGCTCAGGGTCAAGCTCACAGACTTGGTGCGTTCGAAACCTTATAGCTCGGGTAAATGGCTTATAATTTCTGTTTCCTTGCTCCGATCTGCTTCACATTTCACACACGCATTGCTCCAATGGTCCTCTACCGCCCTGTGAGAAATCCACATTCGTCCCGCCCCCGCTAAGCCCAGGGTCTAGGTCACAGATTTGGTGCGTTCGAAACCTTAACGCTCGGGTAAATGGCTTATAATCAAATATGCCTCGTTTTCATTGGCTGCCAGCGGGGGCATTCGTTTGCCGATAGGCCACATTTCTAGTTTTTTCTATTATGCCTGTGGGTGAAAGAATTCAACACCACAGGCCTGTATAGTGGTATTGGGGTGTTTCAGTTATATAGGGAATTTGTGTCACATTAGTCAAAAAATAGATCAAATACAATTCAATGTTTTCATGCAAAAATATTAACTTCGATATTTTGGCCACATCGTTTTGAAACTGTGCTGCCTAAAACACGCCTGGCTGCATGGGCCTACAGACACTACATTTAACTGTATAACATGGGCTTGTAATAATGTACAGTGTGTATTTATGATGTTAATAGTGTTTTTGTAAAGAACTGGTCAGGAACAAACTAATTTCACAATGTTACAGTTATTTTGAGTCGATATATATATAATATAATACCTTTCAAAAGTGTTTGATGTGCATTGCCAAATAGCATGCGCTTTCATATAGCAATACTACCTGCAATCATGTCACTATATATACAAAATCAGTTCTTAATATAGTACCTTCTGATTTATTTCATGCACAGGTAGTAAGGTAGTTGTTAAACAGTGAAAAAGCAATTACCTGACAAACATGTCTTATTTATGTTTTCTAACATCTGTTACTTGGACAAAATTGTCAATTATATGTGTTCCCAAATTACAGTAATTGACTGAAGTGAGTCAGTCAGTGTCAGAGGTATAGAACTACAATACCATTGTATTATGAAGCTACTCATCTTGCTTATATGATAGTGAAAATGACAAGTAGTGCCATTTTGTGAAATCACATTATGGGGCTACAGACACTACCAATTGTACATGTAACTACATGTGGTGCGGTATGGTACAACTATGCTATTATATAACATTTGTGTACACTAAATTGTCAACACATATTGTTGATATAATCACAGAAACTTTGTTTATGAAACCAGGCAACTTTTTAGTAACAGTAAACTAGTAACACCAACAGTTGAACACCAACAATTAACACCATAAATTGTCAGTTGTTTTTTGCATAGCACCGTCATTTTGAAAGTTTCAGAAAAAACACTTAACGTGCACATTATTATTTAAACACAAATAATTCCTCCTGTTAGTGCTTTTCTGTGAACGTGTTGGTTCTGGAAGAATGTCAGTCACACTATTAGTTGGTTCCCGGGATACATCGGGCCACGCGGGTCGTGGTCAGGCGAACGAGATGGCGTAAATTAACGGTAGGGGTTCCTTCTTAATAGGAATCATGATTTGCCTGGTTTGGCCCTCAGGTACGTTTTTATCTTTGGCTCTTTAGTTACCTGGGAGTTGAATTGGGTTATTGCCTATTATAAAAGTAGTAAGATTATTACTGATACAACTGCTTTTGGGAGAGGCTAAGTGATTCTGGTGTGGCGAGGACCTGGCATCAGATCAATATATTTCTGCAAGCCGTGTGTTGTTACAAACACATACAGACATTCATAAAGTTGAAACACACATACATTGCTTTTCCTCACAAATAAATGGAAAATACAGGAGATACGGTAGTCATGCAATAACCTTCCACAATTGTCAGAACAGTCAAAATGGCCGCCAAAATGTTCTTGTTTTGTTCTATTCTTTACTGTATGAGTTGATATAAACAGCATTTCATGCACCTATTACATGTATACATACCAGTTTGAGGTATACAAATCAAATCATTTGATAACATATACATATCCAGGTATACAATACTATAATATATATTCAAAATGGCCGCCAAAATGATCAGATGTTCAATAATATTGATGCAGTTTTCAGTAATTGACAACACTAACATTGTTATGTATAGCGTGTGATATTCTACCTATTTTCAAAGACAAATACGGATGTATTTCAATCAGTTTGAGTATTGAAGAACTGTTTCAAAGTGTGTCCAAAATTGATTGAATGTTGACAAGGAATACAATGTTATTATTGTTAACGAGCACACTTCTGACAATTAAGTGAGCATGATGATCACTGGCCAAGGCAGTATGTAGTATGGTATGATGAATGGCATGGGTATGCTTATTGCAAACATGCATAGCTTTCTCCCACATTAAGCATCCTGCATATGTCTTCACATGTGACAATAATTTAAATTAACTCTTGGTCGTGAGTTGGATTGGTAAATAAATACAATACATGGTATTAACGATATGTAAGTCATGCAGTCACTGATGTAATCAGTTCTACATTAACCACTACATGTGCTGTATTCATTCTTCTAATTAAGCATTATTGAAACTAAAACACCAAATTGTACATGTAGTTGAAAATACAACACTTTAAGTACCTGATGCCAATTAAGTATTGTCACTGTTCTAATTTACCTACAAATATATATACATTTGTATATAATTTGCCCTGCCTCGTGGGCCATTGTAAATTGGTAGTGTCTGTAGCCCCTGTCACACTTGGTTAGAACATGATCATGTTCAGCCATTTAAATGTGTAAACAGTTAATCCTATCATAGTTATTTAACAATTGCTTATGGACTTTAAGCCATTAATATGAGCTTCGTATGTACACTAACGGATAACATGGTGATGATTTTTAATGATTTCAATTGTGCAAAATCATGGAATTACTGATTTTTCTCGTTTCGAATGCTTTGATAACTAATTCTGGTTGTTTATTCACAGTGGGGCATGATATCAAGATGTAAACATGTGAAGACTGTGTACATAACGTCCAAATGGCTTTAATATACTGGGTATTTGGTAGGGGCTACATACACTACAAGCTACCTAGATACATATTGATGGAATTGCTGCCACATGTCTGCTCCATAATCTAAGTTGGCTAGATGCTTGCATATCTGTTGTTCTTGTAGATTTGAAAAATGGAGCCAAATGATAGACATGAACTAAAATATAAAAAATAGCCCTAATTGCAAATGGGGGCTACAGACACTACGGAATACACATGTTCAGAATATTTTTGAATATTTTTGACATTTTATATGCAGAATATTTGGATGTATTTAAGTTAATATTTTGAAAGTATTATATATGTCAGAATTGTAGTATATCATTTTTGACTGCATTCTCACCGTTAAATTGTCAGTATGGGTATGCTAAAATATGTGAATAAAAATTGCAAAAATATAACAAAGACCTATTTTGAGGAAGTTATGACTATGTTGTGGCTTTGCTATATAGTGCGGAAAGAAATCAAATAAACTACAGAGCACATACCTCATTACCAATACAGACATATATATTGATGATAAATTATGTATATATCGAATAATAGCTCAGTAAAGTTTAGGTAATTTTAAATGACACAATATAACGATGAAAAAATGCCATTTTTCAACATTATGGAGAAATCCTGTTTTCCCTATATAACTGTGAAACACCTCTATTGGCAAACAGTGTAGATCTAGATGAGCCAGCTCGTGACAAGCCGTCTCATTAGGATCTGCTCTTTTTGCAAGTAATTTTCATGTTTTTAAGAACAAAAACACCCCTTTTCATAAATGGACTATTCAGAAAAATCATTTTGTGACAATTGGATTGGTTGCAAAATTAACATATCAAAATCCATTCCAGTTACTTAGGGGTGAAAGGGTTAAAGTGGATTATTTGTTGTGCGTAGATCCTGATCCAGAGTGTGATGGAGACAATGGTGCCCAAGCTGGTGGCGGAGGACATCCCCCTGCTGCACAGCCTGCTGTCCGACGTGTTCCCCGGCGTCAAGTACTCGGCCGCCGGGATGAAGAATCTGCGCGCCAAGATCCGCGAGGTCTGCCAGGAGATGTACCTCGTATACGGGGAGGGCGATGAATCGGGCACCACCTGGGTTGACAAGGTGAGTCACTCGGGATAGTGTCAGTTCTGTACAATTATATCCTTTGTCGTGTCGCATGGTTTTTGTCTCGCCCGCGA
This sequence comes from Conchocele bisecta, assembly GCA_029237695.1. Classification (NCBI taxonomy): domain Eukaryota; kingdom Metazoa; phylum Mollusca; class Bivalvia; order Lucinida; family Thyasiridae; genus Conchocele; species Conchocele bisecta. Next base: position 59,868,997 of record CM055269.1, read on the forward strand.
AAGCGGAAAGCGAGACATAGGTTTTGCTTTTCCGGAGTCGGAACAAGGCGAGACATTTGATTCCGCGGAATTCTTGTGTTGATATTGATTACAATTTTTATGCCCCACCACGATAGTGGAGGGGGCATTTAGTTTTACCCTTGTCCGTCCGTCCCGTCCGTCCGTCCGTCCCGTCCCGACCGTCCGCCACACATTAGGGTACTTATGTGGCTAGCCCCACAGGGTTATGGACTTAGTAAAGGATAGGGTTGGTTACAATTAGCCACCTAAAAAATGTGGCTAAAAATCGTTTTATGTGGCTAATATTTAACATGTGATAAGCCACATAAGTATCCATTTGTAAGAACGTCCGTCCGTCCGTCCGTCCGTCCGTCCGTCCGTCCGTCCGTGTCCGTCCGTCCGTCCGTGTCCGTCCGTCCGTCCGTCACAAAACTTTAACGCTCGGGTAAAAAAAAATTTTACTTCCAATTTGACCTCATTTATTATCAAAGCGATATGTGGGGCATCCGTGTTCTATGAACACATTTTCTAGTTTTTAATATTTTCCGATAAACAAAATATCACTCTTCTACAGAATTATTGATAATATAGCAGGTGTTGGCAACATATGGAGATTTGGTAAGGGAGATAATGACCATCTCCATATTTATAGTGTCTAACCAAATAACTGTATACAAATGTGGTATCATTTATTGCACGGATATTTGTTCGGAAAGCGATCTGCATACTATAAAGCTTTTTTGTCGAATGAGCCATAATGGCTCGTATAAGGCATCTTCAAATTTCAAATGTAAACATTGTTTTTGCCTTGTGATAGCACTAAAAAGTTGGCCATTCAGTCAGTAAACCACTTGGCATGCTCCTAACAAACAGTAGAGATCCTTAATCAGGACACAGGAGTGCTAGAAGTTCGGACCCCATAAGATCATTTTCTCGGAAATCCTGCTCAAAATCATGCAGTTTGATTGGTAGAGACTAAGCTTAGCTCAGCCTTGACCAATCAAACTTCCTGATTTCGAACATGAGAATACAGAGCATCCTCAGAAAATTATACCATTTGTTTTGGGAAATCCGATTTAGGGTTATTACAGTAGTCAAAAAATGTCTCCGGTTACCACAAAACAATGTCATTTATCGTGCAGGTCCTACAGCTGTACCAGATCACCCAGCTGCACCACGGGCTCATGATGGTTGGGCCGAGTGGCAGCGGCAAGTCCACCGCCTGGACCGTGCTCCTGAAGGCCCTGGAGAGGCTGGAGGGGGTCGAAGGGGTGGCCCACGTCATCGACCCCAAGGTGACTTTCGCTCTGGTTCACTTAGGGAGAATGTTATGTACACTTCAACACACGCCGCGACATGATCGTGTTATAATGAATAGTATATAGTGTGTTTGATTTGTATACATCAATGGAAGTTGTCAATGTTCCATGTTTCTCCGAGTGTATTGGTTTATGGTATAGTGGTAGAGCATTGGACTGGAGATCGTTGGTTCAATCACTCTCTTAGGCATTAAAAAATACTTTGGTTTGTCATTCGACAAAACTTCATTGTATCCTAGTTATTTATGACAAGACACTGTCTCAGATTGGCATCAGGTTTGAAGAATTTGAGTATGTTGGAAGAAATGGCTAGTTTTGTAGAAAAGAGCTATGTCAAATGGTGAATTGTTGAATAACAAGAAGTTGATCAGTAGAATGACGTCAGGTTATTTAACCATTACACTGCTATCTTATTTGTTTTGTCGTCAGCTGTTTATTTTCCATTTTTATCATGAATCAAAAACATGCTTTGACATCACTTTAGAATAATTTACAACATGCTTTGACAGCACTTCAGAATCATTGGAAATGATTCTGAAGTGCTGTCAAACCATGTTTTTATTGAGAAATAATGCAAGATATAAAAGCAACAGCAGACGACAATTGTTGTGAGTAGCGGTCTAAGGGTTAAATCACTCTATTTCATACCAATTACATTGTAGATGGAAAGTGGTCGCCAAGTCTCTAAGAGCATGTGGTCTATTTTTATCCATCCATTGATTTGCCTCACCCAAATATTGATGGTTTTCATCATGTACATTTCAGTCGATAACCAAGGAGGTGCTGTACGGGAACATGGACCCCAACACCCGCGAATGGACCGACGGACTCTTCACACATACACTCCGAAAGTAAGCATTATTTGGGCTTCATGCTATCTCGATTGTCTCGGGCTCTTGCTCCTGAAGCCTTAAGAATGGATTTACTGATATTTCTTGACAGCTATTCCGAAATGCTGTGTTGGTGGGCTATTAGCTGCATTATATCTAGACTATGTTTTGAATTGTGATAATTTAATAATTGTAATGTATTATTCTAGTTCACATGAGACATTAATGCATTGTGTTTGCTTCAAAAATGAATATCAAAATATGATGCATTACTATCCAAACAATCCAATGAGACCAGCCATGTGATTTTGTGCGATATTTCATGAAAATATGAACAAAAATTGCGATATTTTCCGTAAATGACGTCGAAAGTTGACAAAATGTTCAAAGCAAATGCAGAATAGAATTCCCCATTTGCCATGAAAAATTACTCAACTTTTTACGTCCTGTACAGTTTCTGTAAATCAGTAAATCTCTCATCTTTATGGGTACAAAATCACATGGCTTTGTCTCAAATAATGGGTTAATGATCCGCAACATACAACGTTTAAACTCCCATGACTATCTCCATTACAGGATCATAGACAACGTGCGCGGTGAGCTACTGAAGCGCCAGTGGATCATCTTCGACGGCGACGTGGACCCCGAGTGGGTGGAGAACCTCAACTCTGTGCTCGACGACAATAAACTGCTCACACTGCCCAACGGTGAACGTCTCGGCATTCCACCAAACGTACGGCTCGCTTTTGTAATGGCATATATATCGTGTATAGCTCACAGATTTTGTAACCCAAGCTTGTTTTCCCCAATCATTTGTGGAATTATTTAATTTTGGACATGCTGCTTTTGTAAAAGCATATATATGGCTCTTACTCGACAAATGGGGCTTATGGGTTTTGCAACCAGTGTAGATCCAGATCAGCCTGTGCATCCGCACAGTCTGATCAGGATCTGCACTGTTCACCAATCCATCAATAACCTGCCCGCCATGCTTCTAGCAAGCAATATAGATTATTATTATGATTCAGGAGTGTGCTATTTAATTAGGAGATGTACTGGTCATGAATCCCATAAGTCCCACTTCTCCAGTCACAGCCACATATATATATATATATAGAATATAACTTGCGGATTTGTTAATCCCAATCATTAGTACAATTATTTAGTGTTGGACCGGTCTAAACAACATGCTGCATACCCGATACGTTCCTTACTGCCTGTGTTTGTCCAGGTCCTACACTGTTTGCCATTTAGTCACTGAAATAGAGGCCACCTGCTACCTGCAAATGTGTTAATTTGTATACTATACCGACCTTGTATGCAATTTTCGGAGCATTGGCATGCAATGAGAGGACACATATAGTGCTTTTGAGATGTGTAGACTGATCTTTACATCTGGGTTGTAAGGCCTCTTTTATCAGCCGGCGTCAGTGTTTCAATTTGCCATCAGAAAGCAACAATTGTAGCCCTGAATCGGCCCTGTTGTAGGTGCGGATCATGTTTGAGGTACAGGATCTGAGGTACGCCACCTTGGCCACTGTGAGCCGCTGTGGTATGGTGTGGTTCAGTGAGGACGTGCTGTCCACAGAGATGGTGTTCGAGAACTTCCTACAGAAGCTGCGCTTCATCCCACTGGACGAGGGGGATGAGGAGCCGTTCAAGGTGCCGGGGGCCGGGACTGGTCAGGAGGGCCAGGAGGAACTTGTCTCCCCTATGTTACAGGTAACAGGGATTCCGCTGGCGATCGCCACTTTCGCAATTGGCGATAAAAATAAACAAAAATAAACAATTACAATGTTGTTGTTTTTGTCGCGCGTGCTTTAGCAGAGGCGCGACTATATTCTGCGCTTTTTCCGTCGTCCGCGTCGTCCGCGTCGTCCGCGTCGTCCGCGTCGTCCGCGTCGTCCGCGTCGTCCGCTTTTTAGCTCGACTATTCGAAGAATAAGTAGAGCTTATGTTGTCGCGTCGGCGTCGGCGTCGGCGTCACCGTCGCGCCTTGGTTAAGGTTTTTAGTCAAGCTTGTATATGGAATACTACTGGCCCTACACCCACCATACTTGGACAACTTCATCTCCTAGTGATGTACATCAATAACCCCTGATCTATATTTGACCTTGACCTACATTTCCTCTTGAATTACTTGGTTAATTCCCCTTGGTTAAGAAGGTTTTTAGTCAACCTTGGTTAAGGTTTTTTAGTCAAGCTTGTATATGCAATACTACTGGCCCTACATCCACCATACTTGGACAACTTCATCTCCTAGTGATGCACATCAATAACCCCTCATCTATATTTGACCTTGACCTACATTTCCTGTTGAATTACTTACTTAATTCCCCTTGGTTAAGGTTTTTAGTCAACCTTGGTTAAGGTTTTTTTTCAAGCTTGTACATTGAATACTATTGTGCATCCAGACACCATACTTCAACAACCTTTTCTCATAGGTATGTACATCAATAACCCCTGATCTATAGTTGACCTTGACCTACATTTCCTCTTAAATTACTTACTTAATTCATTTTGGTTAAGGTTTTTAGTCACCCTTCTATATGGAATACTACTGGCCCTACACCCACCATACTTGGACAACTTCATCTCCTAGTGATGTACATCAACAACCCCTGATCTATATTTGACCTTGACCTACATTTCCTCTTGAATTACTTACTTAATTCCCCTTGTTAAACGTTTTTAATCAAGCTTGTAGATGGAATACTCCTGGCCCTACACAAACCATACTTGGACAACTTCATCTCCTAGTGATGTACATCAACAACCCCTGACCTATATTTGACCTTGACCTACATTTAACCGTGAATTACTTAGTTAATTCCCCTTGGTTAAGGTTTTTACTCGACCTTGGTTAAGCTTTTTACTCAAGCTTGTACATGGAATACTATTGTGCATACAGACACCATACTTGGACAACCTTTTGTCATAGTGATGTACATCAATAACCCCTGATCTATATTTGACCTTGACCTACATTTCCTCTTGAATTACTTACTTAATTCTCTTTGGTTAAGGTTTTTAGTCAAGCTTGTAGATGGAATACTCATGGCCCTACACCAACCATACTTGGAAAACTTCATCTCCTAGTGATGTACATCAATAATCCCTGACCAATATTTGACCTTGACCTACTTTTAACCTTGAATTACTTAGTTATTTCCCCTTGGGTAAGGTTTTTAGTCAAGCTTGTATATGGAATACTCCTGGCCCTACACCAACCATACTTGGACAACTTCATCTCCTAGTCATGTACATCAACAACCCCTGACCTATATTTGACCTTGACCTACATTTAACCTTGAATTACTTAGTTAATTCCCCTTGGTTAAGGTTTTTACTCGACCTTGGTTAAGCTTTTTACTCAAGCTTGTACATGGAATACTATTGTGCATACAGACACCATACTTGGACAACCTTTTGTCATAGTGATGTACATCAGTAACCCCTGATCTATATTTGACCTTGACCTACATTTCCTCTTGAATTTCTTACTTAATTCTATTTGGTTAAGGTTTTTAGTCAAGCTTGTAGATGGAATACTCATGGCCCTACACCAACCATACTTGGACAACTTCATCTCCTAGTGATGTACATCAACAACCCCTGACCTATATTTGACCTTAAATTACTTACTTAATTCCCCTTGGTTAAGGTTTTTGTCGTGCCCGCTTGCGGAAAGCGCGATATAGTCGGCACTTTGGCGTACGTACGTACGTACGTACGTACGTACGTACGTACGTATGTTCGTACGTATGTACGTACGTGTGTCCGGTTAAAGTTTTTGGTTAAGTTGTTTGGTTAAGTTTTTTGGTTAAAGTTTTTGGTTAAGTTCTTTGGTTAAAGTTTTTGGTTAAGTTTTTTGGTTAAAGTTTTTGGTTAAAGTTTTTTGTTATACTATATCTCTGCAACTGCTTTGCCCATTACCTCGAAACTTCACATTGGTGTTTATCATCGTCTATATTTTCATTCTACCCCACTCCCGTGCGGCCCCTGTACCCAATGTCAAGGTCAAATTACTTTGAAGTTTTTGGTTAAGTTTTTTTGGTTAAAGTTTTTGGTTAAGTTTTTGGTTAAGTTTTTTGGTTAAAGTATTTCGTTATACTATATCTCTGCAACTACTTTGCCCATTACATTGAAACTTCATATGGGTGTTTATCATCATCTATATTTTCATTCTAACCCCCTCCCGTGCGGCCCCTGTGCCCAATGTCAAGGTCAAATTACTTTGAAGTTTTTGGTTAAGTTCTTTGGTTAAAGTTTTTGGTTAAGTTTTTTGGTTAAGTTTTTTGGTTAAAGTTTTTGGTTAAGTGTTTTGGTTAAAGTTTTTCGTTATACTAGATCTCTGCAACTGCTTTGCCCATTACCTTGAAACTTCACATTGGGTGTTTATCATCATATTATATTTTCATTCTACCCCCTCCCATGCGGCCCCTGTGCCAAGTCAAGGTCAAATTACTTTGAAATTTGTTTTTGGTTAAGTTTTTTGGTTAAAGTTTTTGGTTAAGTTTGTTTTTTGGTTTAAAGTTTTTCGTTATATTTTATATCTCTGCAAACTGATTTTTGCCCATTTACCTTGATAAAACTTCTTCATGGGTGTTTTCATCATCATATTTTATTTTTCATTCTAACCCCCCTCCCGTGTTTTTCGGCCCCTGTGCAACAATGTCAAGTCAAATTACTTTGAAGTGTTTTTGGTTAAGTTTTTTGGTTTAAAGTTTTTGGTTTAAGTTTTTTGGTTAAAGTTTTTCGAAATTATACTAAATCTCTGCAACGATGCCCATTACTTGAAAAACTTCACATGGGTGTTTATCATCTTCTATTTTATTTTACCCCCCTCCCGTGCGGACCCCTGTGCCCAATGTCAAGGTCAAATACTTTGAATTTTTGGTTAAGTTTTTTGGTTGTTTTTGGTTTTTGGTTTTAAGTTTTTTGTTAAAGTTTTTCGTTATACTATATCTCTGCAATGTTTCCCATTACCTTGAAAAAAAACTCACATGGGTGTTTATCATCATCATATTTTCTTCTACCCTCCTCCGTTTGCGGCCCCTTGTGCCCAATGTCAAGGTCAAATTACTTTGAAGTTTTTGGTTAAGTTTTTTGGTTAAAAGTTTTTGTTTTTGGTTAAGTTTTTTGGTTAAAGTTTTTCGTTAAAGTTTTTCGTTATACTATATCTCTGCAACTGATTTGCCCATTACCTTGAAACTTCATATGGGTGTTTATCATCATCTATATTTTCATTCTACCCCCCTCCCGTGCGGCCCCTGTGCCCAATGTCAAGGTCAAATTACTTTGAAGTTTTAGGTTAAGTTGTTTGGTTAAGTTTTTTGGTGTAGTTTTTTGGTTAAAGTTTTTCCCCTGTGCCCAATGTCAAGGTCAAATTACTTTGAAGTTTTTGGTTAAGTTCTTTGGTTAAAGTTTTTGGTTAACTTTTTTGGTTAACGTTTTTCGTTATACTATATCTCTGCAACTGCTTTGCCCATTACCTTGAAAACTTCACATGGGTGTTTATCATCATCTATATTTTCATTCTACCCTCCTCCCGTGCGGCCCCTGTGCCCAATGTCAAGGTCAAATTACTTTGAAGTTTTTGGTTAAGTTTTTTGGTTAAAAGTTTTTGGTTAAGTTTTTTCGTTAAAGTTTTTCGTTAAAGTTTTTCGTTATACTATATCTCTGCAACTGCTTTGCCCATTACCTTGAAACTTCATATGGGTGTTTATCATCATCTATATTTTCATTCTACCCTCCTCCCGTGCGGCCCCTGTGCCCAATGTCAAGGTCAAATTACTTTGAAGTTTTAGGTTAAGTTGTTTGGTTAAGTTTTTTGGTTAAGTTTTTTGTTTAAGTTTTTTGGTTAAAGTTTTTCCCCTGTGCCCAATGTCAAGGTCAAATTACTTTGAAGTTTTTGGTTAAGTTCTTTGGTTAAAGTTTTTGGTTAACTTTTTTTGTTAAGTTTTTGGTTAAAGTTTTTGGTTAAGTTTCTTGGTTAAAGTTTTTCGTTATACTATATCTCTGTAACTGCTTTGCCCATTACCTTCAAACTTCACATGGGTGTTTATCATCATCTATATTTTCATTCTACCCCCCTCCCGTGCGGCCCCTGTGCCCAATGTCAAGGTCAAATTACTTTCAAGTTTTAGGTTAAGTTGTTTGGTTAACTTTTTTGGTTAAGTTTTTTGGTTAAAGTTTTTCCCCTGTGCCCAATGTCAAGGTCAAATTACTTTGAAGGTTTTGGTTAAGTTTTTTGGTTAAGTTTTTTGGTTAAAGTTTTTCGTTATACTATATCTCTGCAACTGCTTTGCCCATTACCTTGAAACTTCACATGGGTGTTTATCATCATCTATATTTTCATTCTACCCCCCTCACGTGCGGCCCCTGTGCCCAATGTCAAGGTCAAATTACTTTGAAGTTTTTGGTTAATGTTTTTGTCGCGCCCGCTTGCGGAAAGCGTGATATAGTCGGCACTTTGGCGTACGTACGTGTGTCCGGTTAAACTTTTTGGTTAAGTTTTTTGGTTAAGTATTTTGGTTAAAGTTTTTCGTTATACTATATCTCTTTTTAGCTCACCTGAGCGAAGCTCATGTGAGCTATTGTTACCGCAATGTGTCCGTCGTCCGTCGTCCGTGAATATTTTCAAACGTCTTCTCCTCGGTAACCATTGGGTCTATAGTCACCAAACTTCATGGTCATGGTCCTTAGGTAGGGGGATTACAAAATTGTTAAAATGACGTAATTACGTAATCCAAGATGGCCGCCGTCTAAAAATAGCACAAATTCTTAAAAAATCTTCTTCTCAAGAACCGCCAACCAGATTTCGAGAAAACTTGGTAGGAATGATCGATGTACATTGCTCTTTCAAAGTTGTTAAAATGGTGACCCTGGGGTCAAAAATGGGCGTGGCCCGCGGGGTCAAATTTGGTGTCAAATTTTATTTTTGACTGAATATGGTCATTTCATATATCAAATTGAAGGTATCAATGAGGCGATCACTCTGGTGCATTTTTTGTCGAAATCGGATTTTTATGTCATCCAAGATGGCCGCCGAAAGGTCAAAAGGTCGTTCTTTTATTAGAGATTTCAAAATTCTTCTTCACATGAACCGCTTGGCCCATGGAAGCCAAACTTAAAAGTTATGGTCCATGGGTGAAGCCTTTTCAGATTTGTTAAAATGGAGGTCATCGCTAATCCAAGATGGCCGCCGTCTAAAAATAGCATAAATTCTTAAAAAATCTTCTTCTCATGAACCGCTTGCCGGATTTCGACGAAACTTGGTAGGAATGATCGATGTACATTGCTCTTTCAAAGTTGTTAAAATGGTGACCCCGGGTCAAAAATGGGCGTGGCCCGTGGGGTCAAATTTGGGTCAAATTTTATTTTTGACCGAATATGGTCATGTCATATATCAAATTGAAGGTATCAATGAGGCGATCACTCTGGTGCATTTTCTGTCGAAATTGGATTGTTATGTCATCCAAAATGGCCGCCGAAAGGTCAAAAGGTCGTTCTTTTATTAGAGATTTCAAAATTCTTCTTCACATGAACCGCTTGGCCCATGGTAGCCAAACTTAAAAGTTATGGTCCATGGGTGAAGCCTTTTCAGATTTGTTAAAATGGAGGTCATCGCTAATCCAAGATGGCCGCCGTCTAAAAATAGCATAAATTCTTAAAAAATCTTCTTCTCATGAACCGCTTGCCGGAATTCGACGAAACTTGGTAGGAATGATCGATGTACATTGCTCTTTCAAAGTTGTTAAAATGGTGACCCCGGGGAAGGGGTCAAAAATGGGGGTGGCGGCCCGTGGGTCAAATTTTATTTTTGACCGAATATGGTCATGTTATATATCAAATCGAAGGTATCAATGAGGCGATCACGCTGGTACATTTTTTGTCCAAATGGGAATTTTTTGTAAATGGGATTGTTATGTCATCCAAGATGGCCGCCGAAATGTAAACAAAAGGTCGTTCTGAATGATCGATGTACATTGCTCTTTGAAAGTTGTTAAAATGGTGACCCCGGGGTCAAAAATGGGCGTGGCCCGTGGGGTCAAATTTTATTTTTGACTGAATATGGTCATGTCATATATCAAATTGAAGGTATCAATGAGGCGATCACTCTGGTGCAATATTTGTCGGATTCGGATGATGATGTCGTCCATGATGGCCACCAAAAGGTCCATTTATTCAAGATTTTTAACGTCTTTTTCTCAGGAACTACATGGCCGATGCTGGGTGAAGCATTTTCAGATTTTGTAAAATGAGAGTCATCGCTTAATCCAAGATGACCGCCATCTAAAAATAGCACAATTTTTTTAAAACACATGAACTCAATGTCACATTCTCCTCTGGTGTTCATGGAGTCAGGTGAGCGAATTAGGGCCATCATGGCCCTCTTGTTTTAGTGTCCATGCCTCGCCACAAGGCGCGACATGCAGGCCGCGGCCATCTAGTTTATTTTCCCCAGCGGAATCCCTGAGGTAATGCAAGTTGGCAAGACTGTTTACAGAGAGCTTGACATAATGGTCAAAAAGACGTCCATTGTGCATGTACAAACTGGCCTGATATCTGCGTTTATGCTTTTAAAGACTTGTATCTCGATATCCACATACACAACCCATATTGATGTTGACAAATTTTATAAAGGTGATCTATCACAACCCACCCCTAAAATAATTTGTCAAATTAATTTATTTTTTTTGTATAGATAAATAGAAGAAAAATAAAAGCTGTCCATGCGTCCTATTGCACACCATAATTTGTATGAGAAACTCCTATAAACTAGTTCTGTTTGGCCTTACAGGTGCAGCGAGACTGTGCGACCGCGCTGTCTGTCCACATGACGGTGGACGCCCTGGTGAACAAATGCCTCGAGTTTGCCGTGGGGCTGGAGCATGTGATGGACTTTACGCGGCTCCGCGCCCTCAACTCGCTCTTCTCGATGCTGAACCAGGCCGTGAGGAACATCCTCACCTACAACCAGAGTCACTCAGACTTCCCTATGCAGGTACAGCGGCAGTGCCAGTGTATATCTACATAATCAAAGTCGGAACACGTGCGAATTATGAAAATTTCGTCGACGTCCGATGAATATCCTCACTTACATCGAGAGTCACTCTGATTTCTGTATACAGGTACAATGGCAGGCCCAGTGTAGGTGAGAACGCTTCACTATTTATTTCGAAGATCTGCAATGTGTTTTGTAAATGTACTCTAAAGTTGATTGTTCTTTCAGAGCTCTGAAAGTTTTGTCAACGTCCAATGAATATCCTCACCTCTGTCCAGAGTTTTTTATTTTATGTTGTATCGCAGATGAGAATTCTAGGAAATTGATTTTAAAGATGTGCGATGTATTTTGTAAATGGAGTAGAAAACCTTCCGGCCTTCGTCCAGTATTCCCGTGACTCATAATTGTATCCCCCAGACTACCGTCGGGGGATACTATGGATTTGACAGCGCGCCGCGTCCGCGTCCGCCGCAGACACTTCTTGTCCGGAGCATAACTCGAACACCCTTTGGAATATTTTCATGAAACTTCACACATGCATAGACCACGACCCGAAGGTGTGTCGCGCACAAGAATGACAACTCTTGCATAGCTAATTTTTGAGTTATCTCCCTTTTTTGTTTCTCGCACTGATTTCGTGTCCGGAGCATAACTCCACCACCCTTTCGAATATTTTCATGAAACTTCACACATGCATAGACCACGACCCGAAGTGTGTCGCGCACAAGAATGACAACTCTTGCGTAGCTAATTTTTGAGTTATCTCCCTTTTTTGTTTCGCGCACTGATTGACCATAACTCGACCACCCTTTGGAATATTTTTATGAAACTTAACACATTCAATTAGACCACGAACCGAAGATGTGTCGTGCACAAGAATGACAACTCTTGCATAGCTAATTTTTTAGTATCTCCCTTTTTTGTTTTCGCTCACTGATTTCCTGTCCGGAGCATAACTCGACCACCCTTTGGAATATTTTCATGAAACTTCACACATGCATAGACCACGACCCGGAGGTGTGTCGCGCACAAGAATGACAACTCTTGCGTAGCTAATTTTTCAGTTATCTCCCTTTTTTGTTTTGCGCACTCTACAAACTGGACAATAATGCATGAAGACCTGTTTTCTCGTCTGCTCTGTATACCTTTTCTCGTGTGCTCTGTACACCTTACCTGTAGAGAGAACAATAGAAACTGGGAGAACCATGTGCTAAGCATGGGCTAGCATGTGCAGATGTCCACTGCTTGACCACTGCTTGACCACTGCTGACCAGGTAATTTATACAGGTAAATCACTACATTGGGTACTGTGTTGAAAATATTGTGGCATTATGTGGACCTCTGCAGATATATGTAGATAAATATAGGACTATTAAAAAAAAATCTGGTCTCCAATAGCAAGCATTATTATTTTTAAACTTTTTTTTGTAATTTTTTTTTTTTTTTTTTTTCATTATTTTTTTAAAAAAAAATTTTCAAATTATTTTTCAATTTGACTGGAAAAAAAATCTGGGCTCCAGTAGCAAGCATTATTATTTTGAAACTTTTTTTTTCCATTTTTTTTTTCCATTTTTTTTTTTTCATTTTTTTTTTCAAATTATTTTTCAATTTTTGTCCAGTAGCAGAAGGTCGTAAGTGCTATATACAGACTATTCACCTGTACATGTGCTAGCATGTGCAACTGATCACTGACCACTTACAGGTAATTTATACAGGTAAATGATTATATTACATTTCCGTAAACTGTGTTGAAAATATTGTGGCATTATGTGGACCTGTGCAGATATATGTAGATAAATATAGGACTATTAAAAAAAATTCTGGGCTCCAGTAGCAAGCATTATTATTTTTAATTTTTAAACTTTTTTTCCATTTTTTTTTTTCATTTTTTTTTTCAAATTCTTTTTCAATTTTTGTCTAGTAGCATAAGGTCGTAAGTGCTATATACAGACTATTATCATATAATAAAACAATTATTGACTAGTGAGCCATAGAATATAATCTGATATTCTATGGTTCACTAGTCAATAATTGTATAATATGTTCGGGCCAGTGAAAATTGCTTTCGGGCCCAGGCTCGAGGTCAAGGCGGGACAAGGCGAGGCATCTGATTCCGCGGAATTCTTGTTTACTTATCTCCCTTTGTTGTTTCGTGCTCTGATTTTGTATCCAAAGCATAACTCGAACACGCATATACGCATTGCTCTAATGGTCCTCTACCGCCCTGTGCCAAATCCACGTTCGTTCTGCACCCGTCAAGCCCAGGGTCAAGGTCACATACTTAGTGCTTCAAAAACATTAACGCTTGGGTAAATATCTTATACTTTCTGTTTTCTTTCATGGATCATGGATCATCTTCATATTTCATATACGCATTGCTCTACCGCCCTGTGCCAAATCCACGTTCGTCCTGCCCCACCAATCCCAGGGTCAAGGTCACATACTTGGTGCTTCAAAAACTTTAACGCTCAGGTAAATATCTTATAATTTTTATTTCCATTCACGGATCAACTTCATATTTCATATACGCGTTGCTCTAATGGTTGTCTACCGCCCTGTGCCAAATCCGTCAAGCCCAGGGTCAAGGTCACATACTTAGTGCTTCAAAAACATTAACGCTTGGGTAAATATCTTATACTTTCTGTTTTCTTTCATGGATCATGGATCATCTTCATATTTCATATACGCATTGCTCTACCGCCCTGTGCCAAATCCACGTTCGTCCTGCCCCACCAATCCCAGGGTCAAGGTCACATACTTGGTGCTTCAAAAACTTTAACGCTCAGGTAAATATACTTATAATTTTTATTTCCATTCACGGATCAACTTCATATTTCATATACGCGTTGCTCTAATGGTTGTCTACCGCCCTGTGCCAAATCCACGTTCGTCCTGCCCCCGCCAAGCCCAGGGTCAAGGTCACATACTTAGTGCTTCAAAAACTTAACGCTCGTAAATATCTTATAATTTCTGTTTTCTTTCATGGATCATCTTCATATTTCATATACGCATTGCTCTAATGGTCCTCTACCGCCCTGTGCCAAATCCACGTTCGTCCTGCCCCCGCCAATCCCAGGGTCAAGGTCACATACTTGGTGCTTCAAAAACTTTAATGCTCAGGTAAATATCTTATAATTTTTCTTTCCATTCACGGATCAACTTCATATTTCATATATGCGTTGCTCTAATGGTCCTCTACCGCCCGCCCTGTGCCAAATCCACGTTCGTCCCGCCCCCGCCAAGCCCAGGGTTAACATCATATACTTAGTGCTTCAAAAACTTTAACGCTCAGGTAAATATCTTATAATTTCTGTTTTCTTTCACGGATCAGCTTCATATTTCATATATGCATTGCTCTAATGGTCCTCTACCGCCCTGTGCCAAATCCACGTTTGTCCTGCCCCCGCCAAGCCCAGGGTGAAGGTCACATACTTGGTGCTTCAAAAACTTTAACGCTCAGGTAAAAGAAAATTTTGACTTGCAATTTGGCCTCATTTATTATCAAAGCGATATGTGGGACATCCGTGTTCTATGAACACATTTTCTAGTTTATTAAACTTCACACATGCATAGAAGACGACCCAAAGGTGTGTCGCACGTAAGAATGACAACTCTTGCGTCGTTAATTTCTTAGTTATCTCCCTTTGTTGTTTCGTGCACTGATTTCGTGTCTGGAGCATAACTCGAACACCCTTTGGAATATTTTCATGAAACTTCACACATGCATAGACCACGACCCTAAAGGTGTGTCCCGCAAGAATGACAACTCTTGCATCACTAATTCTTTAGTTATCTCCCTTTGTTTTTCCGTCACTGATTTTGTCTCCGGAGCATAACTCGAACACCCTTTTTTCAAACTACTTGTGTATCTGGGGAGGGGGATACACATGCGCTTGTCGACAAGCGTCCATTTCTAGTTAAATTATAGTGTTTCGACTTGTCTGTCTGTGAGTGTGTCCATTAGTGTTAGTGCGGTTATGAAGCTTGCCCATCTGCCACTGGCATTTGTGTGCCGATACGCCGCATTATCTTGTTTGTAGCATTATTTGTTTCTGGTTGCTTCCTCCCAGACGTACTCCCATTTGTATAATCCGGTTGGATGAAAAGTAATGTTTCAATCAGTCAAACATTTCTGATTAACCATTTTAACACCACAGGCCTCTGTCCCAATCTTTGCAAGCACTTTAGATCATAATGAGCCGTCTCGTCAGGATCTGCACTATTTGTGGATGCTTTCTAAGTTTTTATAAAATTCCCCCAGTTCTGATCAATAGAATAGACTTGTGCCTAATTAAAATGGAATATTCCTTTCCCGTTATTTAGAGGTGAAAGGGTTAATGGATTTGTCAGATTTGTTCGTGAATCAATGCACCAATCCCTCAATTGTGTCCACAGAGCGACCAGTTGGAGCGCTACATGACCAAGTATCTGGTCTACAGTCTGCTGTGGTCGTTGGCGGGAGACGGTCGACTGAAGGTGCGTGAGGAACTTGGCCAGTTTATCCGCGGAGTGACCACCATTCCACTGCCGTCCAGCCCCAACATGAGGATCATCGACTTCGAGGTGTGTTAACATAGCGTCAGAAGGCTCCCACCAACTAATGGCATACAAGCTCAATTGCATACTCTTATGTCTTTGTATTTGTCTATTTAGTAAATTTCTTGTAATTTTTGTTACCTTTCATTTAGTTCAGACACTTTCATTGAAAAATAACGTAACCATTTGAGAACCAGTGTATTTGTAGACGGTTGTTCATGTGGACGGCCTGCTTAATGATAACATCAAACTGACTTTGGGTGAATAGACTCCTGGCTACAGACGTGTACGCCGGGATGAAATTGTTCTTAGCTGGTTGCGTATCTGTAGCCGATTTCAACAAAATTGCAAAGTATACTTATCTAGCAAAGCATACTTTGAGGGAGTAATCATTTATTTTTCCTGAAATGCATTATTTCATACAGAACTAACGACTGCATATATTTGATGGTTAAAAGTATGCAGAATTATTATACTGAATTTATTACATTATCACAACCAAAATGGCTGTGATAATGTAATAAATTCAGTATAATAAAAATTAATAAATTTATCCTTAAATTGAAAATTTCTCAAAGTGTACTTTGCTAGATAAGTATACTTTGCAATGTTGGTGAAATAGGCTACAGGCATACACGATTAAAAGGAAATGCTATGACGTATTTTCATTTCGAAGCAAACTATTCAATAATTGTTGTCTGTTGATGTGTAATCAGTAGTGTGATTTTATTTTACCCAATTAAAATTTTGAAATACCCAATTGTTTCCGAAATGATGGAGGTGTTTTTGTTCTCAAAAATAGGAAAATTACTTGCAAAAAGTGTAGATCCTG
Source organism: Conchocele bisecta (assembly GCA_029237695.1). Classification (NCBI taxonomy): domain Eukaryota; kingdom Metazoa; phylum Mollusca; class Bivalvia; order Lucinida; family Thyasiridae; genus Conchocele; species Conchocele bisecta. The sequence continues at coordinate 59,885,524 of CM055269.1, forward strand.
ATGAGACGGCTCGTCATGAGCCGGCTGATCTGGATCTACACTGTTTGCCAATACCGCTATACAGGCCTGTGGTGTTGAAAAGGTTAATCAGCCAGCTGCTCGTGTACACTACAGGTGTCTATATCGGGTGAGTGGGTGCCGTGGCAGTCCAAGGTGCCACAGGTGGAGGTGGAGACCCACAAGGTGGCGGCGCCTGACGTCGTCATACCGACCATCGACACGGTGCGCCACGAGTCGCTGCTCTTCACGTGGCTCGCCGAACACAAGCCTATGGTGCTCTGTGGCCCGCCCGGCTCCGGCAAGACAATGACGCTCTTCAGTGCACTCCGGTCACTGCCAGACATGGAGGTAGGCCGAATGATAATTATGACCTTTTTATTCGTTCCCCATATATGACAATTAGTGGGGAATTATAATTTACTCCTGTTTTTGCATCCATATGAAAAGAGCATAAACATAGATTGTGTACTTTGAAAGATTCATAATCAAAGTTCTGGTTCTCGACCTTATAAACATCAGTCAATAAATCGACTTTCAATTATCCATAATCTGGTCATTGAGTATGTTGCAGACACGGAGGTGGAACATTCTTCTATTCGTTTCCTAGCTATACATTTTCCTCTGTACCTGTTCCAGGTGGTGGGCCTGAACTTCTCGAGCGCCACGACCCCGGAGCTGCTGCTGAAGACATTTGACCACTACTGCGAGTACCGGCGTACCCCGAATGGCGTCATCCTCTCGCCCATCCAGCTCAACAAGTGGCTCGTACTCTTCTGTGACGAAATCAACCTGCCCAGCATGGACAAATACGGTGAGTGGCAGGTGGTTTTGTTCTATTCTATCCAGGGGTGGGTTGATAGTCAGTGGTAGATCATTCGACTTCAATAACGGAGGTTGTGGGTTAAATCCCCAGTCATTCTTCAAGTTATATTGAAGTTGGGCAAGAAACAATACTTTCATTGTAGTTCCATTCCACTAGTCAAATCAACCTGCCAGTATGGACAAATACGATGAGTCGCTCTGGGTATTTATATGCTAACCACAGCAATTGTTGCTTGTTAGGCAATATAAGATTAATTTGCTGAATATCATCCCCACCCGCTCCTAAAAAAAGAATGCCAGAATAATTTTGTATTTGTATATATTTGAAAAACCATTATACGTGATATCCATGTTCCAGGCACAATGCGAGTGATATCATTCCTGCGACAGATCCTGGAGTATGGAGGCTTCTACCGCACGTCCGACCAGACGTGGGTGCGCTTTGAGAGGATACAGTTTGTGGGGGCGTGTAACCCACCCACCGATCCCGGCCGCAAACCCCTCTCACACAGGTGATGGCGTTGCCACTGATAGAGGGAGTTGATACAACTACCGTGGCAATTTTTATTTTCCAGATGTTTACAGTGAAACCTCTCTAAACCGGACACCCTTGGAGGGTATCCATCTTAGAGAGGTTCCACTGTCATTCAGCACTCTATGAACATATTTTCTCACTTTCAGCATGGAATTCTCCTCCTTGGCACTAATTATAGACAGAGGTTGTTCAGCTATCAGTTTGAAATACAGACTTTGTTTCCTAAGATACTTGCAAGTCTTACAAAGAAACATTTTCATCTGTTTTCCAAATATTGATGACAAAAATGTTTTCTATCTTTCCACCCCCAGGTTCCTGCGGCACGTGCCCATCGTGTACGTGGACTACCCGGGCAAGATCTCGCTGTGCCAGATCTACGGCACGTTTAACCGTGCCATGCTGCGACTGGTCCCCAGCCTGAAGCCGTATGCGGAACCTCTCACCAATGCCATGGTCGAGTTCTACCTGTTGTCCCAGGTATGTTTGTCTAGTTGATTTTGCTTGCTGGGTTGGGTGATGGTTTGTGGCTTAGGAACACCTGACTTCCAATCCGGTGCCTTAGGCACCAAAAAATACTTTCATAGTATTTCCATCCCACTGGTCTTTTGGAGTAGACTTGAAACCGAGGACCCGTCCCTAAATGACCTTTGTGGTTGCTGGGACGTTAAAACCATTGACATTCATTGCTCGCTGTGTTAGTTTCCCCCCGTCGTTTCTAAAGGGATGGGATGGTATGCCTCCGTTAATGGTGAATATAGCTTTAATTGGACTCAAACCTCTGTGGTGAATTCATCATGTCTGGATTCACACCTTTGGCCAAGTGATCTGGGCTAGTGCTTTTTACACTGCCCGAGCCTGTTCTCAAAAATTTGTACGTGAAATCTATCTCAACCATGCCCTATCTCGTGTTCTCTATCTCGACTGTTCATTCTGTCCCCTCCGTATAAAAATACGTTAAAAACCTCTGCTATCTCGATCACATAAACTCTTGGATAAATCACCTAAGCGCCTGGCTGTCAAGATCGATTTGGTTGACACTAATGTTCAAAACATATCAAACAAAACTAAATAAATTCACACCTACCTCAGGTTGTTTGCTTAATTGGTCCACGATTTGACATGATTAATTAAGCATATCTTGCTGGTCATTTAGACAATTCGCTGAGAGTCGTGACGCCACCTTGTAATATTATAATATCATCACTTGTTTTGTTTCATTAGTCCTTTGTTATTTACTTGTGGTGTATCGGTAACATGATTTCATATTTTTCACGAAAATATTCGACCATGTCATTTCATCGTTATCTCGAACCTAGTCCTATCTCGACTATGTGGACAATCTCCCTTTGACTTTGAGATACTGGTGCTCGACTGTATAGTAAATTTTGTCAATATTTTTCATAAGATATAGCATATATCTTTTTCACAGTTTGAAGTAACACACCAAGGTTCATAAATACATTCAATAAGTGGAAACAAAATAAGTTAGAAAAAATGTACTCCCTCTTATAACACATTACCAAGGTCGCTATGTTTTTATTTGGCCACTGTACTCGAACATAGCGCATCGGGGAATATATCATTACGGAGGACTAACATTTGCCTAACTTCGGCAATAGGCTACAATGCTATAAATCGGTTGACTGTTTCGTGAGAGTCCGTTGTCTCGAGGCCGCGGTACAAAATCCCATAGCGCGTCTTGTACAAGCCTGATCTAATTCCCTCGCCATTGCCATCACAGGAGAAGTTCACCCAGGACATGCAGCCCCACTACGTGTACAGCCCACGTGAGATGACGCGCTGGGTGCGGGGAATCTGTGAGACCCTCCGCCCCCTGGAGACCCTCTCCGTGGAGGGGCTTGTCAGGATCTGGGCTCACGAAGCCCTCCGCCTCTTCCAGGATAGGTATGTCTGCTGGTACAAAACATGCCGTCCTATTTACAACATTGATTGTGCTCGTAGCATTCTGTTGAACACTGCTCAAAATTTTAGGATCTGCACTGTTTGCCATACTGTCTAAAACTCGCATCATGGAGCTAATAAATGTTACAAGTACCGGTACTCACCATGAACGACACTGTCCGCAGATTAAGAGTATTGCATGTTCTCCAATTATGCAATTTTTACTTTAGTTTTGTTATAAAAAGCTTGCGAAAATTGCTCAGGAATTTCTCATCGTCTAAAACATTGTCAAGGAAACAGCCATCAAAAAATATCAGGCTGTATGACCAGCTATACTTGCCTAAATGCCTGGTTTTGATGCATCACATGTAGATCAAGCATTTGAAATGCAGTTGAACATACAATATGCATGGCACCTATAATCTATATGTTTAATGTTGATGTTTTGCTGTACTTTATCCATAATGATAATGCATGCTCTTTATTACAAAGTACACAGGCATATATTTCAGTGCTTACGTGCCTGAATCAATGTAACCTCTTTAAGAGATGTCTCACCATGGGTGAATAAATGTTCCTTTCTCTGTACAGGTTGATTGAGGATGAAGAGAGACACTGGACAGACGAGAACGTGGACGTCGTCGCCATGAAACATTTCCCGGGCATCGACCGCGAATCGGCCATGTGCCGCCCCATTCTCTACAGCAACTGGCTGTCCAAGGACTACAGTCCCGTGGATAGGGAGGAGCTCCGCGAATATGTCAAGGCCAGGCTCAAGGTATGGCATATGACATATCATATGGACAGAAATGTTGTTCGAGAGATAATTGAAGGGGGCAGTCGAAGAAGGGGGCTAGGTCTCTTATTGAAGGGGTCAGTGGACCACTCCGCGCAATCGACTTAGCCATTTTCAATGTTAAGTTTTCGCGTTTTCAATGTTAAGTTTTCGTGTTTAAGTCCATTTCTTTGGTACTGTACCACCTAGGACCACCAAACTTTCACAGCTTCATAATCAAGGGGTGCCCACCACATATGACTATCCAACATGTTACTTTTTAGCCAGGTTTTTTTAAAAAAAATCCAGGCTATTGGATTGGCGAAAGCCGGGCGGGCTGCGGGCGGGGGCGGGCGGGCGGTCGGGCGGGCGGGCGGCGTCCACAATCAATGTTAAGTTTTCGTGTTTAAGTCCATTTCTTTGGTACTGTACCACCTAGGACCACCAAACTTTCACAGCTTCATAACCAAGGGGTGCCTACCACATACAACTATCCAACATGTGACCATTTTTTTACCTTCACCTATTATTTCTACGTAATTAACTTAGCCATTTTCAATGTTAAGTTTTCGCATTTACAATGTTACGTTTTCGTGGTTAAGTCCATTTCTTTGGTACTGTACCACCTAGGACCTGTTTATCATCATCCATATTTTCATTCTAACCCCCAACCGTGCGGCCCCTGTGCCCAATGTCAAGGTCAAATTACTTTGAATTTTTTTGTTAAAGTTTTTTCGTGTACTATATCTCTGCAACTGCTTCACTCAATACCTTGATACTTAACATGGGTGTTTATCATCATTGTTGCACCTGCTTGCGGAAAGCGCGATCCTGTGCCCAATGTCAAGGTCAAATTACTTCGAATTTTTTTCTTAAAGTTTTTTCGTGTACTATATCTCTGCAACTGCTTCACCCAATACCTTGATACTTCACATGGGTGTTTATCATCATTGTCGCACCTGCTTGCGGAAAGCGCGATCCTGTGCCCAATGTCAAGGTCAAATTACTTTTAATTTTTTTGTTAAAGTTTTTTCGTGTACTATATCTCTGCAACTGCTTCACCCAATACCTTGACACTTCACATGGGTGTTTATCATCATTGTCGCACCTGCTTGCGGAAAGTGCGATCCTGTGCCCAATGTCAAGGTCAAATTACTTTGAATTTTTTTGTTAAATTTTTTTCGTGTACTATATCTCTGCAACTGCTTCACCCAATACCTTGACACTTCACATGGGTGTTTATCATCATTGTCGCACCTGCTTGCGGAAAGTGCGATCCTGTGCCCAATGTCAAGGTCAAATTACTTGAATTTTTTTGTTAAATTTTTTTCATGTACTATATCTGCAACTGCTTACCAATACCTTGATACTTCACATGGGTGTTTTATCATCATTGTTGCACCTGCTTGCGGAAAGCGCGATCCTGTGCCCAATGTCAAGGTCAAATTACTTTTAATTTTTTTGTTAAAGTTTTTTCGTGTACTATATCTCTGCAACTGCTTCACCCAATACCTTAATACTTCACATGGGTGTTTATCATCATTGTCGCACCTGCTTGCGGAAAGCGCGATCCTGTGCCCTATGTCAAGTTCAAATTACTTTGAATTTTTTTGTTAAAGTTTTTTCGTGTACTTCACATGGGTGTTTATCATCATTGTCACACCTGCTTGCGGAAAGCGCGATATCGTCGGCATTTTGGCATACGTCCGTCCATTCGTCCGTGTGTCCGGTTAAAGTTTTTTGGTTAAAGTTTTTCCATCTACTATATCTATTTTTTTAGTGTCCATGCCTCGCCCCAAGGCGCGACATGCAGGCCATGGCCATCTAGTCTACAAAAAGTGGGTATAATTATGTTATCCAAGTGTCTATGCTTGGAAAAAACCTGGCCTTCGTGGGTTTGCCTCGTTTCTTGTTTTTAACTTGACCCATTTTTTCCGCGCAATCGACTTAGCCATTTTCAATGTTAAGTTTTCGCGTTTTCAATGTTAAGTTTTCGTGTTTAAGTCCATTTCTTTGGTACTGTACCACCTAGGACCACCAAATTTTCACAGCTTCATAATCAAGGGGTGCCCACTACATATCACTATCCAACATGTTACTTTTTTTTGAACTTGACACATTTTTTCCGCGCAGTCGTCTTAGCCATTTTCAATGTTAACTTTTCGCGTTTACAATGTTAAGTTTTCGTGTTTAAGTCCATTTCTTTGGTACTGTACCACCTAGGACCACCAAACTTTCACAGCTTCATAACCAAGGGGTGCCTATCACATACAACTATCCAACATGTGACCATTTTTTTTACCTTCACCTATTATTTCTACGTAATTGACTTAGCCATTTTCAACGTTAACTTTTTAACGTACGTCTGGTTAAATTTTTTTTTTTTGGTTAAAACTTTTTTGTTATACTATATCTCTGCAACTGCTTCGCCCATTACCTTGAAATTTCACATGGGTGTTTATCATCGTCCATATTTTCACTCTAACCCCCAACCGTGCGGCCCCTGTGCGCAATGTCAAGGTCAAATTACTTTGAATTTATTTGTTAAAAGTTTTTTCGTGTACTATATCTCTGCAACTGCTTCACCCATTACCTTGATACTTCACATGGTTGTTTATACATCATTGTCGCACTTCCCGCTTGCGGAAAGCGCGATATCGTCCGCATTTTGGCATACGTCCGTCCGTCCGTACGTCCGTGTGTCCGGTTAAAGTTTTTTTCGTTAAAGTTTTTCCATCTACTATATCTATTTTTTTAGTGTCCATGCCTCGCCCCAAGGCGCGACATGCAGGCCACAGCCATCTAGTCTACAAAAAGTGGGTATAATTATGTTATCCAAGTGTCCATGCTTGGAAAAAACCTGGCCTTCGTGGCTTTGCCTCGTTTCTTGTTTTTTAACTTGACCCATTTTTTCCGTGCAGTCGACTTAGCCATTTTCAATGTTAACTTTTTGCGTTTACAATGTTAAGTTTTCGTGTTTAAGTCCATTTCTTTGGTACTGTACCATCTAGGACCACCAAACTTTCACAGCTTCATAACCAAGGGGTGCCTACCACATACAACTATCCAACATGTGACCATTTTTTTACCTTCACCTATTATTTCTACGTAATCATCATTGTCGCACCCGCTTGCGGAAAGCGCGATATCGTCGGCATTTTGGCATACGTCCGTCCATAGACTCCCTGAGGCTTGTACCTCTATGTCAGAAAAGCGGACGTTAAACCCTATTCACTCACTCACTCACTCACCGTCCGTCCGTACGTCCGTGTGTCCAGTTAAAGTCGGAGTACAAACTACTCACAGCAATGTGAAAATATGCATAGATTTTCAAATCGAGTAGTGAAAATACCGTAATCAATTTCAAAATTTACTAGTTGAGCTACAAAAAGTGTTTACTTTTTGTAGCTCAACTAAGTGTTTGCTTTTTGTAGCTCAACTAAGTGAATTTTTAAATTTGTTTTAGTTTTCATCATTTGTCCATATTTCCCTATTTAATAAGAAAGAAAATCAATAATACATTTGTAAAAGTAAAATACGCATTGAATTTGAAATCTGGGGGTATAATACTTTTTAGATACAAAATTTATCTGGAACTCTGCGCCTATTTCAGGTGTTCTATGAGGAGGAGCTGGACGTGCCCCTGGTGCTGTTTGATGAGGTGCTCGACCATGTGCTGCGTATCGACCGTATATTCCGCCAGCCCCAGGGTCATGTGTTGCTGATCGGGGTCAGTGGTGCCGGCAAGACGACCCTGTCTCGCTTCGTCGCCTGGATGAACGGGCTGACCGTCTACCAGATCAAAGTACACAACAAGTACTCTTCGTTTGACTTTGACGAGGATTTGAGAATTGTGCTGAGGAGGTCTGGATGTAAGGTAAGCAGTGATAGGCCACAGGCATGGAAAATTTCCGGATTAATCCAGAAATCTGGATTTGAGGTCCCAGGGCCCACTTTTGTGAATCTTGTAAATCCGTTGAGAATGGCGATACAAAATTACATTTTTTTTTTTTTAAGTAGCGATTCATTTATTTTCCCCAGCGGAATCCCTGTTATACATGTACTGACTTCTTGTTGCAAGTATTATTTTAAATTGAAATGGATTATGTTGCCAATTTTTCCTAATTATAGCATATTTTTTCAGGGGGAAATGTGATCTATTTAATACTAAATATACCTCAGAATGAAGCACAGAGCATCTAGAATTGAAAACAAATTATGGGGGGGCATGCCCCCAGACCCCCCTAGCAAATCGCAGCGCAATCCGCTGCAGCGCAATCCGCTGCTAAAATAAATGTTCAGGATTGGGAATAGTGTTCCACTCCCATGCCTGAGGCCAGTTAGCACAGAGAGACATGTGACTGATAATACAACAGATAGAGACCGTTTTCAAGTAGATATAGGATATCGTGGCAAATGGAGTTTTATCAAGTAACATTCTGTGCATTGATTGAACGCATACCAACAGATAACAAATTGTATCCTTGCATTGATACGGATATGTATCCAGATCAGAAATGTGACTGGGGCTGGAAAAATGGGTTTATGACATTAACGACCAGTGTAGATCCAGATCTAACAAACAAACAGTATAGATTCCTATCATATTGCACTAGTGTGCCAGAAGACAAGGAGCTACACGAGCAGGGGTGTGATTTTTCCTCTTCTAAGAGGACTTCCTCTTTCATAATAAAATTTTACAAAATAAAAAGTGCTGGATCACAACCTTGACACTAGCCATAAATCCCATAAGCGCATTTCTCCAGTCATAGCCAAAGAAACATATGATAAGTATGCTCATGTTCAGCCAGTTTGGTATACCATCCAAAATGAACTAAATCTAATATGTGGCGGTGACTGGGGTTTATGGGAATAATGACCAGTGTAATTCCTGATCAAATAGTATGCTCCTGTAGCCTATTAATGATCTATGTTGCCGGTTAGAAGCATGACTGGTGTTTCATTGATGGAATGGCAAACAGTGCAGATCCTGATCGACTGTGCTGATTGATGCACAGGCTGATACGGATATATACTGGTCGCAAAACCCATAAGCCCCATTTCGATTTTTGCTGTGTAGTAATAGCAGTTTCAAGCACTCAGCGATATTGATTTATTCATCGCGTAAATTTTGAAAATGTCTGCTCGAAAGCGTGCAGCCGACGCATCTGGGTTTTTTTAATCAAAAAAAGTTAGGAGAACACAGAAGTTCATCACGGATTACAGCGAGACATGGCCCCATTTGGTCCCATCGAAGCGCAGTGATGAATTTTTGTTTTTCAAGCAGTGTCATTCTGATTTTTCGGTTGGTCATTGTGGCCGAGACGATTGTAGAAGGCACATTGACAGTAAAAAATACCAAGAATACACGCGTCTTAACACCACCACAAAGAATATTTCAACGTTTTTCAAGGCACCAGTCCCTGAATCTAATGAATTAGGCCCTACCCAAACAGAAACCTTGTTTACACACTTCCTTGTTGAACACAACTTGCCAATGTCTGCAGCAGACCATGCCACCAAATTATTTCCAAAAATGTTTCCCCGACTAGAAAATAGCTGGTAAATACAGTCAAACTAGTACAAGCACAGAGCTGCCAACTGTTCCGATTTTTCCGTATTTGTTCCGGAAAATACGTTAGAAATACGGAAGTACGGACAACAATTAAAAAGTACGATTTTTAAAAAAAATCAGTGCGGGAATATCTGGAAGTAATAATTTCCATCCTCAATTCTGCCAATAAATCCTATTTTTTTATTTACCCATAATCATACTTGCCTAGGCGCTTACCATTTCGATTCTTGTTGTGTAGTAATAGTAGTTTCAAGCGCTCAGTGATATTGATTTCTTTATCACGTAAATTCATAAAATGTCTGCTCGAAAGCGCGCAGCCAACGAATTCGGGTATATTTTATCGAAAGAAGTTAAGAGAACACAGATGTTCATCACTGATTACAGCCAGACATGGCCCCATTTGGTCCTGTCAAAGCGCGGTGATGAATTTTCGTCTTGCAAGCAGTGTAATTGTGATTTTTCGGTTGGTCATGGTGGCCGAGACGAGGCTCTAAAAAATTTACTTTATGCATATAAGTGAGTACTGATTTGTGTTCCGGAAAACATATGTGGTGTTCCTGAAAATAGCCCCATTTTCTCTCCATGTTCCTCATGTGACCGACATGGGGTTGGCAGCTCTGCAAGCGACCACGTGCATTAAGCGACTTTTGTCTTATGCGACCACTTTCAATTCCCACCGACCATTTGGCCTATATAATGACAGTGTATTAAACGACTTTTCCCTAACGCGACCAGCGGTGAAATATTTTATATGGTCATTTGTATTAAACGACCATTAATTGACAGGATGTCACTTTCTCCAGGTGAAATTAGCCTCAAGCATGTGACAAACAAAGGAAACAAATCCACTGTCACTGTCAAAGTGTGAATGTTGCATTGTTTATGATTATTGACCTGAAACCTCGTTCTGATTCGCTAGTTTCCTTAGAGCGAGTTCTGGTTTTTTACTATAGTTGAACTATAGTAGATGCATTATCTAGTAGAGAATTTCCATGTAAATTTCCCGCTGTCTAGAACTTTTTACCTATTCACCGCCACCTTGAAACTGGAGGAACAGGCGTCTTTTGGCTAGTCGAACTATAGTAGATGTATGATGTCACTCTGGTCGAACCAGTCTGTGTTCGCGGTTATTTAGTTGAACTATAGTACAACTATAGAAACCATAGTTTATGCTCGAACTCGCTCTTAGTGATTACTAAAGGGAATTAACTCGTGCATATTTGCGATTTCGGCTGGGCGATTTTATTTCACAATAACATTCAAATTCTTTCATCTATTTTGATGAAATAAAGCCTGAATAATTCAGAAAAGTGCACAGTAAACATTACCGGTAGTATTCAATGTTCAGGGCTTAAAAATTCACTCGCCACGCTCGCCATGGCGAGTCAATTATCATGTTGGCGAGAGGATTTTCTTGTCACTGGTCCGATTTGGCGAGTGACACATCGGGAAAGGCCATTCTGTATTTTCAGAAAACTAAGAAAATTGGATTAATTTCCAGCTATTTCAAATTATTTTCTTTAATTCACTGGTTTTAAGCTGTTTATGAAGTATTTCTGTAACTTTCATACACTCTATAGATTTCTGTTGTGAACCATCATGTGTCCCCATTTGCATTGACAGCGTGACTTTGCATAAAATAAACATATCACCGGTTTAACATTAGCCCAGCACAGATTACTGGCTTATATACTGTGTCATTCCTATAAATTGTTTGATTTTGTCTTCCTCTGGTGCTACACAGTACACAAGGAGTTTGAAGTTATAAACATTTGCACTAAACACAAACTTTCTAGACCAAAATGTGCATACAGTGACTGGAGTCGTGTTCTGACTTAGGGGAGATAACTCTTGTTTACTAATATACTTATTATAGTGGAACATTTATTTTTGAAAATAACTTTATAATAAACGGATAAAGAAGGAATAATACTATATAATCTTAATAATATGTATATTAGTACTCATTTAAAAGCTGTAGCAATATAATTGTTAACAAATTTAAATGATTTGGTGTTTATATTAATACTCCTTGTTAGGCACCATCTCATCGTTACATTCATACACATGACTCCATTTTCTTGTCCCAACATGAAAACGCCAGTAGCAAAATAATTCGAACAAATTGGTGTCCCCGAGTGAAGGAAAGTTTGTACTTTCATTGTTGAATATACAAGGGAGTCCTCACCCACCCCACACATTTTGCTGTTGAACATACATGTAACACCATTGGCAATCCATCAGTCAGTATTATGTTCTCATGCTTCATATATTGAACAAGTATAATACCAATCTAAGGAACTGGTCATTATTTATCACCAAGGGGATTGGGGTGTGAATGGGGCTGGATAAATTTTGTTAACTTATCTTAAAAAAGTACAAGCCCCCACCCCTTCCCACAGCTTTTCATTAAATTTTCAATGCCCACCCCCACCCCCCCCCCCCCCCCCCCCCCCCGCCCATTGTTGAACAATTAATAATGTTCAAACGAGACGGTTCAAATGAGTGGTAACAACATCCCCACCCCATTGAACAATTAATAATGTTCAAGCCCAAAACGAGACGGTTCAAATGAGTGATATCATATTTTTTTAATAAACATATATTGCATCTACCGATTGCCTGGGTTAATCATGCCCCTATGCGATAGCCAGGTGCACATATTGCATTGCTCTTGTGGTTCCGTATGTCCGTCTGTCTGTGTACATTTACATCAACAAGTTTGTAAGAGTTTCTCCAGTTAGAGTCCAGTATTCCAGAGGGGCACATCCATGTTTTACAAACATAATGTGTAGTATTAATTTTGGTACAAAAGCTAATTTATTAAAGGTATTAATTAATACATGTACTTACATTTTCCTAAAATGTTGGGCAAGTAGCTTTTTTGTCTGGGCGAGTAGATTATAATTGTACTTGCCCAGCCGGGCAAGTGTGAAAAGTGAATATTTTTAAGCCCTGTATGTTAATGTTTAATATTCGCGATTTCCTGATTCCGAATATTAAACCATATAACCTGACATACATGTACCAGTACCTGGATTTCCATTTTTTTCTCGATTTTGTGTTGTTAAGAGGCCATTGTTCTAAGCGACCATTTTTGGTGTCTCCTTTGGGTGGTCGCTTAATACAAGTTTGACTGTACAGTAGTGGAAGAACAAAAACGACTGCTATAGTTAATGAATTGGGGAATGTGAGTACGTTAGAACTTGCCAATGTAATGCATTGCCACCGACGGAAGTAGCGAAGGTGAAGATAAATTCTTTCCTATTGTTGTCCGACATGTAGATCATGAAACTGGGATTGTTCACTTGGAATTGTTGAGTAATCCAATAAGTTATGAAAGTGCAACAGGAGAAAACATGTTTAATGTATTGGACAGTTCTCTAAACGAACATGAAGTAAAGTGGGATAACTGTGTTGCGTTTGGTTCGGATAATGCTAGTGTAATGACCGGTTCCAAAAAAGGTGTAATATCATTTATTACACAGAAATGCCCCGAGATATACTTTGTTGGCTGTCCATGCCACTTGATACACTTGGCTGCAGAGTATGGTGCCAGACAATTACCTGTCCACGTTGATGAACTACTAACTGATATTTATTATTACCTGGATAAAAGTACGAAGCGACAGAGTGCCTTAAAGCAAATGCAAGTGCTTTGTGAAACTGAACAAAGAAAGATTCTAAAACATGTATCCACCAGGTGGCTGTCCCTCGAACAGTGTATTAACAGACTTCTTCAACAATGGCGGCCACTTCGAGAATATTTTGAGAATGAGTGCAAATCGGGCGCGTCTACCGGCAAAGCCAAACCAGCAAACCCTAGCAAGACTGCTAGTAGTCCAAGTACATCCAAACCAGCAAACCCTAGCAAGACTGCTAGTAGTCCAAGCACATCCAAACCAGCAAAGCCTAGCAAGACTGCTAGTAGTCCAAGTACATCCAAACCAGCAAATAGCAAGACTGCATAGTCCAAGTCCAGCAAACCAGCACTGCTAGTAGTCCAAGCACAGCAAAACCACTAAGCCTAGACTGCTAGTAGTCCCAGCTCAGCCAAACCAGCAAAGCCTAGTAAGCCTGCTACTAGTCACAATACAGCCAAACCAGCAAAGCCTAGCAAGTCTACTAGTAGTACTAACACATCAAAGGCACTACATGTATCTAGTAAAAATAAACATGCATCCACTAGTAGCGTATCTGAGACAATCAGTAAGGAGTCTGCTTCCATTATCAGTAGCATGAGTGGTACATCCAAATTTCCAGATAATGAAACCAGTAAGTCTATTCCATCAACTGGAATATCTGACAGGAAGCATAGGGTGAAATCCAGCTTACAATCAGCACAATTCAAAGTGTACACATTGTTCCTCCAGCACATTATTCCAGTGTTCAATGCAGTAAATGTATTATTGCAGTCAGATAAACCACTGATTTACAGACTTAGACGGGTATTACTGAACCTTCTGAAGCAACTGCTCTTGAAATTTGTCGGGCCGAGTGCAATGGTATTTAGTGATATTCGTCAGGTTGACTACACTACAAAGTACAACCACAAAGATGACAAAGACTTGGTGATTGCTTCGGAAACAAGGGAATATATCACAAACATTGAAGAGGAATTCTGTAACTTCCAAGTTGATGAACTGAATGACAATATCTGTGCATTAGAACGGGCAGACAGCCAGTGATTTGAAATCTTTAAGTAGTAGATGAATGTGGATCTCGGAAGTACAAAGTGTTGCCAAAAGTAATGTCAAACATACTTGTAATCCCGCAAAGCAATGCTGACTGAACGTGTGTTTTCCATAGTAAGGAAGAACAAAACAGACTTTCGAGGCTCAATGAACCATCAGACACTTGAAAAATTGTTAGTTTTGAAAATAAACAGCACCACAACCTGCTTCAACCAATCTCTGAGTGAGGCTACACTGAAATGGGCGAAATCCGCAAGCTACCAGGCTCTAAATAATTTACTAGATTATGTAAGTATTCATATAAGTGAGTACTGATTTGTGTTCCTGAAAACATATGTGGTGTTCCTGAAAATAGCCTCTTTTTCTCTCCATGTTCCTCATGTGACCGACATGGGGTTGGCAGCTCTGCCAATAGGGGTGACACTATAATAAACAAACATTACTTACTTACAAACTGTCACATTACAGGGTGAGAAGATTGCGTTTATCATGGACGAGTCTAACGTGCTGGACTCGAGTTTCCTGGAGCGGATGAACACCCTGCTGGCTAACGGCGAGGTGCCGGGGCTGTTTGAGGGCGATGAATACACGACCTTGATGACCCAGTGTAAGGAAGGCTCTCTCCGGGATGGGTCCATGCTCGACTCGGGCGAGGAATTATACAAGTGGTTCACTCAACAGGTATTCAACAGGTTATGGTGTTTAACCCTTTAGAAGGTGGGAAAGAAAAATTATAAGACAGGCACAAGTGGTTCATATTTGTTGAATATCTTTAGAAAAAAAATGTTTTGGCAGCACATGCACTGTCAAATCATGTTTTTGTTGAGAAAATTGGAATATAAAAATTAAGCAGCAGACGGCAAAATACATGAGCTCTCCAGGATGGGTCCATGCTGGTTATGGTGATTAAAACCTTTTGAAGGTGGGAAACACATATAACAAGAGAGGTACAACTCGGGTTTTGTTGTTCAATGTCTTTATTTAGCAGGAATGGAAAGTATTGCCTGCGTTGTACAAGTAGTTATCTCAACCGATAGAGGCTTAGCCAGAAAAGGCGGGAACATAAAATTGTCGTCTTTTTTCATATTCGCTGAATATCTATAGAAAAATATGACTGGAGACGATTCTCATGCGTACCAAATCATATTTTTGAAAAATGGAATAATCAGCAGACAATAATATGTACGAAGAATACACAACCTTGATGGACCATTGAACTTCAAGACTTGAAACCCAAGGTCTAGTCTCCATGACCTTAGCTGTGGCTGTGACATTAAACAGATTCACTTTCAATTTTAAATCGATTATTAATGAGATATTAACCGTCATTACTTGCGCCAAGGTAATGCATAACCTGCACGTATTGTTCACATTGAAACAATTTATTGTTAATGATATATTAACTGCCACCCATCGTGCCCAGGTAATGCGGAACCTGCACGTCGTGTTCACGATGAACCCATCGTCGGAGGGTCTGAAGGACCGGGCCGCCACGTCGCCCGCCCTCTTCAACAGGTGTGTGCTCAATTGGTTCGGGGACTGGTCGACGGGCGCCCTCTACCAGGTTGGCAAGGAGTTCACCAACAAGGTCGACCTCGAGAAGGGAAATGTAAGTACAGTGCAACTTTTATACAATAGCCACCACCCATGGAAAAACACAAAACTGGCTGTTGTAGTGAGGTGGCTGTTGTCGGTAATATTATAGAGGGTGTTGTTATGGTGAGGTGGTCATTCGCAGAGGTTCGACTGTGTAATGGAATCTTAAACCAAATAATTTGAGTAGAACCTCCGTGCGTTCAGTTCAATCTGCTGTCGTTTATCTCTAGATAATGTCTGTTCAAGGTAGTAGAACGCAAACACCTGAATTACGTTGGAGAACTATAAACCTGACATCAGTGATTTGTGTAAAACCGGGGAAGTCCCCAGGGTGTGCAGTCTAGAGAGCTTCCACTGCAATAAAACATGCCAGTTTGACTGTGACATGCCTGTTCTGGAACTTGTGGTTAACGAGAAGTTAAAATCACTTGATTAATCAATAAATGTATCAAACCTGATATCTTTCATGTATGGACGATGGCAGCTGATATTTTTCTATGAATATGTAGATAAGATATCTGGTCATGCGTTGTTCTACACTTAACCCTTTCAACACTACATACCGGAAAGGTTGTGGCCTAGGAATTAGAACATCTGACTTCCAATCCGGAGGTTGTGGGTTCAAACCTCACCTCACCTTAGTATTTCCATCCCTCTGGTCTGTCGTCTAGACTTTAAACTGTGGTCCCGTTTCTATATGACGTTAAACCCATTCACTTTCACTTTTCAACACTACAGATCACTTTGCCAATGTTTTCAAGCAGCGTAGATCCAGATGATCCGGCTCGTAGCGAGCCAGCTGATCAGGATCAGCACTGTTTGCAGACAATTTTCTATCTTTGGCAAAAACACCCTTTTATCGATTACTGGAATAGTGCAAATGTCTACATGGAAGAGCACAACCAGTGACTTAGGGCTGAAAGGGATAATCCAGTTTGTAATCACTGTGGTTAGCAAGCTACATACAGCCACCCTGTCTACTGTGTAACAGTATATCCCATCAATAGACAACACACAAATATTGTGTGGTTAGCAAGCTACATACAGCCACCCTGTCTACTGTGTAACAGTATATCCCATCGATAGACAAAACACAAATATTGTGTGGTTAGCAAGCTACATGTAGCCACCCTGTCTACTGTGTAACAGTATATCCCATCAATAGACAAAACACAAATATTGTGTGGTTAGCAAGCTACATACAGCCACCCTGTCTACTGTGTAACAGTACATCCCATCGACAGTCAAAACACAAATATTATGTGGTTAGCAAGCTACATACAGCCACCCTGTCTACTGTGTAACAGTATCCCATCAATACAACACACAAATATTGTGTGGTTACAAGCTACATACACCACCCTGTCTACTGTAACAGTATATCCCATCAATAGACCACACATATTGTGTGGTAGCAGCTTACAATACACAGCCACCCGTCTACTGTGCACCCATCTACTGTTGTAACAAGTCATCACCATACGTACAGTCACAAATATTATTTGTTAGCAAGCTACATACAGCCACCCTGTCTACTGTGTAACAGTATATCCCATCAATAGCACACATATATTATGTTGTTAGCAAGCTACATACAGCCACCCTGTCTACGTGAACAGAACCCATCAATAGACAAAACACAACATTTGTGGTTAGCAAGCTACATACACCACCCTCATAGAAAACACAAATATTGTGTGGTTAGCAACACATACAGCCACCCTGTCTACTGTGTAACAGTATATCCCATCAATAGACAAAACACAAATATTGTGTGGTTAGCAAGCTACATACAGCCCGTCTACTGTGAACAGTAAGATCCTACTGTAACAGTAATATCCCATCAATAGACAAAACACAAATATTTGTGTGTTATCAGCTACATACAGCACCCTGTCTACTGTGTAACAGTATATCCCATCAATCAATTAGACACATCCATATTGTGTGGTTAGCAAGCTACATACACCACCCTCTACTGTCTACTGTGTAACCAGTATATCCCATCAATAGACAAAACACACAAATATGTGGTTAGCAAGCTACATACAGCCACCCTGTCTACTGTGTAACAGTATATCCCATCAATAGACAAAACACAAATATGTGTGTTAGCAAGCTACATAACAGCCATCTGTCTACTGTGTAACAGTATATCCCATCAATAGACAAAACACAAATATTGTGTGGTTAGCAAGCTACATACAGCCACCCTGTCTACTGTGTAACAGTATATCCCATCAATAGACAAAACACAAATATTGTGTGGTTAGCAAGCTACATACAGCCACCCTGTCTACTGAGTAACAGTATATCCCATCAATAGACAAAACACAAATATTGTGTTGTTAGCAAGCTACATACAGCCACCCTGTCTACTGTGTAACAGTATATCCCATCGATAGTCAACACACAAATATTGTGTGGTTAGCAAGCTACATACAGCCACCCTGTCTACTGTGTAACAGAATATATCAATAGACCAAAACACAAATATTGTGTGGTTAGCAAGCTACTACAGCCATCCTGTCTACTGTGTAACAGATATCCCATCAATAGACGACACAAATATTGTGTGGTTACAAGCTACATACAGCCACCCGTCTACTGTGTTAACAGTACATCCCATCGATAGTCAACACACAAATATTGTGTGGTTAGCAAGCTACATACAGCCACCCTGTCTACTGTGTAACAGTATATCCCATCAATAGACAAAACACAAATATTGTGTTGTTAGCAAGCTACATACAGCCATCCTGTCTACTGTGTAACAGTATATCCCATCAATAGACAAAACACAAATATTGTGTGGTTAGCAAGCTACATACAGCCACCCTGTCTACTGTTTCTACTGTGTAACAGTATATCCCATCAATAGACAACACACAAATATTGTGTGGTTAGCAAGCTACATACAGCCACCCTGTCTACTGTGTAACAGTATATCCCAACAATAGACAAAACACAAATATTGTGTTGTTAGCAAGCTACATACAGCCACCCTGTCTACTGTGTAACAGTATATCCCATCAATAGACACACAAATATTATTGTGGTAGCAAGCTACACAGCCACCCTGTCTACTGTGTAACAGTATATCCCATCAATAGACAAAACACAAATATTGTGTGGTTAGCAAGCTACATACAGCCACCCTGTCTACTGAGTAACAGTATATCCCATCAATAGACAAAACACAAATATTGTGTGGTTAGCAAGCTACATACAGCCACCCTGTCTACTGTGTAACAGTACATCCCATCGATAGTCAACACACAAATATTGTGTGGTTAGCAAGCTTCATACAGCCACCCTGTCTACTGTGTAACAGTATATCCCATCAATAGACAAAACACAAATATTGTGTTGTTAGCAAGCTAACTTACAGCATCCTGTACTGTGTAACAGTATATCCCATCAATAGACAAAACACAAATATTGTGTGGTTAGCAAGCTACATACAGCCACCCTGTCTACTGTGTAACAGTATATCCCATCAATAGACAAAACACAAATATTGTGTGGTTAGCAAGCTACATACAGCCACCCTGTCTACTGTGTAACAGTATCCCACAATAGACAAAACACAAATATTGTGTGGGTTAGCAAGCTACATTTCAGCCACCCTCTACTGAGTAACAGTAATATCCCATAGACACACATATTGTGTGGTTAGCAAGCTACATACAGCCACCCTGTCTACTGTGTAACAGTATATCCCATCGATAGTCAAAACACAACTATTGTGTGGTTAGCAAGCTACATACAGCCACCCTGTCTACTGTGTAACAGTATATCCCATCGATAGTCAAAACACAAATATTGTGTGGTTTACAAGCTACTACGCCCCCCACCCCCGTTCTACTGGTAAAACGTATCCCATCGATAGTCAAAACAACTATTGTTGTGGTTAGCAAGTACATACAGCCACCCGTCTATGTGTAACGTATACCCATCGATAGCAAAACACAATATGGTGTTGCCAGTATAACAGCCCACTGTAACTGTGGTTACAAGTATATCCCATCGATAGTCAAAACACAACTATTGTGTGGTTAGCAAGCTACATGTAGCCACCCTGTATCATATGTTGCAGTATATTCCGTCGAACGACTTCCCCGTGGCGTACCCCCTGCTGCGGAACCCTCCCTCCCACCGGGACGCAGTCATCAACTCGTACGTGTTTGTGCACCTGTCCCTGCACCAGGCCAACAAACGAATGTTGAAACGTGGCGGCCGTATCACCGCCATCACGCCCAGACACTACCTTGACTTCATCAACCACTTTGTAAGTACAAACCAGCAGGTGGCGCATAAAGTTTTACCATGGGATGCAGTTAGTCACTACCACCATTGTTGACACAGATCTGCCTATTGATTCATGCAGTCTGATCTGCGTTTATGCTGGTTGCAATATGCTTTTGCGAATAAAAAGAAATTATCAAATCATTTGATCAGTGTAGGCAAAGTTGTACCACAAGAAACGTTCCAACCTTGAGAAACAACAGCTCCACCTGAACATAGAGGTCTACAGTAGATTTATAAATCAATTAACTGACCAATTAACCATTACAGGCGAAGTTGTACCACGAGAAACGTTCCGATCTTGAGGAACAACAGCTCCACTTGAACGTTGGTCTACAGAAGATCCAGGACACGGTGAAACAGGTGGGCGAGCTCCAGAAGTCGCTCTCCATCAAACGTATAGAGCTGGAGGAGAAAAACAACGCCGCCAACTCCAAGCTCAAACAAATGGTGAGAGACTCGGACAATAAAATTTCCTGATTTTGATCATGTTTTATAAGTACGGGCTCAGATCTAATACACCTAACCTTTCCTTGCTATCAGAGGATTTATAAGTCAGTGCTAATATTGTAGTCTCAGCCCAATTTTGTTAAACAATGACCCTTCTAACAAATTTCTGTGTTAGATTACTACACCATGTAAACAAACGCTACCGACTGTCCAATCAGGTGAAAGACCAGCAGGAGGCGGAACATAAGAAGGGGATGTCCCAGGAGATCCAGGTGGCACTGGAGGAGCAGACAAAGTTCATCGCCAAGAAGAAGGTCGACGTGCACCACGAACTTGATCAGGTGGAGCCGGCCGTTATTGACGCCCAGCAAGGTATGTCTTCCGGGTGGTGTGGTGTGTCTGGTCCATGTCCATGCGGATTCTCAAATGCAGTTAAGACAAATAGTGAAAAACATATTTTAAAAGAATTACTGTGTAGTAATTGCCATCCCCGGTATTGACAGACCTTTAATCCATTTCATGCTGAGGATATGCCATTTTGTTTGGGGAAAATCATAAATGTTTTCTTTAAATGTGCTTAGAAGTATATGTCACGACCACCATTTGAACTGTCTCATCGAGACGGTTAAAATGAGTGGTCGCAACATATACTTTCATTGAGAAATAACAAAAATAAAATATTTAAAAAAAATCCATACCCGTAAAGGTGTGTGTATTCAGCATGTAATGGGTTAAACAACAACAAATGAATACCTTATATGAATCTGGTTTTTAAACCATGTATTCCCAAATGAGTATCATGGGTTGTCTTGTGCTGTTTGTGTTGTAACTCACCTCCTGCCAGATTCAAAGCAAGTTGTGTTAAAATTTTCAATGCTGAAAAAATGCATATTGTGGCCACACATATGTACTGTTTGGGTGAAGCAGTTTAAATGAGTGGTCACAACATGCAGAAATAAAAAAAGGGAGAATGAAACACTCTGAAATTTCAAACACTGAAATTGGTATCTGGCATGAATTGAGTTAATAACCTTGTATGTGATCCGCTATAAACAATTGAGATGCCTTCACGTCGAAAAATGCACCAGGGGCCCGTTACACTAAACTTCGTACGACTAAAATGTTCGTAAGTGCAAAATTATGATAGTCTGTAAATTTCACATTAACAATGTTTTCTTGTAAACAATTATTGGATTTACAATTATTGAGCATAGGCTGCATATGCAGCCTTATGCTCAATAAATGTAAATCCATGAATTGAAATTTCCAGACCATCCTAAATTGGCACTTACGAACATTTTAGTCGTACAAAGTTTAGTGAAACGGGCCTCAGTTTCCTGATGTGATGATACTCGGCTCTACTTAGAGCTATCGCATAAATGAATTTTTAGTCTAGTAACCAGCACAAAAGTTACCAGACGAGAATGTGTTTATGTATGCAGTATCTTCTGCATGTAGCTGAATGGGTAGTCAGCAGGAATCCGGCGCCTATTTCGACTTGAAAAAATTTACGCTAGGGCGGAGTACAGCACCGGTGAATTTGTTTATTAGGGGCCTTTTTGGAAGAAAGAATATTTCAATTGTTTTGTGAGTAGGGACAGTTCATTTCACTCCCATGCATATACAAAATATATATGTAAGTCAAGATCCTGATAATAATGACAATGGAATTGGTACAACCAATCGCTGCAATAAGAATGACTTGATAAGATGAGCTGGATGGTGGGGGCAAGGTGTAACTGCTGTGAATAGTGTTTGAAAAGTGTGTCACCACTCAATATGCTTCTGTTACCATACAAGTGTATAATTATGCTTTGGTGGCTGATTATTTCTACTACTCTTGTGTTGTACATTATTTTCTGTTCATTGTGTTCTTTCAATTACTAAACCTGTTTTTCTTCGTTGATTCCTCGATATGTTTGCTTTATATCCCGTAATTCCCATGCCTGATTTATGCGTGTACACTATTGAGCTGCCTCCTGTTTTATGATGGTGTCTGTTCATTTGTGTGTCCTGAGCCGACTAATAGCCGTACAACTTTCTAGCCATCGTGAATGCAAATTTGAGCTGAAAAAAATGGTATTCATTGCATTTTATACTTGCGAACTAAATCTTCGACCTATCATGACCCTTTTCTCGCAATTCAGATTTCTACTGATGTACATTTATAAGCGTGTTTCTTGGAAATTGCAATATCCTCTCCACATCATTCTAGCACCAGTAGCCGATTTCATCAAAATTGCAAAGTTTACTTTTCTAGCAAAGTATACTTTGAGGGAGAAATTTTCAATTTATGATAAATTTATTCATTTTTAGCCAGGTTTTTTGAAAAAAAATCCAGGCTATTGGATTGGCGAAAGCCGGGCGGGCGGCGGGCGGCGGGCGGCGGGCGGGCGGCGGGCGGCGGGCGGCGTCCACAATCAATGTTAAGTTTTCGTGTTTGAGTCCATTTCTTTGTTACTGTACCACCTAGGACCACCAAACTTTCACAGCTTCATAATCAAGGGGTGCCCACCACATATCACTATCCAACATGTTACTTTTTTTTAACTTGACCCATTTTTTCCGCGTAGTCGACTTAGCCATTTTCAATGTTAAGTTTTCGCGTTTACAATGTTAAGTTTTCGTGTTTAAGTCCATTTCTTTGGTACTGTACCACCTAGGACCACCAAACTTTCACAGCTTCATAACCAAGGGGTGCCTACCACATACAACTATCCAACATGTGACCATTTTTTTACGTTCACCTATTATTTCTACGTAATTGACTGCCATTTTCAACGTTAACTTTTTAACGTACGTCTGGTTAAAGTTTTTTGGTTAAAACTTTTTCGTTATACTATACCTCTGCAACTGCTTCGCCCATTACCTTCAAACTTCACATGGGTGTTTATCATCATCCATATTTTCATTCTAACCCCCAACCGTGCGGCCCCTGTGCCCAATGTCAAGGTCAAATTACTTTGAATTTTTTTGTTAAAGTTTTTTCGTGTACTATATCTCTGCAACTGCTTCACCCAATACCTTGATACTTCACATGGGTGTTTATCATCATTGTCGCACCTGCTTGCGGAAAGCGCGATCCTGTGCCCAATGTCAAGGTCAAATTACTTTGAATTTTTTTGTTAAATTTTTTTTGTGTACTATGTCTCTGCAACTGCTTCACCCAATACCTTGATACTTCACATGGGTGTTTATCATCATTGTTGCACCTGCTTGCGGAAAGCGCGATCCTGTGCCCAATGTCAAGGTCAAATTACTTTTAATTTTTTTGTTAAAGTCTTTTCGTGTACTATATCTCTGCAACTGCTTCACCCAATACCTTGATACTTCACATGGGTGTTTATCATCATTGTCGCACCTGCTTGCGGAAAGCGTGATCCTGTGCCCAATGTCAAGTTCAAATTACTTTGAATTTTTTTGTTAAAGTTTTTTCGTGTACTATATCTCTGCAACTGCTTCACCCAATACCTTGATACTTCACATGGGTGTTTATCATCATTGTCACACCTGCTTGCGGAAAGCGCGATATCGTCGGCATTTTGGCATACGTCCGTCCGTTCGTCCGTGTGTCCGGTTAAAGTGTTTTGGTTAAAGTTTTTCCATCTACTATATCTATTTTTTTAGTGTCCATGCCTCGCCCCAAGGCGCGACATGCAGGCCACGGCCATCTAGTCTACAAAAAGTGGGTATAATTATGTTATCCAAGTGTCTATGCTTGGAAAAAACTTGGCCTTCGTGGCTTTGCCTCGTTTCTTGTTTTTAACTTCACCCATTTTTTCCGCGCAGTCGACTTAGCCATTTTCAATGTTAGGTTTTCGCGTTTACAATGTTAAGTTTTCGTGTTTGAGTCCATTTCTTTGTTACTGTACCACCTAGGACCACTAAACTTTCACAGCTTCATAATCAAGGGTTGCCCACCACATATTACTATCCAACATGTTACTTTTTTTTTTAACTTCACCCATTTTTTCCGCGCAGTCGACTTAGCCTTTTTCAATGTTAAGTTTTCGCGTTTACAATGTTAAGTTTTCGTGTTTGAGTCCATTTCTTTGTTACTGTACCACCTAGGACCACCAAACTTTCACAGCTTCATAATCAAGGGGTGCCCACCACATATTACTATCCAACATGTTACTTTTTTTTTTAACTTGACCCATTTTTTCCGCGCAGTCGACTTAGCCATTTTCAATGTTAAGTTTTCGCGTTTACAATGTTAAGTTTTCGTGTTTAAGTCCATTTCTTTGGTACTGTACCACCTAGGACCACCAAACTTTCACAGCTTCATAACCAAGGGGTGCCTACCACATAAAACTATCCAAAATGTGACCATTATTTTTACCTTCACCTATTATTTCTACGTAATTGACTTAGCTATTTTCAACGTTAACTTTTTAACGTACGTCTGGTTAAAGTTTTTTGGTTAAAAGTTTTTTGTTATACTATATCTCTGCAACTGCTTCGCCCATTACCTTGAAACTTCACATGGGTGTTTATCATCATCCATATTTTCATTCTACCCCCAACCGTGCGGCCCCTGTGCCCAATGTCAAGGTCAAATTACTTTGAATTTTTTTTGTTAAAGTTTTTTCCTGTACTATATCTCTGCAACTGCTTCACCCATTACCTTGATACTTCACATGGGTGTTTATCATCATTGTCGCACCCGCTTGCAGAAAGCGCGATATCGTCGGCATTTGGGCATACGTCCGTCCGTACGTCCGTGTGTCCGGTTCAAGTTTTTTCGTTAAAGTTTTTCCATCTACTATATCTATTTTTTTAGTAGTGTCCATGCCTCGCCCCAAGGCGCAACATGCAGGCCACAGCCATCTAGTCTACAAAAAGTGGGTATAATTATGTTATCCAAGTGTCTATGCTTGGAAAAAACCTGGCCTTCGTGGCTTTGCCTCGTTTCTTGTTATTATACTGAATTTATTACATTTAAATATGGCTGTGATAATGTAATAAATTCAGTATAATAATTCTGCATATTTTTAATTATCAAATATATGCAGTCGTTAGTTCTATATGAAATAATGCATTTCAGGAAAAATAAATGATTACTCCCTCAAAGTATACTTTGCAATGTTGGTGAAATCGGCTACAGAACTGTGTATTATATTCCTCGCCCTTGCCTCCCCTCCTATTCTCCTCACCTTGCGGCACATCTATATAAAAACTTTTATATTCCCGGCTCTGACACTACATATCGCTGTATTCACTGATGCTCATTTTGAAAATCAATCATATTTCCCACAAATGTCGCTGTGACTGTAGAAATGGGGCTTATGGGTTGCTTGTGTGACCAGTGTAGATCCATATCAGCCTGTGCATCTGCACAGTCTGATCAGGATCTGCACCGTTTGCCATTTCATCAATGAAACACACATTATGCTTCTACAAGAAATATATGTTTTCAGGCTACAGGAGTGTGCTATTTGATCAGGAGTTACATTGGCCACAAATCCCATAAGCCCCCTTTCTTCAGTCACAGCCACAAATGAAGTAAAAAGTTGGCAAATTTAGAGCTATCACTGTCTGCTAAAACTAGTGATGCGATAAGGGAGGCAATAATCAAGCCGGGCCCATATATTTCAAATATACAATGTACTTCTTGAACATATGTACTATTATATCAATTGTTAATCTTTGCAGTTGTAAACACTACTGATTAAGGAAATACTGACAACTGTTAACACTAAGCTCATAGTATATAGGCCTCAGACAGACAATAAGGACTTTGCCATTTTATTATTAACCCTTTCACCTCTAAGTAACTGGAATGGAATTTTATATGTTCATTTCCAGACCAATCCAATCATCACACAATGATTTTCAGACTAGTTCCTTTATGACAAGGGGGTGTTTTTGTTCTAAAAAATGTGAAAATTACTTGCAAAAAGTGCAGATCCTGATGAGACGGCTCGTCACGAGCCGGCCGTCTCATCTGGATCTACACTATTTGCCAATACCACAATACACCAGGCCTGTGGTGTTTAAAAGATTACATGTCACTGGCAACAGTAAAGCTGCACTCTTGATTGAATGTCGAACAGTGTAGCCACTGATCAGTGATCATCGATGCATTGGTAAATAAATCACAATGGCCCTTATGTCGGCCCGCCTATCATTATAATTTAACTGACACTCTGTATGGGTCTTCATAAAGTTGGTGCTTTGGGTTGGAGACTTTTCTAAATGGGTTTCTATAATATGTTACATGTATTTGCTGGCTTATGTTTATCTTGCTCTGTTGTGTTTTATGATCAGACACTGAATATGTATGCCTTCTATTTCCAACAGCCAGCAGTTACAACCATTTAACATAAAGCCATAAAAAAAGTACTTTTGTTTTCAGATATCGCCGCGTAAGAATAATCCCTGCGCTAAAAGCATTTTATTGTCATGGAGAAATAAAATTGTACTGTAAATTCGCCACAATATCAAGAAAAAACACTATCATGCAAACGTATTTTAAATCCAATCACGTCTGACGAAAATGTAGTGATTTTTCACATTTGACGTGGTTATAGTAACTTTATAGAACAGATATGCATCTAGCAACTTGACAAGAAATCCGAGAGAAATATCTCAAACAAATTAAAAAAAAACAAATCTGGCCTCGTGTCAACCCCGTGTCTGAGAACCAAAGTACTTTTTTTATGGCCTAATTATGCGGTTGCCTTGGAATTTATATACACAACAAGTGTCTGATGGTGGTAGCTTTATGCTAATTATGGTGTGCATGTTGTTATGATTCTTTGAGGTACATCGTTCCATAATTTACAATTACATTTGTGTCTGAGATTCACAAATTCTAACAATTTTATATGGCTTGTGATTACTTTTTATGCCAAATAGTATCGTCCCAAATTGAAGGCATATAGTGTTTGGACTGTGTGTCCGTTCGTTCATAAGATTTGCGTTGAAGTTGTCGGGTACCCATTATCTCTGTAATCTTTATCGCCCACTCATATGGCGTCATGCCCAAGATCAAGGCCAAATGACTTGGAAACTATTTGTTGGTCGGACCAGGGGCCCGTTTCACTAAACTTCCTACGACTAAAATGTTTGTAAGTGCAAAATTATGATAGTCTGTACATTTCACTTTAACAACGTTTTCTTGTAAATAATTGTTGGATTTACATTTATTGAGCATAGGCTGCATATGCAGCCTATGCTCAATAAATGTAAATCCATCAATTGAAATTTACAGACGATTCTAAATTTGCGCTTACGAACATTTTAGTCGTAAGAAGTTTAGTGAAACGGCCCCCTGGTGGCCCGGCTGTGGGTATCTATCTATCCATGAGCCCCTGCTTACATGCTCTAGTTTAACATTTATTGATTTGTCATATTTTATAGAAACAACATTATGAAAATAATATACAATGGGGTCTCATGAAACTAACAGCTGACGTAAATGCTTTTAATGAACCATATCAAATTATGACGAATGTCAGACACAAATCAATGATCCTGCTACATCCGTACACAGTGCCATAGCCACGATGAGGTGAAGTTTTTTCTCCGAAGCTCGGAAATGTAATGCCAGCAGTGCTCCAGATAAGCTGCGTATTTGCGTAAATACCCAATTCAAATTGCCAATAACCCAATTGAAATCAGAAGTAGCGAGTATCAAAAAGCAATAACAAATTTCTAGTACCTTTATCATGCTACTGAAAACAATAAACAGACCACAAATATAGCATATTTTTCTTATTTTCCATGAAAACACATCTTGGTATTTCATTAGAATTGTCTCCAAGGAGACAATTCTAATGAAATGCCAAGATATGTTTTCATTTTGAAGCAAACTATTCAATAATTGCTGTCTGTTGATATGTAAACAGTAGTGTGATTTTATTTTACTCAATTCAAATTTTGAAATACCAAATTGCTTCAGATATGAGTGAAAATACTCAATTACTAATTCCTTATCTGGAGCGCTGGCCAGTATAACATATCATCCAGTACCTAGCTGCACAGTGACCAAATACCCATCGACTGATAACAAAGCTAATACAATGTATCATGACCTATGCATTCGCTGATGTTTCATTGGTCAAAAGACGTCACATGACGTATCAACCCAAAACAAATTATATCCAAATACAGTGTTATTGTGATTAGACCACTACTGCCATACTAATTCTAAATATTGGCACGCTCGCTGTTGTGGGGAAACCATATACTGTCTGTTTCGCGAAAGCTGCCCAAATTTTACGGCTATATAAACAATTCAAAAACGATATTTGTTTCGATGATATTAAATTAAAGGAAAATTTAAGAATTGGCCTTCTTTTTATTTCGTGAAACTTGGTCAAATATTGATTTTATTTCCAAAATACTGGACCGATTATAAAAAATTTAACTTTTTTTCTTTTTTTTGCAAGCTATCTGGCCAGGTTTCGGAGTCAATTTCCAATTTCGTTTTCTGACCCTTCTCACACAACTCCTCTACAGGGATCCTCCAAATTATCGGACAAAAATGGCAGTGTTTTTATGATATTTTTCTAAAAATAGCAGCTACGGGCATAACATTTTCACAGAACAATCCTCGGTTCTTGCTTTCTAAGCGCTTGTAAGCTATTTAGCAAAATGTGCCATCTTTCTTGCTTAAAATTGGGTCGGATCATCAGTCGTAATATTGCCCCAAAATTAACATCGACAATCAGTTATCCGGACAAACGTATAACAGTCTTATAATTTCTATTCTCTCATTGAAATCATAATGTTATCACCTGTAAACAGCATTGTGTAGTTCTGCAGAAAAATCAGTCACGCTTCGCTTCTTGGAAAACACTTTATTTATAGAATTTATTGTATTTATAGAACAACTCGGCAATGACGTAATGGGCGCACTCGATTGCGCAGCTTTTGACGTTGTAAACAACTTGTGGACAGAGTTGGAGAATGTTTTCAGCAAATTTTACTAAAAAGTTTACCTGGGCTATATATTCTTCACACAGGTATGGAAACAGCAAGCACCTGTGTGACTTATATGTATTCGTTGCAATATCGGATCAAAAGAATGCGCTTAATTAACGGGTATTTTCATTTGTCCAATAAACTGATTGTCCGGATAACTGGTATGACCCCTGTACCCCCATGTTAAATTCCCATAGACAAATACATTTTTCGCAATAAAATCAATATTTGACCAAATTTAACGAAATAAAAAGAATGTTCATTCTTAAATTTTGATCAAATTTAATATTATAAAAAAATAATACTGTTTTTGCTTTGTTTATATGGCCGTAAAATTTGGGCAGGTTTCATGAAACAGACAGTAGTTTTATTCGTTTGCCCCAATAAATTGTGTCCGATTATTTAGGGTTATTATGGTATACTCATTTTGTCACATGAAATGTTACCTGATCAATAGAATACTACTGTCTGTTCCACACACAATATTATTCCAACACATTCCAATGTGTTTGTATCTTATTCAACTACTGTCTGTTCCACGTTTTTCTGCCGACAAACTTTTGGCTATTAAGCACATTAAATCTGAAAAATATGCAAATGTAAGTACTTTTTCATGAATAACAAAAAAGTCATCCTCCCCAAAAAAAAAATATTTCATGAAATTTATTGCGAAAAAAAAAAAAAATTCTATTTAAATTTAACATGGGACAAAATGGGCTGGGACTCGCATGGAGGGTCAAGAAACGGGAAAAAAATATGCAAATTTACTCCGAAACCTGGCGAGATAGCTTGGAAATGATGTAACAAAAAAATAAGTAGATTTTGAAAATGGGTCAACAGTTTAAAAAAATTATTTCCAAAAAATCTATTTTCGCCCCCATGACAAATTCCCGAGGAAAATTGTTTTTTCTCAATAAAATCAATATTTGATAGCATTTCATCAAATAACTTTTTGGAGTGTGAAGTTTTTGTTATTGATGAAAAAGTACTTTATGCATTTAAATGTGTTTATTTATCGTGTTTAATAGCCAAAAGTTTGTTGGCAGCAAAATGTGGAACAGACTGTTGACTTGGCACTGAAACTATAGGAATTCCACTACCTACTATTTCCTGGCCTTGCCTGATATCAAAAGTCACTAGCATTTTCATTGAATTTATCATTTGTGTAGCAATCTAAAATGGACATATTTACATATTCTGCATGTTAATTGTGGCCGCAGTGCTAAGTTTGTTTTGCCTCGGTGTTTGCTACATTTGTTATTTCTCTGGCTGTGGCGCTGGTACATGTATACATGTATAACTATACTGTGTGATGGTGTCATTTAGGAACCTAGTCGTATATACTGTTTGTCACGATTGCTAATTTACATACTTTCTTACAATTTATTTTAACACATATATATAACTAAATTAGTGTCTAGAAGTTGTGGTCAGGATTTGAATTTACAAAAGTCATATTTCACAGTCCCTCAAATGACACCATTGCCTCATAATATACCCAGTGTTCCAGATCACTAGTCCGTCTTCATTGTTGTCTCGCCCACGTTAGTGGCAAGTAAGACATAGCACAGGGCTCCAGATAAGGAATTGAGTATTGTCACTCCTTCATTTGT
This sequence comes from Conchocele bisecta, assembly GCA_029237695.1. NCBI lineage: Eukaryota > Metazoa > Mollusca > Bivalvia > Lucinida > Thyasiridae > Conchocele > Conchocele bisecta. The sequence continues at coordinate 59,916,725 of CM055269.1, forward strand.
GAAGCAATTGCGTATTTCAAAATTTTAATTGGGTAAAATAAAAATCATACCACTGTTTACACATCAACAGACAGCAATTATTGAATAGTATGCTTCGAAATGAAAACATGTCTTGGCATTTCATTAGAATCGTCTCCTTGGAGACAATTCTAATGAAATACCAAGATGTGCTTTCATGGAAAATAAGAAAAATAAGCTATATTTGTGGTCTGTTTATTGTTTTCTGCAGCATGATAAAGGTAGTAGGTACCACAATTTTTATTGCTTTTTGATACTCGCTACGTCTGATTTCAATTGGGTTTTTGGCAATTTCAATTGGGTATTTAAGAAAATGCGCAGCTTATCTGGAGCTCTACATAGCGGTCACAATTCGGGTTGCCTCATCGGCGGCAACATTATATCCAAATTTTGAATACCTTTTCATTACCAAACTTCATCAATAGCTTCCTCACATTGATGGCTGTTCACCCAGTATCGTTCGGGTTGCCTTCTTTGTGGGTGAGACACTCGCCGGCGATCGTCTTGTTTGAATAATAAAAAAAAAATGGTTCTTGGTTCTTGAATTAGTTTGAATTGTCTCAGCAAATTGATTGTCAGAACTCCAGAAGTTCATGTAGAAAAACAAAAAAACAATTGTTTCACAACACATACTGTAACTTTTATAACACAATTTTGGACGTAAAACAATGGGTTGATGTTGATCAAATATTGTCTTATAATTGGGTACCTGGAACACTACCTGCTATCTCATTTTGCTTATTATATCCCTGCATGCTTTTCCATTCATTTGCACACTTTTCTGACACCTTTCCTCTGTAGCCGTGAAAGCCATCAGAAAACAGCACCTCGCTGAGGTCCGAGCACTGCCAAACCCTCCCATCCTGGTCAAGCAGGCGCTTGAAGCTATCTGCATGCTTCTCGGGGAACAAGATGTAGACTGGCGGGCGATGAGGTCCATAATTATGCGAGATAATTTCATCCCGAGTATTGTCAATTTTAGGACTGACGATATTCCGTAAGTTTTTATCGTATATGTTAAGGGAAGTGTGTTTGTATTTCTCATGGGTAGTTATGAAACCAGATGTATGTTCAAGTGTGATATGAAGTGAAAATCACTAGTTTGTCTAAAGAATTGGAGTAGTGTTATCTATTGACTCATACATTTCCGGATTAACATTGGAAGATATAGCATAAACATGCATAAATATGTCTGAACATGCCTCATGATGTTACTGTACTACTTTTTAGAAGCATAACACAGATGTTCTACTGACTAAATGACTAACAGTGCAGACCATGATCAGACTGCACAAATGTGCAGACTGATCTAGATCTACACTGGCTACCATAACCCATAAATTTTGTTGGTTCATATCACATATCTAGAATATTCTAAATGAAATTTCAATTATTTCTAGCACATATGTCTGGTTTCATGACATTTCCACATGTTCCATGCGTGTCCATGTCTACGTGTGTCCATGTCATCTTGCCTTCAGCTGTAAAGAGTATCCGCAAGAAAGACCTCGTGGAGATCCGCTCCATGAACAATCCGCCACAGGCCGTGAAAATGGCGCTCGAGGCCATTTGTCTCTTGTTGAACGAGGGCGTCACCGATTGGAAGGCCATTCGCGGCGTTATTGTCAAAGACAATTTTATCAATAGCATTATTGCTCTAAATACCTTGGATATAGGGTAATGTATATTACATTTGTTCGTGCAAACTACAATTGCCAGCTACCTGAGGATGTAGATGGGCAGTTGTTGTAAGGAAGTTAAATATACGAGCGTTTATCCAATATGAAGACATAGAGCGATATAAAAAAAGTGGCTTTTTCAGCGAGAGGGTAATTGTGGAGGTGGCCATTCATGGATGTTTGGCTGTAACGATCCTCCAGCGAACTTGAGACAATTCTTGAAGCTGTCAAACAAAATGGGGTTAAATCTTAGATTGCGGGAAGCGAAAATTGTCGTCTGCTCTTTTCATATTTTGTTGTTTACTGCCAATAGAACATGATTTGGCAGCATTTTTTAATCATAATGGAAATGATTCTAAAAATAAACAGCAGATGACAACATTTATTTCAGAATTTATGGTCAGTCTAGCTCCTCATCGACTAGCATACTGCTGCTACAAAGAGCCACAGTCTTCGATGCCTTAACGCAGATCATGATCAGACTGCGCAGATGCTCAGGTTGATCTGGGTCTACACATGTCACAAAGGCTCATTTCTCCAGCCACAGTTGCATTGTTGTTGTTTCGTCTTCAAAACTTATGAACATGTAATGGCTACTGAACAATTGTAATGAGATGTACTGTCTGTTTCACGAAACCTGCCCAAATTTTACGGCCATATTAACAATGAAAAAGCAATATCTTTTTCGATAATATTAAATTTTATAAAAATTTAAGAATTCGCCTTTTCATTTCGTGAAATTTGGTCAAATATTGATTTTATTACGAAATATGAGTTCTCTATGGGAATTTAACATGGGGAAAAAATAGGTGGAGAACCTGGAGGAGACGAAAAATGAACAATTTTGGAATTGATTCGGAAATTTAGCTAGATAGCTTGGAAATGATCTGACTAAGAAAACAAGTTACATTTTGAAAATCGGTTCACTATTACATGTGGAAATTGTTTTTTCGCAATAAAATCAATATTGGACCAAATTTCACGAAATAAAAAGTATGCGAGGTCTCCTTATCATGTTATGCAGTATCATACTCTTGAAGCTTGAGTAAGATTTTTTCCCGAGAAACAACTACCGGTAATTTAGGTACCGTAATACATGCACACTCACAACTAGTAGTTTGCTGATATTGATGCCAAAAATTTCAAATGTTTTACATAAAGCAAATGAATGTTGCCAGAATGCCAAACATTAAAGATCTGGGGGCCGTTTCACTAAACTTCGTACGACTAAAATGTTCGTAAGTGCAAAATTATGATAGTCTGTAAATTTCACATTAACAATGTTTTCATGTAAACAATTATTGGATTTAAATTTATTGAGCATAGTCTGCATATGCAGCCTATGTTCAATAAATGTAAATCCGTCAATTGAAATTTCCAGACGATCCTAAATTTGCACTTATAAACATTTTAATCGTACGAAGTTTAGTGAAATGGGCCCCTGCATGTTGTCTGCAATCACTAAAACTGGCCTATATATATCACTGCAGTGACGACATCCGTTCCAAGATGAAGAACAAGTATCTCAGCAACCCGGACTTCAACTACGAGAAAGTGAACCGGGCCAGTTTGGCCTGTGGGCCGATGGTCAAGTGGGCCATTGCTCAGGTACGCTCCATCTCTGCATGCATCTCGATTACATGTTTGTTGATGTTTATGATGCAAACAATTAATTGTACATTTGATCTATAGTTATGTTTAAATTTGTTTATGAACTTTCTTTAAAAACAAACCTTTTTTTTTAATTTTGTTATTTCTCAACAGAAGCACGTTTTTTTCACCTCTCCACTGAATATAATTCTTTAAATGCTGGGAAAAAACAACAATTATTTTTAATGTTCAGAAAAATGTAAAATAAAAGTAAAAACAACAGGGACTCATTTCACTAAACATTGTAAGATTAAGAATTTTGTAAGTGCCAAATTGGGATTTAGAATAAAATTTGCACTGACATCAAATGTTGACAAATATTTAGTGGATATATTCACATGTAATGATATGTACTATACACATTACTATAGGAATCAAATTCATAAAAACTTGTGCAAACTTTTTATCATACAATGTTTAGTGAAACGGGCCCCATACATTGTAGTGAGTAGCCCGTGAGCCAATAACCGAAACCCTCCCCCCCCTGTGGGATTTTTGCAGACATATATTTCCTGAAACTACATTCAATTATGAGTGTTAATCCGTTGTCTGCGCTCTGTAACCCGATGGATGAACATATGGCGCCATTTTCAAGTATGTCACCCTCGGTATTTTTAGTATCTTGAAAAATCGCATTTTTTAATAATAATTGCCTAACTTATATCCTTTTGTTCGAATAAGATGGTATTTTCGTACGTTTTCAGAGATTTTGAACACCATGGAATAGAATAATATACAATTGAAATAAATTTGACAATCTAGAAGTCATATTTTACAGGTTTTATTACCCCACCCACCCAATTTCAATGGTAAAATATACATGTTAATAACTTTATGAAAAGTTGGCGTTTTTTCATTTTATCAATGTCAATGTAGTCTAGTAGGGCCAATTGAACATATCCAATTGTATACGTCGACTATTTAGTGTCTACCACAACATATACAAAGTGAAAAATAACGTATTTTCGACCATTCCCCACCCACTCATTTTACAATGGCAATTTAACAGGTATGTAATATTATGCAATTTAACAACATTATAACCGCTTACTATGGATTGAAAACAACTCAAATATGTAACATTATTGTCCATACTTACTAAATATACTAGGAGTCCGTGTTTTCGTCCGTCTGTACGGACATTTCTCAAATAAAAATTGACGGTACCGATTTTGAAATATATCCGAATATTTAAACATTTCGGGGCACTAGATCATTATCGGCAACAGTAGTTGATCTACAACATTAATAATCTCGTTATAGTGGCGAGACAATCCTCACAGCATCAGGCAAGATGAAACACAATAGGCAAAAAAAGAATCCACATATAATACAATTCAAGAGGCAACATACATCATGGTTTACAGTATTCAACTTGCAATACAAAATACTCTACATGTTGTTCAAGTCAAAACATCGCACCTGTGGCGAGGCAATCCTCACAGCATCAGGCAAGATGAAACACAATAGGCAAAAACGTAATCCACATATAATACAATTCAAGAAGAAACACATGTCATGGTTTACAGTAATCAACTTGCAATAAAAAATATTCTACATGTTGTTCAAGTCGAAACATCGCACCTGTGGCGAGGCAATCCTCACAGCATCAGGCAAGATGAAACACAATAGGCAAAAACGTAATCCACATATAATACAATTCAAGAGGCAACACATGTCATGGTTTAAAGTATTCAACTTGCAATACAAAATATTCTACATGTTGTTAAAGTCACAACATCGCACCTGTGGCGAGGCAATCCTCACAGCATCAGGCAATATGAAACACAATAGGCAAAAACGTAATCCACATGTAATACAATTCAAGAGGAAACACATGTCATGGTTTACAGTAATCAACTTGCAATACAAAATATTCTACATGTTGTTCAAGTCAAAACATCGCACCTGTGGCAAGGCAATCCTCACAGCATCAGGCAAGATGAAACACAATAGGCAAAAACGTAATCCACATATAATACAATTCAAGAGGAAACACATGTCATGGTTTACAGTAATCAACTTGCAATACAAGATATTCTACATGTTGTTCAAGTCAAAACATCGCACCTGTGGCGAGGCAATCCTCACAGCATCAGGCAAGATGAAACACAATAGGCAAAAACTTAATCCACATATAATACAATTCAAGAGGCAACATACATCATGGTTTACAGTATTCAACTTGCAATACAAAATATTCTACATATTGTTAAAGTCAAAACATCGCACATGTGGCGAGGTAATCCTCACAGCATCAGGCAAGATGAAACACAATAGGCAACAGCTTGATCCACATATACTACAATTCAAGAGGCAACATATATCATGGTTTACAGCATTCAACTTGCAAAAAAAAAGTATATATGTTGTTGATGTCAAAACATCGCATCTATGGCGAGGCAATCATCACAGCATCAGGCAAGATGAAACACAATATACAAACGTTCCAGCCACATATAATACAATTCAAGAGGCAAAATACATCATGGTTTACAATATTCAAATTGCGATCGTCACAACATCAGGCAAGTTATGTGAAGTTCTAATTGTGAGAGTAGGTTAAGATAAATCCAGACTAGTCATACGCGTCATCAGTGTCAAACATGGCATCAAGTAGGCTCTCTGCTTCAGGATCTTCTGTTTCATCAGTATCAGGTACGTCATCCCGTTCCTCTATTAACAGATCAACCATTTCACTTGGCAGGTGATCTCCTTCTGTCCACTTGCATTCTAAGAAGTCATTGTTAACTTCCCATCCATGTTCATCTGGTGGCGGTATGTCTGCATCACGTCGGTCAGCATTGTTCCAAATGAGCGTTTGATAGTTGGCTCTTGCTACATGCATTTTCAGTGACGATCTGCATGGTGGTAAAAGGCTCAGGTCAGCCCCATTGTACGTCGAAAGAAGATCGCCAGACCTGGGGCTACACTTTTGTAGAAATAGCTCCATTCGTAGCTTGTTGATATCTGTAATGTCTGATTTGTTGTACAGCAAGCATACAAAGTGTTTAAGCGTTTGAAATAGCTTTTCATCAACTGACCGAGACATTCCCAACTTCTGGAAGGCTTCAATAAACTCTGGATGCCGCTGGAGTGTTTTCAAAGGAGTAACTTTACCACGCCGAACGAAAGCAGTTGTGCTATCACAGCCTGTAAAAGCATGGAGTGCAGGCAATGCCAAACACAGTTCAGTTCCTATGTCTCCAATGACACCATGTATGTCAACCAGCCGCCTCTTGTTCCCAACTCCGGTATCTAACAGCAGTTGTTGTTTCAGCTTCTGTCCGAATTTCAACATCAAAACAAACACATCCGTGTCTGGGGATCTCACAATAATGGTGCTGTTCTCTGGTGTATGCAGTGCATGGTATGCACAATGCAGGATTAGCCGTGTATCCGCCTCCTCTTGCGATGAGTGCAACTCCTCTATCTCAACAGTTTGTGTAATCTTACCATCAGTGTTAGTTAGCTGCATACATTGCTCCCCGCTTACAAACTGAATAGTCTTGCCGATCAGCTTTGGAGTGTACTTATCTTGCATCCATTCAGACATGAGAAGTCTAATTAGTTGTGTTTTGTTTGAATTGTTTGACAAGAATAGTTTCCAATCTCGTGGAACTTTTGTGAGAGGTCCTTTTATAATGTAAGTCTTTGATGTACCCCTGCGTAGTCGCTCAGATGGCTTTTATTGACAAGTCTTGGTATGTATCTGTCACAAAATCTACACGCTCAACTTTCGGGAGCTGATGATATATGTTATCTACAAGATCCGCGAATGTGTTTGGCAAAGCGGTCTGCATGTGTAGCAGTGCATTGCCGTCAATAATATAGCTCACTTGACCCGTCGGAGGTACATCAGCACTATGTGATTGTCCTTCAAGCTGGTGCATGAGTTTAGCTTTATCAGTTTTTGCTGGCGAGCCATCCGCAATGGCGAGCGACCATGTCACAGGTCCCAATGGGTAGCTAAGCACCGTTTCCATGTCAATGTTGTGTTTGAGAGCAAGTGAAATTAGCTGCCCAAATATATTTCGTTCAGCTACTAACTCCTTTGTCTTTCTCTGCGTACCAGTGAGCTTCACAGCTTTAGCGAGTGATGCAAATGTTTTCAGGCGCAACTGTTTTATTGGTGCATGAAAGCTGACTGACTTTTCAACAAACCGCTCCTGGACAAACCGCGCAAACCTTTGTTTTCCTGTCATTTCTGCAGACAGCAGATCGTCAACGACATCTTTAGGAGCTGGCGCCCCTGAAGATATGCAATAGAGCGATTCATCTGATACTTCAAACAGATCTATAAAATTTCCTATTGCATTGATAATTTTCTTGGCGTCTGTTTCACTTCTGGATATTTCCGAAGTTCGTGTGTCCTTGTGTGAAGACTGTTCATGCGCGTTCATATCAGCCAGTTCAAGCGTAGCATCCATGTAGCTAGCTCGGAAGTGTCTCGTCATACACCATCTGTAGTATGCTGCATAATTGCGGTTGAAACCTATGATACCTCCATGTGACTTAGCATGGCGATTGATGGTTTGCTCTATTGTGATATCCACGCCATTTCTGGATGACGGAACACTGGATCGGTTCACGCTGAATCCATTGTTCCTCAACAGCTCTTCCATCCCAGGATATAACTGCTCTAACAAACTCAGCAGATATACTGTAGTATACCGTGCATAGTTGGGATGGTCAAAGCTGAAGAACAATGGACACATCTTCTGAAGACATGCTATGTGAAGGTCTAAGTTGTTTTCTTTGGTGGCTCGGAGAAACTGCAACACCGTATGCACCGAATCCATGTATCCCAGCCAATACTGTGCCATTTTCCCAAGTTTCCCTTCACTAACCCTGTCTCGAAACTCCGAGTATGATGACAATGCTTTCATGCATTTGTCATGAACTCCAATAATCTCCAAAAATACCCGAAAGGGCCATTATATAATACCTGTTTGGCGGCCATTTTGAAAATAATTACCGTTGATAGCACACCAGAAATAATGCAAATCGATGTGAAAAAGGATCTGCCATGTGAATATGTTGCTACTGACATGATTAAATTGTAGGTAGCTCATCGTGTGGTGAAAAAAAATGTTGCAAGCATAAACAATTAAGTATTTTGGCGGCCATTTTGATAATTGTGGCTATTTGAGGATGGTATCCAATATAAAACTTATTGTAAGTCATTTTATACTCAATTGGTTAAAAAATGATATCGCTTAACTTGGAAGAACGTGATTTAAATGACACATATCGGCCTGTTCTAAAACCACCCAGTTTTGTATGGCGGCCATTTTGGAAAATGGCCGCCATTTGTTCATCCATCGGCTTTGTAGGCGCAGACAATCAACTTTCATAGACAATAGGTTACTGAATCCGAAAATCATACTGACCAAAAATCCCACAGGGGGGGGAGGGGGGGTTATTGGTGGCTCAAGGTCTAGAGGATTAGGACCTACTGTTTGTCAACTGAACATTTTAGATCAACTACATTGCCATGTTGAGTAATCTATACCTCCCTGCGTGGCTGTAGATCAACTACGCGGACATGCTGAAGCGGGTGGAGCCACTGCGTAACGAGCTGCAGGCCCTGGAGGACCAGGCGAAGGAGAACCGCATGAAGGCCGACGAGGTGAACAAGCTCATCTACGACCTGGAGAAGTCGATCTCGCGATACAAGGAGGAGTATGCCGTGCTCATTAGTCAAGCCCAGGCGATCAAGGCCGACCTGTCTGCCGTCGAGTTGAAGGTTCGTAACAACCGTGCTCATCAGTCAGGCCCAGGCCATCAAGGCCGGCCTGTCTGCCATCGAGTTGAAGGTAGTAACTTTTGGAATTAGAAATTTTTTTACGGCATACCCAATGGCAAATACTCTTTATGCCCCGGTCTCCGTAAGCTTGAGGCATATAGTATTTGAACTGTGTGTGTCCGTGTGTCCAGTTAAGGGTTGTGCCATAGTTTCTTTTATCTGCCACTGGGTGCATTTGTGTGCCGGCAGGTCACATTTTCTTGTTATAGTTCGCCCTAGTTTTGCTTGTTTGATCTCGAGATGACCACTGAAGGCAAAAACCAAAATTTGAAACTCATTGTCCTAGTAATTTATAAAGTTTTTGTAGGATTTTGAGGGTTGGGTTGATAGTCTTGTGGTTGAGCATTGGACTTGCTACTGCATATGTGGGTTCAGTCATCACCCTAGGCCCGTAAAATACTTACGTATAGCTTACATCCCAATAGTCTTTCACACTTATGGCCTGGAAATGAACCCAGAAGATCGTTGCCCAAATATTTATGGTAACTCTGAATGAAATGTTCCCACCAGTCTGGTGCTCAAGTGACAAAGAAAACAGCACTAAACTACAACAACAACCAACATATATCCTCATCTAGTCTACATATTTCTCAGAAACAAAATAAATGTGCAATAACACACTGCCATGATTCGCCACACAGGTGGAGAGGAGTGTGGCCCTCCTGAACAGCCTGGCGAGTGAGAAGGCTCGCTGGGAGTCGGGCAGCATTACATTCAAGAACCAGATGGCCACGATCATCGGCGACGTACTCCTGTCCTCCGCATTCATGGCGTACGCGGGCTACTTCGACCAGAAGATGAGGAAGAACCTGTTCTCCCTGTGGACGCACCACCTACAGAAGGCCAGCATTCAGTTCCGCACAGACCTCGCCAGGACTGAGGTAGGAGGGGTCTCATTGTGTGTCTGTCTTACTTGAAACATAAGGTTTATGGTTTTGAAAGGTTTAAATATTGTTGTGGAAGTGCCCACTGAGCTAGATAACAATTTTTAAAAGTGACCAAATATGTGTTACATGCACAAAATGTGAAATGAATTCGCATATCTTGACAATGAATCCATCCAAAATGAGATTCACATCTCAACGATGAATTCATCCTTTCTATTATTCACAATAGTATTGGGTGGCCAAGTTACCTGGTCCTTTAAGGACACCTGGCATCATGTTATGATTTCAAAGTAATAATAAATGATGGAAAGGTACTGTGAATTTTTATACTGAAATTACAATCGTTCCCCCATACTGATGTATTTATGTTTGCAAATGTCCTTGTTGTTGACTTCTCTATATGACCTTGTCTGTTACTGGACATTAAACCCATTCAATCAACCAGTAACAAACCCGGTTTTCTTGCAGTCCCTGTCCAATACTGATGAGAATTTAAAGGTCATATACAGAGGTCAACAACAAGGTCATACGCAGCTGGAAAATTTCCATCTACATGTGACCTTGTTGTTAACCTCTGTGTAACTTTATCTGCTGCTGGGACAATAAGCCTAACCAATTCACCAGTAACAAACCATGTTTTCCTGCAGTACCTGTCCCATGCTGATGAGTATTTGAAGGTCCTATACAGAGGTAGACATCAACAACAAGGTCATATGCAGATGGAAAGTTTCCATTTACATATGACCTTGTTTTTTTACCTCTATATTTTACATTTTCCGAAAACCCAATCAATCATCCAGTAACCCCATTTGCCTGCAGTACCTGTCCAATGCTGATGAGCGACTGCGCTGGCAAGCAAACGCCCTGCCCTCGGACGACCTGTGTACGGAGAACGCGATCATGTTGAAACGTTTCAACCGCTACCCACTGATCATCGACCCGTCTGGCCAGGCCACCACCTTCCTGTGTAACGAGTTCCGCGACAGGAAAATCACGAAAACCAGGTACGCGCTTAATTGGTTGTCATTACCAGGTATGTGCTTAATTGGTTGTCATTACCAGGTACGTGGTTAATTATTAACCTCTCGCCGATTCGCAAGAGGGGATATTACGTCAGTCGTTCAGTTTTTGTCTCGCCCGCGAAAGCGGAAAGCGAGACATAGGTTTTGCTTTTCCGTAGGCGGTGGCGGTGGCGTCATCATTCAATGTTAAGTTTTCGTGTTACGGTCATTACTTCAACACCTTATCAGCTACAGTCATCAAACTTTATACATACCTTTACTATGATATGTAGATGAATATAGGACTATTCTCACGGCCCCAGGGTCAAGGTCAAGGCCCCAGGGTCAAGGACAAGGCGGAACATGGGGAGACATTTGATTCCGCGGAATTCTTGTTATTTTCAAGGCTGCCAGCGAGGGGATTAGCTTAGTGATAACAATGCCCTTGGTTCACATTGCTTTGTAACGAGTTCCGTGACAGGAAAATCACAAAAACTGGTACAGGTTTAATTAATTGGTTGTCATTGCTTTGTAATGAGCTCCACAATAGGAATATCACAAAAACTAGTTATGTGGACAAACTATGTGGCAATGGTGTGTTTTTGCCAGAATTGATTTGTAACAACAATTTAAGCCAGAAACTTTGTGAGCAGGGCCCCGAGTTGAGAAAGGTAAATATTTATAAACTCGGGTCCTCAATTTGCATCAGTAACACTCGACAGTACTGGTTTACTCATGTCTGTACTGGACCTTATTGTTGGAGAAAGGTGTCGGTGACTGGAGAAATGGGGCTTTTGGGATTTGTAGCTGTAGCTCCTGATCAAATAGTATTCTGATAATGAACAATCTATTTTTCTTGTTAAAAGCATGACAGGCGTTTCATTGGTGGTACAGTGGTATAGAGAACTGCAGGTGCGGATCAGACTGCAAGTGATGTGGAGCTATGATGGTCACACATATAAGGTGTAATTATACCCCCCGCAACGAGTTGTGGGGGGGTATACATCCGTGCGTGCGTGCGTGCGTGCGTGCGTGCGTGCGTGCGTGCGTGCGTGCGTGCGTGCGTGCGTGCGTGCGTGCGTGCGTGCGTGCCTCCGTCCGTCCGTCCGTCCGTCCGTCCGTCCGTCCGTCCGTCCGTCCGTCCGCGTAAACTTAACATCAGAGAAATATGTTATAACTTCTATTTCCTTCATCTAAAATGCTTGATATTTCACACTTGCATTCCTGTAAGGCTCTACTACCATGCTGTGCCAAATCCACGACCGTCCAACCCCCGCAGTTCCCAAGGTCAAGGTCAAATACTTAGTTCGTAAACTTAACATCAGAGAAATATTCTTATAACTTCTATTTCCTTCATCTAAAATGCTTAATATTTCACACATGCATTCCTGTAAGGCTCTACTACCATGCTGTGCCAAATCCACGACCATCCAACCCCCGCTGATACCAAGGTCAAGGTCAAATACTTAGTCTCTTTACAAAACTTAACATCAGAGAAATATTGTTATAACTTCTATTTCCTTCATCTAAAATGCTTAATATTTCACACATGCATTCCTGTAAGGCTCTACTACCATGCTGTGCCAAATCCATGACCGTCCAACCCCGCTGATCCCAATGTCAAGGTCAAATACTCTTTACAAAACTTAACATCAGAGAAATAAGTTATAACTTCTATTTCCTTCATTGAAAATTGTTATTATTTCACTTGTGCATTCCTCTAAGGTTGTACTATCATGCTGTGACAAATCTACGACTGTCCAACCCCCGCTGATCCCAAGGTCAAGGTCACATACTTAGTCTCTTTACAAAACTTAACATCAGAGAAATATGTTATAACTTCTATTTCTTTCATTGAAAATACTTAATATTTCATATGCTGTGACAAATCCCCGCTGATCTCCATACATACCGTATAACCTCGAATTAACGCCCCCCTCCTAATAAACGCCCCCCCCCCCCCCCCCCCCCCCCCCCCCCCCCCCCCCCCCCCAAATAAATAAAAAAATATATATTTTTTTTTACCAATGACCGCCAATTTCAAACACAAATAATCCCCTTAAATCCTTATTTGTGTTTGAAATTGGCGGTCCTTGTTAAAAAAATTTTTTTTTTTTTTTTTTTATTTTTTTTTTTTTTTTTTTTTTACTGGCTAATACCCCCCCCCCCCCCCAAATACACAAATAATCTTTAAATCCTTATTTGTGTTTGAAATTGGTGGTCCTTGGTAATTATTATTATTTTTTTTTTTCTATCTTTTTTTTTATCTGGCTAATAAACGCCCCCCCAACCCCCGCCCCAAAAAAAATATAAATAAATAAATAAAAAAATTTACCAATGACCGTCAATTTCAAACACAAATAATCCTTAAATCCTTAATTGTGTTTCCCCCCAAAAAAAAAAGAATTTTTTTTTTACCAATGACCGTCAATTTCAAACACAAATTATCCTTAAATCCTTATTTGTGTTTGAAATTGGCGGTCCTTGGTAATTTCTTTTCTTTTTTTTTTTTCTTTTTTTTTACTGACTAATAAAATGTAAAATGTAAAATGTGACGCCTCCGGGGGCGTTAATTCGAGGTTATACGATTGTCTCTTTACAAAACTTAACATCAGAGAAATCGGTTATAACTTCTATTTCCTTGCTCGGATCTGCTTCACATTTCACACACTCATTGCTCCAATGGACCTCTACCACCCTGTGACAAATAAACGCCCCCCCCCCCCCCCTTTTTATGCCCCCGCCACCGAATGGTGAGGGGGGCATATAGTGTTACCGGCGTCCGTACGTACGTACGTACGTACGTCCCGAAACCTTAACGCTGGGTAAATGGCTTATAATTTCTGTTTCCTTGCTCAGATCTGCTTCACATTTCACACACGCATTGCTCCAATGGTCCTCTACCGCCCTGTGACAAATCCACATTCGTCCCGCCCCCGCTAAGCCCAGGGTCAAGGTCACAGACTTGGTGCTTTCGAAACCTTAACGCTGGGTAAATGGCTTATAATTTCTGTTTCCTTGCTCGGATCTGCTTCACATTTCACACACGCATTGCTCCAATGGTCCTCTACCGCCCTGTGACAAATCCACATTCGTCCCGCCCCCCGCTAAGCCCAGGGTCAAGGTCACAGACTTGGTGCTTTCGAAACCTTAACGCTGGGTAAATGGCTTATAATTTCTGTTTCCTTGCTCGGATCTGCTTCACATTTCACACACGCATTGCGCCAATGGTCCTCTACCGCCCTGTGACAGATCCACATTCGTCCCGCCCCCGCTAAGTCCAGGGTCAAGGTCACAGACTTGGTGCGTTCGAAACCTTAACGCTGGGTAAATGTCTTGTAATTTCTGTTTCCTTGCTCGGATCTGCTTCACATTTCACACACGCATTGCTCCAATGGTTCTCTACCGCCCTGTGACAAATCCACATTCGTCCCACCCCCGCTAAGCCCAGGGTCAAGGTCACAGACTTGGTGCGTTCGAAACCTTAACGCTGGGTAAATGGCTTATAATTTCTGTTTCCTTGCTCGGATCTGCTTCACATTTCACACACGCATTGCTCCAATGGTTCTCTGCCGCCCTGTGACAAATCCACATTCGTCCCACTCCCACTAAGCCGAGGGTCAAGGTCACAGACTTGGTGCGTTCGAAACCTTAACGCTGGGTAAATGGCTTATAATTTCTGTTTCCTTGCTCGGATCTGCTTCACATTTCACACACGCATTGCTCCAATGGTTATCTGCCGCCCTGTGACAAATCCACATTCGTCCCACTCCCACTAAGCCGAGGGTCAAGGTCACAGACTTGGTGCGTTCGAAACCTTAACGCTGGGTAAATGGCTTATAATTTCTGTTTCCTTGCTCGGATCTGCTTCACATTTCACACACGCATTGCTCCAATGGTTCTCTACCGCCCTGTGACAAATCCACATTCGTCCCACCCCCGCTAAGCCCAGGGTCAAGGTCACAGACTTGGTGCGTTCGAAACCTTAACGCTGGGTAAATGGCTTATAATTTCTGTTTCCTTGCTCGGATCTGCTTCACATTTCACACACGCATTGCTCCAATGGTTCTCTGCCGCCCTGTGACAAATCCACATTCGTCCCGCTCCCACTAAGCCGAGGGTCAAGGTCACAGACTTGGTGCGTTCGAAACCTTAACGCTGGGTAAATGGCTTATAATTTCTGTTTCCTTGCTCGGATCTGCTTCACATTTCACACACGCATTGCTCCAATGATCCTCTACCGCCCTGTGACAAATCCACATTCGTCCCGCCCCCGCTAAGCCCAGGGTCAAGGTCACAGACTTGGTGCGTTCGAAACCTTAACGCTGGGTAAATGTCTTGTAATTTCTGTTTCCTTGCTCGGATCTGCTTCACATTTCACACACGCATTGCTCCAATGGTTCTCTGCCGCCCTGTGACAAATCCACATTCGTCCCGCTCCCACTAAGCCCAGAGTCAAGGTCACAGACTTGGTGCGTTCGAAACCTTAACGCTGGGTAAATGTCTTGTAATTTCTGTTTCCTTGCTCGGATCTGCTTCACATTTCACACACGCATTGCTCCAATGGTCCTCTACCGCCCTGTGACAAATCCACATTCGTCCCACCCCCGCTAAGCCCATGGTCAAGGTCACAGACTTGGTGCGTTCGAAACCTTAACGCTCGGGTAAATGGCTTATAATCAAATATGCCTCGTTTTCTTTGGCTGCCAGCGGGGGCATTCGTGTGCCGACAGGCCACATTTCTAGTGTAAAAATGTAACGCCTCCGGGGGCGTTAATTCGAGGTTATACGGTAGTACGGTAGTCTCTTTACAAAACTTAACATCAGAGAAATCGGTTATAACTTCTATTTCCTTGCTCGGATCTGCTTCACATTTCACACACTCATTGCTCCAATGGACCTCTACCACCCTGTGACAAATAAACGCCCCCCCCCCCCTTTTGTAAAATGTAACGCCTCCGGGGGCGTTAATTCGAGGTTATACGGTAGTACGGTAGTCTCTTTACAAAACTTAACATCAGAGAAATCGGTTATAGCTTCTATTTCCTTGCTCGGATCTGCTTCACATTTCACACACTCATTGCTCCAATGGACCTCTACCACCCTGTGACAAATAAACGCCCCCCCCTTTTGTAAAAATGTAACGCCTCTGGGGGCGTTAATTCGAGGTTATACGGTAGTCTCTTTACAAAACTTAATATCAGAGAAATCGGTTATAACTTCTATTTCCTTGCTCGGATCTGCTTCACATTTCACACACTCATTGCTCCAATGGACCTCTACCACCATGTGAATTCACGTTCATGCCGCTCGCGCTAATCCCAGAGTCAGGTCACAAGCCCACACACTTGGAAATTTGTACATATTTTAGGGGTACCTGGGCCCACGCGGGGGGTATTCCGTAAGCCTCGCTTACTGACCAGTCTAGTTGTAAATGATGTACAGAAATTATTCCCTTGTTCTGTTGGCAGTTTCCTGGATGATGCGTTCCGTAAGAACCTGGAGAGCGCTCTTCGATTTGGTAACCCACTTCTTGTACAGGTAGGCATTCCAATTAATTACCTGTTGTTCCATGTCCATTTGAATACTGTGACTAATTCTTTTATTTCTATATGTTGACCAATATCCATAAAACAATGTACATTTAAATTAAATGAAAATGAGATGACGATCTTTGTTCATTCGCACATCCATAACATATGCGGTAAAAGCTTTAGAGTAATATTATGTATATTTTCTGTATGATTGACTTGTAACTTGATATCCTTGTTGATCATCGTCCATAGTTTAATTATATAGCCCACCCATACATCCCTCATACCAAAGGTCAAATGACTACAAATGTGCATTACATTCTTTTGCAAAATTGATTGTACTTTTTGTTTGTCAATCCAGTGTCTGGGAACCCTTTCATTTGCAATCATTGAACATAAAACACTTCCAATCTTGCTGGCAGGATGTGGAGAGTTACGACCCGATCCTAAACCCGGTGTTGAACCGGGAGTTGCGGCGGACAGGTGGGCGTGTCCTCATCACCCTGGGTGACCAGGACATTGATCTTTCGCCATCATTCACCATCTTCCTCTCCACCAGGGACCCAAACGTAAGTAGACCAACCCAAATGTAAGTTGACCCAAAGTGAATAGACCCAAATGTTAGTAGACCCAAACGTAAGTAGAACAACCCATATGTAAGTAGACGCAAACGTAAGTTGACCCAAACGTATGTAGACCCAAACGTATGTAGACCCAACATAAGTTGACCCAAACGTAAGTAGACCCAAACGTAAGTAGACACAAGCGTAAGTAGACCCAAACATAAGTAGACCCAAAGGTAAATAGACCCAAACGTAAGTAGACCCAAACTTAAGTAGACCCAAACGTAAGTGACCCAAACGTAAGTAGACCCAATCGTAAGTAGACCCAAACTTAAGTAGACCCAAACCTAAGTAGACCCAAACGTAAGTAGACACAAATGTAAGTAGACCAAACGTAAGTGACCCAATCGTAAGTAGACCCAAACTTAAGTAGACCCAAACGTAAGTAGACCCAAACCTAAGTAGACCAAATGTAAGTAGACCCAAATGTAAGTAGACACAAATGTAAGTAGACCAAACATAAATAGACCCAAACGTAAGTAGACCCAAACTTAAGTAGACCCAATCGTAAGTAGACTCAAACTTAAGTAGACCCAAACCTAAATAGACACAAATGTAAGTAGACCCAAATGTAAGTAGACCCCCCAAACATAAGTAGACCCCCCAAACGTAAGTGACCCAATCGTAAGTAGACCCAAACTTAAGTAGACCCAAACCTAAGTAGACACAAATGTAAGTAGACCCTTTCATAAGTAGACCTAAACGTAAGTGACCCAATCGTAAGTAGACACAAACGTAAGTAGACACAAACGTAAGTAGACACAATTGTAAGTAGACACATTGTAAGTTGACACAAACGTAAGTAGACCCAAACGTAAGTAGACACAAACGTAAGTAGACACAAACATAAGTAGACCCAACGTAAATAGACCCAAACGTAAGTAGACCTAAACGTAAGTGACCCAAACGTAAGTGACGCGTTGTATGTGACTGACAATCATTGCCTCTTAATTATACTAAGTGTCAATTACTGTCTACATTTGTTTAGTCAAAGTCCAGGGACTGAGGAAAATGTTTTGAGTTAACAAGAGTTATTATATACATGTGCTTTGGACCAATAATAGTTATCAGTAGCTTGACTTTCGAGAGCTGGAGGTAACAGTGTAGACTGAACCTTGACCTCCCAATTATTGTCCCATGTTCTGTGTTGTAGACGGAGTTCCCGCCCGACCTTTGCTCCAGGGTGACGTTTGTCAACTTCACGGTGACACGGAGCAGCTTACAGGACCAGTGTCTCAACCAGGTATGTAGGCAACCGGAGTCAAAATGACACCAGCCGAAATGTGGCTCTGACTGGAGAAATGGAGCTTATGGGTTTTACAACCAGTGTAGATCCAGATCAGCCTGTGCACATGCAGTCTGATCAGGATCTGCACTGGTCACCTCACAGTGACCAGGATCAACTTACAGTACCAGTGTCTTAACCAGGTATATAGGTTGCACTGGCGGGAGTCAAAATAGCATACCAGCTGAAACTAGTTTGCCAATGTCGATGTCTGACCAGCCATTAAATTTGGATTGCGCTTTATAGATCTTATTCAATTGTCATATTGAAGTACTCGTCAGTACTCCCTCGGGGAAACCCCGTGAATAACAGAGTAGGATGTTGTATAAAAGTTATATGTTTTGCAGTGTTTGTGTTCGACCTGTCTTCAGAATGACACTTATAACTCGGGTGTTCATCTTCATTTGACCCAGTTCTTCCACTTTGGATGAACCATGACACCTAGCTACCATTTCAATAAGAAGTTAACTGCATACACCTTTCTAAAAGTTACACAAGTATTGTATATTCAGGTACTGAAAGCAGAGAGACCAGATGTAGATGAGAAGAGGTCAGATCTTCTGAAGTTACAAGGTATTGTATTTTGTCAACTTGTAGTCTGGACCAGTTAAACAAATTTTGTTATAGAAATTACAAAAAATATTTTTGGAGTTTGAAATTAATAAATAAACTAAAAAATAAATGTTTTGCTTAGACATGTGACTATATGATACACTGTTCATAGATGATGCCATGGTATAGAAAGCTTTCTGAATTCTGTGTCTCAAACTTTCTACCTTTCTATCATCTACCAATACTGAGTGGAATACTCATGTTGTGCAATGATCTTCTGAACCCTTTCACCCCTAAGTAACTGGAATGGATTTTGAAACATTAATTTTCCCACCAATCCAATCGTCACAAAATGAATTTCAGACTAGTCCATTTATGAAAAGGGGGTGTTTTTATTCTGAAAAATATGAAAATCACTTGCAAGAAGTGTAGATCCTGATGAGACAGCTCGTCACAAGCCGTCACAAAATGAATTTCAGACTAGTCCATTTATGAAAAGGGGGTGTTTTTATTCTGAAAAATATGAAAATCACTTGCAAGAAGTGTAGATCCTGATGAGACAGCTCGTCACAAGCCGTCTCATCTGGATCTACATTTTTTGCCAATACCACTATACTGGCCTGCGGTGTTGAAAGGGTTAATAAAGAAAAGTAGAACCTCATTCAGTCAATTTTCATGTTCAGGTGAGTTCCAAGTCCGGCTGCGACAGCTGGAGAAATCACTCCTCCAATCCCTGAACGAGGCCAAGGGTCGTATCCTTGACGACGACAAGATCATCACTCACCTGGAGACATTGAAGCACGAGGCGGCGGACATCGCGCGGAAGGTGGAGGAGACGGACGTGATCATGGCTGAGGTGGAAACCACGTCCCAGCAGTACGTGCCCCTTGCCCAGTCCTGCAGCAGCATCTACTTCACCCTGGCCGCCCTACAACAGGTACGTCTTCATACAGAATTCTAGGCTCTCTAATTTTATAATTCTATACATGTTGTTCATTTATATTTTTCATCATATTAATATTTTTACCCTGATCATCTGATTACCTACCACATCTAACATACTATTTTACTATTATTTTTATTCTTCATCTACATTCCTAGGCCCTAAATGATACTCTTTTGTGTTGATGGGCCGTTAAGCACCATTCCATTCCATTCCACACTTTTAATACATTGTTAATGAAATAAATGATATTACTGTTAATCACCAAGTGATTTGATCTTGCTGCCATAGCCTTGGTGCGTTGACCTTTTCAATAGCAGACAAATGTCCTACGGCAAGACATTTTAGTCTATTTGTTCAAATGTGGCTGCCATCTGTATATGACCTTGCTGTCGGACAGACAGAAAACCCCAATCAATCAATCAATCATCTGTGGCTGTAAACCAGTAGCCTATTTCACCAACATTGCAAAGTATACTTTAGTAGCAAAGTATACTTTGAGGGAGAAATTTTCAATTTTTTGAGAAATTTATTATTTTTTATTATACTGAATTTATTACATTATCACAGCCAATTTGGCTGTGATAATGTAATAAATTCAGTATAATAATTCTGCATACTTTTAATCATGAAATATATGCATTTGTTAGTTCTATATGAAATAATGCATTTCAGGAAAAATAAATGATTACTCCCTCAAAGTATACTTTGTTAGTAAAGTATACTTTGCAATGTTGATGAAAATAACCGCCAGCAAATTAGGAGTATTTTTCTTATTTCTGTCTTTGAATTTCATTAGAATTGCGTCATCTGGACTCAATTCTAATAAGATTCCAAGACACTATTCATGATATTTATTGGGAGAAATTAAAGAAATATATAATGAATTGTCGTCTGAACTATTTATAGCCCACAGGTTTCCCAGCATACAAATGGTTGATCCATATTCTGGTATTTGCAGGTGCATTTCCTGTACCAGTACTCGCTGCAGCTGTTCCTGGAGATATTCCACTCGGTCCTCAACAGTGCCAGCCTACACGGGGTCAAGGAGTACGCTTCCCGCCTGTCCATCATCACCTCCAACCTCTTCCAGGTATGGAATGGGCCAAGGTCGCATAACACTGGGCAGCTTATTGCCTTTGCGATTAGATCTACACTGTCTGCAGTTCAGTGAATGACCAGACATTGTAATCCAAGTAGTACCTATGTACGTTAGTAACAATTTTTCAGTAACTCGTGAACTGCTTCATCGATTTTGATAATATTTGGCCACAAGGATGTGTCAAGGGATGGTGCTTTGATTTGCATACGACCCACATTTTCTATTATTATCAAGGCTGGCAGCAAGGGGATTAGCTTCGTGATAATGATTTTCTTGTTTCCTTTGCAGCCATTGCCCCGTGCAGGCACCGGGGCGGGATCAACTGATCCTGAGAATAGTGCTGCAGTAGCCATTGCTTGTCGTAAAAGGCGATTAAACTGGCTTAACGATTGGGTTCATACTTTCCGGAACCCACTATACCGGATTTGGCCCTCATGTACATTTTTGGCTTTCTTGTATGTGAGAGTTGAGTCGGGCTATGCCTCATATATAAAAGTAAGATTAGCGCTAATCCTTTTACTTTTAGGGGATGGGATAAATGATGCTGGTGTGGCGAGGGCCTGGCACCAGATCAGGTTGTTCTAATTTCAGGACTGAATATATATTTTGATTGTAAATATTGAGTTCTGAAGTTGGGATTTACCCCCCTCGGACAGGTGGATACGGGACACGACCCCGTTGACCCGTCTGCATGTAGACTCCCTGAGGCTTGTACCTCTATGTCAGAAAAGCGGACGTTAAACCCTATTCACTCACTCACTCACTCCTTTGCAGCCAGACATCCGTGCAGTCTGATCATTGTCTACACTGTTCAATGGTTGCTAAGTGAACCAGCCATTGAATGTAGTTTTACTGCATGATTGTGGCAACTGATCAGGATCTACACTGGTCAGAAAATTTTGTCATGAACAGCTCCTACCTCTCTAACAAATTTACGCAGGTTGCAAAGGCCATAAGCCCAATTTCTCTTGTCTTCATCCAGATTATGACTTCAATTAAATCAATCAACACATGAGACAAGCCATGTGATTTTATACCTAGGAAGATGTGTGGTTTTCTTGAAAGTATTAACAGACACTACAATATTTTCTGTAAATGACATCAAAAGTTTACAAAATTTTCAGAGCAAATGTGGCTTTCCGCATTTGATCTGAACATTTTGTTATCTTTTGACATCCTTTACGGAAAATCTTGTTAATTTTGAGATCTCTAGGCACAAAATCCCATGGCTTGTCTCAAATGTGAGTGTTTCTGTTACAGGAGGCATTCAGTCGAGTGGGGCGGGGCATGCTGCACCAGGATAGGGTCACCCTGTCCATTCAGCTCTGTAGGATACACCTCAAGAGCATGCAGAGGTAGGTCTGGGGCCGGGCACAGGAACCAACAACCCTGTCATTGGCCGACAAAACGCTGGGAATTTATGATGATCGCGTAGTGTGATTGGATCATATTCTGTTTGCAGTTCTGTCACTGCTGCAATGTTCCTGTTTTTCGCTGTTTTTACTGTTCACCAGTTAGAAATGTATGTTAAAGTGCAATTTGACTGAATCGATTTAAACTGGTCTAAAATGTCACAGTTCCGTCTTTGTCTCACCCAGGTTGGTGGAAAGTAGGACATAGCTCTCACAATTCTGGCATTAACACTGTTGTAAGTGTCCACAATTTTGGACGTAGGTCAAAATGTTGCCTATCCTGATACGTTGCTCGAATATTTAAAATGCCCCGATAAGACCATACACATGCATACGCAGATTGATATGGTCCTACACTTTGCAATATTTCAGTCTACAGTGAAATCTCTCTAAACCGGACACCCTGGGAGGTCCCCAGGGTGTCCGGCTTAGAGAGGTTTCACTGTAAATCAGGCATTTGATCATGCTGGGCCATAGTGAACAGACATTATCACCGTGACCGGAGATAAATGACCAAGAAACTCATCAAAAGATAAGATCACAGATGTTTTCTCGGTGTCCGGTTTAGAGAGGTTTCACTGTACATGTTGTCATGGGAAGGCATATATTTGGAGATAAATTATTGCAGCGAGTCCACATACGATGCAGAGTTCCACCAGTTCTTAAGGAGCCAGGAAGGGCTGCTGACAGACAAACGGTTGAGAGACGACATTCGTGGTCTCAGTCGCGAACAGGTAAATATATAAATGTAAATATTTAAATATAAAAATGTACAAATATAGATTTTGATTGCTCAATCTGTCAAAAGATTTTGTGTGTTGATTGCAGAATATTTCCTCGTTCACTGATACAATATTGCCTGTGCAGCTTTTGGTTATCTGCTTGAAAGATTTAAATGAAACTACCATATATGTATGATGTATTCTTGTTTTATGACACCCAACCTGTCTAAAAGTGTAATAATTGCAAATTTAGTCTACTTTTTTCGCAATTCGTTTGCAAATATTTTTATATTGTTGGATGTGGCTATCGTCATTATAACCTTTAACTGTCCATTCCGTGTTGACTATGCCATTAATCAGAACAAATCTGATAATATTTACAAACGGTGTAGATCCTAATGAGAAAGCTTGTTACGAGCTGGCTCATCAGGATCTATACTGTTTGCAAATATTGGCATTGTGCCTGTACTCTGTAGTATTGAAATTTGTCCCTCTAACGTACAGCAAGCGGCCCTGATCCGACTGAGCCAGCTGCCACAGTTTAAGACGGTAGTGGAGGAGGTCCGAGGAAACGTGGTACGTAGTCGAATCATCAACCAGATGATGTAAAAATAACAATCATTTAATACCAATGTTGGTGCCGATTAGTTCAGTAATTATATTTTTTGTACACTAACGTATGTAAATAAAAAACGAAGGTTCATTGACTAAACTACTAACAGCTTAGATACGCGACAGTTTCTTTTGAAACATAGTTGATCAGCTTAACATTGATATGCTTTCATGAGTCTCCGTAGACTGCAGTCCAAGACTAGAATGGATGACAGGTGTTGTTGGAAACATGCTTGTTTTATTGTTGAATATAACCAAACTCGCCATTTAATGATATTCAATATAATTTGTGTATTCTTCACTTTCTTCCTGCATTCAGAAGAGGAGTAAGGTAAACGTTCCTGTAGTCAAATAGATTTATTGTAGAATTAATAATATTTCCTATTCTTGTTTATATGGCTGTGATAATGTAATAAATTCAGTATAATAAAAATTAATAAATTTATCCTTAAATTGAAAATGTCTCGCTCAAAGTATACTTTGCTAGATAAGTATACTTTGCAATGTTGGTGAAATGGGCTACTGATCATAATATATACATTCCATTGTGTCCTAATTACAAAATTGAATCTCAAGTGTTTGATTTTATGATAGACTTTTCACGTGACATATTCCTCGTATTGTGCCCAATATTATTTATTTCAAATTGGCCTTTATTTTAATTAAAACTTGTTAAATTAATTGAAATTCCTCAGCAGCTTTGTCTGTAACACAAAAACCAAGAGATGCCCAAACATTTATTTTGCTTGTGTATATGCCTTTACTTTTGAAATGTACATACAACCCTAATGAATCAAAGAACCTTTTTAGGAGATTGATTCGTGGCTGGAGATGGCTGTCCCAGAGCAGGATATACCCCAGGTGTGGGACGAAGACAAGCCACTCAGTAAGTCCTTATCTCCTATACAGCCAGGGCCTGTGCTTACAAAATGTTCTGAGCACATGCTCCGCTCTCATGCTCAAAATCACAAAGTTTGATTGGTCGCGGCTGAGATGTGGTCGGTCTCGGCCAATCAAACTGTGGTTTTCTGTATAATTCGGTGATTGTGCTGAGAAAGTTTCAACCCGGGCCTGTGCTTGTAAAACCTGAGCACATTCTCCGTTCTCATGCTTCAAATAACGCAGTCTGACTGTGCTCAGTCTCGGTCAATCAAACTGTGTGATTTTGTGTATGACTGAAGAAAGTATTCAGGAAAATGTATAGAAACATGGACGCTGGTGTACACTAAGAACAATGCTTTAAAACTTACTTGAGCTCGAAAGTAGGAAGCTGGTTTGGTTGATGCCAATCAAACTGTGTGACATTGAGTATGAAGTCAGAGAGAATCTGCTGAGAAAGTTTCAGAAGTAGACCTGGATCCTGAACATGTAATGATTGATAATTAATTTGTCTCTTGTGAGGTGATGGCTTGATGAAGGTCATTACTAGCAAATGTATTCACAAACAGGACTACATCTGTTTACGACAGGTTGGTTTCTGAATACGGTTGGTCATTAGAACAGTGAATATCATGGTCTAGTAGATCATTGAATAAACCTTTTTCATGTCTAGGGTGAGTATTGAACTCACAATTTCGGTGCTGAAATCCAATGCCATACCCTAGACCAGGGCTCATCCCCAAGAGTGGAATACAAAACAGAAAGAGAAAAGAAAGGCAGTGGTCGTCTGTTGTTTCTTTTATGATCAACGAGCACACAGAGAATAGCTCCAATGCATGGGAAAGGTTTAAGTCTGCAACCGAAAGGTCGGGAGCTAGTTAGTGTGTAGATACAGAAATAAACATTAAACCCATTCAATCACTTTTTAGCTCACCTGAGCAAAGCTCATGTGAGCTATTGTTATGGCAAAGTGTCCGTCGTCCGTCCGTGAACATTTTCAATCATCTTCTTCTCCCGAACTGCTGAGCCGATATTGGTTAAACTTCACAGGGATGATATATGGGTGATGCCATTTCAGATTTGTTAAAATGGAGGTCATCGACAATCCAAGATGGCCGCCATGGAAAAGTAGGTCAAATTCTTAAAAAATCTTCTTCTCACGAACCGCCGGGCCGATTTCGATGATACTTGGTATGAATGATCGATAGTTAGCGCTGTTTCAGATTTGTTCATATGGTGGCCCGTGGGTCAAAAATGGGCGTCGCCCGAGGGGTCAAATAGGTGTAAATTTTATCTTTAACTGAATATAGTCATATAATATATCAAATCGAAGGTATTGACGAGACGATCACTCTGGAAATTTTTTTTTCTAAATCAGATGATTACGTCATCCAAGATGGCCACTGATAGTTCAAAAGGTCATTCTTTTACTAAAGATTTCAAACGTCTTTTTCTTGTGAACTGCTTGGCCGATATTGGCCAAACTTAACTGTAATGGTTTGTGGGTGAAGCCTGTTCATTTTTGTTAAAATGGAGGTCATCACCAAATCCAAGATGGCCGCCGTTGAGAAGTAGGTCAAATTCTTAAAAAATCTTCTTCTCACGAACCGCCAGGCCAATTTCGACGATACTGGGTATGAATGATCGATAGTTAGCGCTGTTTCAGATTTGTTCATATGGTGGCCCCTGGGTCAAAAATGGGCGTCGCCCGAGGGGTCAAATAGGTGTAAATTTTATTTTTAACTGAATATAGTCATATAATATATCAAATCGAAGGTATTGACGAGACGATCACTCTGGAGAATTTTTTGTCTAAATCAGATGATTACGTCATCCAAGATGGCCACTGATAGTTCAAAAGGTCATTCTTTTACTAAAGATTTCAAACGTCTTTTTCTTGTGAACTGCTTTGCCGATATTGGCCAAACTTAACTGTAATGGTTTGTGGGTGAAGCCTGTTCATTTTTGTTAAAATGGAGGTCATCACCAAATCCAAGATGTCCGCCGTTGAGAAGTAGGTCAAATTGTCAAAAAATCTTCTTCTCACAAACCTCCAGGCCGATATCGACGAAACTTGGTAAGAATGATTGATAGTTACCGCTATTTCAGATTTGTTCATATGGTGGCTCCTGGGTCAAAAATGGGCGTGGCCCGAGGGGTCAAACAGGGGTCAAATTTTATTTTTGACCGAATATGGTCATTTTATATATCAAATCGAAGGTATAGCAGTAAATCACATGCACATTCGCAATATATGTTAGATCAGAAGGTACCAACAAATTCTGTGGAACATTTGAAGTTGTAAGTGAAGAGTCTTTGTGAAATCAAGATAACCACTATGGAAGCTTTTAGGTGAGCGATACAGGCCCATTTGGGCCTCTTGTTTCTTAAAATGACTCAAATAAAGTTTAAAGATTTGTAAAAGCCAATTAACCAATTCATCGATCCATCCATTGTAGGTGCCGTTGGTAAAGCTGTGAATGGGCTACTAGTGGTACAGGCGTTCCGACCTGACCGACTGACCGCCATGGCCCGGGTGTTTGTAGAGAAGGTTCTCGGTTCGAGCTTCGCCCATGCCGCCGAGAAGGAAATAAACCTCGCCGAGATTGTCGAGACTGAGGTTTGTGCAGATAGGGGAATGATTGTGTGTGACTTGCTCCAAAAAAATTGGTCTATAGACTTTAGAAATGGCCTTGTGGCATTTACGAGCAGTGTTGGCCATGGTCAGCTTGTGCATCCGCGCAGTCTGATCATGGCCCGCATTGTTCGCGGTTCAGTCAATGAAACGTCAGTCATGCTCCTAGCAAACAGTATATATAAACCAGAGTTTCAGAAGGGAGAATGCAGACTTGAACCTGGTCAGAAGTGCCAAAAGCCGATTTCTCCAGTCACTGCAGCAAATGAGGTTTTTCCCAATGTTGATAATCTAATTATAATTATAAGCACTCGTTATAATCACTCTGGTTTGAAAACCCCATTTCAGGTCCTCTCATGTAAGACTATAACAACAGACCCTGCTAAGTAAGCATTGGTAAATGCTGATTGAACAACCAAAAATGTAACCAATATTAGCAGAAAAATAATAATGTACACTTTATATCAATAACCACAAAAACAAATATTTCAACTTGACTTTCAGATCAAGTCGAGCACGCCTGTATTGATGTGCTCTGTACCGGGCTACGATGCCAGCAGTCGTGTGGATGACTTGGCCGCTGAGCTTAGCAAACAGCTCTCGTCAGTCGCTATTGGTAAGTGGTAGAACAAGTATTATAGGTAACTTGTTTGTTTACATAAATCCTACAAGTGTGGTATTCTAATTTCAGGGCTGAATATATTTTTTTTATGTAATTATAAAATATTCAATTCTGATTTTGTTATTTTCCCCCCAATGCAGCAGGTTAAATGCGGGATCGAACCCATTGGCCCGGCCTTAAATGACCTTAGCCGTTAAACAGCAATAAATCAATTCATATAAATCTAGCAAGCAGTATAAATCATTATCAGGCTACAGGAGTGCTACATCCATTGATTCAGAGCTACACTTGTCACAAATCCCATAAGCACATTTGTCCAGTCACGGCCACAAATTGACACCATTCAACCTATTGAATCGATCAACTGATCCATTGCAGGGTCGGCGGAGGGCTTCATGCAGGCGGACAAGGTGATCAACTCGGCGAGCAAGACGGGTCGCTGGGTAATGCTGAAGAACGTGCACCTCGCCCCACAGTGGCTCGTCCAGCTGGAGAAGAAGCTGCACAACCTGACACCACACCCCACCTTCCGTCTCTTCCTCACCATGGAGATCAACCCACGGGTAGGTGAACTCGGCCACAGAGCATGTAGTCTGTTCTCGTGGCCAAAATCAGACAGTTTGATTGTGCTCAGTCTCGGCCAATCAAACTGGCTGATTTTAGTACAATTTCAAGCCCAGTATATGCAAACTCGGCCACAGTGCATGTAAATGGTTCTCCATGAGTGTGACGCTGTTCTCTTTAATACACAACGTCAGGAAGTTTGATTAGGCGAGGCTGAGCTGTGCGCTCGACGGTTTGGTACACTTGGTCCATGATTGTAAAATCTTCTGAGCATGTATCTCGTGACCAAAGTCGTGAAGTTTCAACCAATTTAGTATGAATTTCGAGAACATGCTCAGTGTTGTATGACAGGGCGCTAACGCATGATCCTGGCAATAACTTTCTATTCATTTGTGATCACGACTGCACCTAGCATCAGATCAGAATAAGTCTTAGCTCAAAAACGGTAGGAATTCCTATGCGTTTCGTAGCCTTTCCTTATCAACTTGATATCATGTTCTAGTTGCCGACAAACCTGCTGCGGGCGGGCCGCATGTTCACGTTTGAACCGCCACCGGGTGTGTCGGCCAACCTACAGAGGACATTCAGCTCCCTGCCCGCCACACGCATGTGCAAGGTAAATCTGCCATAAGAATCTTGAAAGTTTGGCTTTTGTATGTTTTGTATAGTACAATAAACAATGACATTTGGTTTCACTATTGAAATTTACATTGTATTTTGTCATATAATTATTTCGAAATGGTAAATAACCATGTCATGTGACGTGGTACATGTTCTCCACAAGTATTTATCAGTCACAGTGTATTAGCAATGTATGTATTAAATGGTGTTGTTTTATGTTGAGAATAAATCCACATGCAAAACATTTTTTATGATTGAACATATACCTTTACATTGTTCAATGGCTAAGCATCTGAAAAATCTCTAAAATACACAAGATATCCAAAGGTTACGGAAACCATTTGTCAGAAACCCATGTTTTCAGGAGCCGAATGAGCGAGCGCGTATGTACTTCCTGTTGGCCTGGTTCCATGCGATCGTACAGGAGCGGATGCGCTACACCCCGCTGGGCTGGGCCAAGAAGTACGAATTCACCGAGTCCGACCTCCGCGTCGCCTGCGATATGCTCGACACCTGGATTGATTCCGTCGCCCTGGTGAGGTTTAGGACAATTGAAGGGGTCCGTGGATCCATTCTTCCACTGACCCCTGCCATTTCCTCACTTCCTATAATCTATATACGTCTGTGTAGAGTAAGCACCAATTGAAATGGTGCGTGGAATAAGGGAGTTAGCCACCTTCTTCCACTGACCCCTGCCATTTCATATCACCTGTATGTGTCTGTGTAGTGTAACGACCAATTGACTGGGTCAGTGGTATAAGGAGTTGTATGCTCGACACCTGGATTGATTCTGTCGCCCTGGTGAGGCTTCTAAACTATTGTGGTGATCTGTGTGGATGGATGGAGGTCATAAAAAATAACTAGGAGCTTCTGAGATATCACCAGGTCGGAAAAGTATGATCGTCATCTCTTTATTATGCCCCGCCACCAAATGATAAGGCAGGCATATTTTTGTGTTACCGGTGTCTGTCCGTATGTATGTACGGGTAAATATCTTGTAAATTTCTGTTGCCTTCCGGAACTACTTGATATTTCACACATGCATTGCTCTAATGTTTCTCCATCATTTTGTGACAAGGTCTCGACAAGAATGGTAACTTGATTGACATCTTTTTTTAGTTATCTGCATTTGTCATGCAATGTCCTTGCTTTCTTTGGCTGCGAGTTGGAGCGTTTGTGTGCCTACATCGAGAAGAAATTCTCATGACACATGTATGTACCATTTCACGTATGGTGATTTGAAAAATTGATCCGACAAAACTCATCATGTAACCTATTTTTATTCTCTATTAAACCAGGGTCGAACCAACCTGCCCCCAGAGAAGGTACCGTGGGACGCTATTAAGACCCTGCTGTCACAGTGTATATACGGCGGTAAGATCGACAATGATTTTGACCAGCGACTCATCACCACGTTCATCGACAAACTCTTCACGGTGAAGAGCTTCGAAAGCGAGTTTGTTTTGGTACCCGGCATTGACGGTACCACCAAGAAGATCGTCATGCCCGATGGTGTCAGGTAAGTCTCCTCAGCCTGTGGTTATGAAACTTTCCAAGTGTTGTCGAAAGTTGTACTCTGAAATCAAGAAGTGTCTTTGGACATGTATTGTACCTAATATTTAATTGTGAAAAGTTTATAAGAAATGCAAGGTTTCTTACTGCTGTTATACTTGTTTTATAGCCTTTCTTTTTTAATTCTTCATGCAAAATTTCATAGATTGCTTGTAGAATGGGCACGCTGTCCAAATCCGTTCTCTAAATCCAATCAATGAAACTTCCTGATTTTGAGCTTGAGAATTGAGTATGTGCTCGGAAATAGTTACAATCACTGTATCAGTGCTCCAGATAAGTATTGGCGTATTTTACACACTTATTTTAGCAGAATACCCAATGATTATCAAAAGTGGGAGTACAAAATACTCACAGCAATGTGAAAATATGCATTGATTTTCAAATTGAGTAGTGAAAATACTATAATAATGTTGAAAATTTAATTAGTTGAGCTGCAATAAGTGAATTTTTAAATTTGTTTTATTTTTATCATTTGTTCCCTATTTAATAAGGAAGAAAATCAATAATACATTTGTAAAAGTAAAATACACATTGAATTTGAAATATGGGGTATAGTACTCTTTAGATACAAAACTTATCTGGAGCTCTGCTGTATGTGGTATTGTAGGCGCGAGCAGTACATTCAGTTTGCGGAGAACCTGGAGGGCGAGAGACAGAACCCGGCCTGGCTCGGCCTGCCTAACAATGCAGAGAAGGTTCTGCTCACTAACCTCGGCCAGGAGATGATTGCAAAACTCCTCAAGGTACGCCATCGCCTCACAGTCTAATGGATAAGGCATTGGACTTCAGTACCATACCCCGTGGCTTCAATCCCCAGCTTGGGCATGAACAAGTACTATTGTATTTACATGCCACTGGTCTTTTCAATGACACTTGAAACCAAACTGAGGCCCAGTCTATGTAACGATAAGTTAAAAAAAATTATTCATACATTTTTATCTCCTTTTTGCCCAGCAGTATAGCATTAACAAAAAGAATATATAAGTATTTGGTGAACTAGTGTTGGCCCAATAATGCCTATGAATCGGTTACAGAAATGCATAATTATTGGATGACATGCCAACCAGTGATTTAATCAATAAATCAATCCATCAATGGCAATGGTTGGTGACAGGTGGAGAACTGCAGTGTGATATGATCCTATCAATCAATCAACCAGTCGATCAATGAACCAATCAATCAATCAGTGGCAATGGTTGGTGACAGGTGGAGATCCTGGAGGAGGACGACGACTGGGACATCACGGAGAGTGAGGACGCCAGCAAGACGGTGATGGCGGACGGCCGGCCCGCCTGGATGAAGTCGCTCTACAACTCTGTCAACACCTGGCTCAATCTCGTACCCAAAGTATGTATACACCGTAGTATAGGCTACATAACGTTCATTTTACTGTCATTTGGAGCAAGCCTAGTGATTTTATAATTTTCTCGTGAAAAGTGTTTACAAACATTTACGATGTTTTCCATAAATTGTGTCGAAAGTTGACGCATTGTTAAGAGCAAATGCATTTGCTAAGATCATTTTGTCTACTTTCCATGTCATTTACAGAAAATATCACCGTTTCTGTAAAGATTTTTCATGAAAAATCGCACCTTCAAAATCTCATTTTCAAAAGTTGGATTTATTTTATAGGATTTACAAACATAATTATAAATCAATAAATAAATCCTGTGTCTGAATCTGATAGTAGAAGACATTGTATATTGCACACACTGATTACAAGTGAAGCTCACTATCGCTATCACATCTAGAAATTGATCTTTCTGATGCTAGTGTATGAAAACTGCCTCCTGCAAATGAAGTAAAACATATCATGTAAATTATGCATGGTGTCCCAGGAAAATTTATTGCTTCTGTGGAAATAAATCATGGGAAATCAAATTAAATCACATTGTAGTGTGTTATATAGTGATAGTTTAAAGCATTCAAGGCGGACATACACACGAATCGGGTACTACGGTTTCACCATTTAGTCGCTAAGTAATCGCGTAGCTCTTTCTTCATATGGAAGCAGTATATGTGTGGCTGTGACAGGCTTATGGATTTTGCGACCAGTGTACATTCAGATCACGCTGCACAGATCATGATCTGCAATATTCGCCGTTTCATTAATAAAACACCTCGTACTGAATATGGAGCGTTGCCATGCTACATGAGTGTGCTATATGATCAGGAGCTACACTTGTCACAAATCCCATAAGCCCCATTTCTCCAGGTACGGCCACATATAATATGATATGTTCAACTACAAAGTACATGCACTGTAGTCGAGTGTGGCATACATAACCAGTTCCATTTTGTAGACATTAACCCTTAGACCGCTATCTTATTTTTTTGTCGTCTGCTGTTTATTTTCCATTTTCCATTTTTATCATCAAAAACATGCTTTGACAGCACTTTAGAATAATTTACAACATGCTTTGACAGCACTTCAGAATCATTTCCATTGGAAATGATTCTGAAGTGCTGTCAAACCATGTTTTTATTGAGAAATAAGGCAAGATATAAAAGCAACAGCAGACGACAATTGTTGTGAGTAGCGGTCTAAGGGTTAATACATATATGTTGTAGGTCATGTGTGGGTATTTTTATTTCACAAACAAATGTGACTATGATTGGTGTAATGAGGCTTATGGTATTTGTGACAAGTGTAGATCCAGATTGTATGCATCTGCCATTCAGTCGATGCAACATCTGCATGTTCATGTCTGGTCAGGGTCTGCACTGTTCGCATTTCGGTGTATGAAAAATCTGCCTTGCTTCTTATAAACATGACACGGGCACCCTAATGAGAATATGTACCTTATGGCATTTTAAACCAGCATAGTCCCAGACCAGTCTCTGATCAGGGCCTACACTGTTTGCCATCCAATCATTAAAGTAGGCTACTTGCTAGGCTCACTGCTATCAACAAAATGAGTATAATCTTCGCTTTTCTCCTTCTGGGATCCATATATCTACATCAGTTGCTCATGCAATGACGGTTTTGAGCAACCAGGTCCAGGCTGTTAAAAATGTGCTAGTACATCATGAACAGACCGACCACACATTCTATAAGCCCCATTCACAGTTGCACATGTCTATTATGTCTGTGTCAGCAGTGAGAGGTTATTAGACAAGTTAGATAACTGTGGGTGTAGCCAGGGTGATTGACCATGCGCTATCTGCCCTCACAGAAAGATGGAAATACTGGCTGTTACCCTGTATGTATTCATGTTACACTTACAGTTCACAGCACCAATTGCACATAACATAGAGCTGACAGTCCAGAAATATTTTCAGCAAATTGTCTTGGGTGATACATACAAATTCACAGTTTGCCCTAAACTTTGTACAACTAAAATGTTTGTAAGTGCACAATTATGATTGTCTGTAAATTTCTCATTAAACAATGTTTTCTTGTATTAAAACAATTATTGGATTTAAATGTAAATCCATTAGTTGAAATTTCTAGACAATCCTAAATTTGCACTTACAAACATTTTAGTCGTACGACGTTTAGTGATACGGGCCGGCCCCTGGTGTAACATTTAGTGAAACAGACCCCTGGTGTATATACACCTCTGCCTACGCTAATCTTGTCAGTATTTGTCAATTTCTGTATTACAAAATACTTAAATATTGTGATTGAAAGCAAGCAGCTTGATTGGCTGTGCCTGAGCTGTGCTACAGGTCAGGCACAGCCAATCAAACTGCTTGATTCCAAGTTGATATTGCCAATCGATGTTCTGATACGCTGCCTACAGGGCAAGAGTAACACAGACGTTGGTGTATGACCTAAAATGGATGGAAAACTTCAGCTACCATACATGTGGAGTTCTTGTAAAATGGTATTAAGTGTGTATTTTTTTGTGGAGCTTAATGCCATTCTTTGAGTATCATCCAGAAACCATCAATCTTAAAATACATTTGCGACAGTGAACTGTTTGATTATTTATGGAGAAAAGAAATCCTCATGCGGTAAATAACGATGCAACTAATGTGCAAAAGCATGTTGATGTTATTCATAAATGCAACATACACATGCACAAACCATGTTCATGCACTTTCGGGGATGGGCAAATAATGTTGATTACTCCTATCACTAAAACCTGGAACTAATTATTGTGTAGTCTTATGGTATTATTTATAAACTCGTATGTGGTTGTGATTGGAGAAATGACACTTATGGATTATGTGACCAGTGTTGTTGCATCCGCACAGTCTGATCACTCGAGAATCTGCACTGTTCGCCATTCCATCAACGAAACCTGTCTTACTTAAATAAAGCGATATAGATCTTTATCAGGCTACAGGCGTGTACTATTTGATCAGGAGCTACATTGGTCACAAATCCCATAAGCTCCATTTCTCCAGTCACATCCACATGTGGGTTTTATTAGGATTTTTATTTATATCTTAGTTTCTCTCTTAATAGTGCGAGGAATGTGCATAAATATTCTTACACCATTTCCACACAGTTGGATCAAGGCATTTGTGTGCGGACAGGTCACATTTTCTTGTTTTTCTTATTTCATCTATTGTATTTGTGGCTGTGACTGGATAAATGGGGCTTATGCGATTTGTGACCAGTGTAGCTCTTGATCAAATAGCACACTCCTGTAGCCTGATATCGATCTATTTAGCTTGTTGGAAGCAACATGCATGTTTCATTGATGGAATAGCGAACAGTGCAGGTCCTGATCAGACTGCGGATGCACAGGCTGATCTGGATCTACACTGGTCGCAAAATCCATAAGCCACATTTCTCCAGTCGCAGCCACATTTGTTGTGACCACTCTTTTGAACCATCACAACTTATACTTGTGTGGTTAAATAAGCCTAATAGTCTGGTTGTTTCAACAAAAATGTGGGTGGTATCCACCTGTAATGGGTTTATAACTACAATCGGTTCAGCTCTCAATTACCTCCCTTGTCTCCTATTTTCTGAGATTGATGTTTAACTCTGCATGCTGGGAAACTTTTGGGCTATAAATAGTTCAAAACTAGTGGACAAGAATTCATCATATTTTCTTGTATTTCTCCCCGTAAATATCATGAATATGTCTTGGAATTTCATTAGAATTGAGTCCTGAGGACTCAATTCTAATGAAATTTCAAGACATATTTACAGAGAGAAATAAAACTTATACATGTACTCCTAATTCGTTTGGCGGATATGTTCGCCGCTAGCATGCAAAGAGTTAAGATTGACATCAGTAGTTGGCCAAGTTAATTCTACATGTGCTCTGAAGTCTCTACCATCTTTTGAATCATTTTCAGCTTATGTTTAATTAATGATTAGAGCAATATTGATAATGTTGATGTGTTAGGAGAGAGAAATCCAGAGCATGTGGCACTTTTACTAATATTTGTTTACTAACCTTGTCTAGGGTTATGACGACGTGGTAAGTTGTTAAACCATCGGTGAATACATTTCCATGACAAATACTCTTTCTTCATAGTTCATATGAACATTAAATGTGCCAACATAAATGTGTGTTTGTATATTGTGTAAATTGGCTGCATATTGCTTTAATAGAATGTTTACTTTCTGTGTAGGAGTTAGCATAATGTGTCAATCATTTGCAAACAAGCACAGCCTGTGTCAAACATTTGCTGAACTGGATATAGGGTAAGCTCTGTGTCGATTCATTTAACTGTTCATATGAATGTGTTGATTGCAGAAACCTTTCAGCCTTTGCACATATTGCAAAAAATATCGCTTTGATAAAGGGGCACCTGAACCTACCAATGCTTCACTATTCACACTTCCCAACCCCGGGCGATAGCTAGGGTGGGTCCGGTTACAGATGTGCTTTTGATCCTAGAATCAATGGTGCTGCACTCCGCACCAGCATAAAATGTTTAGCGTCTATACATGCGCCGGATTCCTC
This sequence comes from Conchocele bisecta, assembly GCA_029237695.1. Taxonomy (NCBI): domain Eukaryota; kingdom Metazoa; phylum Mollusca; class Bivalvia; order Lucinida; family Thyasiridae; genus Conchocele; species Conchocele bisecta. Next base: position 59,953,323 of record CM055269.1, read on the forward strand.
ATGAATTCCCATTCAGCTACATGCAGAAGATGCTGCATAAACATATTTTCATCGAGCAACTGACGCAAGATATTTGCGCCGGTTACTAGATGAAAAATGCGTTTATGCGATACCTCTTAAGTAGAGCTGAGTGGCATTTCGTCGGCAAACCGGTGCATTTTTCGACGTGAAACACTTTATGCTGGTGTGGAGTGCCGCACCAATGAGAATACATGTAGTTGGCAGTAACATTTGCTTGATATTGATAGCGGCCAAAAGTTTAATGGAATAAAATAAATGGAATGGTAAGGTGTATGTGGCATCAGGGCCCGTGATTATAATTCTAAGTTTAAAGGTTATGCCAATATCAGGATTAAATCAAGAAGTTTGATATGGTTTAGGCTGTGCTCAGTCTCGGCAATCTTACTGCCCCATTTACAGTACGTTTTGAGAAATTCCTGCTTGATATCAGGAAGTTTGATCAAACTGCCCGATTTCAAGTACCAATTTTGAGAATGTCGTCACAATGTTTTATAAGCATAGTCCCTGATGTCGATATATTCATTTGGAAATTACAAACAAATAATTTCTAGCTATGGGCGACTACACTTTACCTTCATGTCCCTTGCTTAATTAAACTTGCTTTTCTGGTCCTTGGGTGATTGCCACAGATGACTGCCCCAGCTTTAGATATCGTGTCGTAGGGTGACAGAGGTGCATATTATAAATTTGTAGATATTTTCTTATGAACGGTTGTGGGTTGAAGTTAGCTTTTAGATTTAGATAAAAATTATGTTCAATTGCTATGTGATGACAATGCAGTCGTAAATAGTTTCAACAATCATTGCGGTTCATATATTGCAAGTATCGTAGTCTGGGTCTGCGCTTATGACAGTGTCTGAGCATATTCTCCAAATTTCTGCTCAAAATCATGCGGTCTGATTAGCCGAGACTCGATACACCTCAGCCTCGACTGACCAGACTTGCTGATTTTGAGCATGTGAACCGAGGACATGCTCCGATGGTTTTATAAACAGAGCCCAGTAGCCGATTTCATCAAAATTGCAAAGTATACTTTTCTAGCAAAGTAAGTATACTTTGACGGAGAAATTTTAAATTTTTGGATAAATTTATTAATTTTTAGCCAGGTTTTTTGAAAAAAAATCCAGGCTATTGGATTGGCGAAAGCCGGGCAGGTGGGCGGGTGGGCGGGCGAGCGGGCGGCGTCCACAATCAATGTTAAGTTTTCGTGTTTGAGTCCATTTCTTTGTTACTGTACCACCTAGGACCACCAAACTTTCACAGCTTCATAATCAAGGGGTGCCCACCACATATCACTATCCAACATGTTACTTTTTTTTTAACTTCACCCATTTTTTCCGCGCAGTCGACTTAGCCATTTTCAATGTTAAGTTTTCGCGTTTACGATGTTAAGTTTTCGTGTTTAAGTCCATTTCTTTGGTACTGTACCACCTAGGACCACCAAACTTTCACAGCTTCATAACCAAGGGGTGCCTACCACATCCAACATGTGACCATTTTTTTACCTTCACCTATTATTTCTTCGTAATTGACTTAGCCATTTTCAACGTTAACTTTTTAACGTACGTCTGGTTAAATATTTTGGTTAAAACTTTTTCGTTATACTATATCTCTGCAACTGCTTCGCCCATTACCTTGAAACTTCACATGGGTGTTTATCATCGTCCATATTTTCATTCTAACCCCCAACCGTGCGGCCCCTGTGCGCAATGTCAAGGTCAAATTACTTTTAATTTATTTGTTAAAGTTTTTCGTGTACTATATTTCTGCAACTGCTTCATCCATTACCTTGATACTTCACATGGGTGTTTATCATCATTGTCGCACCCGCTTGCGGAAAGCGCGATATCGTCGGCATTTTGGCATACGTCCGTCCGTCCGTCGGTACGTACGTCCGTCCGTCCGTCCGTCCGTCCGTCCGTACGTCCGTACGTACGTCCGTCCGTCCGTACGTCTGTGTGTCCGGTTAAAGTTTTTTCGTTAAAGTTTTTCTGTCTACTATATCTATTTTTTTAGTGTCCATGCCTCGCCCCTAGGCGCGACATGCAGGCCACGGCCATCTAGTCTACAAAAAGTGGGTATAATTATGTTATCCAAGTGTCCATGCTTGGAAAAAACCTGGCCTTCGTGGCTTTGCCTCGTTTCTTGTTTTTAACTTGACCCATTTTTTCAGCGCAGTCGACTTAGCCATTTTCAATGTTACGTTTTCGCGTTTACAATGTTAAGTTTTCGTGTTTGAGTCCATTTCTTTGTTACTGTACCACCTAGGACCACCAAACTTTCACAGCTTCATAATCAAGGGGTGCCCACCACATATTACTATCCAACATGTTACTTTTTTTTTAACTTCACCCATTTTTTCCCGCGCAGTAGACTTAGCCATTTTCAATGTTAAGTTTTCGCGTTTACAATGTTAAGTTTTCGTGTTCGAGTCCATTTCTTTGCTACTGTACCACCTAGGACCACCAAACTTTCACAGCTTCATAACCAAGGGGTGCCTACCACATAAAACTATCCAACATGTGACCATTTTTTTTTACCTTCACCTATTATTTCTACGTAATTGACTTAGCCATTTTCAACGTTAACTTTTTAACGTACGTCTGGTTAAAGTTATTTGGTTAAAAGTTTTTTGTTATACTATATCTCTGCAACTGCTTCGCCCATTACCTTGAAACTTCACATGGGTGTTTATCATCATCCATATTTTCATTCTACCCCCCAACCGTGCGGCCCCTGTGCCCAATGTCAAGGTCAAATTACTTTGAATTTTTTTGTTAAAGTTTTTTCGTGTACTATATCTCTGCAACTGCTTCACCCATTACCTTGATACTTCACATGGGTGTATATCATCATTGTCGCACCCGCTTGCAGAAAGTGTGATATCGTCGGCATTTTGGCATACGTCCGTCCTCCGTACGTCCGTGTGTCCGGTTAAATTTGTTTCGTTAAAAGTTTTTCCATCTACTATATCTATTTTTTTAGTGTCCATGCCTCGCCCCAAGGCGCGACATGCAGGCCACGGCCATCTAGTCTACAAAAAGTGGGTATAATTATGTTATCCAAGTGTCTATGCTTGGAAAAAACCTGGCCTTCGTGGCTTTGCCTCGTTTCTTGTTATTATACTGAATTTATTACATTATCACAACCATTTTGCATACTTTTAACCATCAAATATATGCAGTCGTTAGTTCTATATGAAATAATGCATTTCGGGAAAAATAAATGATTACTCCCTCAAAGTATACTTTGCTAGATAAGTATACTTTGCAATGTTGGTGAAATGGGCTACTGGTAATATTAACTCTCAGCATGTGATGTAATTTCTGGTTGTGACAGGAGAAATTGGGCTTATGGGTTTTGTGACCAGCGTGGATCCAGATCAGCCTGTGCATCCGTAGTCTGATCAGGATCTGCACTGTTCGCAATTCCATCACTGAAACACCAATTATGCTTCTAACAAGCAATATAGATAGTGTGTTATTTGATCAGGAGCTACACTGGTCTCAAAACGCATATGCCCAATTTTTCCAGTCACAACCACAATTCTGTGGTCAGTACGTCTTTGATTACGCAAACTTGTCTTGTGATTATAAAATGTATGTAAAACTTCCTAAATTGTTACCATACCCCAGTTGTGGCACGACTATGAAGCAATACTTTGATACATAACTCGGGTCTATCACCCAAAGAATTTTCCCTACCACTCTTCCTAATAACGTTACAACTATAACACTGCACTACCACTGCACAATATTACTCTACAATATCACTCTACATGCATCTTTCAGATGTCTACAGGTCTAGTCCTATACATTACAAAACTTGTTGAGCATGCTTTGGAATTTAATGCTCAAAGTCAGTGGTTGGTTGATATTGAATTTGAGCATTCAATTCAAAGTACATGCTCAATTCACGTGTATTCTCAAAATCTTGTATAATCCTTTACCATGGATTATAAAACTTAATCAGCAGATTTTCAAAATTTGTACTCTACAATTTAATGCTCAAGTCAGTGGTTGGTTGATATTGAATTTGAGCATTCAATTCCAAGTACATGCTCAATTCACGTGTATTCTCAAAATCTTGTATAATCCTTTACCATGGATTATAAAACTTAATCAGCAGATTTTCAAAATGTGTACTCTACATCAAACAAGTTGATTATCTTGACTGAAAGTTTTATAATCTCAGTGGTGTCATGTCACTGTTTCCGGATTCATTAGTCATTGTTTGATACCGTTAACTCTGTCAGCCAGAACTAACTGGAATATTCATTGATCACGAAAAGGGGAGACTTTGTAAATATTCAGAAACTAGCTATAAACAATGTAGATCCGGATGAGACGGCTTGTTACAAGTGGCTCATCAGAATCTATGCTGTTTGCAAATACAATGCATTAGGATTAACCCTTCCTATTCTGTTGACGAAAATTGCCGTCTGCTGTTTTTCATTTTTGCTTTAATTTTTAACAAAAAACTGGTTTTGACAGCACATGAGAATTGTCTCAACTGGAGACGATTCTCATGTGCTGTCAAAACCAGGTTTTTGTCGAGAAATATTGAAAATAAAACATTTCCAGCAGACGACAACATTTAATTCAGCGTAGTAAGGGTTAAGGTCTGTAGTGTTGCAAGGGTTAATAAACTTGTTAACCAGGACTCGAACAACCAACATTGAGATTACAGCTGTCTTCTAACCTTGATCCAAACATCTGCATTTGTTAATGTAGACCTTTTACACAATTGATTAAATTTCAGGGAGATATAAGTACAGTTCTATCTAGCTTTTTAATAGTTCCGTCATTTTGTTCAAACTGGAATTGTTAATAATTGCTATTGATGTGTTGCTTTGATCAGCTGTATACTAGCACACTTATAATTCCAGCACAAAGATATTTACACAATTCCCTAACATTTGATTGGCCCGTAGCAAGTCTCTGTCGAAAATTTATATCCCAGTAAACTCCCACGCCGAAATACTTTCCGTAACGTGAGGCGCAGTTAAAATAATTCTTAAGAAAACGGAAAATAAACACATGTTCTTGATGAATTTATTTCAAATGCTGGAATTATAAGGAATGAATGGCCTTTTTGTGGAATTTATCGGGGATATAAACTTGGAAAAGTCGCGGGAATACTGGACGAGGCCACAAAAAGGCCATTCATTCCTATAGTAGCTTTGATCAGCTGTATACTAGCACACTTATGAAGAGGAGTAAGGATCTAAACTGCACTGTTTGATTAGAATAGCCTCTAATCAAACGGCAGTTTGAAATGTAAATAAACTTACCCTACATGCTTGTATCTGGCTATGACTGTAGAAATGGGTCTTTTGGCCAAGACAACCAGTGCAACCCAGATCAACCTGCTCATCCTGCGCAGTCTTATCAGGATTCGCACCAATCGCCATGCAGCCAGTGAAACACCACTTATGTTTCTAACAATCAGTATCGGGCTGCAGGAATGTGCTAGCAGATCTGGAGCTAGATTGGCCATAAATCCTGTAAGCGCAATTTCTCCAGTCACTGCCATATCTCTAGACCAGTCTTATAAATGGGTTACCAACTTACTTAACGGAATTTGTCAGTTTAACGTCATGTTGCTTTGTTTAAACTATTTAAAGCAACATGGCGTCAAATGCAAGTTCTGCCCCGTATGTATTTCTAAGGCAAGTTACCTGTGATTCTCCAGGTTCAGTAACCTATTTACAAGACTCGTCTATACCCTGTTTTGATCCCTGTCCTCTGTACCTTCCAGACTGTGGGAGCCCTGAAGAGAACGGTGGAGAACATCAAGGACCCGCTGTTCAGGTTCTTCGAGCGCGAGGTCAACTCGGGGGCGGCGTTGTTGTCTGACGTACGTCGGGACCTGCAGGACGTGCTACAGGTGTGTGTCGGCGACAAGAAGCCCACAAACCACCACCGCACCATGATGGAAGACCTTGCTAAAGGTAGGCCACCTGGGCTCGTTTCTCCTAGCTTTCAGGGATGAAGGTTATGAGTTCATGTTCTACCCTAGGCCATGAAAAATACTTTCATAGTATTTCTATCCCACTGGTCTGTCGGATGAGACTTTAAACTCTGACATTTCCTTAGCTGTTGCTGGGACTTTAAACCCATTCACTTTCACTTTTTCTCCTAGCTGTATCTCGAACCCACTCACCAAATGTATCAAGTGTTGGGTATTTTTTAGTACATAACTTGTGTGCGATGGTGAATGGTGACTAAACTAATGAGATATAATTAATTAATTAATAACCAATTCAAAGAAGGTTTAGGGATGGGAAGGTACTGTAGGTGTATTTTAATGATGGATCTGTCCTTAAGGATTGATATGTTACCAGTAAATCTTGCTGGGATTCACACCTGGGACCAAGTGATGTAGTCAATCAATCAATCAATCAATCAATACACTGTTAAGGCCATCGGTTCTCTTGTTACTATGGCGAGCATCATTTTTGTTTCCCATTCCCCCAGGTATGATCCCGACAACATGGAAGTGCTACACGGTGCCCGCTGGTATCACGGTAATCCAGTGGATCACTGACTTCAGCCAGCGGGTCAAGCAGCTCCAGGCCATCGTGATGGCAACCCAGCAGGGCGGGGCCAAGGAACTCAAGGTACCGGGATTGATCAGCTGGAGGGTGGGGCTTGTGGCATCTGGCTTGGATACCTCCTGATCTGCTAGCACACCGACTCTCACTCGAGGCAGTCTGGGCCTGTGTTTGCAACATAAAACTCTTTAAGTATTGGCTGAGCCTCCACCAATTAAACTGCATGATTTTAGGAGTATGACCTTTGAGAATGTGCTCAGTAAGTTAAAATAAGCTCGAATCCTGGCTGGAGTGTTGGGTTTATGGCTTCTGTGGCCTGTGTAAGTGCCTAATCTGTGATTGGGGAAGTAGGGTTTATGACATTATAACTCAAGGGGATTTAGTTAATATATTGACATTATGCCTTGTCTGTACGTCACAGTACATCCAGGGGATTTACTTCATGTATTGACATTAGTCATTGTTCACTCATTACAGATCATCCAGTAGCCTATTTCATCAACATTGCAAAGTATACTTTACTAGCAAAGTATACTTTGAGGGAGTAATCATTTATTTTTCCTGAAATGCATTATTTCACATACAACTAACTACTGCATATATTTGATGATTACAAGTATGCAAAATTATTATACTGAATTTATTACATTATCACAGCCAATTATTATACTGAATTTATTACATTATCACAGCTGTGATAATGTAATAAATTCAGTATAATAAAAATTAATAAATTTATCATAAAATTGAACATTTCTCCCTCAAAGTATACTTTGCTACTAAAGTATACTTTGCAATGTTGGTGAAATAGGCTACAGGTGTTATATAGTGCACATTATGCCAATCAGGGGATTTACTTCATGTATTGACGTTAGTCATTGTTCGCCCTTTACAGTACATCCAGGTGTTCATCCAATTATGCCAATCTGGGAATTCATGTATTGACGTTACTCCGTGTTCTCGCCTTACAGAACATCCAGGTGTGGCTGGGCGGGCTGTTCATTTCAGAGGCGTACATCACGGCAACGCGGCAGTATGTGGCCCAGGCCAACAGCTGGTCCCTCGAGGAGCTCTACCTCGACGTAAGTCTCTCGCTTGTTACATCGTCCATTGTTGTATCGGATGCCTAGCTGCACATGGACCAAATACCTGCTGACTATAATAAGATGTACTGGGCATTGATGCCTGCACATAACATTCGTTTATGTACTCCCAAAATATTATTGGTGTGCATATAGTTGCCACCTTGTCATTCTGTGTGTCTGTCCGAGATTTGTGTTAAATTTTAAATTTTATGTTAACGGTTTTGGTTACCTACTATCTCAGTTACAGTAAGTAGGATTGGCTTGAAACTTGATATGATTATTTGTCGTCATCCATAACTTCATTACCATCCGTGTGACCCCTGTGCTGTAGGTCAAATTACTTTCTTTGTGTAAAGTTTTTTAGGGGTACATCCATCGGTGTTGCTGCTTTCTTGTTGTAAGACAATAAGGCTACTTCATTAACTGAATAGTGAATTGCATTGGCAGTTATCAGGCCGTCCTTAAAAAATTGTTTGTTTCCTGTAACCCGACCCAGAATTTTAGAATTGGGTCGGTAGGTAGGCAATTTCTTTTTTTTTCTGTCACATGACATTGAATTTAAAAATTATTGCAATATTGCAAGTCTTGCAATAAAAGTATGTCAATAGCTGTACGTGTTGTTGTATGAACATGTATGCCATTTAGGGCCAGAGATTATATTAACCCTTTTAACCCACTGTAGCACTAAATTGTAAAAAAAAAATTAAAAAAAAAAAAATGAAAAAAAATTGTATTAAAACGAAATTGCAATAAAAAAAATTGGGTCGCACCGTTTTTAGCTGGGTCGGTCGGGTTACAGGAAACGGAGATATAATTATGGATGGCCTCAGGCTGTGCTAGGACGATGCTGCCTGTAAACACTGTAAGACCCAGTTTCTCAGCTGGGGGCCCAACAGCTGTACTGGTTCTACCCAGTTACGAAAAAATATTTCCGGCAGGATACTGCTTTATATTGGCTGGACATTCTATAAATAGAACTCGATGTAATAATAGTATGAAAATATAGAATTTCCGCATGGTAATTAAATAATCATAATGATAATTTGGTGTTTGTTATGTTGTTGTTAGCATGGTTATGTCAGAAGATTGAGAATACTTACATGTTTTTATGCAGGTAAAGGCCACGGATGGCAAGTCAGATGCAATGGATGCCTGTAGCTTTGCTGTCACAGGTAATGTCGATGGAATTGTATGCCATACTAATATACTCGCTGATTATAAAACTACACATATCAGCCTGTATTTGAATCACATGTTCGAATTCAAACAGTTTGATCGGTCCAAGTCCGAGATCTTGTGGATTTACTTGTGAATTTCTCTTAATAAATCGTGCCCTCTGGGTCTACCCAGTCACCCGTCCGTGTATGTTGTTAGACCCTGATCTCCATTCAATGAATACACATACTTAGACAACAAATCTATTATTTCTGGATAACCTGACTATGATTTGCACATGTTGCCCAATGATCTGGTAAAGTAACGGTTCCTGACACCAAATCACGATGTTATGGTTGCTGAACATGAAGGTACATGCCCATCTGTACATGACCTACGTATTTAACGGACGTACACAAAACAATAAATCCATTCATTGAATCAATCACGAACCGCCTGTTTGCTGTGTTGTGATGTGCATGGAATCAATTACTAGCCATTAGCTGCCATTGTTGTGCAGGCCTGAAGTTGAAGGGGGCGGTGTGCCAGAACAACAAACTGCAGCTGTCGTCCACCATCTCCACCGACCTGCCACTCACCCTCCTCCGCTGGGTCAAGTACGTGATTCATGGCCGTGGTTGTCACTGGAGACATGGGGCTGTCACTGGAGAAATGGGGCTGTCACTAGAGAAATGGGGCTTATGGGTTTTGCGACCAGTGTAGATCTAGATCAGAATCGGCACTGTTCGCCATTCCATCAATGAAACGCTGGTCATGCTACTAACAAGCAATATAGAGCATTATCAGGCTACAGAAGTGTGCTATGTAATTAGGTGCTTTAAGGATCCATGCAACTTATTGAAGCATGATGAAGGTAGTCGGCAGTAGTTTACACAACTCTCGTGTTTCCCATATGATGTCAGTAACGCCACAATGTCGTGTTTCCTTTGACGAGTCCAAGGGATGGGTTGTGATCTAGGATAGAGTATTGGACTTCAACACCAGAGGTTGTGAGTTCAATCCCCACCCTATGCATTAAAAATACTCGACATATTTCTGTCGCATTCACTCACTTTTCACATTCACTATGGCCCACCTGCGAAAATTACACACAACTCTTGGCCATATTTGGAGTTTGATCCGCTTTATTCTAATAAACTATCAGTTGTGAAATGTTTATTTAACCAGGTGAGTATCGTGAAATAATGCACTGATCGGGTCCATTAAACTTGCTTCACTGTGCTCACTTGTTTGTTTAGCAGAATTACCTAATTACTCACACATTATTTCACGATAAACACTCTAGCCTAATTGAATAAACACTGTATGAGATAAGCCATGTGATTTTGTACCTAAGATAACAGATATTGCACATATCTCGTGAAAATATTTACAAATATTTATGCTACTTTCCGTAAATGACATCGAAAGTTGACAAACATTCAGAGCAAATGCGCAAGTTCCGCATTGCTGTGAATGTTTTTTCAACTTCTGACGTCATTTACATTAAATATCGTACGTTTCTGTAAATATATTTGCTGAAAAACAGCACATCTTCAAAATCACCGGGCTTGTCTCAATTGAAAATAAACAGTATACGACCTTGTGCCATGATTACAGGCTGGATGGGCAGTCGTCGAGCAACAAGGTGACATTGCCGGTGTACCTGAACGCGACACGAGCCCAGCTCTTGTTCACCCTGGACTTCGACACCCAGGGCCAAGGCTCCGGCAAGGACCACAGCTTCTACGAACGCGGCGTCGCCCTTGTCTGCTCCGACCTCAACTAGAGTCAAACCCAGCCGTACCAGTGTGTTGTGTAGACCTTTGACCTTTGAAACGAGTCGTATGACCTGGTTTACTAAGACAATGTGGTGACCTTTATCATACAAACATGGTGACCTGTGAAACAAGTTGTATGACCTGGTGACCTTTGTCATACAACATGGTGTCCTTTGAAACAAATTGTATGACCTGGTGACCTTTATCATACAACATGGTGTCCTTTGAAACAAGTTGTATGACCTGGTGACCTTTGTCATACAACATGGTGACCTATGAAACAAGTTGTTTGACCTGGTAACCTTTGACTTAAACTAAGACTACGAGCTGGTGACCTTTGGCTTCTAAACTAAGACAATGTGTTGTGTAGACCTTTGACTTTTGAAACAATTTGTATGACGTGGTTTGCTATTAAAGACAATGTGTATTCTAAGACTTCACACTTATTTAATGTTATTGCTACAGTTAACAGTGTTGTTGATGGTGTTGTTAGTATTTTCTTGTGTTTTCAATGTGCTTACTTCTAGCGAATGTGTGTGTGTGTGTTTGTTTTCGACGCGGCTAACTACTTTTGTAGGTGCCAATCTCATCAGAACTTTTCATCATTGAGCGGTACTTGCTGATATCTAAATAATCTTTACCATAAAATATTTTAAATTTAGCATCATGTTGTGTTCAAAAATATAATACATTACATATAATGAATTATTTATAATCATAAAATTAATGACGTAATGATTCATTATTTTATGAACAGTGTACACCATGATCATACCGTGTGGATGCGTTGGCTGATCTTGGTCTACACTGATCACGATGTTTTATGTTTTGCTGGCTTGTAGAGCATTCATATAACCACTGTTCCCTATATGGATGGTAAGTGCTTTCATTGCTACATGTATTTGCCACGAGGATTGATGTGTCACATGATCAGTAGCCTATTTCACCAACATTGCAAAGTATACTTTTCTAGCAAAGTATACTTTGAGGGAGTAATCATTTATTTTTCCTGAAATTCATTATTTCATATACTACTGCATATATTTGATTATTAAAAGTATGCAGAATTATTTTCCGAATTTATTTACATTATCAAAGCCAAAATGGCTGTGATAATGTAATCAATTCAGTATAATAAAAATTAATAAATTTATCCTTAAATTGAAAATTTCTCAAAGTATACTTTGCTAGAAAAGTATACTTTGCAATGTTGGTGAAATAGGCTACAGATACAATCATTTACAGATCTTTTACAGATCTTTTAGATAATGCAAACTATCTACTTGCCATTGCAGCGCTTTCATCAATCATATTACTGCAAAATAACTGAAAAATATGCGAAATAAAAAAAAAGTGGTGAAATTGCCAATGTATACAATGACATCGATAATCAACCTGATCATGTGATTGTAATGAACAGCGTGTATGAACACAATAGTAATCTTCCATTTATCAGTCTAGTATATGTTGTATAGATTCAGATTTTTTTTTTTTAATTTGTGTATATATGTGGCTTTGACTGGAGAAATGGGGCTTATGACTTTTCTAGTCCATCTAGATACCAATCTTCTAGCACAGTCCTGCAGTCTGATATGAATATATACTGTTTGTTAGAAGCTTGGTCAGATGATTTACTGAATGAATGGCAAATGGTGTAGGGCCTGATCAGACTGTGGATTTGCAGGCTGATCTGTGGCTACATTGGTTGCATAACCCATTAGCCCCATTTCTACACTTCTAGCTACATATATGCATCGTGCAAATGTCCTGCCCTCTTCCCTAGGCTACGAATCGTGTCGCGTTCCTGTCTGGTGTTAAAAATTGTTTATATCTGGAAGTGCTATTAAACAAACCATTTAATAATTTAGAAAATGTATACATCCAAGTTTCTTGCTTATATTACTACTACCTGTAGTGCTACTTGTATTCACTGTTTTTGGCTTTGGTGTACGTAATAAATATATTCAAAAATGACTAATATTTGTTCTTTTCATTACCCTTTTAACACTTGAGGCCTCTTTTGCAAACAGTGTAGATCATGATGATCGGGCTTGTAACGAGCCATCTCGTCAAGTTCTACACCATTTGTGGACATTTTTGTCATGCCTGCTTTAGCAGAGGCGCGACTATAGTCGGCGGTTTTTTCGTCGTCGTCGTCTGTTTTTTTTTTAAGGCAAATGCGTTCAAATTTATTGTCACAGGCACAATACCGCACAATACCCCCTTTTCTGCATAATGGAAGTCTACAACTTAACATGAAATTGTGTCCATGGCAGCACCACAGTTGTGGGTGAAATAGTTAAAGTGACTGTGTCTCAGATGGCACCTCCGATGACACATGTTACAAACTCGGGTGAGATGCATCGATTGATTGATTGGTGTTTTAACGGCCTATCAACAGCTAAGGTAATTTTAAGGCCGGGCCAATGTGTTTGATTTAACCTGCTGCATTGGGAGGAAAATCCAAAGATCAGAACGGAATATTTACATAAAAAAAAGCTATATTCAGCCCTGAAATTAGAATAAATTGACCTGGTGCCAGGTCCATACCACACCAGTCATTTGGCCGCTTCCCCTAAAAATAATAGGGTTACGAATAATCGTAATACTCGCATAAGGTGTATAACCAGATTCAATTGTCACCTACAAGAATGCCAACGACGTACGTGAGGGCCAAACCAGGTCTCCGGTCGGGATTCCTGATCATAGATGAACCCTGATCATTAAATTAACCATGCTCCCACCTGCCACACACCCAGTGAGATACATCAATGAATGTAGTAAGTAGCAAATCAAGGAAATTCTATGCTGAAATTAACTTGGCCATATTGCATCATCTAAAGAAAACCCAGCTAGTAGAGACGTAATTCCTTTCACAGATTCAGTTACCATGGACTACCGTTCTGCTGCAGAGACACTAAGACACGCCCGCTTGAAACTCTTCAAAAGTTTTATTAAAAGGTAGTTTCAGCACCTGATTCTTGTATATAATCACAATCACTGTAATGCCTTAACACAAATATAACCAAATTTAACAATGCGGAGAACTGAATGTTGTCACTGACGTAGTTTATGATGTAGTGTCGTGGGAGTACAGGAAATATGAATGCTATATTTATCAAAACTAGCGTTTGCAACGTTCATTATTTTTTCAGTAATAAAATATTTATTTTTTATTTTTACTTTTTTTCAGGTCTCCTACAGGGTCAATGCAGACACTGATCAGACTTTATGGATCTGGATCTACATTGGTTACACTTGCCACAAGCCTCGTTTTTCGCAAATCACAACTACCGTACAAATGTGACTGAAGAAATGGGGCTTGTGATCAGGGTCTGCTTGTGCATCTGCACTGTTCGGACCGACATTCCATCAATGAAACACCCTTCATGCTTCCAACAGGCACATGACTGAAGAAAGAGTGGCTTATAGCTTTTGTGTGTGGTCTAGCTCGTGATCAGGTTTCTTCATCCATAACCCATTTCATGCTGAAGATTCGCCATTTTTCTGAAGATAAAAAAAATTAAATATTTTCTTTATTTCCACTATATGTTGCCATTATTTGAACCGTGGGTGGTAACATTGTATATTTTTTTGAAGAAATAACAAAAATAATAAGAATTATTTGAACTAGGCATTGTGTATCTGTATTCCAGATGAATATGAACCGACAATGAATTGTCATCCGTCATATAAGGCACGACTGGATGCGTGTACTGTAGGCCCCATTTCCTCCGTTCTGTATCTGGCTCTGGTCAAATTAGCATTGCAACAGACGAGCGTTGTCACATTTAAGACCAGCTATGCGATTTTGTACCCAAGAAGAAATTATTTATAAAAATTTCCATAATTGACGTCCAAAACGAAATGTTCAGAGCAAATGTTAAATAGAATTTCGTAAATTTTAGACATCATTTACAGAAATATTTTTCATGAAAAAAAATCGCACTTCTAAGGTACGAAATCACACAACTTGTCTCATATCGATGGTCTAGTAACATAAGGTCGTAACTGCTATGATAAAGCATAGCAGTTACGACCTTATGTTACTAGACCATCGATATGCTTGCTGCTGTGGACATGTAGGGCATAAGATATAAACAATCAAGAATGGTTATGCCAGCATTTCTCTGTTTTATTTGTTTACAGTCTGTTATACACCACTGTTGCCCTAGCAACAGCCAACAACTCGGCAGAACATTTAGCATGTCTGCAGCAAAACTGCAGAATATACATAATTAATGTGTGACCTCCGTGTAAACATGGACTAGCAGAGAAAGTCGTTCTGAATGTACCGGTATTTAGACAGTTACTCTGCTCGCTAAAGTCATTTATTCATTTAACGACCTGTCCACAATTACGGTCATTTTAGGCTGGGTTAACGTTGTCAAATCCCGTATTTTACATGTGTGGAAGAGGGAAAACTGAACTGTTTGTTTGTTTGTTTGTTTGTTTATTTATTAGTGTTTAACGGCCTATCAACAGCTAAGGTCATGTAAGGCCGGGCAAACAGGTTCAATCCCATTTTAACATGCTGCATTGGGGGGAAAATCCCAAAATCAGAACGGAATATTTACATTGAGAACAAATATATTCAGCCCTGAAATTAGAATAACCTGACCTGAAGCCAGGTCCATACCACACCAAGTCACTTGGCCCCTTCCCCTAAAATAGGATTACGAATATCGTAATACTCACATAAGGGGTATAACCAGAATGATTCAACTGTCACATACAAAATGCCAAAGACGTATGTGAGGGCCAAACCAGGTCTCCAGTCGGGATTCTGGTAAGGATGAACCCCGATCGTTAAATTACCCATCGGTGCTCCCACCTGCCACCCACGGAAACTGAACTGAATATTTACAACAACAAAAATATATTCAGCCCTAACAGTAGAATATCCTGATCTGGTGCCAGATCTTATCACACCAGTCACTTAGCCCCAGAATCTTAATGTAATAGGATTGGTACTAATCACACTACTTTTATAATGGGCATAATGGGATTCAACTATCACATACCAGAAAGAATAAACATCTGAGGGCCAAACCATGGATATCGGAATTCCAGTAAAGATGAACCCCATCGCTAAATAACTTCACACGATCACAACCAGCCACCCGCCTAAAAGCAGTCATTGAATGGGCCCTGATCAGACTACACGGATGCGCAGGCTGATCTGGGGCTAGACGGCTCGTTAATGTCATAAGATCTCATTTTCTCAGCTGGCAGCTAGTAGTTATTATTTGAAATGTAAATGTCCATAATTTGTATATATCTCCATAATTAACACATTTTGCTTGCTTATCTACATGCTAGTCCACGCATACGCAGAAACACAAGACAACAGGCCAGCTTAACGACTTGTGTAGCAATTTTTCAGACAACATTCAACAGCATTTTATGCATCTCTCACCACATATACATCAGTAGCCTATTTCACCAACATTGCAAAGTATACTTTTCTAGCAAAGTATACTTTGAGGGAGTAATCATTTATTTTTCATGAAATGCATTATTTCATATAGAACTAACAAATGCATATATTTCATGATTAAAAGTATGTAGAATTATTATACTGAATTTATTACATTATCACAGCCAAATTGGCTGTGATAATGTAATAAATTAAGTATAATAAAAATTAATAAATTTATCCTAAAATTGAAAATTTCTCCCTCAAAGTATACTTTGCTAGGAAAGTATACTTTGTGATGTTGGTGAAATCGGCTACTGATATGGTAGATGTCACATATTTGTGTCCACACTGGGAGAGGACGAGCCATCAAATTCAACACTAAAATGCAGACTGGACGCAAAAAAAAGGGTATTTGTTTTACTCAAACGAAAATAGAGACTATTAATCATTTAATAATAAATTTGGAGTGTCCCTTTCAGCTTTCAGAGTACACTTCTATGCCATTATAACACGATTTAGGATATAGCTCAATCATGCCATGGTGCCCAAATGTTCAGTTGTACTGTATATTCTATACATGTTGATATGGATACAACATGATTAACTTTTATCACATAGTGAGCTTGGATGGACATGCCTGCACGTTATACATGGGTAACAGAATACATACATTTCCTGTTTACATGGTGAAATGAGATAAAGGAAATCAGTTACACTGATGATTGTACCCTTCAAACAATTTAATGTAAAACAATAATTTTAAAGAAAATTTTAAGTCATTTGACCTTGACCTGGGACATAGCGGCCACATGAGTGCGACACGGAATGAAAATATGGATAATGACCAATACACATATGAAGTTTCAAGCCAATCCGTCTTACGGTTACAGAGATAGTCGGTACCCAAACTAATTAACCAGACAGACATGTGGAACGACAGACGGACAGACAGGGCGGCAACTATTATGCACCCCGAAATATTTGTTTAGGGTACTTAAAAATATATCCTTACAAAAGCTGTGTAATTTGACATATGGCTTGCAATCTCCCAGAATGTCTACAATGTAACATGCGACTTCCACTCGCAATATCAATTATGCTACGTCGCTTCTCATTTGGCACAAATGGTGAACTTCCCCAAACATCCATGCTGTTAGCTCACTTCATGCCAGACACTGATTCGCTGGTTCACAAATATTGCCTGTTTCATGCATTTGTTTTCATGACATTTATGGTCCATTTGGCTCTTGATCTACTGGCACATTCCACCAGCCTGATTGGCTGGCATCTATACTGTTAGCTGCTTGATGGGTGTTTCACCGACTCAATGACAAACAGTGCAGACCGTGATCAGACTTGGACGGAGGTGCAGGCTGATCAGTAGCCTATTTCACCAACATTGCAAAGCATACTTATCTAGCAAAGTATACTTTGAGGGAGTAATCATTTATTTTCCCCGAAATGCATTATTACATATAGAACTAACGACTGCATATATTTGATGATTAAAAGTATGCAGAATTATTATACTGAATTTATTACATTATCACAGCCAAATGGCTGTGATAATGTAATAGATTCAGTATAATAGAAATTAATAAACTTATCTTAAAATTGAAAATTTCTCCCTCAAAGTATACTTTGCTAGATAAGTATACTTTGCAATGTTGGTGAAATCGGCTACTGGGTCTACACTGGTCACAAAGAAGTCCTAATCCACATTCCTCCAGCAGTCACAGCCATTAATCCTTACAATACTGAATTAAATGTGGACGTCTGCTTTTGATTTTAAATTTTTCTCATCAAAAACATGCTTTGGCAGCACTTTAGAATCATTTTCTGAAGTGCTGTCAAACAATGTTTTCATTGAGAAAAAAGACAAAATATAAAACAACAGCAGACGACAATTTACATTCCCGCATTCTAAGAGTTAAAACATTATGCATTGCCCACTCAGTGTACCACCTGGTGGATGATGTTAACCCTTACTACGCTGAATTAAAAGTTGTCGTCTGCTGGAAATGTTTTATTTTCAATATTTCTCGACAAAAACCTGGTTTTAACAGCACATGAGAATCGTCTCCAGTGGAGACGATTCTCATGTGCTGTCAAAACCAGTTTTTTGTTAAGAATTAAAGCAAAAAGGAGAAACAGCAGATGGCAATTTTCGTCAACAGCGTATGAAGGGTTAATGCACACATAGCTCAACACTGATTCCATTATTACAGCGCTTCATGTGTGAATCCCAGAATGAATGGATTCACAGTGAAGGTGTGAATCCTGGTAAAGTTGGATTTCATCAGAGATGCACACATGTATGTGTATCCTTTTATCCCCCCGCTGAAAATTGTAAAAGTGATAGGGTTTAACGTCCCAGCAACAGCTAGGCTCATATAGAGATGGTATCCACCACTGAAATAAGAATATGAAAGGAAATGCAAAATGAATTGACCAATTAATCAGCGTCAAAATGATGTTTTTTTTAATCGAAATGCATCTTCATTTCCGGTATTGATTCCCACTTCGCCTTGAAGGAAATAACGGAATGTGCTCATTGGCCCACCAACACACAAGTGTCATTTGTGGCTGTGACTGGAGAAATGTGGCTTATGGGACGCGTGACCTGTGTAGCTCCTGATCAAATAGCACTCCTGATCTATATTGCTTGTTAGAAGCATGACGGCTGTTTCGTGGATGGATTGGCGAACAGTGCAGATCCTGATCAGACTGTGCGGATGCACAGGCTGATAGGCATCTACACTGGTCATAATACCAATACGCACCATTTCTCCAGTCACAGCCACATTTAGAGCCTATTGATAGGAGGAACACATGATAAAAGCTTGTAAGTAGACAGATGCAATGGCAGATGAAATCTGTGATGGGCAGGCAGTGACTAGCTAAGTTTTACATTCCACGGGTATACGTTTCAAGCACCAGGTTGTTATTCCAGACAGATAAGGGTAATCACAATGCCCCGAGATGACAGAAGTTAACTCTTAGACCGCTACACACAACAAGTGTCGTCTGCTGTTGCTTTTATATCTTGCCTTATTTCTCAATAAAAACATGGTTTGACAGCACTTCAGAATCATTTCCATTATTCTAAAGTGCCGTCAAAGCATGTTTTTGATGATCAAAATGGAAAACAGAAAATAAACAGCAGACAACCAAAAATTAAGATAGCGGTGTAAGGGTTAGTCCAGCATGTGTGATCAGTGCAACTGTTTAATGGTATTTAAAGGTACATGCCCACTCAGTAGGCACAAAATGTATTTTATATCAGAGACATCATCCAAGATATTTTCTGGTGACGCATTTAATTAGTACAAATAATTAAAAAATATTATGCCTCATTTGCATATGAAAATAGCCTGAAACCATCACGAGTCACTATCAGTAAAATAAATCTTACTAAATTTTAAGAACTGGTGGAATAGTGACATAATTCGTATAAAGAACATTTTGTGCCTACTGAGTGGGCCTGCACATTTAACCCTTCATACGCTGTTGACGGAAATTGCCATCTGCTGTTTTTCATTTTTGCTTTAATTCTTAACAAAATACTGGTTTTGACAGCACATGAGAATCGTCTCCACTGGAGACGATTCTCATGTGCTGTCAAAACCAGGTTTTTATCGAGAAATATTGAAAATAAAACATTTCCAGCAGACGACATTTAATTCAGCGTAGTAAGGGTTAACGGCCAGTCAATGTAATCCCAGACAAGATTGTACAGTCTACAAAAGGCCGACAGTATGCATCATGCATTCTAACTGGAAAATTTATTTAACCCTCAGACCGCTACACACAACAATTGTCATCTGCTGTTGTTATATATATTGCCTTATTGCTTTATTTCTCTGACAATAAAAACATGATTTGACAGCACTTCAATTTCCAATGGCAATGATTGTACAATGCTGTCAAAGCATGTTGAAAATAAACAGCAGACAACAAAAACTTAAGTTTGTTTGTTGGTATTTAACGGCTTATCAACAGCTACGGTCATTTTAGGCCGGGTCAATGGGTTTAGTACTAAATCCCATATAGTACCTGTACAAATGGGGGGGGGGGGGGGATCCCAAAATCAGAACTGAATATTTACAATAAAAAAACCACTATATATTCAGCCCTGAAATCAGAATAATCCTGATCTGATGCCAGGTCCTCGCCACACCAGAATCACTTGGCCCCCTCCAAAAAGCAGTAGGATCAGTAATAATCTTACTACTTTTATAATGGGCAATAACCCAATTCAACTCCCAGGTAACAAAAGAGCCAAAGATAAAAACGTACCCGAGGGCCAAACCAGGCAAATCGTGATTCCTATAAGGAGGAACCCCTACCGTTAATTACGCCATCACGTTCGACCGACCAACCACCCAAAAAATTTAAGATAGCGGTGTAAGGGTTAATGTGAAATTAGGTTTTCTAGTGCCAGCAATCTATTGCCATGATGTGCAACAACAAGTTTTTAATATTGATGCAAGCAATGTTGTGACGCTCATTGGAATCATCAGCACGAACTCAAATGAATATTATGACATACAAATATGTGGCTGTGACTGGAGAAATGGGACTTATGCTTTAATGACCAGTGTAGTTCCAGATCAGCCTGTGCATCTGCACATTCCATCACAGAAACACCCGTTAAGCTACTAACAAGCAATATAGATGATATCAGGCTACAGGAGTGTGCTGTTTGATCGGGAGCTACACTCGTCACAAATGCTGTAAGCCCCATTTCTCCAGTCACCACCATATACATAAACAGCGGCCAACACAATTAATTCAGCGTTGTAAGTGTTAATGAAGCAATCAGCATCTGGCATGTAATGACACAGTTCCGACACAGCTTGTACATGTATAAAACATACAATTAACAGTTTGCGTCTTCAGATACACATCAATATCCTTATTGCTATATTTAGAAAGCTGTAATATCCTACAGTGACCTATTTTGTGACTGATTTGTAACATTAATTTTTTCTGCACTTCTCAGAACAAGAAATCAGAAACACTGATGGATGTATCGCTCAAAAACTGTAACACACATTTGACCTTGACCTTGAGCATAGGGGCAGCATGGATGGGCTATAGAATAAAAATATGGATGATGACAAATACGTGTATGAAGTTTCAAGTTAATCCAACTTACGGTAACAGAGATAGTAGGTAGCCGACTTTAACGCACATCTCAGACAGAGACAGAGAAACAGATGGACATTCACACAGGGTGGCGACTACATGTACCCCAAACAATTGTTCGGGGGTACATAAAATGAATATAGTCAGTAGTAGCAGCTACTGCCCGACCAGGGGGCCGTTTCACTAAACTTTGTATGACTAAAATGTTTGTAAATGCAAAATTAGGATCGTCTTGAAATTTCACATTAACAATGTTTTTTTGTAAACAATTATTGGATTTACATTTATTGAGCATAGGCTATGCAGCCTATGCTCAATACATGTAAATCCATCAATTTCTAGACGATCCTAAATTTGCACTTACGAAAATTTTAGTCATACAAAGTTTAGTGAAATGGGCCCACAGGCCAAAACAGTTTAATCACTGCATACAGCGAACAGGACTGAACTGTACATGTATTTACATTTAAAGGTATGCAGACTTGTTTTATTGATAGTCAAAATATTACATTGATAGCGTTTCTTGATATCATGTGACAAAATACAGCCAATACAAAGTCTGTGAAAACCGTACTTGAATCCAGGCTCATCCTTATGAAATTGTCGGAGCATATTCTCCAAATATGTACTCGAAATCAGGCTGTTTGATTAGCTGAGACTAAGCACAGCTCAGCCTCGATCAATCAAACTTGCTGATTTCGAGCATAAGTCACTACATCAGTCTTTATTAAGTTTTATAAATTCACATTTCAAATGTACAGCAAGTTACCTGATGAAAATATGAGACACGCCATGCGACTTTGTACCTTCGGACATCGGCGTAATTTCATGAAATACGTTTACAAAATTTACAATATTTTCCGTAAATGGCAGCAAAAGTTGGCAAAATTTTCAGAGTATATGCGGAATAATATTCCACATGAACCCTGAAAATTTGGACAACTTTTTACTTTATTTATGAAAAATATTGTAAATTTTGTAAACATATTTAATGAAATTACACAGATGTCCAAACATACAAAATCACATGGCGTGTCTCGTATGTGGCTGTGAATGGGCATTTTTGTTCAGTCTGGCTCCTGGTTGGCCAGCAGTCATGGATTATACTGTTTGTTAGAAACATGATGGCTGTTTCATTGATGAAATGGCGAACGTGCAGATCCTGATCAGACTGTGATCAGGATCTACACTGGTTGCAAAAACCCATTCATAAGCCCTATTTCTTCAGTCACAGCCACGTAATACTAATTCATATTTGTTTTTGTAAATTTAACAGCCATCAAAATTTCTAATTTGTCTACATATAATACAGAATTAAAGCCATAAAGACTGAATGTGTAGACCTGAAGATAGTTTAACAGACCCTGGACAGACTGTGTGAATGTGGAGGCTGGTCTGGATATACACTACTGTCTGTTCCATGAAATGCTGCCCAAGATTTATTGCTATAAAAACACTCCAAGCTGCTTATTTTTTTTTACATTTTTCAAGAACATCCGTGTAATAACTAAGTTATTTTAAAAGATGGCCGTTTGCCTTATAAATTCATTGCACCGAATTTTAGTTGTGAACAATAAAACGAGAAAGTACTATTGCAATAAAGACTTCCGGTAAATAACAACAACAAAAACTATTATTGCGAACTGAACACTCATTCTTAAGAAATTGGTGTATTAACAGCATTTTTCTGCATATAAATTAAACATTTTGCATTAAAATATATCAATTTTAATCATTTAATCTTCATATATTTAGAGAATATTACAAAATATTATTCGTCCATAAGGTCCCAAGTCAGTCTGACACTACTGCCAATATGTCCTAAGGTATTGTTAATTGTGTTATTGCGTGAATGCTAACAAACTTGATTTGATGACCTTCACCACCAATCAGCGCTTAGTAAGCCGAGATGTCGGCTGGAAATACATCCGGTAAAGAAACTGGCCGACAAGAAGTGACTGAGTGAGTGAGTGAGTGAATAGGGTTTAACGTCCGCTTTTCTGACATAGAGGTACAAGCCTCAGGGAGTCTACACGCAGACGGGTCAACGGGGTCGTGTCCCGTATCCACCTGTCCGAGGGGGGTAAATCCCAACTTCAGAACTCAATATTTACAATCAAAATATATATTCAGTCCTGAAATTAGAACAACCTGATCTGGTGCCAGGCCCTCGCCACACCAGCATCATTTATCCCATCCCCTAAAAGTAATAGGATTAGCGCTAATCTTACTTTTATATATGGGGCATAGCCTGACTCAACTCTCACGTACAAGAAAGCCAAAAATGTACATGAGGGCCAAATCCGGTATAGTGGGTTCCGGAAAGTATGAACCCAATCGTTAAGCCAGTTTAGTCGCCTTTTACGACAAGCAATGGCTACTGCAGCACTATTCTCAGGATCAGTTGATCCCGCCCCGGTGCCTGCACGGGGCTAAAGAAGTGACTGAATACTTCTGCTGGAAATGAGTAATACCATTAGTGATGGTAGATTTACACCAGTGTGAGGATTTGTGCAATTAGTTTTGCCTGGTAGGAACAGCGTGCCAACCTCAGCCTGGAATGCCAGCAGCTGTAGCAGATGATGATAGCATCATATTGTATTTTGACCAAATTTTCGTCATTTTCTTCTGGAATTGTTGTACGAACACCGTCTAATGCAGGCTCGATTTCTTTATAGTTCTCATAAAGACAAGGTTAGTGTCGTTTTTTTGATGATGAAATCCAGCAAACAGTTCAACACTAGAAAAATGTCGAAAATCTGATCGCACGTGACATTTTAAAATTATAACCCTGCATTCACTTCTTGATTTCCGACTATTACATCATTATAGGACCTAAGTTAGAAAAATAAAAAGATGGCTTATTGCTAAATTTTGCTGAAAAATTATTTTATGTAAACAAAAATTGGAGTTTTAGGGTGTTTAAATAGGTGTAAAAGTTGGGCAGGTTTACGTGAAACAGACAGTAAGTAGTCAGAAATGGAATGGAAAGTGAGAGCGAATGGGTTAAATGTCCCAGCAACAGCTAAGATCATATAGAAACAGGACCACAGCTTAAAAGTCTCATCCGACAGATCAGTGGGATAGAAATATTATGTACTGTCTGTTCCACGTTTTGCTGCTGACGAACTTTGGCCATTAAACACATTAATACCTTAAAAATATTTAAATGTAAGTACTTTTTCATCAAAAACAAAAAAATCACCCTCCCCAAAAAAATTATTTGATGAAATTCCGTAAAATAGTGATTTTATTGCGAACAGGTCCTCTTTTACCCCCCATGTTAAATTCCGATAGGAAAATCGTTTTTTTCGCTATAAAATCAATATTTGATGGAATTTCATAAAACAAAACATTTTGGGGAGGGTGACATTTTTGTTCTTGGTGAAAAAGTACTTGCATTTAAATATTTTTTAGATTTAATAGATTTTAATAGCCAAAAGTTTGTTGGCAGAAAAACGTGGAACAGACAATAAGTATCGTTCACGCCTTGGGTGAGGATTGAGCCTAAAACCTCTGGTATTGAAGTCCAAATCACCTAGGACACGGCCCATCCTTCGCAAATGGCATAAGCTCTATTTCTCGAGTCACAATTATTTTGCATGGGAATAAAAAGAAACCAGAGGATTAAACATTAATGCAGTCTGATCAGTATCTGCTGCACTGCCCCGATCATTACTGTAACGGTAACAAATAGATCACATCCATATACCAACATGTAACTGAAGAAGTGATTGTTATGGCATTTGTGGCTACCTCAAGCAAACAGTATAAAGAGCCTTATATCAGCCAGAATCTGAAAAAGTGCAGCTTATGACATCTTGGCATTCGCGATCAGAGCAGACCAGACCAGCCTGCGCATCTGTGCAGTTGATCTGAGTTTGCTCTGTTCGCTATTCCATACCTGCTCATGCTAGATCGCAAACAAATAGATCACAGCCATATATCAATGTGCGACTATGACTCCATTTGCTACACATGTAGACCCAGACCAGCCTGCTTATCCACGCAGTCTGATCAGGGTCTGCACAGTCAGTCAGTAAAACATGTGCTAGAATTGTAACAAATAGATCACAGCCACCTATCACACCCGCAGGCTGTCTCTAGCTACTCTGCTTCCGCGCGTGTGACTTGTACGTCTTGGGGGGAAGTTCTGGAGTGATGCCATCGTCTCCGTTGAAATTGAAGATATTATCACTGGAGATCGAGTCCCGATCGCCGTGATACCGTGGCAATGTAGCGCTGAACGTTTGCGTGAAAGGCTGCGACATACTCTGGGCACGCGGAGTTCGTGTCTGCGTGTTCTGTGTGGGAGTCTGTGGTTGCACCATTGACAGTGCAGCATGGGAGCGCGGTAACGAGTTTGTGCTATACGATGAATGTGAATCACTCCGGCGCGGGGGCACGGGGGGCGGTTTGTCAGAATCAGTTCTCGGGGGCACGCGCGGGGGGTCTAGCCCGCAACGCATGAACACATCGCTGCTAGTTGAGTCTCTGTTGTTTTTGCGGCGAGGGGGGAGGGGTGGGGGCTGGAGGGGTAGGGGTTCCGTGTCCGGGTCTAGGGAGACAAGCTCGTCCGTGGGAACGCTACCTATACTCAGTGAACACGCCGAAATACTCTGGGTGGACACGGTACCTGAAAAACAGGATACATTTGTTAATCGGCTTAGGCTAGAGATAATAATTTCCAGATTTTCATCCTCATCCGCAAATAAAATAAATTGGCAAATTATTATTTGATTTGTACTTCTTTTAAAAAAATACTGTATTGTTTACACCTGTCTAACACACATTTCAGTAACACATTAACAAGGCTCCTGTCCCACCCCTGATATTTGAAAGTTTGAAAGAAAATCATTTAATTTACTGTCTGTTTCACGAAAGCTGCCCAAATTTTACGGCAATATAAACAATGCAAAAACTTATTTTTTTTCTCGATAATATTAAATTAAAGAAAAATTTAAGAATGAGCCTTCTTTTTATAATTTCCCCATGTTTAACATGTTTTTCTAATTTCCGAAATAGTGGACCGATTTTAAAAAATTAACTTTTTGTTTTCTTAGCTGGTTTAAACAATATTTATTTATGAATTACAAACTAGAACTATCACAGGAGTGATCATAATACCCCCACAAAGAGTTGGACTTACAAATAGCTTAACAATAGAAGAGTTTTATAGGTTTGAATAAAAATTTCATGATCATTATTTAATGCTGGCCTTAGAGATGTGTGACATTGACCTTTTACCTGCGTACATGGTCAATGAAAACCTTCAACTGTGACCTTGACCTTGGACGTAGGTGCGTGGTTATTGATCGCGACACACCTTGTGCCAAGCCATTTGATAATCCAGTTTGACCTTCAACTGTGACCTTGACCTTGGACGTAGGTGCGTGGTTATTGATCACGACACACCTTCTCATCATGAGAAACATTTGTGCCAAGCCATTTGATAATCCATGCATCGGTGTAGAAGATATAGAGCGGAAGGGAATTTCAATAGGTTTGACCTTTGACCTTTGACCTTCAACTGTGACCTTGACCTTGGACGTAGGTGCGTGGTTATTGATCGCGACACACCTTCTCATCATGAGAAACATTTGTGCCAAGCCATTTGATAATCCATGCATCGGTGTAGAAGATATAGAGCGGAAGGGAATTTAGATAGGTTTGACCTTTGACCTTCAACTGTGACCTTGACCTTGGACGTAGGTGCGTGGTTATTAATCGCGACACATTTTCTCATCATGAGAAACATTTGTGCCAAGCCATTTGATAATCCATGCATGGGTGTAGAAGATATAGAGCGGAAGGGAATTTCCAACAGACCGACCGACCGACAGACAGACAGACAGACCGATCGACAAGCTGACTCCTATATACCCCCTCAAACTTTGTTTGTGGGGTTATAATAACAATATACATTACAATACAAGAAAGGTATTGTTTTCTTAGTTAAAACATTTCCAAGCTATTTAGCCAGGTTTCGGAAGCAATTCCCAATTTTTTTCGTTTTTTAACTGCTCCCTCAGCTACTCCACCTCCTTTCCCCCCCCATGTTAAATTCCCATAGAGAAATCAATTTATCGTAATAAAATCAATATTTCACCAAATTTCACGAAATAAAAAGAAGGCTCATTCTTAAATTTCGATAAAATTTAATATTATCAAAAAAATTACTGTTTTTGCAATTGTTTATATAGCCGTAAAATTTGGGCAGGTTTCGTGAAACAGACAGTAATGTTCTATGGCTTTACTGACGATAATGAAATTTTGTGGTGGGGGTGAACAGACAGACTGAAGGATGGAGGTATTCACACTGTTACATACACTTTTTCCAAATTTAATATTCTTAAAGGGAAATAGAAGTTGTGAGTTTGCTGTAGCTAACATGTGGAGCCAGCTGAAGCATTATCCGTGAAAACTAGAAATGTGTCCACGGGACACGGATGCCACACTGGCAGATAAGTACTGTAGCCTATTTCACCAACATTGCAAAGTATACTTATCTAGCAAAGTATACTTATCTAGCAAAGTATACTTTGAGGGAGAAATATTCAATTAAAGGATAAATTTATGAATTTTTATTATACTATTATACCATTTTGGCTGTGATAATGTAATAAATTCAGTATAATAATTCTGCATACTTTTAATCATATGCAGTCGTTAGTTCTATATGACATAATGCATTTCGGGAAAAATAAATGATTTCTCCCTCAAAGTATACTTTGCTAGATAAGTATACTTTGCAATTTTGATGAAATCGGCTACAGGTGATATGATTACACCAATGTGGTACTCCTTACAGTATTGTACACCAACATAATGAAAGGCAATGTTAAGTTTTAGCAGGATCAATACTATTTCACCGAGTGGCCGAGAAACGGAGTTAAACACACAAAGTGGTCAGGATGGCTACAGGTAAGCTATTTAAGCAGAAAATGTAGGTCAATGTCATATGCAGGTCAACCATTATACTGGTATGTCAGTTTCTGGTGTAGAGCAGTAGCTGATTAGTGTATGTAAGGTGTTATAGTGGCCGAGGAATAGACTTAAATACACAAAGTGGGGTCTGGATGGCCAAGTCATTTAAGCAGAAAAAGTAGATCAAGGTCATATGAAGGTTATATATTATTTTCTGATGTAGATCTTGTGAAATATGGGTACTTATTTAATATTTGTTGCATTTTTATATGGATATCCTCCCAATATACAGTAGAACCTCTCCAAACTGGACACGCAGGCAGTCTGTATATCCTTAATTGTATGGGTTTCATTGGTGCATATTTATAATGATAATGCCTGTTCCAAGCTCGCAAAGCACAGCTGCATACCTTGGCATAGTCATATGTCTGTGGAACATCTCTAAACTGGACACCCTGGAGACCTCCCAGGGTGCCCGGTTTAGAGAGGTTCCACTGTAGTACAAAATACAATGGAATCTCTCTAATCAGACAACTTGGGCATTCCCATCTCACAGAACATTGGGATGGAAATACTATGTAAGTATTTTTCACGCCTAGGGTGAGGATGAACTTACAACCTCCTGTATTGAAGTCTAATGCAATATCCCCTCAGTATCAGTATGTGTCCAGTTTAGAGAGGTTTCAATGTAGGTAGACTTGTTTACTCCATGTAACTCAAGTTAATGAAAATTTGAGTTAGCAAGAGTCATCACATGTATGTTGACTGTATGTAGAGCTGACCTTGGCCGATGAGGACGTTGGCGAAGACGGCGTTATCCCCGCCGGAGACGGAGCAGGGACTGATGGGGGTGGTGGGGGTGGGCGGGGTCATGCACTGGGACGATGACGACTCTGGGTCCTCCTCAATACGCATGTACCCCGCACCAAACGAACCAAACGGGAATGCATGAGATTTCGTGGACGTTCCACTGTGACGAGACATTGGACGGATCCCTGGCGACTTTAGGCTACATATGTTTTTTCTTGGCTGTCAATGGAGAAGGAGGTGTCAGTACACGTATGATGCATGCACATGATTTTTAGCCATTTCTGAGACAGCGAAGAATGTGAAGTAGCCTTCAGGGGCTTTTACATGCCTAGTGTATGCTATGATATGTGATACCTGGATACAATCATCTAAAATAATTAAATAATAATATTGTTGATCATAATACCTACAAATTTTAAAAGAAGTCATTATGATGCTTACAAATTTAAACTAAGATGATTACGGTACTTACAATGTTTAATATAAGGTGATACCTACAATATAATATACGGTACCTACACATTTTAACCCTTTCAACACTATAGACCGTGTAGATCTTGTGACGTGTAGATCTTGTGACGAACCGTCTCATCAGGATATGCACTTTTGCAAATATTTTCATGACCATTGGATTTGTGGGAAAATCAACATATCACAGTCCATTCCAGTTATGTATAGAGTGATTACAGTACGTACAAATTTTGGAAGTTGTCTGGCCCCGCGGGGTTCTATCTCGAGGGACTTGGCGTACAGGTGATCACTGAACGACTTCTCATCCTTGTCCTCCAGGGGATTTAACTGCTCAAAAAACTCCTGCAATGCACCATGGCTGGTGATCATTATCTGTGGCTGTGACTGGAACAATGGAGCTTATGGGATCTGTAACCAGTGTAGCTCCTGTAGCCTATTTCATCAACATTGCTAAGTATACTTATCTAGCAAAGTATACTTTGAGGGAGAATTTTCAATTTAAGGATAAATTTATTAGTTTTGATTATACTGAATTTATTACATTATCACAGCCATTTAATCATCAAACATATGCAGTGGTTAGTTCTATATGAAATAATGCATTTTGCTAGATAAGTATACTTTGCAATTTTGATGAAATCGGCAACAGATCAAAACGCACACTCATGTAGCTTGTTAGAAGCATGACAGGTGTTTCATTTCATTGATGGGGTGGCGAACAGTGCAGATCCTGATCAGTCTGTGCTGATGCACAGACTGATCTGGATCTACACTGGTCGCAAACCTCATTAAGCTCCATTTCTCCAGTCATAGCCACAACTAAAATTGAATACATACTACAGTGTAATGCTCGAAATCATCTCAAGTAAACACACTGTGGCCGGTGGTCAATATCAAATGGAGCACATACAACATACTCATGCTGAAAATCATCTCAACTAGAAATGTGGCCTGTCGGCACACAAATGACCCCGCTGGCAGCCAAAGAAAACGAGACACATTTAAAAACAGATCGGAGCAAGGAAACAGAAATTATAAGCCATTTACTCGAGTGTTAAGGTTTCGAACGCACCAAGTCTGTGACCTTGACCCTGTGCTTAGCGGGGGCGGGACGAATGTGGATTTGTCACAGGGTGGTAGAGGACCATTTGAGCAATGCGTGTGTGAAAAGTGAAGCAGATCGGAGCAAGGAAACAGAAATTATAAGCCATTTACCCGAGCGTTAAGGTTTCGAAAACACCAAGTCTGTGACCTTGACCCTGGGCTTAGCGGGGGCGGGACGAATGTGGATGTCACAGGGCAGTAGAGGAGCATTGGAGCAATGCGTGTGTGAAATGTGAAGCAGATCCGAGCAAGGGAACAGAAATTATAAGACATTTACCCGAGCGTTAAGGTTTCAAACGCACCATGTCTGTGACCTTGACCCTGGGCTTAGCGGGGGCGGGACGAATATGGATTTGTCACAGGGCGGTAGAGGAGCATTGGAGCAATGTGTGTGTGAAATGTAAAGCAGATCCGAGCAAGGAAACAGAAATTATAAGCCATTTACCCGAGCGTTGTTTCGAACACACCAAGTCTGTGACCTTGACCCTGGGCTTAGCGGGGGCGGGACGAATATGGATTTGTCACAGGGCGGTGGAGGACCATTGGATCAATGCGTGTGTGAAATGTGAAGCAGATCCGAGCAAGGAAACAGAAATTATAAGCCATTTACCCGAGCGTTAAGATTTCGGGACGTACGTACGTACGTTACGTACGTACGGACGCCGGTAACACTATATGCCCCCCTCACCATTCGGTGGCGGGGGCATAATAAAGTCCTACAACACATCACGGGCTGTGATTATTGTCAATATGCCAAGAGGTTATGACCTCTGACTGTGCGATCCCTGATCCCAGAACTGAAGTTTGCACCAGCCGGTTCGACCCAGGTGTGCCATAATACTGCTTGGTCTGCAGATATTCAAGGCCTGACAGCTAATGGAGACACTCAACTCATGCAACACAGTGAACACACACACTTTTATGCTCGAAATCATCCCAATAAATCCCTACAACACATAATGGCCACAATGGTTATACTATTTTCTGTGTCTGGCCTCTGTTCTCATGCTCTAAATCACGAACTTTGCTTGGCTTCTGTCAATCAGGCTGCCCGATTTTAAGTGCATATTTCAACAATGTGCTTTATAAGTACTGACTCAGCCACCAGTAGCCTATTTCATCAAAATTGCAAAGTATACTTATCTAGCAAAGTATATTTTGAGGGAGTAATCATTTATTTTCCCCGAAATGCATTATTTCATATAGAACTAACGACTTCATATATTTGATGATTAAAACTATGCAGAATTATTATACTGAATTTATTACATTATCACAGCCAAAATGGCTGTGATAATGTAATAATTCCAGCACAAAAATATTTACACAATTCCCTAACATTTGATTGGCCCGTAGCAAGTCTCTGTCCAAAATTTATATTCCAGTAAACTCCCACGCCGAACTACTTTCCATAACCGTGAGGCGCAGTTAAAATAATTCTTAAGAAAACGGAAAATAAACACATGTTCTTGATGAATTTATTTCAAATGCTGGAATTATAAGGAATGAATGGCCTTTTTGTTGAATTTATCGGTGATATAAACTTGGAAAAGTCGCGCGAATACTGGACGAGGCCTTCCGGCCTTCGTCCAGTATTCCCGCGACTTTTCCAAGTTTATACCCCGATAAATTTCACAAAAAGGCCATTCTTTCCTGTAATAAATTTAGTATAATAAAAATTCATAAATTTATCCCTAAATTGAAAATTTCTCCCTC
The DNA here is from genome assembly GCA_029237695.1 of Conchocele bisecta. Taxonomy (NCBI): domain Eukaryota; kingdom Metazoa; phylum Mollusca; class Bivalvia; order Lucinida; family Thyasiridae; genus Conchocele; species Conchocele bisecta. Next base: position 59,985,522 of record CM055269.1, read on the forward strand.
AAAATATACTTTGCTAGATAAGAATACTTTGCAATGTTGGTGAAATAGGCTACAGGTCTCATTAGAATCTGCAAAAAAGAGCATTTATAATTTGCTTCAATCTCACTGTGGTCTGCCTGGGTATTGGCTATGGCTTTCAGATTGCACATGTTGCTCTGAAGGCATATTTCTCTTTATTGTACATGAATGTTTATTAAGAATTAACAATTAGAAATTGGCCATTAGAAATTTTAAAATACTTTTAACACGGCCAAAAAATCCCGATATGAAACTGTTTTCATTTGAATTTCAGATGGATCAAAATTGATAACATATAGGTGTTTACAATTGATTGACTGAAAGGAAATTTTTGTCTGTTCAACAAATTTAGAGTCAACCAAAGCAAGTGAGCAGGTGCTCATGGATACCCCCGGCCATCACCTGGACTGATAAACTAAATCATTAATGCAAATTTCGAAATGTTAAGCTTACACGCTACAAGTGAATGGACAGACAGACAAATGAACGGATGTACGACTGGACGGAAAGGCGAAAACTATATACCCCTCAGCATACATCATAAATGAGGGGTACAAATACAGTGTATATAAGGATTCCGCTGGGGAAAATAAAAAAATTGCCACTTAAAATTATTTTTTTTTAAAAATGTTTCTTTCGAAAATTGCAATTTTTTATCGCCAATTCTTTATTTTTATTGCCAATTGCGAAAGTGGCGATCGCCAACGGAATCCCTGTGTATATAAGGATTACCCGTATCTCGGGCTCCACTGTGAGACAGTACGGTTGGTTCTGGTATTGCTGTATTTCACCCGTGATCTCGGCAACTTTCCGCCGCTTTGAGAAGTTGATGAGACCTTCCTGACCACCTCGCTTCAAGAAGTCGGGATTTCCTTCTTCGGTCTTCAGGATGTTTGTTAAATACATCCCTGTGAAATACATGTACAACATGGAATTACGCATATGGAATTTATTCAACGGTAATTTTCCAGCTTTACTCCTGCCTGACAAAACTAGGTTTATGTCATTACTGGCTGGAGAAATGGGGATTACGGGTTTTGCGACCAGTGTAGATCCAGATCAGCCTGTGCATCCGCACAGTCTGATCAAGATCTGCACTGTTCGTTATTCCATGATTGAAACACCTGTCATGGTTCTAACAAGCAATATAGATCGCTATCAGGCTACACAAGTGTGATATTTGGCCAGGATCTACACTGGTCACAGAAAACCATAAGTCTCATTGCTCCAGTCACAGCTACATTTCTGGCTAGTATTGTTTCTGATCATATGCAACACTTGAGCATCCTCATAAACTTGCAAATTGTTCACAAGAGGATTAGAAAACAGTGTAGACCATGATCAGACTAGTTTTGTCAATCAAGAAATTTATGCATATCCATTATTCATATAGGTCACCAAGGAATGGCACACAGGGTGGGTATATGACATGTAGGTCACAAAGGAATGGAACACAGGGTGGGTATATGACATATAGGTCACCAAGGAATGGAACACATGGTGGGTATATGACATGTAGGTCACCAAGGAATGGAACACAGGGTGGGTATATGACATATAGGTCACCAAGGAATGGAACACAGGGGGGCATATGACATGTAGGTCACAAAGGAATGGAACACAGGGTTGGTATATGACATATAGGTCACAAAGGAATGGAACACAGGGTGGGTATATGACATATAGGTCACAAAGGAATGGAACACTGGGTGGGCATATGACATGTAGGTCACAAAGGAATGGAACACAGGGTGGGCATATGACATGTAGGTCACAAAGAAATGGCACACAGGGTGGGTATATGACATATAGGTCACCAAGGAATGGAACACAGGGTGGGTATATGACATGTAGGTCACAAAGGAATGGAACACAGGGTGGGTATATGACATATAGGTCACCAAGGAATGGAACACAGGGTGGGTATATGACATGTAGGTCACAAAGGAATGGAACACAGGGTTGGTATATGACATATAGGTCACAAAGTAATGGCACACAGGGTGGGTATATGACATGTAGGTCACAAAGGAGTGAGTGAGTGAGTGAATAGGGTTTAACGTCCGCTTTTCTGACATAGAGGTACAAGCCTCAGGGAGTCTACACGCAGACGGGTCAACGGGGTCGAGTCCCATATCCACCTGTCCAAGGGGGGTAAATCCCAACTTCAGAACTCAATATTTACAATCAAAATATATATTCAGTCCTGAAATTAGAACAACCTGATCTGGTGCCAGGCCCTCGCCACACCAGCATCATTTATCCCATCCCCTAAAAGTAATAGGATTAGCGCTAATCTTACTTTTATATATGGGGCATAGCCCGACTCAACTCTCACATACAAGAAAGCCAAAAATGTACATGAGGGCCAAATCCGGTATAGTGGGTTCCGGAAAGTATGAACCCAATCGTTAAGCCAGTTTAGTCGCCTTTTACGACAAGCAATGGCTACTGCAGCACTATTCTCAGGATCAGTTGATCCCGCCCCGGTGAGGTCACAAAGGAATGGAACACAGGGTTGGTATATGACATATAGGTCACAAAGTAATGGAACACAGGGTGGGCATATGACATGTAGGTCACAAAGGAATGGAACACATGGTGGGTATATGACATGTAGGTCACAAAGGAATGGCACACAGGGTGGGTATATGACATATAGTTCACCAAGGAATGGAACACAGGGTGGGTTTATGACATATACGTCACCAAGGAATGGAACACAGGGTGGGTATATGACATATAGGTCACCAAGGAATGGAACACATGGTGGGTAATATGACATATAGTCACCAGGAATGGAACACATGGTGGTATAAGGAACAGGTAGGTCACAGGATGGGACACAGGGTGGGTATATAGACAATATAGGTCACCAACCGGAATGGAACACAGGTGGGAAGGGGGTATATGGCATAGGTCACCTAGGAATGGACAAAGTGGGTATATGGCATATAAGGTCACCAAGGTGGGAACACAGTGGGTATATGGTATAGGTCACCAGGAATGGAACAAAGGTGGGTATATGCAGGTCACCAAGGAATGGAACACATGGGTATATGGCATATAGGGTCCACCAAGGAATGGAACACAGGGTGGGTATATGGCATATAGGGTCACCAAGGAATGGAACACAGGGTGGGTATATGGCATATAGGTCACAAAGGAATGGAACACATGTGGGTATATGGCATATAGGTCACCAAGGAATGGAACACATGTGGGTATATGGCATATAGGTCACCAAGGAATGGAACACAGGGTGGGTATATGGCATATAGGTCACCAAGGAATGGAACACAGGGTGCGTTTATGGCATATAGGTCACTGAGGAATGGAACACAGGGTGGGTTTATGGAAAGCAGCTTACCTAGGAATGGAACACAGGGTGGGTATATGACATATAGGTCACCAAGGAATGGAACACAAGGTGGGTATATGGCATATAGGTCACCTAGGAATGGAACAAAGGTGGGTATATGGCATATAGGTCACCAAGGAATGTAACACATGTGGGTATATGGCATATAGGTCACCTAGGAATGGAACAAAGGTGGGTATATGGCATATAGGTCACCAAGGAATGGAACACATGTGGGTATATGGCATATAGGTCACCAAGGAATGGAACACAGGGTGGGTATATGGCATATAGGTCACCTAGGAATGGAACAAAGGTGGGTATATGGCATATAGGTCACCAAGGAATGGAACACATGTGGGTATATGGCATATAGGTCACCAAGGAATGGAACACAGGGTGGGTATATGGCATATAGGTCACCAAGGAATGGAACACAGGGTGCGTTTATGGCATATAGGTCACTGAGAAATGGAACACAGGGTGGGTTTATGGAAAGCAGCTTACCTAGGAATGGAACACAGGGTGCGTTTATGGCATATAGGTCACAGAGGAGGGTGAACCCCACAGGGTGGGGGTTTATGGAATGCACTTACCTAGGAATGGAACACAGGGTTGGGTTTACTAATGCAGCTTACCTAGGAATGGAACACAGGGAGGGTATGGAGCAGTACTAGGTCCTGGAACACAGGGTGGTATGGAGCAGGCTACCTAGGAATGGAACACAGGGTGGGTGTATGGAATGCAGCTTACCTAGGAATGGAACACAGGGTGGGTTTATGGAATGCAGCTTACCTAGGAATGGAACACAGGGTGGTATGGAACGCAGCTTACCTAGGGATGACCTAGGAATGGAACACAGGGTGCGTTTATGGAATGCAGCTTACCTAGGAATGGAACACAGGGTGGGTTTATGGAATGCAGCTTACCTAGGAATGGAACACAGGGTGGGTTTATGGAACGCAGCTTACCTAGGAATGGAACACAGGGTGGGTTTATGGAACGCAGCTTACCTAGGAATGGAACACAGGGTGGGTTTATGGAACGTAGCTTCTCTGTATACTTCTTGAAGTGGTCCGAGTTCAACTCCTTCGAGTCATTCAACAACTTGATGTGTCGGTGGTTCACCTCCTATAAATATGATTATTTATACTGTAGGTCTAGTTACGCCATATGTTTGAACACAATTGGCTTTTCTGTGACCACATCTCACGTTTCTGTAAGTGGGCTAGACAAAAAAATAGTGAAAGGGTTTACCATCCCAACAGCAGCTATGGTCATATAGAGACAGGGCCTCATTCGAAAGATCAGTTAGATACACATTTTATGAAGTAGTCTTTCATGCTTAACCCTTAGACCACTATCTTATTTTTTTGTCGTCTGCTGTTTATTTTCCATCATCAAAAACATGCTTTGACAGCACTTTAGAATAATTTACAGCATGCTTTGACAGCACTTCAGAATCATTTCCATTGGAAATGATTCTAAAGTGCTGTCAAACCATGTTTTTATTGAGAAATAAGGCAAGATATAAATGCAACAGCAGACGACAATTGTTGTGAGTAGCGGTCTAAGGGTTAAGGATTGGATTGGACCCATGGTATAAAGCGCAGACTGGACCCATGACATAATTATTGAAGTACAATGCTCTAACCAATGACATCTATGTGCTACCAACGTAGGCCCAGATTAGCCTGCGCATCTGCGTTGCCTGATTAGGGCTCACACTGTTCACCAATCCGGCACTGAAGTCAACTTACTGCTATCAGAAAATTGATTGGAGTCCAATCAGATTGTGTGAATTCAAAAGCATAACAGGATCTAAAATTGTATAAAAAATTCTAAGATCCACTTTCTGATTATGAACACAAATCTCATGGACCAGCCCAACTAAATTGCCTTCCATGTAACTCACATTGAACGTGTGTTCGAGGCGGTGCACGGGGGCGGAGTTGAGAGCACTGACGACCTCGAGGACGCCGTTGAAGTTGTTGAGCTCCTGGAAGACGGCCATGATCTCGATACAGCGACTCACGATGGCCACCCGCTCCTCCAGGTTCTCCGACTCAATGATGCACTTCTCCAGCCAGAACGTCAACTACAATAGAGCAGGATGGATTGTCAATTGCCGTCTGTTTGGAGTTTTCAGCTGACAAATTATTTTGTGGTGATTTTCCACCGACAGTACTCAGGGTCTTTATCTTGAGTATGTTTTGGTGATTTTACACTAATAATTTATCTTGAATATACTCGAGTAATTTTCAACTGACACCATTCATTGTCATTTATCTTGAGAAGGTTTGGGTTTTTTAACTGACACCATTCAGCGTCATTTATCTCGGGATTTTCCACTGACAATATTAAAAGGTAATTTATTTTGAGTAGTTTTGGGGATTTTCCACTGACGATATCAGAGGTCATATATCTTCGGTAGGTTTTAGGGTTTGTCCACTGATGATATTCAAGGCAATTTATCTTGAGTAAGTTTTGCGTATTTTCTACTGATGATATTCAAGGTCATCTCGAGTCGGTTTAATGGATTTTCTACTGATGATATTAAAATTCACTTTATCATGAGTTGCTATGGGAAGTTTCTACTGATGATGTTCACAGATATTTATCGTGAATAGGCTTTGGGATTTCGCCACTGACAATATTCATTTATTTTGAGCAAATTTTGGGAATCTTCCACTGAGAATAGTCAAGGTCATTTATCTAGAGTAGGGTTGGGGATTTTCTACTGCCAATATTCAGGGTCATATAATGCTATTTAAAATAGTGTAGGTAATGGGGATTTTCTTCTGAAGAGTCATTTATCTCAAGTATATTTTGGAGACTTCCTCTAATGATATTAAAATTAATTCATCTCAGGTTGGTTTTGAGATTTTCCACTCACCATATTGGAGAGGTCAATCATCTTGAGTAGGTTTGGCGATGTTTTCATCTTGTTCTGCTTCATCCAGACACTACCAACAAGCTCGGACGGCTGGACGGCCCGGTACAGGTCAAACTCCAGCAAGGTCACCTGCCGTGCGATCTCTATCGGGTGTAACTGTGGCAACATCAGCAGGAACTTTTTATTGGTCAGTTATCATCATATGGTACTTAACCCATATAAGTCTAAGGATACAATAATTATTGTTGAATAAATGTCATTGTTTTCTTAATTTCTCCATAAAGGTATACATGTATGTTGTTACCACTCATTAGAAATGTTACGTCAGCATGGTTTAAGTGAGTGGTAGCACAATATATGCTTTCGAGAAAATACAGATCTTTTCTGTTGAAAGTTTCATACTACAGTGGAACATCTCTAAACCAGACACCCTGGGAGGTCCCCAGTGGAACCTCTCTAAACCAGACACCCTGGGGACCTATCTAAACCAGTGGAACCTCTCTAAACCAGACACCCTGGGAGATCCCCAGTGGAACCTCTCTAAACCAGACACACTGGGAGGTCCCCAGTGGAACCCCTCTGAACCAGACACCCTGGGAGGTCTCCAGTAGAACCCCTCTAAACCAGACACCCTGGGAGGTCACCAGTGCAAACCTCTCTAAGCCGGACACCCTGGGGAGGTCCCCAGGGTGTCCGGCTTTAATAGAGAGATTTCACTGTAAATCAGACATTTGATGATTCTGATTCACAGTTGTGTGCTATGCGATTGCGGTCATACATTATCACCTGAGATAAATGACAAAGAAACTCATCAAAAATATGTGCCCAGTTTAGAGGGGTTCCACTGTACTATAATTGTATCCTGTCTCTAATGTGTTACTATACAGGTATCTGATCACATTGGTTTAGAACACTATGCAATAATGTGTGCTTAATTGTATGATTATATTTAAATTATTATAAAACTATAAAAAAATCGCAAACAGTTTTTATTTCCATTTCCACAGCAATAGGCTAATAAAGATGTGATATTCAAAGAATAACAACATAAATATATGTAACAAAACAGTTTATTTACACCACTGTTTGTGTGAGAGCGACGACTTACGGTATATATATCAAATTGCTCCTTGATGTGGGTAAGGTGCCACTCGATCTGGGGTGGGGTCTTCTGGTAGGTGAACTCTCGTTCCGTGTTCGGGTACTCCATCTACACGTACATGGGCACCAGCATTATACATAGAGAACACGCAAGGCTAGGAAACATGCAGAAATTCCACTTCTCACCAATCATATTTATAATGGATATCACAACAGAAATACATGTTAAATATTAAACAAGAATTCCGCCAAAGAAGCGGTGTCGCACCTGCCGAGGCATTTGACCGTAACATGATCATCACAAAAACCGTCAAAGTGCATGCTTAAAACATGAAAAAAGTAAAGGTTGAAGAAACTTTTTGACATAAAAAATGTCTAAGTGTTTCCACAACCATATGAAGGTAAAAAAGGTCAAGGTCATGTTAATGGCAGCATGAGTGTGTTCCAAATGCTCACATGTATCACGTGTCCAAATATTGAAGCAATCCGACAAGTAATATTAAAGTCGTACCATGATGACGAAGCTTGCACAAACGTTTTGACATTTCGGACGACACGGACGACGACGACGGAAAAAGCAGCGACTATAGTCATGCCTTCTGCTGAAGCAGGCGCGACAAAACTATATTGAAAGTAATAGATGGACCAATGAAATAACACAATGTCCAACTAGCCAACATACCCGTCTGTGGATGACCTTGAGGATAGAGTCGGCCATCTTGCGCATGGCCTTGCCCTTGATGGTGCCAAGGAACTTCTTGAGTGAGTCGAGCAAACTGTTGTCACGCTCAAAGTCGTAGAAGTGGTGGTCCACCCAGTGGCGCAGCACGTTCACAACTCTGTCACATACAGAGCACCAGATAAGGAGTGTATTGGTGTATTTTACACATTTATTTTAGCTGAATATGCATTGATTTTCAAAAGTCAAGAGTACCAAGTACGCACAACAATTTTCAAATAAAATTTACAATTCACTTATGTGAGCTGCAAAAAGCAAACACTGTTTGCTTTTTGCAGCCTCAAATAAGTAAATTGCCAACATTTTTGCTCACTTATATGCGATAAACTCAATAATCCATTATATATATATATAACCAAAAAAATGCATTGAATTTGATATCAGTGGGTATAATACTCTGTAGTCAGAAGACTTATCTGGAGATATGACAAACATCCACGTTTGTGAATGCAAAAACATGAATGTACTCATTGATGAGAAATAATGCAAAATCAACAAGAGTGTCAAAGGTTAGAAATTAGAATATATGTTTATGACGGCATGGCCAGTAAACAAGAAGTGGTGGCCCACACAGTACCGCAGCACATTCACTACTCTGTCATGGACAAACATATATGAATATGCCATTACAGGCTGAGGTTACACAATTTTGTATAGGAGATAAAAATAATTCTCTTAATTATGCATGGAAGTATATGTTGTTACCACTCATCTGAACCATCTCAGCGAGATGGTTCAAATGAGTAGTCACAATATACATATTTTGAACAGTAATGGGAACAAGAAAATGTGGCCTGTCGGCACATACATGCCCCCCGTGGGAAATTAGAGAAACTTTTTAACTGGACCCACATTCGGACGGACGGACATACATCCATTAGTGGTTACGGAATAAGTTTCATTGTTTTCTTTCGTCTTAGGCCACACCTCCAACCACCGAAGATCCTGATCGTGCACCCGGACAGACACATAGTCCAAACCATGCCAGACGGATGGACGGACGCATAGTCCAGACTCTATATGCCTCTTGGCTATACTTAGACTGGTCATAAAAATAGCAAAATAGCAAAAGTTCTTTCAAGTTGTTCACACCTCATACATGGGTATTCAGCATGAAATTGGTGAATCAGCGACAGAAACACAATTATATTGACTGACTGGCAATCAACATAGCCCCTGATCAGACTGGAGATGAGCATATTGATATGGTGCAACATCGGTCACAAACATCGTCAGTCGGGGGATCATACAGCTCGTAGTCACTGACCTGAATTGCACTGGTTTGACATACTCCTTGCGGAAGCGTTTGAGATCGTCTCGCATCTGGAGGTTGTCGTCCTCTGGGTCTATCTTGCTTGCTATCGGCAGGCCGGGGATGTCAAACCTGACGGAGGAACGTAAGATGTGAATAGAAATGCCATCGCTACATATCCCCTTGCAAGACTTACTAGAGCAAGTGAGCAGGGGCTCATGGATACCCCTGGCAGCTGCCTGGGCTGACAAATAAAAACATTGCAAATTTCGAAAATGTTATGTTTGTCTTATGGATGGACAGATGAACAGACGTCCCTATATGACACCCCTTATATGATATATCCATTGTTTTTCAAACAAAAGAATGACTACACAATAGGCTTAAGATGTAACAAAATAAGCTGTATTGTTTTCTTTTGTCTTAGGCCACACCTCCAACCACCTAAGATCACAAACGTGTGCCCAAATGGATGGCCCAACGGACATATGAACGGATGAGCAACATATGACCGGACAGAAAGGCAAAAACTACATACACATCGGCATACTTTGTAACAAGTTGAACATAACTACTAACTCCAACCGACCAGCCATGATACTGGATGTAGACACCCATGGGGCATACAGGAGACCCATTACATGCAGCCATACATTGCTGCCAAATAGTATCAGACCTTGTTGAGGATATTCTATTAGTATTACATGTTTTAGCAACTCAACTTTTCATACAAACAAGAAAATGTGGCCTGTCGGCACACAAATGCCCCCAGTGGCAGATTGAAGAAACTGTGGCAAAGTTAATAAAACAAGAAAATGTGGTCTGTTGGCAACCGAATGCCCCCGGTGGCAGATTGGCAAAGTTAATTAACAGACAGTGCTAATTATTCATAAGCACAGTTGTGAAGGTCAAATGGTGATGGTCATATTATGGGCAGCATGGATGTGTGGCATTTGTCCACAGGTTTGATGTATTAAAATATTAAAGTAATCCATCGAGGGATATAGAAGTTATGACAGAATTGAGAAACTCGACGCAAACTTATTAATGTGTGAAAAAGTTCAAAGTTGTCAAGGTCAAAAGGTCAAGGTCATATTAAGGGCAGCATGGATGTGTGACATTTGTCCACAAGTATGAACTGCTGCGGTATTGAACTATTAAAGCAATCCTTCAAGAGATATAGAAGTTAGGACAGAATTTCGAAACTCCGGCAAACTTCTTAATGTGTGAAAAAGTTCAAAGGTGTGAAGGTCAAAAGGTCAATGTCATATTAAGGGCAGCATGGATGTGTGGCATTTGTCCACAAGTATGCTGTGTTGAAACATTTAAATAATCTTTCACGGAATATAGAAGTTTAAAATGACAATTGAGAAACTCCGGCGAACTTCTTAATGTGGGAAAAAGTTTAAGGTGTCAATGTCATATTAAGGGCAACATGGATGTGTGTCATTTGTCCCCAAATATGCTGCGTTGAAATATTTAAGTAATCCTTCAAGGAATATAGAAGTTATGACAGAACTGAGAAACTCTGGCAAACTTCTTAATGTGGGAAAAAGTTCAAAGTTGTGAAGGTCAAAAGGTCATATTAATGGCAGCTCAAAATGTGACATTTGTCCACAGATATACTGTGTTGAAATATTTAAATAATCTTTCAAGGGATATAGAAGTTATGACAGAATTGAGAAACTCCGGCGAACTTAAGATATAGACACACGGATGGACGCACATACACAGTCCAAACCCTATATGCCTCCGGGGGTATAACAATTTAATGTGTGAAAAAGTTCAAAGTTGTGATGGTCAAAAGGTCAAGGTCATATTCAGGACAGCATGGATGTGTGGCATTTGTGCACAAGTATAATGTATTGAAATATTATAGTGATCCTTCAAGGAATGTGGAAGATATGACAGAATTAAGAAACTCCGGCAAAATTCTTCATGTGTGAAAGAGTACAAAGTTGTAATGGTCAAAAGGTCAAGATCATATTAAGGGCAGCATGGATGTGTGGCATTTGTCCACAAGTATGCTGTGTTGAAATATCGAAGTAGTCCATCAAGAGATATAGTGTTATGACAGAATTGAGAAACTCCGGCGAACGTCTTAATGGTGAAAAAGTTCAAAGTTGGGAATGTCAAAAGGTCAAGGTCATATTAAGGGCAGCATATATGTGTATGCTGTGTTGAAATATGTAAGTAATCCTTCAAGGGATATAGAAGTTAGGACGAAAATGAGAAACTCCTGCAAACTTCTTAATGTGTGTTTGTTTGTTTATTAGTGTTTAACGGCCTATCAACAACTACGGTCATGTAAGGCCGGGCAAACGGGTTCGATCCCATTTTAACCTGCTGCATTGGGGGGGAAAATCCCAAAATCAGAACGGAATATTTAAATCGAGAACAAATATATTCAGCCCTGCCAGGTCCATACCACACCAAAGTCACTTGGCCTCTTCCCCTAAAATAGGATTACGAATATCGTAATACTCACATAAGGGGTATAACCAGATTCAACTGTCACATACAAAATGCCAGACGTATGTGAGGGCCAAACCAGGTCTCCAGTCGGGATTCCGGTAAGGATGAACCCCGATCGTTAAATTACCCATCGCGTGCTCCCACCTGCCACCCACTCTTAATGTGTGACAAAGTTCAAGTTGTGAATATCAAAAGATCAAGGTCATATTAAGGTCAACATGCATGTGTAGCATTTGTCTACAAGTGTGCGGTATGGAAATATTGAAGTAGTCCATTAAGGGATATAGTAGTTATGACAAAATTGAGAAACTCCGGTGAACAGCTTAATGTGTGAAAAAGTTCAGAGTTGTGAAGATCAAAAGGTCAAGGTCATGTTAAGGGCAGCATATGTGTGGAATTTTACATGGAATGCTGTGTTGAAATAGTATTTAAGCAATCCCTCAAGGGATATAGTAGTTATGACATAATTGAGAAACTCTAACAAACTTTTTAATGTGCCGGAAACACGGACGGACTGCTATACCGGTAAAAACTAGACCATCTTTGTTATGGTAGGTTACAAATGTGACTGTGTCACTGGTGAAAAGGTGCTTAAGGACTTTGCAACCATTGTAGACTCAGATTAATTGGCACATCCATGCAGTCTGATCAGGGTCTATACTGATCGTCATCCATAATGCTGGAAACCAGTAGGATTGAACCAATATACTAGCAGTTGGATTGGCCACAAGTTACAGTATTTGAGTCCTGGCTGAGAATAGCTTCCTTAACCATTTCAACACTACAGACCACTTCCGTAATATTTGCAAACAGTGTAGATCATGATGAGCCATCTCATCAAGATCTGCACCATTTGTGATTTTTTACAAAATGACTCCCTTTTCTGCCTAATGGAACAGTCAAATTTAACATGAAATAGCCCATGTCAGTTACTTCGGGGTGAAGGGTTAAAATGTGTGTGGTCAGTGTAGTCCCAGATCAGCCAACACTGGCAGCAATTCTGTCAATTGAACATTGTTTATATTCCTGGGCCCGGTTGCTCAAAGCTTCAGTTAGCTTAATAGACTGTTAAATCCTTAGCATTGCTAAGGATTTAACAGTCTGTTAAGCTAACTGAAGCTTTGAGCAACCGGGCCCAGATTAACAACATCAATCAAGCTCCGATTGTATCAGCAAACATGATGACCACTATGATCTACACTGGTCACAAAAGTTTTCTCAGTTGATGGCCTATGTCTCCAGCAGTGGCAAGAAATTTGGGTGTGGTTGGAGAAATAGGGATTATGGGATTTGTGACCCATGTTCTCCTGATCAAATATCACACTGCTGTAGCCTGAAAACAACCTACATTCATTGTTCGAACCAGGACAGGTGTTTCATTGATGGAATGGCAAACAGTGCAGATCCTGATCAGCATGTGCGGATGCACATGCTGATCTGGATCTACACTGGTCGCAAAACCTATAAGCCTCATTTCTCCAGTCACAGGGAGAAATACCAAAAAACGTCCATACCTCTCTGTAAGTAGGTCGAGTAACTGCTGTGGACTACAGAAGGACCGATACGTGGTCAGGAATGTGCGAACAAACTTTGGTTCGGCATACATATGGTACGTGAGCCGTTCCACCAACTTCAAAAGGGTCCCGCCCTTTATTAGAGGGTTCTCCGTGGAATTCGGGCTCTGATCCTCAAACACGATATTGTCCTCCGAGTCTTCTATCGCAAATCTGCAATGGTGTGGATGGTCATGGGGCAGGCTTATAACATTTCTGAGCAGGTGCTCGGTTTGTATACTCGAAATCAGAAATTTTGATTTGATTGAATGGTGTTTAATGGCCTGTCAACAGACTCATTTTAGCTCATCCAAGAGCACTGTTACTGTAAACATGAGATTATGGGGGTCCTTGTGCTAGGTGCTCATTTTTTTTGCCGTAGCAGCAGAACTACCATACAACTGTATTGATGCCAGTAATCTATCTAAAAAATCATCCTCTCACCGGTATTGATCTGGAGGGGGAATTTTCAATGGCTGTTGTTTCTCTTCATCTCGCAGTATTGTGTCCAACTGTCTCTCCAACATACTGCAACACAAATGGACAAGCATGGTTTATTTATAGGCTATGCTTGTGGATCGTCTAACTTTCAGTCTTCGAATTTAGCCGCTGGTCCGATGCCTGAGGCCAGTAAAATTTCCGACGGGCCAGTAAAATTCAGAAGCTGGCAGGCCCGGCGGACCAGCAGAATTTTTTTTGTTTTTATTCTCTTTGCTACATGAACGGCTGTTCCATTTACCTCTTTATAGTTGTGGCTAGTTGATATTATCGTTATTTACTTGACAAAAATACAATTATCTTGCTTCCCTAACAGTTAATAATTGTTTGTGTATGCTGGTACACCAGAATTATGGTAAAACATTACCATTTTAAAACTTGATTAACTATTTTATTTTGTGTGTTCAATTAATGTAATAGCCGATTTCTGACATGTGTGTATTAAATGTTTTCAAACACGACTTTTCCATTACAAAAATCGATAAATATAGTACATTGACCATAAAATATATATTTTCTATGTTTACACAAAGTGTCTTCGATTCAGACAAACTGCAGAAAGCACAAAACTTAGCTAAGCTAGGCGAGATGTAACCTAATTTTGTCTGCACCCAATAGCCGACAGATTTTCAGTTTCTGAAGAGGGGGGAGTCAACAAAACATGGGGGGGGGGGTAGGGGGGGGCACTAATCGTACCGGCTCCTTCGGGCCGACAATTAACGTCTGGACCGATTGGCATTCTGAAATTTTAGGAGCCCTGGTAGGTATTGAGTCAGAGTGACCGTGATGAGAGCGATGATGACCAAGACAGAGATGATGACCAGATGGAGATGTCGGAAGATCTAGTTTATAAAACATTGATATCTTGAGACCAATCATTAAAACAACATTATATTGACTTGTTTTTATTCTGATTATACAACTACTATACAAGCATATATATACTTTTATGATAATATTATATTTATACATAGTACCGCATAATTTTTCGGGCCAGTAAAATTTTGTTTGGGCCAGTAACTTTGGGAAGTTGACTGGCCCGGAGGGCCAGTGGTTTGAAAAGTTTTTTGTGAAAACTGAATTTTTGTCACTAACATGATCACTTTACTTTGTCTTGTAGTTTAACGTCCCTTCAGTGAAGTTTAGTTTCAGTCAGCAACTGTAAAATGATTCCCCTTTCGTTCGCTCAGTGGTTTTTATTGTCTATCATTGGTGGCCATGCCCTGCATTCTGAAGGTTGTGTACAGACCATGGCAGTCTGTTGCTTAAAACCTCTGTAAGCTTAATGGATTCTTACATCCTTAACAAAGTTCAGGATTTAACACTCTGTTAAGGTAACAGAGGTTTTGAGCAACCAGGGTCCGGTTGCTCAAAACCTCTGTTAGCTTAACAGACTGTTAAATCCTTAGCAATGCTAAGGATTTAACAGTCTGTTAAGCTAACAGAAGCTTTGAGCAAACGGGCCCAAACCCTGGAAAAAATCTGTAGAGTCATGCTCTGTATGATATGTATACAAGCTGATCAGAGCTATAAAAAGCAAGAAAATATGGCCCGTCAGCAAACGATTGCAAACAGTGGCAGATTGGAGAAACGGCATGAGCTAAAAATAACTTTAAACTCTGTTGTTGTTGCGGTGAGTGATTGTGAAATGCCCACGGGTATATATTGACATAATTTGCGACCGTTCATCAACATTGATATACCTGTAATGGAAGACCATCAACCAATCAGATTGCATGTTATTTATAGAGTGCATAAGACAGGATATTAGATGGTGGCATGCATACCTCCTGGTTTGGAGAATGATTAAGGCAGCCATCCAGTTGCTCTTCTCCTCTGAAGTTTTGGCAATCAGGAACACAGTACTACCCTGGTCCTTTGTATGTAGCTCAAACAGGTTCTTCGAGTCTGAAATTGTTCACGGGCTGATGGATCTATTATGACTGATGGATTGATTGACTGATGGATTGACTGATGGACCATTTGACTGATGGATCGATTGATTGTGTGTTTGACTCTTTAATTGGTTGTATGAATGGGGCCAGTGCTCAAAAAACTTACCGTATGTACTGCGTTTAAAGCTCAAAATCAGCAAGTTTAATTGATCAGTATTGACCAAACAAATTTCCTGATTTTGAGTATGATTGTGGAGTTTTACAGAATGTTTTACAAGCACCGAACTTGATGTAGCTGGATAATAGACAACTTTGTTAGCTAAATTCATAACATATGGTTTGCTGACAAAGTCAAACAGAGTACACACTGGTCAGGCTGACCTGGGTCATTACTGATTGTACAGGCAACGAGCCTGGATTTGTCAGACATGGCCAATATGTTACTCTAAATCAGTACCACTGATGGATGTACCACTCAAAAACTTTATAAAGCAATTAGAAAATGTGTTGAACACAAATGCCCCACATATCGCTTTGATAGTAAACGAGGCAACATTTCAAGTCCAAAAGGGGGAGATAATCTATGGCTCTGTGTCAAAGCAAAAATAGAAAATCATTGTGTGCATCTACACACCATAAAGAAGCAACATACCAAGTATCAAGGCAAAATAGTGAAATTCTAAGTCGAAAAGGGGGAGATAATCCATGACCCAGGTATCAAATAAAAAATTGAAATAAACTTTGCACATCTAATTATCATAAGGAAGCTACAGCCCAAGTTTCAGGTCTGTAGCTAGTACGGTTTAAAAGTTTTACGAGCTATAATGCAAAATTGTGAAATTCTTAGTCAAAAAGGGGGAGATAATCCATGGCCTGGGGGTCGAATCAAAAATCAAAATAAACCTTTTGCATTTACTCATCATAAGGAAGACACATACCAAGTTTCAGGTATGTAGCTAGTACAATTTAAAAGTTTTACGAGTTACAAGGTTGGTGACGGAAGGACGAACAGGACGGACAAGGGTAACACTATGTTCATCCCTATTGTTCTGTAGCCACATAAACCCATTTTTAGCCACATAAAATCACGGAACAATAGAATATTACATAACCTATTGTTCTCCTAGCCACATATGTATCCATTTGTAAGCTTGGACAGTCGGACGGACGGACGGACGGACGTTCTTACAGTACTATACTTATGTGGACATCACATGTTAAATATTAGCCACATAAAACGATTTTTAGCCACATAAAAGGATTTTTTAGGTGGCTAATTGTAACCAACCCTATCCTTTACTAAGTCCATAACCCTGTGGGGCTAGCCACATAAGTACCCTAATGTGTGCCCGGACGGACGGACGGACGGACGTTCTGACGGACGTTCTTACATTAGGGTACATATGTGGCTTATCACATGTTAAATATTAGCCACATAAAACGATTTTTAGACACATAAAACGATTTTTTAGGTGGCTAATTGTAACCAACCCTATCCTTTAACAAGTCCATAACCCTGTGGGGCTAGCCACATAAGTACCCTAATGTGTGCCCGGATGGACGGACGGACGGACGGACGGACGGACGGACTCCCTGAAGTGACGTTGTGGGGTTTGTTGCATGTGGGGTTTTTGGCCAAGTCTTTTGGGGTTTTTTGGGTGCTATTTGTGGGGTGCAAACAATGCTAAAGGTGTTATCTCGCCTATACTAACTTGCTCTCGTTTTCTTATGTCTCCTGCATGCACTTGTGGGGTATTTGGGTTTGATCAGTGAAGTACAATATGTACTTGTGGGGAAATTTAGTCAGCCATTGTTTGTGGGGTTTGGATGGACGGACGGTTTTGACCATCACCCTCTGGGGTGTCAATTTTTTATTGCTTTTTTGGGCTTTTCAGAAGTGATGGAGTTCATTAAGATATAGTTGCGTATGGGGTGCACCCCACATGCAACAAAAACCCCACATGCATATCATGTACTCGTGAATCACCCCACGTCACTTCAGGGAGAGCGGACGGACGGACGGACGGACGGACGTTCTTACTTTCAGGTAACTATGTGGCTTATCGCATGTTAAATATTAGCCACATAAAACCACTTTTAGCCACATAAAACGATATCTTAGGTGGCTAATTGTAACCAACCCTATCCTTTAACAAGTCCATAACCCTGTGGGGCTAGCCACATAAGTACCTGAATGTCTGCCCGGACGGACGGACGGACGGACGGACGTTCTTACAGTACTATACTTATGTGGCTTATCACATGTTAAATATTAGCCACATAAAACGATTTTTAGCCACATAACCCTGTGGGGCTAGCCACATAAGTACCCTAATGTGTGCCCGGACGGATGGACGGACGGACGGACGGATGGACGGACGAACTTACATTTCGGACCTTAGGGGGTACTTGCTATATAAAAGATCAAAGGAAATACCCCGTAAGACACAATAGGCTTACGGGGTACGGAATAAGTTCCATTGTCTTCTATTGTCTTAGGCCACGCCCCCTACCCCATAAGTACCCTAATGTGTGCCCGGACGGACGGACCGGACGGACGGACACGAACGGACGGATGGACGGACGGACGGACGGACGGACGGACGGACGGACACGGACGTTCTTACATTAGGGTACATATGTGGCTTATCACATGTTAAATATTAGCCACATAAAACGATTTTTAGCCACATAAAACGATTTTATAGGTGGCTAATTGTAACCAACCCTATCCTTTAACAAGTCCATAACCCTGTGGGGCTAGCCACATAAGTACCCTAATGTGTGCCCGGACGGACAGACGTACGGACGGACGGATGGACGGACGGACGGACGGACGGAGACGGACGGACGGACGGACGGACGGACGGACGGACGTGTTTACTTTCAGGTAACTATGTGGCTTATCACATGTTAAATATTAGCCACATAAAACGATTTTTAGCCACATAAAAGGATTTTTTAGGTGGCTAATTGTAACCAACCCTATCCTTTACTAAGTCCATAACCCTGTGGGGCTAGCCACATAAGTACCCTAATGTCTGCCGGCCGGCCGGCCGGACGGACGGACGGACGGACGGACGGACGGACGGACGGCCGGACGGACGGACGGACAGCCGGCCGGCCGGACGGACGGACAGACACAGACGGACGGACGGACGGACACAGACGGACGGACGGACGGACGGACGGACGGACGGACGGACGGACGGACGGACGGACGGACGGACGGACGGACGGACAGACAGACAGACAGACAGACAGACAGACAGACAGACAGACAGACAGACAGAGACAGACAGACAGACACGGTGGCGACTATATGTAGCCCAAAAAGGATTGGATTTTCAGGGTACATACAAATTTAGACTGACAAGATGATATGTTTATAACATGATAAAGACTATGCAGAACAAGAGCTATCAGAAGACAATGAAGCATGCCTGGTGGTGCTTTAGTAAAACAAATATCAAGAAGAAGAGTGAAAGGAAACAGAAAATAAAATAAATTGCCCCCAATGTTCAGTTTGTGAAAGCACTAAGATTGTGACCTTGACCTTGGGGTTAGAGGGGGTCTGAGGGCCATGGATTGGCAGGGCATGATAGAGAACCATTAGAGAAAGACATGTATAACATATCAAGAAGAGAGGTGAAAGGAAACAGAAATCATAACAAATTTCCCCTAATGTTAAAATTGTGAAAGCACTAAAATTGTGACTTTGACTTAGGGGTTAGCGGGGTCTCAGGTTCGTGGATTTGTCATAGCATGATAGAGAATAATCATTAGAGAAAGGCATGTGTGAAATATCAAAACGTTTGGTGAAAGGAAACGTTAAGTTTATGAAAGCACTAAGACTGTGACCTTGGCCTTAGGGATAGCGGGGGTCTGAGCATCATGGATTTGTCACAGCATGATAGAGAATCATTAGAGAAAGGCAAGTATGAAATATCAAAATGCTCGGTGAAAGGAAACAGAAATTATAACAAATTTGCCAGTTTATGAATGCACTAAGATTGTGACCTTGACGTTGGGGTTAATGGGGTTATGATGGTCGTGGATTTTCACAGCATGATAGAGAACCATTAGAGGAAGGCATTTGTGAAATATGAAAATATTTGGTGAAAGGAAACAGAAATTGTAAAAAAATTCCCCCACCGTTAAGTTTTTGAATTGTTGAAAACAGATGGACGGACGGACGAACAGACCATTGGACGGACAGACAGACACTGACTACGACACCGGGAGTTTGCCATAAGCACTTCTTCCTTCGGAAGGCACGCTAAAAACTGGTTGAATAAATAATTCCGTAATTACCCTATGTTTTTGGACACCCTAAATATTCGGACACCTTTCTTTTTCAAGAAAATAATTATTTGCAATAATTAATATCCGTAAATGTAGGAGTATTACGGTAACACAACTTGCCAGGGTCCCTTTGGTGAAACGAGTAAGAAACAGCAAATTAATCCATACTGGTGTTATTGTAAACACAAATGACAGGCGCGCATAATCATTCAAGTATTTTGTCCAATAATTGATGCATCCAATGAAAATATATTTCCTACGATGAATCCGCGATCATAAATCTTGCAAATGCTTTGAACTGTAACGTCAAAGAACACTACAAGGTCCCGATTTTCTTTTTAAGCCTGCCAGAAACCAGAGCACACATATCATCAGACGATTACGCTGCGACCCAGCATTCATTTCACATCTAGAGCCACCGACAATTCCGCATGAACTAGTATGAATTTTGTGTCAACTTTTCAACACCATTACGGAAATATTTTTAAATCAATATCGGTGAATATGGTGACAGATCTGCGTATAATCGAGAGTGTATCTTTAACCCATTCCTTTAGGAATACATCTTTACGGATATGAAATTTATTAAATATTTTATTTTTATTTTTGTTATTTCTCAATGAAAGTATATGTGACATATACTTATAAGCGCAGAGGAAAAAATAGTTCCGCAAACATAATAGCACATGCGAGAGTGAAAGTCGCACATTCGCGGCATCTGCGGTACAGATCAAAAGACGTGTTGACCAGTCAGTTCAATTTCAAAACATAGCCTAAAGGTCACACAGTTTACAGCTTTGCGCTGAATGATGTCATCAGATAAACACCTGTCAGTTAACACGGCTGAGCGTTATCTATTTCTTCTACACAAAGCAACACACAAAATCTTGTCTCTGTAACATGTGTAGGATGTAATCGCGTCTCAAATTTGAAATTCATATCCTGTGGCAGATATTAAAATACAATTGACTTCTGTAAATCACTTTGAAAACTGACATAAATTTCGGGGCAGACATCATCATATTTTGCCGATATTGATTTTCAAAATCAGTCCTATCTTCCGTAAATGATGTTGAAAGTTGACATAAATGTCAGAGTAGATATGGAACTGGCAGTTTGATATGTCAAATCATTTATATGCGATATGGGTGGTAGTACCAGAGGCGGACCGTTTACGCGTATATAATAATGTAAATCGGTGAATGGATTATTGGTTTGCCAGTTCGATTCTTGCATGTGGCCAAAAAAAAGGGACCTGGTATAAGTTTTAAGCAGATTTCAAACGTACAGATGGACAGGACAGTCACTAGTCATCATGATCACAGCGACCCACATGTGTCTGTCGGCCAGTTCGTCCGAAATCTGTGTCACAGTTTTAAAAAAACACGTCTCACTAAGGGCTTTTCCAGAATTTTTGGTATGGGGAGGTTGGACGGCACCCGATTTAAATTTGGATGGGTGGTGAGGTGTTCCAACAAATGAATTATGTATCCATGGTGGGGTTTTCCAAAAAATGAATTTTGTGCATGGTGGGGTTTTCTAAAATTGAATTGTGTGCATTGTGGGTCTATCTTCCTAGGGTGAAATAAATCAAGGTGGCTATTTAGCAGGTGAAATAAATAAAATAAATATGGGGTCGGAATAAATTAAAAAAAAAAAGTTTTCATCGTATTTGATTTAAATCGTCCCGGGTCCGAGTTGACATGGGCCGACTTGACGGTATATTTTTTTCGGAATTACGGTGGTTTCGCTACCTGCGTGTTCGCTATCTGTATCACAGGTTGAAGTAATGGACCGAGGTATATAAATACATTAAATATGCCTAAAAGCATCAATAAATGAAGAAAAGAAATAAGCTAACCATTTTTTTGTACTCCCTCCATATACTCCATATTATATGGAGGGAGTATATGGAGGGAGTACAAAACAATGGTTAGCTTATTTCTTTTCTTCATTTATTGATGCTTTTAGGCATATTTAATGTATTTATATACCTCGGTCCGTTACTTCAACCTGTGAAGCTGATGTAACGGCGGTAAACTGAAATGGTGTACGTGACAATTGACATTTACGTTCAAACAATATTTTCACGGTGTGTAATCGATCGTATTTCCTCTCCACCCGGCTCCAGAAACACAAATTAAATCGTTTATTTCTGACTGTGTCAAACGTTTGCCCGGTCCAACAGTTTCCCCCAATGACTATGGGCTAGGTTCGACATTTCATTCCAGGTCACATCGCCGGTTTTCGGTGATAATACTGTCAACAATTAAAAATACGCACAGACACCCGGACGTCATTGTGATCACTCTGTATCGTTTTCCGCAAGCGGGCTCGACACTAATGCTATTATTCGTACAAAATATAAATGGTGTTGTCTTAGGAGTTTTTTTTACAAAACATTAGAATCGTCTAAGGAGACGATTTTCATGTGTTTCCAAAACTATTTTACTAAGAAATCAACAAATGTGAAAAGAAAACATGAATACATTGGTATTTTTTTTTACAAAACCATATTTGGACAAAATAGGAAAATCGTCTTTGGAGACGATTCTCATGTGCTGCCAAACTTGCTTTATCAAGAGATCAAACACGTGAAAATGCACTCTGTCGAGCTAATGCGTAAATATCAATTTATTGACGTGAGCGATGACGTGAGCGATGACGTGAGCGACTACATAGCATGGTTTAGATAGTTCCCCTGCCGAATTCTACAGTCACACTTTGCACGTGAAACTGGATTACCGACAGATGATTGTAAACACCATCAGGTGTGCACCCAGACCGAAAATGATATGTCGCAGGGGACGGGAGTATTATTTATGTATCTGCGCGATATTGAATACAATAGAATATCACGTTTTTGTCTCGCGATTTGGTCTCGCGTTTTCGCGGTCTTGCGTGTATAGGTCGACGATGCGATGCAGTATTGACAGTACATTAGAATCGTTTCCTAAGACGATTATCATGTTTTGTCAAATTATGTTTTAGTTGTCAAGAAATACTGAAGTTTGTCCACATTTGCTCTATTTCTTAATAAAAACATGTTTTGGCAGCACACGAGAATCGTCTCGTAATACAACGCATAGGTTGAGATTGCGAAAACGCGAAACGTGATCGCGAAATTTCGATAGGAAAACGCGAGATTCTATCAATCTCGCTATTTCGCAACCTCGCAGCGCTATCGGGCGTTTTTGATTCGCGATCTCGCACGACTTGGAAGTACGGTCTACACACACGCATGCGATTTCAACACGCATGCGTTCGACACATGTATGAGCAAACTTTCTGTCTGTAACGCCGAGATAGTCGCCCTAAGTTACAGACAGAAAAATCGGGTTGGAGCCAAACTTATTTTCAAAAGCGGAAACGAGATCGCGAAAACGCGAGACGATTCTCATGTTTTGTTGTTGAGAAATATATATATATATATATATATATAACCCCCCCCCCCCCCCGCTACATATGCTGTAACTGTCGACTATCCGCTGATCTTATCGCTATCACCAGGTGGAAGACTCGGGACCTATGACTGGGACCTATGTAATGGGATTTTCTTAATAGGCATTTTTTTGGTGTCATATGTCCGAGTCTTCCACCTGTGGTCGCTATTGTGTATTATTTTGAGTTGGTCGAAGGCGAAACGGAGGTCGGTCATATAATCAACGAATAATAACAGGACCGATGCGATTTCTAATTACCTCGCACTTTCCATTTACCGATATATTGGCAATATATTTAAAATAATTTTGATAATAAATAATTATGGGGGTTGGGGGTCAAAGAAATAATTCAATTGTATGGGTGCTGGGGGCAATACAGTAATTAATACATATGGGTGGTGTGGCAAGGGAAAATTAATAATTATGGGGGTTGGGGCAAACGAAAATAATTCAATTGTGTGGGTGGTGGGGTGAAGCGATAATTCAAAAGCATGGGTGGTGGGGTGAAGCAATAATTCAAAAGCATGGGTGGTGGGGTATGAAAATAATTTTTTTGTATGGGTGGTGGGTAAAAAAAAAAAATGCCTTCCAACCCCCCCCATACCATTAATTCTGGAAAAGCCCTAAGTGGACACGGCTACTGGCAAGACCGTGTTACGTAAGCTGAGGAGTGATCAATTTTTTCACACGCTAATTGGATTAATGTGGTGAATTGGATTTAAGTAATGCAAATAATACAGGGATTATCTTTCCAATAATAAGGTAACAAATTATTATTATAATGATCATTTAATTGCCCCATTTACAGAAAGCATCAGAGAACATTGCATTCCAGTGGTTGACGAACCTAAATGTTCGGACAGCAATTATAATAAAAAATTAACCTATATATTCGGGCAGTAAAAATAATTATTAGTTTGACACGTCCAAAAACATAGGGTTATTACGTTAAGTCACATTTTACAATATCACATCAGGTTCTATGAAAAGCATCCACCAACCATGATACTATAAACTGTAAGTTCAATATCTAGATCTAGAGAAAAACTCTTTCACAGTAGTTATGCAATGACAAACTCTTATAGCAAAGCACACAAACATATCTTACAGTGCTAATATACTGCTAATATAATTCTAGCACAAAAATATTTACACAATTCCCTAACAATTGATTGGTCCGTAGCAAGTCTCTGTCCAAAATTTATATCACAGTAAACTACTTTCCGTAACCGTTAGGCGCCGTTAAAATAATTCTTAAGAAAACGGAAAATAAACACATTTTCTTGATGAATTTATTTCAAATGCTGGAATTATATGGGGATATAAACTTGGAAAAATCGCGGGAATACTGGACGAGGCCTTCCGGCCTTCGTCCAGTATTCCCCCGACTTTTCCAAGTTTATACCCCGATAAATTCCACAAAAAGGCCATTCATTCCTATAATACCGCTAATATACAGACTATGCTCGTTACATTAAACTATCTGCAGTCAAACTACTCACAAGTCGGTCAAATCTTTGTCCCAAGTACATGTTTTCTTGTATAGTAACTCTCGTTAACTCAAATGATCGTTAACTCAAATTATTTTGCTCAGTCCCCTAGACTTTGAGTAAACGAGTGTAGACTGTACACCCCCGTGACCTTTCAGTGTGACTGGCATAGGGATTCCACTGTATTATAGTCAAACATTACACTGCAAACTGATGGACATCTTACCTTCGGTGTCCTCGCGGTCTTTCACGCTGAGTTTCCGGATGTCAAACTTCTCCTTGAGCTTAAATTCGCCTTGAGGTCCGGACACGGATGCTCGCCGCAGGTTCTGTTTACACAGCACTATCAATGCGTCAAACAGGAACACATGGCGCTCCGTGTGTTTTCCCCGTGTATGTTTGCTTAACACTCCGTCTGAAAATTGAGTGATTGTGATTGGAGGAATTATGGTAACTAGCAGCAGTGTAGACCCAGACCAGTCTGCACTATCAATGCGTCAAACAGGAAAACAATACGATTGTAATGGGTAGCAGATCTGGGGCAGTTTCACTAAACTTTGTACGACTAAAATGTTCGTAAGTACAAAATTATGATAGTCTGTAAATTTCACATGAACAATATTTTCTTGTAAACAATTATTGGATTTACATTTATTGAGCATAGGCTGCATATCATTTCCAAGCTATCTAGCCAGATTTCGGAGTTTATTTCCAAAATGTTTCATTTTTTGACTCCTCCCACAGATCCTCCACCTCCTTTCCCTTCATCAATCAATTTTTGACCAAATTTCACAAAATAAAAAGAAGGCTCATTCTTAAATTGTGATAAAATTTAATATCATCCAAAAAAATACTGTTTTTGCATGAAGCGTCCAATCGCCCAATGAATAGCAACATACAGAGTTGATTTCTCATTGACAACAAACCTAGTATGAATTCACTACAGCTCTGCCAGATATCGCGGCCCTCCCAGCCGTCAATGCTCTTCTGCAGCTCCGACATCCTCTGTACTATTGCCTGTCGCCCGGTGCGGCCCTGGAATCGCAGTGAGGTCTCCCACGGCTTCTTCTTCGCGAGTGTGCCGAGGAATTTGTTCTCCAGGAGGAAGCGTAGAGGGGTGAGGAGACCGTTAGCTTGCTCCAGACATTCGCGATCTTCATCGCTGGGGCTCGCGCTGATTAAAGCCTGAAATAATCAACATTGTTATAAATGGCTGTGACTGCAGAAATGGGGATTAGCCTGATAAATATATGTGTTGCTTGTTCTACACTGATAACAAAACCCATAAACCCCATTTCTCCAGTCACCGCCAAATACAAATACATCTACATGTGTAATTCTGTAAGTCAAAATATTTTTAAATAATTTCTTGACCATGTGTTGATTGAATAATTTAGTAAAACCCAAATGCTCACATGTATCGAGTGTCCAAATATTGAAGCAATCCGTCAAGTAATATTAAAGTTATACCATGATGACGAAGCTTCTACAAACTTTTTGACATTTCGGATGACGACGATGAAAACGACGACAGAAAAGTCGCGACTTCTGCTAAAGCAGGCGCGACAAAAAACTGGAAAAACTATGAAAAAAATGATGATTTAAAATCATTTTAAATAGAAATGGGTTGGAATTGTAAGGAATAAACAACATTTTTCAGGATTATTAGGATATGAATTTTAACTCTAACTTTAAAACTCCCAACAATACAGGCTGAAGGATGAAATGCCTTCGACAGGGGAAGTGAACTTACTTTTATCACCTCAAAGTAATGGAAGCAATGGTAGATTGGCCCTAACAACAGTTTAGGGAGGACATATTTCATCGCGTCCTTGAACCCCGAGCCATAAGTCTGCAGTGTCAGGCTTATGTCCTCTCGCTTCAATAACGTATTCAGTCTTTCCTTGCCATGAGGCGCCAACATGTCCTCTGCATACTTTTCATAGACACTAAACTCTTCACCCTGAAGTTACAAAAGCAGAATATTGCAATTATGCAATGAACATTACAGGCAAGCATATGTGATAAGAAATTTGATTTTGTAGCCAAGATCGGCAATTTTACATGAAAAATATTGACAATTATGTTTACCGTAAATGACGTAAAAGGTTGACTCAATTTTCATAGCAAAGTTATTTTAATGTTAATAGAAAATACAGAATTTTATTCCGCATTTCTACAACTTTCGACGTCATTTACGGAAAATATCACAGTCTTTGTCAATAGTTTTAACTAGAGCAAAGTCGATGGCACGACATCGCAATATACCCACTTTTCCCAAATGCTAAGTCGAAAGGGGGGAGATAATCCATGACTGGGGGTCGAATAAAAAATCGAAATTAACTTTGCGCATCTTAACACCATAAGAAAGGCACACACCAAGTTTCAAGTCCTACCTATTACGGTTAAAAAGTTTTACTTCTTACAGGGCAAAATTGGGAAATTCCAAGTCGAAAAGGGGGAGATAATCCATAACCGTGGGTAAAATAAAAAATCATATTGCACATCTACACACCGTAAGGAAGGCACACACCAAGTTTCAAGTCCCTACCTATTACGGTTAAAAAGTTTTATTTCTTACAAGAAACGTGAGTGATGGACATACTAATTTTAGGTTCAAAAGGGGAGATAATCCAAGTCCCAAGTTAAAAGATTTAAATCTAAAAGTTATTACAGTTTAGAAATTATACAACTTATAAGGCAAATTTGCAAAGGGACACCTGACGAAAACAATATACCCATTTTTCTACACCAGATGGCCGTGGCCGCATGTCGAGCCCGTTATTTGACCTTATACTTGGGGCACATGGGCCGCATGATACAGCATTAATATATGGATGATGACTAATAAGCATATGAAGTTTCAAGTCAATGTGACTTAGGACTGCAGAAATACAGGTCGTCATTGTGATCACTATGTCTCGCTTTCCGCGAGCGGGCTCGAGCAAAATTATTACATTCTAACCTGAATGCCCTTGGTTCAGGTGACCTAAAAAAGATTCAAGTCTCTTGGTCAAATACTTTTGGAGATATGAGCGGGGGCACAAAAGAAAATCATAAGCCAGTCACAGGGACATTATGCAAACGAGGTTGTATTCGTGCGACCCGCGTGTTACCTCGGCTATGTCCTGGAAGCAGATGCCGACAGTCGGAGTCTCGTTCTCGGCGGCCACCTCCACCTGCTCTTCCACGGAACTTAGCATGTTCGCCGTGAAGTAGTAGATGTCGAGGATATTACTGAATATCACCTCCAGGTCCTGGACAAACGTGCAGTCATTATATTTGGCTGTGGCCCGAGAAATGGGACTTATGGGTTTTGCGACCAGTGTTGATCCAGATCAGTCCGTGCGTCCGCACGGTCTGATTTGGATCGGCACTGTTCGCCATTCCATCAAAGAAACACCCGCCGTACTTCTAACAAGAAATATCTGGCTTTGTGTGCATGCAATTTGCTTAGTTGCTACACTGGTCACAAATCCCATACGCCCCATTTCTCCAGTCACAGCCACTTATTTATTTCATACCATGGGCTGTGATAGTGTAATAACATCGGGTATTAAAAATCATAATAGACGAGTGAACGAGATTGGTCCAGTAAACAGTAAGGTGATTAGTACAGGGCAGCAGTAGATGTACACATACTCCTGCATTAAGGGACAGTCATTTTAAATGGATTGATTGATTAATGGTGTTGTCTGTCCATTCAGCATCAACATCATATAGTTATGTCTGTGACTGAACAAATCACTGGCACTGCACTCCATAGTGGCGTAAAATGTTTCACGTCAAAAAAATGCACCGGTTTCCTGACGAGATGCTACTCAGCTTTACTTAAGAGTTATCTCATGAACACGTTTTTCATGAAGTAACCGGCGCAAATTTCTACTACTAATTGGTAACGACCACGCTTCTCTCCAATGCGGCCCAGGTTCGATCAAGTGAGTGAGATTGTATGGTGGTCAAAGAGGAAACACACTTGTCTGGTCTGGTGACTCACCAGACCAGACAAGTGTGTTTCCTATGTGTACTCCGGTTTCCTCCCACATTAATGATCACCCTTACGCCTTCATCTGTGCCATCACACTTGTTTGTAATAATTGTAAAATAAATAAAGTTTAAACTTTTATACATTACCTTACTCCTGGGGAAGTGCTTAGCAAAAGGGGCACGGAATACTTTGATGATCATGTTGATGTCGTGCAGGTATTGGTTCTCCTCGAACAGGAACTCCTTGACGATGTCCTCGTACGTGAGGGACTCGCGTCTGATTGGCTCGTCCATCAGGGGCAGCGCTACCTCCGTCTCCTCTTGGGAGAACATGTCCATCAACACCTGCAGTGAAACAATAGACTTTGACTTTATTTTATTGATTGTGATTGATTAACACTTTCAGCCCTAAGCAACTGGAATGGATTGTGATATGTTAATTTTCCGACTGAACAGATCATCACAAAATGATTTTCAGATTAGTCCATTTATAAAAAGGGAGTGACTTTTCTAAAAAAATATGAAAATTAGTTGCAAAAAAGTGCAGATCCTGATGAGACGGCTCATCTGGATCTACACCTTTTGCCAATACCACTATACAGGCATGTGGTGTTGAAAGGGTTAATTGTTTGATTGACGGATTTAGTGACTGATTGACTGTTTATTGATTGATATTTGTCATATTTCTTATAAAAACACATATTTTGGTAGCACATGAGAATTGTCTCTATTGGAGACAATTCTCGTGCACAGTCAATACATGTTTTCATCAACAAACAAGAGTGCCGCCAGTCACAAACTAGATTGGTCAGTAAGCGAGGCTTACAGAATACCCCCCCGCGTGGGCCCAGGTACCATTAAAATATGTAAAAATTTCCAAGTGTGTGGGCTTAGACATTGACTCTGGGCTTAGTGGAGCGGCATGAATGTGAATTTGTCACAGGGTGGTAGAGGTCCATTGGAGCAATGCGTGTATGAAATGTGAAGCAGATCCGAGCAAGGAAATAGAAGTTATAACCAATTTCTTTGATGTTAAGTTTTGTAAAGAGACTAGGTATGTGACCTTGACCTCGAGATCAGCGGTAATTTGTCACAGCATGATAGTAGAGCCTTAGAGGAATGCATGCATGAAATGCATGAATTTTCGATGAAAGTAATAGAAGCTATAACATATTTCGCTGATGTTAAGTTTTGTAAAGAGACTAAGTATGTGACCTTGACCTTGGGATCAGCGGAGGTTGGACGGTGGCAGATTTGTCACAGCATGATAGTACAACCTTAGAGGAATGCACGAGTGAAATATTATGACTTTTCAATTAAAGAAATAGAAGTTATAACTTATTTCTCTGATGTTAAATTTTGTAAAGAGACCAAGTATTTGACTTGACCTTGGGATCAGCAGGGGTTGGACGGTCATGGATTTGGCACAGCATGGTAGTGGAGCCTTACAGGAATGCATGTGTGAAATATTAAGCATTTTAGATGAAGGAACTAGAAGTTATAACAATATTTCTCTGATGTTAAGTTTTGTAAAGAGACTAAGTATTTGACCTTGACCTTGGGATCAGCGGGGGTTAGACGGTCGTGGATTTGACACAGAATGGTAGTAGAGCCTTACAGGAATGCATGTGTGAAATATTAAGCAATTTAGATGAAGAAAATAAAAGTTATAACAATATTTCTCTGATGTTAAGTTTACGGACGCACGGACGGACAGACAACCTGACTCCAGTATACCCCACCCACAACTCGTTGCGGGGGGTATAAATACGCCTGTCGAGGATTGGTTGACAGAAAGCTGTTGGAGGAACTGTATACCACATAGAAGAATGTATGCACAAGTGTAGAGAAATGGCCAAGTTGATAAAGCTGTAATTTAGTGAGAAAAAAATTGTCAAAAAAACACCACGATTCCCATGTTCAATATGTGTAGAAAACATATGAAAAGTTTACAAATGATTAACAGAAAGCTGTCAAAGGAGTTGATTACACAAACTCAATGCCCAATACAAGATCGTATGCAAAGCTGTAGGAAAATGTGGGAAAGTCGCATTTTTGTGTAAACTATTTTTTTTTTTCATAAAAAAATCACAATGGTGCACATGTTCAATATGTGCAGCAGACATATGTAAAGTTTCAGATCGATTGACAGAAAGATGCCAGAGGAGTAGATTACACAAATCTATACCAAAAACACAGAACAAGATTGTATACAAAAATGGCTATAAAGTTAAAAAGGCCTCGTTTCTGCATTGTGAAAATAAACATGTTTTTTTATTAATTTGCCTAATTTGCATATTCATAACTCGGGGATGCATCCAATCAAATTGAAAGTGTACTTAATATCATGATCCTCGACCATGAAAACAGATATCTAGACATATTACACACTTTCATATCATATTTACAAAATGAGAATTTTCAAAAATGGTGGCCTATATTACTAATTTGATTAAATGACTAAAAATAATGGCTTATGCTGATTATTTTACATGTCAATAATTCCAGCACAAAAATATTTACACAATTCCCTAACATTTGATTGGTCCGTAGCAAGTCTCTGTCCAAAATTTATATCCCAGTAAACTCCAATGCCGAACCAGGGCTGTACAAATCGGCACGCCCGACGCCCGGGCCAAGTCGGTTTTGGTCTCGGGCAAGTGGCTCTATGCTGAAAGTTAGTCCCGGGCAAGTCACTATTTTCCGTTGAAACGTCCCGCCACAAGCCTGTTTTCTTCACTAGACTAATCCTAAATTGTAACATTCATCGATCGATAACGCCTAGGGCGTGTGTCGGCTTCCCTGTGGCGATACACACTTACACAGAAACTGCTATACTGTGTATATAGCAAGAAAATTGATATACTATCTGTGACCCTGATTAGATTAATTTATTCGAATTTGAAAGCATAATTCCACCGACAATTCCGCATGAACAGTGAACCATTTACGGAAAATATTTTCGAAATCAATATCGGCGAAATATGGCGACAGATCTGCGTATAATCCAGAGTTTTTTTGTAATCCAATTCTTTCGGAATACACATTTACGGGTATGAAATTATTAAAAAAAATTAATTATTTTTTGTTATTTCTCAATGAAAGTATACGATGTGACCACTCATTTGAACCGTCTTGACGAGACGGATTAAATGGTGGTCGCGGCATATACTTCTGAGTGCATAGAAGGAAACTATTTGTCTGCAAACATAAGCGTATCCTCAGCGTGAAATGGGTTACTGCATGATTGCCCCGTGATGCGATGATGAAAGTCGCACGTTCGCAACGTCTGTGGCACATCAAAAGGCGTGTTGACCAATCAGTAACATTTCAAAACATAGCCTAAAGGTCACACAGTTTACAGCCTCGTGCTGAATGAGGTCATACAATAAACACCTGTACACACAGCTGGGTGTATCAATTTTTTTGCACAAAGCATCACACAAATCTCGTCTGTGTAATATGTGTCGGGTGTAATTGCATCTGGATTTGGAATTCATATATCCCCTGGCACGGATATTGCACGGTTCGGATAAGCAACACGGAAGGTCGATTGTCACCGGACTTCCGTGCAATAGGGGGGTCGCACTTTATGCATATTAACATGATTACATTTTCTAACAAACTAATAATAATTCTTTCATGTACTTTGAATGTCGTTGTTTGAATAAACTTACAGAAATCACGAATCAACTAATTACACGATGACTACGAAGTCCGACGATTTTTTTTGATTTTTTTTCTTTGTTTTCCTTTTTCTTCTCTATTTTTTAAATATTTTTTTGGGATCTACGAGAGACCCGCGTTATAATGGAGATCGCGCTATACGCGATCGCGTTATAATGGAGCTGCAGTGTAATTAGCGAATTAACAGCTGTTGCCAACAAAAAAAAACTGAAATTTCAAAAAGTTTATTATTTACCGTTCCGCGAACATACTGATAGACATTAAATATTGTAAATATAGACGTGATTTCATTTTCGAGACGGTCAAATGAGTGGACTCCCCGGAATATGTATACGTAAATTATAATTTCCAGGACAAGTCAGGGCAAGTCACTTTTGTCAAGTCACTTGTCCGGGACAAGTGGCTAAAAAATCAATTTGTACAGCCCTGCGAACTACTTTCCGTAACCGTGAGGCGCAGTTAAAATAATTCTTAAGAAAACGGAAATTAAACACATTTTCTTGATGAATTTATTTCAAATGCTGGAATTATAAGGAATGAATGGCCTTTTTGTGGAATTTATCGGGGATATAAACTTGGAAAAGTCGCGGGAATACTGGACGAGGCCTTAAAAAATTACAATTTTCGAAAAAAAAATTAGATTTTTTTTCGAATATTGTAATTTTTTATCGCTTCGTCCAGTATTCCCGCGACTTTTCCAAGTTCATACCCCGATAAATTCCACAAAAAGGCCATTCATTCCTATAATAATTATTAATGTATTCAATATATCCGAAGAACCAACCAAACCATTGTGGTGAATATTTTACGCGTGTGGTGAATGGTGGGTTCTTTTTGAACCAGTAGTCGATATCATGCAACCATCAATTAGATAAAAATTTACAAAGCGCACAAGAACATCATATTTTATGTTTAGGAGTTATTGAGAAAAGTTTAAAAACTTAAATGCATTTGCCTTACAAACAAGGTGAACAGAAGACCTCAGTGACCTTGACATTGTGCGGTCAGACATTGGTCGTATGCAAAACAAAGCACCATCTGTAGACACATTGTGGTCATATCTTATCAAAATCGGTGAAGCGGTTCATTGAAAGTTATTGAAAAATGAAAAGATGTTACTAACGTATAATTCCAGCACAAAAATATTTACACAATTCCCTAACATTTGATTGGCCCGTAGTAAGTCTCTGTCTAAAATTTATATCCCAGTAAACTCCCACGCCAAACTACTTCCCGTAACCGTGAGGCGCAGTTAAAATAATACTTAAGAAAACGGAAACTAAACACATTTTCTTGATGAATTTATTTCAAATGCTGGAATTATATGGAATGAATGGCCTTTTTTGTGGAATTTATCGGGGATATAAACTTGGAAAAGTCGCGGGAATACTGGACGAGGCCTTCCGGCCTTCGTCCAGTATTCCCGCGACTTTTCCAAGTTTATACCCCGATAAATTCCACAAAAAGGCCATTCATTCCTATAATGCACGCATGTACTAATGGACTAATGCTATATCCCTCCTTGCCTATCGGCGAGGGTATAACAATGCACTTTGTCAGTTGCCACAATATAAATACAATGTACACTAGTAAGTCTACTACTCCTGCTCATGACAGGGCTAATGATAACATGCCAAACACATAACCATGAAACCTACTGTGTAGGTTTCATGGTTATGTGTTTGGCACGTTATCATTGGCCCTGTTCATTGGCCATGCTCTTGGTTGACCTGGATTATGTGATATTCCATGAGAAAAAGGAGCTTATTCCAACTATGACCAGTGTAGCCCCAGTAGCTTATTTCACCAAAATTGCAAAGCATACTTATCTTGCTAAGTACACTTTGAGGCAGAAATTTGCAATTTAAGGATAAATTTATTAAGTTTTATTATACTGAATTTATTATTGGCTTTGATAATGTAATAAATTCAGTATAATAATTCTGCGTACTTTTAATCGTTAAATTATATGCAGTTGTTGGAAGAACTGGTCAAAGCAGGAAAATAATAGTTCTATATGAAATAATGCATTTCGGGAAAAATAAATGATTACTCCCTCAAAATATACTTAGCTAGATAAGTATGCTTAGCAATTTTTATGAAATCGGCCACAGGACTCATGTATTTGAAATTTGTGGAGAATGGAGACCCTGACAATGGATGGGCATGGGACGTACCTGGTCGGCACATATTGCTACTTTGATGTCCTGCGATGTGATGTCACTGTGCTTGATGTTCTTCACGTAGTTGCCCGTCAGCTGCAATGGTGAGGAAATGTGATCATTAACCGATGAACCGTATCATTAACCAATAACAGTCAGATGCTGATGTACAAGTATCAAGATTTACTCACATTTTGTGCCCATATCCTTTGTTTCTCACTTGAAGTGTATGCCGTTACCACACGGACATGGTTCAAATGAGTGGTAACAGCATACACTTCAAGTGAGAAATGAAAATAATGTAATTTTTTTTTCACTCACAATTGCTTTCCATATCCTTTGTTCCTCACTTGAAGTATATGCTGTTACCACTCATTTGAACCATCTCACGGAGATGGTTCAAATGAGTGGTAACAGCATACACTTCAAGTGAGAAATGAAAATAATGTAATTTTTTTTTTTTACTCACAATTGCTTTCCATATTCTTTGTTTCTCAAATTTGTTTTATTTCTCAAGAAAAGTATATGCTGTTACCACTCATTTCGCCGAGATGGTTCAAATGAGTGGTAAGAAGATACACTATCATTAGGATATGAAGAAAATAGAGAACAAAATGTTTATACATTTAGATACCTGTGAATGGGTATCTCGCATGAAATGGTTTAATTTACTGACTGATGGGATGTTGGTTAGATGCTGTAGCACTACAGTACATGCCATAATAGCACTGTTTGTGCCAACAGTGTAGATCCATATGACCACAATACTAGATTGCTTGCTTGAGGATGTTTTTCTTAGTTACCACTGTCCACACAATGGCAGATTGGAGAGACCCAGACACATGCGTGGATGGATGCACACACGGACGGACCCAGAGGTCAAGTAAAAAATTGAAACTTAAACTTCGTGCATCTACTCATCATAAGGAAGCTACATACCAAGTTTCAAGTGTGTAGCTAGCACGGTTTAAAAGTTTTATGAGTTACAAAGACAAAATTGCCAAATTCTAAGTCGAAAATGTGGAGATAATCCATGACCCGGGGGTCAAATAAAAAATCAAAATAAACTTTGCGCATCTACTCATCGTAGGGAAGCTGCATACCAAGTTTCAGGTCTGTAGCTATTAGGGTTTAAAAGTTTTACGAGATACAAGGCAAAATTCTAAGTTGAAAAGGGGGAGATAATCCACGACCCCGAGGTCAAATAAAAAATCGTCAGGAAGCTACATACCAAGTTTCAAGTGTGTAGCTAGCCCGTTTAAATGTTTTAAGACTTACAAGGCAATATTGCCAAATTGTAAGTCGAAAAGGGGGGAGATAATCCATGACCCCAGGGTCGAATAAAAAAAATAGAAATGTGCGCATTTAATCATCATAGGGAAGCTACATACTAAGTTTCAGGTGTGTATCTAGCACAGTTTAAAAGTTTTACGATTTACAAGGCAAAATCGCCAAATTCTAAATCGAGAAGGGGGAGATAATCCATGATCCGGGGGTCAAATAATAATCAAAATAAATTTTGCGCATCTACTCATCATAAGGAAGCTACATACCAAGTTTCATGTCTGTATCTAGTATGGTTTCAAAGTTTTACGACTTACAAGGCAAAATTGCCAAATTCTAAGTCAAAAAGTGGGATATAATCCATAACCCGGGGTCAAATCAAAGTAAACTTTGCACATCTACTCATCATAAGGAAGCTACATACAAAGTTTCAGGGGTGTAGCTATTATGGTTTAAAAGTTTACGACTTACAAGCCAAAATTGGAAGCTACATACCAAGTTTCAGATCTGTAGATAGTACGGTTTAAAAGTTTTACAACTTACAAGATTGGTGACGGATGGACGGACGGACGGACGGACGGACGGACGGACGGACAAGGGTAACACTAAATGCCCCCTCCACTATCGTGGTGGGGCATAAAAAAACTATCTGGAATCCCTCCCTGGATCCGCCACTGCAGTGATCTGAATATTAGTTGGTTTACAGTATATATTCAGCCCTGAAATTAGAATAACCTGACCTGGTGCCAGGTCCATACCACACCAAAGTGACTTGGCCCCTTCCTCTAAAAGTAATACTGTAAGATTACTCTTACATGTACAAGGGGTATTACCAGATAAGATTCAACTCTCACATACAGGAAAGCCAAAGGCATTTCATGTACCCGAGGGTCAAACCAGGGCGCCGTTTCACTAAACTTCGTACAACTAAACTGTTTGTAAGTGCAAATTTAGGATCGTCTGAAAATTTCAATTGATGGATTTACATTTATTGTTAATAAATGTAAATGCAATAATTGTTTACAAGAAAACATTGTTAATATGAAATTTACATAATTTTGCACTTACAAACATTTTACTCATACAAAGTTTAGTGAAACGGGTCTCCAGTCATGATTCCGGTAAGGATGAATCCCGATTGTTAAATTACCCATCACATGCTACCAACCACCCACCACATAATGAATGGATGATGACAAATAAGCAAACAGATGAACAGGGTGGGACTATATGTACCCGAAAACATTCTCAGGCCCGTGGATGGAGTTTTTGCCCTGGCTTCCACCTGTTAAGTTTGTTTTTCTCTAGCTACAATATTGAATGGTTTCTGGGGTTTTCTTTATTACAAAATTACCCCATATCTCAATCATGGAATAGTCCATTTCAGTTACTTAGTGCTGAAAAGATTAACGACTGCATGTTGTGTGCACAGGTGGAAGACTCGGATCTGTGACACAAAAAAAATTCCCATTACAAAAAATCCATTACCCCGCCCACTTGGTCTCATACAGTACTATCTTCTATAAAAGAAGATAGTACTGTATGACCAAGTGGGAGGGGTAATGGATTTTTTGTCATGGGCATTTTTTTTGTGTCAAGGGCCTGAGTCTTCCACCTGTGGTTGTGTGTTATTAACCTTGAGTATGTCAGCTGCAATGTATTCCAAGACGGCAACAACATATACCGTGACCATGTAGTCTATACGGTAACCTAGCACATCCTGAAATATACAAACATTGTATCTATAGACAATGACAACATTACCTGCAACTGCAACAGAACTTAACACTTACAGTGCTGAATTAAAATTTGTCGTCTGCAGTTTATTTTTTATATTCCATTTTTGTTGTCAAAGACATGCTTCGACAACAATTTAGAATCATTTCCAATGGAAATGATTCTAAACTGCTGCCAAACCATGTTTGTGTTTAGAGAAAATACAAAATAAGAAACAACAGCAGACGACAATTTTCGGTTCCCGCCTTCTAAGGGTTAAAGCTGGGGTCCCATATGTCAGGTTATAATATTGGGAGACAGAAAGTTTTGTCTATTCTGTAGATATGTCATTTTCTGGCAAACTAAAAATTCATTCACCCTTACCCCATATATTGATTGGCATTATTATACATTTTATGTCAGACGTAAATTTCCACACTGATATCGGGGGCGATAACCATGTTTCTTTACAATGTTAACGGACATTATTATTTATTCTCTGTATTTAATTTTTGATGTGCAATAATCATACTTTATAATTTTTCGAAAATATTATTTATTCAGGCAACATTTAATCAGTATAAATAATTAAAAAAAATATCATGCCTCGTTTGCACATGAAAATAGCCCGATACCACCGCGAGTCACTATCAGTAAAATAAATATACTTAACCCTCACTACGATCGATATGGAAAATGTCGTCTGCTGTTTTTCATGTTGGTCTTAATTTCTTAACAAAAAACCTATTTTGACAGCACAGTGGAGACGATTATCATGTGCTGTCAAAACAGGCTTTTGTCGAGAAATATTGAAAATAAAACATTTCCGGCAGACGACAAAAAATAATTCATCGTAGTAATGGTTAATGATTATATCTGTATAGCGGGCACTCAAAATGTTTAGAACTGGTGGAATAGGTACACAATAATACACTTATTTAATTCCTATAAAGAACATTCTGTGCCTACTGGGCATGTACCTTTAACATACACATAAATGTACCAATTGATGTACTACATTATGGGTTTAACATACCAGTTTTAGGTCGTAAGACATGGGACCACAGTTTAAAATCTCATCAGACAGGCCATTGAGACTACATGTATATTGTTCATGCCTAGGGTGAGGATTAAACAACAGCACCTTTGTACCTTTAACATACACATAAATGTACCAATTGATGTACTACATTATGGGTTTAACATACCAGTTTTAGGTCGTAAGACATGGGACCACAGTTTAAAATCTCATCAGACAGGCCATTGAGACTACATGTATATTGTTCATGCCTAGGGTGAGGATTAAACTCTGGTATCGACATCCAATGCCATATCCCCTAGGCAACGGCCCATCCCTCGATATACTACAAATTCCCAGGGTATACCATATGACACAAACATCCTGTGAAGCACAAATCTTGGCTTGGTAACTTTCTGAGTCAAGATGCGAGTTTTACAGGATGTTCAGTGAGAAGAAGAAAGAATAGGTAAAGTTGGCTGCTGTGGTATGTCAATCTAAACTTAACCCTTTGCATGCTAGCGGTGAAAATAACAGCCAAATATGTTGTGGTATTTCATTGGAATTGCATCGTAACGATGCAATCCAATGAAATTCCATGACATATTTGCATAGTTTTCAGAGAGCAATAAGAAAAACATTATTAATGAAGTGTCGTCTTCTGCTATATGTGAACTATTTAAGCCATTATTTTCCCAGCATGCAAAGAGATAATATTGGACAGATACATTGCATCTCCAATATCAAGCACCTTAACCAACAATGGATGTATTTTGTCCACGGGCAGGACAAGGTTATTGTTCTTCTTATTTTTGTTATCTCCCCTGATGGCCTTCTCGGCATCGCGGATCGCCCACTTGTCGATGGGGTCGGGGAACGTCTTCTGTACGCGGTCCTCCACATCCTGCACACCGTGGGGCTCCGAAGCACACAGCGTAGACAGCAGGTTTATGATCAGTCGTTCGATGTATTCCAACGCATCTAACTTCGCGTTCAACGATGGGTGCACCTGCTTGTGTACCTGTAAATATGTACAAGTATTACATACATGTATACAGTAAAACCTCACTAGACAGGACACACAGAAAACCCGCATGAATGTGGTATGGAATGAAAATATGGATGATGATACACAAAAACATTAAAACAAATCTTACGACGCAAATCTTGCTAAGTAATTTGACATTGACCTTGGACATGAAGGCTGCATGAGTGTGGTATGGAATGAAAATATGGATGATGATAAGGAAGTATATGAAGTTTGAGGTCAATCTGACTTACTGTTACAGAGATAATGAGTACACAAAAACTTTAACGTGGACGGACAAACGGAAGGACGGAATTAGGAAAACTATATACTCCTCATAATACTTTGTAAATGTATGCCCGGGGTATAATTAATCTAGATTCACTAAATGGAATGCGTTTTGCAAAAAATAAGCGTGGAAATTTCACAGCAACAATCAAGTTTTCAGAAACCGTAAGAAAACTGGCCCAGATCACAACAGTTCCGCATATCTGATGCGGTTTGTCGATCTCTCACAAGATGTCCCCTATAGACAAACAACATGATGTCATGAACTACCTAAAAGTACTCCAATAAACGAACAATCGCTCCACCTCAACCCAGAAGTGAACCGTAATCTGTATTTCATTAGCGACACCCGACCAGGGAAAGAAACTCAACACCTTGGCCTCAAAGATTGTATTTGTGCACCGAACCATGGAGTTACGAATCACGAATGAGTATGTTAATCGTCGCACCCTTAGACTATGGAAACATCTGAAATAACATAAATTTAGCACAAAAAAAGCAAACAAAACATTTATCACACTGAATATGTACTGCGACCGACATATGCTCATTTGCACAAGATCGGTCAGACCTCAAATTTGGATGTTGGCTGTATAATTCTTCGCTAGCGATCAAATAAAAATGAAAGTGTTAATAACGTATACACATATATACGCATGTACATGGGCTAATGCTATATCCTCTCTTGCCTATCGACAAGGGGACAAAAAAAAACAACAATAGACGGTAAAACTTAGTTCAACATTGTAAGACGTAAATCTCAACAAAAGCCTGTTTTGGCAGCATTTTAGAATCATCTTCTTTTGACTGAGTGGTAACAACATATACATTTATGCAGAACAAAACAAAATAATGATGTCCTTTTTCAATTATTGTATCCTTAAACTGAAATGGGCGAACTTCTATTACCGTACTTGGACATGTTATTGATGCATGTTATAGTGAATACTAACAGGTTTTTTGATTTGTATGTGGATATATGCACAAGTTCCGCAGCGCACGATATTGCGTGACTTTAGGAGCGCAATATTGTTGCGTGGCGGAACGAGAGGCATATATCCACATACAAAGCAAATAACCTTTTTATTATATATGTACATCACTCGCAATTTAAATGAGCCTAAACAAGAAACGAGGCAAAGCCACGAAGGCCAGGTTTTTTGCAAGCATGGACACTTGGATAACATAATTATACCCACTTTTTGTAGACTAGATGGCCATGACCTGCATGTCGCGCCTTGGGGCGAGGCATAGACACTAAAAAAATAGATATAGTAGATGGAAAAACTTTAACGAAAAAACTTTAACCGGACACACGGACGTACGGACGGACGTATGCCAAAATGCCGAAGATATCGCGCTTTCCACAAGCGGGTGCGACAATGATGATAAACACCCATGTGAAGTATCAAGGTAATGGGTGAAGCAGTTGCAGAGATATAGTACACAAAAAAACTTTAACAAAAAAATTCAAAGTAATTTGACCTTGACATTGGGCACAGGGGCCGCACGGTTGGGGGGTAGAATGAAAATATGGATGATGATAAACACCCATGTGAAGTTTCAAGGTAATGGGCGAAGCAGTTGCAGAGATATAGTATAACAAAAAACTTTTAACCAAAAAACTTTAACCAGACGTACGTTAAAATGTTAACGTTGAAAGTGGCTAAGTCAACTACGTAGAAATAATAGGTGAAGGTAAAAAAAATGGTCACATGTTGGACAGATGTATGTGGTGGGCACCCCTTGGTTATGAAGCTGTGAAAGTTTGGTGGTCCTAGGTGGTACAGTACCAAAGAAATGGACTTAAACACGAAAACTTAACATTGTAAACGCGAAAAGTTAACATTGAAAATGGCTAAGTCGACTGCGCGGAAAAAATGGGTCAAGTTCAAAAAAATATATCATGTTGGATAGTGATATGTGGTGGGCACCCCTTGATTATGAAGCTGTGAAAGTTTGGTGGTCTTATGTGGTACAGTAACAAAGAAATGGACTCAAACACGAAAACTTAACATTGATTGTGGACGCCGCCCGCCACACCGGTCAACATTACAAGTAAATAAATGACCTTGACCTTCAGAATTTGGATGCGGGGGTGTGCATAATGAAGCATCATACCTAGACGAACATTGATGTGAAATATTATGAAAGTGTGGCAAGGGGTTAAAGAGATATTGTGAAAAAACAATAACTTCAACGCATTCCTGTTACAAAACAGGTGAACATTACAAGTAAATAAATGACCTTGACATTGAGAATTTGGATGTGGGGGTGTGCGTAATGAAGCATCATGTGTAGACAAACATTGATGTGAAATATTATCAAAGTCTGGCAAGGGGTTAAAGAGATATTGTGAAAAAACAATAACTTTAACGCATTTCTGTTACAAAACCGGTGAACATTAAAAGTAAATAAATGATCTTGACCTTGAGAATTTGGATGTGGGGGTGTGCGTAATGAAGCATCATCCCTAGACAAACATTGATGTGAAATATTATGAACATTTGGCAAGGGGTTAAAGAGATATTGTGAAAAAACAATAACTTTAACGCATTTCTGTTACAAAACCGGCGAACATTACAAGTAAATAAATGACCTTGACCTTCAGAATTTGGATGTTGGGGTGTGCGTAATGAAGCATCATCCGTAGACAAACATTGATGTGAAATATTATCAAAGTCTGGCAAGGGGTTAAAGAGATATTGTGAAAAAATAATAACTTTAATGCATTTCTGTTACAAAACCGGTGAACAATATAAGTAAATAAATGACCTTGACCTTCAGAATTTGGATGTGGGGGTGTGCGTAATGAAGCATCATCCGTAGACAAACATTGGTGTGAAATATTATCAATGTCTGGCAAGGGGTTAAAGAGATATTGAGAAAAAACAATAACTTTAACGCATTTGCCTTACAAAATACCGGACGACGACAACGACGCGGACGACGATGGAAAAAGCGCCGACAATAGTCGCGCGCCTCTGCTAAAGCAGGCGCGACAAAAACCTGGCCTTCGTGGCTTTACCTCGTTTCTTGTTTAAATATTAAATTTAAATTTCTACTGTGGTTACCCATAGCGCCAATCTAAAGTACATGTACATTAATGATTATAGAAGGATGGTGTCGATTAAACACACAGATTGGAAGCCATCGACCTTGTCAGCTGAATGTTTATATTTTTCCTCTTGAAGGGTTTCCCCGTCTATTTATTCCTGTCACAATGGGACAAAGCCAGGATCTTGGTGCCAATGGCTAGAACAGTGATCGAGAAAACAATCACCTCACCCCTGGAGCCAACCTAGCCACTGATCAACCTGGCCAGCTGTAGCCGTATACTCAAGTTACTGGATTTATTTTCAATCCTACTGCATTTGTTACATTTAGTTGATGCTGTGATGTTTAACCCTTTTCATGCTGGCTACCCATTGAAATTCAATTTTGTTTTCCATTTTCTTCATTTCTCAATGAAAGTACATACATACTGTTACCACTCATTTGAACCGTCTCACAGAGACGGTTCAAATGAGTGTTAACAACAAATACAACTGTGCAGACAAAAAGAAAAATATTTTCAGTCAGAAAAATTGTGGACCTCGAGCATGAAAATTGTCTGATACACTGGTGCATAGCACCCAAGTTGTGAGCCGGCTCAATGGCAGACTCCAACATTACTACTGCTTCATTATATCCAAACCTTTTTCGAACAAAGAAAAGATGATGGTTTGAAGAGATTCCATTGACGATAAAAGAAAACACTATAGGAATGAATGGCCTTTTTGATGAATTTATCGGGGCATAAACTTGGGAAAGTCGCGGGAATACTGGACGAAGCGATAAAAAATTCCATTTTTCGAAAAAAAAAGAAAACAATTTTTTTTTTTTTCGAAAATTGTAATTTTTTAAGGCCTCGTTCAGTATTCCCGCGACTTTTCCAAGTTTATATCCCCGATAAATTCAACAAAAAGGCCATTCATTCCTTATAATTCCAGCATTTGAAATAAATTCATCAAGAAAATGTGTTT
The DNA here is from genome assembly GCA_029237695.1 of Conchocele bisecta. Classification (NCBI taxonomy): domain Eukaryota; kingdom Metazoa; phylum Mollusca; class Bivalvia; order Lucinida; family Thyasiridae; genus Conchocele; species Conchocele bisecta. Next base: position 60,029,742 of record CM055269.1, read on the forward strand.
ATTTTCCGTTTTCTTAATAATTATTTTAACTGCACCTCACGGTTACGGAAAGTAGTTCGGCGTGGGAGTTTACTGGGATATAAATTTTGGACAGAGACTTGCTACGGGCCAATCAAATGTCAGGGAATTGTATAAATATTGTTGTGCTGGAATTATTTGCTAACTAGAAACAGTATAGCTGCCGACCAGACGTACAGTCGAACCTTCCCGAATGGACACCTCTCTACAACAACACCCTCTCTATAACAGCCGCTATTTTATATCCCAAATGGATGATTTCCTCTGTATCTAACCCTTAGACTGTTGAGCATGAAATTTGTTGTCTGCTGTTGCTTTTGCCTTCTTTCTCAATAAAAACATGTTTTGACAGCATTTCAGAATCATTTCCATTGGAAATGATTCTAAAATGTTGCCAAAACATGTTTTTGGTGAGAATTATCGAAGAAAATAAATAAACAGCGGACGCCAAAATTTAATTCAGCATTAACCTCCCTACAAAAGCCACCTCTCTACAACAGCCAGTTTTGCATCTTCCCATGGGTGGCTGTTGTAGAGAGGTTGCACTGTATATGCATTGTAGATCGTTATCGCACTGTAGTAATCAATGTACATGTAGGTAGCGAGTGATGTAAATCACACTGTACCATTTGATACGCGCAGTTGTATTCCAAACATATCATCTCATTTGATGTGTAAAGAATCAAGGTTTATTAAAGTTGTGATCGATGCAGGTCCAGATCAGAATGAACTCAAATAAGGGTCACCATTTGCTATTCAATCAATTAATCTGCTTTTACTGGCAATCAACATACATTCTTATTAGGTATCATGTGTTAGCAGACCTGTGGCTACTTGTCAGGATTTGCAATAAACCATCCATGACCACATGACATCTGTGCCAGTTTTCTGTCCAATCGCATCTCTCTATTTTACTGATATTGACTGCGAAAAAAATATAGGTGGCTATTTTGGAAAATTGAATACTGTGTTTGCCTGAAATTGTTGTTGTTAACCCTTTCAATACCACATACCTGTATAGTGGTGTTTGCAAACAGTGTAGATCCAGATGAGCCGGCTCCTGTAGCCTATTTCACCAACATTGCAAAGTATACTTTTCTAGCAAAGTATACTTTGAGGGAGAAATTTTCAGTTTTATGATAAATTTATTGATTTTTATTATACTGAATTTATTACATTATCACAGCCAATTTGGCTGTGATAATGTAATAAATTCAGTATAATAATTCTGCATACTTTTAATCATCAAATATATGCAGTCGTTAGTTCTATATGACAAAATGCATTTCGGGAAAAATAAATGATTACTCCCTCAAAGTATACTTTGCTAGATAAGTATACTTTGCAATGTTGGTGAAATAAGCTACAGATGAGCCGGCTCCTGGCGAGCCGTCTCATCAGGATCTGCATGATTGCAGGGTTCAAGCTAGCCCTTCAAAATAGGGAGAAGTTTTCACTAAAAATTTGAGAGAAGGTACCATTTTTTCCCCAAAATTTCTGTTTTATGTAGTGAAAAACTTGTCCCTCAACTCAAAATAGGGAGAATTTAGACAATTTAGGGAGAGAATTTCTCCCACTTCGCCCTGTAAACTGATCCCTGGATTTACAAGTAATTTCCATTTTTTAAACAACGCAGCCTTCTTATACATGGACCATACATGGATTGGTCCTTAAATTTAAATATCACAGTCAATTACAGGGCTCCAGATAAGTTTTGTATCTAAAGAGTAGTGTACGCCCAGATTTAAAATTCAATGCACATTTTATTTTTCAAATGTGATTTTCTTCCTTATTATTTGTTCCAAATGATAAAAAAAAGAAAACAAATTAAAAAATTCACTTATTTGAGCTGCAAACGCTGTTTGCTTTTTGCAGGTCAATTAAGTAAATTTTCAACTGTATTACATTATTTTCACTACTAAATTTGAAAATCAATGCATATTTTCACATTGCTGTGAGTATTTTGTACTTCCACTTTTGATAATCAATGCGTATTCTGCTAAAATAAGTGTGTAAAATACGCCAATACGCACCTTATCTGGAGCTAGCATTACAGTTACTTAGGGGTGAAAAGGTTAACCTTCCACATCATTTGGGGTTCCAGCCGAGAAAATGCACCTACATGTACATGTACATATTGTTTCCCGCACGACTAAAAAGGGCCAAGGTGGAGGCCAGAATAAAAGAGCATATTTAGCGTGTAAAACACAATTTTTTTAATATTAGTTGAAAAGTAAAAAGTTGAATGCCATTGAAAACTAGATTGGTCAGTAAGCGAGGCTTACGGAATACCCCCCGCGTGGGCCCAGGTACCCCTAAAATATGTAAACATTTCCAAGTGTGTGGGCTTGTGACCTTGACTCTGGGATTAGCGCGAGCGGCATGAACATGAATTTGTCACAGGGTGGTAGAGGTCCATTGGAGCAATGAGTGTGTGAAATGTGAAGCAGATCCGAGCAAGGAAATAGAAGTTATAACTGATTTCTCTGATGTTAAGTTTTGTAAAGAGACTACCGTATAACCTCGAATTAACGACCCCGGAGGCGTTACATTTTACAAAAGGGGGGGGGGGGGGGGGCGTTTATTAGCCAGTAAAAAAAAATAAAATACCAAGAACCGCCAATTTCAAACACAAATAAGGATTTAAGGATTATTTGTGTTTGAAATTGGCGTCATTGGTAAATGTTTTTTTATTTGGGGGGAGGGGGGCGTTTATTAGGAGGGGGCGTTAATTGGAGGTATACGGTATGTATGTGACGTTGACCTCGAGATCAGCGAGGATTTGTCACAGCATATGAAATATTAAGAATTTTCAATGAAAGAAATAGAAGTTATAACATATTTCTCCGATGTTAAGTTTTGTAAGTAAAGAGACCAAGTATGTGACCTTGACCTTGGGATCAGCGGGGGTTGGACAGTCGTAGATTTGTCACAGCATGATAGTACAACCTTAGAGGAATGCACAAGTGAAATAATAAGAATTTTCAATGAAGGAAATAGAAGTTATAACTTATTTCTCTGATGTTAAGTTTTGTAAAGAGACTAAGTATTTGACCTTGACCTTGGGATCTGCGGTGGTTGGACGGTCGTGGATTTGGCACAGCATGGTAGTAGAGCCTTACAGGAATGCATGTGTGAAATATTAAGCATTTTAGATGAAGGAAATAGAAGTTATAACAATATTTCTCTGATGTTAAGTTTACGGACTAAGTATTTGACCTTGACCTTGGGATCTGCGGGGGTTGGACGGTCGTGGATTTGGCACAGCATGGTAGTAGAGCCTTACAGGAATGCATGTGTGAAATATCAAGCATTTTAGATGAAGGAAATAGAAGTTATAACAATATTTCTCTGATGTTAAGTTTACGCGGACGCACGGACGGACGCACGGACGCACTGACGGACAACCTGACTCCAGTATACCCCCCACAACTCGTTGCGGGGGTATAATAAAATTGAGTATAAAATTTTCCATTGTATCTGAACAAATTGTAATATTATAATTAAAAAAAAGAAGAAAATGTGGCCTATCGGCACACGGTGTCAAATTGGAGAAACTGTAGCAAAGGTAATTAACCGAAAGTGATAAGTATTCATAAGCACAGTTGTGAAGGTCAAATGGTGAAGGTCATACATTTTATTACGGGCAGCATGGATGTGTGGCATTTGTCCACAGGTTTGATGTATTGAAATATTAAAGTAATCCATCAAGGAATGGATATAGAAGTTATGACAGAATTAAGAAACTCCGGCAAACATTATTAATATGTGAAAAGGTTCAAAGCTGTCAAGGTCAAAAAGGTCATAATAAGGGCAGCATGGGTGTGTGGCATTCGTCCACAAGTATGATGTAACGCGGTATTAGTTATGACAGAATTTCGCTTTTTTTTTCGCCCAAGTCGCCCTATGTGTCCTGCAAGAAGTTCACTTCGCCTTAAAAAAATCTCGCAAAATATCGGAAATTCTAAAAAAAAACCTGGAACCAAAATTGTTCAGGTAATCTCCATTTCTCACCCAGTGACCTATATCTCGCTAATTGCAGGCCTGCCAAACTGTTTACAATACCATTTGTTTTACGGCACCCGATTGTTTGACCAAATTTTCATCACATCATTACGCGATTCACTAAAATCATGCCTACCCGCTGTGACAATAAAAGTCCCCTAGCCAAGCATTGCTTCTGGCTACTATAATTGTCAGTTCAAAACACGTGTAAAGGCAGCCCTTAATGGCATGATTGACAGGTTACTGTCACGAAAGAAGTCGGCAATAGATCTATCAGAGATTGCCCATGAACCTGGTACGAAAGAAGTCGGCAATAGATCTATCAGAGATTGCCCATGAACCCGGTATAGTCAACTCCCACCGAATACTGATTCAATACTCTCAACCATACAAACACATGCAAACACGCGTTTTAAGCACCAGATGCGAGTCGTTTCTGGGTCGGGGCTCGCAAAAATTATAAGCTGGGTCGCCTGGTGGCGAACAAAATTGTAGTTACACACTTTTTTTTGTCAGCTTAGGACGCTTTGTGGGATACCATTTCCGAAATAAAAATAGAATTCAATCATTAGCTACGATTGTCGGTATACCTACTTGAGGCGCCACCTGATGAACCGAGTCGTGGCCTACACAGCGGATGATGAACCGAGTCGTGGCCAACACAGCGGATGATGAACCGAGTCGTGGCCTACACAGTGGATGATGAACCGAGTTGTGGCCAACACAGCGGATGATGAACCGAGTCGTGGCCACCAGCGGATGATGAACATCGTGCCACAGGTGGCTACGGATGATGAACCGAGTCGTGGCACAGCGGTGATGACAGGTACTACAGTAGAGGATGTGAACCGAGTCGTTTGGCCAACACAGCGGATGAATGAACCGAACGTGGCCAACACCAAATACAAAACATGCGGAATGACGAATCCGAGTTCCGTGGCCCTAACACAGCGGATGATAGAACAACCGAGTCCGTGGCCAACACAGCGGATGATCAAAAAACCGAGTCGTAGGCCAATCACAAGCGGAATGATGAACCAAGTCTGGCCTACACAGCTGGATGATGAACCAGTCGTGGCCAACACAGCAGGATGACGAAACCGAGTCGTCGCCAACACAGCGGATATGAACCGAGTCGTGGCCAACACGCGGATGATGAAAGAGACGTGGCCAACGGGCGGAAAACCGTCGTGCGTGGCAACACAGTGATGGAGCGGATGATGAAACCGAGTCGTGCCAGTACACGACAGGATGATGTACTACACAACCGGATGCCTAACGACACGCGGATGATGAACCAGTCCTGGCCAACACAGCGGATGACAAACCGAGTCGTAGCAAACACAAGCCGGATGATGACCGTCGTGGCCTAACACAGCGGATGATGAACCCGAGTCGGCCAACACAAGCAGTGACGAACCGAGTGTGCACAGCGGATGATGAACCGAGTGTGGCCAACACAGTGGATGCGAACAGTCGTGGCCTACACAGGATGATGAACCGAGTTGTGACCTCACAGCGGATGACGAACGAGTCGTGCCTACAGCGGATGTGAACCGAAGTCGTGGCCCACGCGGATGACGAACTGAGTCGTGACCAACACAGCGGATGATGAACCGAGTCGTGGCCAACACAGCGGATGACGAACCGAGTCGTGGCCTACACAGCGGATGATGAACCGAGTTGTGACCTACACAGCGGATGATGAACCGAGTCGTGGCCTACACAGTGGATGATCTACCGAGTCGTGGCCTACACAGCGGATGATGTACCGAGTCGTGGCCAACACAGCGGATGATGAACCGAGTCGCGGCCAACACAGCGGATGATGAACCGAGTCGTGGTCTACACAGCGGATGATGAACTGAGTCGTGGCCTACACAGCGGATGCGGATGCAACTTTCTTTTTCGCCGAAAAGAGTGAAAGAATAAAATACGAAATCGATATATTCTAATGAAATCCTTTCATGCCGGAAACAGATACTGTTTATTACATTACTAACTATTTATTTCGTCCTTTTGCAACTTTTTCCAAACGATGTTAACGTAACCCGATTTTTATGATAATTCAGTTTGGTATTAACTAAATATACAGAATTATATAATGATATTTTAAGTGAATTTAAAGTGACTACTTTGCTATTCGTCTAAAGTATTTACATAAATGCTGTTTCATTACATGTACACAGTTAAAGAGGTTCAAATAGGTGGTAACAAAATATACTTTCGAGATGAAAGAAATAAAAAAAAATTCTTCAAATTCTACATACTACTACATTTGCTTCCCAGCACCCCCCACCCCAAAGTTTCAGGTCTGTTTCTAGTACCGTTTAAAAGATTTACGAGTTACATGTACAAAATATAAGTAAACAAGAGTGCCGCAAGTCACAAACTAGATTGGTCAGTAAGCGAGGCTTACGGTATCCCCCGCGTGGGCCCAGATACCCCTAAATATGTAAAAAAAAATCCAAGTGTGTGGGCTTGTGACCTTGACTCTGGGCTTAGCAGGGGTGGCACGAATGTGAATTTGTCACAGGGTGGTAGAGGTCCATTGGAGCAATGCGTGTGTGAAATGTGAAGCAGATCCGAGCAAGGAAATAAAAGTTCTAACCAATTTCTCTGATATTAAGTTTTGTAAAGAGACTAAGTATGTGACCTTGACCTCGAGATCAGCGGGGATTTATCACAGCATGATAGCAGAGCCTTAAAGGAATGCATGCATGAAATATTAAGAATTTTCTATGAAAATAGAAGTAATAACATATTTCTCTGATGTTAAAGTTTTGTAAAGAGACTATGTCACCTTGATCTTGGGATCAGCGAGGGTTGGACGGTCGTAGATTTGTCACAGCATGATAGTACAACCTTAGAGGAATGCATGTGTGAAATATTAAGAATTTTCAATGAAGGAAATAGAAGTTATAACTTATTTCTCTGATGTTAAGTTTTGTAAAGAGAATAAATGATCTTAGCATGCATGATGTGCATACACATAGTCTCTTACAAGTCTTATATGACTGACAATGTACTGTTGTTTTGTTTTATGCTTTGCATTACTTATTTGCATTATTATTATGACATTTATTTAACGTGAAGACTATGGGCCACGATGGTACGTATGAGATACAGTACCTAAAATCTTTAAAACTGGCCAAAAGTCTACTTATTTGCATGCATGTACATTGATGAGACTTTATATATACTTTAATAAACCATCAGACTATGAAAACAGGCTGTTAATTGTCACCCTTCTCTCACATCTTTTGTGTCATACTGTAAAATAAGAACCCAGGTGGTCTGTACATGTATATGGTCATGTCAAGTTGTAAAACAATTACACTTACTGTGCATGGATTATCCCTGTTATCAACAGGGATGTTCTCATATACAATAAAATAGACAGTTGGCAAATACTACATAGACTTGTATATAGGGAAGAAAATTGTCTAGAAAATAATGATGTTTTTTTTCTCTAAATAAACTTATTATTTCTTATTTTATTGCAAAATGTTTTACCTGTAGGCTTATCAGTCTACAGAGATATAAACCATAGTAGATATAGGGGAATATAGAGACTCATCTTGCCATTTTTGAATTAAAAAGACCACCAAGATTCATATTTCCCGGTATTTCCTGGTGTTTCCCAGTATTTCCCGCCGTCCTGGGAAATACTTTCCCGGGAAATTGCCCAACCCTGAAAGAGACCAAGTATTTTACCTTGACCTTGGGAACAGCGGGGGTTGGACGGTTGTGGATTTGGCACAGCATGGTAGTAGAGCCTTACAGGAATGCATGTGTGACATATTAAACATTTTGGATGAAGGAAATTGAAGTTATAACAATATTTCTCTGATGTTAAGTTTTGTAAGGAGACTAAGTATTTGACATAGAAACACCAAGGTACACATCTTCAATATGCGTAGAAGACGTGTGTACAGTTTCAGATCGAATGACGGAACAGTTTCAGAGAATGCATGTGTGAAATATTAAGCATTTGAGATGAAGGAAATAGAAGTTATAACAATATTTCTCTGATGTTAAGTTTACGGACGCACGGACAGAAGGACACACGGACAACCCGACTCCAGTATACCCCGCCACAACTCGTTGCGGGGGGGGGTGTATAATAATATAATCAGCATTATGATTCGTCTAGAGCTGTCGTTTCGCAATGTTTCAGTCTTGCAAAAACATGCAAATCGTCTCTTACAGACATGAGACTCATCTCGCGCTTTCGCCATCTCCCCTTCCGGTTTTGGAAATACATTTTGCTGTAACCCGAATTAAACTAGATTGGTCAGTAAGCGAGGCTTACGGAATACCCCCTGCATGGGCCCAGGTACCCCTAAATATGTAACATTTTGCAAGTGTGGGCTTGTGACCTTGACTCTGGGCTTAGCGGGGCAGCACGACCGTGAATGTGAAGCAGATCCGAGCAAGGAAATAGAAGTTATAACCGATTTCTCTGATGTTAAGTTTTGTAAAGAGACTAAGTATGTGAAATTGACCTTGGGATCAGCGGGGATATGTCACAGCATGATAGTAGAGCCTTAGAGGAATGCATGCATGAAATATTAAGAATTTTAGATGAAGTTATAACATATTTCTCTGATGTTAAGTTTTGTAAAGAGACAATGTATTTGACCTTGACCTTGGGATCAGCGGGGGTTGGATGGTCATGGATTTGGCACAGCATGGTAGTAGAGCCTTAGAGGAATGCATGTGTGAACTATTAAGCATTTCAGATGAAGGAAATAGAAGTTATAACAATATTTCTCTGATGTTAAGTTTTGTAAAGAGATTAAGTATTTGACCTTGACCATGGGATCAGCGGGGGTTGGACGGTCGTGGATTTGGCACAGCATGGTAGTAGAGCCTTACAGGAATGCATGTGTGAAATATTAAGCATTTTAAGTAAAGGAAATAGAAGTTATAACAATATTTCTCCGATGTTAAGTTTTGTAAAGAGTCCAAGAATTTGACCTTGACCTTGGGATCAGCGGGGGTTGGACGGTCATGGATTTGGCACAGCATGGTAGTAAAGCCTTACAGGAATGCATGTGTGAAATATTAAGCATTTTAGATGAAGGAAATAGAAGTTATAACAATATTTCTTTGATGTTAAGTTTACGGATGCACGGACAGACAGACGGACAACCTGACTCCAGTATACCCCCCCCCACAACTCGTTGCGGGGGGTATAAAAACACAGGTAATGCAGGGTGACTTACCCTGCGTTACAGACAGAAAAATTGGGTTAGTTTTGCTCATGCGAGATCGCGATGCAAAAACTGATCGTACTAATCGTACCGGTTCCTTCAGGCCGACAGTTATGTCTGGATTGATTGGCATTCTGAAATTTTAGAAGCCCTGCCGTCAAGAAATATTATACTTATACCATGATGACGAAGCTTGTACAAACTATTTGACATTTCGAACAACGGAAACACTTCTGCTGAAGCATGTGCGACAAAAACAAAGCGAGTGCTGACGTCTGTTGCAACAGTAACCTGTCAATCATGCCTCAGATTAACACTAAGGACAGCCTTTACTTACCAGCAATTGACTGTTTAAATAACTTCGCCAAGTTAATAACACATGTTTTGAGCTGTCGATTATAGTAGCCGAGGCAATGTTTGGCTAGGGGATTACTGAAACTATCGACCTGTGACTTTTATTGTCATAGCGGGTAGGCGTGATTTTAGTGAATCGCGTAATGATAATTTGTGAATTATTATGTTTTTTACCATGCTTACACGGAAATTATCACCCGCCAGAATAGAGAATTTTTCAATTTTTAATCGCCGTCTGAAGCAAATAATCGCCGAATGACGATTTTGGCGAGTGCTAGCGTGAACCTAGATACCAGGATTCAATATAGGCCAAAAATTAAGGAGAAGTGACTTCTCACACCAGTCAAAATCGGGAGAAGTGAGGGTAAATTAGGGAGAAGTGATATAAATCATATTTTCCCGTTTTTTTTCTCTTACTTAAAGTTATCGCGTAACTGTATACATTAACTCTATGTTTTCAAAAGCATATCTATTACAGGGGTAGAGGCATCAACATGTGCTTGTATCATACAAGCCTAGAATGACCATAGCAGTTGACAGATTATTTCTAAGTTCTAACGAAAGTACAGTACAGCTCAGGCGAAGAAATCAAAATCTGCGCGTCGTGCTGGTCGGTACGGATGACGGAATTGCTATTTTCATGCGCGCCGTGACGAAATTTCTGACATTTGTGGCGGACAGGATTGTTGGTCCGTGACGGACAATCCAATACGTCCGCCACGGACCGTCACGAATGTTTATAGCGCGTTCGTGCCGACCCGGCACGGAATAATACCTGTACAGTGGTCATTTTCCGATCGTCATTTCACCCTTACAATGCTGAATTAAACTTTGTCGTCTGCTGATTAGTTTGCATTTTTCTCATCAAAAACATAGTTTGACAGCACTTTAGAATCATTTCTAATAGAAATGCTTCTAAAGTGCAGTTGATCTATGTTTTTATTGAGAAAGATATAAAACAGTGCGAATTCTATCACTGTTACTACTTTATACATCACTGCGACGAATTTCTGTGCAGTGGCGTAGCCAGAGCCTATAAAACACCAAGGCAATAACATTGGTCCTTGTCCTTGAGCGTGGTATGGGTGTCCTGGGCATCCCCACTCCACACGATTTTGTTTTGTAAATCTACGTCGCATTTCCCGCGTTCTGACATATTTTAGATAACTATGTTCAACTATGTCGCGTCGACAGACAAAGAAACAAATATTTAGAGGAATAAATTCACGAAATTTAAGGTTCTTAATTATCTTTTCTACGCATATAAACGAAGTAAGAAAAAAGTGAAAGTGAATGGGTTTAACGTCCCAGCAACAGCTAAGGTCATATAGAGACAGGAACACAGTTAAGTCTCATCCTACAGACCAGTGAGACGGAAATACTATGAATATATAGTCTGAAAATAGGACGAGTCCAAGGTCCGTACCTTCCATTTTCAACGTCGGACCTTTACACTTCAGTATTTGATACATATAATAGGTCTTCGGACCTTTCATTATATCCTTTGGACGGTCACGGACATCCTCGTGAAAGTTGCTATTAGTCTATGAAAGTATTTTTGATGCATAAGACTATGTTTGAACCCACAACCTCCAGATTGGAAGTCAGATGTTCTAACCCCTAGCCACAACCCATCCCTTATAAATGAAGAAATGCCCCTAACCATACATACTTAGAGCTGACGTAATGGCGGTAAACTGAAATGGTGTGCGTGACAATTGACATTTACGTTCCAACAAGATGTTCACGGTGTGTAAATCGATCGTATTTCCTCTCCACCATATGGAACCCGACTCGAGAAACACAAATTAAATCGTTTATTTCTGAATGTGTCAATTGTTTGCCCGTTCTAACAGTTTCCCCAATGACTATGGGCTAGGTTCGACATTTCATTCCATGTCACATCGCCGGTTTTCGGTGATAATATTGTCAACAATTAAAAATACGGACGGACGCCATTGTGATCACTATGTCTCGCTTTCCACAAGCGGGCTCAACAATAATGCTATTATTCGTACAAAGTATAAATGGGGTTGTCTTAGAAGATTATTCTAATGTGTATCCATTCTTCATCTACATTGCTTGGCCCTAAATGATACTCTTTTGTGTTGATCTATTGCCGATGTCTTTCGCCACAGTAACCTGTCAATCATGCCACTAACGGCTGCCTTTACTTCCCAGCGATTGGCTGTACTGTATAAATAACTTCGCCATGAGAATAACACGTGTTTTGAACGGACAATTATAGTAGCCAGAAGCAATGTTTGGCTAGGGGATTATTGAAACTATCGACCTGTGACTTTTATTGTCACAGCGGGTAGGCATGATTTTAGTGAATCGCATGTGATGAAAATTTGGTCAAACACTCGGGTGTCATAAAACAAATGATATTGTAAACAGTTTGGCAGGCCTGCAAATAGCGAGATTTAGGTCACTGGGTGGGAAATGGGGATTACCTGAACGAATTTGGTTCCAGCTTTTTTTAGAATTTCCGATATTTTGCGAGATTTTTTAAGGCGAAGTGAACTTCGCTTCGCCTTGTCGGACACATAGGGCGACTTGGGCGAAAAAAAAGCGACGACTTCGCCCCCAAAATTGAACCATGGATACATGGGCACAAGTTAGTAAAAATTCAATTATATTCCATGTCATGAAACAATATTTGGGGTCATGAAACAATATTGGGATGAAATATGTTATCAACCGACTCATGTTCAGAGGCGCAATTGCTCGCAAGCGATCGCGCTCCTGAACATGAACGAAATGTGCCGGGCTTTGTAAGAGTTATGTACCTTGTTACGCTCTCGTCATAGAAGTTACAAACTCGTTCAAAATATGTACAATGTGCAACTTTGAAGCTATTTATCGAGCCATAATGTAAGAATTGATACTAATCATATTCATAGTATGATTATAAACCTGTTTTTATATTACTTGCGGATCTCACACAATGTCAGACGCCTTCAGTTTCGAGTCGATGCAGTTGAAAGCTATAATGTCATTTCGTTCCCAATATTGTTCGTCCCCATTATTGTTTGTACCCAATTGCATTTTTACATGATTTGGCCATTCTGTACATTTCCGGCATTCCGGTACAAGAGAGCTAAATCTGGTTATGCTCCGTTTGAACATGTAAAAGTAATGTGATAAGAGCTAATCTGGTTGCGCTCCATTGAAGCATGTTAAAGTACATGTAATATGATTAGAGCTAATTATATATTACGGTTAGCGACTGGTATGGAACGGGCAAGGTACCAGTCAGAATATTCTAATCTCGGGCTGAATAAATATATTTTGGGAATTTATCTCATTTATGTTTGAATACGAGATACCGGGAGTCCAACCTGTTGGCCCGGCCTTGAGTGACCTTAGCTGTTGATAGGCAGTTATACATCAATATCAACCGTTCACACTCGCGTTTGTCATCTATTTACAACAACAATACCTGATCTTGATTTGTATTACATAATTATTATGTAAAAATAGTGGCCTCCACCTTACTTTGTAGATTGTAAGATATTGCTTCTGGTCACGCGTCTAGTCATATCTGCCATATCAGTGTTGTTTTAATATTGAACTGTGTACATGTATCTATGCAGTGCATCATTTAACTTTGTTTATTCATTCATTAGTAATGTCATGAATGCATATAGCAATACAAAAACATGGTAAACTCTGATACAGTCTATACTTGTTACAGAATACTTTCTTGAATCAAAGTAGTGAAAGTACTGATAACGCATAATTATATCCTAGATCTCGAGTACTGTTTTCCAATATAATGCACGTAACGCTCGTTTTAACTCAAATTTCTATAAACTCAAATTATTCTTCTCCGTCTTCTGTGTAAACGAGTATAGACTGTTGTTATCTTTAAACTTGTCATTGTATAAAACATGTAAAACCGCACAATGGCGTCGCCAGATGGGGTCCTTTTATTCACCAGTCTGTTTAATCACTGTAGGGTGACTAGTGTAGACCCAGATCAGACTGCGCGGATGTGCATGCTGGTTCATCTACACTGGAAACCCAGATCAGGCTGCGCGGATGCGCACGTTAGTTTGTTTTCACTGGAAACAAAGATCAGACTGCGCGGTTGCGCAGGCTGGTTCGTCTACATTGGAAATAAGGTCAATATTGATCTCGAACCGCCTCCCTTTTTGTGTAAGCTGGTGACGCCACTGCCTTATTTTATTACTGGATCCACCTAGTCACAATATTGATAATATTGTTCAATGTTTCAGCTTTTTACGACAATAAACCGACTGCCAAACCATAATCGGCTACATTCCATGACTACACCGTATATTACGTGCAGGCAATGTTTGTGGCAATTTTAGTGAAAGCGTCCTAGACTGTATGAAACTTTCGCCATTTTTTTTATTGATATTCATGTAAGAATTGGTAACGTGTTCAAATAAACAATACAAACTTTGCTTCATGATTTCTTTCTTGAAAAAAAAAGTGGCAATTTTTTTATTTTCTCCATTCTATTGCGATTGACACGGGTCACGTCATGCTGTGAGTTGATCCGTTAAATTTCATCTAATCAGATTCATTCAAGTCAGGGTTGGCAATTTCCCGGGAAATAAGAGTATTTCCCAGGACGGCGGGAAATACCGGGAAATATGAATCTTGGTGGTCTTTTTCATTCCAAAATGTCAAGATAAGTCTATATTCCCCTATATCTACTATGGTTTATATCTGTGTAGACTGATAAGCCTACAGGTAAAACATTCTGCAATAAAAAAAGAAATAATAAGTTTATTTAGAGAAAAAAAACATCATTATTTTCTAGACAATTTTCTTCCCTATAAACAAGTCTATGTAGTATTTGCCAACTGTCTATTTTATTGTATATGAGTACACCCCTCATTACTATAGTAACATGCCACTAATAAAAGCTGCTTTTGGAATTTTGAGAAAATCCCTGGTCATGTCAAGTTGTAAAACAATTACACTTACACTGTACATGGATTATCCCTGTTATCAACATGAAGAAGTAATTTACAAAAAAATAATACAACCAAAATATAAATGTCATGGTTGCCAAATATTCCACATGATGAGTACCCCTAGTTGGGAATGAAACAGATCTATACATTGTAATTAACCCCTATATCTAATTATTAAGTTGTTGATTGTTTAATTAACTATTACTGAGCTTAAAACTTAATTTAAATAACTTTAATTATCAAATAATAACATCAAAATTCATATTTCCCACTTTGGGGAGTATTTCCCGGGACGGTATTTCCCGCCCCCGGTATTTCCCGGCCAACCCTGATTCAAGTCCGGATCTCCGGACTGTCAATACTGTGTTTAATAGGCTTTGTAAAACCATGTGTTTACAATAGAAAACAGTGTTTAAACCTCATAAAAGGTCAATGTCATCAATAAATATCGATGGATTTACAGAATACAGACTTTAATGCTTCTGCTAACACCAAAAATAGCAGAAACAGGTACTTATTTAGTGAGAATTTGTCTCTGCTAAATCCCGACTTCTTTCCCGAATTAGTTTGGACACAACAAAAATGTAATTCTACCACAAATGTATGGAAGTGAAACATGTTGAATGAAAGTTGAAAATAATGCTGTATTATGTCAAATGACGTGTATTTAATTTTATTTCTCATTTATCACAATGTGTCAAACAAATCTTATCATAAATGATGTATGAAAAAAAACAACAAAATAAACATAATGATACCATGTTTTATTGTTCTTAGTAGATACACTGTACATGTATGTATATTTTTTTTGTCAAAGCGCGCGCAAACATATATATTCAAATTTGAATAATTTTCGCGCGCGCTTTACAAAAAAAAAGTGGCACATTTTTTATTTTCTCCAGTGGAAACCCTGTACGTGTCAACAGTATTAACATTTAGATGATGGTTTCAAAAATCGATGTAACCTGCGCCGCATTGAGTTACATGGCACTATGGTAGTAAAACACAAAATGTTCTGTATGGTAACGAACCTGTATAATGACACAATATTAGACATATCTGTTGAGAAATTCAAGACATCACAATTTTCCTGAAACTTTTTGCACATACCAACTAAAGATTCCTGTATTCAGTTAAGTTATAGTTACATGTATAGGTCACATATTGAATTTTTAATAAATCAGTTTATTAAACATTCAATATGTGAACAACAGCTGTCTTATTATTGTTTGGCCCTCCCCATCGCGTACACATGTGGATCACATGCCCATGAATGTGCTTTCAAATTACGAAACTATTACGTGATTGGCGGTTTTACAGTGAAATGGTTCTCATCACAGGAAAGGCGGGACATCTGTTCAAAATATAACTGTGTACGTAATACACCATTTTAATGATTACTTTAACAGATATAGGTGAAAAAGACGCAATATGCAATTAATCGAGATGAAATGCTCTGCTTTCATTAATTGAGAAACTAAGATAAACAATAAAGGTATATATTGTTGGTTTATCATAAATCGTAGAACATAAAACTTTAAAGACAGAATTGTTTTTGTTAGGAAACAAAGTACGACAACATCATTTCTCATACTTACCAAATTTAATGATTGTATGAATATGCCATTCCATTTTCCTTCATTGTCCGTCGAAAAGAAATCATATGCATGATGATCGCCTATTGCATTTGTTGGGAACATAACTGTCACCTTTGTACAACCTCAGGTTTCTGTGGGACTGAAGTAAATCCCCATCATTTTGGAGTTTTCACTGGCAAGTGACCTTCAACTTTTCTTTCCTACAAATGTCACAGGACAATAAACGTGTCATTTTCCACATGTAAACAACATCATAGGTGTGCTTATTGCAGCAATCATGAGACCATGTCAATTGTACGGGGAATAAAATGTTTAATTTGTGTTTACTATGCCTTGATGCTTCCGCATAAAATCCACAACAGGAAATGAATGAAAATAATTAGCTATGCGCATGCGCCACTTAAAATTAAGTCAGTTGTCGTAAAGCATATAAGCAAATTCTCGGATTTGGTGGAACTACATATTATAATCGCCATATTTCACGGTTATCATATCAAACTGTTATGAAAAATATGCTGAATTAATGTATAAATCAACTAAATATATTAAATGTACAACTTGTCAATTAATGCCGATTTGTGGTAGCACCTGTTAATCAACTTGATTGGAGGACTTGATTAAATAAGACTGGGGGTGACCGTGTCTTGCAAGGTTCCGGGTCAATTCGTATCCATACCATTTCGTATCAGGTTTGGTCATTTCGTATCAATATGTGCGTGTTTTACATGTGCACGAGACCCATTCAATACGCTGTTAATGAATACCAAGGATCTTTTTATGTCTCTGTCAATACTGATCTCCACAGATTCTACGTCGAAAAGGTGGAGATAATCCATGACCAGGGGGGTCGAATCAAAAATCGAAATAAACTTTCCGCATCTACTCATCATAAGGAAGCTGCATACCAAGTTTCAAGTCTGTAGCTAGTACAGTTTAAACGTTTCACGAGTTACAAGGCAAAATTGCGAAATTCTAAGTCGAAAGGGGGAGATAATCAATGACCATACATACCAAGTTTCAGGTCTGTAGATAGTACAGTTTAATACTTTTACGAGTTACAAGGCAAAATTGCCAAAGTCTAAGTCGTAAAGGGTGAGATAATCCATGACCCAGGGGTCAAAGGAAAAATCGAAATAAACGTTGTGCATATACCATCATAAGGAAGCTACATACCAAGTTTAAGGTCTATAGCTAGTAGCACTGTGTGGTTACTTGGCGAAAGAGGGCCGGAAGTCTACAATATTAATGCCCCGGAGTCTACGTGAATATACCAAAGGAGTAGTTCTAGATCAGTGCCGACTGAATTCAGACATATTCATTGGTGTTTAAATGTCACACAGCATGATTAATTGCCATGGTAAATGCATTGATTCAGAATAACTAACCAATACACATTAGTTGTTACCGCCATCCTGTATTATTGATATAATACGTTTATATCCAATAGACAAGCGAGTTCAGTTAATTTATTGAAAACTATGTGGAATATAAGTAGTTGCAATGAGGATGAATTTGCGATAAACTCACATGGGAACACAAACTGTTATATGTTACTAAAATAACAACTTGAAAGAGATGCAAATGACTGACTAATCTGTTATTATTTTGGGATTAATTATTTTCAAAAAGCGACGGAGTCCACACACTACATCCACACATTACGTGCCTATAGTCATGTAGACTCCGGGGCATTAATTTTGTAGACTTCTGGCCCGCTGTCGCCAAGTAACCACACAATGTAGAGTTACAGTTTTACAAGTTACAAGGTGACGGACGCACGAGACAGACGGACAAGGGTAACACTAAATGTTCCCTCCACTATCCAACCAGGTATATCTTATTAATTTACGCCATCGTGTTCGCCTGATCCTATGTTCAACCTGTTGCATTGGGGGGGTGGGGGGGGGGGGGTCCAAAAATCAGAAGGGAATATTTACATCGAAAATATATTCAGCCCTGAAATGTAGGCCAATGAAGGCCAAACCAGGTCTCCGGTCGGGATTCCGGTAAGAATAAATTACCCATCACATGCTCCCACCTGCCACCCACGTGCACCTTGAATGAGCGTGATCTGGTAACTGGGTGACGGTGTTAATAAGAGGCTAAGGGATCCAAGGGCTCCATTCTGCCACATTTGGCCGAATTTTGGTATGTATGATATGCTACATGCGTGAGAATTATTTATTTGTGATGGTAAGGGGGACTTATTGAACAATGTTGGCCTATTTTTGAGAACACCTAGTGCACATTGTGTCAAGTTATAGACACATGCTATTGGCAATAGAGTGGACATAACGGGGTTGTCTAATGTCCACCATTCTGCCGTCTAATTGTCTGTGGATGCCTGATATTTCAGGGGAAGACATTGAAAGGTGCATACTAATGCAGTAAGCCAATCGCTGTGTGGGTAGCTGGCTTAGCAGGACAATTTTGAAATCAGAAGGGCAAATCGTGTATCCAACATGCCTATGATTGTTTTCCAAACCGCCTTATATAGACGTGTATAGCTACAAGTCAGACAAAAGAACACCACTTCATCATCAGAATCCCACGAAGCCCCAAGCTTCATTGCATTTATGAACTTTATTTTCCCCAACTTTTTGACTTAGTGATAGTGCGTACATGCATAGGCCCAGCGATGTGCATGTAAGCATACTAGGATAAGCATAGAATGTTATAGTAAGCATACTTGACAGGCTGGCTAGTGATGGGAAGTGATTGAGGATTTTTAGCGAATGATATAATAAGAAATGAGAAAGTAATTTTGTAAAACCTGTGAAATTTGCATTCACATATTTCCATGAAAACTATGACCATTATTTGGTTTGCGTTTCGCTTCCACCAGACCAAATGCGGGTGGGCATGAAAGAAATTATTTAATTTTCCAATACTATTGTAAAAGAAACATGTTGTACTTTTTCACTTTGCTAAAGATTGCAAGATTTCTGATAATTTAAGGTATTATTAAAGGTAATCAGATCTAACGACATCACAACAGAATGTGTTCTGATTGCAATTGGCATGTTCCAAGATGTGATTACATATATCATCTAGATGGCCACGGCTAGCATATTACGCCCACCAAGATTTTTGATAGTCACAGTGTGTATGCATTTGGTTATTACAGTCAATCGGGTTGTGGAAATATTGGGTACTTAACAACTTTAACACAAATATCAAAGTAATTTGTCCGTGACATTGGGCATGAGTTGTCCGTGACATTGGGCATGAGGGCAGCTGCATGGATGGGCTATAGAACGAAAATATGGATGAGGGAAAAATACCAAAACTTAATATTTACACAAAAATATATAAATATACTAAATTTTGATTAACCTAATATTGTGCCAGATTCTCACCACAACAGTCACAGCTCCACTCCCTGAAAGTAATATGTTTAGTATTTACCTTACTACTTTTGTAATTGGTATAACTGGATTCAACTCTCAAATACCAGAAAGCCAAAATGTTCATGAGAGTCAAATCTGGGATATTGGGATTCTAGAAAGGATAAATCTCATGTTAAATTATCCTTCACATGCACCCAACCAACCGCCTGCTTGGCCAGTGAAAGAATCAGACTTCAGCTATGCTCTTGTTTAAAATGTTGTGGGACAGTAAACTATCAAAATTAGCACATGTTAATGTTCATAATTAGACCGCATGTACAAGTATATATGACTCTATCACATTATTAATGCCCCGGTCACATGAAGCACGCAGGCAGTTTATGGGCTCCATAAGGGCCAAAATCACGAGATCCCGTACGGAACCACCTGTAGGGCACACATGCGGGTTTTTGCTCTCGTGTGTCCAACAAATCTTAAGAATACGGAGAGAAGTAAGTCGTATAAAGCCCTCAGACCCCCCCCCCCCCACCCCGTATGCATGTGACCACAACATCGCAGAAGGACGACTTCGTACGGACTTCACATGGGCCACAGGAGATAGTGACATTACTAGAGATAGTGACATTACTTGTCTATAGATGCGATTATAAAGCATGTGAATGTACTGATGTCACGAATTGTAGCCGACTGTCTTCTTTATCAGCCATCATTTGTAGCAACACGGGTTACACAATTACACAATACTCGAGCATAATACTCGAATAACCTTGTAACGACTATCGAATAGGTCTTCGTGTGTGAAATATCGCTCCCGTGAAATACACCGCTGGAGAGAATAGCGCTTTATCCGAAACCGTGCACGTACCACCAGTATTGGATTTTGTACCGGTTATATCTGAGTGATTTTCACTGTTTATGCAGACTTGGATGCTAGCATGAATACCGAGTAGGTCATATCTACTAATGATTGAATTATTTCAGATCAATTCGCCAGATATCTCAGGAGCTAGACTGACTGTTAGAACATTAGTCCACTTACGCAAAAGTGTAAGCAAAATGTTGGCACGGAGTTCTTATATTGACAAGCGGACAATTAGAGGAAACCTATGCACTAGAGTATGTATATAAACTATCGTATCCATATTCTAGGATTCGGACATTAACCATTCTTGTGATCATTTTATGACACAAGCTTTCACTGGGACCTGGTAAGTACATATGTTTATTATTTACTTTCAAATGCTGCCCATAACGTCTGACTCGTGCCAAGACCGGCAATTCACCGCAATATTGTCATATCCTCGATAATACTGTCCTATTTCGTTTACCTGAGTTATTTGGACCCATTTCGACCAATGTTTGGTCAATAAAAGCCGTATATGGCATGTATCCGCTGGTGTAGATTATCTCCCTTGATCAAATCGAACATAATCATTAATAATTCATGCTTACGTGTAAATGATAACGATTACAGGTTCCGCATGTGGGAGCATTCCGTGAGTATTGTAATGGCATATTATTCTCATGTTTTTGTGCTTGTCACTCCCGACTAATTGCAGTAGCAATTTATTCTATTTGTAAACGAAGGGCGAACACATTTTGAAATGTTTTCTAAAATTTAGCTATGCATTTTATATTACTATTGAGTCAAATATCAGTCATGCGCCCTGTACTATACATGAGAATATTGCCAATTTTAACTTGTAACGAATGTAACGTGAATTTTCCGGACGACTTTCATTTACTCTTGGACACATGTAAAACGCAAATCCAAGTCGTCTGTACATTCATTGTATTAAGTCATGTACGTTCACAGTGAATTGTAAATAGTGCAAATGCTATTGCGACCAGGATAGACCAGATCAGACAGTTCTGCTCTAAATGCATTGATTTATACGTCAGTAAGCTGTAATAAATACATGATGTGAAGTATAATTTATTTCAATCACTGATGCTTTAGGTCAGCCTGTGGAATCCTGCAGTCTGACTAGAGTATACAGTGCTTATCATTAGTAATGTAATGCTGTGAGTCTGCACAGGAAAATACTTGGCACAGTTGCTCTTTATGAAATTAGCGCAGTTGGCCACGGGCAGTCTGATCAGGGTAAGGCCGGGTCGCAATTAAATGTTTGTTTACTAATGGTAAATAACTGTGAATGACGTCGATATTCACATGTATGGCTGTGAATGTATACACCGTTGGGTACACTAGATATAGTGGCTGTTCATTAATGTGTTACATCGCATTCTCCGACATATGAATTCCATCAGCCCCCTTCTTCCAACTACTGAAAATATCTTTGTGTACATTGCAATTTATCATGTTTCATCATTGTAATTTATGATGTTGTTTAGTATTGCCATGCAATCATAATATTGATTTCATGTGCACTACTGTGACTATTATGGAGACTATAACACGTTACACTCTGGTAACAACACCGTTGGTGTTTTGTAGTCCCAGCCAGCCAGGTAACCAGCGACGGCACGTATATCGGGTGTTCTTGCGTAAAACCAGTACGCTGCATCGATACTATTCTGGGGTCCACTACACGACATCGAGTACCAGTGGGGACTCTTCTACGTGTGGACCAGGGCGTATCGAGCGGGGGTTATTATTCTGGTGACGTCATTCCGACCAAGGACGAGATGATTCTCAAAGGACGTCCACCCATGTGAAGTATTCCCCCATCCGCCCAAGTAGTAGATAACTTTGTAATATAACTTAACGACGTCATATAACGTCACCCTAATCATGGCGGAAAGCTGAGTTGGATTATAGAAACTTTAAGTCCGTATCTTGAACGGGAGGAACACTGGTATACGATAATTACCTGTTCAAGAATCGTGACTGTGCCTTGGTTGTGTGACTGAGCTTTGGAGAACCATCGAGAGGACGTTGTCCGTACTGTCTTGAATATTCATTATTTGTGTATATCATTATTTGTAAATACATCATCATTGTAACTATATACCTTAATTGTTGTCTCTTTCCACAATGTGCTTGGTGTTCCGACATAACAATGAACTATCAGAAAAAGATGGCGTTTACAGAAGGTTGCCATCTCAAATAGTAAAGCCGCAAAACGTGATTCAGTTTGCAAACTCGATGTTGAAAACTTGGAAACTTTCAGAGTCCGATTCGGCCGAACCAGAAGCCGTTTACAGACGTGTGATATATCAATTAGTAAAGCTGTAATCGCCGTGCAAAGTTTGAAACTTTCGACGTCATTTACGGCGTCGTTCAAAACCACGCGTTCATGTTTTCATTTATTGAAAATGTGTCATGTGTTCATCATGACGTATTGTGTTAGTTTCTTCTTTACATGTTCTCTATTTACAACCGTTTACTTGTGACTTCCAATCTCCCGATAAATCATGTTCGTACCAATTTCCGGACATCACCTATTTTCGTACCCGTGGCGACACGGTGAAAATATGCTGTTCAAGGCAAACTGTGCGCTATGCGCCTGATTTGAATAAGTTATCTGATTAGGAAAGTGGCGTACCGTGTAGTACCAGGACCATTGTACTGTGTAGCTGTGGCTCCCGATGCTAAAACACTTCAGTGTCTTGACATGGGTCCACGATGCATCAGTATTCTCCACTAGATCTGCTAGTCGTGACGAGTCACATATGTTCACCGCATGCATACCAACGTTAGTTTGGGACGCCTTAACGATCGATGAACCGTAAATGTGACTGTGACTGGATAATTAGGATTTACGAGTTTGCGACCAGTGTAGACCCAGATCAGGTCAGCCTGTGCATCGGCACAGTCTGATCAGGATCTGCACAGTTCAGAAAATAGGTAAAACATGTGTATTATCATATCATATCCTCGTTTTCGTGTATTATAAATATATGTATGTTAAAGTGTACGTGCATGCATGTCACTATAACAATGCACATGTATCTTGGTGCTCAAAAATAAACATGTATTGTGGCTCAGTGGTATCAAAGTGGGAGAATATCCGTACGATTGCAGAACTTGTGTTCATTCTACCTGGTCGAGAGTTCGCAACTCACAAAACGCATTACTTTTGTCGATAATATTGTGTTCTTTTTATGACTGGTTGCTGGAGAGGGAAATAGGTGAAGCGGCGAGGGCTATCACTATGACTGTACGACCTCAATGTGACATGAACTGCGAGAAAATACTCCCAGATTCATCATGTAAACACATATGTATGAAATGTGCATTTAGTTATTAGTTTTCTTCAAAGTGATACTATAGCGTTCTACATGTGAACATGCGAACTATTTCATACTTAGTTAATGTAATTTGTAAGAGAAACACATATCAAAAAGAAATATATAATAAAATATAAGCAAATAAAATATATGTATATATGTATATGTAAAAAATAATAATATGAAAAACTAAGATTCGAACTCACTACCTACGGCATTGAAGTCCGTCATTCTAACCCCTCGACTACATAAGAGTTGAACAGAAATGTCAAGATTAGTATTAAAAAGGAATACAGGCACGGGTATATTTGTTATATGTTATCTCCCTTGAGATAGCATATTGTGTCACGCATATTTCTGTAAGGGCAGCCATTGATCGTGCTACGCCTAAACGGCGATTACGACCAAGAAAATAGTGCCCTGCGCCAACTTATCGTATGGCGTTTACACTGCTGAATTACAAATTGAGATATCACACTTCTTTAAACGGATTCTTGTTCAGGATGGCAATATATATCCGTGTGCAAAGTTTCAGCCGAATCTATTTTCGAAAGTTGCCAAAATTTCAACGTTGTCCAATCCGGCTGAAACTTGGCAGACCGATAGTACTTCGCCCGCTAAATACGATGCCGCTCACGAAAAATCGATATCTTAGTCAACGACGCCGTAAATGACGTCGAAAGTTTCAAACTTTGTACGCCGATTACTGCCTTACTAATTGAGATATCACACCTCTGTAAACGGCTTCTGGTTCAAGGCGGCAATATCTATGCGTGTACCAAGTTTCAGCCGAATCGGACGCTTTACTAATCGAGATATCACACTTCTGTTAACGGATTCTTGTTCAGGATGTCAATATACATCCGTGTGCAAAGTTTCAGCCGAATCTATTTTCGAAAGTTGCCAAAATTTCAACGTCGTACAGTCGCTATCTCAAATAGTAAAGCCGCAAATCGTGATTCAGTTTGCAAACTTTCGACGCCACTGGCGCCTTTACTATTTGAGATAGCGACTGTCTGTAAACGCCATCTTGTTCTGTGATCCAAATTATATCGGCATGCTAATTTCCAGCCGGATTGGACGACGTTGAAAATTTGGAAACTTTCCGCGTCCGATTCGGCTGAAACTTGGTACACGCATAGATATTGCCGCCTTGAATCAGAAGCCGTTTACAGAGGTGTGATATCTCAATTAGTAAGGCTGTAATCGGCGTACAAAGTTTGAAACTTTCGACGTCATTTACGGCGTCGTTAACTAAGATATCGATTTCTCGTGAACGGCATCGTATTTAGCTAGGGAACTGCTATCGGCCTGCCAATTTTCAGCCCGTTAGGACAGCGTTGAAATTTTGGCAACTTTCGAAAATACATTCGGCTGAAACTTTGCACACGGATATATATTGCCACCCTGAACCAAAATCCGTTTACAGAAGTGTGATAACTCAATTAGTAAAGCTGTAATCGCCGTGCAAAGTATGAAACTTTAGACGTCATTTACGGCGTCGTTCATTAAGATATCGATGTTTCGTGAACGGCATCGTGTTTAGCGACACAAATCCAATCGGGATGCCAATTTTCAGCCCAATCGAAGCACGGCATTTACGGCTTTATTAATTAATATATCCAATTTTCGTAAACCGCACGGTGCTCAGCGACCCAGTTGTTTCCCATCTCAACAAAACATGGTTTGATAGCAATGGAAATGATTCTAAAGTTCTACCAAACCATGTTTTTTAATGTGAACAATGGACAATAGAACCCAAACAGCAGACGACAAAATTTAATTCAGCAGTGTAAGGGTTAAATTGACATTGGTCAACCGTTGTCAATTAGCGTGGCATATGTTCAACTCACATGTTCGCGCGAAAAAGTGGGCAACAATGTATGATTTAAAACATCCTACAAAACCACGCGTTCATGTTTTCATTTATTGAAAATGTGTCATGTGTTCATCATGACGTATTGTGTTAGTTTCTTCTTTACATGTTCTCTATTTACAACCGTTTACTTGTGACTTCCAATCTCCCGATAAATCATTTTCGTACTAATTTCCGGACATCACCTATTTTCGTACGCGTGGCGACACGGTGAAAATATGCTGTTCAATGCAAACTGTGCGCTATGCGCCTGATTTGAATAAGTTATCTGATTAGGAAAGTGGCGTACCGTGTAGTACCAGGACCATTGTACTGTGTAGCTGTGGCTCCCGATGCTAAAACACTTCAGTGTCTTGACATGGGTCCACGATGCATCAGTATTCTCCACTAGATCTGCTAGTCGTGACGAGTCACATATGTTCACCGCATGCATACCAACGTTAGTTTGGGACGCCTTAACGATCGATGAACCGTAAATGTGACTGTGACTGGATAATTAGGATTTACGAGTTTGCGACCAGTGTAGACCCAGATCAGGTCAGCCTGTGCATCGGCACAGTCTGATCAGGATCTGAACAGTTCAGAAAATAGGTAAAACATGTGTATTATCATATCATATCCTCGTTTTCGTGTATTATAAATATATGTTACAGTGTACGTGCATGCATGTCACTATAACAGTGCACATGTATCTTGGTGCTCAAAAATAAACATGTATTGTGGCTCAGTGGTATCAAAGTGGGAGAATATCCGTACGATTGCAGAACTTGTGTTCATTCTACCTGGTCGAGAGTTCGCAACTCACAAAACGCATTACTTTTGTCGATAATATTGTGTTCTTTTTATGACTGGTTGCTGGAGAGGGAAATAGGTGAAGCGGCGAGGGCTATCACTATGGCTGTACGACCTCAATGTGACATGAACTGCGAGAAAATACTCCCAGATTCGTCATGTAAACACATATGTATGAAATGTGCATTTAGTTATTAGTTTTCTTCAAAGTGATACTATAGCGTTCTACATGTGAACATGTGAACTAGTTCATACTTAGTTAATGTAATGTGTAAGAGAAACACATATCAAAAAGAAATATATAATAAAATATAAGCAAATAAAATATATGTATATATGTATATGTAGAAAATAATAATATGAAAAACTAAGATTCGAACTCACTACCTACGGCATTGAAGTCCGTCACTCTAACCCCTCGACTACATAAGACTTGAACAAAAATGTCAAGATTAGTATTAAAAAGGAATACAGGCACGGGTATATTTGTTATATGTTATCTCCCTTGAGATAGCATAGTGTGTCACGCATATTTCTGTAAGGGCAGCCATTGATCGTGCTACGCCTAAACGGCGATTACGACCAAGAAAATAGTGCCCTGCGTCAACTTATCGTATGGCGTTTACACTGCTGAATTAAATTTTGTCGTCTGCTGTTTGCGTTCTATTTACCATTGTTCACATCAACAAAATGGTTTGGTAGAACTTTAGAATCATTTCCATTGCTGTCAAACCATGTTTTGTTGAAATGGGGGAAAAATGGGTCGCTGAACACAACACGATGCCGTTTACGAAAATTGGATATCTTAATTAATAAAGCCGTAAATGCCGTGATTCGATTGAGCTGAAAATTGGCATGCCGATTGGATTTGTGTCGCTAAACACGATGCCGTTCCCGAGAAATCAATATCTTAATTAACGACGCCGTAAATGACGTCGAAAGTTTTATACTTTGTACGGTGATTACAGCTTTACTAATTGAGACACTTCTGTAAACGGATTCTTGTTCAGGATGGCAATATATATCCGTGTGCAAAGTTTCAGCCGAATCTATTTTCGAAAGTTCGAACGTTGTCCAATCCGGCTGAAACTTGGCAGGCCGATGGTAGTTCGCCCGCTAAATACGATGCCGCTCACGAAAAATCGACATCTTAGTTAACGACGCCGTAAATGACGTCGAAATTTCAAACTTTGTACGCCGATTACTGCCTTACTAATTGAGATATCACCTCTGTAAACGGCTCCTGGTTCAAGGCGGCAATATATATGCGTGTACCAAGTTTCAGCCGAATCGGAAAGTTTCCAAATTTTCAACGTCGCCTTATCCGGCTGAAAATTGGCATGCCGATAGAATTTGGACCACAGAACAAAATGGCGTCTACAGACAGTCGCTATCTCAAATATTAAAGCTGCAAATCGTGATTCAGTTTGTAAACGCCATCTTGTTCTGTGATCCAAATTATATCGGCATGCCAATTTTCAGCCGGATTGGACGACGTTGACAATTTGGAAACTTTTCGCGTGATACTATAGCGTTCAAATGTATATATGTATATGTACAAAATAGTAAATCCGAAAATCGTGATTCAGTTTGCAAATTTTCGACGCCACTGGCGATTTACTATTTGAGATAGCGACATACTACCTGGTCGCGAACATGCCTTGTTCTAAGCTGTTTACATTGTTTGTGGATACCAAATGCGAAAAGAAATGCAATTTCCTGTGTTTTACGGCATTTAAATTCGACTCCAACTGGTGTTAAACTGTGATCTATGTAAACTCCGTGGCTGAACGGGGGTGTGGGGGGGGGGGGGGGTGAGGCGTTGCAACCCCGGACCCCGTCCAGATCCGCCCCTGCAACTATGTTTCGCATTCTTTTCCACTGCAAAGCCTTCCACTCGGCCTACATCGTACACCAGGTGGCCGCGCTGTTGTCCCGGGCTTCTGTTTGCAGACTACCTCTCAGGATGACGACGTGCCCACAAGCTAGGTTACCACGTGACAACATTTTCCAAATCCACATAGCACACTTTGCAAGGCTGTATGAATCATATTGTATTTTGAATATAATGTGTCTGCTTATCAGAATTATTAATTATTTTAATTCGGGTGTTATTTGGTTTTGTATTACAGCTTTATACGTCTTAACGTCATCTGTTCTTCATCTGAATGACGTAGCCGTTTGGGTAGCGGCAAAGTCTATGAACCCTGCGTTAGTTTGTTCGAATCTAGCTAATATATGTTGTTGTTTTTTAGTGTGTTTTTTTTTATACGCGCAAACTGATGCCACTTAGACGTAATTCTGAATAAGCTGCTCCTTTAATAGGCATTCACTTCAGAAAATGGCTGCTACTACGCCAGTAAAATCGTCGGAGATCTAGTTGGACTTCGGATCTATATTATATTGTTTTCAAGGTTGGACACTCGCCATATGGTTTGTTTGGTGTTTTTTTTTCAACCAACGGAAGTGACGTCCTTTACTTTTGACCGGTTCGCTAATTGAAAATATGCGGATGCACCGGCTGATCTGGATATACACTGGTCACACAACAGATAAGCCCAATTTCTCCAGTCATAGCCACATATTATATCTAGTTTGATTTGGTTGTTTCGCGAAAGTGGGTACTTAAACGGTTGATATCGATTTGCGTACAGTACGATGTGGTTAATAAGAAATTGCGTACATTTGTAATTAATACCTTTCATGGGTTTGTTGGTATGCTATGATTTATTCGCATATTCCCATATTCCGTGGGTTATATCGGATAACATAAAAACCATGAAATAAAATTAAGTATCCCGTTTTACAGACCCCCCCCCCCCCACCCCCAAGTGGAATCGTTCGTATGCATATTCCTTGTGTGCTATATATCTAGGTACATTGCGCCATATATGAGCTTCCATAATTTAGATTTTTAACAATTCGGCTTTGCAGGTAGATACTTTCCCGCATCAATCATAATGTCTGCATATACCCACGTACGTGCGACAACACTATACCTACATGCATGTATATTTCCGAATCATGTATTATACAATATGTATCATGCAGTCCGTCTATCAGATAGTATGGTTTAAGTGCATGTATGGTTCTGTAATGAAACTAGACGTGTCCCGTTGACGTTAGCGCAACGTCGAACATACATGACGTAGTTTTGACGTCATGATGAAACTACAAAATGAACATACCCGCGTACTTAAAAACATCATAAAATGATAAAGAAATATAGTAGAATCAAAATAATTACTGTTTTGTAGTCGGGCTATATTGAAGATGTTGCTCGCACAGGCTAAACAAATTCTGACACAGGGCCGATTTTCATGTAATTCGAGCCAGTCCCTTTAAGCGTAGCTTTGCGACGTCATGTTCAGGCTTTCATGGCGTTGTCATTAAGGCTGGTTTTCACAGAGCGCGGCCCAATATGGTATGTACCTTCTTCATGGTGTGTATATGTGCAAATTGAGTTTAGATTTTAGATTTAACACCCGGGTCATGGATTATCTCCCCCTATTTGACTTATAATTTCGCAAACGTTTAAACTATAACAGATAGACACTTGATATTTGCTATGTGGCTTCCTTATGGTGTGTAGATGCGCAAAGTGAATTTCGAATTTTGATTTGAACCCCGTGTCATGGATTACTACACCCTTTTGGACTAAGAATTTCGCAGTTTTTCCTTGTAAGAAGTAAAAAGTAAAAAAAAATAAACCGTATTAACTAGAGATTTCATATTTGGTATGTGGTATATCAATTTTGTATTTGATTCCCAGCTCTGCCAGTCTGGATTATCTCCCCATTTCGGACTTTGAAATCAGGAAGATTGGATACATTGCGATGGCGCACCATCGACCTTTCTGTAGTTTGCATTTAATAAATAAATAAATAATAAAAATAAATATAAAAACAAATATCACTTGGAATCGAACGACGCACATTAACGGGATATACACATACACATATATAAAACCCGGGACCCACTAGCATGCGACAAGCCCGTCCTGAGAAGTATATTACATACTAGTATCAGACTATAAATATAAATATAAGACATGTGATCCCCCAATGGGTCTGTACTCGATCGCAACTGGCCCGAGAAAGTCTCTCTGGTCTGCTTTTAATCGAGGATTAATACTGGGAAATTAACGAGACGATGTATACAGACTCGTGTGGGCTAACACGTGAAGTCAAACTAAATAAATTAAGACAAACCCAATCTGAAAAAGCATATTACCTATTAGTATCAGGCTGTAAATATAAATATGAAAAGTCATGCAGAGCATGATGTTATTAGCCGATCAAATCAGGGTAAAGTGCATCGAACATATGTAGGTGTCTCTGGTAACATTGTCAATGGTAAACTATTTTCGACCACAGTTCTGTACCCAGCGTTGACATTTTTCTCGATTTTGGAAACCCGTTCCCAAATCCATCCAATAGCAGCAATGCCATAGCAGCAATGTTTTGTTGTCACCATTATGTTGCGAAATATTCCAGCGTAACACCTGTACTGTATGCTCTATTTATCTGCAAATTACACTCCGCAATACACAAAGTTGTAGTCACTGTGTTTGTCCGAATTCTGTGGCAGCATGCGAGTGGGCGGAGCTACCAGGGCTATATATATCTAGCGGTTACAGTGTCATCTAAAAATAGACGCAAGCTCCTGCGTATTCAGGCACATGCCCAGATTGGCCTAATGTGCCCCATCCGTGATTTTTTGCGCGATGTCGGGCGCAAGACAATCAATAATTTGCGGCATTGACAATAATTAAGGGGGATTGCCGCAATCGCGCGTGCTGGATGCATCCCTGCCATCCCTGCATGATACGTAAACAAATCAAAGTTGGCTATGAAGGGCAATTCTTCGTTTTGATTGGTGGAAAATTTTGTGAATATTAACTAGCGTCAAATGACGCGCATACGCGATCCAATGGGATATACCGGAGATGCTGGGATAAACCCGCAAATGCTGGGGTTGCTAGTAAGGAGATTTTGAGCTGAGGTCGATTATAAATTAGCCGAATAAACACATTTTACGCGATTATACGTGGCTGAAACTTGTTCTGTTTAATAAATAAAAGCTTTAAATTAGCCCAATAATCGGCGTATGTTGGCGTATATGGCCATTAGAGCCAACTATGGACTTCAACAACAATAACTTCCGGGTTAAATCTCTTCCAGCGTTCAGCTCATTACGTATTCAAAATTGTGTTATTTGGCTATAAGTAAAGTTTTAAACGGAGATAATTGCCAAAAATGCAAACTTTATCGGTTGATGCAATTTGGAAGTGATACAGAAAAATTCGCGTTCGTAGATTACCGAATAGCGGAGAAAAGGGTTGCTACAAACTTTTTCAGAATTCGATGGATAACCAATATATTAGCCGATCTATAAATAGATCGGCTAATAATAAGACAAGTGATCTCTCCACCATCCAATGGGTCTGTACTCGATCGGAACTGGCCCGGGAAAGTCTCTCCAGCAGGGATTGCCTTGCGGAGGATTAGTACTGGGATTTTAAACAGACGATATGTACATGCTCATAGGAGCTAACACATGAAGCTAACTAAATAGATTAACGCAAACCCAATCTCCAAACATAACATATTATAACTAGTAGGATAACCAATCTTTGCGACACTATATATAAATAGATGAATCTATGTAATAATAAATATATATATCACTGCCCACTACCATACACTATTCCGATGACACCATATGCATGGACTAGGACAACTTAAAACCTCTACACCCAACTCCCACTGACCAATAATGGTCTTCCAATACTGGCTACCGCACCCTATATATTTTTTCCACAGGTGGAGATTAAGATGGCAGCCAATCGCCTCCTGTTTAACCCTTAATCATACATGTTCTCTTCTTTTAAAATAAAATATATGTTGTAGAACCAAATGGACATCGTTGCTGTGTAGCCGGGCGCCGGGCATGAGTGAGCGACGCGTGTCGGAGTGTCAATAGTTGATGCCGTTATTTGGACCGGCAGTAAAACGCCGGTATTGGTCCCCGGTAGCTGTTCGATGACAGCTCTTCACCTCTACACCGACGTATGTGAAGTTGTCATTACTTGCCGGAGGAGGTGGTTTTCCCCGGGTACTCCGTTTTCCCCACCATTCATCTCACGGAGTAATGCAGTTTAGGCCGGAATTGGCCGCCCGCATTACTCCGACTAAACAGTATTGACTGTAATCAGCATCGTCTGAAATCAAACTTTAAAATGTTGGACCATGTCCGGCGGTATGGTACGTGACTATTTCCTTATCAATTCCACGAAACTATAAACTGTCAGATTTAGCAGAAGGCTAAACAACTGTCAGCCTGATACTTGCACACACACACACTACTCACTAATATATAGGCAATTACTATACCGCCGTGTATTATCTTCTCTTTTTCTTTCGTCTTCAGAATACGTGAAACAAATTGTCATCTAACCAAATAACAACAGATAAACGCCGCACCTGAACTCGAATAATAGCATTTATCCAGTCAACACAGTGTGCCATGAAACTTTTTGATATTCTGTAAATACGACCTAATCAATGCGTATGAATATGTGCGGTGGCTGGGGTTATTTATTTTGCATTTTAAAGCCAGTTTTATGTGTTTACGGGATACATAGAATAGTAGGTTAGTACCGTGAATGGGAAAATATATCTGGCGCGGCACGGAAACGGGATGTGCTAGGCAGAGCCTCGCCCATCTCGTTTCCTAAGCCTTGCCAGATAGTTTTTCCCATTCACGGCACTAACCTACTATTCTCTATCTCGTATATAACGATAAGCAGCGAAACGACAATAGCTGGGCCAGAAAACACATTACATCATACTTTGCATAACCCAATATCGAACATTTCCTGCCTGATATGTTTTGCCCTGACAAACCCTCAAATATCATTATCATATAGGATAACACTGTTACGGCTGAGTCTCCATATATCACATGCACTCACACTCAGCCCGTTTCACGGTCTGACATACCAGATTCGTGCGATAGGAGAATGAACTAGCTAGGTTAAATTAACCGCCTCATTGCCTCCTACATTTAATGCACATATTTCGACTGTATGGCAGATATTAGTAAATTCAATTAGTAAATTCAAACGGGCCAACGGTTATTGGCCTGACACTTTTGGTGATTAGTTAGTGACGTATGAAGGATATGTACATGTATGTTATGTTTTCAAAATAAATAATCTTAACTGTTTTTTACAATTTCTGACAAATTTATAACATTAAAACTGATTGATAACATAAAAAAATCAACAACCTTTGTAAACAAATAAGTGTGTATAATACATATATATATACAAGCATACATTCAACACTTGTTAACATTCAAAAGCAAGGCTGACAATTACACAAAACAATGTTGAAATTATCTCGAAAAACATCTTGATGTGTTATCTTTTGTGTATCCCCTTGTCTGCATAAGGTCATGACATTGTTCACACAAAACTAACAATATTAATTATCTTAACACATACGAAAATTATCTCTGTAATATTCGCACAGCATAGCAAACAAACTTCCGTATTTTTGTTAAATACTAGACGGACAACCCATGAAAATCATTTCAGGTTCATAAATACGATGACTAGCTACCATACTTATGGGTGGTCTGATATCGTAATGGGCTTTGAATACGTGGTTGTCGTTAAACGCACATGGTCTAATTTCGCGTGCATTTGCATCAAGTTTAACCAAATATTGACACTGTATATGTCCTGTTTGATGTCGATTATTCCACATACCATAAACTTGACTGGTAATTTAAGTTAGTGAATAGTTTTGCCCTAATAAAGTGTTATTAATTATTAGCTGTATATGACCAGTCACGTGGAAATGCTAACGAATACCATGGATACACCAGACCCCGAAACGGTAAGTGTACATAAGTGGTAAGCGATCAAAATGGTAAGCAATACAAATTTCTTACTTTTACCAAGAGGATCACCAACCTACGCGATGATTCGGAGCGCGTCACAATTGTTAACATAAAACACACACATTACGGGTGAAATAATTAAAAAAAAATTGTTGTTGTTTTGTTTTTGTATGTATGGTAGCTTAAAAGGGACAAGCGATTTTTTTATCTCGTTCCCACGATATAACATCTCTATCGAACGACCTACATGTATCATCTCGTTCATGAGACAGCATCTCTATCGAACGAGTTAGCTATCTCGTTTCCACAACATAGCATCTCGTTCCCGCGAGATAGAATTTCGTTCGAACGACAAAATCAGCCAATAAAATACAGATATGTCTCGACTATTATATCTTGAATGACAATGATGCTACCTTTTGATTGGCTGACTATGTCGTTGGAACGAGATAGCTAATTCGTTCGAACGATATACTATTTCGTGGGAACGAGATGCTATGTCGTTGAACGAGACGGCTAACGTGTTGGAAAGAGATGTTATGTCGTGGGAACGAGAGAGGAAACAATGCGTATGTTAAGCTGCCGTAGTTATGGGTGTATTGCCTTTTTTTTAAGCAGGAGCTTGCAACTACGGAGCCCCGCAGGGACGTAGAATTGTTTTTTTATTAATTCGTTCCCACGAAATAACAATTCGTTCCCTAAATTTAACAATTCGCTCCCACGAATTAACAATTCGTACCAATTCGTTCCCTCAATTGAACAATTCGTTCCCACGAACTAACAATTCGTTCCCACGGGAACGAATTGTTAATTCGTGGGAACGAATTGTTATATCGTTGGAACGAATTGCTAAATTGAGGGAACGAATTGTTAAATTGAGGGAAAGAATTGTTAAATTGAGGGAACGAATGCGGGGCTCCGTATACAACCGTACAACAAGGCAACTATGCTCCAGGCATCACAGTTGGCCAACAAATAATGAAATGTATTGATGACAATCACCAGATTTTGTTGTAACTGGAGAAATTATCATATCATTTGCGACCAGTGTAGACCCAGATCAGACTGCGCATCCGTGCAATTTGATCAAGGCCTTCACTGTTTGTCATTCGGTCAGTGAAACACTATTTGTGCTTCTAACACACGATTAAATATGGAAATAAAACAGTATGTGAAAATTTAAAAGTTACAAGTCCATCCTGCACGTCACAAAGATATGAGCCAATTTTTATTCGGCGTAAATTATTAATGGTACATGCCCACTCTGTAATCACAAAATGATCTTTATAGGATTTAAATAAGTGTATAAGTGTGTCACTATTCCGCCAGTTGTAAAACTTACGAGTGCCCGCTATACAGATATAATCATTTAGTAATATTTATTTTACTGATAGTGACTCGCGGTGGTATCAGGCTATTTTCATATGAAAATAAGGCATGATATTTTTTAATTATTTATACTAATTAAATGCGTCAACTGAAAAAATTAATATTTTCGACAGATTATAAAGTATGGTCATTGCACGTCAAAAATAAATACAGAGAATAAATGGTAATGCCCGTTAGCATTTGAAGGAAATACGGTTATCGCCCATGATATCAGTGTGGAAATTTACGTCTGATATAAAATGTATAATATAAAATGCCAATCAAAACGTGGGGTAATGGTGAATTAATGTTTATTTTGCCAGAAAATGTCTCAGATGATGTCTCTGATATAAAGAACATGTTGTGCCTACTGCGTGGGCATGTACCTTTAAGCAAAAAAAAAACAAACCCAGACACAAATGCGAATTGATAATAACCCAAAGAAAATGCAAATTAATAAAGGACATTTGGAAATATGTCAGATAAGGCGTGTCAGTCAGTTGTCAGATAGACATGGGAGTTTGTTTTTTTTAATTGTCGGTGGACAACCTGTTTATTTTGTTTTGTATCAATAAGTAACAGACATGTATAACAAAGTCAGCGACAAACATTGTGGATGCCGTCAGACCGTACTTATGCCTGATCTGGTAGGATTCACACTATTGGGCCTCACAATACATACAGTTATTGTCATTGTCAAATGGATATTGACATTAATTTGCATTATATTAAGAGGCAGTTAATAGTATAATGTCAAGCTGTATGAACTCGGGTCTGATCGCACGGGTGTGCGTTCTGATCCGAGCACAGGCTGGTCGTTTCACATTTGGTTGACATGCGCGTTTGTATAGTTTAGCTCGTCAACAGTGTTCTGGAGCTTATAAAGTTGATACGACGACGACGATCCGCGCCTGAACTGTAGAGTTGATATTTTTGGATGTCAGAAACGATAGAATGAAATGATAGTATGATATTTTATACTGAATTATTAACCCTTAGACCGCTACTCTCAACAATTGTCGTCTGCTGCTGCTTTTATATATTGCCTTATTTCTCAATAAAAACATGCTTTGACAGCACTTCAGAATCATTTCCAATGGAAATTATTCTGAAATGCTGTCAAAGCATGTTGTAAATTATTCTAAAGTGCTGTCAAAGCATATGTTTTGATGATAAAAATGGAAAATAGAAAATAAACAGCAGACGACAACAAAATAAGATAGCGGTCTCAGGGTTAAGCACAGTTTGTGATATGTCGTCGTAGCATGTATTAGTCATTATGCGTGATATCTTATATTATGCTGTTTGTTATTGTCAGAACAGAACATGTAGAACATATACTTGTATTTGAAGTCGGGTTTCATGTCCAAGGTAACAACGTGTATGACTGAAATTGGTAAGCTATGTAGGTTGGTAGACATGGTTGGCAATGTAAAGTATTAATGTCAGATATAACTTTGAGGTGCGTGGCATGGGTGCGATTCCAGGCGCGGATCCAGTATTTCGGGTTAGGGGGGGGGGCGTAACTATTTTGCAATACTTGACTATAATATTATTATCGAACGAACGTTCGTAGACCGAGCAGAGCTCGGGATATGGGGGTACGGGGGTGGGGGTACCACCCCCCCCCCCCCCCCACCCCCGCACCCCCGCATTTTTTTGGAAATCTACAAGCATTTCCTGCGTTCTTGCGCATTTTGGAGCAGAAATATTGACAAATATTGATAAAAATAGTTCTGCTGCTGCTGCTGCTGCTGCTGCTGCTGCTGCTGCTGCTGCTGCGTTTATTTTTTGGCTGCACCCCCCAATAAACAATAAATTCACAACCAACACGAACTTAGAAACGTGCCTTGTAACTTGTAAACAATCTTTACTATTCATAAAACAACAACTACTTACACCAATACATCAGATATATGTGTCCAACCAGTCTTTACGCAGCCGCTGCCAGCAAGGAAATCACACCATATGCTGTAGTTAGAAAATATATATATTCTTTATTTCCTCCATATTGGAGAGTTCTTATTTACAACATGGAAAATTGCATAGACATATAAAGTTATAAACATCAAACATAATTACAATGTGAATGGAAGGGTAACGCATATCGAATTTCACATCAATGCCAGTAGACATTAGTCCTAAAATATGACGGGCGGTTACACTAATTTAATCAACGTATATACATGACATGTTATTAAAGAATGTTACAAAGTATCAACCACCGTTATCAATCGGCTACGAACAGACTCTCTGTACAAATGTTGCATACAGACGCCATCAACAATACGTGTACCCATGTGAATGTGTTCGCCGCATTATCCACCCACCCTTACATCCCACCCCTCCCCCACCTACGATCACGACACATTGTTGATAGCTACTGGGAGCAACATTATACTGGCAACGACATATCTGACACAGATCATGTTCCTGTGTACATGATCCACATACAATGTAGACCATGTACGCACACTTTATGTACGTCATCGGTTTCCGTGCCGAATAACTCCTCGGGCATGGTTGATACGCACGACAACAGAAAGTTAGTTCTGGCTTCTGTATTAAGAACCGCCATTTGATCTGCAATTACGGGGAATCTACGATTCATCTCCAGTATCATTGTATTTCTGAGATACCCTGTATAAGGGCACTCATTTATACAGTGGTCAACAACGTCTACGTCCAACATGCAACATTTACTACATGTAGCTGTTTCGTCTATTCTGTCTATCATTTGTATTAATGACTTGCAATGTTCTTTGTACAGCACATTGCGGCGACTGAACTCATACAGCGGATGTGGGGTTATGAGTGGGTGCAATGTTTTGAACCTATCACATGATATGGCGTCAGTGCGCTCGCTCCACGAGACATACTCTGTTGTGTTTACAGCGGACCGGACTATTCGCTTCCATGCATCCTTTCTTGGAAAAGAGCCATGCATAACGAATGTGTCCATATGGTGTTTTAGATCATACTTATTCAGTACGTTTACAATATCTGGGATAAATCCCATTATAGAATTTGAGTTCATATTGTAGCAAACAATGCGACGGAGGAATACGTCCCATAGTGGCACAATGGTTTTGAAGCCTGCACATTTGCCCCAAAAATGTCAGTTTTCTCATATTGATTTCTGATTCCAGGCAATGTATACCCAATAAGCTTTGAGCTATCACTGTTCTAGTTCGCACTGGTAGACCCTGCATTAGCTTCACGCAAAATCCTATGGGCACGTTCAAGGAGAGAAGTTGACACGGTTTCAGACCGTTCCAGAATGCTGCACCGTATAGAGCTCTAGGAAGCACTACTGACGAGTATAGTTTTTTACAAGTTAGCGCGTTTATGCCATGTTCTGCGACGAATCCGGATTTTATTAGTCCAAGGAATGTCCCTTTCATCTTATTACATGATTCAGTAACAGTGTCTTTCAGTGTCATATACTTATCACAAATATTGCCTAAATGTGTGTACCTTTCCGATTCTTTTACATCATGAGGACCGAGTTTCCATGTTCTATTTGCATTTGTATAATGTCGTTTTGTCTCATTGAATACAATGACGGCGCACTTGGTCGGGTTATATTCATATCGCCATTTACAGGAATACTTGTAGCACTCACTTATCATCGTATCGAGGCCGTGTTTAGATAACGAAACAAGAACCATATCGTCCGCCACTGTTGGACAACACACAGGTGTTCCACATATCTGCAATCCATCATTGGCTCTGACAAGTAGGAGTAATAATTGGTCAATATAGCAGAGATATGTAAAAGGGGAGATTACTCCTCCTTGTCTGGAGCCCTGATGTACCGCAAACCAACTTGATGTATGCCCCTTGTATTGTACACAACTTTTCATATCACTGTGCATGTTCGCGATTATTCTCCAGAGTTTACCTTTCACTCCCATGGCATCCAATTTATACTAAGACCATCATGCCATGTCCGATCAAATGCTTTCTGTACGTCTAAAAAACACACATACAGTTCACTATGTGCTTCTCGCGCATATGATATGCATTCGCGGAGTAGGTAAGCTGTCATATTGCACCCCAAGTTCCTTTGGAAAACCGCCCTGCAATGAACAGATCGGTGACGTCAGTGCAGATTCGGCTTTATCCAATAGTATGCGCTCGAACACTTTCAGTATACATGAAGATAATGTTATGGCCCTGAAGTTGTCGGGGTCGTCCTTCCGCTTGTTGCCTCCCTTGTGTAGAGTAATTATCATACCTTGTTTCATTGTTTCTGGAATATGCCCCGTATTGTACATCAGTGTATATAGTCTTGCCACGGTTTTATGCAGTATTTCACTACCATACATTATGTGCTCGTAGTAGATGCCGTCTCTACCACAGGCCTTCCCAGTTTTACAATGTTGTTGTGCTGTTTTTACCATTTCTTTTGTTATCATAAATGTGTCTGTGCCAAACTCTTGTTGTTTCATCACATTCACTGCTAACGAAAGTTTGTCTTTAAATTCGTTGTCGAAGTGTGCGCGTTCAGATTTAGCGTATAAGTTCGAAAAGTACACACCCCACTGTTCGGAAATGTCTTCGGGGTCCCTATAGACGGTGCCATTAAATTTCATTTCACTTCCAGGAGTATTTGATCGTGCACTTCTCCTAGAATTAACCTGCTTCCAGAAAAACGCATCATCTATTCCTGCCGCAGTGTCTATATCGTCGTTTAGCTTTTGTAGGTACTCGTTTGATAGTTTTCTATGTAATCTCCTAAATGTTTGTTTTGCGGATTTATAGGCTACATATGCTTCACAGCCGGCATGCCTCAGCCTCCCCTTACATATCCATTCATCCGTTTCTGCTTCATAAACACATGTAGGGAGCGGATTTCGTCATTCCAATAGGGTTTCAAGTACGGTTTATAGCAAGATTTTGGAAACAAGTTGTCGGATATAAGCGTAACACATTCGATTATGTACATGTATAAGTAGTCAATCGACGCGTGCATGTCCATGGCCTCAATCCAAGACAAGTCCGTCAGCATCTCGTCGAGGTATAGTCCATACATTTGTTTCACATCAGCTGAGACGCTGCGCCATTTAATGGGACGTCTCGTTTCATTGGTGTCTAAACTTGCAGTTTGGCACGGCAACACAAA
Organism: Conchocele bisecta; assembly: GCA_029237695.1. Taxonomy (NCBI): domain Eukaryota; kingdom Metazoa; phylum Mollusca; class Bivalvia; order Lucinida; family Thyasiridae; genus Conchocele; species Conchocele bisecta. The sequence goes on from CM055269.1 coordinate 60,070,510, forward strand.
TCTACATAACACAGGCCTGTGACGCGAAACGTTCAGCTCATTGTCATCACTTATTTCACATGAAATAATTATCTCAACACTTTCAACTGGGAACAGTATATGGTCTATGTTCGATTCATATTCACCAGAGTATGTCACAAAAGTAGAGCGAGCACCCTTACATAACGGAAGTGTATTTATAGAACACATGTTGTGCTTATCGAAAAATGTTTTCACATATCTACTTCTGGAATCACACGGTTTACTGAACTGCCAGCCATTCATGTGCGCATTGCAGTCACCCATCACAATGACTATACCTTCATGCATATACATGCTGATAGTTTCATGCACAATGTCGTAAAATTCTTTAAATTTCTCGATCCTGTGGTTTCGACATGGTGCATAAATCTGCAGCAAGTATATGAAACTATTTTTACTGACCCGTATTTGAATGCCACATATTCGGTCATGCTCAATATGAAGATATGACAGCCTGACTAAGATGTCTACGCCAAATAATGGCGACACCTCCCTTTCCGACTCTCCTTTCGCCAGACAATAGATCGAAATCAGATATGCCGAAACCTTCATAATCAGCATGTATTGCATTTAAGAAGTGCAAATCTTTTTCAAACAACCAATGTTCAGAAATACCACACACATCAATACGTTGACACTGTAAGATATTTCCTAAATACACTGCACTCGACATAATGCCTGTGGCATTCCACGTCATTATACTCATTCTATCCATTGGTTGGCGTAAGCAGCGTCGGAAGGTGATGAATCGCACCAATTCTCCTGTACAAATTGGTTACCATGGTAACCATCGTTATATGAGACTGAATCATGATACATGTCGTTTGTACTATCATTTGTTCTATTACGCGAGTTATAGCCCCTGGATCGCTCAGGCCGATCGGTGCTGCTCATGAATTTTGACCGTGAGACCCATAAGCGGCATTTCACGTCTCTCGGCCAAAATCCAGGCGCTAATACACGCATGCAATGCCCATCCGCCTCTGCATCCATCTTAACTATCACTCGTCCACTTCGTCTCGCTATGAAGACATTTACATGCTTTACGGTAACACCCCTACGTGTAGCATATCTGGTGATTTTATCTACCGTTATAGAGGGCTTAAATCCCCCAACAAAGAAGCCCTTTGCCCTGTGGCGCACATGCTCGGTGAAGTCTCCATCACCGTCATCATCGCCCAAGTTACCACACGTGATATTGTTCGTTGGCCCATACGCCCCCGCCCCGCCCGCATACTAGGATGTTTGACGTTGACGTCACTGACGTGCACCGGTATTACGACCATTATCATAAGCAGGCTGTATACCAATATCAGTGCAATAATTAGAATAAACCTGCTTATGTGACAGTGTGGGTGTGATTGGCTCACTGGTAGTGTCAGTCTTCGATGTATCAAGTGAGGAAGCATTTTGTAACGTTTTCAGCACATTTACGTCATTGAATATGTCTTTAAATGTAACGTTTCTACTATTAGTAGCCTGCTGCGATGGTATAGGTAGCCTCGCAAACTTGTTTGAAACTTCACATTTTGTAGAGTATACCACTACCATCATCCGGAACTCCCATCGTACCGACGTCACCGACGTCGGCGACGTCACCAGACATGTGCATTACGCCGGTACGCACATGGCTATTTAATTCTGAGCGGTGCACTAATGGATTTTCCATAATCCCCTGTGGCGAGTAGATCGCTGCTCGGCAATGTAAATTGGTTGGCATTATACATATTATCAGTGCATATCAATTCGACTGGGGTATTCACATCGGGTGTATTCGGAGGTCGGTCCACATTATGGCCGGGGGATATACATGCTGTAACACTATTACTGTTTTGTATTGGGACATATTCCGAATTCATCACAGGGATTGGACACGGAATTGCTATCAATGGTGAAGTACTCGCCTCAGGGGATTCACTACTTATTACAGTACAGTTACCGCTATTGTTGTCGGTACGGGTATCACATTGTGATTGTTGTTTGTAGTGGATTACTGTTACCGACTGACAGCTTAGTTTCCAATTTTGAAACTCTCTTCTCGATGCGCGACAAATTAGTCAGTTTATCTTTAATAGATAACGCTTCCATGTCCGTCAAATCTGCTGCCGACCGTACTTTCTGTCGTAGCTGCTTCATGTCATTCCGTACACCGGACACGCCGTTCGAGTGTTCGCCACTGAGCCGATCTACTGAGCGTGATACGGCGTGTAGATCGCGCTTGATGGTTTCAATGGACTCAATTTTAATCTTAGCGATGTCACATTTCATCGAATGTAGTTGTTCTTTCAGACTAGATTTCAAAAACAAGTTTTCCTGCTTCAAGAAAAGTACATCGGCCTGAAGCCCCGCCATGGATTCCTTCAGCAGTACAACACTGGCCGCGAGTGCCGGCTCGTCGGTGGCTACATTGTTTGCAGCCGTATAATCGGTCGACCGTTCCGATCTGGATTCACTCTTACATTTCGGTTTGGTGAAGCTGACACAATCCTTCAAATCGTCCACTGCAGCCCCTTCTAGTACAGACACAAGTACATGTACATCTCGGCTCAGCTTCAACGCGATACTATCGCCGCTGCGTGTTTTCTTCCGCTTTTTCAGTTCCGCCGTTCGCAAATACGGTGGAAAAGTGTCAAGTAATTTCACTTCGTTGAAAACACGGCACCTCATCTCTTCTAGCTGTACTTCGCACCCAGATGTGTCCGAAATTATCCTGTTTACAAACAAGTCACGCGGCATGTCTCTAAACATGCCAATAATAAACTGCACGGCTGGACACGCTGATTTCGGCTCCAATGTATCGAACACCGATTCCACGTCACCATGGTTACTGACGGCGGCATCATCGTTTGAGTGCACCTGTTTCAGAAATGTGATGTGGTCATCATCAGCCGTCTCACAGTTAGAGTTCGCTGGCACTAAGCTGGTTAGCACATATGGTTCATCAGAGGCCATTTTCGCTTGTTGTATACATACATGTACACAGCATACGATTATGCGTAAATATCATACGCCCGAGGCATTGTCCAGTATTATTGTATCAATGTTATGTCAATGGCTTATGATACGTGACGTCACGATGACAAGATGGCGATTGTCAATACATGTATAGCGAACAAAGGATTTCACAAACTTGACACACATAGTATCAGCGTGAGCTGAAGATACAACATCCACGTCCATATAATCATCATCCGCACTATACTTGTCCATTATATACACTTTACATCCACGAATAACACGATATAACCATTATATCTGTTTATTTCGGCGAAAATTTGTCTCCGAAAAATCAAAACACCTCCATTTTCCACGCATGCGCAATAAAAAAAAAATAAAAAAAAAAAAAAAAATAAAAATCAAACTCAAATAATTAATGCTAGCTTCAAATAATTAGTGCTCTCTCTAATTACTAATTATATTAGTGCTCTCTCAATTTCAATTAGTGATCTCTCTAATTCAATTTGTGCTCTCTCTAATTCAATTAGTGCTCTCTCTAATTGAATTTGTGCTCTCTCTAATTCAATGTGTGCTCTCTCTAATTCAATTTGTGCTCTCTCTATTAAGTATCATTACAGCTAGCGCTAATTGAATTAAAGAGAGCACAAATTGAATTTGAGAGCGCACAAATTGAATTATAGAGAGCACACATTGAATTAGAGAGATCACTAATTGAAATTGAGAGAGCACTAATAGAATTAGAGAGAGCACTAATTATTTGAAGCTATCATTAATTATTTGAGTTTATGTAGATTTGGTGTTCCATACACAAGAAGGGTACAACTACCTTCACAAATCAGGGGCGTAGCTAGCCAATTTTATTCTATATGCCCGGCCAATGTGTACGAGCACGGTAGGCGCTATATGGCCATATATTGCTATGGGGGTGTTAGGGCATGCCCCCACAGACTTTTGTAAGTACAAATTAAGTACGTCGCAAATGGTGCTGTTTGGCGCATTTTAAAACATGTTGGGAGGCTTAAAAAATCACTGTTTCTGGCAACATATACGTATACACACCATACAAATTTCAACTTTAATATTCATGAAATGTTGCGTCTTAATCACCGTACGTCAACGATATCAGTGTAATCAGTACACGACCAGCATGTTAATGGAGTGGTTTTAAAAACCTGGCACATTTACTTATGACTGATGGTACCATATCTTCTCGGATATTTTGCAGAAATGCATGTACAAGCTAGTGGGTATCAACATTACAACAATGCATACACGAGAAAAAATCAAAGTACTGAAAGTACTGACTGGCGGGAGACAAGTATAGCCACTTGTGAATTTGCATACTCAGAAATTTCTTGTTAGAAATATATTCGATGTTGATTATTGGATGTACAATCTGCAAATTTGGAGAACTTGATCAGTTACTGGTGTTTGTAAAATACAGCCTGTTCTAAACACAAATAGGTTGATGAAGCAAAGGTGCTTTATGTCCGACTAATAAACCGTTTTACGAGGTATATTGCAGACGTATTATGTGAAATCTTTTCAAAATTATGACTGGGCGTAGGCCTACATACGTGTATGCTGCATGAACGGCAAAATGTTTTCATGAATTTTGTTTCGCTCACCCAGAGGGTAATTTTTCGAAAATCGCCCGTAAACCAGAATATGAAAAAGAAATGGCCTTCGACGTCGCATTGCGACTGCGTGGTACACGATACGGGGGGGGGGGGGGGCGTCTTAATAACAGCAACTTGTTCTCTTCAAAAGCAAAGTTGGGCATGCCAACTATTTTACACATAATGTTGAGCATTGCCGTTGCTATTAATAACTTGCTTTCAGTTCACTCGCTGACTTTAAATGTCACCCAACTGTTGTTAATTGCGAACGCAAATTGAGCCTATTGAGACGTTCCCCGATGAACAGATAATCACGATCCCAATTGAATAGTACGGAAGCCGATAGAGGTCACCAAGTCAAAAAAATATTATCTCGTAATTACGACATCATCTCGTAATTACGAGATAATATTATGTCGTAATTACGACATCATCTCGTAATTACGAGATAAAATTATGTCGTAATTACGACATCATCTCGTAATTACGAGATAAAATTATGTCTGAATTACGAGATAATATTATGTCGTAATTACGACATCATCTCGTAATTACGAGATAACATTAGTCGTAATTACGGCATCATCTCGTAATTACGAGATAAAAATTATGTCTTAATTAGATAAAATATTATGTCGTAAATACGACATCATTCTCGCATAACGAGATAACATTATGTCGTAATTACGACATCATCTCGTAATTACGAGATAAAATTATGTCGTAATTACGACATTATGTCGTAATTACGACATCATCTCGTAATTACGAGATAATATATTTTTGACTTGGTGACCCTTATCGGCTTCCGTAGAATAGCGATACGGGGGGCGTCTCAATAACAGCAATTTGTTCTCTTCAAAAGTAAAGTTGGGCATGCCAACTATTTTACACATAATGTTGAGCATTGCCGTTGCTATTAATAACTTGCTTTCAGTTCACTCGCTGACTTTAAATGTCACCTGACTGTTGTTAATTGCGAACGCAAATTGAGCCTATTGAGACGTCCCCCGATGAATAGAGAGCCACTTCCGAAAGTAGACCCGTGCAAACGGCCAGAATCACGATCCCAATAGCGTGGAGACAGTATGTCAAAAACACATTGAATGGCCTGGCGATTACGTCCCTTGTTAACTCTTCTTTCCTCCATTAACCGGAAGTCGATGTAACTCAATCCCCAATGGAGAATGACACAAACAGTTGAATGTTTACTGAAGCATTTCACATCCGCAAATAGCATCAGATTGTGAGAGAATGTGTATAAACATGCATGGTTTGTTTGAGGATACTGGTCCATGATCATATTTGCAGCTGTTATATTTAACAAAGGTATTTAAGTGTCAGGTTTTTTGGTCTGATTTTGTTCGCAAAACGACAATGTACACTGGATAATGTTTCACTTCAACACTTGCAGCTGCACAATTGCACTCCAGATAATTTTCAAGTTGCAAATAGGATAAATCATAAACTAAAGGTAGATTATTCCATAAGAATGTGAGGTGGATTGATTTTTTTTGTGTTGCACACCGCAGCAGCACATGATGATTTTCAGGTATACTGTCGTTTCGGCTATTTGGTCAACACGTAGTTCTGAGTACATAACTCTAATTACATTTCATTACACTGATTTACATTAGAGTTATGACGGAGTAGTCTTTCCAAATGTGCATTTGAATCGTTCTTCGTTTACTTTCTACTTCGTGGAGAGTGACCTAAGAACACCCTGCAGGTTTTTTCTCTATTTTAGTTTGAAAAATGAAAATTCTATTACGCAATTTTTTTACCTTTGACCGTGGTGTAGCGATATAGTTCAACGTATTGCCTATAAAGCAGAATACATGCAGCTAGCTAATACGTAATTCACATCAATTTTAGCCTAAAGTCTGTTCCATGTTTTTCTGCCAACAAACTTTTGGCTATTAAACACATTAAATGTCAAACATATTTAAATGTAAGTACTTTTTCGTCAATAACAAAAATAGATTGTCTAACTATTTTTAGCTCGACTATTCGAAGAATAAGTAGAGCTTATGTTGTCACCCCGGCGTCGGCGTCACCGTCACACCTTGGTTAAGGTTTTTAGTCGACCTTGTATATGGAATACTACTGGCCCTACACCCACCATACTTGGACAACTTCATCTCCTAATGATGCAGGGCTGTACAAATTGGCACGCCCGACGCCCGGGACAAGTCGGTTTTAATCTCGGGCAAGTGCCTCTATGCTGGAATTTAGTCCCGGGCAAGTCACTATTTTCCGTTAGAACGTCCCGCCACAAGCCCGTTTTTTGGAACCGGACTGTCATAAACTTAATCCCAAAACTGGCCACTTTATCGATCGATAACGCTGCGGGCGTCCTGGCGATTCGCAGCTACTGTGTTACACAGTACCTGTGTATCGCAATAAAGTGATATAGCAATCTACAGCGGCCCTGATTATATTAATGTAATCGAATTTGAAAGTAATTAGCGAAAATATTCTGCGGCGATCGATGGTTATTGATTTATTTTATGTATGTTAACGTTTTCATCTCACTGCGTCCACAGACCAAGAGACCTAACTTTAGAGATGTTCCTTCACGGGGTGGAAATGGTATTTAAGGTTCTTAATTTAAATTATCGTTTCTACGCGGCATATAAACGAAAAAAAGTGAAATTGAATGGGATGGACATACTATGAAGGTATGTTTGATTCCCAAGGCGATGTTTGAACCACAAACCTCCAGATTGGAAGCCGGTGTTCTAAGCCCTAAGTCACAACCCATACCTTATAAACGAAGGAAAGAAATGCTCCTAACGAGCGACCATACGTACTTAGAATAACAGCTGACGTAACGCGCGGTAAACTGAAATGGCCTAAGTGACAATTGACATTTACGTTCCAACAAGATTTTCACGGTGTGTAATCGATCGTATTTCTTCGCCATCATATGAAACCCGACTCGAGAAACACCAATTAAGTTGTGGATTTCTGAATTTGTCAATTGTTTGTACGGTCTAAGAAATCAAACAAATGTGACAATTCTTTTTACAAAATATTAGAATCGTCTAAGGAGACAATTCTCATGTGTTGCCAAAACATGTTTTATTAAGACATCGGAAAAATGTGAAAAGAAAACCCGAATACATTGATATTTCTTTACAAAAACATATTTTGACAACATTTGAGAATCGTCTTAGGAAACGATTCTCATGTGCTGCCAAATCTTGGTTTTATCAAAAAATCAAACAAATGTGAAATTCCACAAGTTAATAATGCGTAATTATCAATTCATCGGCTATGCGATGACGTGAGCGACTACATAGCGTGGTTTTGGTATGTTTGTTTCCACAGAATTCTAAAGGTCAGTCACACTTTGCACGTGAAACTGGATTAGCGACTGATGATTGTAAACACCATCAGGTGTGCAGCTAGACCGAAAATGATATGTCGCAAATGTGCTAATTGGGGATGGGTGGGTACGGCCATATTTCTTTTTTGTGACAATCTCGCGTTTTTGCGATCTCGATCTCGCCTTCCGCTTTTGGAAAATACGATTTGCCATGCATGTGTAGACAGCATGCGTGTTGGATTTGCGTTCTACGTACGTACATGCATATAAAGCATGCTAGTTCGAAGTGGCATTCTACGTACGTACGTACATGTAATGTATGCGCAAAACTCAATTTCAACACGCATGCATTCACACATATTACAGGGCCCCGTAGCCAGACCTGTTTGAAGGTGGGGGGGGGGGTGGGGGTCGTTTCGAAGGCCCAAGGGGCCTGAGGTATCTAGGGGGTCCGGCGGCATGCCCCTCCCCCACCCCCCCCCCCCCCGAAAAATTTGAAATATAGGTGGGTGGTCTGAAATGCAATTGCTTGCATTCTCCGCAACAGCCGAGCTTCTAACTGTGACCTTCCATACCCGATTTTTTTTCCTCTGACAAATTGGACCTCGAGGCTGGGCGGGGGGGGCGTCCGACCGCTCCGACCCCCCCCCCCCCCCCTACCCCCCCCCCCCCCCCCCCAGGCTACGGGCCTGCATAATGACTTGAACAAACGTATTTCCAAAAGCGGAAGGCGACATTGTGAAAAGGCCGATGCGAAAACGCGACATCGCGGTCTCGACAATGCGAGATAGCCAGGCGAAAACGCGAGAATGAATACAATAGAATCTCACGTTTTCGCCTCGCGATTTGGTCTCGCGTTTTCACGATCTTGTGTATAGGTCGACGATGCGATGCAGTAGCGGAACCAATAACACGTATCGAAATATGTTTTTTTTTGCTCAATAAACGTGTATTGGCAGCACATTAGAATCGTCTCCTAAGACGAGTATCATTTTTTGTCAACTTATGTTTTTTGTTGTCAAGAAATATAGATGTTTGTCCACATGTGTTCTATTTCTTAATAAAAACGTAAAAATGTTTTTGCAGCACATGAGAATCGTCTCCTAAGACAATATTTATGTGTCCTATTAGGGACATGTGGCAACCTCGCGTTTTCGAGCTTTGGAGACGAAAACGCGAAATTCTATCATATTCAATCTCGCGTTTTGCAAACACGCCGCACATGCACATGATGCATGAGCAAAACTAATCTGAATGTTTCAAAAGCAAAAGGCGAGATCGCGAAAACGCGAGACGATTCTCATTATTTTAGGAAACGATTTTTTTGTTTTATTATTGTTGATAAATGTGTTTTGAGTATGCACTTGTCGCAACGTTAGGTCCGCGGTGGCACACACAGGTTGAAGTAACGGACCGAGGTCTATAAATACATTAAATATGCATAAAAGCATCAATAAATGAAGAAAAAAAAATAATTTTTTTTTACCCCATCCATCTAAGATTAGATGGATGGGGGTTAAAAAAAAAAGGGGGTAAAAAAAAAATAATATTTTTTTTCTTCATTTATTGATGCTTTTATGCATATTTAATGTATTTATAGACCTCGGTCTGTTACTTCAACCTGTGGTGGCACAGTGACAAAATACCACAATAATAAATATGTACTATACAATGTTTATTATTATAGATATTTAATATAATATGTATATGTGCCAAGTGCTCAATTGTATTATATTTAACAACTATGATAATAGTTTTTGTTTTGGGACAGTTTCGTATAAGAAATCTTACTAGGACAAGTCACTTTTTCAAAATTACTTGACCTGAAAAATATATTTTCCGGGACAAGTCCGGGCAAGTCACTTTTGTCAAGTCACTTGTCCGGGACAAGTGGCTAAAAAATCAATTTGTACAGCCCTGTGATGTACATCAATAACCCCTGATCTATATTTGGTTAAGGTTTTTAGTCAAGCTTGTAGATGGAGGAATACTCCTGGCCCTACACCAACCATACTTCGACAACTTTATCTCCTGGTGATGTACATCAACAACCCCTGACATATATTTGACTTTGACCTACATTTAACCTTGAATTACTTAGTTAATTCCCCTTGGTTAAGGTTTTTAGTCAACCTTGGTTAAGGTTTTTAGTCAAGCTTTCTACATGGATACTATTGTGCATACAGACACCATACTTGGACAACCTTTTCTCATAGCGATGTACATCAATAACCCCTGATCTATATTTGACCTTCACCTACATTTCCTCTTGAATTACTTAGTTAATTCCCCTTGGAAAAGGTTTTTAGTCAAGCTTGTAGATGGAATACTCCTGGCCCTACACCAACCATACTTGGACAACTTTATCTCCTAGTGATGTACATCAACAACCCCTGACCTATATTTGACCTTCACCTACATTTAACCTTGAATTACCTAGTTAATTCCCCTTGGTTAAGGTTTTTAGTCAACCTTGGTTAAGGTTTTTAGTCAAGCTTGTACATGGAATACTATCGTGCATACAGACACCATACTTGGACAACCTTTTCTCATAGGGATGTACATCAATAACCCCTAATCTATATTTGACCTTGACCTACATTTCCTCTTCAATTACTTAGTTAATTCTCTTTGGTTATGGTTTTTAGTCAAGCTTGTAGATGGAATACTCCTGGCCCTACACCAACCATACTTGGACAACTTTATCTCCTAGTGATGTACATCAACAACCCCTGACCTATATTTGACTTTGACCTACATTTAACCTTGAATTACTTAGTTAATTCCCCTTGATTAAGGTTTTTAGTCAACCTTGATTAAGGTTTTTAGTCAAGCTTTCTACATGGATACTATTGTGCATACAGACACCATACTTGGACAACCTTTTCTCATATCGATGTACATCAATAACCCCTGATCTATAATTGACCTTCACCTACATTTCCTCTTGAATTACTTAGTTAATTCCCCTTGGTTAAGGTTTTTAGTCAAGCTTGTATATGGAATACTACTGGCCCTACACCCACCATACTTGGACAACTTCATCTCCTAGTGATGTACATCAACAACCCCTGATATATATTTCACCTTGACCTATATTTCCTCTTCAATTACTTACTTAAGTCACCTTGTTTAAGATTTTTAGTCAACCTTGGTTACGGTTTTTACTCAAGCTTGTACATGGAATACTATTGTGCATACAGACACCATACTTGGACAACCTTTTCTCATAGGGATGTACATCAATAACCCCTGATCTATATTTGACCTTCACCTACATTTCCTCTTCAATTACTTAGTTAATTCTCTTTGGTTAAGGTTTTTAGTCAACCTTGTAGATGGAATACTCCTGGCCCTACACCAACCATACTTGGACAACTTCATCTCCTAGTGATGTGCATCAACAACCCCTGACATATATTTCACCTTGACCTACATTTAACCTTGAATTAATTAGTTAATCCCCCTTGGTTAAGGTTTTTAGTCAACCTTGGTTAAGGTTTTTAGTCAAGCTTGTATATGGAATACTATTGTGCATACAGACACCATACTTGGATAACTTTTTCTCATAGGGATATACATCAATAACCCCTGACCTATATTTATGTTCACCTACATTTAACCTTGAATTACTTGGTTAATGTTTATAGTCAAGCTTGTATATGGAATATTCCTGGGCCTACAGCAACCATACTTGGAAAACTTCATCTCCTAGTGATGTACATCAATAACCCCTGACCTATATCTGTCATTGACCTACATTTAACCTTGAATTACTTACTTAATTTCCCTTGGTTAAGTTTTTTAGTCAACCTTGGTTAAGGTTTTTATGCAGGCCGCAGCCACCTTGTTTGTCAAGCTATGTGTACATCGACAACCCTCGTAGTCGAGCTATGCTGTTCTCCTACAGCTCTTGTTTTATTTGTGGATCGATTTTCAAAATCTAACTTTCGTTTTCTTATTTACATCATTTCCAAGCTATCTCGCTAGGTTTCTGAGTAAATTTCCAAATGTTTTTGTTTTTCAATCCTCCTGGTCACCCTCTTCCTTTTTGCCCCATGTTAAGTTCACATAGGAAAATCATTTTGTTTGCAATAAAATCAATATTTGATGGATTTTCATCAAATAATTTTTTTGGGGGAGGGTGACATTTTTGTTTAAATGTTTTTTTAGATCTAATATGTTTAATAGCCAAACGTTTTTCGGCAACAAAACATGGAACATACAGTAGAGTATGACATAATAAAATAGGTAGTCTAGATTTTGGAATAAACAAGCTTATTTATACCTAAACTTGACGTAGAATAGCTTTTTTTATTTACTAAATTAACAGTTCAACTAACAAACTAACTTGCAATGGTGTCACTGGATAGTTCTGGTTCAAGTTTCATATCAATTTTGCTATGCTGATCCAGTATGCTGTTTGCCATTTTTAGCTCGCCTGCACAAAGTGCAGAAGAGCTTATGGCATACCCCCGGCGTCGTCGGCGTCCACAAACTTAACGTTGGGGTAAATTTCTTATTACATCTGTTTCCTTTCATGGAACGCCTTGATATTTCATACATGCATTCCTCAGATGACCCTCTATCATGCTGTAGCAAATCCATGACCCACCACCCAACCCTTACCATAAGGTCAAGGTCACAAACTTAGCACATTCATAAACTTAACGTTGGGGTAAATGTCTTATAACATATGTTTCCTTTCATGGAACACCTTGATATTTCATACATGCATTCCTCAGATGACCCTCTATGATGCTGTAGAAAATCCACGACCTACCACCCAACTGTTACCCCAAGGTCAAGGTCACAAACTTAGCATGTTCATAAACTTAACGTTGGGGTAAATGTTGTGTAACTTCTGTTTATTTACAGGGACTGCCTTCATATTTCATACATGCATTCATCTGATGACCCTCTATCATGCTGTAGCAAATCCACGATCCTGATACTCTATCGTGCTATAGCAAATCCATGACCCACCACCCATCCCTTACCCCAAGGTCAAGGTCACAAACTTAGCACATTCATAAACTTAACGTTGGGGTAAATGTCTTATAACATCTGTTTTCTTTCATGGAACGCCTTGATATTTCATACATGCATTCCTCAGATGACCCTCTATCATGCTGTAGCAAATCCACGACTCACCACCCAACCCTTACCCCAAGGTCAAGGTCACAAACCTAGCACATTCATAAACTTAACGTTGGGGTAAATGTTGTGTAACTTCTGTTTATTTACAGGGAATACCTTCATATTTCATACATGCATTCATCTGATGATACTCTATCATACTATAGCAAATCCATGACCCACCTCCGACCCCTTTCCCCAAGGTCAAGGTCACAAACTTAGCACATTAATAAACTTAACGTTGGGGTAAATGTCTTATAACATCTGTTTCCTTTCATGGAACGCTTTGATATTTCATACATGCATTCCTCAGATGACCCTCTATCATGCTGTAGCAAATCCACAACCCGCCACCCAACCCTTACCCCAAGGTCACAAACTTAGCATGTTCATAAACTTAACGTTGGGGTAAATGTTGTGTAATTTCTGTTCTTTATAGGGAACGCTTTGATATTTCATACATGCATTCATCTGATGATCCTCTATTGTGCTACAGCAAATCCATGACCCAGCCCACCCCCCCACCCCTTTCCCCAAGGTCAATGTCACAAACTTCATTCATACATACACATTCATACATGCATTCGTCATGTGAACAGCTATCATGCTGTAGAAAATCACCAACTTAGTGCGTTCATAAACTTAACGTTGGGTTAAATTTTGTTTTACTTCTGTTTTCAGGGAGCGCATTGATATTTCATACATGCATTCATCTTAATATGCAAAGTATGCTATAGCAAACCCACGACCCACCTTGCACCACTGACCCCAATGTCAAGGTCCACCGCACGCCCCTTAACCCAAGGTCAAGTTATATAGTGTTCATGTTTTTTTATGCAACTGTGCCAAATTTGAGTGAAGGCTGCCAACAGGCGAGCTTCGTTGTCTTCTGACAACTCTTGTTGTTGTCGCTCCTGCTTTAGCAGAAGGCGCGACTATACTCGCTGCTTTTTCCGTCGTCGTCCGAAATGTCAAAAACTTTGTGCAAGCTTTGTCATCATGCTATAACTTTAATATTTCTTTACGGATTGCTTCAATATTTGGACACTTGATACATGTACGTATTAGGAACATACTCATGCCGCCAATTCACATGACCTTCACCTTTTTTACCTTCAAAGTTTTGCTGAAACACTTAGCCATATTTTTATGTCAAAAACTTTGTACAAGCTTCCTCATCCTGCTATAACTTTCATATTACTTGACGCATTCCTTCAATGTTTCGACACTTGATACATGTAAGCATTTGGAACACACTAATGCCACCAATCACATGACCTTTACCTTCAAATTTTTGCTGAAACACTTAGCCATTATTTTGCGTCAAAAACTTTGTACAAGCTTCGTCATCATGCTATAACTTTCATATTACTTGACGCATTCCTTCAATGTTTGGACACTTGATACATGTAACCATTAGGAATACACTCATGCTGTCATTAACATGACCTTCACCTTTTTTACCTTCAAAGTTTTGCTGAAACACTTAGCCATATTTTTATGTCAAAAACTTTGTACAAGCTTCCTCATCCTGCTATAACTTTCATATTACTTGACGCATTCCTTCAATGTTTCGACACTTGATACATGTAAGCATTTGGAACACACTAATGCCACCAATCACATGACCTTTACCTTCAAATTTTTGCTGAAACACTTAGCCATTATTTTGCGTCAAAAACTTTGTACAAGCTTCGTCATCATGCTATAACTTTCATATTACTTGACGCATTCCTTCAATGTTTGGACACTTGATACATGTAACCATTAGGAATACACTCATGCTGTCATTAACATGACCAATACCTTTATTACCTTCAAATATTTGCTGAAACACTTAGCCATTTTTTTTGCGCCAACAAATTTGTACAAGCTTCGTCATCATGCTATAACTTTCATATTACTTGACTCATTCCTTCAATGTTTGGAAACTTGATACATGTAACCATTAGGAACACACTCATGCTGCCATTAACATGACCTCCACCTTTTTTACCTTCACATTGTTGCGGAAACACATTAGCCATTTTTTATTTCAAAAAGTTTCTCCAACCGTGACCTTTTTCTTGTTTTAAGCATGCACTTCTCTGACGGTTTTTGTGAATCTTACTTTAGTACATGCCCATGATCATGTTACGGCCCAATGCCTCGGCAGGTGCGACACCACTTCCGTGGCGGAATTCTTGTTTACACTACCAGATGCGCAACATTATCAGAAAATAAATGTGACATGGGTCATTGCAAACATGCAGGTGACGTCATACATTACACAATTTACCGTTTGCGTCATTTATAGACGTCAGAACGTTATGATATTTTACCTGCATATTTTACTTCTTTGGACTGTCTTGAATATTCATGGAATTCGGAATATGTTAATGACTTTTAACTTTGTTTGGAAAGCCTTAGGTGCTCAGAATTAGCCAACAACATTGTATAAAGTATGAATTGGATTAGTGGAGAAATGTAGGACTACATGTACTGTCTGTTTCACGAAACCTGCCCAAAATGTATGGCTATATAAACAATGCAAAAGCAATATTTTTTTTGATAATGTTACATTTTAGCAATATTTAAGAATGATCCTTCTTTTTATTTCGTGAAATTTGGTCCAATATTGATTTTATTGCGAAAAACAATTTCCCCATGTTAAATCCCTCAAGACATCTGGGATTTAGCATGGGGAAATTTTTCTAATTTCAGAATTAATGGACTGATTTTCAAAATGTAACTGTTGTGTTCTTAGATAATTTCCAAGCTATCTATCTAGCCAGGTTTCAGGGTCAATTTTCATTATATTTTTAGTTTTTCGACTGCTCGTCCAGGTTTTCCAGCTCTTTTTCCCCATGTTAAATTCCCATAGAAAAACCATTGTCCGTAATAAATTCAATATTTGACCAAATTTCACAAATAAAAAGAAGGCTCATTCTTAAATTTTGCTAAAATTTAATATCGAAAAAATGTTTTTACATTGTTTATATAGCCGTAAAATTTGGACAGGTTCCGTGAAACAGACAGTAGTTTGCCTTACAAACCAAAAGTCGAAAACGAGTGATAATATAGTGAGTAATGTGAATTTTTTTATGCGCTCCTGGCTTACCTTTATGCTTGTCTTCTACTATTTCTGTAATTTCAGCCGATTTACTTCATTCTCAGTATACATGTACATAACAATCTGCTAGTGGTGTGTACATCAGCAAGTGATATGCCATTTGACCTTAATGTGACATTGACCTACTTTTTTCTTCGCTTCATTGACCCTGCCTGGACGGGTGTATATTGTGACCTCTTGTTCAGATAATCAATGGTCTATTTCTTTCACAGCCTGAGCTATTTATCCTGATGTCGCTCTCCGATGAAGAATGCCTATTCTCGCCACCCCCATTTACACCCCCGCCAGTCCCGCCTGAGCCCCCTCCACCCCCATTTTCTCGGACGGCCGTGACAAAAATCACCAACGGTGTGCAGCGCGAGGTGTCGTTTTCCAACTATGGGAATGACCCGATTGGTGATGGACAAAGGGCATATAAATATGCAGGCAGTCTTATTCCGTAAGTACACAAGTCAAACATTCACTACACTTTACTTTGCAATATATTTTGCTGATATATACCGGTAGTTGAATACTAGTACTACCACCGTCGAATATTTTTCGGCTGCCAATAACATATGCACGCCTGTTTTCTTGGAAACCACAAGCTACCATGCAAAATGTTTAATTTTTATTACAGCCAAATTAAAGTTATTTGAAAATGTGGACAGGGTCTCTACTAATCTAGAATGTTAATGCGATTGAACACATTCCAATCGTGCACTCAAATATATCTGGTTCATAGAAACAGCTGCGTAATTTGGATTTCAAAAAGTTTACATAACGTGACATTTGACGCAACTTAACGTCAAAACGCGGGAAAACACGTCATTGTATAATTATTCATGCGTACATCACAATTCTTTGATTATAATCTGAAAAATAGACTAATGTGCATATATCCGCCGTGGAAATGTAATAAATAGGATATATTCCATTGTACATGTTTGAATAGCGGAAATAATACACTCGTGTCCATTGCCGTCCGTGCAAGCAACTCGTTCGCTACGCTCAGTCATTGCTTACGCGGAAGCCGATGCACACTCGTGTATATTCAAAATGTACGAAGGAATATCCTCTATTACATTATCTCAGCCAAAATGGCTGTGATAATGTAATAAATTCAGTTTAATAAAAATTAATAAATTTATCCTTAAATTGAAAATTTCTCGCTCAAAGTATACTTTGCTAGATAATTTGCAATTTTGATGAAATCGGCTGCAGATTGCACTGATGTGCAGGCTGATCAGGGGCTACATTGGTTGCACACATAGTAAAATACTTTTTGTATGTCAGTGGCCCAATGCATACTGATTGATACTGATAGATAACAAATTGTGGTATCGTGCATTGAATAGATACATTTCATTGGTCGAATGACAACATATTGATACTACCGAATGACATCAATGAAAACCACGTTATAAAATGAAATGCTACCTGATAAATAAAATACCAGGCTAGAGTCTTTGGATGTACAGTTTATACGACTCGGCTTGCAAAGGGCAGGAATTCCGACACGTTTCCTTTTTGGTATCAGAGGGCATTAGTCTAGTATTCTATAAACTTGTATTGTTCTCTCATCTTCAGTGACAGCCTGGACAGCTACACGTGTGTGTCTTACCAGCGGAACGTGGAGCCAATTATCCAGTCAGGGCCTCAGTAAGTATAACCCAGAATTGTCTTTGGTACTGGTTATCTCCAATATTTGTGTTTCAGAAATTATGTAAAATAGTGTCAAAGATTTTCTGCTGTCTATTCCACATTTTTCTGCAGACAAACTTTTGGCTAATAAGCACATTAAATCTAAGAAATATTTAAATGTAAGTACTGACGTAAAGCACATCGCGGCTGCACACAGGTCTACAAATTACAAAATAAGTGATACCCCGAAAAGTACGACTCCCCGAAAACTGGCGTCACGACCATACTTAGATATCAATTTTTGGCTAGAAATTGCCTGTATTTGCCTACAGCAATAACATACACAGTCCAGGCTGATACTGAAACTTCTAGTCTGATACTGCCATTTCTAGTCTGATACTGCCATTTCTAGTCTGATACCATCGTTTCTAGTCTGATACCATCGTTACTAGTCTGATACCGCCTTTTCCAGTCCGATACCATTTATCGGCTGCGTAAATTTTGACAGATGCCGGGAATTTAAATTTGTAGACTCTGTATTTCATCATTCAATCATGGATAACGGTATAGATTTTAATATAGGATTATCACAACTGCCGGATTATTGAAATTGATATCTAAGTAATCATTATCTAAGTAATAAAGACGTTAATACGTGTCTTGTTTGATATCGGCCTAGGTATCGTCCCTCGGTAACATGGTATCAGCCTTCGACCTTCGGTCTCAGGCTGATACCAAGTTACCTCGGGCCGATATCAAACAAGCCACGTATTAACCTCTAAATCTTGTACGGGCGAGCGGTGGGCGGGCGGGCACAGCTTGTCCACGCAATAACTAGAGTACTACTTGACGGATTGTAACCAAATTTGGTATACATGTTTATCACGGCAAGCCGAAGAAGCCTATTGATTTTCAAAAATTGCCCATGACTTATCTCCCCTTGGCAGCAATTTTTAATTTTCACACTCTGTGTCCTTGTCCACGCAATAACTCAAGTTCTACTTCACCGATCGAAACAAAATTCGGTATACATGTTTATCATGGGAAGACCAAGAAGCCTATTGATTTTGAAAAATTTAAGATACTTATCTCCCCTTGGCAGCCATTTTTAATTTTCGCACTCTGTATCCTTGACTGATCATAAGATATACATGTTTATCACGTCAGGAAGAAGAAGCCTATTGATTTTGAAAAAATTCCGATACATATCTCCCCTTGGCAGCCATTTTTAATTTTCGAACTCCGTATCCTTGTCCACGCAATAACTCCAGTTCTACTTGACCGATCATACCAAATTCGGTATACATGTTTATCACAGCAAGAAGCCTATTGATTTTGAAAAAAATCCGATACTTATCTCCCCTTGGCAGCCATTTTTAATTTTCACACTCCGTATCCTTGTCCACTCAATAAGTCGAGTTGTACTTGACGGATCGTTTACAATTTTGGTTTACATGTTTATCACGTCAAGATGAGTTATCTCCCCTTGTTGACTGGCCTTGCCTCGACGGGCGTATATTGTGACCTTCGGCACTCTTGTTCACCAATAACAAAAAAGTCACCCTCCACAAACAAAATTGTTTTATGAAATTCCATCAAATACATTGTATTGATTTTATAGAGAAAAAAACGAATTTAACATTTAAAAAAAAAAGGGAAATTGACTCCGACACCTGGTAGATAGCTTGGAAATGATGTAAATAAGAAAACAAAAGTTTAATTTTTAAAATCGGTGAACAAATAAAAAAATATTTTCAATATTTGATGGAATTTCTTCAAACAATTTTTTTTGGGGAGGTGACTTGTTATTGATGAAAAAGTATTTACCGGTACATTTAAATAATTGTAAGAGTTAAAGGTACATACCCACTCAGTAGGCACAGACACAGGTGGAAGACTCGGACATACGACACAAAAAAAATGCCTATTAAAAAAAATCCCCTTACCTCACCCACTTGGTCTCGTACAGTACCATATTCTATTTATAAAGGTGAGTATCAATATGGCTATTATAGAAAGAGCCCTCTCTTTTCCGGCTCGCACCAAACACAATAAACATCGATTAAATGTATGACTTCTGTCTCTGGCAATCGATAAAGGTATTAGGTGTGTGAATATATTTACTTCAAATCGCTTTTTCCAGCATTTATTCAGTTATTCCAGGCGCGGATACAGGGGGGGGGGGGGGTGTGTTCAGTGGGTTCCGGACCCCCAACCCACCACCCCCCCCCCCCCATCCCCCCCCCCCCCCCCCCCTACCGCACCCCCCCCCCCACCCCCCCCCCCCCCCCACCCACCCCAACCCCCCCCCCCAGCCCCCCCACCCCCCCACCCCCCCCCCCGCCCCCCCCCGCCCCCCCCACCCCACCCCCCCCCCCCCCCTTCCACGCCAACCCCCCCCCCCCCCCCGCCACGCCCCCCCCCCCCACCCCCCCCCCCCCCCCCCCCCCCCCCCCCCCCACCCCCCCCCCCCCCACCGCCCCCCCCCACCCCCACTCCCCCCAACCCCACCCCCCCCCCCCCCACCCCATCCCCCCACCCCCCCCACCGGCACCCCCCCCCCCCCCCCCCCCCCCCCCCCCCCCCCCTCCCCCCCCCCACACCCCCCCCCTAACCCCGCCCCCGCCCCCCCCCCCCCCCCCACCCCCCACCCCCCCCCCCCCCCCCCCCACCAACCCCCCCCCCCACCCCCCCCCCACACCCCCAACCCCTTCCCCCCCCCACCCCTCCCCCCCCCCCCCCCCCCCCTCCCCCCCCCCCCCCCCCCCCCCCCCCCCCCCCCCCCCCCCCCCACCCCCCCCCCCCCCCCCACCCCCCCCCCCCCCCCTGCCCCCCCCCGACCCCCCCCCCCCCCCACCCCCCCCTCCCCCCCCCACCCCCTACTCCTCCCCCCCCCCCCCCCCCCCCCCCCCCCCCCGCCTACCCTCCCCCCCCCGCACCCCACCTCCCCACCCCCCCCCTCCCCCCAAACCCCCCCCCCCCCCCCAACCCCCCACCCCTCCCCCAACCCCCCCCCCCCCGCCCCCCCTCCCCCCCCCCCTTCCCCAACCCCCCGCCCCCCCCCCACCCCCCACCGCCCACCCCACCCTCCCCCCACCCACCCACCCCCCCCGAACCCCCCCCCCCCCCCCCCCCCCCACCACCCCCCACCACCCCACCCCCCCCCCCCCCCACCACCCCCCCCCCCCCCCGCCCAAACCCCCCCCCCGTCCCCCCCCCATACCCCGCCCCGCCCACCCCCCCCCCCCCCACCCCACCCCCCCCCCCCCCCCCCTCCCCCCCCACCGGACCCCCCCCCCCCTCAAGCTCCCGGCAAAAAAAAAAGAAAAAAGAAAGAAAATCTACAATACTCAAATAGTTGGATGACTTTTTTTGTGGCCTAGGTGTGAGGAAATCGCATATGCGGAGATCTGGCATTTAAAAATGTCCTCAACTTTACGATTTAGCGCGCGCGTAGGTCGGGTACACCAAATTTTAATTACAGACCCCCCCTGCAATTTAAATGTATGACTTCTGTCTCTGGCAACCGATAAAGGTATTAGGTGTGTGAATATATTTACTTCAAATCGCTTTTTCCAGCATTTATTCAGTTATTCCAGGCGCGGATACGGGGGGGGGGGGGGGAGTGTGTTCAGGGGGTCCGGACCCTCCCCCCCCCCCCCACCTCCCCCCCCCCTCTGCTCCCGGCAAAAAAAAAGAAAAAAGAAGAAAATCTACAATACTCAAATAGTTGGATGACTTTTTTTGTGGCCTAGGTGTGAGGAAATCGCATATGCGGAGATCTGGCATTTAAAAATGTCCTCAACTTTACGATTTAGCGCGCGCGTAGGTCGGGTACACCAAATTTTAATTACAGACCCCCCCTGCAATTATTTCTGTATCCGCGCCTGTATTCGCATTTTGTATACCCCATCCAAAACGAAATTTGCGTGTACGAAAGAATCTCACACAGAATCGGAGGCTGTCCGGCGTGGATTTATATCGGTCATATTTCACCAATAACTGATCGCCAGCTCAAACTAAAGTCGTGCACCATGACCATATACATTAGCAACTCCAACCATACAAAGTTTGTCCAATTGTGATCGTTCACCGATCTAAAAAACACAATTTTTAGCCAATTTCTTTTGGAAAAAAAAAAAAAGGCTATTGGATTGGCGAAAGCCGGGCGGGCGGGCGGGCGGCGTCCACAATCAATGTTAAGTTTGAGTCCATTTCTTTGTTACTGTACCACCTAGGACCACCAAACTTTCACAGCTTCATAATCAATGGGTGCCCACCACATATCACTATCCAACAGTTTACATTTTTTTTTATCTTGACCCATTTTTTCCGCGGAGTCGACTTAGCCATTTTTCAAGTTAAGTTTTCGCGTTTACAATGTTAGTTTTCGTGTTTAAGTCATTTCTTTGGTATTGTACCACCTAGGACCACCAAACTTTCACAGCTTCATAATCAAGAGGTGCCCACCACATATCACTATCCAACATGTTACTTTTTTTTTTAACTTCACCCATTTTTTCCGCGCAGTCGACTTAGCCATTTTCAATGTTAAGTTTTTCGCGTTTTACAATGTTAATTTTCGCGTTTACAGTTAATTTTCGTGTTTAAGTCCATTTCTTTGGTACTGTACCACCTAGGACCACCAAACTTTCACAGCTTCATAACCAAGGGGTGCCTACCACATACAACTATCCAACATGTGACCATTTTTTTACCTTCACCTATTATTTCTACGTAATTGACTTAGCCATTTTCAACGTTAACTTTTTAACGTACGTTTTTTAAAGTTTTTTGGTTAAAACTTTTTCGTTATACTATATCTCTGCAACTGCTTCGCCCATTACCTTGAAACTTCACATGGGTGTTTATCATCATCCATATTTTCATTCTAACCCCCAACCGTGCGGCCCCTGTGCCCAATGTCAAGGTCAAATTACTTTGAATTTTTTTGTTAAAGTTTTTTCGTCGTGTACTATATCTCTGCAACTGCTTCACCCAATACCTTGATACTTCACATGGGTGTTTATCATCATTGTCGCACCTGCTTGCGGAAAGCGCGATCCTGTGCCCAATGTCAAGGTCAAATTACTTTGAATTTTTTTGTTAAAGTTTTTTCGTGTACTATATTTCTGCAACTGCTTCACCCAATACCTTGATAATTCACATGGGTGTTTATCATCATTGTCGCACCTGCTTGCGGAAAGCGCGATCCTGTGCCAATGTCAAGGTCAAATTACTTTGAATGAATTTTTTTTGTTAAAGTTTTTTCGTGTACTATATTTCTGCAACTGCTTCACCCAATACCTTGATAATTCACATGGTTTATCATGGGTGTTTATCATCATTGTCGCACCTGCTTGCGGAAAGCGCGATCCTGTGCCTAATGTCAAGGTCAAATTACTTTTTATCATCATTGTCGCACCTGCTTGCGGAAAGCACGATCCTGTGCCCAATGTCAAGGTCAAATTACTTTGAATTTTTTTGTTAAAGTTTTTTTCGTGTACTATATCTCTGCAACTGCTTCACCCATTACCTTGATACTTCACATGGGTGTTTATCATCATTGTCGCACCCGCTTGCGGAAAGCACGATATCGTCGGCATTTTGGCATACGTCCGTCCGTCCGTACGTCCGTGTGTCTGGTTAAAGTTTTTTCGTTAAAGTTTTTCCATCTACTATATCTATTTTTTTAGTGTCCATGCCTCGCCCCAAGGCGCGACATGCAGGCCACTGCCATCTAGTCTACAAAAAGTGGGTATAATTATGTTATCCAAGTGTCCATGCTTGGAAAAAACCTGGCCTTCGTGGCTTTGCCTCGTTTCTTGTTCTACTTTCATTCACGATTCGCGTACTATCAGATTATGTCTTCCGGAATCCCGAAATAGGTTGAATGACGTCATCACAGTTTAGATTTAGCCAATCAGAGATGTTCTTTACATAGACGCTTCCGGTTGTATTATGGAAGATGGTGCATTGACCCGGTTCCAGATAATGAACGAAATTAGACAAAAAAGTGTTTTTAGCTCGACTATTCGAAGAATAAATAGAGCTTATGTTGTCACCCCGGCGCCGGCCACCCAAAAACCCACGCCGGCGTCACCCGTCACGCCTTGGTAAAGGTTTTTAGTCAAGTTTGTATATGGAATACTACTGGCCCTACACCCACCATACTTGGACAACTTCATCTCCTAGTGATGTACATCAATAACCCCTGATCTATATTTGACCTTCACCTACATTTCCTCTTGAATTACTTGGTTAATTCCCCTTGGTTAAGGTTTTTAGTCAACCATGGTTAAGGTTTTTAGTCAAGCTTGTATATGCAATACTACTGGCCCTACACCCACCATACTTGGACAACTTCATCTCCTAGTGATGCACATCAATAACCCCTCATCTATATTTGACCTTGACCTACATTACTTGACCTTGAATTACTTACTTAATTCCCCTTGGTTACGGTTTTTAGTCAACCTTGGTTAAGGTTTTTTTTCAAGCTTGTACATTGAATACTATTGTGCATCCAGACACCATACTTCGACAACCTTTTCTCATAGGTATGTACATCAATAACCCCTGATCTATATTTGACCTTGATCTACATTTCCTCTTCAATTACTTACAGTACACTCAGAGTGGTTTGTCCCTTTTCCCACTCGACCCCGTGATCGGATGGAGAGTGGGCATAAACATTCCTCCCACCGTGTCGGGTGGAAATCCCACCCGCCACGGTGGAGAGGCAAAAATCACCACCGTGGGAATATTTTAAAGACCGAATCTGCTGCACACCGCGTTCCCCCGTGACCCACCGTATTAGCCCATGGCGTATCACCGTGCCAGCGTACAGGTAATGTGGTCAGAGAGGAGTGCATATATGGCTGAAATAATGGAGATTTGTCCCCCCCGTGAGGGCCGTGATCCACCGTGTTAAACACAGGTAATACGGTTAGCGAGGAGTGTAATTTTGTTGTTTGAAAAATTAAATTTGTATACATGTACAAGATATACGTTGTATTTGTTCCCAAAATAAATAATAACAGCGCGTATTTTAAAAAATATATATAACAACTAAAAGTCCGATTCCATTACATGATTAGTTATTTATTATAACCCAACAGAAACTGTGAAACCGCTATAAAACATGATAAAACGTAATTGCAATATTGTAAATCACAGTTTGATCGTATCAACTGTATTTAATTAATCATTTATTGAATTATTGAAACAGCCTGCCAACAACTAAATTACTGTCTAGAAACGGTTGATAAGTGTATGTGAATACTATACATCTAATAAACTACACATTATGTTTGTAAAGCATGGATCTTTCCCATGGCACACTGGACTAAAGAAACTCTTACAAACTTTTCGACTTTTCGACGTAAATGTACACCAAACGGACGGACGCACAGAACCTCAAGAGCAACGCAATATGTCCCCCTTGCTATCCAATAGGGAGAATAATAAATGTAACATCGTCAGAGCTACAGTGGTAGACCGCATTAATCTCCAATTACGCTATAATGTTTAGGTTAGAAATTTATTTACTAGTTCATGTGTAACTAATGACTAATTGTTATCTAATATTGACAAATTAAATTGAAAGAGTGATAATTGGCTACGTGTCGGTAATATACCGCTCATTAATCCTCAACTGGTCCCGAAATTCTCGAAACTAATTGTTGATCTACACTGGACATACATGTTCTAACATCCGTTTTCTCAGTTGTCTGCCTTTCCATAAGCCCCATTTTGCCATCAAGTGTTGTCCGTGTGACATACCAAACCAAAATTGAAATTCCCGCGACATCTGTCAATCTCCAAAATACACGTCCGCAAACCAGAAGATGACATTTCCACATGTCAGAAAGTGACAGGAATTTCAATTCCACATGTCAGAAACTGACAGGAATTTCAAACCGATTTTCCTAATAAAACAAACAGAGCAGCACAGTATGTCTCAAACCTTGTTTAACTAGTAAATGTAGATACATTATGGGGAGACTTACGCATTCAACCAAATTGGAGATAATTGAACTTCAACAGACTGGATTACGGCAAGCGGGAATCGTGAAAGTGTTGAAAGATAGAGGTCTGTCGGTATCGCGAAAACAAGTCTCATACTGGGTTGATCAGTACAAATGTGGTTATTTGGATCCCATGTCATCGAGTGAAACAAAAAGAGGTTAAATTTAAAAGTGCATCTGTGCGAGATTTGGAGATAGTTAAGAAATAGTTGTCGCTGAATGCCCAACAGTCGTGTAATGACATACACAAGGAACTGGTAAAGGACGGGGCCGAACACTCGCTGAGCACGACTAGGGCAGTCATCAACGCTGCCGGGTACACTAGCGCCAAACCCAGATATGCCCAAATGGTGCGCGACGTCAACAAAATAAAGCGCGTCGATTTCTGCCAGAAGTTGATCGAGACCAACGACACGTTAAACGACATAATTTTCACCGACGAATCATCCATTCAGCTTCACCACAACAAGACAACAATGTACCGACTAAAAGATGCCGCCAATCCGTCCCTCCCAAAACCCAAACACCCCCTAAAGGTCCACATTTGGGGAGGAATCAGTCGTCGGGGACAAACGAGATGCGTTATATTCGAGGGGATTATGGAGAAGGAGTTTTTTACCAACGCCATCCTGCGAGACACCGCCATTCCATTCGTCCAGTTCAAATACCCAGATGGTCACAGGTTTCAACAGGACAACGACCCAAAACACCGTTCAAAATTCGCCTGCGACTTCATGAGTAGCTCAGGCATCAACCACTGGGAAATATGGCCATCTGGTAACTATAAGTTGCATGCAAAATAAATAAATGTACCAATACAGTAGGAAACATACATGTACATGTATGAACCAGTTTGTACAAAAAAAACAATTAGCGAAACCACACACTTCTATGGCGAACAACTGAGACCATGATAATTGCGACCAGTGTAGATCTTGTTAATCACATGTGTATATAAATGTACATGTACACTACAAATTCACCCACAAACCTTGTTCGTAAATACGACCAGCTTATGTCCTGAGCAGACTACGCCAATGCAGGTTGATCTGGACATACACTGGATGCAAAACGTGGTGCCACGAATTACAAGTGCGGTAATAGTCTACAGAAACAACAACAACAGTTGTTTTCATGTTGAAGCATGCAGAAAACTTTGCAACATTTGTTGATTTCAACTGTCCTATCATTATCGTTGGTACATGTAGTTTCATGTCTATGAGGTTAAAACAGCTGAAGATAGTTTTATTCGTTTTGCTATAATCAAAGGTCTATTAAAGTTATTTTATCTGCAAAATTTCGCTAATTAACCAGTGCCCGACAAATGAAATGACAATAGTCGGACGTAATGACCAGTAATTAACTGACCATCTGATCACTAGCAATTATAATTATAATGTGCTCACTTTATTTATTTGCTAAATTCCTATTCAATATCATATAGAAGTGTGTGTGTGGGATCACTATTTATTGGACAATGTTTTGCATCCTAGCTAGGCTATAGTTGCGAACAGTAACTTGTAATCTACTCCCGTACCAGACCGGTACGCAAGAATATTGCAAGAGTTATTGTTCGTAACTATGCATCCTATTGCCTCTGCACAACTTGGTTCATATGTGTATGATCGAAAAGAAAACAATTAATTGCATTAAGAGTTTATTTACAAATGTACATTAAAAGCCAAAATTATTTTCAAACCATGCAGTCCATTTATGAACATGGGGTGTTTGTGTTCTCAACATTATGAAAATTACTTGCCAAAAGTGCAGATCCTGATGAGACGACTCCTAGGCTATAGTTGCGAACAGTAACTTGTAATCTACTCCCGTACCAGACCGGTACGCAAGAATATTGCAAGAGTTATTGTTCGTAACTATGCATCCTATTGCCTCTGCACAACTTGGTTCATATGTGTATGATCAATTTTATTTACAAATGTACATTAAAAGACAAACTCTATAAATTAACATAATCCATGAGTCCAGTAAAACTGTCTGAATAATTAATGTCTGTTAGAAGAGTCGCTGTATACAATTCGGTTCCGGGTGTCGTCGTCACTTGTTCTTGTTGTTGCTGGTAGTCTTGTTGCTGGTAGTCTGGTTGCTGGTACATGTAAATAGCTGTATGTATCTTTTGTACATGTACTTCGATCACACAAAATCATCTTCATAATATGTACATAAAAAATAACATATATTTTGGGTTGTCATTGTTTCTTGATTCCCTACAAACAGAATATATTCAGCCCTGTAGCCTATTTCATCAACATTGCAAAGTATACTTTACTACCAAAGTATACTTTGAGGGAGTAATCATTTATTTTTCCTGAAATACATAATTTCACATAGAACTAACAAATGCATATATTTCATGATTAAAAGTATGCAGAGTTATTATACTGAATTTATTACATTATCACAGCCATTAAATGGCTGTGATAATGTAATAAATTCCGTATAATAAAAATTAATAAATTTAAAAAAAAAATGAAAATTTCTCCCTCAAAGTATACTTTGCTACTAAAGTATACTTTGCAATGTTGATGAAATAGGCTACTGATATTAGATGAACCTATAATTAAGCTTACCTGGTGCTCATAAGAGGCTATGCAGAGGCTCTGTACAGAACTCATTTGCATATTTATTTAATTAGTGTATTATGATTTGTGTTACACTGTTCGTAAACTGATTCGAAATTGTCAAGCAAATATGAATGGAGGATTAATAAATCATATTACAACTCGGCATAGCCTCGTTTCTTATGGAATCGTTTACTAAAATAAATCATCACAAATCAACGTTGTTTTTTTTTACTTCACAACTGTACGTTTCGACTCGCTGGTGTGTACGTTTTTACGATGTTGGATACGTTTTGATACGAGTACGTTTTTACCCGATTTTTGGTACGGTTTGACCTGGGTACGTACATCTGACTTAGTGTAGCATGATAACATAATAATTATAGCATAATACGTCCCGTTTTTCAAAAGGCCGTATACAACGGATGGTCATAAACAAGTATGTTCATGAGATGTCGGTGTCAGTTCGTCGGTAAACACTCCGTGTTCTGCCAAGAAATCAGAGACATGGGGCCAATACGCGCATTTCAAACGGCTTTTCTGATTGGCGGACCAAAATAGTTCCCTTTGTACTTGTATCACTTATGTAAATATACCATCCAATGAAAACCGTCGATAGATGTATAGCTAAGCGCTGTTGCTATGCGAATTTTACATTTCCGGTACATTTCACGAGCTCCCCTAACACAGTTCGGACTTTTTTAATTTCGCAACCCGCGAACTCGGACCGAATATTTAATGCACGATGGCGCGTCCTTGGCAGAACACTGAGTTACACTACATACATGTACTTAGAAACAATAATACTTACTTCACCGTCGTGAAGTATAAAACCACGTGATCTAATTTGTCGTTTTCCGTCGCAGTCATAATTTACGATGAAGTAATTTCCGAGTTTAGTCTGTGACACTGCTTGGCGAAGAGCCATTGTAAGGGTGCACGTAAATGTTAATATTAAATTGTCCAGATAACGAGAAACAATAAAGGCGGATAAAACACACAATAACTCTAGTGAGAATGAAACATGTAGATTGTCATCAGTAATCATATGAATATGCCATGTGCGGTTATTTAACTATAGCCCTCACAGTACACGTGTATCTTGAATGCTAATGACACATAATTACGTCAATCATACATTGTCAATCGTCTACCGCTATGTGGTTTCACAATTAACAGATTATCACACCTAATTACGGAAATAATCATCTACCGTCGTACGGCGTCAGCACTAGATAATTATCCAGAGTTGACCTTTGATCATACAAAATGGCCTCACATATTCTGCATTGCCATTAAAAACAAGGTAATTAGACAGGTGTAACGATGGGAGCATTATCGCGGATTAACGTCCTTGTTGCCGACAATACAACAAACTTTTCGCACACCAACTAATTAATTTCACCAACCAGATTTGATTCGCAATAATCGTGATATTATTGTATTTTTCTCCCACTTAGTAATAGGGACCAGCATCATAATACAAACGGCACACACGCATACAAATACACGTAATTTATAAAGGTCTACGTTTTTATTTGTGAATACCTACATGACGATTGTTGCGTAGCCACCCACAAGTAAAGGAAATATGTATTTATGTAAATTAATAAAATAATGAATTCCACAATTATCGTCAATTTCATGGAAAAACTGGCTAATTTATTTAAATGTCGTGAAAAATTAAATAAATATAAATGTCAGATAATTTGTATATATACGTATAACTTTGTCCCAAGACCGTTTCAGTTTAACAATAAACAAATATGAACCAAAATCCAATGGATGCAGATATATAAGAAAGGAAAAATGTATATATTTATAAAAAAAAATGAATAAAAAAACACAAACGTAAGTCAGAATAAGTGTTAATGTTTGGGTACTACGCTATGACTGTACAGGTAAGCCAGCTTGGCGTCCCGGTGGAACGCGGGGTCGTATCACGGGGGAACACCGTGGCCGTTTTATGGCTATTGGAAGTTCGTCCAGCTGAGCTCCGTCCGCGGTGGTAATACAGGTAAAATTATATGGTCACCGTGGGAGGCACATAACTCCCACCGTGATTTTCCCACTCTGAGAAAATTCCTCCCACCGTGAGAGAGTGGAAAATGGACAAACCACTCTGAGTGTACTGTACTTAATACCTTTTGGTTAAGGTTTTTAGTCAACCTTCTATATGGAATACTACTGGCCCTACACCCACCATACTTGGATAACTTCATCTCCTAGTGATGTACATCAACAACCCCTGATCTATATTTGACCTTGACCTACATTTCCTCTTGAATTACTTACTTAATTCCCCTTGGTTAACGTTTTTAGTCAAGCTTGTAGATGGAATACTCCTGGCCCTACACCAACCATACTTGGACAACTTCATCTCCTAGTGATGTACATCAACAACCCCTGACCTATATTTGACCTTGACCTACATTTAACCTTGAATTACTTACTTAATTCCTCTTGGTTAAGGTTTTTACTCGACCTTGGTTAAGCTTTTTACTCAAGCTTGTACATGGAATACTATTGTGCATACAGACACCATACTTGGACAACCTTTTCTCATAGTGATGTACATCAATAACCCCTGATCTATATTTGACCTTGACCTACATTTCCTCTTGAATTACTTACTTAATTCTCTTTGGTTAAGGTTTTTAGTCAAGCTTGTAGATGGAATACTCAAGGCCCTACACCAGCCATACTTGGACAACTTCATCTCCTAGTGATGTACATCAACAACCCCTGACCTATATTTGACCTTGACCTACATTTAACCTTAAATTACTTACTTAATTCCCCTTGTTTAAGGTTTTTACTCAACCTTGGTTAAGATTTTTAATCAAGCTTGTAGATGGAATACTATTGTGCATACAGACACCATACTTGGATAACTTTTTCTCATAGGGATGTACATCAATAACCCCTGACCTTTATTTTACCTTCACCTACATTTAACCTTGAATTACTTGCTTAATGTTTATAGTCAAGCTTGCATATGGAATACTTCTGGGCCTACATCAACCATACTTGGACAACTTCATCTCCTAGTGATTTACATCAATAATCCCTGACCTATATTTGACCTTGACCTACTTTTATCCTTGGATTACTTAGTGATCTCCCCTTGGTTACGGTTTTTACTCAAGCTTGTATATGGAATACTCCTGGGCCTACAGCAACCATACTTGGAAAACTTTATCTCCTAGTGATGTACATCAATAACGCCTGACCTATATCTGACATTGACCTACATTTAACCTTGAATTACTTACTTAATTTCCCTTGGTTAATGTTTTTAGTCAACCTTGGTTAAGGTTTTTATGCAGGCCGCAGCCACCTTCTTTGTCAAGCTATGTGTACATCGACAACCCTCGTAGTCGAGCTATGCTGTTCTCCTACAGCTCTTGTTTAGATCAGTGAACGATCAGAATTGGACGAACGTTGTATGGTTGGAGTTTCTAATGTATATGGTCATGGTGCACGTCATTAGTTTGAGCTGGCGATCAGCTATCAGCCAAATATGACCGATAATCCACGCCGGACGGCCTCCGATTCTGTGTGAGATTCTTTCGTACACGCAACTTTTGCTTTGGATGGGGTAATCAAAACGCAAATAACTCAATAAATGCTTGAAACAGCGATTTGAAGTGAGTATATTCACACACCTAATACCTTTATTGATTGCCAGATACATCTTTCATACATTTAATTGATGTTTATTGTGCTTATGCGAATCGGAAAAGAGAGGGCTCTTTCTGTAATAGCCATATTCTTACCCACCTTTCTATAAATAGAAGATGGTAATGTACGAGACCAAGTGGATGGGGTAATGGGATTTTTTTAACAGGCATTTTTTTGGTATCATAGGTCCGAGTCTTCCACCTGTGAGAACAGACTGTTATTTATATCAGAGACATCATCTGAGACATTTTCTGGCAAAATAAACATTCATTCACCATTACCCAATGTATTGATTGGCATTATTATACATTTTATGTCGGACATAAATTTCCACACTGATATTAGGGGCGATAACCGAGTTTCCATAAAATGTTAACGGACATTACTATTTATTCTCTGACTTTATTTTTTGATGTGCAATGATCATACTTTATAATCTGTCGAAAATATTATTTTTTTCACGTGGCACATTTAATTAGTATATGTATTAGTATCATGCCCCATTTGCATATGAAAATATCCTGATACCACCATGCATCACTATCAGTAAAATAAATATTACTAAATGATTATATCTGTATTGCGGGCACTCCTAATTTTTATACGCCCGTTTGAAAAAACAGGACATATTATGTATTCATCTTGTACGGGCGGGCGGGCGGGTGGGCGGGCGGGCACAGCTTGTCCACGCAATAACTAGAGTTCTACTTGACGGATTTTAACCAAATTCGGTATACATGTTTATCACGGCAAGCCGAAGAAGCCTATTGATTTTCAAAAGTTTCCGATGACTTATCTCCCCTTGGTGGCCATTTTTATTTTTCGCACTATGTATCCTTGTCCACGCGATAACTCGAGTTCTACTTCACCGCTCGTAACCAAATTTGGTATACATGTTTATCACGGCAAGACGAAGAAGCCTATTTATTTTCAAAAATTTCCGATGACTTATCTCCCCTTGGTGGCCATTTTTATTTTTCGCACTATGTATCCTTGTCCATACGATAACTCGAGTTCTACTTCACCGATCGTAACCAAATTTACACACTGCTGTCACCCCAGGCTTTCCTTAATTGTTTCATTGTAAGTGAACAATGGCCTACAAGAATGACGTTATGACAGTTTGACCAGCATAGCACCAGATCCATCTATGCACCTGACTGACAGCTCTGATAAGTGTCTACTCTGTTGCCCGTCTGATTTAGCATTATATATAAGTACTATCAGGGAACCTGACGATGTAAATATAAATAAATGTATATACAAACTGGTATCCTACAGCTGTTGAAAATTGCACAGTATGTCCATTTTGTCACCCATTGTCGCATTTCAGTATGTAGTTTGTGACTAGGGCCATTTTTTATTTTTTTTTGGTTTACGGATTTTTTTTCCGCGAGATCGGGTCGGTCGGAAAAAAATAAAAATAAAAAAAATGTTTTTCAATTTTCTTATTTTTTTTGGCACAGGGTTTTTTTAGGCACATGGTTGGGTCGGTTTGTCGGTCGGTAAAAAAACAAAAAGGCCAGTGATTGTGATGCAGTGAAACTTGTGTTAACCCCGGCATCGTCTCGGACCAAGAGTTTGTCGGTTAATGTAGGGTGTCGATTCAGCAAGGTTCTTTATATTCTACATAGCAACTCAGTTTAATATTCACATACTGTTGAATGTTGATCATTGTGAATGGGTTGCATAATGCGTACATATTATTACAGTATCTGGTTTAGGTTTAGTAAGTAAAAAAAAAAAATTAAATAAAAAAAATTAAATAAAATGAATCAAGAGTATATGTATTTATTTACCAAGTCGTGTGACAATTCGTTGATGTCACCATACTTGGCACTTGATACACACTGAGCACTATTGTTTCACATTTACGCTCCTGGTAAAAATGTTGTGGTATGACAGTTCGTACATTTGTGTCGGCTATTGATAACCTAATAATTGCCAATGTTACACAACACACAAGGTGGGGGATCGCGTGGTTTCCGAATATTGCCGAACGATGTGACGTAATTGTGACGTATTTTATACAGCTTATTAACTTCCATTGTCTTTGTATAACTAACTCGGATTTTGATGATAAAATACTCATCAAATACTCTAGTGTATGAGCATTGTGGTCACACAGTTGGCTTTCTGTACAGTTTTCTGATTCAACGGGAGACTCAACTTCAGGTTTATTTCCAATAATGAGCACACGAATAACTTTGAAATTGGAAATAAACCTGAAGTTGAGTGAACAAGACAGAACATTATGCCTGTAGTTGTCATCAGGATATGCACTGATTGCTTGTATTTCAGATATAAACAGTGAGATAATGAGATATTTTATACGTATTAAAAGTATTACATGTATTGCAGTAAAATGCACATCTTAGAATATGATGGCCGGTTTATAGATTTGATTTGAGTACGGTTTAATGTCGGTGAAAAACAGAAATGGAAAAAAAATTCACCTTTCACTTGGTAGAAAAATTGGGCCAGGGGTTGTCGTACAACAGTCTAAAATTGTTTTTTTTTCCTGCAACAATTGTACACTAGCCAAGCTGAAGTATGTCGAGACATCAGCCGCCATCCCCCCCCCCACCCCGCCCGAAAATAGCCAATTATTCACTTACAAAAGTATGAATTGTATGTCAGATACACATATATTTGACGTAAGGGTCACAACATACATTTAATTTAATATGCTGTATCATACACCGAGTTTAACGGTCACTGGTTGTTTGTGGTAATTGGTAATACTTATTGGTCTTACGCAAATACCTGTCGATAATAACATTTACGTCGTTTAAGCGGGTTGCTGCTGCGGCATCCCCGATGCTTTGCCCAAGTGAGGCCTTGGCAAATTCTGTATAATTGAATGACGAATCCCCAATGCAATCAATCGCGAAACGGAGATAGATCGAGTCGTCCATCCCTCAGGTTGTTCTTGTTGTCGCTGCTGCTAAGATCCGGTTTCCGCCACTTATTTTTCTCGGCACCGCAAAAAAATGATTCGCGGACCTGTCCAGCAACATGGACGCAACTTAGTGTCGCTCCTCTTCGCAGTGCAATAACGGGTCCTTCTGAGGACACGAATCCACAAGACTCGCCATAGATTATACCAGCAACCAACCGTTTTCTTAGAACATAAAAAAACGAGAAATGTGATTGTGAAATTCCCCGCCAAAACAGTGCGCGTCGGTAGATATTATAGTCTGTTCTTGTACAGTTGTATTTCATGTACGGGCGTTCAAATTCTTTTTTCTTTTTTAATATTTTTTTTTTCTTTTTTTTTCCCATCGGCGGTAAAAAATTAAAAAAAAAATCGGAAATTTAAAATTTAATTGTTTTCCACATTGCCAAAAATTCGGGTCGGCGGATCTGTAAACCAACAAATAAAAAAAAAATGGTCTAGGTCATTCTTATATTTTTACAGTACAGTACAGTCCCATTTATTTATATCAGCGGTCTAATAAACTGGAGTTCTAAGTAGTCTGTTGAACTATTACGTGTAATAATCGTATTATTCATACATTTCGGAAGTTCTACTGATACGTCATATACCCACGTGACCGCAAAGGGAAATAACTGTGGTAAGCAAACTAAGGGGAAGTTAGTCATGCAGTGACGGCTGGAAAAACTGGTTGTCTGGAATATGAAATCCGTAAAAGAACGGCACGTACTGGTCGGATTACTGTAAAATTTGTTTTATTTGATATATAAATGATGAATACATAAGCGTATCGCGAAAACAGAAGCTTGTTATATCTCCTTTAAAGTTTGTCGGCAGCATGTGGAACAGACAGTAGTTACCTCGTGTGTGTTTCACTGGGATTTAATCCTAAGCATTGTGCCTTCATGTTTGCAAAGCACACGTATACACATTTTTGTGTGCATTTTCCAAGTGTTTTAGTACATGTACTTAAATCAATTTAACAAAGCTATGTTTAAATCAACCCAAAGCAGATTAAAGTACATGTACTTGTATTTTAAGTAGAAATGATCGGAAATCGCAAGGCAAATACAGTTTCCAAGTGTGTGTGTTGCACTTTAGCATGTACAATTATTGAAACGAGGCTCTGTATGCACATTCCACAGAATTTAGGCATATCTTTTTGCTGTCTGACAGGCACATATGCTTAGAAAACACATGTCTGTCTGTTTATCCAATAAGAAGTTTGCCAGAATTTCTCA
Source organism: Conchocele bisecta (assembly GCA_029237695.1). Classification (NCBI taxonomy): domain Eukaryota; kingdom Metazoa; phylum Mollusca; class Bivalvia; order Lucinida; family Thyasiridae; genus Conchocele; species Conchocele bisecta. The sequence goes on from CM055269.1 coordinate 60,106,785, forward strand.
AATCTGCCAACTGGGGAATTTGTGTGCGTAAAGGCCACACTGTCGTGTTAACATGTATAATTACTAACATGATGCCTTGCATGCACATTCCACAGAAAATAGACCACATATTCTGGCTGCCTCATGCACATTCCACAGAAAATAGACCACATATTCTGGCTGAGGCAGCCAGAATATGTGGTCTATTTTCTGTGGAATGTGCATGCAAGGCATCATGTTAGTAATTATACATGTTAACAGGACGAGTGGCCCGCAAGACAGTCAGAACATTCGGGCTCCACTGACCTTTGCCATGGTCATGTTTCAGATGTGGTATAGTAGCGCTAGCAATGGCTAATTCCATCCTGGATAATGGTGTGGACGTCCGGAAGCTCACAGAGGCCAGTCAACAGAAAGGATTCTCGAAGCAGGGCGAGATATTCTCATGTATGTTATACTAAGTGTAACCCGCCGTGACACAATGTGCTTTGGTTATTATGTTTGCCGGTGTACTTACTATTAGATAACACATAAACTTAACATTTTGCAATTTTTGTCGAGCCCGCTTGCGGAAAGCGAGACATAGTGATCACGATGACGTCCGTCCGTCCGTCCGAGCAACCAAGGGTGTTGAAGGGGCCATGGGGCGGAGCCTAACACAAAAGAATCCTTTGATTTATTCCGTGTGTCCCCTTATTCTATTCATTTTACAAGGGCGAACATTGGGGGTTTAGGGGCTAGGGGGAGGAGCCTAAGTCTGTCCTTCCGAAATCTGCATTAAAGTTTTTAAATACCTTATATCTCTGCAGTCCTAAGTCACATTGACTTGAAACTTCATATGCTTATTAGTCATCATCCATATATTCATGCTGTATCCCACTCATGCGGCCCCTGTGCCCAAGGTCAAGGTCAAATGACTTAGAAGTTTGCGTTTCGAAATCTGCGTTAAAGTTTTTAAATACCTTATATCTCTGCAATCCTAAGTCACATTGACTTGAAACTTCATATGCTTATTAGTCATCATCCATATATTCATGCTGTATCCCACTCATGTGGCCCCTGTGCCCAAGGTCAAGGTCAAATGACTTTAGAAGTTTGCATTCCAAAATCTGCGTTAAAGTTTTTAAATACCTTATATTTCTGCAGTCATAAGACACATCGACTTGAATCATCATATGCTTATTAGTCATCATCCATATATTCATTCTGTATCCCACTAATGCGGCCCCTGTGCCCCTATGTCAAGGTCAAATGACTTAGAAGTTTGCGTTAAAGTTTCTGTCAAAATTTGCGTTAAGTTTTCACATACCTACTATCTCTGTAACCGTAAGTCAGATTTGCTTGAAACTTTGTATGCTTATTGGGTATCAAATTTCAAATAAATACACTCTGAGACCATCAAATGCCTCGGCGGGCTCGACATGCGGGCCGCGGCCATCTGGTCCTTAAAAGTGTTTGTCTACCGGTGCAGGCAGCAGCCGGGAGTATACGTGAGCCCCTGCTCATTTGCTGTAGTTTCAAAAGTAATAAGCAATTCATTCTCGGTACGAAGCACTGTGTTATTAGATCACATGAGAGTTAATATTCTTTGTCTGTCAGTGATGTGTAGATTGTTTAGTTCACGTCAGAACACTGTCTTTCAGTTCCTTGAAGTTTTTTATTGTAATTTCCGTATATGATACTCTCCCCCACGCCCATGCATATGCATTCCTGTCTGTATATAACCTGGCTATTGAACAGAGCTCCAGTTAAGATGCGTAATTTGACCAAATATAAAATTCAAGGTATTTTTCTTACTTCTTCACCAAAAATGGCAAGTTGGGAGTTCTTTAGAATCGTCTCAATGAGACGATTCTAAAGCACTCCCAACTTGTCATTTTTGGTGAAGAAATAACAAAATTCCCCCCAAAGTTGATCAAATTATGCACCTTAACTGGAGCTCTGACAGACATAACACCCCAACCAATCAATCAATAAACACTCACAATTCACCTTTTCTACTGCAGCCTACTACATAGAGACGAAAAAGTAGGGAACATTTTATTTTATGCAGAGGAAACCCTGATAGTATTTCCGTGCCACTCGTCTTTCGAGTGTGACTTGAAACCAGGATCCCGTCTCTATAAATGGGGCTTATGGGTTTTGCGATTAGCGTAGATCCAGATCAGTCTCTGCATCCACAGTCTGATCATGATCTGCTCTGTTCACCATTCCAGTAAGGAAACACATGTTATGCTTTTAACAAGGAATATAGATCACTATCCGGCTAGAGGAGTGTATTATCTGGTCAGAAACTGGTCACAAATCCCATAAGCCCATTTCTCCAGTCACAGCCACATATAACATGTTGCTGGGACGTTAAACCCTTCCACATTTCATCGTTTCTGCTGCAGCCTACTACCTCGAGACGCTATCAGCTGAAGCGTACAGCTGCCAGACGAGTGTCCTTGACATTCGCGACGTGGGTGGCAAGTGGGAGTTCATCAACTGTCTCTCTCGTGGGGACCTGCTACTGGTTCCCTATGACCCAGATAAAAATTATGTCCCAGTTCTGAAGAAAGGTCATAAAGCACACTGGGCTCTAGTCACAGGTCAGTACAGTGGCAAATATTGATTGACCCGTTTATTTAAGCATTAAAACAAATTTGGGATACAAACAAGTTATGTTCTAGGCAACTAGAATAAACTCTCCCATGTTAATTTTCAGTTAATTCAATTAATTTTAAATGGGTTAATTGTATAAAAATCTGAATTTTATGCATCCACAAACAGTGAAGATCCTCATGAGATGGCTCATTACGAGCCGCCTCATCTTGATCTACAGTTTTTACGAATATTATGATTCTCGTCTGCTGAAGTATTTTATCACACTATTTGCTAAGTGTAGATTCAGATGAGCAGGCTCGTAGCGATCTATATTGTTTTAAAAAATTCTCAGATTAAACAAAAATACCCAATTTCTGCTTTAACCCTTTTAACACCACAGGCCTGTGACGAGCCGTCTCATCAGGATCTGCAATTTTTGCAAATAATTTTCATATTTTTGAGAACAAAAACACCCCCTTTTCATAAATGGACTAGTCTGAAAATGACGGTTGGATTGGTTGCAAAATAATGTATCAACATCCATTCCAGTTACTTAGGGGTGAAAGGGTTAATACCGGTAATGGAATAGTTTGAAAATTAACATAGAAGAGTCATTATCAGTTACTGCAATATTGCTTTCATGCTTTATTGTAATTCCATAAATTATGACGATGATTTAATCACATTCCAGAGGTCTATGTGGGTGCAGGAACTGCTCATTGCTAACCATTTCAACCCTAAATAACTGGCATGAACCCATTAATTTAAGAACCAATCCAATCATTTTCAGACTAGTCCATTTATAAGGAGGGGGTGTTTTTTATCTAAAAAATATGAAAATTGCTTACAAAAAGTGCAGATCCTGATGAGACGGCTCGTTCATTTGGATCGACACTGTTTGCAAACACTGCTAAAGCGGTCTGTAGTGTTGAAGTTGTTAAAGCGTTTGATGCCGAACATGTTCAAATCTCACTTGGATAACCGGTCATTTCAGCATGTCCTTGGGGAAAGTCCCTTTTAATCCTGACCCGAGTCCTTTCAGAAAGGGCCTTAAAGCAGCAATCCCATGTATCATATTTAAAGGTTAATTTGTGCACGTGAAATAGTCAGCTCTTTGATAATCAGAGCTAGGCCACACATGAGCTGATTTTCTCTGCATATGTGACCTTAACTGGAGAAATGGGGCTTATGTGATCTGCTGATCAAATAGCACATTGCTATGGCCAAATAAAGATCTAGATTGATTGTTAGAACATGACAAGTGTTTCATTGATGGAATAGAGAACTGCAGATCCTGATCAGACTGCGGATGCACATGCTGATCTGGATCTGCACTGGTCGCAAAACTAATAAGCCCCATTTCTCCAGTTACCACCACATATCATTTCTCCACTCTCTCGGAGACACCAGAAAATGATCTCTGCTGTCTACAGGCCCTTAAGTCGGGATCCTGTGTGGATCACTGATTAACGTGTTGGTCATTTTGCCTGGCCATCCGAATTAGTAGATTCTAATTAGAACATTCCGTCATTTAATTGTCCTTAGACAAGTTAATCTCAACACATTTGGAAATACCCATTTCCTGAGTAATGGACTAGTCTGAAAATTAACATTGCATAGTAAAATTCCAGGAGCCCGTTTCACTGAACTTCGTACGACTAAAATGTTCGTAAGTGCAAATTTAGGATCGTCTGTGTAAATTTCAATTGATGGAATTGCAGCCTATGGTCAATATTAAAATGTAAATCCAATAATTCTTTACAAGAAAACATTGTTAATGTGAAATTTACAGACTATCATAATTGTGCACTTACGAACACTTTAGTCGTACGTGTGGGTGTGAAAGGGTGTCTCTTTTAGCAGACATATACAAAAATGTCACCTGCAATCTTGTTTTATTTACATTTCAGGTTTCTTCGCTGCAATCAAAGACGAAACTGTAATGAGCAAATTAAGTAGAACGAATATGGAGAAAGACGCTACTGTAGCAAATCTGTATCACTGCAGCTCCCCACTGTTACCACCCAACACACCAAAGCTGTTACCGGCGGAGCCGCTATCCACTCCGCGGGCATTGTCTGCGAATGTCCCCGTCCGACAATTACCGCCCGACCGTGCTGTGTCTGCCAGGACCCTACCAGCTGAACCCACGGAATTCTTTAAAAGTTTTCAAAAATCTCATCAAACCTCGGACGTCACACGGAACCTAGCTTTAACTCATCCTCACATGCCAATGGCACCAACTGGTTTAAAAAACCCACTGGAAAGTGCTTCGTATATTCTTGTGTATGCGAAACAAGGAAAAAGTCAGTTCACGGGTATTTGGAATGCAAAAACGTTAGTGGAAAGTTGTTGTAATTTAATGGAAGTTGACCCAGAAAGACTGGAGGATGGAGACAATTACACCATACCCGAGAATGGAATTGCAGAAGAAATGTGTGGAAAAGTTGTTGTGCTTCATGTAAAAAAGTGATGCATATAAGTGTTACAGAATGGGAGTTACTAGAGAACTACATAAATGCGTGCCATGGGGTCGTTTCACTAAACTTTGTACGACTAAAATGTTTTTAAGTGCAAACTTATGATGGTCTGTAAATTTCACATCAACAATGTTTTCTTGTATTAACAATTATTGGATTTACATTGATTTGATAAAGCATAGGCTGCATATAGCCTATGCTCAATAAATGTAAATCCATCAATTGAAATTTCCAGACGATCCTAAATTTGCACTTACGAACATTTTAGTCGGACAAAGTTTAGTGAAACGGCCCCAGGTTGATTAGTTTCTTCTCATAACAGTGCATATTGTAAATGTGCATTTGAAATGTCCCTTTGAAACTGAGTGACCAGAACATTTGTTTTTGTGGCGATATTAGATTAAATTTAATTGCAATTGGTAATACTGTTTAATAATTGGGTTAGTCCATGTACGTGCGTACGTACGTTAGCAACAGCTTTCACTTTTCAATAACTTATGAACTGCTACACCGATTTTGATAAAATTTGTCCACAATGTGTGTCTAGGGATGGTGCTTTGTTTTGCATATGACTCACGTCCGACCGCCCAAGGTCAAGGTCACCGGGGACATATATTCACCCTGTTTGTAAGGCAAATGTAAATGTACCGGTAATGGCTTTTTTTTTTATCAAGGCTGGCAGCGAGGGGATCTTCGTAATAACTATACACTGGTTGCTCTAGTAGTTTCTGTTCTCTATGTATTGAACTGTGGATACTAAGTATTCAAAGGAATTTTGAAATCCAAGAACGGAGCAAAAAAAAATCATCCAAAGAATGAATCAAGGTGCTAGAACTTTATCAAACATGCAAGGCCTCATCCAAAGCGCTTTGTGAATATGCTGCTGAGTATTTGGTCCACTGGTCAAGACTTTCTGGTACAAAGTGCCAGAATCTTGGTCTATTTTGAAACACATGTGTAGCACAGTAGCACATTGGCGCATGCACATTTGAGCCGAAGATATATGAACACCTGGCTGAGAAATGGTTACTTATGACTTATTGACATATACAACCAGTATAGCCCATATCAGCTTGCACATCCACATTCTGATTCAGCCATTTACTTACTGTAACTTTACTGGTATTAGCAACATTATTATTTTATAATACAATGTGTGAATGAATATATTAGAAGCATCAGTTTTCACAAGTGCAGTAAAGTCCCTTTGTCAGCCGGTGGCTCATATTTGTGGCTGTTTCTTGCGGTGTTCCGTTTAGACCATTGTAATATCGCTATCGGTCCGATAGCACGATACTACAATGACAATACCATGATGGCAATTGGACTATGACTATACTACGATACTATGATGCCATGATATCGATAGTATGATATAACGATAACGCGATATTATATCATGGTATCATTATCGTACTATCGTCACCATACTGTCATGATATCGTAGTATTGTACTATCGTCATCGTAGTATCGTACTACCACTATTGTAGTATCGTTCTATCATCATTCTATCACCGTAGTATCGTACTATCGTCATCGTACTGTCTTGATATCGTAGTATTGTACTATCGTAATCGTAGTATCATTCTATCACCGTAGTAGCGTACTATCGTCATCGTACTGTCTTGATATCGTAGTATTGTACTATCGTCATCGTAGTATCGTTCTATCACTATCGTAATATCATACTATCATCATACATGTAGTATCGTACTTTCCCGATCATTATGTTTCTAGTGCAAATCCAGATGAGCCAGCTTGTAACGCGCTATCTCATCAGGATTTACACTGTAAATATTTGCAGATTCTTTGCAAATTACCCATTTTTTATATGCCCGTTTGAAAAAAACGGGACGTATTATGTACGGTATTCACCTTGTACGGGCAGGCGGGCGGGCACAGTTTGTCCACGCAATAACTAGAGGTCTACTTGATGGATTGTATCCAAATTCGGTATACATGTTTATCACGTCAAGACGAAGAAGCCTTGATTTTAAACATTTTCAGATGACTTATCTCCCCTTGGCGGCCTTGTCAATGCAATAACTCAAGTTTTACTAGACTGCTGGTAACCAAATTTGGTATACATGTTTATCACGTCAAGATGAAGAACCCTATTCGTTTTCAGTGAGTTATTTCCCCTTATTGACTGGCCTTGCCTCGACAGGCGTGTATTGTGACCTTCGGCACTCTTGTCAATTACTAGAATAGTCTGAAAAATAATATGGAATGGTCAATTATGTTTTCTTAAGGGTGAAAGGGTAAGAAAAATTTAGATGAAGATTACAAAAACATTATTCATGTACATCTAATTACAATATGGGCCACAATCTGACAAAACCAGGCTTACTTGTGACTGGAGAAATGGGGCCTATGGCATTTGTGGATATGTAGACTTCTCATATTGTAGCGCACTCCGGAAACCTGATAAGATCAAAACTATAAGTTAGAAGCAATACAGGTGTTTCATTGACTAAATGGCGAACAGTGCAGATCCTGATCAGACTGTGTGAATTCACAGGCTGATCTGGATGTACACTGGTTGCAACACCCTTAAGCCCATTTCTCCAGTCACAGCCACATTTCATTTCTGACCAGTAGATTCTGATCATCATGTGCACACACACACTAGAGGTGCAACGATACGGTCAAACCCGTATTGCGATATATTGCGATACAACAAACCCATATTGCAATACGTATTGCGATATTATACCATGTATGAACAAATAATAATAAAAACAAACAGGAGATAAAGAACAGTCTTTATTGTTTATTATTGTCATTAGAACACATCAAAACACTGTGTGGGTCAGGACTTTGCCCAGAAACGGTTGACATTAATGATTATTTCTGGACGAGAGGAAATTAGGGAGAAGTGATAAAAATCATATTTTCCTTGATTTTTTCTCTTACTTATAGTTATCGCGTAACTGTATACCGTATATAGCTAGCCATAAGTCTACCCGCCCCATAAGTCGAGGCATGAAAATGAGCCCAAAAAATCAGTCTTGAGCCAAGTCGCGGCCCATAAGTCGACTACTGAAAATTCGTCGGCTACTGGGTGCAGGCGAAATTAGGTCATGAATCGCCTGTATTGCTTGGCTAAGTTGTGTGCTTTCTGTAGTTTGTTTGAAGCAAATATGCTTCGCATAAACATAGAAAATATATCATTTATGCTTACTGTACTATATTTATCGACTGTCACCCCCAGTGAAATATAAAAGGTCGTGTCGATGTGTTGTAAAAATGGGCTGTTACGTGAATTGGACAAACTTTATAATAAACTAGTTAATCAGTTGCAATACTGTTGTTTTTTTATTGCAATAATACTTGTGTACAAGCATAAACATCATGAACTGCTACAGAGACAAACTAATTGTATTTCTATCAAGTAAATAATGATAATAGCAACTGGTCACAAATATTAGGAGGTAAATAGAACAGCCGTTACCTGGCAATTTCACAGCTGATCGGGTTAATGACCGGATACAGAGGCTTGTTTGATTTCAAGTCTGAATTGACTGGTGATGTGTGCAGTGCTTTTCTCTCATTTTTTGGCTGTGACGGGAGAAATGGGGCCTATGGTATTTGCGACCAGTGTAGCTGCTGATCAAATTGCACATCCATTTAGCATGAGAACATTCTATTTTGCTTGTTATTATCATGCCAGCCGACAGTCCATACCGGTATTAGCCTCTCCTGTAGGATATTGTCCACGGGCACACACATCAGTGAATGCCTTTACATAACACTGTATCTGTTTCCAGTCTCACGCAACGGGAGACAACATTATGCAGGCACAATTAGTAACAGGTTTTTAGTCATTTGTGCTTCTCGCAAATTTATTGTGTTAATCGAGCAGACCTTCATTTCGCGGATGTCGCGAAACCACTTGCAAAAGTTTTGTGAAGGAAGTAATGATTGTTCATTCTGCCTGCAACTCGTGGTATGATTTAACATAATTTATTTTAGAAACATAAAAGAAAAATACCGCCACTGCAGTACTCGCCAGTAGAACGTACCTATCTGGCAATAGAAATGGCACCAAGTCGTGATTTTCCCTGACCATTTTGTATCAGACTTTCGGTATATTATTTTTATACCCCAGCCATAAAATTACTCACTACATGTATTAGTCATCTAATTGTGGCGTGTTTATTAACAAATATTGACTTCTGTCATATTAAAAATTAAGTTTTGAATGATTTTGAATAATTTTATACAATTATTTTAACACAAAATGGCGACCGAGAATTTGGTGTAAATATCGCGATACGCGAAAACCGTACCGCGATACGTATCGTCAGGATGACATATCACAATATACCGGTATACCGGTATATCGTTGCACCACTAACATATCGTTGCACCACTAACACACACGCAGCCTATTAATATTACACATTGGAATTATTTCTATCTGGTGTGTTGTTGATGTTTTGTTAAATAAATGATCAAAACTGAAGCCCATATGACTGCAGGTATGAAACCAGATTCGGGACTGTAATTGCTGCAAAGATAAGGTCTCGATGTTGTCAGCATATGGCATACCGTATATAGCGTTATCTAGGATGGTTAGAGGATTTTGAAATTAGTAGCAAAAAAACAAACTGTTTGCTTGAAAAAAGACAATACATTCAGTCCAATATTTGTCATAGTAATTTTTAAAATATTTTCTGAAATTTTCAGTAGCCAAAATAGGCATTTCTGACATGTTAGTAGCCAAATGGCGACTGCGTCTACAAGTAGCACCAACCTAGATTTTAGATCATCAACAATGATTGTTGCTACATTTGGAGTTGTTGTACAATATGCATTCCATCAAAAACATTCAATCTGGTACTTTTGAAAGGTCCTGTTGAAACGAAAATTCTGAAGGACACCATCTTGCATGTTTGTAGTGAAAATGTTTAAAAACACAGGTCTACCAAATTTGTACATTTAGTTTATCAGTAGCATGCAAGTAATGTTCACATACACATAACTTAGCCACAGTGTTCTATGTCAAGTCTTTCCTTGTGACGAAGACAATTATATCGCCATTGTTCATATACATGTATTGTGTCTTTAATGCTTAGAATGCTGGAAATTATAAATGTTGTCTGCTGTTTTATCATATTCTATCTTAGTTCCATAAAAACATGGTTTTACAGCACTTTAGAGTGGGTGGAAGGTGGGAGCACGCAATGGCTAATTTAACTATCGGGGTTCACCCTTACCGGAATTCCGATTGGAGACCTGGTTTGGCCCTCACAGACGTCTTTGGCATTTTGTATGTGACAGTTGAATCTGGTTATACCCCTTATGTGAGTATTACGATTATTCGTAATCCTATTTTAGGGGAAGAGGCCAAGTGACTTGGTGTGGTATGGACCTGGCGCCAGGTCAGGTTATTCTAATTTGAATATATTTTTTCTCGATGTAAATATTATCTTCTGATTTTGGGATATTCCCCCCAATGGCGCAGATTAAAACGGGATCGAACCCGTTTGCTCGGCCTTACATGACCGTAGCTGTTGATAGGCCGTTAAACACCAATACACAAACAAACAAAAAGCACTTTAGAATCATTTCCATTGTTTTTGTTGATAAAAATGGAAAATAATCAGCATGCGACAAAATTTAATTCAGCATTGTAAGGGTTAATACATACATGTATTTGACACATTCAACACTACAGAACACAATGTCAATGTTGGCATCTGATCCAGATGAGCTATATTTTCTGGATCTGCACTATAGATGTTTTCTATTTATTACATTTACACAAACCACCAATAATGATATCTAACTTTTTATCTCAAGATTTTTTAAGTATTCATGTATTAATCTTTAACAATAATACTAAAAGTCAGGTGGGTGGAAGGTGGGTGCAAGCGATGGGTAATTTAACGATCGGGGTTCATCCTTACCGGAATTACGACTGGAGACCTGGTTTGGCCCTCACATACGTCTTTGGCATTTTGTATGCGACAGTTGAATCTGGTTATACCCCTTATGTGAGTATTACGATTATTTGTAATCCTATTTTAGGGGAAGGGGCCAAGTGACTTTGGTGTGGTATGGACCTGCCACCAGGTCAGGTTATTCTAATTTCAGGGCTGAATATATTGTTTCTCGATGTAAATATTCAGTTCTGATTTTGGATTTTTCCCCCCAATGCAGCAGGTTAAAACGGGATCGAACCCGTTTGCCCGGCCTTACATGACCTTAGCTGTTGATAGGCCGTTAAACACCAATAAACAAACAAACAAACAAACTAAAAGTCAGTTGTGCCAACTTGTGACCTGCCAATATCTCAGGGATTGTTTTGTAGAATAGAAAAAATAATTTGTTTACAGTTGTTCTTTCATGAAACTAACTGAGCCGTTTGACTAATAAAGACTAATTCTTTCTGAGTAACATGAATAACTTCATTAATACACATAAATTATGGCAATATCAAAAGTTAAATATGCTAATTTCCTAACTAACTCTGTACCAACATTGATATTGAACAGATCTGTAGCCGATTTCATCAACATTGCAAAGTATACTTTCCTAGCAAAGTATACTTTGAGGGAGAAATTTTCAATTTTAGGATCAATTTATTAATTTTTATCCAGGTTTTTGGAAAAAAAATCCAGGCTATTGGATTGGCGAAAGCCAGCGGGCGGGCGGGCTGCGGGTGGCGTCCACAATCAATGTTAAGTTTTCGAGTCCATTTCTTTGTTACTGTACCACCTAGGACCACCAAACTTTCACAGCTTCATAATCAAGAGAGCCCCGTGCAGGCACCGGGGCGGGATCAACTGATCCTGAGAATAGTGCTGCAGTAGCCATTGCTTGTTGTAAAAGGCGACTAAACTGGCTTAACGATTGGGTTCATACTTTCCAGAACCCACTATACCGGATTTGGCCCTCATGTACATTTTTTGGCTTTCTTGTATGTGAGAGTTGAGTCAGGCTATGCCCCATATATAAAAGTAAGATTAGCGCTAATCCTATTACTTTTAGGGGATGGGATAAATGATGCTGGTGTGGCGAGGGCCTGGCACCAGATCAGGTTGTTCTAATTTCAGGACTGAATATATATTTTGATTGTAAATATTGAGTTCTGAAGTTGGGATTTACCCCCCTCGGACAGGTGGATACGGGACACGACCCCGTTGACCCGTCTGCGTGTAGACTCCCTGAGGCTTGTAGCTCTATGTCAGAAAAGCGGACGTTAAACACTATTCACTCACTCACTCATAATCAAGGAATACCCACCACATATCTCTATCCAACATGTTACTTTTTTTTTTAATTTGACCCATTTTTTCCGCGCAGTCGACTTAGCCATTTTCAATGTTAAGTTTTCGCATTTACAATGTTAAGTTTTCGTGTTTAAGTCCATTTCTTTGGTACTGTACCACCTAGGACCACCAAACTTTCACAGCTTCATAATCAAGGGGTGCCCACCACATATCACTATCTAACATGTTACTTTTTAGCCAGGTTTTTTGAAAAAAAATCCAGGCTATTGGATTGGCGAAAGCCGGGCGGGCGGGCGGCGTCCACAATCAATGTTAAGTTTTCGTGTTTGAGTCCATTTCTTTGTTACTGTACCACCTAGGACCACCAAACTTTCACAGCTTCATAATCAAGGGGTGCCCACCACATATCACTATCCAACATGTTACTTTTTTTTTTAACTTAACCCATTTTTTCCGCGCATTCGACTTAGCCATTTTCAATGTTAAGTTTTCGCGTTTACAATGTTAAGTTTTCGTGTTTAAGTCCATTTCTTTGGTACTGTTCCACCTAGGACCACCAAACTTTCACAGCTTCATAATCAAGGGGTGCCCACCACATATCACTATCCAACATGTTACTTTTTTTTTAACTTGACCCATTTTTTCCGCGCAGTCGACTTACCCATTTTCAATGTTAAGTTTTCGCGTTTACAATGTTAAGTTTTCGTGTTTAAGTACATTTCTTTGGTACTGTACCAGGGTTCAATCTAGGCCAAAAATTTAGGGAGAAGTCACTTCTCCCGCCAGGCAAAATAGGGAGAAGTGAGGGGAAATTAGGGAGAAGTGATAAAAATCATATTTTCCCTGATTTTTAGCCAGGTTTTTTTAAAAAAAATCCAGGCTATTGGATTGGCGAAAGCCGGGCAGGCGGGCGGGCGGCGTCCACAATCAATGTTAAGTTTTTTCGTGTTTGAGTCCATTTCTTTGTTACTGTACCACCTAGGACCACCAAACTTTCACAGCTTCATAATCAAGGGGTACCCACCACATATCACTATCCAACATGTTACTTTTTTTTTAACTTCACCCATTTTTTCCGCGCAGTCGACTTAGCCATTTTCAATGTTAAGTCTTCGCGTTTACAATATTAAGTTTTCGTGTTTAAGTCCATTTCTTTGGTACTGTACCACCTAGGACCACCAAACTTTCACAGCTTCATAACCAAGGGGTGCCTACCACATACAACTATCCAACATGTGACCATTTTTTTACCTTCACCTATTATTTCTACGTAATTGACTTAGCCATTTTCAACGTTAACTTTTTAACGTACGTCTGGTTAGAGTTTTTTGGTTAAAACTTTTTCGTTATACTATATCTCTGCAACTGCTTCGCCCATTACCTTGAAACTTCACATGGATGTTTATCATCATCCATATTTTCATTCTAACCCCCAACCGTGCAGCCCCTGTGCCCAATGTCAAGGTCAAATTACTTTGAATTTTCTTTTGTTAAAGTTTTTTCGTGTACTATATCTCTGCAACTGCTTCACCCAATACCTTGATACTTCACATGGGTGTTTATCATCATTGTCGCACCTGCTTGCGGAAAGCGCGATATCGTCGGCATTTTGGTATACGTCCGTCCGTTCGTCCGTGTGTCCGGTTAAAGTTTTTTGGTTAAAGTTTTTCCATCTACTATATCTATTTTTTTAGTGTCCATGCCTCGCCCCATGGCGCGACATGCAGGCCACGGCCATCTAGTCTACAAAAAGTGGGTATAATTATGTTATCCAAGTGTCTATGCTTGGAAAAAACCTGGCATTCGTGGCTTTGCCTCGTTTCTTGTTTTTTAACTTGACCCATTTTTTCCGCGCAGTCGACTTAGCCATTTTCAATGTTAAGTTTTCGCGTTTACAATGTTAAGTTTTCGTGTTTAAGTCCATTTCTTTGGTACTGTACCACCTAGGACCACCAAACTTTCACAGCTTCATAACCAAGGGGTGCCTACCACATACAACTATCCAACATGTGACCATTTTTGTCGCGCCCGCTTGCGGAAAGCGCGATATAGTCGGCACTTTGGCGTACGTACGTACGTGTGTCCGGTTAAAGTTTTTGGTTAAGTTGTTTGGTTAAAGTTTTTGGTTAAGTTGTTTGGTTAAGTTGTTTTTTGGTTAAAGTTTTTGGTTAAGTTTTTTTGTTAAGTTTTTTGGTTAAAGTTTTTGCTTAATGTTTTTCGTTATACTATATCTCTGCAACTGCTGTGCCCATTACCTTGAAACTTCACATGGGTGTTTATCATCATCTATATTTTCATTCTACCCCCCTCCTGCATTACTTTGAAGTTTTTGGTTAAGTTTTTTGGTTAAAGTTTTTGGTTAATTTTTTGGTTAAGTTTTTTGGTTAAAGTTTTTTGTTATACTATATCTCTGCAACTGCTTTGCCCATTACCTTGAAACTTCATATGGGTGTTTATCATCATCTATATTTTCATTCTACCCACCTCCCGTGCGGCCCCTGTGCCCAATGTCAAATTACTTTGAAGTTTTTGGTTAAGTTCTTTGGTTAAAGTTTTTGGTTAAGTTTTTTGGTTAAGTTTTTTGGTTAAAGTTTTTGGTTAAGTTTTTTGGTTAAGTTTTTTGGTTAAGTTTTTAGCTCACCTGAGCGAAGCTCATGTGAGCTATTGTTACCGCAATGTGTCCGTCGTCGTCCGTCGTCGTCCGTGAACATTTTCAAACGTCTTCTTCTCGGTAACCATTGGGCCTATAGTCACCAAACTTCATGGTCATGGTCCTTAGGTAGGGGGATTACAAATTTGTTAAAATGACGTCATTACGTAATCCAAGATGGCCGCCGTCTAAAAATAGCACAAATTCTTAAAAAATCTTCTTCTCAAGAACCGCTGACCGGATTTCGACAAAACTTGGTAGGAATGATCAATGTACAATGCTCTTTCAAAGTTGTTAAAATGGTGACCCCGGGGTCAAAAATGGGCGTGGCCCGTGGGGTCAAATTGAGGTGATATTTTATTTTTGACCGAATATGGTCATGTTATATATCAAATCGAAGGTATCAATGAGGCGACCACTCTGGTACATTTTTTGTTGAAATCGGATCGTTATGTCGTCCAAGATGGCCGCCGAAATGTCAAAAGGTCGTTCTTTTATTAGAGATTTCAAAATTCTTCTTCACATGAACCGCTTGGCCCATGGTTGCCAAACTTAAAAGTTATGGTCCATGGGTGAAGCCTTTTCAGATTTGTTAAAATGGAGGTCATCGCTAATCCAAGATGGCCGCCGTCTAAAAATAGCATAAATTCTTAAAAAATCTTCTTCTCATGAACCGCTAGCCGGATTTCGACGAAACTTGGTAGGAATGATTGATGTACAATACTCTTTCAAAGTTGTTAAAATGGTGACCCCGGGGTCAAAAATGGGCGTGGCCCGTGGGGTCAAATTTTATTTTTGACCGAATATGGTCATGTTATATATCAAATCGAAGGTATCAATAAGGCGATCACTCTGGTACATTTTTTGTCGAAATCGGATTATGTCATCCAAGATGGCCGCCGAAATGTCAAACGTCGTTCTTTTATTAGAGATTTCAAAGTTCTTCTTCACATGAACCGCTTCGCCCATGGTAGCTAAACTTAAAAGTTATGGTCCATGGGTGAAGCCTTTTCAGATTTGTTAAAATGGAGGTCATCGCTAATCCAAGATGGCCGCCGTCTAAAAATAGCATATATTCTTAAAAAAATCTTCTTCTCATGAACCGCTGGCCGGATTTCGACTAAACTTGGTAGGAATGATCGATTTACAATGCACTTTCAAAGTTGTGAAAATGGTGACCCCGGTGTCAAAAATGGGCGTGGCCCGTGGTGTCAAATTTTATTTTTGACCGAATATGCTCATGTCATATATCAAATTGAAGGTATCGATGAGGCGATTGCTCTGGTGCAATATTTGTTGGAATCGGATGATTATGTCATCCATGATGGCCACCAAAAGGTCCATTTATTAAAGATTTTGAACTTCTTTTTCTCAGGAACCACATGGCCGATGCTGGACAAACTTCATAGGAAGTTAAGATCCTTGGGTGAAGCATTTTCAAATTTGGTAAAATGAGAGTCATCGCTTAATCCAAGATAACCGCCATCTAAAAATAGCACAATTTTTTTAAAACACATGAACTCAATGTCACATTCTCCTCTGGGGTTCATGGAGTCAGGTGAGCGAATTAGGGCCATCATGGCCCTCTTGTTTGGTTAAAGTTTTTCGTTATACTATATCTCTGCAACTGCTTTGCCCATTACCTTGAAACTTCACATGGGTCTTTATCATCATCTATATTTTCATTCTACCCCCCTTCCGTGCGGCCCCTGTGCCCAATTGTCAAGGTCAAATTACTTTGAAATTTTTGGTTAAGTTTTTTGGTTAAAGTTTTTGGTTAAGTTTTTTGGTTAAGTTTTTTGGTTAAAGTTTTTGGTTAAGTTTTTTGGTTAAGTTTTTTGGTAAAAGTTTTTCGTTATACTATATCTCTGCAACTGCTTTGCCCATTACCTTGAAACTTCACATGGGTGTTTATCATCATCTATATTTTCATTCTACCCCCCTCCCGGTGCG
The DNA here is from genome assembly GCA_029237695.1 of Conchocele bisecta. Lineage (NCBI taxonomy): Eukaryota > Metazoa > Mollusca > Bivalvia > Lucinida > Thyasiridae > Conchocele > Conchocele bisecta. The sequence goes on from CM055269.1 coordinate 60,123,675, forward strand.
GCCCCTGTGCCCAATGTCAAGGTCAAATTACTTTGAAGTTTTTGGTTAAGTTTTGGTCCGTCGTCCGTGAACTTTTTCAAACGTCTTCTCCTCGGTAACCATTGGGCCTATGGTCACCAAACTTCATGGTCATGGTCCTTAGGTAGGGGGATTACAAAATTGTTAAAATGACGTCATTACGTAATCCAAGATGGCCGCCGTCTAAAAATAGCACAAATTCTTCAAAAATCTTCTTCTCAAGAACCGCCAACCGGATTTCGACAAAACTTGCTAGGAATAATCAATGTACAATGCTCTTTCAAAGTTGTTAAAATGGTGACCCCGGGGTCAAAAATGGGCGTGGCCCGTGGGGTCAAATTTTATTTTTGACCGAATATGGTCATGTCCTATATCAAATTGAAGGTATCAATGAGGCGATCACTCTGGTGCATGCATTTTTTGTCGAAATCGGATTGTTATGTCATCCAAGATGGCCGCCGAAAGGTTAAAAGGTCGTTCTTTTATTAGAGATTTCAAAATTCTTCTTCACATGAACCGCTTGGCCCATGGTAGCCAAACTTAAAAGTTATGGTCCATGGGTGAAGCCTTTTCAGATTTGTTAAAATGGAGGTCATCGCTAATCCAAGATGGCCGCCGTCTAAAAATAGCATAAATTCTTAAAAAATCTTCTTCTCATGAACCGCTAGCCGGATTTTCACGAAACTTGGTAGGAATGTTCGATGTACAATGCTCTTTCAAAGTTGTTAAAATGGTGACCCGGGGTCAAAAATGGGCGTGGCCTGTGGGGTCAAATTGGGGTCAAATTTTATTTTTGACCGAATATGGTCATGTTATATATCAAATCGAAGGTATCAATGAGGCGATCACTCTGGTTCATTTTTTGTCGAAATCGGATTGTTATGTCATCAAAGATGGCTGCCGAAATGTCAAAAGGTCGTTCTTTTATTAGAGATTTCAAAATTCTTCTTCACATGAACCGCTTGGCCCATGGTAGCCAAACTTAAAATTTATGGTCCATGGGTGAAGCCTTTTCAGATTTGTTAAAATGGAGGTCATCGATAATCCAAGATGGCCGCCGTCTAAAATTAGCATCAATTCTTAAAAAATCTTCTCATGAACCGTTGGCCGGATTTCGACGAAACTTGGTAGGAATGATCAATGTGCAATGCTCTTTCAAAGTTGTTAAAATGGTGACCCCTTGGTCAAAAATAGGCGTGGCCCGTGGGGTCAAATTTTATTTTTGACCGCATATGGTCATATTATATATCAAATTGAAGGTATCAATGAGGCGATCACTCTGGTACATTTTTTTGTCGAAATCGGATTGTTATGTTATCCAAGATGGCCGCCAAAATGTCAGAAGGTCTTTCTTTTATTAGAGATTTCAAAATTCTTCTTCACATGAACCGCTTGGCCCATGGTAGCCAAATTTAAAAGTTATGGTCCATGGGTGAAGCCTTTTCAGATTTGTTAAAATGGAGGTCATCGATAATCCAAGATGGCCGCCGTCTAAAAATAGCATCAATTCTTAAAAAATCTTCTCATGAACCGTTGGCCAGATTTCGACGAAACTTGGTAGGAATGATCAATGTGCAATGCTCTTTCAAAGTTGTTAAAATGGTGACCCCGGGGTAAAAAATGGGCGTGGCCCGTGGGGTCAAATTTTATTTTTGACCGCATATGGCCATGTTATATATCAAATTGAAGGTATCAATGAGGCGATCACTCTGGTACATTTTTTGTCGAAATCGGATTGTTATGTTATCCAAGATGGCCGCCAAAATGTCAAAAGGTCGTTCTTTTATTAGAGATTTCAAAATTCTTCTTTACATGAACTGCTTGGCCCATGGTAGCCAAACTTAAAAGTTATGGTCCATGTGTGAAGCCTTTTCAGATTTGTTAAAATGGAGGTCATCGCTAATACAAGATGGCCGCCGTTTAAGAATAGCATAAATTCTTAAAAAATCTTGACTAAACTTCGTAGGAATGATCGATTTTCAATGCTCTTTCAAAGTTGTGAAAATGGTGACCCCGGGGTCAAAAATGGGCGTGGCCCGTGGGGTGAAATTGGGATCAAATTTTATTTTTGACCGAATATGCTCATGTCATATATCAAATTGAAGGTATAGATGAGGCGATTGCTCTGGTGCAATATTTGTCGGAATCGGATGATTATGTCATCCATGATGGCCACCAAAAGGTCCATTTATTCGAGATTTTGAACGTCTTTTTCTCAGGAACCACATGGCCGATGCTGGCCAAACTTCATAGGAAGTTCACATCCTTGGGTGAAGCATTTTCAGATTTGGTAAAATGAGAGTCATCGCTTAATCCAAGATGACCACCATCTAAAAATAGCACAATTTTTTTAAAACATATGAACTCAATGTCACATTCTCGTCTGGTGTTCATGGAGTCAGGTGAGCGAATTAGGGCCATCATGGCCCTCTTGTTTGGTTAAAGTTTTTGGTTAAGTTTCTTGGTTAAGTTGTTTGGTTAAAGTTTTTGGTTAAGTTTTTTGGTTAAAGTTTTTCGCTATACTATATCTCTGCAACTGCTTTGCCCATTACCTTGAAACTTCACATGGGTGTTTATCATCATCTATATTTTCATTCTACCCCCTCCCGTGCGGCCCCTGTGCCCAATGTCAAGGTCAAATTACTTTGAAGTTTTTGATTGAAGTTTTTTTCGCGCCCGCTTGCGGAAAGCGCGATATAGTCGGCACTTGGGCGTACGTACGTACGTGTGTCTGGTTAAAGTTTTTGGTTAAGTTTTTTGGCTAAATTTGTTCGATATGTCCATCCGTCCGTCCGTCCGGGCACACATTAGGGTACTTATGGGGTAGGGGGCCTAAGACAATAGAAGACAATGGAACTTATTCCGTACCCCGTAAGCCTATTGTGTCTTACGGGGTATTTCCTTTGATCTTTTATATAGCAAGTACCCCCTAAGGTCCGAAATGTAAGTTCGTCCGTCCGTCCGTCCGTCCGTCCGTCCGTCCGTTTTAGTGTCCATGCCTCGCCCCAAGCGCGACATGCAGGCCACGGCCATCTAGTCTACAAAAAGTGGGTATAATTATGTTATCCAAGTGTCTATGCTTGGAAAAAACCTGGCCTTCGTGGCTTTGCCTCGTTTCTTGTTATTATACTGAATTTATTACATTATCACAGCCAATTTTGGCTGTGATAATGTAATAAATTCAGTATAATAATTCTGCATAGTTTTAATCATCAAATATATGCAATCGTTAGTTCTGCATGAAATAATGCATTTCGGAAAAATCAATGATTGCTCCCTCAAAGTATACTTTGCTAGGAAAGTATACTTTGCAATTTTGATGAAATCGGCTACTGAAACTCAAATTATATTCCTGCATGGTGTTATTATCCCATTGCAGCATAATTATCTTTTCAGAGACAGGATATAGTAATACATGTATGAAACTTTTGAACTTTTTCTTTATTTCATCTCAAACTTATATGTTGCTACCACTCGTTTGAATCGTCTCGACGAGACGGTTCGAAAGAACATATACTTTTATGGAGAAATAAACAAAATAATGAGATGTTTTTCAACAAAAATGATAGTATCCTTATACGGAAATGAGTTGTACAATTTTTGTTTATATCAGAATAATATGAATGTTTTGCTTCTTTACAATGGAAGTGCATGTATGTTGAGTTCACTCGTCTGACGCACCATCAAGTGGGTGGCAGGTGGGAGCATTCGATGGGTAATTTAGCGATCGGGTTCATCTTTACCGGAATTCCGACTGGAGACCTGGTTTGGCCCTCACATACGTCTTTGGCATTTTTTATGTGACAGTTGAATCTGGTTATACCCCTTATGTGAGTATTACGATTATTCGTAATCCTATTTTAGGGGAAGGGGCCAAGTGACTTTGGTGTGGTATGGACCTGGCACCAGGTCAGGTCATTCTAATTTCAGGGCTGAATATATTTTTTCTCTATGTAAATATTCAGTTCTGATTTTGAGATTTTCCCGCCAATGCAGCTGGTTAAAACGGGATCGAACCCGTTTGCCCGGCCTTACATGACCTTAGCTGTTGATAGGCCGTTAAACACCAATAAACAAACAAAAACAAAACTGACGCACCATCAAGCATATACTTCCAAAAAGAATTTATAAGAAGAAAATCATGAAATGTTCATACATTGTACATGTACTAGCTACTCTAATAGTATTCCATATGAAATGAGTTAACAAATCAATGTTCAAGAATTAGACGGTTGTAAGTGCAATTTAAAAAGATGTAGATACGATCTCTAATACTAGACCATCGAATGTTATGTCTTGATGTATGTGACTGGAGAAATGGGGCTTATGGCATTGGTGGCCAGTATCACTCTTTATATATTAGTTCATTGCAGTCTGATAATGACCTATCCTTTTGATTAGAAGAAAGATTTGTATTTCATTGACTGAACTGGCAATCAGTACAGACCCTGATCAGACACACTGGTTCTACACAGGTCACAAAGGCGATAAGCCCCAATCCTTCAGTTGCAGTCATGTATTAGTATTTGTAGCAGAGCTCCAGATAAGGTGTGTATTGGCGTATTTTACGCACCTATTTTAGCAGAATACGCATTGATTATCAAATGTGGGAGTACAAAACACTCACAGCATTGTGAATATATGCATTAATCTTCAAATTGAGTAGTGAAAATACTGTAATCAAGTTGAACATTTACTTAGTTGCAGCTCAAATAAGTTGAATTTTTAAATTTGTTTTTATTTTTTATCATGATTTGTTCCCTATGTAATAAGGAAGAAAATCAATAATACATTTGTAAAAGTCAAATACTCATTGAATTTGAAATATGGGGGTACCATACTCTTTACATACACAACATATCTGGAGCTCTGTTGTTTTCAACTAACGATGGGTAAACATGCCCGAAACTAGTAGAATAAATACAGTACATCTCGTGTTCACAGCAACGACCATGGGTATGCATTGTTGGTCTGTAGAAAATTCACCAAAATGCAATCATAGTATGACCACTGTGAAAACAAACTGCTTTGTTGGCTGAGCCTGAGCTGTGATCTCAAGCTCAACCAATGAAGATGCCCGGTTTTCATCATGGAGTTAACTGGAGTACCAGTATATTTGCAGAACATTTTATGGTTATAACATCAGGTGATATTCATTAACTGTTCAAATGTCATTTGGACAATTTATCTCAATATTACATGTACAAGTATAGTCCCTTTGTTTACCGTAATTATTATTTCAGATATTATTATACGTACAAACATGAATGCATTACATTATGTATTATCAAAGATATATTTATAACTTTATATGTGTTAGTCTTCAGCAGTCCAGTTTAGGAAATTGAATGCAAAATAATGGCAATTTGCTGATTGAATCGCCACCAGTTTTGACCGCATACAGTAGTTCCCATCATTGCTTCTGTGACCTGTCGAACACATGTGACCCACCTTGACAAAAAAAGTGGCTGATTGAGATTCTAGCAAGTCATATTTGTGGCTGTGACTGGAGAAATGGGGCTTATTGATTTTCCAATCAGTGTAGATCAGATCAGCCTATGCATTCGCACAGTCTGATCAGGATCTGCACTGTTCGCCATTCCATCATGAAACACCCGCCATGTTTCTAACAAGCAATATTGAACTCTTATCAGGCTCATGAGAGTGCTATTTGATCAGGAGCTATACTGGGTCACAAATCCCATAAGTCCCATTCCTCCTGTCACATTTCTGTAGGATCTCGATTTTGAATTTCACTTTGAAGGTGTGGAAGTTGATCAACCTCAATTGTAAGAAATGATTTATTCATTATGTACGGTGTTCCATGTACAGCTTCAGACATCAGTATATAATTCCAGCACAAAAATATTTACACAATTCCCTAACATTTGATTGGCCCGTAGCAAGTCTCTGTCCAAAATTTATATCCCATTAAACTCCCACGCCAAAATACTTTCCGTAACCGTGAGGCGCAGTTAAAATAATTCTTTAAGAAAACGGAAAATAAACACATTTTCTTGATGAATTTATTTCAAATACTGGAATTATAAGGAATGAATGGCCTTTTTGTGGTTTTATACCCCGATAAATTCCACAAAAAGGCCATTCATTCCTATAGTGTATCTGTAGACGATTTCACAAAGATCACTAAATCCTCTAATCTAGGTGCCTTACGTGTAAGTGCACAAATTAAAGGTACATGCCCACTCAGTAAGCACACAATGTTCTTTCTATCAGAGACGTCATCCGAGACATTTTCCGTCAAAATAAACATACATTAAAACTGTTGACATCGCGTCGGTGTGTATCAAAGGTCAGATCGGCACTACTTAACATTTAGACGCGGTTCTGTAACCTTTGATGTCATTCTCCGACACGTCCGAGTCGGTAATGATTACAACGGCACATGCATATTATGTACGACGTGATCGAACAAAACCAGGCTTATTGGATATGTGACTAGCGAAGACCAAAACGTATTCACCATCAGTAATAAAAGAAATGCCATATTTAATCGTCTCATTTGCTGCCAAAACATGTTTATTAGAGAGGAAAAAAATGACAAAACATGAGAATCGCTTCCTAAAACATGTGAATCGCACGGTGTCCTGTTAGGGCCATGTTACATTCTTGCGTTTACCCCTTCTCGACCTATGTACGAGCAAGATTGCTAAACAACTGGACCGATTGGCATTCTAAAATTTATAATGCCCTTGTGTAGTGGTGTTGGCAAACAGTATAGATCCAGACGAGCCATCTCATCAGGATCTGCGCTTTTTGCAAGTAATTTTCATATCACAATCCATGCCAGTTACTTTATAGGGTGAAAGGGTTAAACACATCCACTTTCACTTTTTCATCAAACAACGTTTGTCAAATAAACTCACATCATGAATGATAAATGTTTATTATCAAATATCATGATGTTTGTTAAATAATCACTCCCTCAAATTGCACTACAGTAGATTAGTGCACTTAGCAATATTGGTGAACTCTGCTACTAATATGTGGCGGTGACTGGAGATATGATCGCAAAAGCCATACACCCAATTTCTCTGCAGTGACATCCACAAATTGGCAGTTGATGAAATTGGCTACTGATATTGGCGGTTCTCTTCAGATGCATGTGTTTTATGTGATCTGTGTTGTTTTCAGTTTGTTGGTGCTTGACATATTATTTTATATTTAGTCCTGTTTACAAAATGTCTGTCGCAATAATTATGTTGTTATTTTGTTTTTATGCCACTGGGTTTCGAAGAAACGGGTGGCATATAGTGTTTGGACCGTCCGTCTGTCCGTCCATCCGGGCACACATTAGGGTACTTATGTGGCTAGCCCCACAGGGTTATGGACTTGGTAAAGGATAGGGTTGGTTACAATTAGCCACCTAAAAAATCCTTTTATGTGACTAAAAATCGTTTTATGTGGCTAATATTTAACATGTGATAAGCCACATAAGTATAGTAATGTAAGAACGTCCGTCACACTTTTCGGTTAACCACTTTGTCACAGTTTCTCAAACTGGCCATAGCATCTACATAAGTTGCTTAATCGCTTCAATACTTCAACACTTCATTCATTGGTATGTGTGCCACACCTGCCTTTTCATAATTTATATGACCTTCGCCTTTTGACCTTCACCAGGTTACTTAAATGACTTAACAATTTTGGTTAACCAGTTCGTCACAGTTTCTCAAACTGGCCATATCATCTACATAGGTTGCTTAATCGCTTGAATACTTCAACACTTCATTCATTGGTATGTGTGCCACACCTGCCTTTTCATAATTTATATGACCTTCGCCTTTTGACCTTCACCAGGTTACTTAAATGACTTAACAATTTTGGTTAACCAGTTCGTCACAGTTTCTCAAAAATGGCCATATCATCTACATAAGTTGCTTAATTGCTTCAATAGTTCAATACTTTATTCATTTGCATGTATGCTACACCTGCTTTGCCAACACTAATATCACCTTCGCCTTTTCACCTTCACAGGGCTACTGAAGAACAATTTTGGTTAACCACTTTGTCACAGTTTCTCAAATATGCTGCAGGTGGCATCCGCGTTCGACAGACGCAGTTCTTGTTATGCCACCGGGTTTCGAAGAAACGGGTGGCATATAGTGTTTGGACCGTCCGTCTGTCCGTCCGTCCGTCCGTCACACTTTTCGGTTAACCACTTTGTCACAGTTTCTCAAATATGCTGCAGGTGGCATCCGCGTTCGACAGACGCATTTCTTGTTTGTTTATATATTCATGGATATGGGCTGATATGTGTCTTACTGACTGGAAAAAAGGGGCATCTGGGCTTTGCGACCAGTGTAGATCCAGGTCAGTCTGAGCATCCGCACAGTCTGACCAGGATCACCATTGGTCGCCATTCCTCCATGCAACACCCGTCATGCATCTAATAAGCAATATAGAACTCGCCACAGGAGTGGGCTATTTGATCAGGAACCTCATTGGTCACAAATCCCATAAGCACCATTTCTCCAGTAAATGGCATCAAAAGTTGACAAAATTTTCAGAGTACATACATGCGGAATATAATTCCGCATCTACTCTGAAAATTTTGTCAACTTTTGACGCCATTTGTCAACATCTGTCTTTATTTATGAAAAATATTGTAAAATTTGTCTGAAGGTACAAAATCACATGGCATGTCTTATATAATGATGCGTTGTAGCATCTTCATCCAGCATCCACATGGGCCCACATTGCACAGGTTGCCATTTAGACATTGAACAATTCCCCAGCTAACAAGTCTACACTTTGCAAACATTCTAGATGCAGATGAGGTATTCATTATGAACCACCTCATCTGGATTTTTTAGGCCCAAGATCAAATGACGTCGAAACTTGTGCTAAACGTTTTTGCAACACGACTACTACTGTCTTGGGTGGGTGGCAGGTTGGTGCACGCGATGGGTAATTTAACGATCGGGGTTCATCCTTACCGGAATCCTGACTGGAGACCTGGTTTGGCCCTCACATATGTCTTTGGCATTTTGTGACAGTTATACCCCTTATGTGAGTATTACGATATTCGTAATCATATTTTAGGGGAAGGGGCCAAGTGACTTGGTGTGGTATGGACCTGACACTAGGTCAGGTTATTCTAATTTCAGGGCTGAATATATTTGTTCTCGATGTAAATATTCCGTTCTGATTTTGGGATTTTTCCCCCAATGCAGCAGGTTAAAATGGGATCGAACCCGTTTGCCCGGCCTTACATGACCTTAGCTGTTGATAGACCATTAAACACTAATAAACAAACAAAACTACTGTCTTGGCCGTTTGGTTCAGATGCTGATCTGGGGCGATGCTGGACACAAACATGCGTTTCTCAGCCCGAGGCCCGAATCTCTTTGGACTGTTGTTTGCTGGTAGCCGGGCTGAGCTCATTTGTTATGGTCTGTTCATGACACCTGCCCAAATTTTAAGACTATATAAACAATGCAAAAACAATGCTTTTTCTTTCGATAATATAAAATTATAGCAAAATTTAAGAATGAGCCTTTTTATTTTGTGAAATTTGGTCCAATATTGATTTTATTATGAAATGAAAAAAAATTCCCTATCTTAAATCCCCATAGACATCTCCATAGAAACAAAATTGCTACCTCGCTCCATACCTCTCGCAGGGGTAGCCATTTAACCCCATCTCTTTAATGTAACACATGGAAGAGTGATTTTTGCAATCTGTTATCTGGCATGTTTGATATTTTGGTGATAAAACTGTCAAAGCTGTATCAATAAATTATTAATAAAGAATATATACATGCAAAAAGTGGTTATTTTACCATATCAAGGTGTTTATTTGACATTTACATGTATATCTTGTAAATTTGAAAGCTTCAGTTTGTTATGTTGAATGTTGAACAATAACAAGAGAAAAGATGGCTTCCATAGGAAAATGATTTCCCTTTTCTATTATTTTTTGGCAATTTATAGTTCTACATCAAAGATTATTTGTTTGAAGGTATAAAATATAGTTTACTAAATTTTGACCTACATGCAACAGGTTTGGGTATGCACTTCGGTTGCTCACATTTTTTGAATGGGTCAAATTGTAGCCATAGATAACATATCGGAGGCGAATTATTGTAGCTAACATCTGCACAGAGTGTGGAAATGTCTATGGGGATTTAACATGGAGACATTTTTCTAATTTCAAAAATAGTGGACCGAGTTTCAAAATTTAACTTTTGCTCATTTCTAAGCTATCGAGCCAGGTTCCGGAGTCAATTTCCGAATCTTTCCCCTTTTTGACTCCTCCCCCAGCTCCTCTACCTCCTTTTCTCCCATAGGCAAGTCCATTTTTCGTAATAAAATCAATATTTGACCAAATTTCACGAAATAAAAAGAAGGCTCATTCTTAATTTTGATAACATTTAATATTATCGAAAAAATATTATTTTTGCATTGTTTGCCGGTATATGGCCGTAAAAATTGGGGAGGTTTCGTGAAACAGACAGAAGTAGTTTCATTAGTTATTGTTTCTATTGATGTCTCTGATGAACCATCTGGCCGACGTGTGCTAGCTGATCAGCAGCTAGTGCTGTATAACCCGTCATAATCTCAATTGTTTCCTGTGAGCAGCAAGTTGGGAGCATGCGAAGGGTAATTTAACGATGGGGTGAATCCATACTGGAATCCTGATATCCCTTTGGCCATCAGGTACATTTTTGGCTTTCTTGCTACATTAGAGTTTAAATCCAGTATCCCCATTTTTCCTGCATTCTAATGGTTAATTGAAATGTAGGTCTAATTTCTGGAAGAACTTCGTTTTTTCCATATTAATTTTTTTTCTTCATAAACATGTTTTGTAGAAAAATATGAAGAAATCAGACATTTTTCTTCTGATTTTAAATACTAGTAGTTAAATGTGTGATTACTGGAGACATTGATTCATAAAAATAAAAAATGTTTTATATTCATAAAACCATGGAATGTATTTTTATGTACATGTATAGTCTATTAAATGAATAAATTTGTGTTCCACTCTGTACTTAGTGCTTATTAGCGTAGCACATGTAATACAATGGACATTGGGAGAATAAAAGCGGTATATGTATAATCAAAATGGTTTGTGTCAAATCCATTATCAGATAGCTGAATATAGTGACCAGTGATCTGCAAGATGTCTGCATGTCCATTCATATATGATACATTTGGGAGGGCACGCCTATCTGAATGATAAACACCGGCAAGGATAAATTCATTGTTAACCCAACCCTGTCAACCCTAAATAACTGGAATTGATTTTAATTTTCCGACCTACCGAATTGTCTCAAAATGATTTTCAGAATTGTCCATGTATTTATGAAATGGGGGTGTTTTTTTCTCTCTAAGAAATATGAAAAAATTAAATTACTTGTGAAATGTGCAGATCCTGATGAGATGGCTCGTCACGAGCCAGCACATCTAGATCTACACTGTTTGCTTTATGGTATGCCTACCAGGGCCAAGTGATATGGTTTAGTAACTGTGCCTGGCACCAGATCAGGATATTTTGGTTTCAGTGACGATTCATCATTGTATTTTCAGTGTACAACACATGTTTTAAGTAATTTTAATGAAATTCAACTTGTATAACATCAATAGCACATAAACTGCCATTCAGAATGCTAGTTTAACAAATCCAGATTTTTTTCTGCCCTCATCAGTGCATGAAAAAACAATACACATTTATTACTGAGTAATATTAGTCTGCAATTTTTCTGTTCACAATCCCCAGCATGATGTAGGTACAGGCCACTGAACCCACCCCTCCACATCTCCTCTTCCCCGCCCCCAATTCCGCTATTAGAGATCCATCTGTGTATTTTAAAAACATGTAGTATAGTCGGATCTGACAGATGTATCCGTATAATGGCAGAATGGAGGTGGGGGTGGACGGGCTGGTGGGTGGAGTTTAATAAATGCAGGCTATATGTAAGAAGCTTTTGGCAACAAATCTATGAAAACTTGCCTTTGAGTACACTGTGCATGGGAAATGACGGCAGTAAATTTGATACTGTAATTACAGTGGAACCTCTAAACCGGACACCCTGGGTGTCCAGCTTAGAGAGGGCCCACTGTAATTCAGGCAGATGAGCACTCCAAGGCATGCATGTGTACTTTACGATCATGAACATTATAATCGGGTAAAGTGACATGAAATCCATCAAAATTAAACTTACATATGTTTGCCGGGTGTCCGGTTTAGAGAGGTTCTACTATAATACATTTATTTTCATATACAATGCACTTATACATGTATATCATTTGAATATAACTGAACTGCAGAAAATGTAGTCAGTCGAAAGCCTTCCGCACTAATGAGCTGAGTACTGTTGTTATAAAAGTTCTCCAACCAGACTACTTGGCCAGCACTGGCATGGATAATTGCCAAATTTGATCCTGTGGTCGGTGAGTATACGCCACCAGAGTCTGCTTCCGCTACTGCCACATTGCGGCCATCAATTGTCAAACAAACGCTTACCTGCCCGTTATGTAGGGCGATGGTAAAACTGAACAGGTAAACGCCGGACACGGGTGCGGTGAAAATTCCTGTGAGTGTATTGTAAGCATTTCCATCATTGAGCAGAAGTTGGTTACATTTTACTACATGTCCTGGGTATATATTTCCAACATAGTGATCAAGATATGCAGAAAATGCCACATGCGTGGAAACAAATCCTCTACGGCTAAATGTCATGGAATTCAAATGATTCTGTATTTGATTCACATGCCAGTGTTTGTTCATTGTAATTCTGTCAGTATTTGCTTTCGTGGTTACATGGTCATCACCGTCGGCATCAAATACTTCTTTTCCATTTTCTGATTGAACCAATTGTTCATCTTTGCTGTTCATCTCGTTTCTTTCAGCATTCACTTCATATAAGGCCAAATTCTCCATTTGTTTTTGAATTGTAGCTTTCGGAGTCTGACCTTGAAACTGTAATTCGGTTTCCATAACCTTGACCTTGACAGCCAGATCAACATCTAATCCATGATGCTGTAGGAATTCCTGCATAGTTTCTCTTACTAACTCGAGCGACAGTGAATCCTTTGACTCCCATTGTTGAGAGCTTGCTTGTAAGAGTTTCAGCTAATCATACATAAATATTACAAATAGTATGAACTTTTTGTAAGTCATTTTTATTGCCAGATATTCAAATATCACTTGATTGTCTAAATTACTTACTGAAAAGTTGCAATGATCAGAAAGTCCCCGACTGTACTGTATATTTGTTCACACTGGCATTCTGATACAGTTGCAATTTGTGTCCTACATGCCTCATCTAATTTGCAGTTTGGTTAGAAATTATTTTGTAATTGGGACTTTATCTTCTCAAACCATTTATAATGGCTTAGACTTTAAACTAGACATCCATGTATAACCCTTAGAATGTGGGAAACGTAAATAGTCGGCTGTTGTTGTTTTATATTTTTTCTTTCTTAATAAAAACATGGTTTGCCAGCACTTTAGAAAATGGAAATTATTCTTCAATACCGTCAAACTAGGTTTTTTTAAGAGAAAACTGTAAAAACAACTGCAGACTAACATTTAATCTGTGTAAGGGTTAACATAAACCATTTTCCTGTAGGAATTTCAAGCTAATTTTTTTTTTGTTAGACCGATGCAAAGGCATGATGTGCTTATGCCATAGCCCGTCTCATAAGGTTTCCACACTACATTTGTATACACTACATTTGTATAGTCTACATGTTGCCACAAATAATTGTACATGTATACATTTAACCCTTTCAACACCACAGACCTCTATAGAGACAATGTTTGCAAACAGTGCAGATCCAGATGAGCCGGCTCGTAACGAGCCGTCTCATCAGGATCTCCACTGTTTGTTAATAATTTTAAACGTCGTACAGATTACCCTTTTAGAAGAATGGGATAATTTGAATGAACAAAATTAATGAAATAGCGTGAAACATTGGCATGGAACATCCTATTAAGTTACTTGGTGTTGAAAGGGTTAAGTAGTCAAATGAATGTGTAACATGCACAACAGGCGAGGTTCTTCTAGGCTACTGAACGGCATTTATGCCAATGCCATTTTTGTGCCTTTCCTGCAGTCGCTGGTTCATCAAAATTGTAGTCGGTGTTTTGACGGGAAGATCGACAGCCACCTTAACCCTTTCAACACCAAGTAACTTAATAGTTGCCTTTATTCTCAATAAAAACATAGTTTGGCAGCACTTTAGAATCATTTCCATCGGAAATGATTCTAAAGTGCCGACAAGCTATGTTTTTGTTGATAGAAATGGAAAATAAAAAATAACCAGCAGACGACAAAATTTAATTCAGCATTGTAAGAGTTAAGCAAGATAGTTTTGTAGCACTAACATGGAAAATGCTAATGTTGCGATTGGTACCAATAACATATGTTGGGTGTATTCACTATGTGACAAGACACATATAGGTGATACAATTTACTTTTGTATACCAAATCATTTTGCCAAACAGATTTTTGTGCCCGAAAATTATATTGAGAAACAACAACAGGCAACAGATGGGATTCGACCCCGTTAATCCAGCCTCAAATTATCTTAGCTGTTGACAGGCCGTTAAATGCCATTAAATCAATCAATATATTGAGAACATAAAATACCTTTAAAACATAAATGTGGCTGTGTTTGTTGGAGAAATGGGGCTTATGATATTTGTGACCAGTGAGATCAGGATCTGCACTGTTCGCCATTCCATCGATGAAACACCAGACATGCTTCTAACAAGCAAAATAGATCGTTATCGGGCTACATGAGTGTGCTATATGATGAGGAGCCGCTCACAAATCCCATTAGCCACATTTCTCCAGTCACAGACACAAATGAACTCTGACCCAGCTTTTAAAGACCTTAGCTGTTGATAGGCCATTAAACAACAATAAATGAAATCAAATCTTGGGTTTCCAACTCGTGCTAATGTTTCAACCCGAAGTAACTGACATGGACTACTTCAAGTTAATTTGAGACTGTTCCATTATGCAGAAAAGGGGGTCATTTTGTAAAAAAAAAAAAATTCCACAAATAGTGCAGATCGTGACGAGACGGCTTGTCATGATCTACACTTGTCTTGATCTACACTGTTTGCAAACATTAGGAAAGATGTTAAAATCCCTAATAATACATGAAAACTCATCAGCACTCATGATTTTAAACCCTTTTAAGCATATATTGTAATCTCACGATTGAAATCAGAAAATTTGATTGGCCGATGAATAGATTGATTTCGAGAACAAATTTAGAGAATAAGTTCAGAAATCTTGACAAGTAGAAGTCCAGAGTCTGATCATGATAATGAAATCAAGCAGTTTAATTGGCCAAGAGAATGCGAGTTTCAACTTCACCCAATCAAAATTCCTGATTTTGTGTAGGCGAACGAGTAAATGCTCAGGATTTTTAACCCTTTCACACTACAGCCCTATATAGCGGTGTTTGCAAACAGTGTAGATCCAGATGTGCTGACTCTTGGCGAGCCGTCTCATCAGGATCTGTACTTTTTACAAGTTATTTTTCGTATTTTTTTTAGAGAACAAAAAAAAACATCCTCATTTTAAAATCATTTTGTGTTTTTTATATTGGTTGGAAAATTAAAAGTATAAAAATCTATTCCATTTATTTAAGGGTGAAAGGGTTAATAATCGCAGGTCCAGGTGTGAGGAGAGCAAGAATAACAAAACTGTAAACAAGTAGGAGTGTTAGGTTTTTAATCAGCTGGAAATAGTGTTACAACGCCAGTCGATAATAATCAGAAATTAACTTTCTCCATTCCACTATCGATTATGTAATAGACTAATTGGAGAGGTTAGTGGAAGAAGGGGGCTAAGTCCTTATGGACTTAGCCCCCTTCTTCCACTGACCCCTACAATTGATCCAACAAAAAATTTCATTACAAACATAAATGCTATTAAATCACTTAGAATTGATTCTTGTTTACAGGAGCAGACGTGTCATTAAGCGACATCTATGGAGTACATCAATCTTGTCTATCAATCAATCGAACATCAAAACAACTCGTAAATCCTTCTTAGTGACACCTCTGCAAGTCAAGTGATGTTGGCCAATTGTGGCTGTGACTGGAGAAATGGGCTTATGGGTTTTGCGATCAGTGTAGATCCAGATCAGACTGTGCATCCGCACAGTCTGATCAGGATCTGCACAGCTCGCCATTCCATCAATGACGCACCTGTCGTGCTTCGAACAAGCAATGTAGATTGTTATCAGGCTACATGAGTGTGCTGTTTGATCAGGAGCTAGTGGTAACAAATCCCATAAGCCCCATATCTCCAGTCACAGCCACATATCATCAATTTACATGCATAGTGTGTGTTTCATTTTAAAACAAATAGAGGTCTCCATATTTACAAAGACAACATGTACAAGTATAGGTGAATAATGTCAACTATATTTATAATAGAAACTGATTTCACAAAGGAGATATTATAAAAGTTCAAACATGAAAGCAGAGCGGAGTCATACTGGGACAATCAATGAAAGTCCAAGTACAATTATTACATCAAATATTACCTTGTGCAAATACAGGACTGTATACAAGAGATGATATATGTAGTGTGGTATTTACAAAATGAATTTACTTATTTTCTGTCTGCCGAGTTTCTTATGAAATTAGTTAGAAGTTTAATAAATAACATACATGTATTATGAAGCTGATACAAATACACATCATGTTTTCAGTTTACATATATATTATACACGTACATGTACTTGTGTATTATAATTTTTCTTACACTGTCTTACATAGCCAAATCACTTTTTACACAGTAAAATGTAATATTTTGTTTTATTTGATCAACATTAAACAAGTAATAAATGGCATATCATATTTGTTTGATGCTTTCTACATATTTTGCATTACAAGAGACCTTTTATGTAAGGCCAATAAAATACTGGAGTTCGAAATTGAAAATGACGGTTTTGGTGAATGAAATAACTTGGTACTAAGCAGTATAGTTGTAAGACAAGAAATCTGTAACACTGATGGATATACGCTGAAATGACGTCTGCAACAAACAAAAATTAACCCTTTCAACACCACAGGCCTGTATAATGGTATTGGCAAAGAGTGTGACGAGCCGTCTCATCAGGATCTGCATTTTTTGAAAGTAATTTTCATATTTTTGAGAGCAAAAAGACCCCCTTTTCCAAAATGGACTCGTCTGAAAATCATTTTGTGATGATTGGATTGGTTGAACAAAAATAACATCAAAGTCCATTCCAGTGTTACTTAGGGTTGAAAGGGTTAATGTAAATTTAAAGTTATTTGATCTGGACCTTTGGCACAGGGGCCACATGGGCTTGCCAAATAATGAAAATATCGATGATGACAAATACGCATATGAAGTTTCAAACCAATCTGACCTAGATCTACAGCTACAGAGATAATACATATCCGAATGATACAAATTTTGAAGAAAGTAAAAATTAAACAAAAATTTAAGTCCCTTGACCTCCAGCAAAGCATGGGTGGCCTATACAATGAAAACATGAATGATAACAAATAAGGCCATAGAAATTAAGCTGCACGCCAACCAACTTACGGTAACACAAGATAGTAGGTAGCCAAAAGGCTTAACACAAATCTCAGACAGACAGGTAAACAGACAAATAGATGGTCAGGGTGGCGACTATATGTACCCCAAAATTTGCTTTCAGGGTATAAAACAACGCAAAAAGATTCCTGTTCTATACACTTCCAAAATGGCACGATAACTTACCAAGTAACGCTGATCCATCTGTAAGTTCAATACATTTCTGAATAGACATCACAATATACCACAATATAAATGTACATGTACAATTATTGTCCATTCTGTGACTTCCCCGTTTGACCCTGGTAGTTGACACGACTATTCATAAGGAAGAAAAATGCATGCATATTGAAAACAGTTGAAGTTTTAAATCTGAAGAACATGCAAAAAATACATACCACCAATCAGGCACGTCGGAAGGCAGCTGACATTGGGGCAGCGAGGCCCCCTCGTAAAAGATGGTCAATGACAAGTGAGCGTGATGCACATCGTATATAGCGTGGGGGGGGGGGGGGGTTTGGAGGGTCCTCCCACAAGAAAATTTGGAAAACCAGAACGCCTCAGACACGATTTCCCGGTACAATATACAATATTAGGGTCACACAACCTCCACCCAGCTTGGCAAAATATTGGGGCCGCTGCGACCCCAGCTGCGACGCCTCTGCGAATGTAAACACAAACTTGCACCGAGTTTCACACAATGCATAATTATGTCTATATATTTTAACCTCGCCACTAATTCTAGTAGAACCATCCGAAATAATTAAGCACAGGAAATGTCAAACGGGCAGTTCACTTCAAAAGGACAACACACATGTACAATACAACACAATACATTCAGACAAACGGTGTACATGTACATATTTCTCATTGTTGAATACAGGTATGATACGGTGTAACAGGATGGGTGAATTGACATTTCAGTGTAGTTGCTGGTCAGGGTGCAAGGTTCTGATTTAACAACATACATTTGTATCACAATTGAGAAGTCTCTAGTCGTATTGCGGATAATGATACATGTACAGAAAATATGTCATATTTTACGTAAATGACGTTGAAAATTGACAACAAAATTCAGAGCTCATGCGGAATTTAATTCTGCATGAGCTCTGAATTTTGCGTCAACTTTCCACATCATTTACGGAAAATATATCGAAAAAAGACACAAGGGCTGCTTTCAATTAAATACCATTATAGCGGGATTGTGGTCATTTAAATGCCTAACAAAGCTGTGGTCAAATAAGCCGTCTCAGAGAGTGGAGAATGGATATAGAGAAACAATCCACATGTGACCTGGCTTTTCTTGAATGCTCTCGGGAAGCTTAACATGCACAGATATTCTTTTTTAGTCTATTATATAGGATCATAGTTTTAATTCCACTCACTTTGTCTCGCTCAAAGTCAAAATGACAGGCTGTCCCAGCGAGATTCGAACTTGGATCAAGTGTCCGAAGTTGTAAGCTTAAACCACTGTACCACCCTAGATCCCCATTTGAATTAGACGAATGAACTGAAGAAATGCACAAGTGATTGGATGAATAAATGATTGGTTGATTTAGAAGCATAAAATGGTACAGAAGTGGTTTCAAAGTAAATCACAGCCATTTCAACCAATGGTTCTAGCTTCACACACAGCTACATGTAACAAAATGGTGTTACAATCCTATCAACTTACCGAAATGTAGATCAATTGGACAGAACCAGATCAAGAGCTCCAGATAAGCTGCGTATTTGCTTAAATACCCAATTAAAGTTGCCAAAAACCCAATTGAAATAAAAAATGTGTGGTACCTTTATCATGCTGCAGACAACAATAAACAGACCACAAATATAGCATATTTTTCTTATTTTCCATGAAAACACATCTTGGTATTTCATTAGAATTGTCTAATGAAATGCAAAGATATGTTTTCATTTCAAAGCAAACTATTCGATAATTGCTGTCTGTTAATGTGTAAACTGTAGTGTGGTTTTAAATACCCAATTTCTTCAGGAATGATAGAGAGACAATACTCAATTACTAATTCCTTATCTGGAGCCCTGAGATTAATGTCAAGATGAAAGGTGGCGGTAGCGGACATGTGGTACTAACAAGCATATTTAGCAGGAAACATGTACAAGGGCAATCCCATTTCACATGAAACACCACACGGATCAATTGGTTCATTATCCCTCTCATTATTATTCGCCCTGTGCTGTAAACATAAACTGATGTTTGTGTAATTGCACTGTAATTTCTCTAATGATGGAAGACATTTGATCGTAAAGGTCTTTGTGTGCTCATATACCGGAATTACCCAACATCCTGGGAGGCCACCAGGGGTTCAACTGTAGTTTTGCGGAGGTGGAAGAAAGCCATGAAATAAAAAAAAAATTCAGTACGAAATGGCTTTATAATTGTGAACCGTGGATTTCCTATAAAATGGATAAAGGATACTGCAATGCTGTTCACGGCAGTGTGGTTTTTAAGCTAAAGATCAGGATCACGTCTCGTGTACCATACATACATACACAATCAATACCACAGGTTTTATTATGGGCATTTCAAGAGCTTACACAGGGAAAACACAGAAGCATATCATAGAGCGAGGTCACATCAATATACAGTCTAACCAAGTGTTTAGCTTAAACCGTCTATCACTCAGTCTCCATTCACATATGGCGCAAATCAAACACACCAACTACCATACAACTGTCTAACCTCTGTGAACATAAAGCCATGTGCATTTGTTTGATTTCAACTACAGAAATATTGGTAATCGTCAGAGCTCCTGTAAAGGTGCGTAATTTGACCAACTTGGGGTGAAATTTTGTTATTTCTTCATCAAAAATGGCAAGTTGGGAGTGCTTTAGAATCGTCTCATTGAGACGATTCTAAAGCCATTTTTGCCATTTTTGATGGAGAAATAAGAAATTTACCTCCAAATTACGCACCTTAACTGGAGCTCTGAATGGTGTCGTTACCCACACCTACCCATCAGCGCTTCACGGAATCAGCCAATCTGATTGGCTGATTCCATCAATCCATGAGGCACCGACGGGTCGATCCCGGTAATGAAACCATCTCCGCAATATTTTATCAAACCACAATGTCAGAGCTACTAATCACACATATCTATAATGTCAAATGGATTTATTAATTGATTGTGTAATGTCTGCAACATGCTTACGTATATGTACACAGATGAGCAACTGGGTGGAGCCTATCTCTACCGTTTTAGGTCTCGAATTCAGCTTATACTGAATTTGTTAAGTCCAATCTGGTGTTGGGCTTCCTTAACTATTTCACCCCAAAGTAACTGACATGGACCATTTTATGTTAAGCTTGGGACTGTTCCATTATGCTGAAATAAAGGGTCATTTTGTAAAAAGATATCCACAAATGGTGCAGATCTTGACGCGACGGCTAGTTACAAGCCGGCCCATCACAATCTACACATGATTGTGAATAAAGAAATGTTGAATGGGTTAACACACCCAAACAATCCCATTAGCTGTTCAGTCAATTTTGAAAGAAACTAGTTATTTCAGCCTATTCTGAAGCAGAAGCAGCTCTGCCTGGTTTCTGATTGGTGCATTTTTCCATGAAATTGAACTGGTCAGCTAAAATGGGGTCCAAGTCCTTTTTGAGAATTGGCCTCTTTCCTTCACGAATGCCTTCAATTACGATGTGCTTGATTTTAAAGTTATTTTTATGTGTGTTTTTATTTCTGCTATGGTGCTTGAAATTTTCGACTCCACGGATGAAGAGGGTAATGTTTGCAAACAGGGTGGATAGAAATGCAGATGAATCAAATTTTAACAAGCCAGCTCGTCACGAGTAATAATTGAAAATGAAGAACTCATGCCATGTAATTATGGGTGAATGGGTTCCGATATTGTTGGTACAAGATTATGGGATAAAATGATTGTACCAAATAAATAAATGATCCGACAAAACGGGCTTATTCTACCTCAATCCAGTGTAGATTCTGATTGGTTGGTCGGTGCATTCGTGCAGCCTGTTTACGCGGCCAACATGTGATTTTTTACCTAAGAAAGATGTGCAATTTCTCACTAAAAATATTTACAAAATTCAGTATATTTTCCGTAAATGATATTGCAAGCGGACAAAATGTTCAGAGCAAATACGGAATAGGAATTCTGCATTTTGCTATGAAAATATCGTCAACTTTCGACATCTTTTACAGAAACTATCACAGTTTCTGCAAATATTTTTCATGAAAATTCGCACATCTTCTTAGGTACAAAATCAAATGGCTTGTATCATTTTGTCGTGTGGTGGCAAGTTATGCTGACTGAACGGCAAACAGTGAAGACCCGAATCAGACTAATCTTATTTATAAATAAGTTACAAAACTTGGAAAATAACCACTAACTTCCCTTATGGGCATCCTTGACCTTAGAATTGACGGAATTTGTCGGATTGACTATAGGAATGAATGGCCATTTTGTGGAATTTATCGGGGTATAAACTTGGAAAAGTCGCGGGAATACTGGACGAAGGCCGGAAGGCCTCGTCCAGTATTCCCGCGACTTTTCCAAGTTTATATCCCCAATAAATTCAACAAAAAGGCCATTCATTCCTTATAATTCCAGCATTTGAAATAAATTCATCAAGAAAATGTGTTTATTTTCCGTTTTCTTAAGAATTATTTTAACTGCGCCTCACGGTTACGGAAAGTAGTTTGGCGTGGGAGTTTACTGGGATATAAATTTTGGACAGAGACTTGCTACGGGCCAATCAAATGTTAGGGAATAGTGTAAATATTTTTGTGCTGGAATTATTGTTGCTTAAATTATGTTAGCCTTTCAACATGACAGACCTCTTTTGTGATGTTTGCCAACAGTGTAGATCCAGACGAGCCGGCTTGTAACGAGCCATCTCATCAGGATCTGCACTTTTTGTAAGCAATTATCATATTGTTTGGGGGAAAAAACACCCCCTTTTTATAAATGGACTAGTCTGAAAATCATTTTGTGATTATTGGATTGGTCGGAAAATTAGCATATCAAAACGTCGATTCAGTTATTTAGGGTTGAAATGGTTAACGTCTAAGAGACAAAATCCCCCAAAGTCCAACACCGATGGTGATCTGGAAGATATTCTAAGGAAAGAATTCGTGATTTTCCAAGTTAGGCAACCAATTCAAGATAGGTCTTTTCTAGACACACATACACAGCCTACTTCATGCATCAGCCTGGTCCATACTGGGAGCTACCCCCGGGGGTGGGGGGATGTCGGACACAGACAGGCCGAGACCAGAATCCTGCGGTGGCAATGGTAACCTCTCACCCTCACCCTCACCCTCCATTCCCTCTGCCTCAGCCTCATTCTCAGCCGCCTTCCTCACCTCTTCCATCCCCGCCATTCGTAACATCTTACTCGCGATGCTCAACTCTGCAAACATATCAGGTTCATCTTTAATTTCTATTTCTGTGTCCTTAGATCCTACAAACTCCTCTTCTACCTCGTCCTCCATTGGTTCCCAAACCTTCTCCCGTTTTTCTACTTTATCGCCTTTAGATTTCCGCCGCGATTTCGAACCGTGTCTGCGAGAGCGTTCATCGTCACTGTGGTTCTTACTACGATGCTTGTCAATTTTGTCCGATCTACTCTTGCGAGACCTACGCCGCTCTCCACTGTGCGACCTTGACCTACGCCTCTGTCGACTACGTGATCTTGACCTGCGTCGATCTCGGCTACGTGACCGAGACCTGCGTCGATCACGACTGCGTGACCGAGACTTGCGCTTATCTCGGCTGTGTGATCCAGACTTGCGTTTCTCGGGACTGTGTGACAGAGACTTTCGTTTTTCTCTACTACGCGACCCAGATTTTTGTCTATCGCGGCTACGCGACCCAGATTTTTGTCTATCACGGCTACGCGACCCAGATTTTTGTCTATCACGGCTACGCGACCCAGATTTTTGTCTATCACGGCTATGCGACCCAGATTTTTGTCTATCCCTACTACGCGACACAGATTTTTGCTTGTCCTGGCTATGCGACCTAGACTTTTGTTTATCCCGGCTACGCGACCTAGACTTTTGTCTATCCTGACTATCTGACCCAGATTTCAGTCTATCGTGACTACGTGACCCAGACTTGCGTCTCTCTTGACTATGTTTCCCATCAGACTTGCGTCTCTCCCGATTCTGCGACCCAGACCTATCTTTATCTCCACTCCGTGACTCAGACATTTGGCGCTCCCGAATTGCGTGTGATTTTTCGTTCGATTTTTCATGAATAGGCGACTTCGACCGATCCCTTTCCTTATCTAACTTATCTGTATCTACAACCTTTAACTTTTCCGTGCCATCCCTACTCTCCCTTCGTTTGTCGCGATCCCTATCCCTACCTTTATCCTCCTGACCATGTTCCTCGTCGCTATTCCCCGTATCCCTGTGATCCCGCCCCCCACTCTCCCTCCGCCCCCTCCCCTCCTTATCCCGCCCACGTTCCATATCCCTCTCCTGTCTCCGTTTATCGCGCAACTCGCGTTCCTTATCCCTCAATTCGCGCTCCAACGTGACTTCATCCATATCCTCGACAGAGAGTTTGCGCTCGGAGTTCTCCTTATCATCGCTGACCCCGTCCCCCTGCCCCGCCTCCCCGGAGAGAGCGCGGAACCTGGCACCCCCGCCAGCCCCACCACCCTCCCCGCCCGACTCGTCACCCTCATCTCCTCTGCCATCATCGTCGTCGCCTGCCCCATCGTCACCCTCGGCCAGCTCAGTGACGTTCCCTGCGGACATCATCACAGCTATCTCCTCCTCCAACTTCTGTCGGCGGCTCTCGATCATGTCTGAAAATGAATCTTGTATGGAAATTCTCAGCATGAACACACTGTTTTGTTAAGCTACCAGGTCACCAAAGTTTGGCCCCTACCCCAATGCTAGGTGTCATTTTTGTCATATCGTAAAATATCTATTTGAAAATATCTAGTGATATAAAATTTGAGATTGAAAATTCCATATGGACTTCATATTGTGTTCATTTCCGATGGGTTTCACTGCAATTTATCACAAATGTGGCTGTAACGGGAGAAATGGGGCATATGGGTTTTGTGACCAGTGTAGATCCAGATCTCCATCAATGAAATACCTGTCATATGTCTAACAAGCAATACAGATCGTTATCAGACTACAGGAGTGTGCTATTTGATCAGGGGCTACACTGATCACAAATCGCATACGCCACATTTCACAACCACAAATGGTAAAGTCTGCTCGCGTTTGCAAAACATAAACATAACAAGAACTGGCATCGGTAAACGAAGCAAATCCCCTCGCTGGCAGCCTTGATAATAAAACAAACAACATTTTTGCCTCACAAACAAGGGGATAACTATTATGCTACTCATCTAGCCGAATTACAGTGGAATCTCGCTAAACCGGACACCCTGGGGACATCCCATGGTGTCCGGTTTAGAGCGTTTCCACTGTACAGCAACTTACCATTGACGGCCTTCTTGGAATCTTGGAACTTTTTACTGGAGTCTGGAGTGAGTTCTTTCGGCAGATAGAAGATGTGAGGCCGAGCTTTGGTGCGGATAAATTTCTCGAGTTTTCTCGTCTCTGCCTCCCAGTTCTCATGCTGAGGACAATCAACAAGGTGTTATATTTACAGTACAGGGGTAGATTCAGGATTCGGGTGTAGAGTGTGCTGTGGATTCTTGACCCTCTCAAAACTACAGCCCTCTGTATCGTAGAAAATTGCTCCCTCGCTGCGATACTCTCCCCTTAGATAACCATATCGTAGGCAACTCTTGTAGCTACCTATATCGGTGTTTGCAAACAGTGTAGATCCAGATGAGCCGGCTCATAATGAGCCGGCTCATCAGGACCTGCACTGTTAGCAAGTAATATTCATATTTGTTTAGAGAAAAAAAAACAACACACACTTCTTATAAATGGGCTAGTCATTTTGTGATGATTGGATTGGTCCTTAAATTAACATATCACAGTCCATTTCAGTTATTTAGGCAGTTGGTGTTTTAATGGCCTATCGACAGCTAAGGTCATTTAAGGCCGGGCCAACGGGTTCGATCCCGTATTTAACCTGCTGCATTGGGGAAAAAATCCCAAAATCAGAACGGAATATTTGCAGAAAAAAAAAAATATATTCATTATTCAGCCATGTTATTAGAATACCCTGACCTGATGCTAGGTCCATACCACACCAAAGCCACTTGGCCCCTTCCCCTAAAAGTAATAGGATTACAAATAATCATATTACTCATATAATGGGTATAGCCAGATTCAACTCTCACATACAAGAAAGCCAAAGACGTACATGAGGGCCAAACCAGATCTCCTGGTCGGGATTCCAGTAAGGATGAAACTCAATTGTTAAATTACCCATCGCATGCTCCCACCTGCCACCCACCCAGTTAGTGTTGAAAGGGTTAATGTAAATGGGACTTGCATACTGCAGGTTGAATAGTCCCAGTGGGGCATTAGATGCTAATTCATTGCAGTCTGTTTATTCGTTGTAAGTGAGGCGAGTTTGCTCCCTGGGACAATTTGGAAAATCACAAAATGACGAATGTGTATTTTGTGTGTATTTAAAGTCAAAACTCTTCAAATTTATAGGAGGTACCTGCAATCAGAAAGCCTCGGAATTCCCAACCTTGCCTAATAAACTTGATATCAAAAGAAACTAGTCTGGTATTCTCCATATATAGGCAATTGTCGAATTGGGATATAAAATAGTGGCAGATTACAGATGGGGTTGTAGCGAGTGGTTGTTTGTGGAGGTTTCATTAATTGCTACAATCAATGTAACAACACACGATTCACAATTATTGATTGGGCTTTTGCATCTGTTCAACAGCAAGGTCATATATGGTGGGAGTGGAGGACGAGAAACTAAAATCAGCACTAAATTTACAATAATAATTTTCATCACTAAATTACAGTGTCATAAGTCTCCAGGCATCCTGACAGCACCGGATCAGGTGTGAATCCCTGTAAGACTCACCATTCAAATATGAATACCATAATAATAACCCTAAATATTCGGACACAATTTGTTCTGGGAAACACATATATATATATATATGCGGTGGGTGTTCAACAACAAAGAGTATCGGAATATTTATGGTTGTACTTGTTTATCACAATAACAATGTATTTGGATACAATTTGTTTTGGGAAACCCCTATAAAATTCCAAAACAAACTGTGTCCAAATACTTATGGTTATTACGGTATATATACTTTCCCACAATGTATAGTGTCCAAATAGTTATGGCTAGTATTATTGTATTGGTTTATCACAATAACAATGTATTTGGATACAATTTGTTTTGGGAAACCGCTATTATTATAGGGGTTTCCCAAAACAAATGTGTCCAAATATGTAAGGTTATTACGGTACATACATTCTGCACCATCTCCATTTTCTGCTCCAGTAGTCGGATCTTCATCTGTTTCTGTCGCCGAGCCAGGAACAGCTGGCGACGTTCCTTCAATATCTCGTCTTTCTCCTGCTTAAACTTCTCCTCCAACTTTCTGTCTATCTCCTTTCTCTGGGCCTCCTGCAATACAAAAGTTATTTTTTTGTGAATTCTTTTTTTTTTTCATCATAAACACATAAACATGTTCAATATGTGCATAAGACGCGTCACGGTGTGTAAAGTTTCAGATTGATGGACAGAAAGCTGTCAGAGGAGTTGATAACACAAACTCTATACCCTATACAGGATTGCATGCAAAAGTGCAGAAAATGGCTGTATTTATGAAAAAATCAGTTGTTTTGTCTTAAAAACACAAAGGTGCACATGTTCAATATATGTAGAAGATGTGCGTAAAGTTTTGGATTGATTGACAGACAGCTGTCAGAGGAGTTGATTACACAAACTCTACATAATTCCAGAGTACATGATGAAATTTTTGAGCATGTTCTCTAAATGTTGAATAACAATCAGTAAGTTTGAGTGGCAGAGGTTACAATCACAGTGCCCTACAACTAACACGCGATTAGAGAGTGATAAAATGTTTTATATTCACAGAAGCCTGTCAATGTACCTTGTCCTTCGAGTCTTTGGCATCATCTTTGAATTTCTGAAGGGTGCCCAACAGTAGGCCAAACATTCTGCGGTTTCTGAAAAGAAAAAGAAATCACAAATTGACAATATGGACCTTAGGATGACTGTAGTCTGATCATCCTGCTCATATGTAATGTGGCTGTGACCGGAGAAATGGAGCCATTAAATGAGTTTCAGAAAAGTGTAACTCATAATATTATAGTGCATACCAGCAGCAGGATAAGTAACACATGGTTGTTAGAAAACAGGTATTTCACTGACTGAATGGCGAACAGTGCAGGGGGCCGGTTCACTAAACTTTGCACAACTAAAATGTTTGTAAGTCCAAATTTAGGATCGTCTGGAAATTTCAATTGATGGATTTACATTTATTGAGCATAGGCTGCATATGCAGCCTATGCTCAATAAATGTAAATCCAAAAACCGTTTTCAAGAAAACATTGTTAATGTGAAATTTACATAATTTTGCACTTCAGATCCTGATCTACACAGGCTGATCTGAATCTACATGGGTCCATTATAATGACATAAGCCCTGTTTCTCCAATCAAAGACACAAACATCCATTAAGAGGGGTAGAAACGTATGTCAGAATTGGAAACAGTGTATAGACATTGATAATACTGATGTTTAAGCATTTCACTATTATTTGCCTCTGATGAAAATGTCTGTTCATGATTTGCAAAGCACACAAGAATCTGTTTGTTAACCCTTTCAACACTACAGTCCTCTATAGTGGTGTTTGCAAACAGTGTACATCCATTTTCATAATTATTTTTTTTACAAAAAAGACCCCCCCCCCCACCCTAGTCTGAAAATCCTTTTGTAATGATTGGATTGATCGGAATTATTTAAGGGTGAAAGGGTTAAATTACCATAATTAAAGTGGAACTCGCTGAAGGTGTTTTCTACATACAATGAGTGGAATTAAAATTACAAATTATGGAAATGTGTCTTTAAATGGAGAAATGGGGCTTATGGGATTTGTGACCAGTGTAGCTCAAATAGCATACTCCTGTAGTCTGATAATGATCTATATTGCTTGACAGAAACACTACGGGTGTTCTATTGATGGAATGGCGAACGGTGCAGATCCTGATCAGACTGTGTGGATGCATGCGCTTATCTGGATCAACCCTGGTCGCGATTTCTCCAGCCACACATATTGTTCCGAGTACATACCTCTACATTGCATTACATTAGAGTTATGACAAAGTAGTATTTCCAAATTTGCGTTTTAAGCTAGCTTGAAATTAGGGTGTGTTTTTATACGCATGATCCGTCAATAGTTCTCTGTCATAATGTATAAAACTGATATACATGTACATGTGACCAGAGCTCCAGATAAGCTGCGTATTTGCTTAAATACCCAATTAAAATTGCCAAAAACCAATAAAAAAAATTGTGGTACCTTTACCATGCTGCAGTAAACAACTAGATAGGTCAGAAAGCGAGGCTTACAGAATACCCCCCCGCGTGGGCCCAGGTACCCCTAAATATGTAAAAAAAAAAAATCCAAGTGTGTGGGCTTGTGACCTTGACTCTGGGCTTAACCGGAGCGGCATGAATGTGAATTTGTCACAGAGTGGTAGAGGTCCATTGGAGCAATGCGTGTGTGAAATGTGAAGCAGATCCGAGCAAGGAAATAGAAGTTATAACTGATTTCTCTGATCTTGTGATCTGTGATCTTGACCTCGAGATCAGCAGGGATTTATCACAGCATGATAGTAGAGCCTTAGAGGAATGCATACATGAAATATTAAGAATTTTTGATGTAAGAAATGGAAGTTATAACATATTTCTCCGATGTTAAGTTTTGTAAAGAGACCAAGTATTTGACCTTGAACTTGGGATCAGCGGGGGTTGGACGGTCGTGGATTTGGCACAGCATGGTAGTAGAGTCTTACAGGAATGCATGTGTGAAATATTAAGCATTTTGGATGAAGGTAATAGAAGTTATAACAATATTTCTCTGATGTTAAGTTTTGTAAAGGGACTAAGTATTTGACCTTGACCTTGGAATCAGCGGGGGTTGTACGGTCGTGGATTTGGCACAGCATGGTAGTAGAGCCTTACAGGAATGCATGTGTGAGATATTAAGCATCTTAGATGAAGCAAATAGAAGTTATAACAATATTTCTCTGATGTTAAGTTTACGGACGCACGTACGCACACACGGATAACCGGACTCCAGTATACCCCCCCACCACAACTTGTTGCGGGGGGTATAAATATTAAGCATTTTAGTTGAAGGAAATAGAAGTTATAACATTATTTCTCTGATGTCGTGGACTTGGCACAGCATGGTCGTAGAGCCTTACAGGAAAGCATGTGTGAAATGTTAAGCATTTTAGATGAAGTTATAACAATATTTCTCTGCTGTTAAGTTTACTGACGCACGGACGCACGCACAACCTGACTTCAGTATACCCCACCCCCCCCATAACTCGTTGCGGGGGGTACAATAAAGAGACCATAAATATAGCATATATTTCTAATTTCCATGAAAACACATCTTGGTATTTCATTAGAATGCCAAGACATATTTTCATTTCGAAACAAACTAATCAATAATTGCCGTCTGTTGAAGTGTAAACAGTAGTGTGGTTTTATTTTACCCAATTTGAATTTTGAAATACACAATTGCTTCAGAAAGGATGGTGTGACAATAATCAATTACTAATTCGTTATCTGGAGCCCTGTGTGACACAAGTAATAATTCATAAAAGTGAATGGGTTTAACGTCCCAGCAACAGCAGTGTTCTGCCATCAAAATCGGAGACGTGGATGGGGCCAATGACCCCATGGGTAAAGAAAAGTGGGGACATTTTCAAAAATGATGGGGTCACACATGGTATTTTGAAGAAAAACACTTTGATACCTTCGATTTGATATAGACATGACCACATTCGGTCAAAAATAAAATTTGACCCCAATTTGACCCCACAGGCCACGCCCATTTTTGACCCCGGGGTCACCATTTTAACAACTTTGAAAGAGCATTGTACATCGATCATTCCTACCAAGTTTCGTTGATGAAAAGTTTATGAGAAGAAGATTTTTGAAGAATTTACGCTATTTTTAGACGGCGGCCATCTTGGATTAGCGATGACCTCCATTTTAACAAATCTGAAAATGCTTCACCCATGTACCATAACTTTTAAGTTCGGCTACCATAGGCAAAGCGGTTCATGTGAAGAAGAATTTTGAAATCTCTAATAAAAGAACGACCTTTTGATCTTTCGGCGGCCATCTTGGATAACATAACGATCCGATTTCAACAAAGAATGCACCAGATTGATCGACTCGTTGATACCTTCAATTTGATATATGACATGACCATATTTGGTCAAAAATAAAATTTGACCCCAAGGGCCACGCCCATTTTTGACCCCGGGGTCACCATTTTAACAACTTTGAAAGAGCATTGTACATCGATCATTCCTACCAAGTTTTGTTGAAATCCGGTTGGCGGTTTTTGAAGAATTTGTGAAGATTTTTGAAGAATTTGTGCTATTTTTAGACGGTGGCCATCTTGGATTACGTAATGACGTCATTTTAACAATTTTGTAATCCCCCTACCTAAGGACAATGACCATGAAGTTTGGTGACTATAGGCCCAATGGTTATCGAGGAGTAGACGTTTGAAAATGTTCACGGACG
Source organism: Conchocele bisecta (assembly GCA_029237695.1). Lineage (NCBI taxonomy): Eukaryota > Metazoa > Mollusca > Bivalvia > Lucinida > Thyasiridae > Conchocele > Conchocele bisecta. The sequence continues at coordinate 60,154,969 of CM055269.1, forward strand.
ACGGACACATTGCGGTAACAATACAGAGCTGCTGTCGGTCACATGAGGAACATGGAGAGAAAAAGGGGCTATTTTCAGGAACACCACATATGTTTTCCGGAACACAAATCAGTACTCACTTATATGCATAAAGTAAATTTTACAGCCTTGTCTCGGCCACCATGACAAACCGAAACATAACAATTACACTGCTTGCAAGACGCAAATTCATCACCGCGCTTTGACAGGACTAAATTGGGCATTGTCTCGCTGTAATAAGTGATAAACATCTGTGTTCTCTTAACTTCTTTCGATAAAAAAGACCCAAATTCGTTGGCTGCGCGCTTTGGGGCAGACATTTTATGAATGTACGTGATGAATAAATAAATATCAATGAACGCTTGAAACTACTATCACTACACAGGTCTCACGGGACAGTGGGCAGCTAGCTTTAAAAAGGGGGTGGAAGATTTTCTATATACTTCACTACCGACCCTGTAAGTTATACCAGTGTGTCTAGAAAAATAGGTTTATGGATATTTCTTGACTTAGGGAGGCTTGACTAGTTGTATTTTTTCGAGTATTTCATAATTCTACGAAACTGAATGCTAGCTCCGGTTGATTTTGACATCTTGGAAAAATGTCGCCTGCTATGCTGTCTCACCGGTACGGTTTCGCGTCAGAATTTAAGGTATTTTTCGGGCATTTGTAGCGAAAATTTGAGCTGGTTATGACCCCGCTTTGAAATCATTTTCAGAAAATGGTGTGGTGTTACAAGTGATAGAACAAGACATAATAAAGTATCTGTGCCTCATATTTTCATGAAAACAATTCCGATAAATTCAGTCGTGTTGAAATTTCTGGCCAAAAATAGGTGGGTGGGGTAACTTTGTAAAAAATTAATTGAACACATCTGATGCGGTTACTGAATTTTTATTGTGGCGCGCGATTTGTACTTCATTTGCGAGTATTTTTCAATACTTGTCGCAAGAGCCTCCTTAACTGATTGTGAGAGGCGGTGATTTTTATAAGTCACCCGCCGCCCTCAGAAAAGCAGTAAATTTTGGCTATTTTGAACCGTCCCGTGATACCACAACAAGAATCAAAATGGTAAGCGTCTAGGCGAGTATGATTACGGGTAAATAAAAAAATAGGATTTATTGGCAGAATTGTGAAACAAAATTATTATTTCCAGATATTCCCGCGCTGATTTTTTTAAAAATCGTACTTTTTAATTGTTGTCCGTACTTCCGTATTTCTAACGTATTTTCCGGAACAAATACGGAAAAATCGGAACAGTTGGCAGCTCTGACAATAGCTCACATGAGCTTCGCTCAGGTCAGCTAAAAATACCTCTACACACACGTTTCCTGAATAAATTGGCATGTTTACCATGGAGTGACTGCTGTTCCTCATGGGGAGGTGACCGAAGTAATTTGCTATTACAGACTTTATTAGGTGAGTTTTGTTATGATAATATTTTTATCTCATATTGTTGCCTTAGTGTTGCCGGATTACTGCAATATCTTGGAGCGCAAAACGGAAATGTTAATGCGCAAATCTTTACCATTGACTGTGGTGTAGCGGTATAGCGCAAACTATCGCATATAAAGTAGAAAACGGGCAGCTACCACAAATATTACCTGGCCTGTCCCCTCCGGTCCTTCGCCTGTTCCTCCATGGACGCCTGTCGACTTCGACCCTCCTTCGGGGTAGCCACCACCGACGACTGGAGAGCGGGCTGAAATACAGAGAAACAGAGCTCCAGATAAGTTTTGTATTTAAAGAGTATTATACCCCCCAGATTTCATATTCATGCATATTTTACTTTTACAAATCATAATGTATTATTGATTTTCTTCCTTTAATATCAAATAAGGAACAAATTTCAAAATTCACTTATTTGAGCTGCAAAAAGCAAACGCAGCCCAAATAAGTAAATTTTCAACTACATAATTTGACAAGAGTTGTCAGAAGACAACAAAGCTCGCATGTTGGCGGCCTTCACTCAAACTTGGCACAGTTGTATAAAAAACATGAATAGACCTTGACATTGGGGTCAGTGGTGGAAGGTGGGTCGTGGATTTGCTATAGCATGATATACCATATTAAGATGAATGTATGTATGAAATATCAATGACCTCCCTGAAAATAGAAGTTATACAAAATTTAACCCAACGTTAAGTTTATGAACGCACAAGTTGGTGATTTTCTACAGCATGATAGCTATTCACATGAGAAATGCATGTATGAATGTGCTAAGTTTGTGAACTTGACCTTGGGGAAAGGGGTGGGGGTGTCATGGATAAGCTGTAGAGGATCATCAGATGAATGCATGTATGAAATATCGAGGCGGTCCATGAAAGCAAACAGATATTATAAGACATTTACCCCAACATTAAGTTAATGAATGTGCTAAGTTTGTGACCTTGACCTTGGGGAAAGAGGTGGGTCATGGATTTGCTATAGCACGATAGAGTATCATCAGATGAATGCATATATGAAATATGAAGGCGTTCCCTGTAATTAAACAGAAGTTACACAACATTTACCCCAACGTTAAGTTTATGAACATGCTAAGTTTGTGACCTTGAACTTGGGGTAAGGGTTGGGTGGTGGGTGGGTCGTGGATTTGCTACAGCATGATAGAGGGTCATCTGAGGAATGCATGTATGAAATATCAAGGCGTTCCATGAAAGGAAACAGATGTTATAAGACATTTACCCCAACGTTAAGTTTATGAATGTGCTAAGTTTGTGACCCTGACATATTTCTCTGATGTTAAGTTTTGTAAAGAGACTAAGTATGTCACCTTGACCTTGGGATCAGCGAGGGTTGGACAGCCGTAGATTTGTCACAGCATGATAGTACAACCTTAGTGGAATGCTAAAGTGAAATATTAAGAATTTTCAATGTAGGAAATAGAAGTTATAACATATTTCTCGGATGTTAAGTTTTGTAAAGATACCAAGTATTTGACCTTGACCTTGGGATCAGCGGGGGTTGGACGGTCATGGAGTTGGCACAGCATGGTAGTAGACTTACAGGAATGCATGTGTGAAATATTAAGCATCTTAGATGAAGGAAATAGAAGTTATAACATATTTATCTGATGTTAAGTTTTGTAAAGAGACCAAGTATTTGACCTTGAGCTTGGGATCAGCGGCGCTTGAACGGTCATGGATTTGGCACAGCATGATAGTAGAGCCTTACAGGAATGCATGTGTGAAATATTAAGCATTTTAGATGAAGGAAATAGAAGTTATAACAATATTTCTCTGATGTTAAGTTTAGTGACGGACGGACGCACAGACTGGATGGACCACCTGACTCCAGTATACCCCCCCCCCCCCCCCACAACTGGGGACTAAGAATTAGTTATCAGTAATTTGACCGTAACAAGTGTAGACTGTATGAGACCAGCCATGTGAATGTGTACCACGAAGATGTGCGGTTTATCATGAAAAATATTTACAAAATTTACGATATTTTCTGTAAATGATGTCAAAAGTTTAAAGCAAATGCGGAATAGAATTCCGTAAATTCCGCATTTGCTATGAAAATTTTGTCAACTTGTTTTGACCTGCATACATTACCGGTCCCAGTTCACAGTACCTGGTCTTGTAATCGGGTACCAGTATGTTATTGTTTTGTATTTCCAGTGAAAAACAACAACAAAAAAATAAAATTGAAACAAAATTGGGTTTTAAATCGGCAGTAACCATAATTCGGCCAGAAAATTAAGTCACCGAGGGCGAAATGTAAGTGCCACGGACAGAATTATAGTGCTGCAGCACACTGACAACTGAAACTAGATTAGACAATAAGCGAGGCTTACGGAATATTCCCCACGTGGGCCCAGGTACCCCTAAACATGTAAAAACAAGAAACGAGGCAAAGCCACGAAGGCCAGGTTTTTTCCAAGCATAGACACTTGGATAACATAATTATACCCACTTTTTGTAGACTAGATGGCTGTGGCCTGCATGTCGCGCCTGGGGGCGAGGCATGGACAGTAAAAAAATAGATATAGTAGATGGAAAAACTTTAACCGGACACACGGACGTACGGACGTATGCCAAAATGCCGACGATATCGCGCTTTCCGCAAGCGGGCGCGACAATGATGATAAACACCCATGTGAAGTATCAAGGTAATGGGTGAAGCAGTTGCAGAGATATAGTACACAAAAAAACTTTAACAAAAACATTCAAAGTAATTTGACCTTGACATTGGGCATAGGGGCCGCACGGTTGGGGGGTAGAATGAAAATATGGATGATGATAAACACCCATGTGAAATTTCAAGGTAATGGGCGAAGCAGTTGCAGAGATATAGTATAACGAAAAACTTTTAACCAAAAAACTTTAACCAGACGTACGTTAAAAAGTTAACGTTGAAAATGGCTAAGTCAATTACGTAGAAATAATAGGTAAAGGTAAAAAAATGGTCACATGTTGGATAGTTGTATGTGGTAGGCACCCCTTGGTTATGAAGCTGTGAAAGTGTGGTGGTCCTAGGTGGTACAGTACCAAAGAAATGGACTTAAACACGAAAAGTTAACATTGTAAACGCGAAAACTTAACATTGAAAATGGCTAAGTCGACTGCGCGGAAAAAATGGGTCAAGTTCCAAAAAAGGTAACATGTTGGATAGTGATATGTGGTGGGCACCCCTTGATTATGAAGCTGTGAAAGTTTGGTGGTCCTAGGTGGTACAGTAACAAAGAAATGGACTCAAACACGAAAACTTAACATTGATTGTGGACGCCGCCCGCCGCCCACCCGCACGCCCGGTTTTCGCCAATCCAAATCCAATAGCCTGGATTTTTTCCAAAAAACCTGGCTAAGAAATCAAAGTGTGTGGGCTTGTGACCTTGACTCTGGGCTTAGCGGGGGTGGCACAAAAGTGAATTTGTCAAAGGGTGGTAGAGGTCCATTGGAGCAATGTGTGTGTGAAATGTGAAACAGATCCGAGCCAGGCAATAGAAGTTATAACCAATTTCTCTGATGATAAGTTTTGTAAAGAGACTAAGTATGTGACCTTGACCTCGAGATCAGCGGGCATTTGTCACAGCATGATAGTAGAGCCTTAGAGGAATGCATGCATGAAATATTAAGAACTTTCTATGAAAGAAATAGAAGTTATAACATATTTCTCTGATGTTAAATTTTGTAAAAGAGATATTAAGCATTTTAGATGAAGGAAATAGAAGTTATAATATATTTCTCTGATGTTAAGTTTAGTGACGGACAGACGCACAGACAACATGACTCCAGAATACTCGTTGCAGGGGGTATAATTCTAGCGCCGTGACACTGACAACTGGAATATAAGCGCCGCGACACACTGACTTGAATTATAGGGTCGTGGTCCCGGCTGGGGAAAGGCCTGGTGGTGAGGATGGGTGGGGTGGTGTGGATGGGTGTGGTGGTGTGTATTGGTGGGGTGGTGTCAATTGGTTGGGGGGTGGAGTAATGGTGTACCCTGTGTGGAAGGTCTTCCTCGTCCCCGCTGTCCTGTCTCGCCGTCCGCCGACCTCCGCCCGGGCGTGGCCCAAGTCTGTCAACACGCAAACATTGAACGGTATTTTCTACGATTTATATCAAATTCAGCACTGGAATATTTGACTGTGACTGGAGAATGGGGCTTGTGGGACTTGTGATCAGTGTCGCTCCTGATCAAATAGCACACACTCCTGTAGCCTGATAACGATCTATATTGCTTGTTAGAAGCATGACAAGGGTTTCATTAATGGAATGGCGAACAATGCAAATCACGATCAGACTGCGGATGCACAGGCTGATCTGGATCTACAGTGGTCGCAAAACCCATAAGCCCCATTTTTCCAGTCACTGCTACATTTGATCACACACAGAAAATAAACCAAACATTAAATTGAAGCAACGTATAACAAAATAGCAAACACCAGACGTAACTTCTTCAGAAGCTTTCATTGAGCAATTGGTATTGGGATCAGACGGAGCAAAAATGCTGCTACATGTACATCTGGGTCTACACTAGTAACAAGGTTGATTAGCCTCCACAAAAAAAATCTGGAGAACTGGGGGCTGTTTCACTAAACTTTGTACGACTAAAATGTTCGTAAGTGCAAATTTAGGATCGTCTGGAAATGTTTTTTACAATTGATGTACACATGTATTTACATGTAGTGAGCATAGGCTGCATGTGCAGCCTATGCTCAATAAATGTAAATCCAATTATTGTTTACAAGAAAACATTGTTAATGCGAAATTTACAGACTATTAAAATGTTGAACTTCTACACAATGTGCAATGTGCTGTCCCATCTGCAGTTGCGGCCACAACACCAATCGGGCACAACAATTGCTAAAGTTGGAGGCTTATGCACCCATAACTAGTTAACCCAATGAAATTTTGTAGCACATTTTTCACAATATCATTTTTTTTTAGACTGTTAGAAAACCCGTTTTCTGTCATATGAAGTACATTCATCTCTGCACCTGTGCTACAAAGTTCAATGGGGTTTACTAGTTATGGACTATGATTTCACAAGCCTCACATTTTAGCAATTGGTGTGTTCGACTGTTGCTATGGCAACAAATGCAGACAGGACAGCACATTCTACAGTGTGATATACATGTATGTAACAGTAAACACATTCCATAACAGATATCAAGTTTTATTAAGCATTTCATGCGAAGTGTATGGTGTGACTACAGGTATTCATATGAACAATCTCAAGACCCAGACCAGCATGCACATCCAGGCTCTACCCTGTTCACTATATATGAACCAACTATGCTTCTAACTAGACATTATGTTTGTAAAACATGGATATGCCCCATGACATACTGGAGTCTAACTAGAGATTGTGTGTAAAAAAAGTCATTTGAGAAAGTATAACAAACTGTTTGACGAAAGAAAATGGCTAAGTGTTTCAGCACAATTTTGAAGGTCACAAAGGTCAAGGTCAAGCCAATGGTGGTGTGATTGTGTCACACATGTTCAGATGAATGAATTTTCCAAATATTAAAGAAATCTTTCAAGTAATATTGAAGATATTACATGATGTAGAAACTCTTACAAACTTTTTGACGTACCAAAGTGTTTCAGCGATATTGCGAGGGTGACAAAGGTCAAGGTCGTGTTAATGGTGGCGCGAGTGTGTGACAATTGATCAAGTGATTCAAGTGTCCAAGTATTGAAGCAATCCTTCGCATAATGTTGAAGATATTACATGTTGGAGAAACTCTTACAAACTTTTTGGAGTACCAAAATGGCTAAGTGTTTCAGCAACATTTCGAAGATGACAAAGGTCAGGTCGTGTTAATGGTGACGCACCGTCGGACCTAGAGTCGTCGGCCACGAACAAATTCAGCCCAAGTCAACACGTGTCAATCATGCGCTTCACACCGCATTTCTGCCTCGCAATAACTGATCAAGTTACCCACCTCACCTCTTATCATGCTTAGTAGGTAGGATCAATGTGACATTGATTAATTAAGGTTTAAGTGAATCCCTTTAACATGTTTGTGCAACTTTTACCACATTTGAGCGGCGGCCTTTTTAATTTCTATAGATGTGTGAAAACTTACCGGAGATAATCTCGCTGATTCAGACTTGGTGGGTGCCGGGCGCCTAATTTTCACATCGACTTATCAGAATTCAAATGTGCAGGAAACTAGTACATCGGGACTCGATTTTCACCTCGACTAAACCGAAATATTGACATTTCCGATATCGATTTATTAGGAGTAAAATACATGATCTATGTAGAGAATTCGGCAGGGACCTCAGACATATATCGAGATAGGCAGCTATATCGAGGTAAGCGATATCGATAATCAGCTGTACATCATTGGGGAGGATTGTAACTAATAATGTTGATATTAGTTGTAGTCCAACAACCTATTTGTAGTGAGCAACATTTGAGTCATTTCTTATTAACCCATTACATTCGGAAAGCACCTTTACTTATTTTTTATTTTTGTTATTCATCAATGAAAGTATGTGTTGTGACCACGATGAGACGGTTGAAATGGTGGTCGTGACATATACTTCTAACTTCTAGAAGTTCTAAGCACATGGAACGAAAATAGTCAGGATTTTCGACAAACAAAATGGTGTTTATCCAGTATGATATGGGTTAACCCTTTCAACACCACAGGCCTGTATAGTGGTATTGGCAAACAGTGTAGATCCAGATGAGCTGGCTCGTCACGCATCAGGATCTACACTTTTTGCAAGTAATTTTCACTTTTTTGAGAACAAAAACACACCCTTTTCATAATGGACTAGTCTGAAAATCATTTTGTGACGATTGGATTAGTCCAGATAATAACATACAAAAATCCATTCCAGTTACTTAAGGATATTAACGTACAAAAATCCATTCCAGTTACATGTACTTAGGTGTGAAAGGGCTAAGTAGAAAGTTATAGAAGCACAGGCCCAGTAGATAGCTACTAGATACCTCTTACCAGTAACATTTGCAATCATGTATTAACCTTTATGTGTATGAACCATTTAAATATTATTTTTATTATTTCTCAATTAAAGTATATGTTGTGACCACTCATTTGAGCCGTCTCGACGAGACGGTTCAAATGGTGGTCACGACATATAATTCTAAGCAAATGTAGTGAGAATACTTAGTATTTTCAATACACAAAATTTAAATGGCGTATCCTCAGCATGAAATGGATCAAGTACCTGGAGAAAGCTCCAGTGGTGACTGCTCTCCTCTTGGCCACTGGTCCGTCATCATCCACTATCCCTCGCCTGTAAATATACATTCTCAGTCTCTATTGAATACTGCCATAAAAAATCAGCGCGCCAGATAAGTTTTGTATCTAAAGAGTATTATACCCCCATAAATTAAATTCAATGCATATTTAACTTTTACAAATATATTATTGATTTTCTTCCTTATTAAAAAGGAACAAATGATACAACAATAAAACAAATTAAACACACGAATGCCCAGAAATATTCACTACTCACTTTGAAAATCAAAGCGAATTTTCACATTTCTGTGAGTATTTTGTACTCCCACTTTTATTAATCAATGCGTATTCAGCTAAATTAAATAAGTAAAATACGCCAATACGCAGGTGGGTATGATAAATGTTAACTAGAAAATGTGTTCATAAAACACGGATGCCCCACATGTCACTTTGATAGTAAAGGAGATCAAAAGGAGGAGATAATCCATGGTCCAGTGTCAAATCAATGAAATATGAAGCAGATTCGTGCAAGGAAACAGAAATTTAAGACAACTAGAGAAAGTGAGCGGGGGCTCACGTATACTTTAACGCAACTATTTAAAAACACAAATTTCTAAGTAATTTGACCTTGACATTGGACATGAAGGCCGCATGGTATGGAATAAAAATATATTTGATGATAAGGACATATATGAAGTTAATCCGCCTTACAGTTGCAGAGATAATTGGTACACAAAAAACTTTTGACGAACGAGTATTTGTCACAGGGCAGTAGAGGACCATTAGAGCTATGTGTGTATGACATATGAAGCAGATCCATGCAAGGAACCAGAAATTACTAGAAATGCGGCCTGTCAACACACGAATGCCCCTGAATGCAGCCAAAGAAAACGAGGCACATTTGAAAACACAGTGGATTTGTCAGAGCATGAAAGCAGACCATCAGAGCATTGCGTCAACGGTGTGTGAAATATCAAGCAGATCCATGCAAGGAAAGCGACATTATAAGACACCCGAGTTTCAAACATATGTATGTATGTGACCTTGACCCTGGGCTTAGTGTGAGCAGGACGATAGTGGATTTTTCACAGGGTGATAGAGGACCATTAGAGCAATGTGTGTGTGAAATATCAACCAGATCCGTACATGGAAACAGAAATTTACCCGAGCGTTAAGGTTTCAAATGCACCAAGTATGTGACCTTGACCCTGGGCTTAGCAGGGATCGTGGATTTGTCGCAGGGCGGTAGAGGATCATTAGAGCAATGTGTGTGTGAAATATCAAGCAGACCGGTAAGAAAATAGAAATTATAAGACATTTACCCAAGCGTTAAGGTTTTGAACGCACCAAGTATGTGACCTTGACCCTGGGCTTAGCAGGGGCGGAACGATCATAGATTTGTCACAGTGCAGTCGAGGACCATTAAATCAATGTGTGTATGAAATATCAAGTAGATATTATAAGATATTTACCCCGAGCGTTAAGATTTTTCGGGACGGGGCATACGGACGCCTGTAACTGTAAATGCCCCCCCCCCCCACCATTCAGTGGCGGGGGCATAATAAGACAATTTACCCAAGCGTTAATGTTTTTGATGCACCAAGTATGTTTGTTACCTTGACCCTGAGCTTAGCGGGGTTGGATGAACGCGGATTTGGCACAGGGCGGTAGAGGACCATTAGAGTAATGCACATATGAAATATGAAGCAGATCCGTGCAAGGAAATATAAATTACAAAACATTTACCCAAGTGTTAAAGGTTTGTGATGGACGGACGGAAGGACTGACAACGTTAACACTAAATGCCCCCCTGCACAAGCGTGCATTATTATGCGTGCTATAACCCATTTCATAAATGTGACAGGACACATGTGTTGTAACAATACCTGGAGCACATTTGATTGGCTGGCCTCACACCGTAATTACATATTCATTACCAAAAGTGAGACACCATGATATTTTGAAGTCGACGTCATCATCTTATAAGTCATTAGAAGCATAGAAGCATCAGTGACACAAGTGTGGCAGTTGTGTCATTTTTTAAACCAGACCTTTTGTTGTACATGTATTAATTTATGTGTATGATGTCCACATATATGTATGACAAAGCTCCAAGTAAAACATTAAGTCAAAATTCAAATCCAAGTGGTTCTGAAGTTATCACGGTTGTAACACCAAAATTCTAGGCCAATTTCACAGCTCAGAAAAACTATGACTACCGTACCACTCATGTTACTGATCTTACCTCTAATAATATGCATTTAGAGGCATTGTTTTGTTTTCATGGTTATTTTATTTCTCGACTTTCTTCTGGTTTATAAACATAATTAGGAAACGTTTATACCAGCCCGATTATCCCTGCCACATGTTATACACCTGTGATATGAAGTGTTTACAAAGAACAGGGGGTCGTTTCACTAAACTTTGTACGACTAAAATGTTTGTAATTGCAAAATTAGGATCGATTGGAAATTTCATATTAACAATGTTTTTTTTGTAAATAATTATTGGATTTACATTTATTGAATATAGGCTGCATAATTATGCAGCCTATGCTCAATACATGCAAATCCATCAATTGAAATTACTAGACGATCCTAAATTTGCACTTACGAAAATTTTAGTTGTACCAAGTTTAGTGAAACGGGCCCCTGGAACCTAGAATATGGTATATTTATAATACAATGTAGTTGTATTGCTAGTAGTAAAACTATTTTTCAACTAGAAACTTAAAGGTACATGCCCACTAAGTAGGCTATATAGGGAAACAGATAGTTTTGTATATTCAGTAGATATGACATTTTCTGGCAAAAATAAACATTAATTCACCATTACCCCACGTATTGACTGGCTTTATTATACATTTTATATCAGACGTAAATTTCCACACTGATATCAGGTGCGATAACCGTGTTTCCTTAACATGTTAACAGACATTACTATTTATTCTCTGTATTTATTTTTGATGTGCAATGATCAGACATTTAAAATCTGTTGAAAATATTATTTTTTCAGTTGACGCATTTAATTAGTATAAATAACTAAAAAATATCATGCCTCATTTGCATATGAAAATAGTTTGATACCACCCCGAGTCACTGTCGGTAAAATAAAAATTACTAAATGATTAATCTACATGTATATAGCGGGCACTCGTAATTTTTAGAACTGGTGGAATAGTGACACAATTATACACTTATTCAATTCCTACAAATAACGTATTGGATATCTTTCTGGTTTTCTGCGCGTTGGAGGGTCAAGTCAGGTGATAAACAGAATCTCATACTCGTTACGGTTGATATAACATCAATTATGAAACTTGTCAGCAATTATATGCACCTCGCCTGAAGCTTGGTGCATAAATTGTGCGAGACTCGTTCCCCAAATCTCATATAAAATGGAAACTTCTTTGAGATCCTCTACAGAGATCCTCCAGATTAGGCCTAAATTAACATAGTGTTTGTTTGATCTGTACCGCCCGCCTCAGTTTTTTCCCGCCGACTCCAAAGTTTTTATTCCAATTTTTGTTGTTTTATTTTCCTTTGCGTTCCGTGGATTCCATTTTCGTCCATTTTGGTTCCTTTTCGCTAATTAGAACCATTTACAAAATGCTCCGAATCATAAAATTTATTTTTTAATCTCAAATAAAATAATTTACCTACCTACCTACCCAAGCCTGAAATGTTGGGTAGGTAAAGATCAAACAAACAATATTTTAATTTAGGCCTTATCAGACAAAAATGGCAGTGTTTTTATGATATTTTTCGTAAAATAGCAGCTACGGCATATAATTTTCACAGAACAATCCTCGTTTCTTGCTTTCTCAGCGCATGTAAACTATTTAGCAAAATGTGCCATCTTTCTCACTTAAAATTGGGTCAGATCATCAGTCGTAAGATTGCCCCAAAATTAACATCGACCATCAGTTATCCGGATAAACGTATACATGTAATAGTCTTATAACTTCTATTCTCACATTGAAATCACAAGTTTATCGCCTGTAAACCAGTGTAAACAGCATTGTGTAGTTCTGCAGAAAAATCAGTCACCCTTCGCTTCTTGGAAAACAGCATATTTATAGAATTTATTGTATTTATAGAACAACTTGGCAATGACGTAATGGGTGCACTCGATTGTGCCCCCCCCCCCCCCCCTCCCAAGCAAATTTTACTAAAAATTTTACCGTGGCGATATATTCTTCACACTGGTATGGAAACAGTAAGCAGATGCGTGACTTATATGTATTTGTTGCAATATTGGATCAAAAGAATGCACTTAACTAGAAATGAACGCTTGTCGACAAGCGCATGTGTATCCCCCTCCCCAGATACACAAGTAGTTTGAAAAAAGGGTGTTCGAGTTATGCTCCGGAGACAAAATCAGTGACGGAAAAAACAAAGGGAGATAACTAAAAAATTAGTGATGCAAGAGTTGTCATTCTTGCGTGACACACCTTTAGAGTCGTGGTCTATGCATATGTGAAGTTTCATGAAAATATTCCAAAGGGTGTTCGAGTTATGCTCCGGACACGAAATCAGTGCACGAAACAACAAAGGAGATAACTAAGAAATTAACGACGCAAGAGTTGTCATTCTTACGTGCGACACACCTTTGGGTCGTCTTCTATGCATGTGTGCAGTTTAATAAACTAGAAAATGTGTTCATAGAACACGGATGTCCCACATATCACTTTGATAATAAATGAGGCCAAATTCCAAGTCAAAATTTTCTTTTACCTGAGCGTTAAAGTTTTTGAAGCACCAAGTATGTGACCTTGACCCTGGGCTTGGCGGGGGCAGGACAAACATGGATTTGGCACAGGGCGGTAGAGGACCATTAGAGCAATGCATATATGAAATATGAAGCCGATCCGTGAAAGAAAACAGAAATTATAAGATATTTACCTGAGCGTTAAATTTTTTGAAGCACTAAGTATGTGATGTTAACCCTGGGCTTGGCGGGGGCAGGACGAACGTGGATTTGGCACAGGGCGGTAGAGGACCATTAGAGCAACGCGTATATGAAATATGAAGTTGATCCGTGAATGGAAAGAAAAATTATAAGATATTTACCGGAGCGTTAAAGTTTTTGAAGCACCAAGTATGTGACCTTGACCCTGGGCTTGGCGGGGGCAGGACGAACGTGGATTTGGCACAGGGCGGTAGAGGACCATTAGAGCAATGTGTATATGAAATATGAAGCTAATCCGTGAAAGAAAACAGAAATTATAAGATATTAACCGGAGCGTTAAAGTTTTTGAAGCAACAAGTATGTGACCTTGACCCTGGGCTTGGCGGGGGCAGGACGAACGTGGATTTGGCACAGGGCGGTAGTGAACCATCAGAGCAATGTGTATATGAAATATGAAGCAGATGAAGAAATTATGAGACATTTACCCGAGTGTTAAAGTTTTTTGACGGACGGACGGGAGGACGGGACGCACGTTCCTACGAATGAATACTTGTTGGGTTTTTACTGTATAAAAATACCCAACAAGAGTACCCAACACTATCCTAACCCTACCCAATAAGATCCCCGTACGCTTACAACAAGTACCCATTCGTGTATGCGGACGGACGGACAAGGGTAACACTAAATGCCCCCTCCACTATCGTGGTGGGGCATACAAATATTGCAAAGGGTGTTCGAGTTATGCTCTGGATACGAAATCAGAGCATGAACCAACAAAGGGAGATAAGTAAACAAGAATTCCGCGGAATCAAATGCCTCGCCTTGTCCCGCCTTGACCTCGAGCCTGGGCCCGAAAGCAATTTTCACTGGCCCGAACATAGTATACAATTATTGACTAGTGAGCCATGGAATATCAGATTATATTCTATGGCTCACTAGTCAATAATTGTTTTATTATATGATAATAGTCTGTATATAGCACTTTACGACCGTATGCTACTAGACAAAAATTTAAAAAGAATTTGAAGAAAAAAAATGAAAAAAAAAATGGAAAAAAAAGTTTAAAAATAATAATGCTTGCTATTGGAGCCCAGATTATTTTTTTTAATAGTCCTATATGTATCTACATATATCTGCACAGGTCCACATAATCCCACAATATTTTCAACACAGTTTACGGAAATGTAATATCCAATGTAGTAATTTACCTGTATAAATTACCTATGGTCAGACTGGACATTTGCACATGCTAGCACATGCACAGGTGAATGGTTCTCCCAGTCTCTATTGTTCTCTCTACAAGTAAGGTGTACAGAGCACAGGAGAAAATGTGTAGAGCACACGAGAAAACGGGTCTTCATGCATTATTGTCCAGTTTGTAGAGTGCGCAAAACAAAAAAGGGAGATAACTAAAAAATTAGCTACGCAAGAGTTGTCATTCTTGTGCGCGACACACCTCCGGGTCGTGGTCTATGCATGTGTGAAGTTTCATGAAAATATTCCAAAGGGTGGTCGAGTTATGCTCCGGACAGGAAATCAGTGCGCGAAAACAAAAAAGGGAGATAACTGAAAATTTCATAAAAATATTGCAAAGGGTGGTCGAGTTATGGTCAATCAGTGAGCGAAACAAAAAAGGGAGATAACTAAAAAATTAGCTACGCAAGAGTTGTCATTCTTGTGCGCGACACACCTCCGGGTCGTGGTCTATGCATGTGTGAAGTTTCATGAAAATATTCCAAAGGGTGGTCGAGTTATGCTCCGGACAGGAAATCAGTGCGCGAAAACAAAAAAGGGAGATAACTGAAAATTTCATAAAAATATTGCAAAGGGTGGTCGAGTTATGGTCAATCAGTGAGCGAAACAAAAAAGGGAGATAACTAAAAAATTAGCTACGCAAGAGTTGTCATTCTTGTGCGCGACACACCTCCGGGTCGTGGTCTATGCATGTGTGAAGTTTCATGAAAATATTCCAAAGGGTGGTCGAGTTATGCTCCGGACAGGAAATCAGTGCGCGAAAACAAAAAAGGGAGATAACTGAAAATTTCATAAAAATATTCCAAAGGGTGGTCAAGTTATGGTCAATCAGTGAGCGAAACAAAAAAGGGAGATAACTAAAAAATTAGCTATGCAAGAGTTGTCATTCTTGTGCGCGACACACCTTCGGGTCGTGGTCTATGCATGTGTGAAGTTTCATGAAAATATTCCAAAGGGTGTTCGAGTTATGCTCCGGACAAGAAGTGTATGCGGCGGACGCGGACCGCTGTCAAATCCAAGTCCGGGGGATACAATTAACAGGTATTTTCATTTGTCCAATAAACTGATTGTCCAGATAACTGGTATGACCCCTGTATATATGTAATTATTGAAAGGTTATGAAATTGAAAATTACGTTGTAAGACACCAATTACCATTCAGTTCATTCCAATAAAACTTTGTGGAATTACCTCCCTTATTACATTGCCATTTTTCACTGATAATGAACTCGAAAATAATGCAAACTTTCATTGAATAAAATCAAAAGTGGACACAAAATGAATTGCGCACAAGGTCTGAAATTTTTGCAAACAATCTTTTCCCAGATTTCAGTAACTCTCTTATACATATTTGCATAAGGCTGGCAATACCATAGCCAGACCAAAACCGTAGTCCGCTCTGCGTACCTGGCGATGTTGAAAAGTCTGTTCTCTCCGACGGCTCTACCCCGACCTTCCTGCGTCCCTAGCGAAACTCGCCTTGCCTGCGATCCAGTTCTACAACGGAAACAAAGAATAACTATAAAGTATAAGGTCAGCTATAATGGCATGGTCTTGTAATGTTCAGGCGTTAACACTACTGACGAGTTGTCTGCTCCGCGTAGGAATACACATCATAACTACTTTGCCGAGGTGTACAGAATGCCAATAGCACGGGTAGTTGTGTCTCTTGAAGGTCATTTCTCATGCTGACTGTACTGAGTGCACACCATATCACTGTTTGGTAAGTTCACCGGTGTTCTTGCTGCACTTTAGTGCACTTTGTCCTGTCGCTTTACAGAGACTCCTACCTTGCCCAAACTACACGAGTAGGGACACACGTGTGTGTGTGTGTGTATCCCGTGTCAACACGGTGCCGGTTCGTCAAGGAAGACAACTACGTCAAGACTGGCTGGTTACGAATAGAAGTGCCAAACGACATACCCAAGGTTAGTCGGAGTCACGGTAGAATGGACATGAGGGAAACATTATAGTCTGTTATGTCTAAAAATCTGGTCTGTTTCGTCCGAAAGCTGGTCCGTTATGTCCATGGTCCGTTATGTCCAGGTGGATACTGGATGTTTCAGTAAATGACGAGTTCGGTAAATTGATAATATAGAGGGAATGGTTTGGATGTTTCGGTAAATTGATATAATATAGTAATTATTAGTGCATAACAGTTAATGGTAAATAAACAATTTAGCGGCACGTGCCATGCAAGATAAGATAATTGATGGTCATTAACCGAACCCGTCATTTACCGACGAAGCGACGAAGCCAATTAGGTAATTAAAGGTGAACACGTGTTCTGCAATTAAGGATAGGTGAACATTAATTAATTGGTGACACCAATGAATTGATGGTATGACTCGGCTTGTGAGTGAATAATATATTCTGCCAGTGATTGGTGCCATGTGTTGCAAATGTATATAACACTGTCGAATTCTATCATTTATTACTCAGACATCATGAATCAAGAATTCCCTTGTATTCATTGCAGCGTCAACGTGACAGGTCGGGCCCACGCCGTAGCTTGTGATAGCTGTGGACGATGGAACCACAGGAAGTGCGATAAGTTAAGTTACATACTTTAAGTTTTAATTAAATAAAAAATATATTTAATAAAAGTATAAGTAAAACATAATTTATATTTAATGCTAATTGATGTACATTTGACTGAAACTTTCTATGCGTTCTAATTGATTGTATTGATTTAGCATGTTTATTATCTGTATTGCAGGAATCACCCACAAACAATATCTTCTGCTGCGACGGGGCGATGTTTCCATCGCATGGAGGTGTGCTCGGTGCGAAGCTGAGCCGGCGGATGTTGAGCTGGCGGACGTTGAGCCGTATGATGTCGAGCGCAGCCTACACAATTCCACCGCGATGGAAGACCATATACCTCCATATATGGACTTGGATGTGTCACCGATGCGGACCATGGTGACAAGCCGGCGAGAGGAGATGGAAGGCGTCATCCCTGACGTCACTTTCAACTTGACGGGCCGTCTATTCCAGGGAGCAAGCGCTCCGTTAGAGGAGTCTCTACCGGATAGAGAGCTAACGGACGATATCCCCGACGACACACCCACGACATACGAGTTCGTGGAAGCTGGGATGAAGAGAGGAGCACCAAGCTGGTAAAGAAGCGATGGTTATATATACACACGGAGGGTCCTATCCAGCGGTCGTCGATATTGGAGGTGCGCTGTCCGGAATAAGAAGATGGTGTGTCCCGCCTCGGTGAAACAGTACATGGAGATGTTTATTCCTGGTCTGGGCGGACATGTCCACCCGGCAGATCCTGGCACGGCGCAGAAGGTTAAGATGGCGAGAAAGGTATGTATTTGCAATATATTAGCCAATTATTAAGAAATTATGATTATTAATAGTGTTTTATTTAATATCCAACTTATATAAAACTTATATTATATTATAATGTATATTATCATTTCAGGTGAAGGATATAGCGAAGGAACGGATGTTCGAGCTGGCGGAAACCATCGTCGTGCGAGTGATGCGGGACATGGTGACCCCCGATGACGTAAACTTACCTAAACCGGACAACCTCACCCGAATCGCCAACCACCATCGACGATTGCGTCCATTGGATCCCATAGACCTATCGTTCGAGTTGGACCAGAACTTCGTCGGGAAGGATTTCATTCTCGACGACATACACCTAAACGGAGCTCGCCACATCATTTTCGGTACAAAACGACAGATGGAACTCCTACGTCAATCCAAGCGCTGGTTCCTGGACGGAACATTCAAGGTAGTTCGAGTTCCCTTCTACCAGCTGTTGTCAGTCAACGTATTCGTGAAGAAGGGAGACGACGAGAAACAAGTTCCACTGGCCTACATCCTGATGTCCCGGCGCTCCAAACAGGACTACGTTAGCGTCCCGACTAGTGTACGCCAACATCTGAACCAACCACTTGTCGAGTGGTTCATGGTAGACTTTGAAGCCGGTAAGTATCAATGAAAAATCACTGAGTACCAATAATCAATCAATCATAAACTGCAATAATCATATATTTATTAAGTGATGTCAGTACCAATAATCAATCAATCACACAAAATATATTAAGTGTAAATATCAATCAATCATATTAATGTTGTCGTAACATGTCTTGTATATGTTTTCAGCGCAATGGCAGGCTATCCAGGAGGTATTTCCACGAGCAGTCGTGAAGGGCTGCGTATTCCACTTCACGCAGCGTATCTACCGGAAGATACAGGCGGAGGGTCTGGCGACTGCCTACATACAGAAGGGGGACAAATACGAGTTCATGCGGAAGCTGATGTCCCTTTCATACCTACCCGTGGAACAGGTGGTGACGGCCTTCGACCGGCTGAAGGTCGTCGCAACAGAAGCTGGGGGTCCAGTCCTCAACGTTGTTGAGTACATGGAGCGTACGTGTGTCCGGGGTTCCGCCTGGACCCCCAGCAACTGGTGCGTCTTCCGTGAACAAGTGAGGACGAACAACGACCTTGAAGGCTGGCATAGATGTCTGAATACACGTGCAGGCCATCCCAACCTCGGCCTGTACAAGCTGGTGACACTGCTGCACGAGGAAGCAGAGACGGTGGACATACAAATACGACTGGTCTCCGAGAACCTACTCTGCAAGATCCGATGGAAGAAATATCAACAACAACAATGGACGACTGGAAGATGCCTGCTACGAGGATGAACTGACGCCCACATCACCGGACTGGGACCTACCAGCGCAGCCGACCACGTCATCGCCGACTACGACGAGTAGATCCTGATTTGTGACCGTTCAATGTGCTGTATGTAACGTAATAGGTGCTACACTGTCCGCATAGGTGCTATCTGTATATATATTGTTATGTTTTACCATTAAATGTGCTGTATGTATGTATGTGTGTGTGTGTATGTAACGTGATTCGTAAATAAAGGTCATAACCCATACAAGGATTTACTCTTGTTTGCATATTAAGTGATGTCAATACCTATAATCAATCAATCAGACGAAATATATTAATATCAATAATCAATCAATATGTAGGTTCTATCTTTTACCGACTGTTAAAAGCTGGATAAAATGCCATTTAGGAATGTTGGTATATATGTATGTGTGTGTTGTGTGTCTGTTGAATAAAATATATAAAACTGAAATGACTTGTTTCATTTTGTCCATCGGTAGCTGAAAAGGTAAGAAAACATATTTTATCACACTTATAAAATACACAATGATATAGTTCTTTAGTGTTTAGCGGATAGCTAAGAAGATTATTGCTGCATACGTCTTTAAAGTAGAACATTTGGACAAGTACCTGGTACCAATAGACAGGAAAAAGTGTCTTCTTTCCAAATTGGGTTACTTTTTTAGTTTATTCCAATGTTTTCCTCGCATAATTCCTTGTTTACCTAACGCACTGAATTAGTCAGTAACGGATAGCTTTGGTGTTTATCGGATATGTGTGCGACAGTTGCTGAGGGGGTGTCTCAAAACATTCCAAATCATGTATTTGTTTTGTAAATGACTAGGAAACATGCTTACATGCATATCACATTAACACTGATTAAATCTGTTTCATGTAATGTGTACATACGTAACTGAAAAATAAAAAAAAAGTATTTACACTGCTTAAACTCTTTTTTCATCCCAATATTTTCTTGAAGCAATGTGATGGGTGGTGCCATAAAAACAAATAAATGTCGTTATGAGACTGAATTAAAATATAGAGTGATGCGGGGGGGGGGGGGGGGGGGGGAATGTGCGCCGATTCCCGGCGAGACATATACTGAATACATACATGGTAGTAAACCGTGTATTAACTGTAATTATTAATTAATAAATCATAGAGAATAACTTCACAAATGTACATGTAACATTACCCTTTTAACCTCACAGTCATGTATAGTGGTAGTGGCAAACAGTGTACATGCCGATTCCCGGCGAGACATACTGAATACATACATGGTAGTAAACCGTGTATTAACTGTAATTATGAATTAATAAATCATAGAGAATAACTTCACAAATGTACATGTAACATTACCCTTTTAACCTCACAGTCATGTATAGTGGTAGTGGCAAACAGTGTACATGCAGATGAGGCGGCTCTTAATGATCAAAACGTCTCATCAGGATCTGCACTGTTTGCCACACATTTTCTATGTGTCCCGGCAATGATTCGAGTCCTGTGAACGGTTGGGCCGAGGTGGTGGCCGTAAACAGTGTATTAACTGTGATTGGTGATGGTGTCCATTGATGGACCCGCCCGTCGGACCCCCGCAAAATGATGGAATGAACCAATCAGATTGGCTCATTCCGTCAATCCGCGAGGCACCGACGGGCTGGTCCATCAATATACACTATCACCCTGTAATTAGTAATTAATAAATCATAGACTATAATATCACAAATGTACATGTAATATAAACCCTTTCAACCTTACATGCCTATATAGTGGTGTTGGCAAACAGTGTACATCCAGATGAGCCGGCTCTTAACGAGCCGTCTCATCAGGATCTGCACTGTTTGATACACATGTTTTATATTTGAGTCCCGACAATGATTCAAGTCCTATGAAGGGTTGGGCCGAGGTAGTGGTAAACCGTATATTAACTGTAATTGGTGATGGTGTCTATTGATGGACCCGCCCGTCGGAGCCCCGCAAAATGACAGAACGAACCAATCAGATTGGCTCATTCCGCCAATCCGCGAGGCACCGACGGGCTGGTCCATAAATATACACCATCACCCTGTAATTAGTAATTAATAAATCAGACTATAACTTCGCAAATGTACATGTAATATTAACCCTTTAAACCTCACATGCATGTATAGTGGTATTGACAGTGTCAATCCAGATGAGCCGGCTCGTAACGAGCTGGCTCATCAGGATCAGCACTGTTTGCCACATATTTTTTGTTTAGCACCAAAATCTGATAAAAAACTGATCATGAACATCCCTTTTTATTTACGACTAATCGAATAGTCTGAAATGTAACATACACGATCCCATCGTAGTTACTTGAGGATGAAAAGGTTAATATTGTTTAGCCAAGATTGCAAGAAAAAACAAGGTGCCTGACTGAAAAATCTTTAAATTTACAAAGTCATTTTCGGAGTAACTCTCTCATATATATATGCACACTGTCCCATGCACTAGTTCATACATATTAAATGACTAGAACTTGTAACTATTTATGACATCTGAGTATTTGTCTTCTAGTTGACCCAAGTCTTATCACATTATAACATACACGTATACTGTGACACTTATTAATGTAATCTTTTAATGTTCATTACACTTCCTTCTGGCATAGTGGACAATGTGCGAGTTAACATATCAACAGTGTTTTCTAAGTCATCTACAACAAGAGTATAAAAACAAGGAATAACTACACCACCCCCCTTCTCATCTTGGGCTGGCCAAGGAGGAAAACTATGAACCGGATCACCTGTTGTAGTAGCATACACTTCTCCACCATTGTCAAGTACATTATAAAAACAACTTGCAAAAATACGTGGCACATGACCAATTGGTAGTCCAGCAATATCTGACAATTTCAAATTTCTTTGCTGGTCAGTTACCATGTCATGTAAGTTTCGGTCAAATGCTGATAACTCTGGTAACCATACAAGACACGCATCCCTATCTGTAATATTGGTGTATTCTCTATCAACAATCAGTTTTGTCTTTGTAACAGTGTCCGGAGGCTTTATCTTGAAAGCATGATAACCTTTGATAACCGAATTCTCTAATAAGATAGTTGAAGGACCTGGCTGTAGGTGGGTCTCTGCTTTGGGAACCTCTTGATGGTCCTGGCTCAGACGTCGATACCTGAATAATATATATAATGAC
Organism: Conchocele bisecta; assembly: GCA_029237695.1. Lineage (NCBI taxonomy): Eukaryota > Metazoa > Mollusca > Bivalvia > Lucinida > Thyasiridae > Conchocele > Conchocele bisecta. The sequence goes on from CM055269.1 coordinate 60,177,649, forward strand.
AAACTAAGACAATGTCAGGCGATCCTTGCAAACCGCTGAACACCACTACCAGGCAAATACGTGGCGGACATGGTTTTAGTCCGTCCGTTTATCTGTGTCATAGGCTATGCCAAAATAGGCACAGTAAATGACACAAAGTGATCCTTGTTGGTCGTCGAGCACTACTGTCATTCTGACAGTTGTGCACGCTTCACTTTCCTGTGATTATGTGTTCCTTTTTACTGACTGACGGACAGACAGACGAACGGATCGACGGACGGTCCGAACACTGTGTGCCACCCGTCTCTGGTGGCATAACAAACCCATTTGATATAGTGTTCGCAGGTCATATTGATTTTGAGACGATCCACGCAAATCTGATTTGTACGCAAATTAGGATCCGTTACTGCCGGAAGCACGTGCGTTATTATTGACGTCTGTGTTCAGTGACATGGTGTGATTTATGAACCAAGCTTCTTTCCAGTTATAGAGGACATGATTATACATCATATTATTCACAGAGTTTGTTTCTTCCAAACTAACTGTTTATACATTTTCAGTGAAATTACTCTGGAGCAACTTACTTTCGCTTTACCTGGTGTAAACTTCCGGTTACGTCATTGTGTTTCTTGAAGCTATACGCACGGCAAGGAAACTGCTATATCAAAGTAAACATGTCATTGTGTGGGGGATGGATCACTGTTCCTAACGGTAATATTTTATTTATTTCAAATGTACAATATAAACAAATATTGTGTTAAAAAGTATATACCTATCCGCTATACCCTAAAATCCGCTATACCCTAAAGAACTGTATACAAAGTCAATATAGCAATACCCTAACAATAGGACAATATGTCAATAATCCATAATTATACTGTCTGTTCACACTTTGTCATGTTAGCCTATTGTTTGGCCTTCGATAATGACCAATTCTACTACAAAAACCCTTTTTACCAAAACATCCAAAAAAATATATACCTCAAAGCGCCGAACTGTTTCTGTGCAGTTAGTGGTCGAGCCGGGCATAATGGTCTCATCATATTGTCCATATAGTCAATCAACAGAATCTGGCCCTATGGGGACCAGCTATTTCGCCCTTAGGGCAGTAGATGAGCCAAGTCAATATGACATTGGACATAACCCTGACAGACACACTTAGATAGGCACGCACCCACAACATATACATACACAATCCAGATAAGGGCATCTGTGATTTTCATGCACACAGCTCACTCAAACACAAACCAGATGCGGTCCTCGCGGTGTAGCCAGACGCCTACGACACCAACAAAGAGAGAAGATCAGAACAAAATAAAACAAACTTAGTCCCCCCTCCTCGGGGACAAGGCCTCGCTCGTGTCTACCACCCACTCAGTGGGAGGTGGCCTAGGCCTCTGTGGACCCGACATCGGGTCGTTTCCTCTGTGTTGCATACTGGGCAGTGTCATGCTATATGCGCCTTGGGATCTGTGGCGGAATGAGCTGCCTGGGTGTTGCCAGTGGCGGCCTTGTGGGTGGCTTGGGCATGGCTTGCCTGTCTCCTCGTCGCTGCGGGTGGCGGTTGCGGTGCGGAGCCTCCGGTTGTCACTGACTGCGGTGTACCGGTCTGCTGTGGGTGGGTCGGTGGCTCGGCTCGGCCTGCGCTGTTGCTCCTCTGTGGGCGTTGGATTTGCCCATATCACGTGGATCCGTCTCTGCTTGGTCTGTCTTGCCTCGTCCAACCTTCTAATAGCATTAGCAGGTAATATAACAATGTAACGGCCGAGTATCCATATATCATGTGCACGCACACTCGGCCCTCTTCACGGTCTGACATATCGGCATTGTGCAATAGGAGAATTAACTAATTAGGTTAAACTCACCGCCTCATCGTCTCCTTCATTTAATGCACATATTTCGACTGTATCGCATATATTAGTAAATTCGGAAACAAATGGGCCAACGGCCATTGGCCTGATCATTTATGGGCACATGCCCGGGTATGGAAGGTCTTCGAGCCATTTCCCATCCTTAAATATAAGAATACAACAAAACATCCAAACCATTCGCTATAATATAGCAATTTACCGAACTCGTCATTTACCGAAACATCCGTAAATCGTCCAGGTAACACCTAATCGATGTGCACATAAAACGAAAGTAACAAGACTGTCATTGTAACCTTTGTACAGTAGGATCTCTGCCTGTAAGTTTCCTGATGTTTTCATCAACATCTTTTAAGCTTTCTTTGGCCTTTTCCAGCTCAGTCTGCAGTGCATCCGCACCCCGTACCGTTTCGGCCATGGCAATTGCTTGGTTCGCTTGATTGAAAAATAAAACAATCTGAATGGGTACTGTATGACTGAAGTGCGCAATGGAGATTTTGGGCGCAATTGGTGCAATGGAGATTTCGGGGAGAAATGGAGTTTTAAATGGCATATAATTATCTTCTAAATAAATGCATACAATTCATTTCTTTCTTGTTGACATTCTACACATGCACATATACAATATATATTCAAATCATGCCGTGAGCGTATATGTGACGTGTATTTTATATAAAAAATATTAAATATTGTATTTTATCGAGACTACAATTTACGGCCGCGGCGCAATGGGGTTTCGATGCGAAATTGAGGGTTTATATCATATATCTTCGAAATAGATACATGATGTTCTTGTTGTATAGATTATACTGTTACATATTTATAATATATATTCAAGAAATTGTGAATGCGCATGTGTACAATGTTTTTTTTCATATCTATAATATAAAATAATTAGCATCTATCAATAACAAGAGACATACACATGCTACATATAACACTAATCCATGCAAAAACATAATAGATCTACGGCCGTGGCGCAATGGAGATACGCTGGGCGAAATGGAATTATGAAAGAAAATTCCACGTATCTTCTGAATAAAAACATCAAATGCATGGTTTCTTGTTATATATACTATACACCTGTTATATATATATATAGTAAATACATGGTTAGTGTCGTCGAATATATAATATATATTCGGTTGAGCCTTAGACAGCTTTATTGGGGCGAGCTTTAGCGAGCCCCTATAAAGTTGTCGGGCGAAACCGAATATATTTTATATTCGACGGCACTAATCATGTATTTAATTGATATCGCATACTTAACTTAATTTCTGAACGTGCGTGACGTCATCTTTTGACGTCATTCCCTCGCCATACGTCACAAATATAACGATGTCATTCAAAGCAAAATGGCGGCGTCCACGCTAGGCAGATTCGGTATTGTATCTGATTAAATCTCCGATTTATTTACGACGAGCTTCAATAATGCCTGGTTTTAGACTACACAGTTGTCATACTAAGCATTACAATCATAATGGACATATCCATGTCGTTGGTTACATCGCATAATACTGTAAAAATGGACAAAACTCAGCTGAACCGACAGCGATTTCGATTTTAAAATTCGCCGCCATCTTGAATTTGCTGTTCAGACTGACCAATCAGAGGCCACGGTTAGGGGTCAAAGGTGAAAAAATAAAGGCAAAAACGGCACTTCATGTATATTAGGCTACTTCAGGTATATTAGGTTGCTTCAGATATAAACAACATTTATTCAACCCCTTTATTATGCTACATGGAGCAATGATTGCGGTATATACTGAGCAAAACTAGAAACGTCCCTCCATGTTTAAGGAAAGATTCATCAAAAACCAAATGGGTTACTTTTAAAAATCAAAATGGAAAAACAAGTTCATTCATTTCTGTATGAAAGCCAATAAATTGCATTTGGATATCTTGTTAAATATTCGAGAGATAACCGGCCAAGGGCGGTAGGGGTCAAAATCAAAAATCACAAAAACTCAGAAATGTGTTACTTAATGTTTAGAGATGGAATTTCAATAAGTAATGTGGCAAATTCAGCAAATCTCGTTAGTACCGAGTGTGGCCACCATTTGCATGAATGCATGCAATGATCCTACGCCGCATCGACGTGACGTAGCGCAATACCAGTGCGTTGGGCAAATTCCTCCATTCCCGTTGTAACGCCCGTGTAAGATCGCGAACATTGTCAATCTGATGGTTAGCTCGTGCTTTGCGGCCCAGCTCATCCCATATGTGCTCAATGGGATTGAGATCCGGGAGACCGCGGGCCATGGCATGACGTCGACGTTGTTTTGCTGTAAGTATTGAGTGGTGACCCTGGCTACGTGAGGGCGGTCATTGTCGTGCATCAATGTCACACCAGGACCATGCTGACGGATAAATGGTAAGGCATGTGCATTTAGCACATCTGCAACATAACGTTGTGCATTGATGTTGCCCTGTACAACAACCAAATCTGTCTTCCGGTTTCCCATGATCCCACCCCAGACCATTACGCTCCCTCCCCCAAACCTGTTCTTCTCAACAATGCAACAATCGGTGAATCTTTCATTTTTACGCCTGTATACCCGTAATCTTCCGTCAGCATGACTAACTGTGAACCGAGATTCATCGGTGAACAAAACTCGGTTCCAGTCAGCCCTTCTCCAGTTCAGATGACGTCGCGCCCATAACAGTCTGGCAGCACGGTGACGTTGGGTCATTATCTGACCAGTGTACGGGCGGCGTGCCCGGATTGGTTGGGCGTTACGACGTAACCGGTTGCGAATGGTCTGCCCTGAGACACCGTATCGCCTAGCAGTGACTGTGGCTGCCAATCGACGTTGACGTAAGTGCGTCAACGTAATGTAACGATCGGCTCTAGCCGTCGTTACACGAGGCCTACCAGGTCGCTGCCGGTCGTGAACAGCCCCAGTCTGCTGGTACCGGGCTGCAAGACGATCAATCGTCTTCCGACAGCAACCAAACCGAGGCGCGACCGCCCTGGCGGCCATCCCACCCGCAAGCATCCCAATTGCCTGATTTCGCTCGTTTTCGGAAAGCCGTGGCATATCGAAAACAGTGAAAAATTAAAAAAGTTTTTTAATTTTCCGAATAGCCCCTATCGCATGAATGGTACGACATGAACTGAATCACCTTATCGATGACAAGTATAGCGTGCACGTGCAAAAAGTGGAAATCAACGTTCCGGTCACTGGCCGCTATGTAAACCGTGTGTATCGGCTAAACTCTACACGATCGTATTCTGAACATCGCCACGGTTTAAAATACATGTACTTTGAACATGTGGTACATACATAGACAGAGCTACACCGGCTATAAAACAGGGACGTTTCTAGTTTTGTTGAGTATATATTTTTTTCCATTTTTATTAGCACTGTTGAACGATTTTGTTTTCCATCTGGTCTAAAGCTTTCTGAGTCTGAAGTCTGAAACCAGAGCGCAATTTTAATCATGGCGCTGTTAACTTACAACTGAAGAACATGGTTGCATCCCGCTTCCGGGTACAAATCGCATTCTGTAAAAATCATAGCGATGTTAAATATCGCTCAGCCATTCTACAGACGCGACATAGTCCATTGTCCAGCATCTATATATTACCAGTCACATGCTTCATTTCATAGATTAACACTTTACTGTGTAGTTGTCTATTAATAAATTACTGCTTTATTGATTTGATTTTAGTTTTTTTCGTTTTACGTTTATACACCCCTGATGAAGGCCTAACAGCCGAAAGCGCTTGGGATTTCATTTTTTTCCATTTTTATTAGCACTGTTGAACGATTTTGTTTTCCATACCATATATACTTATTTTCTCGTTCTTGCATCCTTCGGGATCCGGTGCCTACGAAGGGTTATTGTTTAGTGTTATACTGTTTTCTCCCACATATATATATATATATATATGTCATGCGCATTCACTCTGTCTTGAATACATTGCTTTTGCCGGTATACTGGTATACCCTCACACGTGAGTGTTATCACCAGTTGAGTGCTAGGTGAAAATGAGAGGAAAAACGAAAAAGACTAAATAGAGCAGTAGGCCAAGGAAAGGTAGAAGGAAGCACAGAGAGAGAAAGAAAAAGAGAAAGAAGAAGGTTTAGAATTAAATGAGTCTGGAGTGCTGGACCTTCAAGACCTGAGCCTTGAAGGAATCCAGCGACTCTTCCAGGCAGGTGTCAGTGGGTAGTTGGTTCCACTGTACAACGGTTCTGGGGAAGAAGGAGAAACGAGTGTAGTCTTTGTCGGCACGCAACTGGCGGTATTGGTGTTGGCGTCTACCAGTGCCTCGTGTTAAGTAATTATCCTCATTTATGGCTACATGATTGTTCCTAATTTTGTACAGCATACTCAGTCTGGCATCGACTCTCCTCTGTTCAAGTGATCTCCATTCCAAACTGTGCAGCATATCGGTTACACTAGATGTGTTGTGATAACGGTTAGAAACCCATCTTGCAGCCCTCCTCTGGACCATCTCGAGTTGGTGTACAAGCCTATGCAAAGTTAAGTTAACCTCATTGTCTTTGCTAATGCTCTTGGGGTCCCAGACTGTGGAACAGTATTCTAGTTTAGGACGAACAAGGGATTTATAAGCTCGTTCTTTGACAGTCTTCGAGTTGATCCTGAGGTTACGTTTCAGAAAACCTAGAGTCTGATTGGCCTTAGATGAGACGGAGTTTATATGTTTATTCCACTTCAGATCGTGGCTGATGTTAACCCCGAGGTACTTAATACAAGGAACTGAAGAAATAATAAGGCCGTGGAGAGAGTAGTTATGCATAACAGGAGCCTTCCTGGTGGTAATGTGAATAACCTCGCATTTGTCAGGATGAAAAGACATTTGCCAGTCGGATTCCCATCTCTCGAGGTTATGAAGGTCGTCTTGAAGTTTGTTGCAGTCAGATGGGCTATGCAAAGCTAAGTACAACAATGTGTCATCTGCAAAGAGCCGGACAGTACTATGTGTTGTGTACTCCGGGAGGTCATTAATATAAACAAGAAATAACGCAGGACCAAGCACAGAGCCTTGTGGAACACCAGATAGTACTGGAACGGACGTAGAAGCTTTCCCTTCATGGACGACATGCTGAGACCTACCACTAAGAAAAGATCCTATCCAGCCGATGCTAATCCGTTCACGCCATAGGATGAGAGTTTGTAGAGGAGCCTATTGTGTGCTACCTTATCAAAGGCCTTAGCGAAATCCATGACTACAACATCATTATGTCTACCACTCTGCATGTTGAGGGCTATGTCGTGAACAAATTCAATAAGTTGACTTTCACAGCTACGCTTCTCCCGAAAGCCATGCTGGAGGAATAAAGAATATTGTTCCTATTGAGATGCTGCATCATATTACTGCAAACAATGTGCTCCAAGAGCTTACAGCAGATACAAGTTAGAGAGACAGGGCGATAGTTCGAAGGTGTCGTTTTGTCACCTTTCTTGTATATTGGTGTTACATTGGCTTGTTTCCAAATGTCTGGTAGAGACTGCTGCTGAAGTGAGGTATTGAAAAGTAGAGTAAGAATTGGCGCAAGTTCAGCCGAGAGGCGCTTCAGAATAGTAGGAGTAATATTGTCTGGGCCTGGGGCCTTGGATTCTGAAAGTTTTTGCAAAATGTTATATATGTAACATGTATTGAGTGAATGCGCATGAGTAATGTTAGTTTTGTATAAAGAATATAAAAGATCACATCTAGAATATAGCCTAAAACGGCTGCGGTGCACTGCATTAGGATTTCGAGGCGAAATGGAGTTAGTTTAAACAATATTTTATTTCATATATAGCAGGTTACATATACACAAGACAATTAATAATAGGATTAGAAAACAATCTTTATAAAAGCTTATATGAATTCTTCTCCTTTACAGTTGTAAATGGAGTTGTAAGTATTATAGTACACTCTTTGTTAACGGTAAAAGATACACACGTGTGTGTATTTTCTTTTGTTTTTATATAATCTCTATATTAAAGTGACGAAAAAAGAGTCAGTATAGGTGTTACAGTAGATCCTGATCAGACCGGTAGTCAGTATGGGTGTTACAATATCAGAGTAGATCCTTATCAGATCGGTAGCCAGTATAGGTGTTACACTATCAGAGTACATCCTGATCAGACCGGTAGCCAGTATAAGTGTTACAATGTGAGAGTAGATCATAATGGGTAGCCAGTATACGGTAGGTGTTGCAATGTCAGAGTATCTCTTGATCAGACCGGGTAATACCGAGTTATTTAGCAAAAACTGTCAACAATCACCGACGCCTTATTGTCAAGAACAGAACAGAACCTTTATTGAGAAGCAAATAATCTCGTGCCACACGCAGGTGACATAGGAGACAATGTGTGCAAGCCGAATACTAAATTTCACAATTCAAGTATTCATATACTACCTAGTATTGTGTTTAAAATTGTGCATCATGTGTTATTGTGAAGTGATCCATGCGTCCACATCCCTGTGACAGAAAGCGTGTGATTGATACTGGAGCCCAAATAATACTGAAATGCATATGCAAATCCAAGTACAAATAAATTCAGACAAGAGCTGCCCCAGACCCAAATGTGTGCGACCTCCATTTACATGGATATCAACTCTAGGGTTGGCGTGTATAATCATTCCAATTCTTTCGTATGAAATCCTCTCGTTACGGTCGAAATTAGAAGCACGTGTGGATTCGGAAATGAATTGAGTATAAATGTACACGTCCAACACCCCAGCCACGCCACCCCATCATCGCTGCGGTGCCGACATCCCACCCGCCGATTCAAATGATATTTACTTAACGTGTATGTGCGCATGCACACGAGGGTGTCGGTGGAAGAAGGGGACTACCACATTGAAAGGAGTTAGCCCCCTTCTTCCATGGATCCATTCAACTTCTAGTTAGCTCCACAGTTATCTTACTCATTACACTGTATCTGTGTAACAGTTTATGATCAGTGAGTGAGTGAGTGAGTGAATAGGGTTTAACGTCCGCTTTTCTGACATAGAGGTACAAGCCTCAGGGAGTCTACACGCAGACGGGTCAACGGGGTCGTGTCCCGTATCCACCTGTCCGAGGGGGGTAAATCCCAACTTCAGAACTCAATATTTACAATCAAAATATATATTCAGTCCTGAAATTAGAACAACCTGATCTGGTGCCAGGCCCTCGCCACACCAGCATCATTTATCCCATCCCCTAAAAGTAATAGGATTAGCGCTAATCTTACTTTTATATATGGGGCATAGCCTGACTCAACTCTCACATACAAGAAAGCCAAAAATGTACATGAGGGCCAAATCCGGTATAGTGGGTTCCGGAAAGTATGAACCCAATCGTTAAGCCAGTTTAGTCGCCTTTTACGACAAGCAATGGCTACTGCAGCACTATTCTCAGGCCCTGAAATCAGAAATCAGAATCACTTGGCCCCTCCCAAAAGCAGTAGGATCAGTAATAATCTTACTACTTTTATAATGGGCAATAACCCAATTCAACTCCCAGGTAACTAAAGAGCCGAAGATAAAAACGTACCCGAGGGCCAAACCAGGCAAATCGTGATTCCTATAAGGAGGAACCCATACCGGTAATTTACTCCGTCTCATTCGATATGAGAACCATTCTAGCCGAAATAAAGGTATACAGAAAATATACGCATAGTACATATGCAATCAACAATTTAGTATGTACATGTATTTTGTATGGCCCACACTTTGACAATACAGGGCATATGGTACTGCAAACCAGTCTAGATCCTGACCAACATTATCAAAATACTCATTCCACATGACAAGTCACATTGTTTTCTGTATGTATAATTGATGTTCTGGCAATTTGCCCGCACCCTCTCCCCACAACCATACTATTTTAAAATGGGTATAAATTCAACTATCTCGAAAGCCAAAGGTGTACTCGAGGGCCAAGCCATGAATATGGTAAGGATGAACCTCATCGTTAAACGTGTCTGTGACTGGAGAAATGAAGCTTATAGGATCTGCACTGTTCGCCATTCCATCAATGAAAACTGTACCTGCCATGCTTCTACACAGCAATATAGATCGTTATCAGGCTACATGAGTGTGTTATTTCATCAGGAGCTACACTGGTCACAAATCTTATAAACCACATTTCTCCAGTCAAAGTCACAAATTATCGAACTCAAATGCTCCCAACCTACCGTCCCTATAAAGACAATACTACACAATTTGTATTTACATGTTTATTATCAAATAACATGTATTATATTACTAGACATTATACAGATACATATTCTATGGATAATCTCAGCGTTAAGCTACATACACGGGCAATCGGGATAACAACAATTGTTTTACAACCAACATAACCCTACATCAGCCTACAAGCTTTCAGTGAATAATCAGCCACTATACATGGGCCACAACATGATAAAAACAGACTTAATGATTGAGAGACAAGTTAAGACCCATATCAGCCTGCGCATCAGGTAGGCTGGTCAGGGTCTTCACTGTTCAACGTTCAGTGAGAGACCATCCATTATGAATCCAGCAAACATATGGATTACTAGTAACTGAGACTGCATCAATTACACCTGACCCGATCAGGATCTTCACTGGCCAGGAATTAAATAAATACGGTTTTGTAAAATCATGGCCCATATACTGCTGATGGTAAAAAAGCTAAATTAAAATATTTACCCATAAAGTGAGCGAGCACATTTGTGTGGTTATTTCCACATTTCCTTATCTGCACTGTTTGTCGATATTTCTCATTTGAATAAAACTACACATTTTCCGTTTGATAATGAAATTGTCTGAAAATTATCAAGAGATATACCAGATTTATGGATGAAATAGTTCACTTTTGGATGTAATAAATCGAGCATCTCCATATACAGTAGATACTGATTAGCCGGCTGGCTCCTTCAAGCAGTATCATTAAGATCAACAGTGGTTGTCAATACTTTTCATAAATAATACCCCTTTCAGATTGAAGTCCAATGGACACGGAGCAGTAAAAGTCATACTGTTTATTTAACCAGGTGAGCTGATTATGGTGAAATAATACACACAAATTTGGGTCCTTGCACTAAATAAACGAGTGTTTGTTTGTTTGTTTATTAGTGTTTAACGGCCTATCAACAGCTAAGGTCATGTAAGGCCGGGCAAACGGGTTCGATCCCATTTTAACCTGCTGCATTGGGGGGTAAATCCCAAAATCAGAACGGAATATTTACATCGAGATAAAATATATTTGCGTGCTCCCACCTGCCACCCACTAAATAAACGAGTGAGCATAGCGAGTTTGTATAACAGTAGGTTGATTTTATTTGATGGTGTTTAACAGACTGTCAAAAACATAGGTCATTTTCGGCCGGGTTAACAGAGTCTAATCCTATATGTTATCTGTTGTGTTTGTTTGTTTATTGGTGTTTAACGGCCTATCAACAGCTAAGGTCATGTAAGGCCGGGCAAACGGGTTCGATCCCGTTTTAACCTGCTGCATTGGGGGGTAAATCCCAAAATCAGAACTGAATATTTACGGAAACAAAATTTATTCAGCCCTGAAATTGAAATAACCTGACCTGGTGCCAGGTCCTCATCACACCAAAGCCACTTGGCCCCTTCCCCTAAAAGTAATAGATTACGAATAATCATATTACTTATATAAGGCGTATAACCAGATTCGACTCTCACATACAAGACAGCCAAAGACGTACATGAGGGCCAAACCAGGTCTGCAGGCAGGATTCCGGTAAGGATGAATCCCTATCGTTAAATTACCCATCGCATGCTCCCACCTGCCACCCACAGACTAAAATATATGTAAGTATACTATGAGCATGCTGGCGAGCCCCATTACATAGGATAAAATCCGATATAACAGACAAATCACAACAATAAACCCAGTTTAACAAGAGGCATATAATGATACACATGAATACAGAACGGGATATGAAAGATCTAATTTAAATACAGTGAAACCTCTCTAAACCGGACACCAGGGTGTCCGGCTTAGAGAGGTTTCACTGTAAATCAGGCATTTGATTATTCTGGGCCATAGTTGTGTGCTATGTGATAACGAACAGACACTTCGCCCAGTCCGCCAGTAGATAAGTCCAACTGACTCTGCTATACTACGTGTACTGGTATTATTATACCCTTAGTTTAACCAGAAACTCAGCACAGCCGGGCCAGTTGGGCATATCCAACGTCGGAATCGGTTCAATCTCCTGTGCAGTAAGTATCTAACAATGGTGATAATGGCATAGTGTAGATACTGGACACACAGGAACAAACAAGAAACCATCCATGATGGAACAAATGAGAAAAGGTGGCCTGCCGGCACACAAATGCCACCGGTGGCTGATTGGAGAAAATTTGGCAAACTTCTTCACTAGGCACACGGACACACACAGTCCTAACACTATATGCTTCCCGATTTGATTCTACCGAGACAGAGGGCATAAAAAGTACACAACCTTTTACCAAAGCAACTATTTATCATACTTCCATTCTGTATATAAGCCTCTGGTTTAACACACAGGTGGAAGACTCGGACCTACGACACCATAGAAGATGGTACTGTACGAGACCAAGTGGGTGGGGTAATTTGATTTATTTTAACAGGCATTTTTTTGGTGTCATAGGTCCGAGTCTTCCACCTGTGGTTTAACAATCAACAGTTTATCACACACACAATTTGGGACATCCACACATATTGCACTACTTAAAGGCCCTACTTTATAGCTATCTGGGTTTATTATGTGTAACTGAATGGGGCTTTAAATTATTCTAATTAATTATATATTATTAACTATTGGCCAAGATCCATCACAACCCGGCTTACAGTCTTTGTGACCTGCGCATCCACGGACAATACTGTGCATCACTGCACCAAACAATGTGAAATATCAGGGGACAACAGAGCGGCAACTCAGCAAATAAACAATGCAAAAACAAGAAACGAGGCAAAGCCACGAAGGCCAGGTTTTTTCCAAGCATAGACACTTGGATAACATAATTATACCCACTTTTTGTAGACTAGATGGCCGTGGCAGTTCACATATTATATCGGCATCAGCAGATTGATATATGTCTCCTGAATCGATAGAACCCGAATTTGGAGTTTTGGGTTGAAAATTGATGATATTATCGGTCTAAAGGCAACACATGTTGGAAATTTTATTGGCAAAATAATGAAAAAGCTTTCATTCCTTTGGTTATTTTGACAGTAATAAACGGGCCCAGAGAGTTCGGAACGGTGAATGTGTAGATAATTGGCGATTTATGTCGTATTTAATGTTTCAGCATTAGAAATTGCACAAAGCTATGTGACTTACGTAAAACCAACGAAATCCACCAAAATACCCATATGCCACCAAAATAATGACCATCTGTTCCAACAACTGTGGCTTTGGCAGCATAAAAGAAATGATACAAGCAAAAATTAATTTCACAACTTAAACAATTAATCATTGGAACATAATATCCATTACAATATGGGTTGACAACGGTACATGATTAACCCTTAGACTGCTACTCACAACAATTGTCGTCTGCTGTTGCTTTTATATCTTGCCTTATTTCTCAATAATTCCAGCACAATAATATTTACACAATTCCCTAACATTTGATTGGTCCGTAGCAAGTCTCATTCCAAAATTTATATCCCAGTAAACTCCTATGCCAAACTATTTTCCGTAACTGTGAGGCGCAGTTAAATAATTCTTAAGAAAATGGAAAATAAAGACATTTTCTTGATGAATTTATTTCAAATGCTGGAATTATAAGGAATGAATGGCCTTTTTGTTGAATTTATCGGGGATATAAACTTGGAAAAGTCGCGGGAATACTGGACGAGGCCTTCCGGCCTTCGTCCAGTATTCCCGCGACTTTTCCAAGTTTATACCCCGATAGATTCCACAAAAAGGCCATTCATTCCTATAATAAAAATATAGTTCGACAGCACTTCAGAATCATTTCCAATGGAACTTTTGACACATGTAGAACGAGACCAGCCTGCACATCCTCAGTATTTGGTCAGACAATAACCTGTCGTGATTCTAATACAGCGACCAAAATTCCATAAAAGTAAGATGGGTGTTTTATTGACTGAATCAGGAACAGGAGGCCCTGATCACTCTGCAGATGTGCAGGCAGATCTGGTTCTACACTTGTAACGATGGCCATAATGCCCATTTCTTCATTTACATCCACCATTATATGTACAATAAGTTGATCTGGTACCAGGTACAAATCACTAAAGTAATTTGGCACTAAATTAACCCAGATATATATGAGGCTATGAAACGAGAGAAATTCAGCACTAAAGTACTCTGACCTGTTACTAGATGTAACAATTTAGCAATAAATCCCTACACACTACTGACCTGTTACTAGACAACAGGGGACCGTTTCACAAAACTTTGTACGACTAAAATGTTTGTAAGTGCAAAATTATGATATTAAGTCTGTAAATTCACATTAACAATGTTTTCTTGTAAACAATTATTGGATTTACATTTATTGAGCATATGCTGCATATGCAGCCTATGCTCAAAAAATGTAAATCCATCTATTGAAATTTCCAGACGATCACACAGTGTCACAGCAGTTCAACATTAAATCTACAAGACACTGCTCTCTTGATAGGCAACATAGCTATGTGATACAATAATTAATTTGTATTGTATAGCCATTCAGCACTAAATCTACACATTTTTGATCTGGTACAAAGCAGCACAGAAATGTAGTATTAAATATGCAAAACCATGATCAGTTGCAACAGAGCAAACTAGAAATGGACGCTTGTCGACAAGCGCATGTGTATCCCCCTCCCCAGATACACAAGTAGTTTGTAAAAAGGGTGATCGAGTTATGCTCCGGAGACAAAATCGGTGACGGACAAAGGGAGATAACTAAACAATTAGTGATGCAAGAGTTGTCATTCTTGCGCGACACACCTTTAGGGTCTATGCATGTGTGAAGCTACTGGAGCGCAGAATTATTTGTTAATAGTCCTATATTTATGTACATATATCTGTACAGGTGCACATAATGCCACAATATTTTCAACACAGTTGACGGAAATGTAATATAGAAAGTAAATAAAAAAAATAATGCTCGCTACTGGAGCCGAGAATTTTTTTTAATAGTCCTATATTTATCTACATATATCTGCATAGGTCCACATACTGCCACAATATTGTCAACACAGTTTAGGTAAATGTAATAATTTAGCTGTATAAATTACCTGTAATAAGTTAGTGGTCAGTTAAAAAATTTAAAAAGAATGTAAAAAAAAAAAATGAAAAAAAAAGTTGAAAAATAAAAAATAATAATACTTGCTACTGGAGCCCTGATTTTTTTTTTAATAGTCCTATATTTATCTACATATATCTGCACAGGTCCACATAATGCCACAATATTTTCAACACAGTTTACGGAAATGTAATATACAATTTTTTTTTTTTTAAAATAATGCTCGCTACTGGAGCCCAGAATGTTTGTTAATAGTCCTATATTTATCTACATATATCTGCACAGGTCCACATACTGCCACAATATTGTCAACACAGTTTACGGAAATGTAATAATGTACCTGTATAAATTACCTGTAATAAGTTAGTGGTCAGTTAAAAAATTGAAAAATGAATGAATGTAAAAAAAAAAATGGAAAAAAAAAATTAAATTAAAAAAAAGAAAAAGAATAATGCTCCCTACTGGAGCCCAGAATGTTTTTTTAATAGTCCTATATTTATCTACATATCATATACACAGGTCCACATATTCCCACAATATTTTCAACACAGTTTACGGAAATGTAATATAATCATTTACCTGTATAAATTACCTGTAAGTTGTCAGTGGTCAGTTGCACATGCTAGCACATGCACAGGTGAATAGTCTGTATATAGCACTTACAACCTTATGCTACTAGACAAAAATTTGAAAAAATAATTTTGAAAAAAAAAAATGAAAAAAAAAAAATGGAAAAAAAAAGTTTAAAAATAATAATGCTTGCTACTGGAGCACAGAATTTTTTTTTAATAGTCCTATATTTATCTACATATATCTGCCAGCAGGTCCCACATAATCCCACAATATTTTCAACACAGTTTACGGAAATGTAATATAATCATTTACCTGTATAAATTACCTGTAAGTGGTCAGTGGTCAGTTGCACATGCTAGCACATGCACAGGTGAATAGTCTGTATAAAGCACTTACGACCGTATGCTACTAGACAAAAATTGAAAAATAATTTGAAAAAAAAAATGAAAAAAAAAAAAAAAAAATGAATAAAAAAAGAAAAAAAAATGAAAAAAAAAAGAAAAAAGAAAAAATGAAAAAAAAAAGAAAAAAAAATGAAAAAAATTAAAAAAAAATGAAAAAAAAAAGTTTAAAAATAATAATGCTTGCTATTGGAGACCAGATTTTTTTTAATAGTCCTATATTTATCTACAAAAATCTGCACAGGTCCACATAATGCCACAATATTTTCAACACAGTACCCAATGTAGTGATTTACCTGTATAAATTACCTGGTCAGCAGTGGTCAAGCACTGGACATCTGCACATGCTAGCCCATGCTGGCACATGGTTCTCCCAGTTTCTATTGTTCTCTCTACAGGTAAGGTGTACAGAGCACACGAGAAAAGGTGTACAGAGCAGACGAGAAAACATGTCTTCATGCATTATTGTCCAGTTTGTAGAGTGCGCAAAACAAAAAAGGGAGATAACTCAAAAATTAGCTACGCAAGAGTTGTCATTCTTGTGCGCGACACACCTCCGGGTCGTGGTCTATGCATGTGTGAAGTTTCATGAAAATATTCCAAAGGGTGGTCGAGTTATGCTCCGGACAGGAAATCAGTGAGCGAAAACAAAAAAGGGAGATAACTCAAAATATGCAAGAGTTGTCATTCTTGTGCATGACACACCTTCGGTTCGTGGTCTAATTGAATGTGTTAAGTTTCATAAAAATATTCCAAAGGGTGGTCGAGTTATGGTCAATCAGTGCACAAAACAAAAAAGGGAGATAACTCAAAAATTAGCTATGCAAGAGTTGTCATTCTTGTGCGCGACACACCTTCGGGTCGTGGTCTATGCATGTGTAAAGTTTCATGAAAATATTCCAAAGGGTGGTGGAGTTATGCTCCGGACACGAAAATAGTGCGAGAAACAAAAAAGGGAGATAACTAAAAAATTAGCTATGCAAGAGTTGTCATTCTTGTGCGCGACACACCTTCGGGTCGTGGTCTATGCATGTGTGAAGTTTCATGAAAATATTCCAAAGGGTGTTCGAGTTATGCTCCGGACAAGAAGTGTCTGCGGCGGACGCGGCGCGCTGTCAAATACATAGTATCCCCCGACGGAGTCCGGGGGATACAATTAAACTCTATATCTACACAAGACTGACATGTTACTAGATAATATAGCAATAAATCTCCACGTTCCTGACCTGGTAATTGGCAGCAGAAATATTCAGCACTAAATATACAATACCATGATCTGTTACTAGGCAAATAAGAGCTGTAGGAGAACAGCATAGCTCGACTACGAGGGTTGTCGATGTACACATAGCTTGACAAAGAAGGTGGCCGCGGCCCGCATAAAAACCTTAACCAAGGTTGACTAAAAACCTTAACCAAGGGAAATTAACTAAGTAATTCAAGGTTAAATGTAGGTCAATGTAAGATATAGGTCGGGGGTTATTGATGTACATCACTAGGAGATGAAGTTTTCCAAGTATGGTTGCTGTATGCCCAGGAGTATTCATATACAAGCTTGACTAAAAACCTTAACCAAGGGGAAATAACGAAGTAATCCAAGGGTAAAAGTAGGTCAAGGTCAAATATAGGTCAGGGATTATTGATGTACATCACTAGGAGATGAAGTTGTCCAAGTATGGTTGCTGTAGGCCCAGAGTATTCCATATACAAGCTCGACTATAAACCTTAACCAAGTTTGAGTACAAACCTTAACCAAGGGGAAATAACTAAGTAATTCAAGGTTAAATGTAGGTCAAGGTAAAATTTAGTTAGGTGTTATTTATGTACATCCCTATGAGGAAAAGTTATCCAAGTATGGTGTCTGTATGCACAATAGTGTTCTATTTACAAGCCGGAGTAAAAACCTTAACCAAGGTTGACTAAAAACCTTAACCAAGGGGAATTAGGTCAAGGTCAAATATAGATCAGGGATTATTGATGTACATCCCTATGAGAAAAGGTTGTCCAAGTATGTTGTCTGTATGCACAATAGTATTCCACGTACAAGCTTGACTAAAAACCTTAACCAAGGTTGACTAAAAACCTTAACCAAGGGGAATTAACTAAGTAATTCAAGGTTAAATGTAGATCAAGGTCAAATATAGATCAGGGGTTATTGATGTACATCCCTATGAGAAAAGGTTGTCCAAGTATGGTGTATGTATGCACAATAGTATTCCATGTACAAGCTTGACTAAAAACCTTAACCAAGGTTGACTAAAAACCTTAACCAAGGGGAATTAACTAAGTAATTCAAGGGTAAATGTAGGTCAAGGTCACATATAGGTCAGGGGTTGTTGATGTACATCACTAGGAGATGAAGTTGTCCAAGTATGGTTGGTGTAGGGCCAGGAGTATTCCATCTACAAGCTTGACTAAAAACCTTAACCAAGGGGAATTAACTAAGTAATTCAAGGTTAAATGTAGGTCAAGGTCAAATATAGATCAGGGGTTGTTGATGTACATCACTAGTAGATGAAGTTGTCCAAGTATGGTGGGTGTAGGGCCAGGAGTATTGCATATACAAGCTTGACTAAAAACCTTAACCAAGGCGTGACGGTGACGCCGGAGTGACTACATAAGCTCTAACTATTCTTCGAATAGTCGAGCTAAAAAGCAATTCAGCGCAAAATTTGCAAAACCCTGACCTGTTACTAAACAACATAACAATTCAGCACTAAATCTACAAGACCTGACCTGTTACTAGGCAACATAGCAATTCAGCACTAATTCTACAACACCTGACCTGTTACTAGGCAACCTGGACATTCAGCACTAAATTTACAAGACCTGACCTGTTACTAGGCAACATAGCAATTCAGCACTAATTCTACAAGACCTGACCTGTTACTAGGCAACATAGCAAGTCAGCATTATATCTACAAGACCTGACCTGTTACTAGGCAACATAGCAATTCAGCTCTAAATCAACAAAACTCTTGACACATTACTAGGCAACAACAATTCAGCACCAAGTTTACAAAACCCTGATCTGCTACTAGGCAACATAGTAATTCAGCACTAAATGTACATAACCTGACCTGTTGCTAGGCAACATAGTAATTCAGCACTAAATCTACAAGACGTCAACCTGATAATAACAGAGCAACTCAGCAAAACAATTACAGGTCCCTTATGTCATCCAACAGGCTAACAGCAGATCAATTCAGCACCAAAGTCCAGAACAAAAACAAGCTTATCTAGTACAAAGCATCAGAGAATGTGACTTGGCAACAGATAAATTCTGCACTAGTGACTACATCTAAATGTGACATGGTACTTGGCCGCAGCAGGTAATGTGACATAGAATGTTTGACAAAAATGTCAGTGTGATGTCATAACAAGTGAGTAATCAATGCATCACAAATTGAATAGGCCAATGTCATTATAAATAGGCTACCAAACTTGGGAAATCACAAGTCATTTCGCATTTCGAGTTGATTAGTTCACCATCATGTTACAATGCTTAACCCATTACATGCAGAATACACCTTTACAGGTATGAATTTTTTTAAATATTTTATTTTTGTTATTTTTCAATGAAAGTATATGTTGTGACCACAGGTGGAAGACTCGGACCTATGACACCAAAAAATGCCTATTAAAAAAATCCCATTACCCCACCCACTTGGTCTCGTACATTACCATCATCTATTTATAGAAAGGTTGGTAAGAATATGGCTATTATAGAAAGAGCCCTCTCTTTTCCGATTCGCACAAACACAATAAACATCGATTAAATGTATGAAATATGTATCTGGCAATCGATAAAAGTAATAGGTGTGTGAATATACTCACTTCAAATCGCTGTTTCAAGCATTTATTGAGTTATTCGCGTTTTGATTACCCCAACCAAAGCGAAAGTTGCGTGTACGAAAGAATCTCGCACAGAATCGGAGGCCGTCCGGTGTGGATTATCGATCATATTTGGCCGATAGCTGATCGCCAGCTCAAACTAATGACGTGCACCATGACCATATACATTAGAAACTCCAACCATACAACGTTCGTCCAATTCTGATCGTTCAACGATCTAAAAAACACTTTTTTGTCTAATTTCGTTCATTATCTGGAACCGGGTCAATGCACCATCTTCCATAATACAACCGGAAGCGTCTATGTAAAGAACATCTCTGATTGGCTAAATCTAAACTGTGATGACGTCATTCAACCTATTTTGGGATTCCGGAAGACATAATCTGATCTGAAGCGAATCATGAATGAAAGTAGAAAAAAGGTGTTTTTTAGATCGGTGAACGATCACAATTGGACGAACTTTGTATGGTTGGAGTTGCTAATGTATATGGTCATGGTGCACGACTTTAGTTTGAGCTGGCGATCAGTTATTGGTCAAATATGACCGATAATCCACGCCAGACGGCCTCCGATTCTGTGTGAGATTCTTTCGTACACGCAAATTTCGCTTTGGATGGGGTATACAAAATGCGAATAACTGAATAAATGCTGGAAACAGCGATTTGAAGTGAATATATTCACACACCTAATACCTTTATCGATTGCCAGAGACAGAAGTCATACATTTAATCGATGTTTATTGTGTTTGTGCGAGCCGGAAAAGAGAGGGCTCTTTCTATAATAGCCATATTGATACTCACCTTTATAAATAGAATATGGTACTGTACGAAACCAAGTGGGTGGGGTAATGGGATTTTTTTTAATAGGCATTTTTTTTGTGTCGTAGGTCCGAGTCTTCCACCTGTGGTTGTGACCACTCATTTGAACCATCACGATGAGACGGTTCAAATGGTGGTCGCGACATATACTTCTAAGAAAATTTAAAGAAAAAAAGTATGATTTTCCCCAATCAAAATGGCATATCCTCGGCATTAAATGGGTTAAACTAATCAACATAATGCCAATCTGACAAATTCAGTCAATTCTAATGTCAAGCATGTTCAGAAGTTTGTTCTAAGGAAAGCTACCCATGATTTTCCAAGTTCAGCCTGCTATTTATAACACTATCTATAGGCATGAACACTAATGATGTGACAGTTGTGTGGGAAACAAAATCCACATTTCTCCACTTTCATGAATCCCATCTGACTTAGAGGCAAGCGTATAATTTTATTCCTTTAAATGCAGGATCCGATTGTTGTCATCTCTTTCTTCACCTTATACAAGCTCGTCTTCTCTTTATTACTCATTATAAACTTTCTTCGGCAACACGTGAGAATCATCTGATAGGGAGATGGTTCTCCAGTACTGGTAAAGCATGTTTTGTGCAAATTATTACCAGTCATACACATGATTTGGATCAGATAGCATCCAGAAAAGTTGACTCCGCATTTAAGTCTGATCTGGGTCTTCACTATTCGCAGCAAATAAATGTAGACAACGTAAATCTTTTCCTGACTTTAAAGGGTTAACAACATTGTTATGTATACGTACCAATAATACTGCTATATCATATTGGCAATAGGAATATACATAGCATCGGCTCGGGAACATTATGACATAATTATACAATTACAAATATGGGTCATATACAAAATAAATACAAAATACATAGATCTAAAGATCAGAACAAGAAACAAGTGGAGCACAAGTTTATCAGTAGCCGATTTCATCAAAATTGCAAAGTATACTTATCTAGCAAAGTATACTTTGAGGGAGTAATCATTTATTTTTCCCGAAATGCATTATTTCATATAGAACTAACCGTTGCATATATTTATATCTTAAATTGAAATTTTCTCACTCAAAGCATACTTTGCTAGATAAGTATAATTTGCCATGTTGGTGAAATAGGCTACTGATTTATAAGTAACAAGGGAAATAAATCCAGTAATATATTTGTGACTGTGACAGGAGAAATGGGACTTAATGGGATATGTGGCCAGTCCAGATCCTGATCTTCTCTAGCGAACTCCTGTGGTAAGTTCAGGATCTATACACTTTGTGAGAAGCAGTGCAAGTGTTTCACTGACTGCATGGTGGATCAGTGCATGTCCTGATCTACACTGGTCGCGCATAACCCATAATCCTCTTTTCTCACGTCACAACCACATTTGAGACACGCCATGTGATTTTTGTATGATTACAAAATTTACCTTGAGTACATGTACACTGAAAATGTTGAAAATTTTGTCAACTTTTGTCTTTTGACGCCATTTACGGAAAATATTGTAAATTTTGTAAATGTATTACATGAAATTACACGGAGTCCGAAGGTACAAAATCACATGGCGTGTCTCATTTAAAAATTAATAATACATTTTGTATTGCACACGCTCCGTATAAGAGAAATTGTGCCTTAACTCTTACAATGCTGAATTAAATTTTGTTGTCTGCTGTTTATTTTTTAATTTACAGTTTTCTCCACAAAAACAGGTTTGGTAGCAATTTAGAATAATTTCCATTGGAAGTGATTCTAAAGTGCTGCCACAGCATGTTTGTCTTGAGAAAGAAGAGAAAATATGACACAACAGCAGACGACAATTTTCGGTTCCCGCCTTTTAAGGGTTAAAAGATCTATAACAATCTATAAAGAAATCCAATCCAATTTTTATGTTCATACATGTATATGAATATGCTGGAAATGACGTTGAAAATATGACATCAGTGACGGACAAAAGTAGATGCGCAAGCTGATCTGGGGCTACAATGGTCGCAATGGCCATACTCCCCATTTCTACAGTCTACAAGTACCATCACAATTGAATGGTTGCTCACCTGCAAAATGTACAAGCTGATCAGCTCTGTTCTCAAATGGGGCCCGTTTCACTAAACTACAGCTACAGCTGACAACGGGTACCTTATGACGTTTGCGACCAGCATAGTCCCAGATCAGCCTGTGCATCCGCACAGTCTGATCAAGGACTACTCTGTTCGCCATCAACAATTAATGCAAATTTTTTATTATTTAATGCTGTTTAACAGCCTGTCAACAGCTAAGGTCATTTAGGCCGGGTTAACTGGGTCAAATCCTATATTGTGGTTCGCAACCAGCATAGCCTACACAGTCTGATAAGCGCCTACTCAGTTCGCCATTTCAAATGTTGTAAGTTACCTGTTCTCAGTGCATGGCCCATTTGAGAACAGAGCTGATCAGCTTGCACATTTTGCAGGTGAGCAACCATGCAATTGTGACGATAGATTGGGGTTTTATGTCCGGTAATCGTGACATAACTACATTAACTAAAGATTATCTTGTAAAACATGGTTATGCCCCATGCTGTCATTGGAACAAAAATACATAAAGAATGGGCTGGAAAACCAGTTTGTGCCGGTTGGATTGGTTGCAAAATTAACATGAAAATACATTCCAGTGACTTAGGGGTGAAAGGGTTAATAGTCAGCAGTTACAGAGAGCGAGTAAAGCAGGTAGAAAGTTACACTAATGTGTTGTATTAAAAGACGAAGGTCTCAGATGTTGATGAAATGCGAGCAAACCTGGAGCCCATTTCACTAAACTTCTTACGACCAAGATGTTCGTAAGTGCAAAATTATGATAGTCTGTAAATTTCACATTAGCAATGATTTCTTGTAAACAATTATTGGATTTACATTTATTGAGCATAGGCTGCATATACAGCCTATGCTCAATAAATGTAAATACATCAATTGAAATTTCCAGACGATCCTAAATTTGCTCTTACAAACATTTTAGTCGTACAAAGTTTAGTGAAACGGGTCCAAGTTGGTAAAAGAGCATTTCACAGTAGACTTGTATATATTTTCTGACATATATTACCACATGGGTGACCTGAAAAAAGAAAGTAAAAATAAAAATTTGTTATTGAAAAAAATAACTAGCATTGCAAAGCTAGTTTTGCTTTTTCACATAGTAGCCACGTGCCTTGCTTTCACTAGAAACTATGTCATCGACTACATCACCGATAACATTCAGTTTTTGTGTGTTAAGGTATTACAGTGTGTATGGTACTTGTATAGAAGTGTCCAGTAGCCTATTTCATCAACATTGCAAAGTATACTTTCCTAGCAAAGTATACTTTGGGGAGGGAGAAATTTTCAATTTTAGAATAAATTTATTAATTTTTATTATACTGAATTTATTACATTATCACAGCCAATTTTGGCTGTGATAATGTAATAAATTCAGTATAATAATTCTGCATACTTTTAATCATCAAATATATGCAGTTGTTAGTTTTATATGAAATAATGCATTTCAGGAAAAATAAATGATTACTCCCTCAAAGTATACTTTGCTAGAAAAGTATACTTTGCAATGTTGATGAAATCGGTTACAGTGCTCGTAATAAAGGTTTTAAAGTGTTTTAAACAAGTTTGTCTTGGAGTCTTATCTGCAACAAAGTGGTAGTCAGTCAGTGGTAACATGAATCGCTAAAGCGAATTACGTCACTACTCGAATTACGTCACTACTCGCATGGTTTTCCAATAGATCTATGACACAATAGGCATGAAATTTCCTGGAGTTGATGTTTACATTCAAATGCATGTTTATCACCAGTGACAAGTTGCGACTTTATTCATACAACATTCATTGACATATCTTAACTGCTTTTGTGAAATGCATTTTCGGAAGTACCATCTGAGACACAGCCACTTTAAACTACACATAAATATTGACATGACAACTCATAAGAAATACTGCATTGCAATGTTCAGTAGGTATAGGCTTAGTATAATGTACAATAAATATTGCATTGCAATGTTCAGTAAGTGAGCATGTCTGAGAATACAGGCCTATGTTCACATTACGTCATCATCTTGTACTAAAACAGCAGGTATATAACATTGTATAAAATGTACATCAAGAAATATTGTATTGCAATGTTAAGCAGATAGTACACCGTGACGTGCTAGAAAATATCAGTTACGTTAATTATTTGTATTAAAACAGAAGGTACAGCACATTGTGTATAAATAAAGTACATCCTTTACATGCATTAGCTCACATGAAAATTTCCCCAAAATTTATATCGGAAATCACTCAAATCAGCCATGTTTTCCATAAATGATGGCATAGGTGAACAAACATTTCAGACCAAATTCAGGATTTGTTTGTGTGAATATTTGTGGAACATATTGCAGAACTTTGAAATCAGTTTCCATAAAATGTTTAGATGTAATAATATATATAATTAGCACAGTGAAATATGTGAAATATTGTATTGCAACGATCAGTGGTGTTAGTATTTGCTGATAAGCCATTTATATATCAAGTTGAATTAACCATTACAATGCGGAATTAAAATTTTGTCGTCGGCTGTTTATTATTATTTTCCATTTTCTCTCATCAAAATCTTGCTTTGACAATGCTTATTTCCAAAGGAAATGATTCTAAAGTGTTGTCAAAGCAAGTTTTTATTGAGAAAGGAAACAAAATATACAACAACAACAGATGACAATTTACGTTTTCCGTATTCTAAGGGATAATGCGGCCAAATATACGAAACCCTTTGTATTGAAATATTCAACAGCCACCTATTGATCCAGTTACGTTAGCAGGTAAAGTACAGCAAGTAAAGTCGATTGCCTTCAAACAATATGCGAGAACACTTGTATTGCAATGTGCCAATAGCCACTTGCTGGCAGGTTCCACATAGATCAAGTCACGTTAGCACCCTCTTCCGGGTGGCTGAACATGACGACAGGCAGGTGTCGCATGTGTGTCTGCCACTGGGACGACAGCTGGAAGAACTTCACTCCGTTCCACTCCACGCCATCTATTGCAACTAAAACCAGAGACGACATAAGCATATTGGATTGCAAAGGAATAAAGTAAGTGCTTGATTTGGGCCTAAGAGACAGCAACAGTTGCATAAAACTGCAGGCCAGCAATGAATAAATTTAGACATGGGACACCACGGGAACAAAATCAGATGTTCCATTCATGATTGATTGATTGTGGGTTTATGTTTGTTTTGTTTGTTTGTTTGTTAGGGTTTAACGGCCTATCAACAGCTAAGGTCATTTAAGACCGGGTCAATGGGTTTAGTACTAAATCCCATATATTACCTGTAGAAGTACATGTACATGTTCAAGTACATGTACAAATGGGGGGGGGGAGGGAAATCCCAAATCAGAACTGAATATTTACAATAAAAAAAAACAACTATATATTCAGCCCTGAAATCAGAATAATCCTGATCAGATGCCAGATCCTCGCCACACCAGAATCACTTGGCCCCCTCCTAAAAGCAGTAGGTTCAGTAATAATCTTACTACTTTTATAATGGGCAATAACCAAATTCAACTCCCAGGTAACAAAAGAGCCAAAGATAAAAATGTACCCGAGGGCCAAACCAGGCAAATCTAGATTCCTATAGGGATGAACCCCTACCGTTAATTTACGCCATCGCGTTCGCCCGACCAACCACCCACATTCATTTATGATTGATTTGATTGATTGGGGTCAAATTCCATTCAACAGCAATGTCAATATACAGACTTTTTTCATTTACAACCGTGTCCAACAGCCTGATATTAATAATCCACAGTAGCAGGGATTCCGCTGGGGAAAATAAAAAAATCGCCACTTCAAAATAAAAAGAAATGCGTCTGTCGAACGCGGATGCCACCTGCAGCATATTTGAGAAACTGTGACAAAGTGGTTAACCGAAAAGTGTGACAGACGGACAGACGGACGGACGTTCTTACAGTACTATACTTATGTGGCTTATCACATGTTAAATATTAGCCACATAAAACGATTTTTAGCCACATAAAAGGATTTTTTAGGTGGCTAATTGTAACCAACCCTATCCTTTACCAAGTCCATAACCCTGTGGGGCTAGCCACATAAGTACCCTAATGTGTGCCCGGACAGACGGACAGACGGACGGACGGACAGACGGACGGACGGTCCAAACACTATATGCCACCCGTTTCTTCGAAACCCGGTGGCATAAAAATAAAAATTGGCGATAAAAAATTACAATTTTTTATCGACAATTGTTTATTTTTATCGGCAATTGCGAAAGTGGAGAGCGCCAGAGGAATCGCTGCAGTAGAAATTTCACCCTTACCTATCTGATGCCGACTGTTTAGATGCTATTTCTTGGGAGTATTCTATTAATCACACCAGGGAAACTTTTAACCGCAATATTGCTGGGTGATGACAGAACTTGCTACGATCAGGTTCCTCTCAATCTACAGTGGTCTTGTTGGCTTTAAAGCATGCCTGGCTGAGGAATTCTCCATGAACAGCTATTCAGATTGCACAGAGCCAGACGTATCAGGGGACTGTTTCACTAAACTTGGTACAACTTAAATGTTCGTAAGTGCAAAATTATAATTTTGAAAATTGCACATTAACAATGTTTTCTTGTAAACAATTATTGGACTTACATTTATTGAGCTAGCATAGCTCAATAAATGTAAATCCATCAATCAAAATTTACAGACGATCCTAAATTTGCGCTTACGAACATTTTAATCGTACAAATTTAATGTGAAACGAGGAGCCCCAGGTATACACTCACAAAGGTATTCCAGTCATTTTCTAGTACGTCACGTTTAGTTTCAGGGACAAATTTTCAAGCTTACCTTTTAGACAATAGTTCTGACTTTTTGACGTACATATCAACCTGCTAATACCATCTATCACTTGACTTTTGGATTCAGCTTCTTTGGGTTTCTTGCCAATACGTACTGCAATACATACACAATAGTGGCTGTGACAGGAGAAATTGGGCTTATGGCTTTACTGATCAGTGTAGACCCAGATCAGCCTGCACATCCGCGAATTCTGACCTGGATCTGCACCATTTGTCATTTAGTTAGTAGAACAACTGTCTTGCTTCTAAACATTGGTCCAAATCAAGGAGAGAGCTAGCAGATCAGGAGCTACACTGACCACAAATGCCATAAGCTATTTTGTGGAAATAGATTACAAGACCTGTAGCCGATTTCATCAAAATACAAATTATACTTATCTAGCAAAGTATACTTTGAGGGAGTAATCATTTACTTTTCCCAAAATGCATTATTTCATATAGAACTAACGACTGCATATATTTGATGATTAAACGTATGCCACGCCCATGTGGGATTTTTCTGTCTCACACGGCTATCTCACACGGCCGACCTGTCACACACTGCCGGAACTTTTTGTGTATTGGCTTCCAAACGTCGTCTGGATTGTTTACAAACACACGCTCTCTACACAGTACTGTCAGTAGACAACAATGTAAACAACGTCGCTCTGGATTTGTTATGTAGGCTATTATTTATTTCATGTTTTATCCAGTTTTATCAAATTTGTGTAAATTTGTGGGACGAGTTATGTAAGGGGCGTCTGTAAATCAGTTGGCCGAATACTGAATACATGATTATTAAAAAAAAACACATGTAATTGACAGCAAACTATTTACCTCGTATGTTGTTGATTCTTCCCCAAACATGTGTATAGTGACAGTTGATAGTGGTTGGAATATTTGTTTAATAATCCAGTAAGCAAGAATTTCTTGAAAACGGCAACGTGTTGAAATGACAAATGTCCGTCGGAGTGAAACTTTCGGCGGACTGATATTTGCGTAATTGAAGACAGCGTCTCGGAATTGCAATAAATACTCAAAATAAAAACATGAAATGATTCTGTAAACATTACTGCACAAATTTGAATGGAGGATATATGTTCTATTTTCAATATTTATCCGAGTTTGTCTCATACTGCGTCCTATTTACTTTGTGTATGTAGTAATTGGGTTTACACATCATGTCATGGGCGTCTCCAGACCGTATTTTTATTGGGCCGTTATGTGTTAAATGTTTCGATCCAATGTAGGACTCTAATTTGTTGGTGCACCCATTTGTTGATACGGGTAATGCGATCGAGTGGTTGTATTGGAGATAGCATATAAAGAATTATATAAAGTATTATACCATGGTGGTTCGTTGATGGCATACTATGGCTAAACATGATTCTGGGCTTAGTAGGTATGCGAGAAAAAGTATTCCAGATATACTCTGGTGTGTGACTAAGAATATTCCACCCTCGTGGTCAGAATATGTCGTCAGAAACTCGGCAAAGCCTCGTTTCTGACAACATATTCTGACCACTCGGGTGGAATATCCTTGTCACACACCGGAGTATATATGGAATACTCTTAGTCCCACACCAGTGCCTATGATGGATACTCTTAGTCTCAATTTCCACAAGCCAGCTGGACAAAAATGTGATCACAATTGTGTGCAATATGCAGTTTTGTGAAGGGCAGAATGATGGAAAAAAAAGACTGAGCGAAACTAAGTCACTAAACTTTTCACTAAACTTTGTACAACTAAAATGTTTGTAAGTGCAAAATTAAGATCGTATGGAAATTTCACATTAACAATATTGTTTTTTGAAAACAATTATTGGATTTACATTTATTGAGCATATGCAGCCTATGCTCAATCCATCCATTGAAATTTCCAGACGATCCTAAATTTGCACTTACGAAAATTTTAGTCATACAAAGTTTAGTGAAACGGCCCCCATGTGTACCACCCACTCTAGGGGATATATTTACTGCCTCAACACTTACTTTTTTGCTTCTTCTCCCGTGTCACAATCACCATGGTAAACGGCATGGACTGGCTGTCGTAGACCACGGCCCCCGTCGCTGGTAACCGACTCACGTGGAGGGACTTGAATGCTGATTTCAATGAGGACTTATTGCTGTCTTTCTTGCTTGATTTGTCTCCCTTGTCTGTGTTATCTGCCTTGCTAACCATAGCCCAATAATCCACTTGTAATTCAACAAAATCTCGAGCCATCAGTGACGACACTGGTGTCGGCGTTTGCCTGTTGGGGTAATGTAGAGGATTTGTTATGACTGTTGATTTTTTAGGTCTACCAGTCTTACAATGTGGTTAATACCAAACTGGTGGATTTATTTGATGTATTGGTGTTTAACGGCCTATCAATAGCTACGGTCATTTAAAGCCGGGCCAACAGGTTCGATCCCGCATGTAACCTGACCAAAGACGTACTCGAGGACCAAACCAGGTCTCCGTTCGGGATACCGGTCGTTAAATTACCTGCCACTCACTCCAAACTTGTGGAAGACAAATTTAAATAAGCAATCTAAGCTTGTTTTCAGATCCCTGTCTACTGTCTTGTAAATGTACATGAACTGATCACAATTAACTTCCATTGAACTACTTCTGTAACCTATTTCACCAACATTGCAAAGTATACTTATCTAGCAAAGTATACATTGAGGGTGAAATTTTTAATTTAAGGATTTGCTAGATAATTATACAATGTTGGTGAAATCAGCTAGTGGCCTTCAATGACATTAGAATTTCTGGAATTTGTTGGTTTGACGTCAAGTTGCTTAGGGGAAAGAGCAGAGCTCAGCCTCGACTTTCTTATTTCGAAGTGCATACACAGATGGTAGTGAGAATGTCTTTCAGTTCACATTTATAAAACGGTTTGAATACATTCTCCAAATTCGTACTCGAAATCAGATAGTTTCATTGGCCGAGACCGAGTACAACTCCGCCTCGACCAACCAAACTTTGAGCATCATACTGGGCCTAGACTAAGCAATGGGAATACCTACCCCTGTTGGAACATGGGAGATCCGCCGACACTGGGAGAGTTGGGGGGCGTGTGGACCTCCTTCTGGCGATCCAGGGCACTCGGGTTGTGGGGAGGAGAGCTGGAGAGGATGGGCGGAATTAACGAGCTCTCCTCGTAGTCTATAGACGCATTGAAGGCTTCTGTCTGGGCACAACCTATTTTGACTTCCTGTAAGGGGAGATTGATTGATTGATCAATTTCATTGATCGATTGACAAGATCAAGATTATATTACAATAAACACTTTCAGTATTGAAAAAAAATCCTGATCCGATGCCAGGCACTCTTAGTACACCAGAGCAGAAAGTCTCAGGTATTTAGCAGTTGAATAGAGTAAATTTTTTATTTAATCCTTAGAAACAAAATAGCCATCTGTTGCTGTTTTATACGTGTTCTTTCTCCATTGGAAACAGAAACAACACATGTTTTGATGAGAAAATAAACCGTTATTTACAAAAAATAATTCAGAATTGTAAATGTTATTACTACCATTTAACTATTTGCATGCTGGGAAATGTGTGGGCTATAAATAGTTAAAAAACTAGAAATGGACGCTTGTCAACAAGCGCATGTGTATCCCCCTCCCCAGATACACAAGTAGTTTGAAAAAAGGGTGTTCGAGTTATGCTCCGGAGACAAAATCAGTGACGGAAAAACAAAGGGAGATAACTAAAGAATTAGTGATGTAAGAGTTGTCATTCTTGCGGGACACACCTTTAGGGTCGTGGTCTATGCATGTCTGAAGTTTCATGAAAATATTCCAAAGGGTGTTCGAGTTATGCTCCAGACAGGAAATCAGTGAGCGAAAACAACAAAGGGAGATAACTAAGAAATTAACGACGCAAGAGTTGTCATTCTTGTGCACGACACACCTTTGGGTCGTCTTCTATGCATGTGTGAAGTTTAATAAACTAGAAAATGTGTTCATAGAACACGGATGTCCCACATATCGCTTTGATAATAAATGAGGCCAAATTGCAAGTCAAAATTTTCTTTTACCTGAGCGTTAAAGTTTTTGAAGCACCAAGTATGTGACCTTGACCCTGGGCTTGGCGGGGGCAGGACAAACGTGGATTTGGCACAGGGCGGTAGAGGACCATTAGAGCAATGCATATATGAAATATGAAGCTGATCCGTGAAAGAAAACAGAAATTATAAGATATTTACCTGAGCGTTAAAGTTTTTGAAGCACTAAGTATATGATGTTAACCCTGGGCTTGGCGGGGCGGGACGAACGTGGATTTGGCACAGGGCGGTAGAGGACCATTAGAGCAATGCATATATGAAATATGAAGTTGATCCGTGAATGGAAAGAAAAATTATAAGATATTTACCTGAGCATTAAAGTTTTTGAAGCACCAAGTATGTGACCTTGACCCTGGGATTGGCGGGGGTAGGACGAACGTGGATTTGGCACAGGGCGGTAGAGGACCATTAGAGCAATGCGTATATGAAATATGAAGATGATCCATGAAAGAAAACAGAAATTATAAGATATTTACCCGAGCGTTAAAGTTTTTGAAGCACTAAGTATGTGACCTTGACCCTGGGCTTGGCGGGGGCAGGACGAACGTGGATTTGGCACAGGGCGGTAGACGACCATTAGAGCAACGCGTATATGAAATATGAAGTTGATCCGTGAATGGAAATAAAAATTATAAGATATTTACCTGAGCGTTAAGTTTTTTGAAGCACCAAGTATGTGACCTTGACCCTGGGATTGGTGGGGCAGGACGAACGTGGATTGGCACAGGGCGGTAGAGGACCATTAGAGCAATGCGTATATGAAATATGAAGATGATCCATGATCCATGAAAGAAAACAGAAAGTATAAGATATTTACCCAAGCGTTAATGTTTTTGAATAAGCACTAAGTATGTTGACCTTGACCCTGGGCTTGACGGGGGTAGAACGAACGTGGATTTGGCACAGGGCGGCAGAGGACCATTAGAGCAATGCGTATATGCGTGTTCGAGTTATGCTTTGGATACAAAATCAGAGCACGAAACAACAAAGGGAGATAAGTAAACAAGAATTCCGCGGAATCAGATGCCTCGCCTTGTCCCGCCTTGACCTCGAGCCTGGGCCCGAAAGCAATTTTCACTGGCCCGAACATATTATACAATTATTAACTAGTGAACCATAGAATATCAGATTATATTCTATGGCTCACTAGTCAATAATTGTTTTATTATATGATAATAGTCTGTATATAGCACTTACGACCTTCTGCTACTGGACAAAAATTGAAAAATAATTTGAAAAAAAAAATGAAAAAAAAAAAATGGAAAAAAAAAGTTTAAAAATAATAATGCTTGCTACTGGAGCCCAGATTTTTTTTCCAGTCAAATTGAAAAATAATTTGAAAAAAAAAAAAAAAAAAAAAAATGAAAAAAAATAATGAAAAAAAAAAAAAAAAAAAAATGACAAAAAAAAGTTTAAAAATAATAATGCTTGCTATTGGAGACCAGATTTTTTTTTAATAGTCCTATATTTATCTACATATATCTGCATATCTACATATATAATGCCACAATATTTTCAACACAGTACCCAATGTAGTGATTTACCTGTATAAATTACCTGGTCAGCAGTGGTCAAGCAGTGGTCAAGCAGTGGACATCTGCACATGCTAGCCCATGCTTAGCACATGGTTCTCCCAGTTTCTATTGTTCTCTCTACAGGTAAGGTGTACAGAGCACACGAGAAAAGGTATACAGAGCAGACGAGAAAACAGGTCTTCATGCATTATTGTCCAGTTTGTAGAGTGCGCAAAACAATAAAAAAGGGAGATAACTGAAAAATTAGCTACGCAAGAGTTGTCATTCTTGTGCGCGACACACCTCCGGGTCGTGGTCTATGCATGTGTGAAGTTTCATGAAAATATTCCAAAGGGTGGTCGAGTTATGCTCCGGACAGGAAATCAGTGAGCGAAAACAAAAAAGTGAGATAACTAAAAAATTAGCTATGCAAGAGTTGTCATTCTTGTGCACGACACACCTTCGGTTCGTGGTCTAATTGAATGTGTTAAGTTTCATAAAAATATTCCAAAGGGTGGTCGAGTTATGGTCAATCAGTGCGCGAAACAAAAAAGGGAGATAACTCAAAAATTAGCTATACAAGAGTTGTCATTCTTGTGCGCGACACACCTTCGGGTCGTGGTCTATGCATGTGTGAAGTTTCATGAAAATATTCGAAAGGGTGGTGGAGTTATGCTCCGGACACGAAATCAGTGCGAGAAACAAAAAAGGGAGATAACTAAAAAATTAGCTATGCAAGAGTTGTCATTCTTGTGCGCGACACACCTTCGGGTCGTGGTCTATGCATGTATGAAGTTTCATGAAAATATTCCAAAGGGTGTTCGAGTTATGCTCCGGACAAGAAGTGTCTGCGGCGGACTCGGACGCGGACGCGGCGCGCTGTCAAATCCATAGTATCCCCCGACGGAGTCCGGGGGATACAATAACAGACGACAATTCATTGTATTTTCTTTTATTTCACCATAGGACGCAATTCTAATGAAATTTCAAGACATATTTACAGAGAGAAATAAAACATATACTCGTAATTTGTCTGGCAGATATTTTCACTGCTAGCATGCAAAGAGTTAATTGCATATGTATGTATTTCATGGGATGTCTGTAACAATAGCTACACAACTGCATGATCATTATTGCAATGACATAGCATGGAATAATGTATAATATGCAACCAGACAGGTAAATACTTTTATACAGTTGAACTCCTCTAAACCGGACACGCTGGGGACCATATTGCACTTAATTTAGATGGGTTTGAATGTACTTTATTTAATTTTCCTGTCTGTTCATGACTGAAAAAAAAGAAATTGGTCATCGAGCGAGTTGTTATTTACAGTGGAACCCCTCTAAACCGGGCACCCTGGGGACCTCCCAGGGTGTCCGGTTTAGACAGGTACCACTGTACTAGGGACCTCTCAGGGTGTCTGGTTTAGAGACGTTCCACTGTACGAGTTGTTGGAAAGTACTTACACTTAAAAATGGCACAAAAATCTGAGAGGATTCTTCTTCAGAGCTGAAAATGGGAGAAACATCTATGCACTGCATGTATATAGAATACAGTGTAACCTCTCTAAACCGGACACCCTGGTAGGTCGCCAGGGTGTCTGGTTTAGAGGTTCCACTGTAATTCCGGCACATGATCAATAGACAACAAATCCATGTGATTTTAAATAAACATTATCATCCGAGATAAATGAAATTGAAGCCAATAATTAAATACACAGGGATTTTCGGGATGTCTGGTTTAGTTTGTTTGTTTGTTTATTGGTGTTTAACGGCCTATCAACAGCTAAGGGTCATGTAAGGCAGGGCAAACGGATTCGATCCAGTTTCAACCTGCTGCATCGGGGGAAAATCCCAAAATCAGAACGGAATATTAACATCGAGAAAAGATACATTCAGCCCTGAAATTAGAATAACCTGACCAGTAGCCTATTTCATCAACATTGCAAAGTATACTTTACTAGCAAAGTATACTTTGAGGGAGTAATCATTTATTTTTCCTGAAATGCATATATTTCATGATTAAAAGTATGCAGAATTATTATACTAAATTTAATACATTATCACAGCCAAATTGGCTGTGATAATGTAATAAATTCAGTATAATACAAATTAATAAATTTCTCCTAAAATTGAAAATTTCTCCCTCAAAGTATACTTTGCTAGTAAAGTATACTTTGCAATGTTGATGAAATAGGCTACTGGTGCCAGGTCCATACCACACCAAAGTCACTTGGCCACTTCCCCTAAAATGGGATTACGAATAATCGTAATACTCACATAAGGGGTAAAACCAGATTCAACTGTCATATACAAAATGCCAAAGACATATGTGAGGGCCAAACCAGGTCTCCGTTCGAGATTCTTCGAAGGATGAATCCCGATTGTTAAATTACCCATCACATGCTCCCACCTGCCACCCACTGATGTCTGGTTTAAACAGATTCTGCTATACTAGGTTCTCAAGTTAACAAAATGAGGCACTTGCAGGAAATCTAAAACGTGTCAAGGAAGTGCTACTGTTTCCAAGCGAAGCATGATAAACATGATGCCAAAAGACACGAGCCTGGTATTACAATATATCAAATAACCTTTTATGTTTTTATTGAAAAGAATGTGGATTTTTTAAGACATATCACTGCAATGACGACATTTGGTGAAATTAACCAATGAAGTCAACATGAGCGATACATTGCAAGGGCATCTATGTCTGATATTGAAACTTATTAATCTGGGAGTGGGGGCCGTTTCACTAAAGTTTGTACAACTGAAATGTTCGTAATGTTAATGTGAAATTTACAGACTATCATACTGTTGTACTTACAAACATTTTAGTCGTACAAAGTTTAGTGAAACGGGCCCCTGGTTGCTCAAACCCTTTATTAGCTTAGCGGCTTTTAAATCCGTAACAGTGTTAAGGATTTAACAGTCTGTTAAGCTGAGAGTTTTGAGCAACTGGGCCCAGTCCGTATTTAGACAATGTGCAGCGTAGCACCTGCTATACTATGTTTCAAAAGTGGTCTCAAAGAGTCATAGGTCATAATATGTGCCTATCAATAGGCTTCTTCCTCTTGCAATGATAGACATGTATAGTGAATTTGATTAAGATCCATCAGGTAGAACACGAGTTGTCATGAAAACAAAGATACAGAATGTGAAAATGAGAAATGGCATCGACGGGAAGGTAGCTCATTAGAAATTTTTGAAAATCAATAGGGTTCTTCATCTTGCCTTGATAAACATCTATACCAAATTTGTTTAAGATCTGAAAAGTACAGCTTGGGTTATCGTGAGGACAAGCTATGTACGCCCGCCATCCGCAAATTTTGACATACGACGACGCCTACAACGACGACGACACCTACGCCAGAATTGTGACCGCTATGTCTCACTTTCCACTAACATGGGTGAAACACTAGATGGCCTGCATGTCATAGGAAACCGAAAAACTTTAATCAAAAACTTTAATCCGGACGGACGTACATACGTTTTTTTTGTCGTGCCCGCTTGCGGACAGTACAATATAGTTGGAACATTGGCGTACGTACGGACGGTACAGACGGACGTATGTATGTATGCCAATGTGCCAACTATATTGCGCTGTCCGCATGTGGGCTCGATAAAAAATATCAGATGATAATTTCCAATTATCATATTAAAGACTTTATGTGGGAATGGTTGAGAGCTGCCGCCCCCTTTTATTACTGTAATTTTTCATCTGCTGAAAAACATAATTAATCGTACTAAAAAATAAGAAAATAAACAGAGAAAGGGCATGTATTAAATAAGGGCATGTATTAAATATTTCCCAGACCTTTTGCCTTTACACATGACCATGGCCTCGGCAATAGGTATATGCACGACTCCGCCCGACGATGACATGTACTTGCACATGCGATTCATTAAATCTTGAGACTCTGAAATGGAAGCAACATACTCAACTTCATAATAATGAAGGTAGGAAAATTGTTTTACAACCAATCAATCTGTACATGGTATAATATATAAGTGAGGACTGATATGTGGCTATGGCTGTCTATTAAACAGGGGGACATTTCACTAAACTTCGTACGACTAAAATGTTCGTAAGTGCAAAAGAAAATTAGTCTGTAAATTTCACATTAACAATGTGTAATTGTACACAATTATTGGATTTACATTTATTGAGCATATGCTGCTTATATGCAGCCTATGCTCAATAAATGTAAATCCATCAATTGAAATTTACAGACTATTCTAAATCTGCACTTGCGACCATTTTAGTCGTACGAAGTTTAGTACGAAGTTTAGTGAAACGGACCTCCAGTTGATTGGCAAAATCTGAGCAGAACAACTCAGTCAGTTTGACTGGTTGTGTCAAGACAGAGACTAAATTAATCACACCGACGATGCTAGGCCAGAGAAAATTAGTTTAGCACATAGTAAAAGTGTTACCGGTCAACAGCTCTGGGGCCCTTTCACTAAACTAAAATGTTTGTAAGTTCAAATTTAGGATCGCCTAGAAATTTCAATTGATGGATGGCAGCCTATGCTCAATAAATGTAAATCTAATAAATGTTTACAAGAAAGCAATGTTAACTAGATTAGTCAGTAAGCGAGGCTTACGGAATACCCCCGCGGGGGCCCAGGTACCCCTAAAATATGCAAAAATTTGTGTGGGCTTGTGACCTTGATTCTGGGCTTAGCGGGAGCGGCATGAATGTGAATTTGTCACAGGGTAGTAGAGGTCCATTGGAGCAATGCGTGTGTGAAATGTGAAGCAGATCCGAGCAAGGAAATAGAAGTTATAACCGATTTCTCTGATGTTAAGTTTTGTAAAGAGACTAAGTATGTGTCCTTGACCTCGAGATCAGCGGGAATTTGTCACAGCATGATAGTAGAGCCTTAGAGGAATGCATGCATGAAATATTAAGAATTTTCCATGAAAGAAATAGAAGTTATAACATATTTCTCTGATGTTAAGTTTTGTAAAGAGACTAAGTATGTGACCTTGACCTTGGGATCAGCGGGGGTTGGATAGTACAACCTTAGAGCAATGCACAAACGAAATATTAAGAATTTTCGATGAAAGAAATAGAAGTTATAACATATTTCTCTGATGTTAAGTTTTGTAAAGAGACTAAGTATGTAACCTTGACCTTGGGATCAGCGGGGGTTGGATAGTACAACCTTAGAGGAATGCACAAATGAAATATTAAGAATTTTTAATGAAGGAAATAGAAGTTATAACTTATTTCTCTGATGTTAAGTTTTGTAAAGAGACTAAGTATTTGACCTTGGGATCAGCGGGGGTTGTACGGTCGTGGATTTGGCACAGCATGGTAGTAGAGCCTTACAGGAATGCATGTGTGAAATATTACCGTAAGCATTTTAGATGAAGGAAATAGAAGTTATAACATATTTCTCTGATATAAGTTTTGTAAAGAGACTAAGTATTTGACCTTGACCTTGGGATCTTCGGGGGTTAGATGGTTGTGGATTTGGCACAGCATGGTAGTAGAGCCTTACAGGAATGCATGTGTGAAATATTAAGCATTTTAGATGAAGGAAATACAAGCTATAACAATATTTCCCTGATATTAAGTTTATAAAGAGACTAAGTATTTGACCTTGACCTTGGGATCAGCGGGGGTTGGACGGTCGTGGATTTGGCACAGCATGGTAGTAGAGCCTTACAGGAATGCATGTGTGAAATATTAAGCATTTTAGATGAAGGAAATAGAAGTTATAACAATATTTCTCTGATGTTAAGTTTACGGACGGACGGACGGACGGACGGACGGACGGACGGACGGACGGACGTTCTTACATTAGGGTACTTATGTGGCTTATCACATGTTAAATATTAGCCACATAAAACGATTTTTAGCCACATAAAACGATTTTTTAGGTGGCTAATTGTAACCAACCCTATCCTTTAACAAGTCCATAACCCTGTGGGGCTAGCCACATAAGTACCCTAATGTGTGCCCGGACGGACGGACGGACGCACGCACGCACGGACAACCCGACTCCAGTATACCCCCACACAACTCATTGCGGGGGGTATAATGAGAAATTCACAGACTGTCATAATATTGCACTTACGAACATTTTAGTCATACAAATTTTAGTGAAATGCCCCCTTGGTAGGCTTCTGTTAATTTTTGCTATCAATAAATAAATAGTTTTATTTGTATTGTATGGTAATGAATTATAGTGAATGGGGAATGCTTACCAAGTTTACTTCCGTCAGATTTTTCAAACGTGTCCTTCCACTGACTATCAAGGAACATACTGCTGTATACACTGTCCAGGTTACCGAGGTACTTGCTGATGCAGCTGGAACCTGAAAATGGTTGGTTGTTTTCTGACAGATGGGTGGGTGGATGGATGGATGGATGGGTGGATGGGGCTTATGACAAACATGGCATATCTAGCTCCAAGGGGCTGTTTCACTAACCTTCGTACAACTAAAATGTTTGCAAGTGCAAAATTATGATAGTCTGTAAATTTCACATTAACAATGTTTTCTTGTATAAAACAATTATTGGATTTACATTTATCGAGCATAGGCTGCATATGCAGCCTATGCTCAATGAATGTAAAACCATCTATTGAAATTTCCAGACGATCATAAATTTGCACTTACGAACATTTTAGTCGTATAACATTTAGTGAAACGGGCCCCTGATCTGCTAGTGCACTTATACAGTCTACTAAGGATCTATGCTGTTTGTGCAATGCGTGCCTGGCATTTCATTTGGAGAATCAATGGCAAACAGTGCAGATCCTGATCATATCAGACTGCGTAGATCCATACTGTTCACAAATGCCATAAGCCCAAAGTTCTACACTGACTTTACAATAGTTATCCAGCATGGAAACCACAATATCCTGATCTTGTGTCAGGTGTGAATCTCGAAGGATGGATTCACCATAAAGATACATGTGCCCTCCCAATCCACCACCCAGCAAATAGAACTCTGTTGTCAAACACAATAAAAAGTGACAACTACATTTCAATGTAATAACTTTCATCCTTAACCCTCACTACACGGGAGACGACAAAATTTAATTCAGCATAGTAAGGGTTAACTCCCTACAATACTGGCATGCAATTTTGTCATCTGTTTTTCTTGTTATCATTTATGTTTCTAAATAGGTATTGAGAGCAAATGTGCTGAGAGAACATGACTTTGTTAAGAAGTAAAACAGATATGAGGGTTAAAGTGCATGTACTATCTACATTACATGGCCATTACAGGTTTTCTTTAAACTTGGGATAATATTTATAGCATGCTTTTTCTTACCTTTTTCTCTTTTTGTTTAAGAAGAACATGATTCGGCAGAGAATGACAATTGAATAGAGACTTGCCTATTTTACGACATATCAGACTTACCAAATGGTATAACGAGGAAGCGTACGTAGTTCTGCCAGTCGGGCGAGCGAGCTGAGAACTGCTCAACGTACGGCCGTAATACTGAGTTGATGTAGCCGTCTCCACCCACAACGCCCACGCGGATCGGGTTGGGACTCCGCGAGTTGTAGTTACAGCTGGAACATACACACACAATGTCTGCAAGTTGATCACAACAGAATTTCATAGGGCCAATGTAAAACAAGATTATTTATATATTTATTTATTTAATCGTGTTTAACAATTTGACACGCCTTGGCAAATTTTCTACTCGTCCAGATTGGATTTCAACTACATGGCATTTATGAACTAATTTTAGTTCATGTGAATCATCTACTTTTTGTACTCATTTTCAGTATTTCTTTACAAAGCATACTTTGACAGTGCATGATGATTCTCATGTGTTGCCAAAAAAAAGAAATAAGCGGACAAAGAACATGAGCGCCACCAGTCACAAAACATGCCTGTTGAGAGAGAGATTGACATAAAGCTGCCAGAGGAGTTGATTACACAAACTCTACACTATACAAGAGTGAATGCAAAAGTGTGGGAAAATGGCTAAGTTGAAAAGGCTGTATTTTTGTGAAAAACAAAACAAATACTATGGTGCACATGTTCAATATGTGGAGAAGACACGTGTAAGGTTTCAGATAGATTGACAGAAAGCTGTCAGACGAGTTGATTACACAAACTCTATACTCCATACAGAATTGCATGCAAAAGTGTAGGAAAAATGGCTATGTTGAAAAGGCCGTATTTTTGTGAAAAATATTTTTTCGTAATAAAAACACCACAGTGCACATGTTCAATATATGCAGAAGAAATGTGTAGTTTCAGATCCATTGACAGAAAGCTGTCCGAGGAGTTGATTACACAAACTACATGTATATACCTTACACAGGATTGAACGCAAAAGTGCAGAAAAAATGTGAAAACAATATTTTTTGTCATAAAAACACCATGGTGCACATGTTCAATATGTGCAGAAGACGTGTGCAAAGTTTCAGATTGATTGACTGAAAGCTGTCGGAGGAGTTGATTACACAAACTATACAGTACCATGTGAAATTAAGCAATCTATTTTTAGCACTGACCGTGGGCGGACGAAGCCCACCTTCAACAGGCATGTTCACCCAATTAACACACCAGTAAAGTTTCATGAAGATACTCCAAGGTGTACCGGTATATGACTTATGCTCCAAAAAAGGATTTTCTGCCCGCCCGCAGAAAGGTATAACATAATACGTGCAGTTTTTTTAAAACAGGCATATAAAAGCATCAGCCGGCAATATTCGCTTCCCATCTTGTACGTGTCAAGGCGACTTACAATTTCTGTATTGCCGACACAAGGAAGTTGACAGCAGCGCGAACATCGGCATCAGAACACGTACTAATTAACCGTAACTGTTGGTCCTGCAACTTCTGCACCAGCAGCTGTGAGAACAATGGCTCAGTTACATTGATTGACAGATTGATTGATTGATTTAAAAACAAGAGGGCCATGATGGCCCTAATTCGCTCACCTGACTCCATGAACACCAGAGGAGAATGTGACATTGAGTTCATGTGTTTTAAACAAATTGTGCTATTTTTAGATGGCGGCCATCTTGGATTAAGTGATGACTCTCATTTTACCAAATTTGAAAATGCTTCACCCAAGGATCTTAACTTCCTATGAAGTTTGTCCAGCATCGGCCATGTGGTTCCTGAGAAAAAGACGTTCAAAATCTTGAATAAATGGACCTTTTGGTGGCCATCATGGATGACATAATCATCCGATTCCGACAAATATTGCACCAGAGCAATCGCCTCATCGATACCTTCAATTTGATATATATCATGAGCATATTCGGTCAAAAATAAAATTTGACACCACGGGCCACGCCCATTTTTGACCCTGGGGTCACCATTTTCACAACTTTGAAAGTGCATTGTAAATCGATCATTCCTGCCAAGTTTAGTCGAAATCCGGCTAGCAGTTCATGAGAAGGAGATTTTTTAAGAATTTATGCTATTTTTAGATGGTGGCCATCTTGGATTAGCAATGACCTCCATTTTAACAAATCTGAAAAGGCTTCACCCATGGACCATAACATTTAAGTTTGGCTACCATGGGCCAAGCGGTTCATGTGAAGAAGAACTTTGAAATC
Source organism: Conchocele bisecta (assembly GCA_029237695.1). Classification (NCBI taxonomy): domain Eukaryota; kingdom Metazoa; phylum Mollusca; class Bivalvia; order Lucinida; family Thyasiridae; genus Conchocele; species Conchocele bisecta. Next base: position 60,220,332 of record CM055269.1, read on the forward strand.
TCTAATAAAAGAACGACCTTTTGGCGGCCATCTTGGATGACATAACAATCCGATTTCGACAAAAAATGTACCAGAGTGATCGCCTTATTGATACCTTCGATTTGATATATAACATGACCATATTCGGTCAAAAATAAAATTTGACCCCACGGGCCACGCCCATTTTTGACCCCGGGGTCACCATTTTAACAACTTTGAAAGAGCATTGTACATCAATCATTCCTACCAAGTTTCGTCAAAATCCGGCTAGCGGTTCATGAGAAGATTTTTTAAGAATTTATGTTACATTAACAATCCGATTTCAACAAAAAATGTACCAGAGTGGTCGACTCATTGATACCTTCGATTTGATATATAACATGACCATAATCGGTCAAAAATAAAATTTGACCCCAATTTGACCCCACGGGCCACGCCTATTTTTGACCCTGGGGTCACCATTTTAACAAGTTTGAAAGAGCATTGTACATCAATCATTCCTACCAAGTTTCGTCAAAATCCGGCTAGCGGTTCATGAGAAGAAGATTTTTTAAGAATTTATGCTATTTTTAGATGGTGGCCATCTTGGATTAGAGATGACCTCCATTTTAACAAATCTGAAAAGGCTTCACCCATGGACCATAACATTTAAGTTTGGCAACCATGGGCCAAGCGGTCCATGTGAAGAAGAATTTTGAAATCTCTAATAAAAGAACGACCTTTTGATCTTTCGGCAGCCATCTTGGATGACATAACCATCCGATTTCGACAAGAAATGCACCAGAGTGATCGCCTCATTGATACCTTCAATTTGGTATATGACATGACCATATTCGGTCAAAAATAAAATTTGACCCCAATTTGACCCCACGGGCCACGCCCATTTTTGACCCCGGGGTCACCATTTTAACAACTTTGAAAGAGCAATGTACATCGATCATTCCTACCAAGTTTTGTCGAAATCCGGTTGGCGGTTCTTGAGAAGAAGATTTTTTAAGAATTTTTGCTATTTTTAGACGGCGGCCATCTTGGATTACGTAATGACGTCATTTTAACAATTTTGCAATCCCCCTACCTAAGGACCATGACCATGAAGTTTGGTGACTATAGGCCCAATGGTTACTGAGGAGAAGACGTTTGATAATGTTCACGGACGACGACGGACGACGACGACGGACGACGGACACATTGCGGTAACAATAGCTCACATGAGCTTCGCTCAGGTGAGCTAAAAAGGTTTCTCTAAAATGAAATATAACAATGGCTGCTTTAGCATTATACACTTTATATATACTGAAATTATTTAAAAACCCAACATTATGTATTATTTATTCAAATAACACATAATCGATACATCAAAGTCATGAGATACACTGCGGTCACATGGATAATCACACAGGGGTATCCAATAACAGTATATATGCAATTACACAGACTGATTGAAAACAAACAAGAAATGTGGCCTGTCGGCACACAAATGCCCCCCGGTGGCAGATTGGATAAACTGTGGCAAAGTTAATTTAGCAAAAGTGATAAGTATTCATAAGCACAGTTATGAAGGTCAAAAGTTCAAGGTCATCTTAAGGGCAGCATGGGTGTGTCGCATTTGTCCACCAGTATGATGTATTGAAATATTAAAGTAATATATTACAGAATTGAGAAACTCATGCAAAGTTCTTAATGTGTGAAAAAGTTGTGAAAATGAATGTCGTGTTAAGGGCAGCATGTATGTGTGGCACTTGTCCACAAGTATGCCGTGTTGAAATATTTAAGTAAAACTTCAAGGGATATAGAAGTTATGACAGAAAAGAATATTTACATCGAAAAAACATATATTCAGCCCTGAAATTAGAATAACCCGACCTGGTGTCAGGTCCATACCACACCAAAGTCACTTGGCCACTTCCCCTAAAAGTAATAGGATTATGAATAATCGTAATTAATCACATACGGGGTATAACCAGATTCAACTGTCACATTCAAAAATGCCAATGATGTACATGAGGGCCAAACCAGGTCTCCGGTCGGGATTCCGATAAGGATGAACCCCGATCGTTAAATTACCCATCGCATGCTCCCAACTGCCACCCACCTGAACCAGACGATAATGCCGACACCAACGCCAACACCAACACTGATGTTTGGGTGATGCCATAAGCTTTTCCTATTATTCAAATAGTCAAGCTACCTTTATCCCACTTGTGTGTATATCTTTTTGGCATTAACAAACATGAAAAAAAATTCTGTGATAAAATTTATATTTTCTAAGCACTGGGTATATTCTGTATTTCACCAGGCAGCCAAGTCTAAACGTTAAATTAACCTGTCGATGGCCACATACAGACATTTATTTCACCCACCTGTCCTTGCCATTCAGCAGTGTTGACTAGAAACACACTATCTGGGAGCTTGCCGTCTGTCCCACCTAGCACCTCCCCAAGCTGGTCCAATAACGCCTTCCGTGGCTGCCGAAAACATTACAAATACTGAATACATACATGGATAACAGGCCAGTCGTATCATCATACTCTACATATTGGGACAGAGTTTGTTTTGAAGAACACCATAGTTTTTGTTGTTGTCCCAGACTACCAATTATTAGTGCCAGTGTACGAGTGACTTGTATAGGTTTATTAACACATTGTATGCGAAGGAAACACCATTTTGTGGAAGGAAAAAACGGAATATTGTTCTTATTTCTCACTGAAAGTAGATGCTGTGACCACTCACGGTTTAATGGTACATGCCCACCCAGTAGGCACAAAATGTTCTTTATATCAGAGACATCATCTGAGACATTTTCAGGCAAAATAAACATTCATTCACCATTACCCCACACATTGACTGGCATTTTTATACATTTTATATCGGACGCAAATTTCCACACTTGATATCAGGGGTGATAACTGTATTTCGATAAAATGTTAACGGACATTACTATTTATTCTCTGTATTTATTTTTGGATGTGCAATGATCATACTTTGTAATCTGTTGAAAATATTATTTTTTCAGGCGACACATTTAATTACGGTAGTACATGTATAAATAATTAAAAAATAGCATGCCTCATTTGCATATGAAAATAGCCTGATACCACCGCGAGTCACTACCAGTAAAACAAATATTATTAAATGATTATATCTGTATAGCGGGCATTTGTAATAATTAGAACTGGTGGAAAAAGTGATACAATTATACACTTATTTAATTCCTATAAAGAACATTTTGTGCCTACTAAGTGGGCAAGTACCTTTAAATTAGTGGTACATGTAATAACATAAAACTTTCTTTTAAAATGATAAAATTGGGGAAACGTTTTAACATGTTGCTGGATTTATATGTGGCTGTGACTGGAGAAATAGGGCTTATGGGCTTTGTGGCTGGTGTAGCTCATGGTCGAATAGCACACTCATGTAGCCTTATAATGAGTGAGTGAATAGGGTTTAACGTCCGCTTTTCTGACATAGAGGTACAAGCCTCAGGGAGTCTACACGCAGACGGGTCAACGGGGTCGTGTCCCGTATCCACCTGTCCGAGGGGGGTAAATCCCAACTTCAGAACTCAATATTTACAATCAAAATATATATTCAGTCCTGAAATTAGAACAACCTGATCTGGTGCCAGGCCCTCGCCACACCAGCATCATTTATCCCATCCCTAAAAGTAATAGGATTAGCGCTAATCTTACTTTTATATATGGGGCATAGCCTGACTCAACTCTCACATACAAGAAAGCCAAAAATGTACATGAGGGCCAAATCCGGTATAGTGTGTTCCGGAAAGTATGAACCCAATCGTTAAGCCAGTTTAGTCGCCTTTTACGACAAGCAATGGCTACTGCAGCACTATTCTCAGGATCAGTTGATCCCGCCCCGGTGCCTGCACGGGGCAGCCTTATAATGATCTACACTGCTTGTTAGAAGCATTACAGGTGTTTCCTTGATGGAATGGCGAACAGTGCAGATCCTGATCAGACTGTGCAGATCCACAGGCTGATCTGGATCTACACTGGTCGCAAAACAAAACCCATAAGCCCCATTTTTCCAGTCACAACCACATATCAGTATTCCACCGGACGTTGGATGTTTTATATCATTGGCATTAGCGCGACACTAAATAACTGCTGTCCCAATATACAGTTAATATGATATACAAGTGAATAGTATGGCCAGTGTTCATTCATACTTTCCGAGTCTGATATACTGCAATATATAATATATATACATGTACATGTACTAATTACAAAATGAAGAATTGAATGGCTACCGATGAGCCAGAAATGGTTTGCAACTTTACTTAGTGAACTCGGCAAAAATATAACAGTAAAGTTTTGAAAAACTTTGAAATCCACATAATGTGCAACTATATACCACATATTAATAACTACACAAATACCAAAATCTTATTTGAAGTATCATAATGATAACATATTGATATTTTTCGCACTTAATGCTTTCCAATAAGGTTAAAGGTGTGTATATTGATGAGACATGTCTAGGCATGTCAAAGTCTTTTAAAAAGCACAATACATGAATGTAGTCATGTAAGTTCTACTGAAAAGGATCCGTTGGACGTCATCATGCTGGTTAACCTGTTCACCCCTAAATATATAACAATGAATGTTTTATTCCATTAATCCAACAAAAAGTTGTTTTTTTTCTTAAAAATTTGAAATATAATTATAAACACTGTAGATCCAGATGAGACGGCTCATTATGAGCCGTCTCATCTGGATCTACAGTGTTTGCAAAGGTTGACTTATGACATGTGCTGTTTAATCCCTAACTTGTAAATCTGCCTTTCTCAGATCAAATTAGGCTACATGTTGTTTGATTCACTGTTATACCAGTTACTAGAAAATGGTGGATACATGTACCTTGTTTATACTGCAAATATGTGTTTAAAGACATTAAACCAAAAGTTTTGAATAAATTGAATGGACAGCGAGATTAACAGACAAGCATTTTCAAGCAGTTTCGCTGCATACCCAACACCATTGATTAATTAACACATTACCTGTCATTTCTGAGGACAGATACACTAGTTTATTGCTTAAAAGTACAAATTTGTCTCATTTGGTCACATCATATAATTTCATTGAGAAATCATAAAAAATAGAAAGGAAAATAATTTTAAAAATTGCATACCGTAGTATTCAGAATGTAATGTGTAGAAATTGCAGTGAATCGGTTCGCTGATAAAACATACATTTATAAACCATCGGAATGAATTCATTTTACATTGTAAGTAAATTCAGATTATCATATTATATTAATCTATGGGTAAATTTGAAGCAAATGATTTAGAACTGTGGAGTTATTTTGCATAAATGATATCAAGTTTAAACTAGAGTACTGAAAAACAAGGAACATGTATTTCTGCTAATTGATATAGAAACAATGTCATTCAAGTGAAAAAGTAAGTCAATGCCATAGATAACTTGGTGGTTTGTGATGAATGTCGCAAGGTGAATTTGTGACTGAGGTTCATTAATGTAGGTTAAGGGATTGTTGAGAAACTGACTTGAAAGTAAAGGGTGACCAAAATTCAGACAGCAAATACACAGATGCAGACATATCTAGAGTAGCGACAATAGCTCTTATAGTGTTCTTCTAAAAACTGAAATGAAGATGTGAAATATAATTTGTATTTGACATACATTACGTAACATATTGATGATTTTTTTGCGTTACATGTACAGTCTACACTTGTTTACTCAAAGTCGGTTAAGTCGAATTCCCTCGTTACGTCGAATTCGTGTCCAAGTCCCGTTTCAGATCCTATTATTTTCAATGTAACTGGCTACGGTTATGTCAAATTTTGTTACGTCAAATTTTCGCCAATTCAAACTAATTGTTAGGTCCCGAACACAGAAATGTGTGGTATTTCACTCTCGCTAAGTCAAAGTGTGAGTTTGCGCTCGAAGTGCGAATTCGCGGCGCCAATTTACTGGAACAAAGACTGGACTTGTTTACCTGTGTAAACCTGTGTAAACAAACTTTGAATATGTGTTAAAGGTGATTTCCTCGACACCAATTAAACTTAGCTCATCTGATTTAATCACCAGTGATCTACTGCGGTCATTTATGGAGTCACAGGACAACTCTGACAAATTGGTGCCGGCCATGGCATTATTGGATCGTTTTGTGAGCAAAGTCTATCTTTCTCGAATTCACAACAAACAATCAAACATTGGTGACTTTTTCCGGAAGGCGGATATTACCGAGTCCGACAGAGTGTAAACTGTAACCAACGTGGGCCGTTTCGAACTGTGGCCGAATTGGACTAGGGCCGTTTGATCACCCACCGATTGATAAATGCTGTGTGTATATATAATCAAGACCGGTATGCACAACAACTTGTTAATTTCAGGTTTACATGCTTTATTTATTAAACAAAATAAAATGTTACTTTACTACTTTGTTTTGTCTTTTCTTGTTCCACCCTGATAATACAGATGTGTATACTTAGTTCGACTACACACATGCATGTATAGGCAAACGCAAGTAAACACATTAAAGTTGCAAAAGTGTAACTCCGTGTGTCACAGGTCGTATGGGAGTTGCGTCCCGTAACGTGTATGGCAATATTTCGAGCTCCTGTTCAGATTTCGCTACGTCGAACTTCGGTTTACTCAAAGTATTTATCACAGTCCGACGGACTTCGAGTAAACGAGAGTAGACTGAATATGGTTTTATAAATAAAGTAAAAAAAATTACCAGACCATATCTCCATTGATATTTCTTCATCAAACAATTGATACAATTCCACCCCTCACCCCCACCACCATTTTTCAATCATTTCTGACAATACTCGCCCATGTAATACCAGATGGCCGCGGCCCGCATGACGAGCCCGCCGAGGGCATTTGATGGTATTTTTAACAAGAGCTGTAGGAGAACAGCATAGCTCGACTACGAGGGTGTCGATGTACACATAGTTTGACAAAGAAGGTGGCTGCGGCCTACATAAAAACCTTAACCAAGGTCGACTAAAAACATTAACCAAGGGAAACTAGAAATGTGGCCTGTCGGCACACGAATACCCCCACTGGCAGCCAAAGAAAACCAGGCATTTTTGATCATAAGCCATTTAGCCGAGCGTTAAGGTTTCAAACGCATCAAGTCTGTGACCTTGACCCTGGGCATAGTGTGATAATCCATGCATCGGTGTAGAAGATATAGAGCGGAAGGGAATTTCAATAGGTTTGACCTTTGACCTTCAACTATGACCTTGACCTTGGACGTAGGTGCGTGGTTATTGATCGAGACGCACCTTCTCATCCTGAGAAACATTTGTGCCAAGGCATTTGATAATGCATGCATCGGTGTAGAAGATATTGAGCGGAAGGGAATTTCAATAGGTTTGACCTTTGACCTTCAACTGTGACCTTGACCTTGGACGTAGGTGCGTGGTTATTGATTGCGACACACCTTCTCATCATGAGAAACATCTGTGCCAAGCCATTTGATAATCCATGCATCGGTGTAGAAGATATAGAGCGGAAGGGAATTTCAATAGGTTTGACCTTTGACCTTCAACTGTGACCTTGGACGTAGGTGCGTGGTTAGCAATTTGATAATCCATGCATCAGTGTAGAAGATATAGAGCAGAAGGGAATTTCAATCGGTTTGACCTTTGACCTTCAACTGTGACCTTGACCTTGGACATAGGTGCGTGGTTATTGATCGGGACACACCTTCTCATCACGAGAAACATTTGTGCCAAGCCATTTGATAATCCATGCATCGGTGTAGAAGACATAGAGAGGAAGGGAAGTTCAATAGGTTTGACCTTTGACTTTCAACAGTGACCTTGACCTTGGACGTAGGTGCGTGGTTATTGATCGCGACACACCTTCTCATCGTGAGAAACATTTGTGCCAAGCCATTTGGGAATTTCAATATTTTTTACCTTTGAGCTTCAACTGTGACCTTGACCTTGGATGTAGGTGCGTGGTTATTGATCGCGACACACCTTCTCATCCTGAGAAACATTTGTGCCAAGGCATTTGATAATCCATGCATCGGTGTAGAAGATATAGAGCGGAAGGGAATTTCAATAGGTTTGACCTTTGACCTTCAACTGTGACCTTGACCTTGGACGTAGGTGTGTGGTTATTGATTGTGACACACCTTCTCAACATGAGAAACATCTGTGCCAAGCCATTTGATAATCCATGCATCGGTGTAGAAGATATAGAGCGGAAGGGAATTTCCATAGGTTTGACCTTCAACTGTGACCTTGAACGTAGGTGCGTGGTTAGCAATTTGATAATCCATGCATCAGTGTAGAAGATATAGAGCGGAAGGGAATTTCAATAGGTTTGATCTTTGACCTTCAACTGTGACCTTGACCTTGGACGTAGGTGCGTGGTTATTGATGGCGACACACCTTCTCATCATGAGAAACATTTGTGCCAAGCCATTTGATAATCCATGCATCGGTGTAGAAGATATAGAGCGGAAGGGAATTTCAATAGGTTTGACCTTTGACCTTCAACAGTGACCTTGACCTTGGATGTAGATGCGTGGTTTTCCAAGTATGGTTGCTGTAGGCCCAGGAGTATTCCATATACAAGCTTGAGTAAAAAACATAACCAAGGGGAGATAACTAAGTAATCCAAGGATAAAAGTAGGTCAAGGTGAAATATAGGTCAGGGATTATTGATGTACATCACTAGGAGATGAAGTTGTCCAAGTATGGTTGATGTAGGCCCAGAAGTATTCCATATACAAGCTTGACTATAAACATTAACCAAGTAATTGAAGGTTAAATGTAGGTGAAGGTAAAATAAAGGTCAGGGGTTATTGATGTACATCCATATGAGAAAAAGTTATCCAAGTATGGTGTCTGTATGCACAATAGTATTCCATCTACAAGCTTGACTAAAAACCTTAACCAAGGTTGAGTAAAAACCTTAACCAAAGGGAATTAAGTAAGTAATGTAAGGTTAAATGTAGGTCAAGGTCAAATATAGGTCAGGGGTTGTTGATGTACATCACTAGGAGATGAAGTTGTCCAAGTATGGTTGGTGTAGGGCCATGAGTATTCCATCTACAAGCTTGACTAAAAACCTTAACCAAAGAGAATTAAGTAAGTAATTCAAGAGGAAATGTAGGTCAAGGTCAAATATAGATCAGGGGTTATTGATGTACATCACTATGAGAAAAGGTTGTCCAATTATGGTGTCTGTATGCACAATAGTATTCCATGTACAAGCTTGAGTAAAAAGCTTAACCAAGGTCGAGTAAAAACCTTAACCAAGGGGAATTAAGTAAGTAATTCAAGGTTAAATGTAGGTCAAGGTCAAATATAGGTCAGGGATTGTTGATGTACATCACTAGGAGATGAAGTTGTCCAAGTATGGTTGGTGTAGGGCCAGGAGTATTCCATCTACAATCTTGACTAAAAACGTTAACCAAGGGGAATTAAGCAATTCAAGAGGAAATGTAGGTCAAGGTCAAATATAGATCAGGGGTTGTTGATGTACATCACTAGGAGATGAAGTTGTCAAAGTATGGTGGGTGTAGGGCCAGTAGTATTCCATATAGAAGGTTGACTAAAAACCTTAACCAAAAGGAATTAAGTAAGTAATTGAAGAGGAAATGTAGGTGAAGGTCAAATATAGATCAGGGGTTATTGATGTACATACCTATGAGAAAAGGTTGTCGAAGTATGGTGTCTGGATGCACAATAGTATTCAATGTACAAGCTTGAAAAAAAAACCTTAACCAAGGTTGACTAAAAACCTTAACCAAGGGGAATTAAGTAAGTAATTCAAGAGGAAATGTAGGTCAAGGTCAAATATAGATCAGGGGTTATTGATGTGCATGACTAGGAGATGAAGTTGTCCAAGTATGGTGGGTGTAGGGCCAGTAGTATTGCATATACAAACTTGACTAAAAACCTTAACCAAGGTTGAATAAAAACATTAACCAAAGGGAATTAACCAAGTAATTCAAGAGGAAATGTAGGTCAAGGTCAAATATAGATCAGGGGTTATTGATGTACATCACTAGGAGATGAAGTTGTCCAAGTATGGTGGGTGTAGGGCCAGTAGTATTCCATATACAAGCTTGACTAAAAACCTTAACCAAGGCGTGACGGTGACGCCGACGCCGACGCCGACGCCGACGCCGGGGTGACAACATAAGCTCTACTTATTCTTCGAATAGTCGAGCTAAAAACTGTAACGCAGATTTCGGACGGACGGACGGACGGACGGACATACCAACATTTTGGGTTTATGGGCTATTTGCTATATAAAAGATCAAAGGACTAGCCCCTAAACTTCAAAAGGTTTTATGGGCTAACGGAATAAGTTCAAAGAAGTTCAAAGGATTAGGCTCCTCCCACTAGCCCCTAACCCCCCTAATGTTTGCCGGACGGACAGTGAGTGAGTGAGTGAATAGGGTTTAACGTCCGCTTTTCTGACATAGAGGTACAAGCCTCAGGGAGTCTACACGCAGACGGGTCAACGGGGTCGAGTCCCGTATCCACCTGTCCAAGGGGGGTAAATCCCAACTTCAGAACTCAATATTTACAATCAAAATATATATTCAGTCCTGAAATTAGAACAACCTGATCTGGTGCCAGGCCCTCGCCACACCAGCATCATTTATCCCATCCCCTAAAAATAATAGGATTAGCGCTAATCTTACTTTTATATATGGGGCATAGCCCGACTCAACTCTCACATACAAGAAAGCCAAAAATGTACATGAGGGCCAAATCCGGTATAGTGGGTTCCGGAAAGTATGAACCCAATCGTTAAGCCAGTTTAGTCGCCTTTTACGACAAGCAATGGCTACTGCAGCACTATTCTCAGGATCAGTTGATCCCGCCCCGGTGCCTACACGGGGCGAGCCGGACGGATGCGGACGGACGCACGCACGCACGGACACACACCCGGACGTCATTGTCATCACTATGTCTCGCTTTCCGCAAGCGGGCTCGACAAAAACCGTCATACAGTCAAAATGTTATCACGCTTGCAGAAACCAGTCTGTTGGGGTTGCTGGAAAGCTGAAGATGCCAAGGCAGCTAATGTCATGCACAGCATGCAGTCTATTGTATATTGCAACAAGACACAGGGCACAGGTATGAGACACGCCATGCGATTTTTTACCTACAAACATGTGCAAGTTTTCATGAAATATATTTACAGAAACTGTGATATTTTTGTATATGATGTCAGGAGTTGATGAAATTTTCATAGCAAATGCGGAAAATTTTGTCAACTTTCGATTTTCATGAGATATCGCACATGTTCGTAGGTACAAAATCACATGGCGTGTCTCGTATGTGACCAAAACAACAAAAGGGGCTCGAGTGAGTTTTTATCCAGTCTATCTCTTGCGCCATTGGGATACTCATGCAGCCAAACATAGATTTGGTTAGTAATGATTCCACAACTCGACAGCTAAAAGTGTAGAATCTGTAGCCAGACCTACAGGTTTGGTGAGACATATCAGGAATGTTTCTAAAACTCAATAGCAAACAGTGCGTGCCCTAATTAGACTGCACAGATGTGCAGGCTGATCTGGGGATACACTGTGTGCACACTCAATAAGCCCATTTTTATGGTGGTGTACATACATGTGCCTATATTCCAACCAGACAAATATATGCTCATGCACAGGTAAACAAACGAAAGGGCTAACCTAACAGATGCATGATATTTGTAAGTGAAAACTACTGGGGCTCATTCATCAGAAGTAATAAACATGAATCATTTCGATATTACCGTACTATTATTTAGAGAGTTATGTATGAAACGAATAGCGTTGGATGCTGGTATTTTTTCGTCAATATTTGTCTTAATTTTTCAACAAAAGCAATGTGAACAATGCTTACATTAACAATCATGGGGCATACAATTGCATAAAACAAATACAAGAAACAAGGCAAAGCCATGAAGGCCAGGTTTTTTCCAAGCATAGACACTTGGATAACATGATTATACCCACTTTTTGTAGACTAGATGGCCGTGGCCTGCATGTCGTGCCTTGGGGCGAGGCATGGACACTAAAATAATAGATATAGTAGATGGAAAAACTTTAATCAAAAAACTTTAACCAGACACACGGATGTACGGACATACGGATGTACGGACGTACAGACGGACGTATGCCAAAATGCCGACGATATCGCGCTGACAATGATGATAAACACCCATGTGAAGTATCAAGGTATTGGGTGAAGCAGTTGCAGAGATATAGTACACGAAAAAACTTTAACAAAAAAATTCAAAGTAATTTGACCTTGACATTGGGCATAGGGGCCGCACGGTTGGGGGGTAGAATGAAAATATGGATGATGATAAACACCCATGTGAAGTTTCAAGGTAATGGGCGAAGCAGTTGCAGAGATATAGTATAACGAAAAACTTTTAACCAAAAAACTTTAACCAGACGTACGTTAAAAAGTTAACGTTGAAAATGGCTAAGTCAATTACGTAGAAATAATAGGTGAAGGTAAAAAAAATGGTCACATGTTGGATAGTTGTATGTGGTAGGCACCCCTTGGTTATGAAGCTGTGAAAGTTTGGTGGTCCTAGGTGGTACAGTACCAAAGAAATGGACTGAAACACAAAAACTTAACATTGTAAACGCGCAAAGTCGACTGCGCGGAAAAAATGGGTCAAGTTAAAAACAAGAAACGAGGCAAAGCCACGAAGGCCAGGTTTTTTCCAAGCATAGACACTTGGATAACATAATTATACCAACTTTTTGTAGACTAGATGGCGTGGCCTGCATGTCGCGCCTTGGGGCGAGGCATAGACACTAAAAAAATAGATATAGTAGATGGAAAAACTTTAAAGAAAAAACTTTAACCGGACACACGGACGTACGGACGGACGGACGTATGCCAAAATGCCGACGATATCGCGCTTTCCGCAAGCGGATGCGACAATGATGATAAACACCCATGTGAAGTATCAAGGTAATGGGTGAAGCAGTTGCAGAGATATAGTACACGAAAAAACTTTAACCAAAAAACTTAACCAAAAAGCTTAACCAAAAACTTTAACCAAAAAACTTAACCAAAAAACTTAGCCAAAAAACTAAACCAAAAACTTTAACCGGACGTACGTACATACATACGTACGCCAAAGTGCCGACTATATCACGCTTTCCGCAAGCGGGCGCGACAAAAACTTTAACAAAAAAATTCAAAGTAATTTGACCTTGACGTTGGGCACAGGGGCCGCACGGTTGGGGGTTAGAATGAAAATATGGATGATGATAAACACCCATGTGAAGTTTGAAGGTAATGGGCGAAGCAGTTGCAGAGATATAGTATAACAAAAAAGTTTTAAGCAAAACATTTAACCAGACGTACGTTAAAAAGTTAACGCTGAATTACGTAGAAATAATAGGTGAAGGTAAAAAAAATGGTCACATGTTGGATAGTTGTATGTGGTAGGCACCCCTTGGTTATGAAGCTGTGAAAGTTTGGTGTTGGTGGTCCTAGGTGGTACAGTACCAAAGAAATGGACTTAAACATGAAAACTTAACATTGTAAACGCGAAAAGTTAACATTGAAAATGGCTAAGTCGACTGCGCTGAAAAAATGGGTCAAGCTAAAAAAAAAAGTAACATGTTGGATAGTGATATGTGGTGGGCACCCCTTGATTATGAAGCTGTGAAAGTTTGGTGGTCCTAGGTGGTACAGTACCAAAGAAATGGACTTAAACACGAAAACTTAACATTGTAAACGCGAAAAGTTAACATTGAAAATGGCGATTGCGCGGAAAAAATGGGTGAAGTTAAAAAAAAAAGTAACATGTTGGATAGTGATATGTGGTGGGCACCCCTTGATTATGAAACTGTGAAAGTTTGGTGGTCCTAGGTGGTACAGTAACAAAGAAATGGACTCAAACACGAAAACTTAACATTGATTGTGGACGCTGCCCGCCGCCCGCTCGCCCGCCCGCCCGCCCGCCCCGCTTTCGCCAATCCAATAGCCTGGATTTTTTTTCAAAAAACCTGGCTAATAAAAAATTAACATGTTGGATAGTGATATGTGGTGGGCACCCCTTCATTATGAAGCTGTGAAAGTTTGGTGGTCCTACGTGGTTCAGTACCAAAGAAATGGACTTAAACACGAAAACTTAACATTGTAAACGCGAAAAGTTAACATTGAAAATGGACAAAGAAATGGACTCAAACATGAAAACTTAACATTGATAGTGGACGCCGCCCGCCCGCCCGCCGCCGCGCCGCCCGCCCGCCCGCCCGCCCGCCGGCCCGGCTTTCGCCAATCCAATAGCCTGGATTTTTTTTCAAAAAACCTGGCTAAAAAGGTAACATGTTGGAGAGTGATATGTGGTGGGCACCCCTTGATTATGAAGCTGTGAAAGTTTGGTGGTCCTAGGTGGTACAGTAACAAAGAAATGGACTCAAACACGAAAACATTGATTGTGGACGCCGCCCGCGCCCGCCGCCCACCGCCCGCCCGCCCACCCGCCCGGCTTTCGCCAATCCAATAGCCTGGATTTTTTAAAAAAAAACTTGGCTAAAAATGAGTGAATGGGGTATTACTTCCATTCAACAATAAGTAATTGATTGAAATTGAAGTATGCCGTTCAATAACAAGGTTATATACAGACAGGGTTGTGAAGTCAACACAATGGTCATACACAGATTGGAATACACCACCAGTACAAGGATTACTACAAATTCGCAACAGAAATTACAATGTCTTTAAGCACAAAAAGGCCATTTATTCGATCTGGTGACAGGTGTCCTTGCCACACCAGAACACTTGGCCCCAGGTGTAAATCCTGCTAACAGATTCATCTTTGCGATACGGAGACAGGCAATGTGATTTTGTATCTAAGAACATGTGCGATTTTTCATGAAATATATTTACAGAAACTGTGATATTTTCTGTAAGTGACATCGAAAGATGACAAAAGTTCCATAGCAAATGCGGTATCAACTTTCGACGTCATTTACGTGACATTTACGTAAAATATTGTAAATTTATCACATTTGTTCTTAGGTACAAAATCATGTGGCGTGTCGCATACCGGTATGTGTAGCTCCCCATTTTCCACTAAAATATGAAATGTGCTGAAGGAGTGAAAGCATTGTGCATGGGGTGGTGATGGGGGTGGGGGTGTGGTGGTGGGAGTATGGGGGTGAGGGTGTGGTGGGAGGGGGTTGGCATGTGAATCATGTGCAACCAAACTGGTCCATGTACATAGACACTAGTTAGACGCCAGAGCATAACAAGGAATCACCCGTACCATCTGTTACAGTGACAGTGCCAAGATCCTATACCCTTAGTATGTGGCTGTGACTGGAGAAATGGAGTTTATGGGTTTTGAGACCAGTGAAGATCCAGATCAGCCTGGGCATCCGCACAGTCTGACCAGGATCTGCATCAATGAAACACCCGCCATGCTTCTAACAAGGAATATAGATCGTTATCAGGCTACAGGAGTGTGCTATTTGATCAGGAATCACAAATCACGTAAGCCACAGTTTTCCAGTCACAGCCATGTAAATATGTTCGAAGGACAATCCCCTGCTCTGATGAACCAACCACCGGTTAGCAATGGGGTCGAATGTGCAAGCCTGCATGCTGTGCTAATGCAACATTCTACGTTAGTGTGGCAGCTAGCGTGGTTACTATGGCAGGCAGCCTAGCGATACAGGTTACATCCCCCGCCACGACCTACTGACCCACGGACCGCAGCCACCCACGCTGCTGCACCGCTCCAGGTGCCGGTGATCCTGTTTGCTCTTTTTATTTTCCTTGTACGAGGTGCTGCGCTCCCGATATATTGGCTTCTGCAACGTGGTTGGTGATTTGGGTGCTTTGTTTGTGAATATTAATACCTCTGATTTCGCATGGTCGCCTGTGTTTGTTATTGTTTGTTCGCTGGAGCTGGGGACGATCGTGTCGGCGACTTCCGGGTCGGTGTCCTACGAAGGGTGGGCAAGTTAAGACAACAATCACATGTTAGTGACGATGTAACAATCGAGCAGTAAATGCACTCACTACGCATGCAACATGACAAACAGGACTATGCTACAGCCGAGCTGCTGTTAATCCTTACAATGCTGAAATAAATGTTGCCGTCTGCTGTTTCATTTCTCATTTTCAATTTTTCTTGATGAAAACATGTTCTGACATTGCATGAAATAGAGATAATTCTCATGTGCTGCCAAAACGTATTTTTCTCTCAGAAATAACATAAAAATGAAAAATAAAAAACAGCAGACGACAATACTAATGGAGCCATGGAGAAAAGGTGTAACTCGCTGGGTGTGTTAGATCTCACCTTGCAAGGATCACATGTTAATACAGGGAGAAATCAAGTACATAATTGTTCTTTTATTATTCCACCCTCGTAATTAATCAGGCATATTGTCTAAATATTACACATATAATACTTATAGACAGGGTTAAATGGATCGAAACAGACAAATTAATATTTGAAGACACTGATGGAAAGAAGGATGAATGGAAAGAAGGATGAATGGAAGATACCGATGAAACCAGAGGCAAAGCCAGAAGCACACCTATTCTTTTACATGGGTGTACTAAACATATACATGTATAACCCTTTCACCCCATAAATAACTGAGCTATGTTAATGTTTCGAACAATCCAATCGTCACTAAATGATTTTCAGATTAGTCCATTTATGAAAGTTACTTGCAAACAGTGAAGATCCTGATGAGACGGCTCGTCACGAGCCAGCTCATCTGGATCTACACTGGTTTGTAAACATTGCTATAGAGGGTTGTAGTGTTAACAAGACAGGAATTCCGCCATGGAAGCGGTGTCGCACCTGCCGATCATGGGCATGTGCTGAAGTAAGCATCACAATAAACGTCAGAGAAGTACATGCATAAAACATGAAAAAGATCAAGGTTGAAGAAATTGTTTGACATAAAAAATGTCTAAGTGTTTCCACAACCATATGAAGGTAAAAAAGGTCAAGGTCATGTTAATGGCGGCATGAGTGTGTTCCAAATGCTTACATGTATCAAGTGTCCAAATTTTGAAGCAATCCATCAAGTAATATTAATGTTATACGATGATGAATAAACTTACAAACCTTTTGATGCAAAAAAATGGCTAAGTGTTGCTGCAAAAAAGTGAAGATAAAAAAGGTCAAGGTCATGTTAATGGCGGCATGAGGGTGTTCCGAATGATCACATGCATCAAGTGTCCAAATGTTGAAGCAATCCGTTAAGTAATATTAAAGTTATACCATGATGACGAAGCTTGTACAAACTTTTTGACATTTCGGACGACGACGACAGAAAAAGTGGCGACTATAGTCGCGCCTTCTGCTAAAGCAGGCATGACAAAAACAGTAACACAAATAGATGTACCCCTGAAAGTGAATGGGTTTAACGTCCCAGCAACAGCAAAGGTCATATAGAGACGGGACCACAGTTTAAAGGTAGGCAGTAGGCACAAAATGTTCTTTATAGGAATTAAATAAGTGTATAATTGTGTCACTATTCCACCAGTTCTAAAAAGTGCCTGCTGTACAGATATAATCATTTATTAATATTTACTTTACTGATAGTGACTCGTGGTGGTATCAGGCTATTTTCATATGCAAATGAGGCATGATATTTTTAAATTATTTATACTACATTGTAATTAAATGTGTCACCTGAACAAATAATATTTTCGACAGATTGTAAAGTATGATCATAGCAGATCAGAAAATAAATAATAAATACAGATAATAAATAGTAATGTGTGTTAACATTTTAACGAAACACGGTTATCACTCCTGATATCAGTGTGGAAATTTACGTCTGATATAAAATAATAAATGCCAATCAATATGTGGGGTAATGGTGTATAGCGGGACTCATAATTTTTAGAACTGGTGGAATAGTGACACAATAATACACTTATTTAAAACAGTTTGTGCCTACTGAGTGGGCATGTACCTTTAAAGTAGATGGAAACACTATGTCAATATTTTTCACTAGGGTGAGAATTGAACTCCCAACCTCCAGAATTGAAGTCCATTGCCATGGCCTGTCTCTCTATACCCCTAAAAAACTCAAATTTCATGAAATACGTTTACAGAATTTACAATATTTTTCATAAATAAAGTCAAAAGTTGACAACATTTTCAGGGTACATGCAGAACATACCGTAATAACCCTATGTTTGTGGACGGGTAAAAATAATTATTATTTTTACTGTCCGAATACATAGGTTCAAAAAAATAATTATCGAAATTGCTGTCCGAAAATTTAGGGTCGCCAACCTCCAACCACCGGAATGCAATGTTCTCCGATACTTTCTGTAAACGCCACGGGGCAATTAAATGCTCTGATGATTTCTGTGAACGGGGGCAATAAAATGATCAGTATAATACAAATGTGTTACCTTATTATTGGAAAAATAATCCCTGTATTAATTTCAATACTTAAATCCAATTCACCGGATAATCCAAGTAGCGTGTGGAAAAATCGATCACTCCATGCTAACACGGTATTGCCAGTAGCCGTGTCCGCTTGGTGAGACATCATGTTTTTTTTTAACTGCAACACAGATTTCGGACGAGCGGGCAGACAGAAGCACGCGGGTCATTGTTATCACGATGACTAGCGACGGTCTGTCGTGTCCATCCGTACGTTTGAAATCTGCTTACAACTTATACAAGATCACCATTTTTTTGCCACACGCAAGAATCGAACTGTCAAACCAATACTCCATTCACCGATTTACATTATATACACGTAAACGCTGGTCTGCCTCTACCAGTATTACCACCCATATTGCATCGTTTTGTTTTCAATAATAATTTTACGTATTAAACTGACAATTCCAGGTCTGCTCTGAAATGTATGTCAACTTTCAACGTCATTTACGGAAGATACTGATAGGACAGATTTTGAAAATCAATATCAGCAAAATAAGATGATGTCTGCTGCGAAATTTATGTCAGTTTTCAATGTAATACAGAAGTCGATTGTATTTTAATATCTGCCACGAATTCGAATTCCAAATCCGAGACTCGATTACACCCGACACATACTACACACGAAATTTGTGTGTTGCTTTGTGTAAAAGTCGAGACGGTTCAAATGAGTGGTCACAACATTTACTTTCATTGAGAAATAAAAAATAATAATTCATACCCGTAAAGGTGTATTCCGTCAATTTCCGAAAGGAATGGGTTAAAGATACACTCTCGATTATACGCAGATCTGTCGCCATATTCGCCGATATTGATTTCGAAAATATTGCCCGTAAATGGTGTTGAAAAGTTGACACAAAACTCATGAGTTCATGTGGAATTGTCGGTGACTTTAGATATGAAAGGAATGTCGGGTCGCGACGTATTCGTCTGATATGTACGGTCTGTTTTCTGGCAGACTTCAAAATAAAATCGGGACCTTGTAGTATTCTTTGATGTTACAGTTCAAAGCAATTGGAAGATTTATGATCGCGGATTTGTGGTAGGAAGGAAATACATTTTATTGGTTGCATAAATTATTGGACGAAATACTTGAATGGATGCGCGCGTGTCATTTGTGTTTACAATAACACCAGTATGGATTAATTTGCTGATTCTTACGTGTTTCACCGAAAGGACCCGGGCCAGTTGTGTTACCGTAATACTCGTACATATACGGATATTAATTATTGCAAATTCAACACATTTTTTTGCTGTCCGAAAACTTAGGGTTAACAAAATGTCCACATTTTTCACCTGTCCGAATTTTTAGAGACACAAAACAATAATTTTTTTCTTGAAAAATAAGGGTGTCCGAATATTTAAGGTGTCCGAAAACATAGGGTCAGTACGGTAATTCAACTTTTGACTTTATTTATGAAAAATATTGTAAATTTTGCAAATGTATTTAATGAAATTACGCAGATGTCCGAGGTACAAAATCGCATGGCATGTTTCAAATGAGGTAAAAAAGACGATGATTGTACAAATAAATGATTTACAAAAGTGTCTAATAATCGTGTGACTTTCATCGGTAATACAACACCAATCATTATCAATAAATATGCGATTTTGTACCTAAGAACATGTGCGATTTTTCATGAAATATTTTCAATGACGTCTAAAGATGACGAAATAGTATGTGCATTTGTCATGAAAATTTTGTCATCTTTTGACGTCATTTACTGAAAATATCGTAAATTTTGTAAATACTTTTCATGAGATATTGCACATGAAATCGCATGGCATGTCTCATATGAGGATCAAATTGATTGTTATTTCCCTAAGCAATAACAAGCGGGGGTATAGTAATGATGTTACGTCCATCAGTACATTCGGACAAATGTAGCTACATGCATGGTCAAATATATATTGTGCCTTTAGAAAATTTGTCAGAGTTATCATTTTCTTTATGGTTCTGTATGCAAACATGTTGTTTTGCCGTCATTTACGAACAAACTGCTTTAATTCATTAAAATCTAAATTTCATAAAAAAATCATATACAACCCAGATAAATAAACAGAGAGGAGTCTATAGGCGCACAATGTACACACATATTTATGAGACCATTAAACATATTTACATACCATATTTACCCAAATTAACATATCCACAATTTACATATAGAGAATAGTAGGTTAGTGCCGTGAATGGGAAAAAATATCTGGCAAGGCTCAGGGAACGGGATGGGCGAGGCTCTGCCGAGCACATCCCGCTTCCGTGCCGCGCCAGATATTTTTTTCCATTCACCGGCACTAACCTACTATTCTATTTATCCCGTCAACACCTACAAATGGTTGTAAAATGCAAAAATAGTATTGACTGGATATCAAAAATGTTTCACGGCACCGTGTTTCACGGCACATACGCACTGTGTTGACGGGATAAAAAAGTATATTAATTCATGGTTGAAAATTATGCAGGTACTTCAATCAAAAATGCAAAACTCTAGAAATTAGATTGCTCAAATCTGATGTTTGAGCACACACTATGCACTAGCATTTGACTAATTTCTGACAAAACCTTGCTTACTGCGTTTTCGACGAGCGTAGACGCAGACTAGCCTGCACATCTGCGCAGTCTAGTCAGGGTCTACACTGTTGGACATACAGTCAACAAACCATTGATGAAATCATTCATGAACAGTGTTACATATGCACAATACATATTGTGCATATGTATGTGTTTAGAAACTGATCGGGATCTACACTAGTCACAAATGGAATAAGTTTAGTTTTGTCAGATTCTGGCCCATGTTATAAAGATAGGCGGACTACTGAATGTGCACGGACTCTAGGATAAAATGCCTTGTATATACTGAACATGCAAACATGAGCATCGTTTTTATTGTTTACTAGTCTGTAAATTTTATATTAACAGTGTTTTCTTGTATACAATTATTGGATTTACATTTATTGGAAATGATTCTGAAATGCTGTCAAAGCATGTTGTAAATTATTCTAAAGTGCTGTCAAAGCATGTTTTTGATGATAAAAATGGAAAATAGAAAATAAACAGCAGGCGACAAAAAATTAAGATAGCGGTGTAAGGGTTAATTTCTAAAGCACTAAGCAATTATTTAGTGTGTACTGCAAATTGGGCTTAATTGGTTGAAGATGTCACGTTGAAAGCTATTTTGCAATCAAGTGAGGTGTCAATAAAATAAATGTTGGCAAAATCATCACTGTAGGTATACAAATGTACTGCATACTTAAATTTATTATATACCAACCCATGAAATACATAGTTATACGATGTAAATAAAAGTCATATGTTCTCATCGATGAAATAAACATCTTCCGGTGAAAATACGACTACTTCCGCTATCTATATTCATAACGCGCACCTGCAGTGCCAGACTGCAAATAGGTTGCAAATACACATTCATTACCGTATACAGTCTAAAAAAACTGCTATTTTCCATGGAGCGGTATATAATAAATGAGCGGTATATAATAAATAGAATATTCATATTTTCGAATTAACGAATATGACATAAATATCCTCTATATATTCAGCAAATTTCTAAAGCAATATTTACATATGACAGTGCATGTTTATTCTGTGAAAACATGTTTTAAATAGAAAAAAAGGGGGGAAAAAAAAAAAAAAAAAATATCAGACAAAAAAACTTTGCTTCTTCGCAGCAAATGCTACGTCAGGGCTTGTGCTCATTAACTTCTTGAAACTTGTACTGAAAATCAAGGAGACAACGAAACTGGCTGATTTTGAGCACAAGCACCAAGTCCATGCTGAGAAGGGGTTACAATCACTGGCCAAGGTTAGTTGAGGCACACACACACAGCTGGGTATAGCCGTTACCGTTTTCATGTTTACTTCTGGACACCAGCCGTCCTACAATCAGGCCACCACTCAAGTAAGATCACAAGACAATCGAGTAATCCTGCCACAGTCTCAATAAAGGGGCAATCTTTTCCCTGCGACCAGTAACTCTTCAAATCTACTCCCATACCGTCCATAGCAGCTACGATTCCATTCATAGGCTTCCTCTGCAGAATAACAAATCAGATCTGATTCGCACTTTAGAAGTTAATTGTGAAAGATTTTCTATATTTTTTAACCGAAATAAGTGCTACATTATGAAAATAACATATTCCAGTAATTATGACATAATTTACATATGTAGAATGACCTGATAAATTAAATTTACATTGACATTTGTGCACACGTATGATGTATTGAACTATTAAAGTAATCCTGCAAGGGATATAGAAGATATGGCAGAATTGAGAAACTCTGGCAAACTTCTTAATGTGTGAAAAAGTTAAAAGTAGTGAAGGTCAAAAGGTGAAGGTCATATTACGGGTAGCATGGATGTGTGGCATTTGCCCACAGATTTGATGTATTGATATATATTGAAGTAATAATAGGAATATAGAAGTTTTGACAGAATTGAGAAACTCCCGCGAACTTATTAATGTGTGAAAAAGTTCAAAGTTGTGAAGGTCAAAAGGTCAAGGTCATATTAAGGGCAGCATGGATGTGTGGCATTTGTCCACAAGTATGTTGTGTTGAAATATTTAAGTAATCCTTCAAGGAATATAGAAGTTATGACAACATTGAGAAACTCTGGCAAACTTCTTAATGTGGGAAAAGTTCAAAGTTGTGAAGATCAACAGGTCAAGGTCATATTAAGGGCAGCAAGGATGTGTGGCATTTGTCCACAGGTATACTGTGTTGAAATATAGGAGTTATGACATAATTGAGAAATTACGGTGAACTTCGTAATGTACCGGACACATGGACAGACGGACACACAGTCCAAACACTATATGCATCCAGCTCAACCGAGACCGGGGGCATAAAGATATGGCCCATTTTCTGGAAATGCCAATTTTTGTTTTCAGATTGTTACAATTAACTGCTAAAGTGTGAATCAGATATGACCGCAGATATGAGGAAGCATCGGAATGAATGGAATCGTAACTCTGCGACAGTGAATACGGAAGTAGGATGCAAGAGTTACTGTTCGCAACTATCTTTCCCCATATAAGAATAGCTCTGGAATTACCATATCGCAAAGGTATAAACATGGTATGTAAAATAATCAATGTTAAATAGATATATACAACATCAAAACTTAATAGATGGTACCAATAACTGTCAACCCATATATGTAACTGTGACTGGAGAAACAGGGCTTATGGGTTTTACAACCAGTGTAGATCCAAATCAGCCTGTGCATCCGCACAGGCTGATCAGGATCTGCACTGTTCACCTTTCCATCAACAAAACACCCATAATGCCTCTAACAAGCAACATAGATCGTAATCAAGCTACATGAGTGTGCTATTTGATCTGGATCAACACTGGTCACAAATCCCCATTTCTCCTATCACAGACACACATGATGAAACACAAGAAATGTGCAACTCACCATGACAAACAGGGGCTTATTGATGTTTTCACCAGTGTAGTTCCTGATCAGGTAGCACACTAATGTAGCCTGTTATGGAATTACTCATATTTTTTGTATTTGGCACACCATAATTTATATATTTCATTATTTTTCCATAGTATAAGCCATTTTTTGAGAAGAGACTAATTTGACACACCAACTCAAAATGGTAGATAAAATACTGGGGACACAACAAAATAGAAGTTGTTGAGTGTTGGAATAACACGGCCTGTTTAAACTCAAAAGTAATTAGATGAAATGTTACGAGTATACTACATGTATTTGGAAATGTGACCCGAAATCATGGGTAAAATGTCTTACTTTGATTAGACCCTGCTGATGGAATAACAGTGTCCGAAAAACCTTATGGTGCTAGCTAATCAGGAGACATAGTGGTTAAAAACAAAAATTGAACACCAATTTTGTCATCGCACATCATTTAATGTTAATCTATACAACCAATCAGCTTGCTCAATTTCTGATTGACCAAACTGCAAACATGGAAACCCCTGAGAAGAATACACGGGTGTGCAGCCTGGTTTGACAAGATGAACTAAATATGATCTTACACAGTAGAAACAAAATAATACACATCAGTGCAGGTGTATATATTACACGTATATTCTGCTATATAAGACGGTCATGCAGTCAGGAAAATCAACAACTACTAGTAAATTTAACCATTCATGACAATTTTACTGCCATTCTCAGATTGCAGAATTATGCTAGCAAATCAGGAGCTACTCCTGATTTGCTAGCATAATTCTGCAATCTGAAGCTCCATGGCGCATCAAGTCTAAATAATATCAACAACAAGTATATAAAACAACGGTTTTGCATTACTGTCTATAATATTCAGTGTATGGCACAGTCAATGGGAATATTCTGTTGACAGTTTTGTCCACATTTGATTTCATTTCAAATTTCGGAAAAAAACAGTTTCAAAATGAAATTGAGAATTGACAAAATGTCCCATGCGAAGGTGGAATTGAATTCTCCACAAGATAATCTCATATTGACTGAGAATTATAACAAAGACCCACTAACATGACCATAACTGAAGGTGCAATTTCCACTCCGAGTTGGCCCCTTTCTTGTACCAGTCTGTAATCGAAAATAACGTCACATACATGGCATGATGGGATACTTACTGCGAGGCTGTTTGAGCTGTTGTCGTCACTCGTCCTGCCCAAGTAATCTTGCTGTAAACAGAAAAGGGACATCTGTAACACCGATTGGTTGATTGAATGGGATTACACGATAGGATTCTGGGAGTATTGCACACTCAGTACTAAAACTAGAAAATGTGGTCTGTCGACATACTTAGGGCCCTTATAGGTGATTTGAGAAACTCTTGCAAAAACTTCCAAAAAACAAGAAATGCATCTGTCGAACGCGGATGCCACCTGCAGCATATTTGAAAAACTGTGACAAATTGGTTAACCGAAAAGTGTGACGGACGGACGGACGGACGAACGGACGGACAGACGGACGGACGGACGGGACGGACGGACGGACGGACGGACGGACGTTCTTACGAGAGATACATTGTGAGGTTATTTCCTTTGATGTTTACACTGTGGGGTTAACCTCACAATGTAGCAACTTATTCCGTTATTTTCTTCCTTAACGATTCTCTTACGGAATAAATCGCATAATATGCAAATGAGCTAGCCATTAGTTAATTATATTTGAAAAACACTTATCCAAGTGTCTTAAATAGGGCGTGGGTGGGTTTCAGCACAACACAGCAACCTCACAATGTAGCTCTCGTAAGTACGGACGGACGGAACGGGACGGACGTACGGGACGGACGGACGGACGGACGGTACGGACGGACGTGGGACGACTGACGGACGACGGACGGCGAGAGGACGGACGGACGGGGAACGGACGGACGGACGGAGACGGACGGACGGACAGGACTTCGTTCACATTAGGGTACTTATGTGGCTTATCACATGTTAAATATTAGCCACATAAAACGATTTTTAGCCACATAAAACGATTTTTTAGGTGGCTAATTGTAACCAACCCTATCCTTTAACAAGTCCATAACCCTGTGGGGCTAGCCACATAAGTACCCTAATGTGTGCCCGGACGGACGGACGGACGGACGGACGTACCAACATTTTGGGTTTATGGGCTATTTGCTATATAAAAGATCAAAGGACTAGCCCCTAAACTTCAAAAGGTTTTATGGGCTAATGGTATAAGTTCAAAGAACTTCAAAGGAAACTAACCCTTACCCTAAGCTCCTAAACCCCTGATGTTTGCCCGGACGGACGGACGGACGGACGGAGTCCGTCGGACGGACGGACGGACGGACGGACGGACGGACGGACGGACATTCTTACTGTACTATACTTATGTGGCTTATCACATGTTAAATATTAGTCACATAAAACGATTTTTAGCCACATAAAAGGATTTTTTAGGTGGCTAATTGTAACCAACCCTATCCTTTACCAAGTCCATAACCCTGTGGGGCTAGCCACATAAGTACCCTAATGTGTGCCCGGACGGACGGACAGACGGACAGACGGACGTTCTTACAGTACTATACTTATGTGGCTTATCACATGTTAAATATTAGCCACACAAAACGATTTTTAGCCACATAAAAGGATTTTTTAGGTGGCTAATTGTAACCAACCCTATCCTTTACCAAGTCCATAACCCTGTGGGGCTAGCCACATAAGTACCCTAATGTGTGCCCGGACGGACAGACGGACGGACGGTCCAAACACTATATGCCACCCGTTTCTTCGAAACCCGGTGGCATAATAAACAGACGTACAGACATGGCGAAACCTATAGGGCATCGCCAAATCTCGGCGGGGCCCTAATTTTAGGTTGGCGCTAGTATTTTTAAATTAGTAGCCAAAATGAACTAACAATGCGAAAAAAGACAATACTATTTTACATTTGCTCCAACGTTTGCAAAAACATAGTGCTTTTTCTAATAATTTCTGAAATTCACAGTAGCCAAATTGTCAATTTCTGCCATATTAGAAGTCAAATTGCTATGTTATTAGCCACTGCGGCTACCAGTAGCGCCAACCTGGCTAATTACAATATATTCCAGCATTAAAACCACAGTATCCTGATCCAGTAACAGGCACATTTAGGACACCAAGGTACAAGGTCTCAGGCATTAATTCTGGTCAGATTCATAGAGTATAAGTCCTGGTAAAGATAAATTCTTGTTAACCCTTTCAACACTACAGACCTCTATAGCGTGTTTGCAAACAGTGTAGATCCAGATGAGCCGGCTCGTGACGAGCCGTCTCATCAGGATCTGCCCTTTTTGCAACTAATTTTCACATTTTTTATAAGAAGAAAAACACCCCCTTTTCATAAATGGACTAGTCTGAAAATCACTTTGTGATGATTGGATTGGCGGGAAAATTGCCATATCAAAATCCATTCCAGTTATATAGGGGTGAAAGGGTACATTATTGATCACAGACACCACATCCCCTACTCCACTGCACATGTCCTACTTCACAGAGCTCCAGATAAGCTGCGTATTTGCGTAAATACCCAATTAAAATTGCCAAAAACCCAATTGAAATCAGAAGTAGAGAGTATCAAAAAGCAATGAGAACAATTGTGGTACCTTTATCATGCTGCAGAAAACAATAAACAGACCACAAATATATCATATTTATCTTATTTTCCCATGAAAACACATCTTGGTATTTCATTAGAATTGTCTCCAGGCTAGTGTCTTTTGATATCAAGTTTAGCAGACAAGGCTAGGAATTCCTACTATTTCCGAGCCAAACCTGATAAACTTGATATCAAAAGACACTAGCCTAGTATTTTATTTATCAGGTAACACTTTATGCTATAGAATGAGCAACCATGACGTGGTTTTCATTTAAAAATTCTGTGACATCATTCCACTGACGTCATTCGGTTACGTCATGTGATGCCGTTCGACCAATGAAACATCAGTTTTAAATTTGTTGTAACCTGGATATTGATATCAGATCAATGCCTGGTGCGACATCATGTTATCAGACAGTACGTATTGGGCCAATACAAAGCTTGTTACCTGATAAATAAAGTGTTAAGTATTATAGACGGCAGTTTATTTGTTTGTTTGTTGGGGTTTAATGGCCTATCAACAGCTAAGGTCATTTAAGGCCGGGTCAATGGGTTTAGTACTAAATACCATATATTACCTGTACAAGTACATGTACATGTTCAAGTACATGTACAAATGGGGGGAAAATCCCAAAATCAGAACTGAATATTTACAATAAAAGAACTGAATATTCAACCCTGAAATCAGAATGATCCTGATCTGATGCCAGGTCCTCGCCACATCAGAATCACTTGGTCCCCTCCCAAAAGCAGTAGGATCAGTAATAATCTTACTACTTTTATAATGGGCAATAACCCAATTCAACTCCCATGTAACAAAAAGAGCCAACCATAAAAACGTACCTGAGGGCCAAACCAGGCAAATCGTGATTCCTATAAGGACACCATCCTACACCATCGCGTTCGCCCGACCAACCACCCACTATAGACGGCAGAAAACAATCCCTCGGTATACCATGTGTGCAGGGGTATAAATTGTGTAGTATACTTACAGACAAACTGTTCCTATCAATCTCATTGCTACTGCCTCGCCCCGTGAAAAATGGCCTGAAATTATGATAGGAATAAATGAGTTTCTCGCCCATTAGGTGACCCGAGACAAGGATATCCGTATAGTTACTCCCATGTGAGAATTCCTTGCTTCACCCTAACCATGCTGGTCTCACATCTAGCAACCATAGTTTCTAAGAGGGAAATATTATGGCTTATGTGTCCTACAATTACAGATATGATAAGACACCAGAGGTGGTAGAGATCGGCGGCTTGGGCGGTCTGACTGGTACAACCCTTGTGGGGGTTATCGTAAAGATAATTACCCTACAAAATAATAAATAAGTTTTTAATGGTTGTTGACATGTTTATTATCATGTCATAGCGTTATGACATCGTTTTAATGTTTATGATATCAGAAATGTGTGAGGTTCAAATTGGCATTGCCAGGACTGCATTAATATGATAATACTTTGAAACTATTCACACTCAAATGGCATTACCGTCCGATTTGTGGGTGAAAACTTTGTTTTAACACATTTATTGACATGGCGAACACATCGGACGTATCAAAAGTTGCATGAAGTCAGCAAATAAATATATTCTGGGTCAGATCAATATTTTGAGATATGCAAAGACATTATGTATTGGGACGAGCAAAAGTATCCATCATTAGCCCTCGTGATCAGAGTATGTTGTCCGAAATTGAGAAAAAGCGTAGTTTCTGACAACATATTCTGACACCCGGGTGGAATATCCTGGACCCACACCAGTGCATATGATGGATACTCTCAGTCCCTATGGGAAGAATCGCATACTCAGCAATGAAATTGTAATATCATACCAGCACTGAAACCAAAATATCCTGATCCATTGCCAGGTGCCATTATCACATCAGATTGCTTAACCATACGTATGATATCCAAATGGATTGGAGTACGATTCATAGTTGACACTGATTGTTAAGATATGCATTCTCCAATATTTAATATTGGCATCCCCATAACATTTAAATAGCATATTATCTGAAAACATACTTTTATTGGAGTAATTATTTTTTAATCTTTTACATTTTATCATCTGTTGAATGCTAAAAACAGGTTTACAGTTAGTCAAATTTAAAGTGACGACACAAAATTATCACCGAGTTTCAGCTTTTCATGAAAACTGATGAATAAAATATTTAGAGACTTACATGTATTATAGGAATGAATGGCCTTTTTGTGGAATTTATCGGGGTATAAGCTTGGAAAAGTCGCGGGAATACTGGACGAAGGCCGGAAGGCCTCGTCCAGTATTCCTGCGACTTTTCCAAGTTTATATCCCCGATAAATTCCACAAAAAGGCCATTCATTCCTTATAATTCCAGCATTTGAAATAAATTCATCAAGAAAATGTTTTTATTTTCAGTTTTCTTAAGAATTATTTTAACTGCGCCTCACGGTTACGGAAAGCAGTTCGGTGTGGGAGTTTACTGGGATATAAATTTTGGACAGAGACTTACTACGGGCCAATCAAATGTCAGGGAATTGTGTAAATATTTTTGTGCTGGAATTATGAGTGAATGTGGCTGGAGAAATGGGGCTTATTGGTTTTGCGACCAGTGTACATCCAGCCTAGCATGTGCATCTGCACAGTCTGATGAGGATCTGCACTGTTCGCCATTCAATCAATGAAGCACCTGTCATGCTTCTAACAAGCAATATGGATCATTATCAGGCAACAGGAGTGTGCTATTTAATCATGAGATGCATTGGTCACAAAACCGATAAGCCCCATTTCTCCAGAGACAGCCACATTTAACTGTGATCTGTAGTCTGTTTCACCAACATTGCAAAGTATACTTATCTAGCAAAGTATACTTATCTAGCAAAGTATACTTTCAGGGAGAAATTTTCAATTGTAGGATATATTTATTAATTTTTATTATACTGAATTTATTACATTATCACAGCCATTTTGGCTGTGATAATGTAATAAATTCAGAATAATAATTCTGCATATTTTTAATCATCAAATATATGCAGTGGTTAATTCTATATTAAATAATGCATTTTGGGGAAAATAAATGATTACTCCCTCAAAGTATACTTTGCTAGATAAGTATACAGTCGAACCTGTGAACAACGACCAGCAAAGGGAAGTGGCCAAAGTGGTCGTTGTTGACAGGTGGTCGTTGTTCCAAGGGTCGAACATTTACCCAGTTTCACAACAAAGTCGGCCATGTCTTTAGCATTCTATTGTAATATATATGCATGCTTTTCATCAATTAAAAATTGCACGAAAATGGCTAAAATAGTCAATTTATTTTGTTTTGTCATCTTGTTGTTAGTGTTCTGAACCCAGCCTCGCTTTGGAAATTATATACAAAGGGGAGTAATTATCTTCACGATAAGTATATCTCGCGGCCCGCTTTGGTGCACCATTTAATAGCTTGTCGTAATTACATGCAAGTGGTTTAATTTAGCATGACCATTAGTATTTCACACCACCAGTTGAAATTAATAACGGTCATATAGTCTGTATTAAAACGATAGCCTATGTGGCGCGGCCTGTGAAAACCGCGAGTTTTTTTGTAACAAAAAATATTTCATTGAATGCGTCAAGTCCAGTCCAAATCGGGAGAGAACACCAGGCTTATTTGCTTTCTGTCCAATGTACTGTATACTATCCTGGTCGAGCCCGAATATTTAAGCAGCCTATGACGAATTGGCAATGTCCGCTGACGTAATTACTGATGTTTTTAATTAGAGATTCGCGAGCACTGTAAACCATGTAAACCACGGGCAGACTACGCGAATCTACTGCCTGGTCTGGTCGCTAATGCAATAAGCCGGGATTTGTCGGAGATCGAGACCCAATTCATATAAACACGTTTGTCGTGTTAGACTGGTACCCGGTCGCTAGGAATAACGCTATACATGCTGAGCATCAGACAGGGTACCAGTCTAGTGTGGACTACGTGACTGATGTCAGCAACCGCGTGTATTGATCTTTGATATGGCCTTGTGCCCCGATGTGTGAAATTTACACTCGACACGCGCCGTGTGTTTGAAGCATCGTGTAAACACAGTTTACCAGCTAATGATCGAGTTTTATGACTTGCGCAGAATTGTATTATGCCTATTGGAATACACGACACGGAATACATATCGGGAATTACCGTTAATGGAGTTATGCAATATTTTTCATTGAAAAATGTCGCCGAGTTTTGTGATGAAAGGAAAATCGGCGATTGCGATGTTATTTTTTTTTGCCGACAAAACATGACTTGGTCGCTAATGGTCGCTAATGGTCACTAATGGTCGCTGTTTGCATTAAAAAATGCCGCGTGGGAACGAAAATCGCTGGTCGCTGGTCGTTGTTCGGAGGTGGTCGTTATTCCAAGGTCTTTTAAAGAACAAATTGGACGGGGGGGGTTTTAACTGGCCGTTGTGGACAGGTGGTCGCTACTCACAGGTGGTCGTTAACACAGGTTCGACTGTACTTTGCAATTTTGATGAAATCGGCTACTGAACCAGTCTAAGCTACGAGTTGAGTCCATACCGTAGGCGGGGTTTCGGTGTCGACATGACGCTCATGGTGTCGAGGTCCGGTTCGCTGTCACTCAGATCCTCCAGCTGCTCGAACAGGTCGTCAATATCTCGCGGATTCGTGTCCGCGTCTCCCAGGTCATGGTCTGCCTCCGAATCCAACACCTCGAAATAGATACACACGCTATTCAATGGGCAGTTAGGGAGTGTGAACAGGCATTTAACATCATGAATTAATAGTTTATGCTTTCCAAATTTGGTTAAGATCCATCAAGTAGATCACGAGTTATCACGAGGAGAAGGATGCATCATGCGAAAATTAACAAGAGTTGTCAGAAGACAACGAAGCTCGCCTGTTGGCAGCCTTCACTCAAACTTGGCATAGTTGTATAAAAAACATGAATATTATTAACTTGACCTTGGGTTAAGGGGTGTGTGGTGGACCTTGACATTGAGGTCAGTGGTGGAAGGTGGGTCGTGGATTTGCTATAGCATGATATAGCATATTAAGATGAATGCATGTATGAAATATCAATGCGCTCCCTGAAAACAGAAGTAAAACAAAATTTAACCCAACGTTAAGTTTATGAACGCACTAAGTTGGTGATTTTCTACAGACATTTACCCCAACGTTAAGTTTATGAATGTGCTAAGTTTGTGACCTTGACCCTGAGGTAAGGGGTGGGCGGTGGGTCATGGATTTGCTATAGCACGATAGAGTATTATCAGATGAATGCGTGTATGAAATATCAAGGCGTTCCATGAAAGGAAACAGATGTTATAAGACATTTACCCCAACGTTAAATTTATGAATGTGCTAAGTTTGTGACCGTGACCTTGGGGAAAGAGGTGGGGGTGGGTCATGGATTTGCTATAGCACAGAGTATCATCAGATGAATGCATGTATGAAATATCAAGGTGTTCCTGTAAAGAAACAGAAGTTATAAAAAGACATTTACTCCAACGTTAAGTTTATGATGTTGATCTTGGGGAAAGGGGTGGGGGGTGGGTCATGGATGTAGCACAATAGAGGATCATCAGATGAATGCATGTATGAAATATCAAAGAGTTCCCTGTAAAGGAACAGAAGTTATAATACATTTACCCCAATGTTAAGTTTATGAACATGCTAAGTTTGTGACCTTGACCTTGGGGTAAGGGTTGGGTGGTGGGTCGTGGATTTGCTACAGCATGATAGAGGGTCATCTGAGGAATGCATATATGAAATATCAAGGCGTTCCATGAAAAGAAACGGATGTTATAAGACATTTGCCACAACGTTAAGTTAATGAATGTGCTAAGTTTGTGACCTTGACCTTGGGGCAAGGGTTGGGTGGTGGGTCATGGATTTGCTACAGCATGATAGAGGGTCATCTGAGGAATGCATGTATGAAATAACAAGGTGTTCCATGAAAGGAAACAGAAGTTATAAGACATTTACCCCAACGTTAAGTTTGTGGACGCCGACAAGACGCCGACGACGCCGGGGGTATGCCATAAGCTTTTCTGCACTTCGTGCAGGCGAGCTAAAAATGGCCATGAATAGATCATCAGACATTTTGAAGATCAATAGGGTTCTTCCATCTTTCAAACGGGCATATATCGAGAATTCCGCCACAGAAGCCGCGGCGCCTGCCGAGGCATTTGACCGCAACATGCAAGATCATGTGCTAAAGTAAGTATCTCAAAATCCAGAGAAGTGCATGCTTTGTACATGAAAAATGTCATGGTTAACATATGTTAATGGCAGCATGAGTGTGTTCCTATACAGATAAAGAAACTTTGTACAAACTTTGAGAAAAAACAAGAGCTGTAGGAGAACAGCATAGCTCGACTACGAGGGTTGTCGATGTACACATAGCTCGACAAACAAGGTGGCCGCGGCCTGCATAAAAACCTTAGCCAAGGTTGACTAAAAACCTTAACCAAGGGAAATTAAGTAAGTAATTCAAGGTTAAATGTAGGTCAATGCCAGACATAGGTCAGGGGTTATTGATGTACATCACTAGGAGATGAAGTTTTCCAAGTATGGTTGCTGTAGGCCCAGGAGTATTCCATATACAAGCTTGACTAAAAACCTTAACCAAGGGGAAATAACTAAGTAATCCAAGGATAAAAGTAGGTCAAGGTCAAATATAGGTCAGGGATTATTGATGTACATCACTAGGAGATGAAGTTGTCCAAGTATGGTTGATGTAGGCACAGGAGTATTCCATATACAAGCTTGACTATAAACATTAACCAAGTAATTCAAGGTTAAATGTAGGTGAAGGTAAAATATAGGTCAGGGGTTATTGATGTACATCCCTATGAAAAACAGTTAGGGCTATTCCAGGAAAAGTTCTCTGGGGGGGTCGGACCGCACTTTTTTTTTGACCCCCGCACCCATAGAATTGAATTATGTCTCGTCCCCACAACCAACAGCACTGATATTTAGCTGTTCCCCACTACCAACAGCACTGAATTTAGGTAAAACCCCCCTACCACCAGTACTGAATTATTTACCATGTCGTTATGCACCGGCGCATCCAGAAATACGCGGTTTACAGACAACACGATCATTATATTTAGATATGATAATTATTGTATTCCCAATATAAATGTACTGTAACTGCAGGCCCGTAGCCAGGGGCGGGGGGGGGGGGGGGGGGTGGGGGGGGGGGGGGGGGGTCGGAGCGGTCGGTTTTGCTCTAACCCAAATGTTCTGTCTGTAACTTGGGGCGACTATCACTGCATTACAGACAGCTAGAACATTCGGATTCGTTTTGCTCATGCATGTAGAACGCAATTCCAAGACACATGAAAGATCGCGAAGCAAAAACACGTGCGGCAAGGTTGCAAAACGGGAGATTGAATATAATAGAATTTCGCGTCTTCTCTCCAAAGCTCGAAATCGCGAGGTATAGGACAGGTAAACATGGTCTTAGGAGACGATTCTCATGTGCTGCAAAAACATGTTTTTATTAATTAATACAACAAATGTGGACAAACATTTATATTTCTTGACAACAAAAACATAATTTGACAAAATATGATAATCGTCTTAAGAGACGATTCTAATGCGCTGCCAATACACGTGTATTGAGCAAAAAAAAAACACAACACATTTCGATACGTGTTATTGGTTACTGCATCGCATCGTCAACATATATATATATATATATATGTATACACAAGATCGTGAAGACCAAATCGCGAGGCGAAAACGTGAGATTCTATTTTATTAATTTTCGCGTTTTCGCCTGGCTATCTCGTGTTTTCGAGACCGCGATGCCGCGTTTTCGCCTCGGCCTTTTCATGATGTCTTTGTTCATGTCATTATGTGTGTGTAGAGTTTAAATTGAGTTTTGCATTACATGCACGTACGTACTGCACTAGCATGCTTTATATGCATGTATGTACGTAGAATGCAAGTCCAACACGTAATATGATATATTACACATGCATGGGCAAATCGTATTTCCAAAAGCGGAAGGCGAGATCGAGATCGCAAAAAAACGCGAGATTGTAACATAAAACAAATATACCGCCCATCCCAAACTAGCACATTTGCGACATATCATTTTCGGTCTAGCTGCACACCTGCTGGTGTTTACAATCCTCAGTCGGTAATCCAGTTTCGCGTGCAAAGTGTGAATGACCTTTAGAATTCAGCGGAAACACAACATACCAAAACAACGCTATGTATTTTTGTTCTAGTCGCTGACGTCATCGATGCGTCTTACGCATTAGCTTGTGCATTTTCACCTATGTTCAAGATCTTTATAAAAGCAAGATTTGGCAGCACATGAGAATCGTCTCCTAAGACGATTCTCATAGTTTGTCAAAATGTTTTTGTAAAAAAATACCAATGTATTATATTCCCATTTGTCCGATGTCTTAATAAAACATGCTTTGGCAACACATGAGAATCGTCTACGTAGACGATTTTAATGTTTTGTAAAAAAAAATTGTTGTCACATGTCAACAACTTAATTTGTGTTTCTCGAGTCTGGTTTCATATGGTGGCGAGGAAATACAATTGATTAAACACCGTGAAAATCTTGTTGGAAAGTAAAAGTCCATTGTCACGTAGGCCATTTCAGTTTACCGCCGTTACGTCAGCTGTTATTCTAAGTACGTATGGTCGCTCATTATGGGTATTTCTTTCCCTTGTTTATAATGCATGGGTTGTGACCTAGGGCTTAGAACACCCGACTTCCAATCTGGAGGTTGTGTGTTCAAACATCGCCTTGGTATCCAGGCGCGGATATAGAAATAATTGCAGGGGGGGGTCTGTAATTACAAGTCGGCAAGTTGGCATGTCATAAGGTATGACAGAAAATTAAAAGTAGCAGTACAGTGTAACCTGCTGCGTGGGCATGTACCTTTAAACTGTGGTCCCCGTCTCTATATGACCTTAGCTGTTGCTGTCTGCTGGGACGTTAAACCCATTCAATTTCAAAAGAGTAACGGAATCTTTATGTATGGTGGTAGCGGCAAAAACCGGCGATGTGATACATACAACAATAAAATTCAAAATATTTGTTTTTCCTCAATAAACATGTATTGGCAGCACATCAAAATCGTCTAAGACAAGTGCCGTGTTTTGTCAAACCATGTTGTTTTGTCAAAAATATTGATGTTTGTCCACATTTGTTAAATTTCTTAATAAAAACATGTGTTGGCAGCACATGACTCGCATAAGAATCGTTGTCTCCTTAGACGATTTGTACGTGTCCTGTTAGGGACGTGTTACAATTTCGCGTTTTCTCGATCTTGGCACAGGTCGAGATCGCGAAAACGCGAAGCATGATCGCGAGAGCTGAAACGATTTAAAAAGCAACATGTTCTCAACAAAACATGGTTTGACAGTAGGTTTGACAGTACTGTGCTGCTGCATATGAGAATCGTCTCCTTGGAAGATTTTTCAGTTTTGTCAAAATATGTTTTTGTAAGATTTATTTTTAGATTAGTTTTCATGTTTTTAATTTCTTGATAAAAAATATTTTGACAGCACACGAGAATCGTCTCCCAAGAGATATATTGATAGAAGAAATATTGATGCTTTTAAATTCGTTTTATTCCCCAATAAAACATGTTTGGTAGCAGATGAGAATCGTCTCGATTTATACATGTCGTGTTTGGGACATGCTACAATCTCGCGTTTTCGCAATCTCGCGCATGGGTCGAGATCGCGAAAATGGTCGTGGTCTCGAGAGCTCCAAACGAAAATGCGACATAGTCTTAACAAAACATGTTTGTACTGCACTGTGCATATGAGAATCGTCTCCTAAATTGATTCTCAAGTTTTGTCAAAACATGTTCTTGTAGGAAATTTAAAGATATTTTTTCATATTTTTAATTTCTTAATAAAACTATATTGGCAGCACACTAGAATCGTCTACTAAGACTAAATATTGATGCTTTTATATTCGTTTTATTCCTTAATAAAATAGGTTTGGTAGCAGATGAGAATCCTCTCAATTTCCGTGAAATATGTGTTGGTGTGTTTTAAGTATTAGTTTTTGAATGGATGCTATTCAACAGATCGGTGTCACGGGTTCAAACAGAAATTCGAAAC
The DNA here is from genome assembly GCA_029237695.1 of Conchocele bisecta. NCBI lineage: Eukaryota > Metazoa > Mollusca > Bivalvia > Lucinida > Thyasiridae > Conchocele > Conchocele bisecta. The sequence continues at coordinate 60,257,893 of CM055269.1, forward strand.
ACGAATATTTGTGTTGTTGGTATCGGGTTCCATATGGTGGATGGGAAATGTGATCGATTACAACACGAAAATCTTGGAAGAAAATGTCAATTGTCACGTAGGCCGTTTACCTTTTCCCGTCGTTATGTCGGCTGTTATTTTAAATATGTATGGTCGCTCGATTTCCGTCGATTACTTAAATTATGTTTCCTCGTCGTGAAGGAACGTACACTATTCCTCAAACTATTCGGTCCTTTGTAACGTACATTCGCCTGTCGACGGGACGAAATTAAAATGCTCTCCTCGCTGTCGGTAGTACCTGTATACTGGCACGGTGATGCACCGTGGGTTAACAAGGGGGAACGCGGTGTGCGGCAGATTCGGTCTTAGAAATGTTCCCACGGTGGAGATTTTGCCTCTCCATCGGTACGAATGGGATTTCCATCCGACACGGTGGGAGGAAGTTTTACGTCCACTCTCCATCTGATCACGGGGTCAGGTGGACGAAGGCAAAAATCGCGCTGAGCGTACTGTATGCAGTGGCGGATCCAGGATTTCACCAAGGGGGGGGGGGCACATGAAACTTGAACGAGGTATGCTCCTTCGTCGACTGAGCAGTGTGAGGGAGTGGGGTCAGGGGGCATGCTACCCCGGAAAATGTTTGAATTTAGGAAACCATTTCCTGCATTCTACGCTCAATATTTTGTAAAAAAAAAAGAAATCAAAGCAAAATCCGGATTTCTAAAGGGGGGGCCCCCCTGAATCCGCCACTGGTATGTACATGTGATGCTGCCGTGTTCTGCCGAAACGCGTCCTTGCGTATGTAACAATTTGTCAAAGCCGAAAGTGTTTGTCTTATTCGTCGGTGGCGAAATGGAAGCGAACGAACAACGCTTGGTACGAATTGCAGCTTCCGGACGTAATTATCTATCGGCAGTTTTCACTGGACGCTACTTTGGAAGTGTCATTTTGTTGGCCAATCGACATGAGCGTTTTACAATGCATGATGCATTGTGAATAACACGAAATAGAAGCTGTGAGGCAGCGAAAATCTAATTTTCTAATCGACGCGAACACCCACAGCATTGAATTAATTATATGAGTGCACCCCACCCCCAACAGAATCAAGTAAATTGAATACCCCCCTACCAACAAGAACAATATAGCTTCCGACCCCACAACCAACCGGAATTAATTTTGTTGGACACCCCCCACCCACAGGTCAAAAATAAAGTGCGGTCCGACCCCCCCCAGAGAATTTTTCCTGGAATAGCCCTTATCCAAATATGGTGGCTGTATGCACAATAGTATTCCATCTACAAGCTTGACTAAATAAAAACCTTAACCAAGGTTGACTAAAAACCTTAACCAAGGGGAATTAACTAAGTAATTCAAGGTTAAATGTAGGTCAAGGTCAAATATAAGTCAGGGGTTGTTGATGTACATCACTAGGAGATGAAGTTGTCCAAGTATGGTTGGTGTAGGGCCAGGAGTATTCCATCTACAAGCTTGACTAAAAACCTTAACCAAGGGGAATTAACTAAGTAATTCAAGAGGAAATGTAGGTCAAGGTCAAATATAGATCAGGGGTTATTGATGTACATCCCTATGAGAAAAGGTTGTCCAAGTATGGTGTCTGTATGCACAATAGTATTCCATGTACAAGCTTGACTAAAAACCTTAACCAAGGGGAATTAACGAAGTAATTCAAGACGAAATGTACGTCAAGGTCAAATATAGATCAGGGGTTGTTGATGTACATCACTAGGAGATGAAGTTGTCCAAGTATGGTGGGTGCAGGGCCAGTGGTATTCCATATACAAGCTTGACTAAAAACCTTAACCAAGGTGACGGTGACGGCGACGCCGACGCCGGGGTGACTACATAAGCTCTGACTATTCTTTGAATAGTTGAGCTAAAAATGGATAAGTGTTTCCACAACCACGTGAAGGTAAAAAAGGTCAACGTCATGTTAATCGGAGCACAAGTGTGTTCCAGACACTCAAATGTATCAGGTGTCCAATAAATGAAGCAATCCCACCACAACCACATGAAGGTCACAAAGGCCAAGGTCAAATTTATTGTGTTCCAAGTTGCTCACATGTATCAAGAATCCAAATATTGAAGCAATCCATCAATTAATATTAAAGTTATATGATGATGAGGAACTTGTACAAACTTTTTGATGTAAAGAAATTGATAAGTGTTTCCACAACCACGTGAAGGTAAAAAACGTCAAGGTCATGTTAATCGGAGCAAGAGCGTGTTCCAGATGTATCAGGTGTCCAATAATTGAATCAATCCCTCCATTAATATTAAAATTATATGATTATGAAGAAACTTGTACAAACTTTTTGACATAAAATAATGGTTATGTTTCCGCAACAATATGCAGGTCAACAAGTTCAAGGCCATGTTAATGGTGGCATGAGTGTGTTCCAAATACTCATATGTATCAAGTGTCCAAATATTGAAACAAGCGATCAAGTACTATTAAAGTTATATAACGATGAAGAAACTTCTACAAACGTTTTGACGCAAAAAAATACACCTGCAATTGTTACATCATGGCACATCCAGGAAATACTTACTTCTTCAGAAAGTTTAAATCTCTTTAATAATGATACAAACTTCTGCTTCAAGTTTCTTTGCTGAAAAATAAACAAAATATGAAATAAATATAAGCAATTTAGTACTCAGTAAGGACTCACAGATTTCTCCAGCCAGTGACCTTGGGGTGAAGATGGGATGATACATTTCATACAGACGGATGTAAGAAAGACAGGAGGCAAATTCCCTGAAGAGCAACATATTACAAGAAATATACATAAAAATCCGTCTATATGTTATAGATGAAAGTATGGGGACCTGGACAGATGGGCCACAAGATGTATGCCGGTGTTCAATAATATAGTAGTAAGTACAGATATACACTATGGCAAATGGACAAAATTTAATTCTGCATCTTTGTCAGCAATTAACATACACTCTTTGTGAGTAAACTCATCTACATACACAACCGCATGTGTTAATCTTGCTCAGATTATCAATGTGTCTGACCATCTATCGACAATACTAACTCACAATCAACCAGTTTGGTTGTCCGAGTCTGAGCTGTAGCACAGCTCAGCCAATCAAGCTGCTTGATTTCAAACACATTGTTCAAGTATATTGAAATGAAGAAATTGTGGTCGTCCTCGAGCTGAATAAACTCTATATAACAACGAACCCAGGCCAGTCGTGAATAATTACCCGACTCATGAGTGGCCGGGCTTTACTGCGGGAGACTTTCCGTGGCCGGGCGTGGTCGTCCCCGAGCATCGTGGGTTCGCTGTCAGAGAGATCGTCGTTGGACCAGATCTCCTGCTCTTCCTCTCCTTCATCCTCCTCCGAGTCGGCGTCCACATCTGGCGACCGGTCTGTTATCACAATATGAGACAAACGTGAACAGGCTTAATGTCCCAGCAACAGTTAAGGTCATTTAGGGATTGGACCTCCGTTTCATTTTAAGTTTCATCTGCAAGACCAGTGGGATGGAAATATAATGAAAGTATTTTTGATGCTTAAGGCAAGGTTTGAACCCACAACCTCTAAATTGGAAGTCATGTGTGATAACCCTTAGGCCACAACCCATCCTGAATATGAGATAAGCAATGTGATTTTGTAACTAAGAAGATGTGCGATTTTCATGAAAAATATTTTAGAAACTGTGATATTTTCTGTAAATGATGTCAATAGTTGACAAACTTTTCATAGCAAATGTGGAATTCTATTCCTCATTTGCTATGAACATTTCCGTCAACTTTCGATGTCACTTACAGAAAGTATTGTAAAGTTTGTAAATATCTTCTCAAGTACAAAATCTATTAGTCTATTAGTTATAAATTGGTTGCGAACTTGCGAAATCACAAGTAACTTCTCTTGGAACTATTTCTGTGGCATTGTTAATGTTAGAATTGGCTGAATTTATCAGTTAAATGTCCCATTACTTAGCTTAATAATGTGTGTTTCTAGCATTAAATTGTGTAGGGTGACGGGAAAGGTCTATGTACAACATGTATAAGTGTTGAAATATTGAAATAACCGTCCATGCGAAATAACCGTCTTACAAATTTATGGTATGTTGAAGAAACTCTTTCAAACTTCTTGATGGATGGATGGAGATGGGGAGGGATTGGGGATGGGGATGGGGATGTGGTATGGGATGGGATGGGATGGGATGGGATGGGATGGGTGGGATGGGATGGATGGATGGATGGATGGATGGGATGGGATAGGGATGGTGGGATGGGAGGGTATGGGATGGGATGGGAGGGATGGGATGGGATGGGTGGGGGGATGGGGAGGGATGGGATGGATGGTGGATGGATGGAGGGATGGAGGGATAAGGGATGGGGATGGATGGTATGGATGGATGGATGGATGGGATGGATTGGATGGTGGAGGATGGGTGGTGGATGGATGGGAGGGAGGGTGATGGGATGGGTGGGGATGGGAGGGTGGATGGGATGGGGGTGGGATGGATGGATGGATGGATGGGATGGGGATGGATGGATGGATGGATGGATGGATGGATGGATGGATGGATGGATGGATGGATGGATGGATGGATGGATGGATGGATGGATGGATGGATGGATGGATTCCATGGATGGATGGATTCCATGGATGGAGGGATTCCCATGGATGGTGGACTAGTTACATGTGGCATGGCTGTGACTGGACAACTGGGCTTGCGGCATTTGTATCCAGTCTAGATTTTGGTGTGCTACACTCCTGCAATCTGAAAACAATCTATAATGTTAGTTATAACTAACAAGACAAGTGTTTCACTGACTGAATGGCGATCAGTGCAGTCCCTGATCAGACGTGGATAAGCCCAATATTCAACAGTCACAGACACATACAAAATACATGTCTTACATATCAAGTGACCGAGTATTGTACTCACCAACATCGGATGTTATTTTCCGTCGTCCATTCTGCATCTCATCGTGATTCACTGGTTGGCTGGAGAGAGTGAGCACGGTTACCGTGGCGACGGGGTTCTTGTGTTCTTTGATGTTGTGATAGAGAAACAGCTCATGGTCGGTACACTGCTGTAGAACCTGTGGAGACATAGTGGGTGATCAATGGGGGTCTAACAGCCCTTCAACAGCAATGTCATGTACAGATGTTAACCCTTTCAACACTAAACTAGACATTATGTTTGTAAAACATTGATATGTTGAAAAGGTTAATAGATAGATACATACCAGGCTAGTATATTTTGATACGCATGGCTTGGAAACATGTAGGAATCCAGAGCAATTCTTACTGATTCTCAGCTGAATCTGACCAACTTATCAGTAGCCTATTTCACCAACATTGCAAAGTATACTTTTCTAGCAAAGTATGTATACTTTGAGGGAGAAATCATACATTTTTCCCGAAATTCATTATTTCATATAGAACTAACGACTGCATATATTTGATGATTAAAAGTATGCAGAATTATTATACTGAAGTTATTACATTATCACAGCCAAAATGGCTAAAATGGCTGTGATAATGTAATAAATTCAGTATAATAACAAGAAACGAGGCAAAGCCACGAAGGCCAGGTTTTTTCCAAGCATAGACACTTGGATAACATAATTATACCCACTTTTTGTAGACTAGATGGCCGTGGCCTGCATGTCGCGCCTTGAGGCGAGGCATGGACACTAAAAAAAAAGAGATATAGTAGATGGAAAAACTTTAACCGGACACACGGACGGACGCCAAAACTATATCGCGCTTTCCGCAAGCGGGCGCGAAAATGATGATAAACATCCATGTGAAGTATCAAGGTAATGGGTGAAGCAGTTGCAGAGATATAGTACACGAAAAAACGTTAACAAAAAAATTCAAAGTAATTTGACCTTGACATTGGGCACAGGGGCCGCACGGTTGGGGGGTAGAATGAAAATATGGATGATGATAAACACCCAAAACTTTAACCAAAAAACTTTAACCAGACGTACGTTAAAAAGTTAACGTTGAAAATGGCTAAGTCAATTACGTAGAAATAATAGGTGAAGGTAAAAAAAATGGTCACATGTTGGATAGTTGTATGTGGTAGGCACCCCTTGGTTATGAAGCTGTGAAAGTTTGGTGGTCCTAGGTGGTACAGTACCAAAGAAATGGACTTAAACACGAAAACTTAACATTGTAAACGCGAAAAGTTAACATTGAAAATGGCTAAGTCGACTGCGCGGAAAAAATGGGTCAAATTCAAAAAAAGGTAACATGTTGGATAGTGATATGTGGTGGGCACCCCTTGGTTATGAAGCTGTGAAAGTTTGTTGGTCCTATGTGGTACAGTACCAAAGAAATGGACTTAAACACGAAAACTTAACATTGTAAACACGAAAAGTTAACTTTGAAAATGGCTAAGTCGACTGCACGGAAAAAATGGGTCAAGTTCATAACAAGAGGGCCATGATGACCCTAATTCGCTCACCTGACACCATGAACACCCGAGGAGAATGTGACATTGAGTTCATGTGTTTTAAAAAAAATTGTGCTATTTTTAGATGGGATGACTCTCATTTTACCAAATCTGAAAATGCTTCACCCAAGGATCTTAACTTCCTATGAAGTTTGGCCAGCATCGGCCATGTGGTTCCTGAGAAAAAGACATTCAAAATCTTGAATAAATGGACCTTTTGGTGGCCATCATGGATGTTATAATCATCCGATTCCGACAAATTTTGCACCAGAGCAATCGCCTCATCGATACCTTCAATTTGATATATGACATGAGCATATTCGGTCAAAAATAAAATTTGACCCCAATTTGACCCCATGGGCCACGCCCATTTTTGACCCCGGGGTCACCATTTTCACAACTTTGAAAGAGCATTGTACATCGATCATTCCTACCAAGTTTCGTCGAAATCCGGCTAGCGGTTCATGAGAAGAAGATTTTTTAAGAATTTATGCTATTTTTAGACAGTGGCCATCTTGGATTAGCTAGGACCTCCATTTTAACAAATCTGAAAAGGCTTTACCCATTGACCATAACTTTTAAGTTTGGCTACCATGGGCCAAGCGGTTCATGTGAAGAAGAATTTTGAAATCTCTAATAAAAGAACGACCTTTTGACCTTTCGGTGGCCATCTTGGATGACATAACCATCCGATTTCGATAAAAAATGCACCAGAGTGATCGCCTCATTGATACCTTCAATTTGATATATGACATGACCATATTCGGTCAAAAATAAAATTTGACCCCAATTTGACCCCACGGGCCACGCCCATTTTTGACACCGGGGTCATCATTTTAACAACTTTGAAAGAGCATTGTACATCGATCATTCCTACCAAGTTTTGTCGAAATACGGTTGGCGGTTCTTGAGAAGAAGATTTTTGAAGAATTTGTGCTATTTTTAGACGGCGGCCATCTTGGATTACGTAATGACGTCATTTTAACAATTTTGTAATCCCCCTACCTAAGGACCATGACCATGATGTTTGGTGACTATAGGCCCAATGGTTACCGAGGAGAAGACGTTTGAAAATGTTCACGGACGACGACAACGGCGGACGACGACGGACGACGGACACATTGCGGTAACAATAGCTCACATGAGCTTCGCTCAGGTGAGCTAAAAAGGTAACATGTTGGATAGTGATATGTGGTGGGCACCACTTGGTTATGAAGCTGTGAAAGTTTGTTGGTCCTATGTGGTACAGTAACAAAGAAATGGACTCAAACACGAAAACTTAACATTGATTGTGGACGCCGCCCGACGCCCGACCGGCTTTCGCCAATCCAATGGCCTGGGGGTTTTTTTCAACAAAAAAAACCTGGCTAGAAATTAATACATTTCTCCCTCAAAGTATACTTTGCTAGATAAGTATACTTTGCAATGTTGGTGAAATCGGCTACAGATATTACTGTAGCTAAGTATTCTTGTTATCAGGGAAGCAAGGAAGAAGCAAGTTTTATGTGAATTCCATTGAAAAGAACACAGATTTGTTTATGCTATATCATTACACAATGACACCATTCGATAACATCATGTGAAGTCATGTGTTGCTGTGACTGGAGAACAGGGGATTATGGGATTTGTGACCAGTGATCGAATAGCACACTCCGGTAGTTTGATATCGATCTGTATTGGGTTGTTTCTTTGGTGGAATGGTGAACAGTGCAGATCCTGTTTGTTTGTTTGTTTGTTGGGGTTTAACGGACTAGCTGCTCTGGATCTACACTGGTCGCAACACCCATAGACCCCATTTCTCCAACGAAACGTCAGCAAAAGTGTGAGTTTTCAAATCAGGATTGATCGTGATACGTTGTATCACATTATCAGCATCAATGCCTGATACAGCAACATGCTATCGGTCAGCGTGTATTTGGTCATTTTCCAGCCAGGTACCCAATACCAGCTGCGCTAATCTTGTCAATACTGGCCATTTATAAATAAAGCATGTGAGCATGTACTATAATCCTATGCATGGGCCCTAATGTCAGGCATACCCTTACCACATGCTATGAGTGCTGAGTTTTCACCTCACCTGTGCCATGCTGATCTGACCAATAGCAAGCGTTTTGTACCCGATAATCGGCCGGTTTTTGTAGCGTTTCCGTCTCTGCAGGATCACCTGCAGTTTGTTTCCGTCTCGCTTCAGGAAATGAGGATACTGGAACACAACAAATAAATGTGTACATGACCACCAGATAATGTCAATGTAAAACGATTTTGCATTTCTCATCCTTCTTTGCATTTAATGCTAGATTTTCACGCTCTAGCTCAAATTTCGCACACATGCTCAGCAATTACAAATTGTGCTGTCTCAGTGCTTTTTACTGACAATTTTCATAGCTATTCATTTATGTTTCCAATGTTAAATAGTTTTTTTCCAATTGAAGTGTTAATAGAATATGGATGCCACAATGTCAGCTTTGTTAGTAAACGAGGCACAATTGCAAAATTACAAGCTGAAACAGAAACTTTAGCCTAGGAAAATAACTATGTAAATATTACATAGGTCACACAAAGGTCATTTGATTCACAGTGGGTTGCAGTGCACATCACTGGCTCAGGGCACAAGTATTGTGTGGCTGTAGACCTATTACTATTGACGATACAAGCTCTTACAAAAACTTTAACCTAGGGAAATAACTACAGCTGATTGACGTTATTTCGATATCGCTTACCTTGATATACCTGCTTATCTCGATATATGTTCGAGGTCCCAGCCAAATTCCCTATATAGAGATCATTTATTTTACTCCTGATAAATCGATATCGGAAACATCAATATTTCGGTTTAGTCCAGGTGGAAATCGAGTCCCGATAGTATGTTTCCTTCACATTTGTATTCTGATAAGTCAACGTGAAAATTAAGCGCCCAGCACAACCAAGTCAAGTCAATTGACATTTCAAAATGGAGAATTAACATTCATGCCACAGTTAGATCACATTAGCGAGTTGATTATTAATCGTACATATGGACGAACGAGATTTATTGAACTGTGTCCTCGTGTCCAAATATTGCCCATGTGATGTGCGAATGTAGAAACAAAACTGGAATATGTATCAACGATGTGATAATAAAAATAATCAAGAATTGATTGACCTGAAATATCATCAGAAGAGCAGGCGAGTGTTGACATTTAGATGTAACAATTATTCATTAATGTGCATTGGTTATGTGTTACAAAACAAATGTTGTGTACCGGAAACTGCATCATGCATATGCGATACATTTAGTAACAATGTATGCACGTTTTGTGAAAAGAAAGTGCAGGATTTATGACAACCTGGAAGTAAAGTCCACATTTTTTAAGCGATTCTGTTCGGATTTTTTTGAGAATGGTCGCTAACTTTGGTGTTTTTTTATCTCGAAGTTCGGATATGTCGATATATTTTGCTCAGTCCAGTCAACTTTGAGATACCTGTATATAAATATTGAATGGTAGGTCAAGGTCACACAAAGGTTACTAGTATTTGATTCACACAAAGGTTATTTGATTCACAGTGGGTTGTATTTTTTAGTAATACTATTGAAGATACAGGCTCTTACAAAAAATTAAACCTAGGGAAATAACTATGTAAATATCAATGTCACACAAAGGTCATTTGATTCACAGTGGGTTGCGGTGCACATCACTGACGACTCATGATAGTGTGCAAGTACGGTGGCTGTAGGCCTAATACTATTGAAAATACAAGCTCTTACAAAAAGTTCAACCTTGTGACGGACGGGACGGACGGGACGGACAAGGGTAACACTCCACTATCGCAGTGGGGCATAAAAATAAAACAAACATTTACATGCAGTTACAGTATTTAGTTATGTTTGTTTTAAGTTTAAATATTGCATTTACATGTATTATTATTTTCTATAGTCAAAGTGGCAAAAAAAATGTATCTACAGAATGGATACATCAATAACAATGTAGACCCAGATCATACAATGCAGATGCATCTAGGGCTATGGTGTACTAAACCTGATGATGTACCTTTTATAAGCAGGGCTCCAGATAAGGAATTTATGAAGCAATTGGGTATTTCAAAATTTTAATTGGGTAAAATAAAATCACACTACTGTTTACACATCAACAGACGGCAATTATTGAATAGATTGCTTCAAAATGAAAACATGTCTTGGAATTTCATTAGAATTGTCAAGGAGACAATTCTAATGAAATACCAAGATTTGTTTTTCATGGAAAATAAGAAAAATATGCTATAGTTGTGGTCTGCTATTGTTTTCTGCAGCATGATAAAGGTACCACAACAGGGCTGTATGAATTGGCACGCCCGATGCCCGGGACAAGACGATTTTAATCTCGGGCAAGTGCCTCTATGCTGGATTTTAGTCCCGGGCAAGTCACTATTTTCTGTTAGAACGTCCCGTCACAAGCCTGTTTTTTGGAACCGGACTGTCGTAAACTTAATCCCAAAACTGACCACTTTATCGATCGATAACGCCGCGGGCGTCCTGGCGATTCGCAGCTACTGTGTTCATGGTGTTACACAGTACCTGTGTATCGCAAGAAAGTGATATAGCAATCTACAGCGACCCTGATTATATTAATTTAATCGAAGTTGAAAGTAATTAGCGAATTAGCGAAAATATTCTGCGGCGATCGATGGTTATTGATATATTTTATGTATGTTAACGTTTTCATCTCACTGCGTCGACAGGCCAAGACACCTAACTTTAAAGAAATAAACGCCTGTTCCTTCACGGGGTGGAAATGGAATTTAAGGTTCTTAATTATCGTGGAATGGACATACTATGAAGGTATGTTTGATTCCCAATGCGATGTTTGAACGGTTCCACAACCTCCAGATTGGAAGTCGGTGTTCTAAGCCCTATGCCACAACCCATACCTTATAAACGAAGGAAATAAATGCTCCTAACGAGCGACCATACGTACTTAGAATAACAGCTGACATTTACATTCCAACAAGATTTTCACGGTGTGTAATCGATTGTATTTCCTCGCCACCATATGAAACCGGACTCCAGAAACACAAATTAAGTTGTGGATTTCTGAATTTGTCAATTGTTTGTACGGTCTAAGAAATCAAACAAATGTGACAATTCTTTTTACAAAATATTAGAATCGTCTAAGGAGACAATTCTCATGTGTTGTCAAAAACATGTTTTATTAAGACATCGGACAAATGTGAAAAGAAAACCCGAATACATTGATATTTCTTTACAAAAACATATTTTGACAAAATTTGAGAATCGTCTTAGGAAACGATTCTCATGTGCTGCCAAATCTTGGTTTTATCAAGAAATCAAACAAATGTGAAAATGTACAAGCTAATGCGTAATTATCAATTCATCGGCGATGCGATAACGTGAGCGACTACATAGCGTGGTTTTGGTATGTTTGTTTCCACCGAATTCTAAAGGTCAGTCACACTTTGCACGTGAAAATGGATTACCGACTGATGATTGTAAACACCATCAGGGGCCCGTTTCACTAAACTTCTTACGATAAGAAATTATCGTACGAACTTCTTAGGCGCATTTTACCGTTTCACTAACGTCATTTTCGTGCGAACTTTCTTGCGAAGTTCGTAACTTTCCTCGTAAGTCTGCGATAGGTATTGGGCTGTCGTACGAAGATTTTTTAGCGCAAGTGTCACGGCCGCCATACATGTATTCCATGAATAACATCGCCATCAAATCGGCGGTGCATATTTCGCCCTATAGGTTTCGCCCTATTCTTCCGTCTGTCTGTCTGTCAGTTTATTTTTGGCATTACTTAGTAATGCATTACCCTCACTACTGATCGTACGTCTGTTCGTCTGTTTTTTTTTTAAGTTTTGGTATGTATTCTTTCAAATGCAACAGAATGCAAGAAATTGCATACTCATACAAAAATCCCCCCTGTCCGGGGGTGGAGGGGGGAGGGGGGGGGGGGCACATGCCTCCGGACCCCCCTAGCAGCCTCGGTCGCTACATTCGCTCCACATTTGTTTCCCGGGCCTGCACATCATTTGCTACGCCCCTGGATAAGTTACACTAAATGTATATACAATTGTTAGTATTATATGCATACGGTGAACGATCACAATTGGACGAACTTTGTATGGTTGGAGTTTCTAATGTATATGGTCATGGTGCACGACTTTAGTTTGAGCTGGCGATCAGCTATCGGCCAAATATGACCGATAATCCACGCCGGACGGCCTCCGATTCTGTGTGAGATTCTTTCGTACACGGAAATTTCGCTTTGGATGGGGTATACAAAATGCGAATAACTGAATAAATGCTGGAAACAGCGATTTGAAGTGAGTATATTCACACACCTAATACCTTTATCTATTGCCAGAGACATATTTCATACATTTATGTTTATTGTGTTTGTGCGAATCGGAAAAGAGAGGGCTCTTTCTATAATAGCCATATTCTTACCCACCTTTCTATACATAGAAGATGGCAGTGTACGAGACCAAGTGGGTGGGGTAATGGGATTTTTTTTAATAAGCATTTTTTTGGTGTCGTAGTTCCGAGTCTCCCACCTGTGGTCTAGAGGGTAGTCGGACACCCCCGGGGAACTTTAAACAAATTAAAAATCGACTGTCCATTCCTGACTCTCGGAATTATATTTACATCTCAGAAAGCTAGAAAGCTGGGTGGGGGGAACGTTTTCCTGTGTAGCCAATATGACTGACGGACGGGCTAATGTACCTCGTACTAGCAGGTATCAGGTCTATGGGGAAATGAAAATGCTGCGCTGACCCCCACTCCCTCGACTGCCCACCGCCCCCACCCCCCCACCCCCCCCCCCCCCCCCGACCGAGGGAAGATATTGCTCTTAAACAGTTCTTCTGCGGGATACCCGTCACGACCCTGTCTATGAATTTACTGCCGGTACTGATTTCTTTTTGTAAATTTTCTTCAAATTTTATGTTCGCATTTATCAACCGTACTATGCAGATTCCTTCATATATTTGTTATGTTCGTGACTGATGTCGCGCGGGACAGCATACGCTCGCCGAGGTGGTGTGAAGCGAACCTCTGGCCTGATCTACGAAGAGATCCGTGGTGTCCTCAATGTTTTCCTCGATAATGTAATCCGCAGTCACTAATTACACCGAGCACGCCAAGAGGAAGACTGTAACCACCCTAATACACTAAATTTGTCCCGATCACAATACATATTTCGTTGGAATGAGGCTCCGCTCCCTGCGACATTTTTTCGAAGCGGCTCCTTTGAACCTAGACGCGTTTAATCTGCAAATCTGGAATTTGTGTGTATTTGCTTTATATTATTTACACGCCTCAGACTAGAACGGCCCTTTCATATAAAAAACAAAGCGCGCAAACGTGCATTGCTTAGTACAATGTGCATGTAGTACATGTAAGTAAATTAACAACGATCTGACAAAGTGTAATGTAAATGTTGGTCTGATCAGTGTCTGCAATGATTGCAAATATACTAGCAAAATTGCTATACATTCATATAATCATATTTACAAGTGGTCATTTTAAAGAATATTTACATTGTTATCAAACGGCAATCGTACGGCTGATTCAATGTGATATGTTTATAAGGTACATGTAAGTGGTAGCAGATACATATACAAATCAGTAGGCTACGTCTCTGGTGGCTACACTTATGTTCGCAGTAAGTATATATGCATGTGACACAATACCAACACACAAACTACTAATACATGTTTGGCCCAGTGTTACCATGATGCGATATGCCAGGAGCCGTGTATATTTGGCACTACCATAATTTTACATCTATGATATGCTTATTTTTCTGAAAATTTCCAAATTGTATTATGTTGATTTTAGAAACATTCGACAGGCGAAACAGTAAGTCAAACAAATTTATGGGTATGTAAAATTGTTTGTGGTATGTGTCAAATGCCACAAGAGATACACGTTACTCATGGATTACAAATATTAAGATGGCCAATATAGCAACGTCATGCCCCGTATAGTATACAGTACAAGATAAAGGGACAACATCAGTTTTCCAACCGAGGAACAAGACCTGGCCAACTGTAAAAAAAGCCTTCTAAAGTGTGATCAGGATTCCGAACACCCTGGGCGCCGTGGATAGGATACTCAGTGTCAGTCCAATTCACTTTCCTGGTTTTCAACATGCTGGACTAAGGAAGTTGATTTGACAGTTGTCACCTCGTTGTCAAAGTCGGACCGGATGTTTACATTCAAAGGGCATGATGGATTTCCAATACTGAAGAATTATTAAGAAGTTCGTAACTTAAGAAATTTCGCACGAACATGTTAGTGAAACGCACGTAAGAAGTTCGCAAGAAGTTCGTATGAAAAGTATCGTCGACGTAAGAAAGTTCGTAGCGTAAGAAGTTTAGTGAAACGGGCCCCAGGTGTGCAGCTAGACCGAAAATGATATGTCGCAAATGTGATAGTTAGGGATGGGTGGGTACGGCCATATTTTTTTTTATGTTACAATCTCGCGTTTTTGCGATCTCGATCTCGCCTCCCGCTTTTGGAAATACGATTTGCCCATGCATGTGTAGACAGCATGCGTGTTGGATTTGGTTCTACGTACGTACATGTATATAAAGCATGCTAGTTCGAATTGCATTCGAATACACACGTCTTCTACACATATTGAAGATGTGCACCTTGGTGTTTTTATGCCGAAAACATATTTTTTAACAAAAATATCACCTTTTTAACTTATTTTTTCTACATTATTGTATCCAATTCCCTATCATTTCTACTTTACACTCTACTTTTCTATCTCTGCCTAAATTAGTGTCACAGGGTGAGAAAAATGTGCTCCGGCCCGGGGCTCGAACCCGGGACCTCTGGTTTACCGTACCATCGCTCTAACCGACTGAGCTAGCCGGGCACGAATACACACTTCCTCCCCACAGTGAATTACGTACCGTGACATACTTCCCCGCCAAATTGGAATTCGTCCCCGAATTCTATATTTAATTCGTCTCTGAATTCCATATTTTGGTACATTTTGGGTAGTATATATATCAGTCACGGTCCCTCGTTGGGCGCCAAATGTCACAGGGTGAGAAAAATGTGCTCCGGCCCGGAGCACGAACCCGGGACCTCTGGTTTACCGTACCATCGCTCTAACTGACTGAGCTAGCCGGGCACGAATACACACTTCCTTCCCACAGTGAGTTACGTACCGCGACATATTCCTCTGCCCGGATCTCTCGACTATAAATGTGTTTTGAGTATGCACTCGTCGCAACGTTATGTCTGCGGTGGCACAGTGACAAAAGACCACAAGAATAAATATGTACTATACAATGTTTATTAGTATAGATATTTAATATAATATGTATATGTGCCAAGTGCCCAATTGTATTATATTTAACAACTATGATAATAGTTTTTGTTTTGGAACAGTTTCGTATAAGAAATCTTACGAGGACAAGTCACTTTTTCAAAATTACTTGCCCCAAAAATTATATTTTCCAGGACAAGTCAGGGCAAGTCACTTTTTTCAAGTCACTTGTCCGGGACAAGTGGCTAAAAAATCAATTTGTACAGCCCTGCACAACATTTTTATTGCATTTTGATACTCACTACTTCTGATCTGGAGCTCTGTATAATAAGCATAAATTACCTGAAGCATGAAAGACAGATCTAATTCCACATCCATTGGGCCACCACTTGGTATTTCTATTTCATTTGATCTTAGGACACGCTTTGAACTCTAAAATACAAACAGATTACATATAATGATACATATACCAGAGTAACAAGAAAATACGTTCATATGCGGCTGTGACTGTCTAAGTTAGGCATATAGCATTTCTGACCAGTCTAGCTCTCGATTTGCTAGCACACTCTCGCAGCTTGATAATGATGCCTGGGGTTTATTACAAGTATGACAGATGTTTGACATTACCCTTAGAGTGCTGGGAACGATAATTGTTGTCTGCTGTTGTTTTGTATTTTGACTTCTTTCTCAATAAAAACATGGTTTGTCAGCACTTGTGAATCATTGGAAAGTGCTGTCAAAGTTTGTTTTTAATGAGAAAAATAGTAAATACATAATAATCATCAGACGACAAAATTTAATTCAGCATTGTAAGGGTTAACCCTTACTACGCTGAATTAAATGTTGTCGTCTGCTGGAAATGTTTTATTTTCAATATTTCTCGACAAAAACCTGGTTTTGACAGCACATGAGAATCGTCTCCAGTGGAGACGATTCTCATGTACAGTCAAAACCAGTTTTTTGTTAAGAATTAAAGCAACTAGATGGCCGCGGCCTGCATGTCGCGCCTTGTGGCGAGGCATGGACATTAAAAATATATAGTATAACGAAAAACTTTAACCAAAAAACTTAACCAAAAACTTTAACCGGACACACGTACGTACGTACGCCAAAGTGCCGACTATATCGCGCTTTCCGCAAGCGGGCGCGACAAAAACTTAACCAAAAACTTTAACCAAAAAACTTAACCAAAAACTTTAACCAAAAAACTTAACCAAAAACTTCAAAGTAATTTGACCTTGACATTGGGCACAGGGGCCGCACGGAAGGGGGGTAGAATGAAAATATAGATGATGATAAACACCCATGTGAAGTTTCAAGGTAATGGGCAAAGCAGTTGCAGAGATATAGTATAACGAAAAACTTTAACCAAAAACAAAAATTAACAAAAACTTTAACCAAAAAACTTAACCAAAAACTTCAAAGTAATTTGACCTTGACATTGGGCACAGGGGCCGCACGGGAGTGGGGTAGAATGAAATATAGATGATGATAAACACCCATGTGAAGTTTCAAGGTAATGGGCAAAGCTGTTGCAGAGATATAGTATAACAAAAAACTTTAACCAAAAAACTTAACCAAAAACTGTAACCAAAGAACTTAACCAAAAACTTCAAAGTAATTTGACCTTGACATTGGGCACAGGGGCCGCACGGGAGGGGGGTAGAATGAAAATATAGATGATGATAAACACCCATATGAAGTTTCAAGGTAATGGGCAAAGCAGTTGCAGAGATATAGTATAACAAAAAACTTTAACCAAAAAACTTAACCAAAAACTTTAACCAAAAAACTTAACCAAAAACTTCACAAGTAATTTGACCTTGACATTGGGCACAGGGGCCGCACGGGAGGGGGGTAGAATGGGGGGGTAGAATGAAAAATATAGATGATGATAAACACCCATGTGAAGTTTCAAGGTAATGGGCAAAGCAGTTGCAGAGATATAGTATAACGAAAAACTTTAACCAAAAACTTTAACCAAAAAACTTAACCAAAAAACTTAACCAAAAAACTTAACCAAAAACTTTAACCAAAGAACTTAACCAAAAACTTTAACCAAAAAACTTAACCAAACAACTTAAACCAAAAACTTTAACTGGACACACGTACGGGCGCGACAAAAATGAACAAGAAATGCGTCTGTCGAACGCGGATGCCGCCTGCAGCATATTTGAGAAACTGTGACAAAGTGGTTAACCGAAAAGTGTGACGGACGGACAGACGGACAGACGGACGGACGTTCTTACAGTACTATACTTATGTGGCTTATCACATGTTAAATATTAGCCACATAAAACAATTTTTAGCCACATAAAAGGATTTTTTAGGTGGCTAATTGTAACCAACCCTATCCTTTACGAAGTCCATAACCCTGTGGGGCTAGCCACATAAGTACCCTAATGTGTGCCCGGACGGACAGACGGACGGACGGTCCAAACACTATATGCCACCCTTTTCTTCTAAACCCGGTGGCATAAAAACAGCAGACGGAAATTTCCGTCAACAGCGTAGGAAGGGTTAATGGATGTGCAGGCTCCAGTCACAGACACATATTAATTCTTCTACAAGCATTATGGTACATTTAATTACTTTGAAATGAAATTGTAATGAATTACATGTGTAAATTCCTGCATCCTTGGATGGCTTCCAGTATTAGTAGGGGGGCAAGCACCCATACAAATGAATTCTGTTCAACCCGAGAGAGCAAAAACAACGACTACTTTAAATCAATGCATTATATCATCCTGAACACGAATCCAGTGTCGGTCAATCAAATCAGGTGGACAAGTTCATTTTTGGGGTCATTAAGTGCACATGGGTCAAATGAGTGCAAAGCTCACTCTATTTTGATAGTACGACATGTACTTGCATAACATTACAGAACAATCCGATAAAGTATGTTTTCTTGGTGATTATTGTTTTATGGGGTAATTCAGTCGAACCTGTGAACAACGACCGGCAAAGGGAAGTGGCCAAAGTGGTCGTTGTTGACAGGTGGTCGTTGTTCCAAGGGTCGAACATTTACCCAGTTTCACAACAAAGTCGGCCATGTTTTTAGCATTCTATTGTAATATATATGCATGCTTTTCATCAATTAAAAATTGCACGAAAATGGCTAAAATAGTCAATTTATTTTGTTTTGTCATATTGTTGTTAGTGTTCTGAACCCAGCCTCGCTTTGGAAATTATATACAAAGGGGAGTAATTATCTTCACGATAAGTATATCTCGCGGCCCGCTTTGGTGCACCATTTAATAGCTTGTCGTAATTACATGTAAGTGTTTAATTTAGCATGACCATTAGTATTTCACACCACCAGTTGAAATTAATAACGGTCATATAGTCTGTATTAAAACGATAGCCTATGTGGCGCGGCCTGTGAAAACCGCGAGTTTTTTTGTAACAAAAAATATTTCATTGAATGCGTCAAGTCCAGTAACCCACACGAGCTAGGTGTCCAAATCAGGAGAGAACACCAGGCTTATTTGCTTTCTGTCCAATGTACTGTATACTATCCTGGTCAAGCCCGAAGAATATTTAAGCAGCCTATGACGAATTGGAAATGTCCGCTGACGTAATTACTGATGTTTTTAATTAGAGATTCGCGAGCATTGTAAACCATGTAAACCACGGGCAGACTACGCGAATCCACTGCCTGGTCTGGTCGCTAATGCAATAAGCCGGGATTTGTCGGAGATCGAGACCCAATTCATATAAACACGTTTGTCGTGTCACTTTAGACTGGTTCCCGGTCGCTAGGAATAACGCTATATATGCTGCGCATCAGAAAACAGGGTACCAGTCTAGTGTGGACTACGTGACTGATGTCAGCAACCGCGTGTATTGATCTTTGATATGGCCTTGTGCCCCAATGTGTGAAATTTACACTTGACACGCGCCGTGTGTTTGAAGTCTTAGTCTTGTCACTGTAGACGAATCAGCATCGTGTAAACACAGTTTGCCAGCTAATGATCGAGTTTTATGACTTGCGCAGAATTGCATTATGCCTATTGGAATACATGACACGGAATACATATCGGGAATTACCGTTAATGGAGTTATGCAATATTTTTCATTGAAAAATGTCGCCGAGTTTTGTGATGAAAGGAAAATCGGCGATTGCAATGTTATTTTTTTTGCCGACAAAACATGACTTGGTCGCTAATGGTCGCCGTTTGCAGTAAAAAATGCCGCCTGGGAACGAAAATCGCTGGTCGCTGGTCGTTGTTCGGAGGTGGTCGTTATTCCAAGGTCTTTTAAAGAACAAATTGGACGGGGGGGTTTTAACTGTCCGTTGTGGACAGGTGGTCGCTATTCACAGGTGGTCGTTAACACAGGTTCGACTGTACAAAGCAATTCGGTTTTCTCAGTCGTCTCTATCGTTGAGAGTATCAACATATTCAAGATGGCCGCCAAGCATCAATATTTAGCCCGAAATGTGTACTTATTTGATGAATGAAAACAAATAGGCACTTGGATCTTGATCGGACGGACGCAGAAAAACGCTTTGGATACCATGCATTAATTTTAAACCTAGATGGAGGCTATCAAATCCATATGAATCCAAGATGGACGCCAAATATTCATCAAAATCAGGCAGCATTATCTACACTGTGGTGGACCATATCTTGGTACTAAGCTTCTTTTTCTTTTCTTTTTTAGCTTATATTTAACGGCGGCACTGGCTCTAGGACCTTGCATGCCGTCTCCCAAGAATGGGAGAAAGAACAGAGGTAGAGATTTTTGAGAGAAGCCGGTAATTCGTATTTACAGAGCAACTACGAATTATCGGTACCCATTTACAGCTGGGTGAACTGGAGCAGTGTGGATAAAGTGTCTTGCTCAAGGACACAACACACGCCGCTAGTCAGGCTCGAACCCACGACCCTTGGATCAGTAGTCAGATACACTGACCATTACGCCACGGCGCTCCACTGGTACTAAGCTAGATATGAACATATTAGTTTGATTTTCACCTGAGATACGATATTAAAAATATAGATTAATATGTATGCTCTTCTTAAAGAGCGTGTTTAATTAAAAATGGCCGCCATATTTTCCAAAAACTCGAAAGTTATTGAATATAATGTTTACTTTTACTTTACTTACGTATACTACTGCATTCTGTTAGGCGGTTAAATGAGTAAGTTGGACACACTTGATTTTGAAGTCATTTGTAATTGTGTTTATTCAAAATGGTCGCCTCATTTAGGCTATTTTAATATAGTGTGGTACTGGCAATTGCGCGTTTCTTTTCATTTACTTTTAAATTTCTTTATAGGACAGATTCACACGTGTTCAGACTAGTAGATCGCTATATATATACTAGTAGATTGTATATGCCCCATAATACACTTGGTGATGCTTGAATTTGGTTACACTCGTTGTAGAGTCAGAATATAAAAATATATGTACTGTTTGTTTTAAATATTGTATTTTATTGAGTCTTACGTAATCATATACGTTGTAAATTACACTGTAATGCCATATATGTATACACTACGTATTGCGATTGGTCCATATGCTATAGTTCGGCCATGTTCGCATTACAGTCAGATATCGAACTGTTATATGATGGTGTGCGGCTACGTACCATGACATTTAGCGCACTAATGTGGACATTAGCATAATACTTATATAGCTCAAGATGCGATGGCGTTGTTTTCGTTTTTATATCCAAAAAGCTAAGCATACTTCTTCGCTATGAAAGAATGCTGCTTTTATTATGTGGGAAGTGAATAATGGTAGTTGTTACATAGCCAGTCAAGTTCAGAATTCATCAACTTCCCTTTGATATGTCAATCGCTGTGCCTACCGTGTCGTGTACCGCACTAATAAATTGATTATCGTTTTTCATAGATAGATAGTAGGCTTCGTTATAATGGAAAATGACACAATAGCCGCATCCGCATGGAATGTACCGGTATCTCATGATTTCGATGTATGCAACAGACCCGTCACCAGACATGTATGAAGCAATGAGTCTTTTCGATGGCCTGAATGGCCCGAGGCAGCTATGGGGTTACGGGGCCATGCTCTCCCAGACAATTGTGAACTCAGATATTCTCAGCAAAAACTGAGCACATACATGTAATCCTGCTTGCATCAATATTATAAAATGACTACGTATTGACAATAATTCTTATTTTAGTGCATGAAAGAGTGGACATCAAGGCACGACGAGGGAGGTTGGGGAGGGGGTCGTCCGACCGCAATTAATATTGATGTGTCAGAATTGTATCAATGTTGGCGGTCATCTTTGATTTACGTTTGTTTGCGGCGACAGATAATTCGGTACAGTTTGGAACACAAGCCTCGCACTTTTAAAATATTACAAATATGATTTCCAATTATGTTTCATTTCATTACTACTTTGTCGATCAACAGCGCCTAAGAGCTTAAACGATAATTAGCGGCCATCTTGAATATTCCAACATGGTCAAATAATAAGTATATTAGATGGACTCATTCATTTTTGCAAAGAACACATTCAATAATAACAAAAAAAGGCAAATAACTGAAATATAAATATGTGCATGAAAATATAGCTATACATTTTTGTTATTCCACACACATTTATTGCACGTCTGTGTAAATATTTGGCGGCCATCTTCTATGTATATGAATTTGTCAGTAGTGAATTGTTTTTATAAGTTATCAAAACGTATTTCTATGTATGTAAACGCATAATGTAAGTACCAAACGCCATATAATAATCAAGTCAGAATATATTGAAGACAAAATGTTGATACCTGGCGGCCATCTTGAAAATCGCAAAATACACACCGGTTTGAACCACCATAAAAACGAAACGTCTCATATATGTCCTAAGGAAGAATATTCAACAATTTAAACAACTTTATCTGATATTTGAAGCATGATATGCACATACATGTCCATCTACTGATATAAAATATGTTTTTGAACTCATTTGACCTCTTTGCACTTAATGACCTCAAAAGTGACCTTGTCCCACCTACTTTGATTGACCGACACCGGATTCATGTTCAGGAATATATGATGTATCAATCTAGCATAGTCGTTGCTTTTGCTCTCTTGGGTTGAACAGAAATCATTTTAAGCCACTTCTCTTCAAGGTGCCCCTCCACTATATCATACTGGAATAACAACAGCATCAAAGCATGTATGCCAGGGAACACACTGAAATATAAATTGTTGGAGAAATGGGGCAGTATGGTATTTCAGGCCAGTGTCTATAAAACTTATTGAGCAGACATTTGATTCCCCTGCTCAACATTGAGAAGTTTGTTAGGTCAATACTCAGTTGTTCTCAGTCTCGGCCAATCAAACTGCCTGAATTCCAAGAAAACATTAATTTTTGAGAATGTATTCAGAAAGTTCTATAAGCACAGGCGCTAATCTGCTAGCACACTCATGATAATGATCTATACTGTCCGTTTGTTGAACATACGACAGGTGTTTTACTGAATGGATGGCACAGTGCAGACACTGTGTGGATCTGGGTTAATAATGGTTGCAAAATGCACAACCCCATTTCTCCAGTCACAATACAAATGTGACTGACTGGAGGAAGAGAAATGGGGGCTTAAGGCATTTGAAGCCAGTCTAGCTCCTGATTGCTAACACACTCCGGCAGCTTGGTAAGGATTTATACTGATTGTTAGGAACATGAAAGGTGTTTCACTGACTGATTGGCGAACAATGCAGACCCTCATTATGCCGTGCAAATGCACAAACTGCAAAGGCCATTTCCTCAAATGTCTCAAGTCAAAAATGTCCAGCAAATTCACTGACCATCAGGGGTTGACACTAATATGAGACAAACCAAGTGAAGATGTATGTCTAATACATTGTCACACTGTACATTACTTACAGCCATCTTGACAGCTATGATGACAGAAATTAAGTCAGCCTCGAGATCTTTCTCTATCCGTAATCTTGACAAAGTCAGACTGCATATTCTGAAATTATTTAATTTTATGGATTATTATAATGCAGTATCCATTTGCAACACATCACAAATTTTAGCTAACAAAAGTAACTAATATATGGCTATCAGCAGACTGAAAATTAGAAATTGGAGCTACAGTGATAGGAGAATGTTCCTGTGGTTATTAACAACTTTTGAAATTAAATTTATTTGCCATTGTATTGTTTTTCAGATTATTTGGACATTTCATTTTATTTGCAGACTGATACTGTTTTCTGTTCAGTACTTTTCAATTCATCTTATTGTATGATTGACTTACAGTTGACACAAATGTAACATGGCGACAAAAATGAACCGGCCCAGGATTGAAATCCAAGGCTAGTTCCGAGTACATAACTCTAATTATATTTCATTACACTGCATTACATAACAGTTATGACGGAGTAGTCTTTCCAAATGTGCGTTTGAAGCTTTCTTTGTTTACTTTCTACTTCGTGGAGAGTGACCTAAGAATTTTGCTAATACACACTTTATTATGTAAGTTTATGGTAATATTATTTTGTCATATTGTAGAATTGTCTCTCAATAACAATATAGCGAAGTATGAACGTCAATGCCCTGCAGGTTTTTTTCTAAATTTTAGTGTGCGAAGTGTAAATGCTATTGTGCACATTTTTACTGTGTAGGTGTAGTGATATAGCCCATAAAGCAAAAAACGTGCAGCTACACCAAGGCATGATTGACAAGTTGACGAATCTGTGGTGGGCGTGTGGGTTACGTGCAAGGATGGACCATGGTAAAATCATGCCAACCCATACCCACCCCCTGGGCCTTAGCCTTTGTTTTTATATATATAAAGCCGATATTCTGGTTTTGCACAATTGGAAATTATGTTTTGAAATTGAAAAAAAAATAATAGAATTTGCAGCTTTAGAAAAATTTTCTCTAAACAAAAGTCACGTTTTTGTTAACCATTTTTACAAATTTTGATTTACCAAAATCTACCCAAATCTTCATGTAATTACCATATTTGTTAATAAATAAAGCTATACACATGATAATAACAATGTTTGGACTGTACTTACATAATATCTGTCATTAATTTGCTCATATCATGCAAAATGGAAATATGTGTACCTTTATATGAAATAAAGGGACAGTACCGCTATTAACTTATACTATACAGCCCAGGACGATAATCCACTTTATAATGGCTAACTGGGAATGATGATTTCAATTGAAATACAAACAAGAGCTCCGCGGAGCAAAATGTCCCGCCTCGCGCAGTTTGATAGTATATATGGAGCTTGTAATAACCTTGGGGTTAGTGAGCAACATGGGCTTTCTGTAGAATGATGCGGGATGTTGTTACAAATGCATGTATGGAATATTAAAGCATAAACTGAGCGTTAATTTGTAAGTCAGTGACCTTGACCTTTGGGGTTAGCGGGCACCATGGGCTTTCTGTAGAATGATGCGGGATGTTGTTACAAATGCATATATGGAATATTAAAGCATAAACTGAGCGTTGACTTTTCCAAACATTGAAATTTCTAATTCAGTGACCTTGACCTTTGGGGTTAGCGGGCACCATGGGCTTTCTGTAGAATGATGCGGGATGTTGTTACAAATGCATATATGGAATATTAAAGCATAAACTGAGCGTTGACTTTTCCAAACATGGAAATTTCTAATTCAGTGACCTTGACCTTTGGGGTTAGCGGGCACCATGGGCTTTCTGTAGAATGATGCGGGATGTTGTTACAAATGCATATATGGCATATTAAAACATAAACTGAGCGTTAACTTTTCCAAACACGGAAATTTCTAAGTCAGCGACCTTGACCTTTGGGGTTTGCGGGCACCATGGGCTTTCTGTAGAATGATGCGGGATGTTGTTACAAAAGCATGTATGGAATATTAAAGCATAAACTGAGCGTTAACTTTTGCAAACACGCAAATTTCTAATTCAGTGACCTTGACCTTTGGAGTTAGCAGCCACCATGACATTTCTGTAGAATGATGCGGGATGTTGTTACAAATGCATGTATGGAATATTAAAGCATAAACTGAGCGTTAACTTTTCCAAACACGGAAATTTCTAAGAATGATGCGGGATGTTGTTACAAATGTATGTATGGAATATTAAAGCATACATAAATTGAGCGTTAACTTTTCCAAACACGGAAATTTCTAAGTCAGTGACCTTGACCTTTGGGGTTAGCGGGCACCATGGGCTCTCTGTAGAATGATGCGGGATGTTGTTACAAATGCATGTATGGAATATCAAAGCATAAACTGAGCGTTAACTTTTCCAAACACGGAAATTTCTAAGTCAGTGACCTTGACCTTTGGGGTTTGCGGGCACCATGGGCTTTCTGTAGAATGATGCAGATGTTGTTACAAATGCATGTATGGAATATTAAAGCATAAACTGAGCATTAACTTTTCCAAACAAACGGAAATTCTAAGTCAGTGACCTTGACCTTTGGCGTTAGCGGCATCATGGGCTTTCTGTAGAATGATGCGGGATGTTGTTACAAATGCATGTATGGATTAAAGCATAAACTGAGCGTTAACTTCTCCAAATGAATATTAAAGCATAAACTGAGCGTTTAACTTTTCCAAACACGGAAATTTCTAAGTCAGTGACCTTGACCTTTGGCGTTAAGCGGGCATCATGGGGCTTTCTGTAGAATGATATTTGCGGGATGTTTGTTACAAATGCATGTATGGAATAATTAAAGCATAAACTGCAGCATTATTAACTTTTGCAATCAAACACGGAAATTTCTAAGTCAGCGACCTTGACCTTTGGGATTAGCGGGCACCATGGGCTTTCTGGAGAATGATGCGGATGTTGTTACAAATGCATGTATGGAATATTAAAGCATTCCATTGAGGGAAACAGAAGTTACAATGAATTAACCTGAGCGTTAAGTTTTAGACAGAGCTAAATGCAAAAACTTAACGTTGAATGCATGTGAAAAGTAGGTCAATCAACCATGAAAACTAGGTCAAGGTCACATGGACTCCCTCTGTGTGAGATGGTTACACCACAGTGTTGATGTATACCAAGTATGGAGGTCGTAGGTGTTATAGTTTTCTGGAAACTGACCTAAACGCAAAAACGTAACGTGAAATGTTGACGCCGCCGCCGCCGCCGGCGACGCCGCCGCCGCCGACGGAAAAGCTCTACCTATGTCCCGCTTCTGCTAAAGCAGGCGGGACAATAAAAAACTGGATCTGGATCTACACTGGTCGCAAAACCCCATTTCTCCAGTCACAGCAACATATGTGCGATATGCAATCATGAGCGATGATAGCTGCACATTTTCCGCTTTATAGGCAACAGGCACAGGTGGAAGACTCGGACCTATGACACCAAAAAAAATTGTGATCATTCACCGATCTAAAGAACACCTTTTTTCCACTTTCATTCATGATTCACGTACTATCAGATTATGTCTTCCGCAATCCCGAAATAGGTTGAATGACGTCATACAGTTTAGATTTAGCCAATCAGAGATGTTCTTTACATAGACGCTTCCGGTTGTATTATGGAAGATGGTGCATTGACCCAGTTCCAGATAATGAACGAAATAAGACAAAAAAGTGTTTTTTAGATCGGCGAACGATCACAATTGGACGAACTTTGTATGGTTGGAGTCTCTAATGTGATCATGGTGTACGACTTTAGTTTGAGCTGGCGATCAGCTATCGGCCAAATATGACCGATAATCCAGCCGGACGGCCTCCGATTCTGTGTGAGATTCTTTCGTACACGCAACTTTCGCTTTGGATGGGGTAATCAAAACGCGAATAACTCAATAAATACTTGAAACAGCGATTTGATTCGATTCACACACCTAATACCTTTATCGATTGCCAGAGACATATTTCATACATTTAATCGATGTTTATTGTGTTTGTGCGAGCCGGAAAAAAGAGGGCTCTTTCTATAATAGCGCTATTTATAGTCCCCTTGAATTAACGTATAGTACTGTACGAGACCAAGTGGGTGGGGTAATGGGATTTTTTTTTAATAGGCATTTTTTTGGTGTCATAGGTCCGAGTCTTCCACCTGTGGCAACAGGTTGTACTATATCGCTACACCACCATACTTCGCTATATTGTTATTGAGAGACCATTCTACAATATGACACTAAACATATTACCTAATAAATTCTTAGGTCACTTAGGTCACTCTCCGCGAAGTAGATAGCAAATATTGAATGCTTCAAACGCACATTTGGAAATACTACTCCGTCATAACTATTATGTAATGCAGTGTAATGAAATGTAATTATAGCTATGTACTCAGAACAAGATCGATGATAACTTAAAGTTAGACAATTGAGACATAATTAATGAGTCTTGATCACAGTAGTCTCCCTTTAATAATAATGTTATATTAATCGCTTTCCCGCGGAAATACATGTACAGTACACTCAAATTTTTGCATGCGCGACCCACCCATCCCCGCGATCTTCCTCAGCGCGGACATGTCACTGTGATTCGCGGTGACGATTATTCGCGGTGATCGTCACCGCGACCGTTGAAAATGGTCACCGTGACTGAAACCAACGAGGCCCTAAGGGTGATTCGCGGTGATTCCCGGTGACGGTCACCGTGTATCACGGTGACGTCTGCATGCGCTACAGGTACATATGCAGGCAAGGTTTTCCTATCAATGTACGGTATTGCATGTTATTTTTCACGTCACATTTTGTATCGTAAGTAATTGCGGCGTTTTGCAACAAAATTACTCGGCAAAATGCGACGAATCACCGTGTTATTACTTTGTACATCGACACAATGACTCAGCAAAAATGCGACGAACCACTGCGTTACTACTTTGTACACACAACCTCCAGATTTGAAGTCAGGTGTTCTATCCCCTAGGCAACAACCCATCACTTTTAAAAGAAGGAAAGAAATGCCCCTAACGAGCGACCATACATACTTAAAATAGCAGCTGACGTAACGTCGGTAAACTGAAATATCGTACGCCGACAATTGGCATTTACGCCTTCCAACAAGATTTTCACGGTGTGTAATCGATCGTATTTCCTCTTCACCATATGGAACCCGACTCGAGAAACACAAATTGCATCGTTTAGTATGCCCTCTTCACCCACCATATGGTGAGTGGGCATATAGTGTTACCGGCGTTCGTACGTACGTCCGTCCCAAAACCTTAACGCTCGGGTAAATGGCTTATAATTTCTGTTTCCTTGCTCGGATCTGCTTCACATTTCACACACGCATTGCTCTAATGGTCCTCTACCGCCCTGTGACAAATCCACATTCGTCCAGCCCCCGCTAAGCCCAGGGTCAATGTCACAGACTTGGTGCGTTCGAAACCTTAATGCCACATTTCTAGTTTTTGAATGTGTCAATTGTTTGCCCGTTCTAACAGTTTCCCCAATGACTGGGCTAGATTCAACATTTCATTCTATGTTGCATCGCCGGTTTTCGGTGATAATACTGTCAACAATTAAAAATACGGACGGACGCACGGACGGACGCACGGACGGACACCCGGACGTCATTGTGAGAAGTGCACTATGTCTCGCTTTCCGCAAGCGGGCTTGACAATAATGCTAATATTCGTACAAAATATAAATGGTTTTGTCATTGGAGACTTTTCTCATGTGTTGCCTTTACATGTGTTATTATTAAGAAATAAATCAATTTTTTTAAGAAAAAAAACCCCATTAGTATCGTCTAATGAGACGATTCTCATGTGTTGACAAACCTATTTTATTAAGAAATCAACAAATGTTAAAAGAAAACATGAATATATTTGTATTTCTTTACAAAGAATCGACTTAGGAGACGATTCTCATGTGCTGCCAAATCTTGCTTTATCAAGAAATCAAACAAATGTGAAAATGCACTATGCCAAGCTAATGCGTAATTATCAATTTATCGGCGATGCGATGAACGTGAGCGACTACATAGCGTTGTTTTGATTGTTTGTTTCTGCCGAATTCTAAATGTCGGTCACCAGGTCACACTTTGCACGTGAAACTGGATTACCGACAGACGATTGTAAACACCATCAGGTGTGCAGCTAGACATAAAATGATATGTCGCAAATGTGCTAGTTTGGGATAGGTGGGCACGGCGGCATATTTCTTTATACGCCGGAACTATTATGTATCCACGCTGTATGGGCGGTGGACGACTCTTGGACACAGCTTGTTCTCACGATAGTGAGGCCCACTGCATGTCAAGGGCAGCGACATTGTCTGGGGTTCCAGTACGTACATGTATGCGCAAAACTCAATTTCAACACATCGTGAAAAAGCCGAGGCAAAAACGCGACATCGCATTCACAAAAACGCGAGATTACGAGGCGAAAACGCGATATTGAATACAATAGAATATCATGTTTTCGCCGTCTCACGATTTGGTCTCGCGTTTTCGCGATCTTGTTTATAGGTCGACGATGCGATACAGCAACCAATAACACGTATCGAAATATGTTTTCTTTTCAATAAACATGTATTGGCAGTACATTAGAATCGTCTCCTCAGACGATTATTATGTTTTTATTGTCAAGAACTACTGATGTTTGTCCACATTTGTTCTATTTCTTAATAAAAACATGTTTTGGCTGCACATAAGAATCGTCTCCTAAAATAATGTGTACGTGTCCTGTTAGGGAAATGTGACAACCTCGTGTGTTCGCGGTTTCTCGCATAGGTTGCGATCGTGAAGCGTGATCGCGAGATTTCGAGTGCACAACTTATTCATCGGCTGCATACGGGCATGCCGCAACCTGTCGACTGTCAGCTGATGAACATTGGACATGTCGCTATTGTGTATTATTATGAGTTGGCTGACGGACGAGTTGGTCGAAGACCGAATGCACACGTACACACACACATGCGTGCACTTAATTAATGGTTTATCGTACAAAAAAAAGTATTATTTTGCAAATGTACATGTACTGGTAAATACGCAATCGCGGTGATCCCCCCGTGAACGATCACGGCGAATCACCGTGATAACACTAGGGCAGTGCATCGCAGTGACCGGGGATGCTGTCACCGCGACCCCACTGTCTGAAACAGCGATCGCGGCGGACAGGCAGGCTATGCCCGCGGTGATCGACCACTGTAAATATGTTTTGTCCGCGGTGACACAGTGACAAAAGACCACACGAAAATGAGTGTACTGTATGTGCTTAATTCTCCGGGTTTTTTTCCAGCCAAAATGTGCATATAATATGATATACTAATGATATATTGTAGAACAAGTATATAATATAACAAGAGTTGTCAGAAGACAACGAAGCTCGCCTGTTGGCAGCCTTCACTCAAACTTGGCAGTTGCAAAAAAAAACATGGATATTATATAACTTGACCTTGGGTTAAGGGGCGTGCGGTGGACCTTGACATTGGGGTCAGTGGTGCAAGGTGGGTCGTGGGTTTGCTGTAGCATAATATAGCATATTAAGATGAATGCATGTATGAAATATCAATGCGCTCCCTGAAAACAGAAGTAAAACAAAATTTAACCCAACTTTAAGTTTCTGAACGCACTAAGTTGGTGATTTTCTACAGCATGATAGCTATTCACATGAGGAATGCATGTATGAATGTGCTAAGTTTGTGTCCTTCACCTTGGGGAAAGAGGTGGGAGGGGTGGGTGGGTCATGGATTTGCTGTAGCACAATAGAGGATCATCACATGAATATGTTATAAGACATTTACCCCAACTTTAAGTTTATGAATGTGCCAAGTTTGTGACCTTGACCCTGGGGTAAGGGATGGGCGGTGGGTCATGGATTTGCTATAGCACGATAGGGTATCATCAGATGAATGCATGCATAAAATAGCAAGGCGTTCCATGAAAGGAAACAGATGTTATAAGACATTTTCCCCAACGTTAAGTTTATGAATGTGCTATGTTTGTGACCTTGACCTTGGGGAAAGGGGTGGGGGGTAGGTCATGGATTTGCTATAGCACGATAGAGTATCATCAGATGAATGCATGTATGAAATATCAAGGCGTTCCCCCTGTAAAGAAACAGAAGTTATAACTAGACTAGAAATGTGGCCTGTCGGCACACGAATGCCCCCGCTGGCAGCCAAAGAAAAGAAGGCATATTTGAATGTGGATTTGTCACAGGGTGGCAGAGGACCATTGGAGTAATTCGTGTGTGAAATGTGAAGCTGATCCGAGCAAGGAAACAGACATTATAAGCTATTTACCCGAGCTTTAAGGTTTCAAACGCACCAAGTCTGTGACCTTGACCCTGGGCTTAGCGGGGGCGGCACGAATGTGGATTTGTCACAGGGTGGCAGAGGACCATTGGAGCAATGCGTGTATGAAATGTGAAGCAGATCCGAGCAAGGAAACAGAAATTATAAGGCATTTACCCAGCGTTAAGGTTTCGAACGCACCAAGTCTGTGACCTTGACCCTGGGCTTGGCGGGGGCGGCACGAATGTGGATTTGTCACAGGGTGGCAGAGGACCATTGGAGCAATGCGTTTGTGAAATGTGAAGCAGATCCGAGCAAGGAAACATTATAAGGCATTTACCCAGCGTTAAGGTTTCGAACGCACCAAGTCTGTGACCTTGACCCTGGGTTTGCCGGGGGCGGCACGAATGTGGATTTGTCACAGGGTGGCAGAGGACCATTGGAGCAATGTGTGTGTGAAATATGAAGCAGATCTGAGCAAGGAAACAGAAATTATAAGGGATGTACCCAGCATTAAGGTTTCGAACGCACCAAGTCTGTGACCTTGACCATGGGCTTAGCGGGGGCGGCACTAATGTGGATTTGTCACCGGGTGGCAGAGGACCATTGGAGCAATGCGTGTGTGAAATGTGAAGCAGATCCGAGGTAGGAAACAGAAATTATAAGCCATTTACCCAGCGTTAAGGTTTCAAAAGCACTAAGTCTGTGACCTTGACCCTGGGCTTAGCGGGGGCGGGACGAATGTGGATTTGTCACAGGGCGGTAGAGGACGATTGGAGCAATGCGTGTGTGAAATGTGAAGCAGATCCGAGCAAGGAAACAGAAATTATAAGCTATTTACCCAGCGTTAAGGTTTCGAACGCACCAAAGTCTGTGACCTTGACCCTGGGCTTAGCGGGGGCGGGACGAATGTGGATTTGTCACAGGGCGGTAGAGGACCATTGGAGCAATGCGTGTGTGAAATGTGAAGCAGATCCGAGCAAGGAAACAGAAATTATAAGCAATTTACCCAGCTGGTTTAAGTTAAAGTTTCAAAAAGCACCAAGTCTGTGACCTTGACCCTGGGCTTAGCGGGGGCGGGACGAATGAGGAATTGTCACAGGGACGGTAGGTTAGAGGACGATTGGAGCAATGAATGTGTGTGAAATGTGAAGCAGATCCGAGCAAGGAAACAGAAATTATAAGCCATTTACCCAGCATTAAGGTTTCGAACGCTACCAAGTCTGTGACCTTGACCCTGGACTTAGCGGGGGCGGGACGAATGTGGATTTGTCACAGGGCGGTAGAGGACCATTGGAGCAATGCGTGTGTGAAATGTGAAGCAGATCCGAGCAATGGAAACAGAAATTATAAGGCATTACCCAGCGTTAAGGTTTCGAACGCACCAAGTCTGTGACCATGACCCTGGGCTTGCGGGAGGCTGGGGGCGGCACGAATGTGGATTTGTCACAGGGTGGCAGAGGACCAATTGGAGCAATGCGTGTGTGAAATGTGAAGCAGATCCGAGCAAGGAAACAGAAAATTGATAAGGCATTTACCCAGCGTTAAGGTTTCGAACGCACCAAGTCTGTGACCTTGACCCATGGGTTTGCCGGGGGCGGCACGAATGTGGATTTGTCACAGGGTGGCAGAGGACCATTGGAGCAATGTGTGTGTGAAATATGAAGCAGATCTGAGCAAGGAAACAGAAATTATAAGGGATGTACCCAGCATTAAGGTTTCGAACGCACCAAGTCTGTGACCTTGACCATGGGCTTAGCGGGGGCGGCACTAATGTGGATTTGTCACGGGTGGCAGAGGACCATGGAGCAATGCGTGTGAAATGTGAAGCAGATCCGAGCTAGGAAACAGAAATTATAAGCCATTTACCCAGCGTTAAGGTTTCAAAAGCACTAAGTCTGTGACCTTGACCCTGGGTCGCGGGGGCGGGACGAATGTGGATTTGTCACAGGGCGTAGAGACGATTGGAGCAATGCGTGTGTGAAATGTGAAGCAGATCCGAGCAGAAACAGAAATTATAAGCATTTACCCAGCGTTAAGGTTTCGAACGCACCAAGTCTGTGACCTTGACCCTGGGCTTAGCGGGGGCGGGACGAATGTGGATTTGTCACAGGGCGGTAGAGGACGATTGGAGCAATGCGTGTGTGAAATGTGAAGCAGATCCGAGCAAGGAAACAGAAATTATAAGCTATTTACCCAGCGTTAAGGTTTCGAACGCACCAAGTCTGTGACCTTGACCCTGGGCTTAGCGGGGGCGGGACGAATGTGGATTTGTCACAGGGCGGTAGAGGACCATTGGAGCAATGCGTGTGTGAAATGTGAAGCAGATCCGAGCAAGGAAACAGAAATTATAAGCAATTTACCCAGCGTTAAGGTTTCAAAAGCACCAAGTCTGTGACCTTGACCCTGGGCTTAGCGGGGGCGGGACGAATGAGGATTTGTCACAGGGCGGTAGAGGACGATTGGAGCAATGCGTGTGTGAAATGTGAAGCAGATCCGAGCAAGGAAACAGAAATTATAAGCCATTTACCCAGCGTTAAGGTTTCGAACGCACCAAGTCTGTGACCTTGACCCTGGGCTTAGCGGGGCGGGACGAATGTGGATTTGTCACAGGCGGTAGAGGACCATTGGAGCAATGCGTGTGTGAAATGTGAAGCAGATCCGAGCAAGGAAACAGAAATTATAAGCCATTTACCCAGCGTTAAGGTTTCGGGACGTACGTGCGTACGGACGCCGGTAACACTATATGCCCCCCTCACCATTCGGTGGCGGGGGCATAATAAGCCATTTACCCCGTTTAAGGTTTCAACGTCAGTTTCAAAAGCACCAGTCTGTGACCTTGACCCTGGGCTTAGCGGGGGCGGGACGAATGTGGATTTGTCACAGGGCGGTAGAGGACCATTGGAGCAATGCGTGTGTGAAATGTGAAGCAGATCCGAGCAAGGAAACAGAAATTATAAGGCATTTACCCAGCGTTAAGGTTTCGAACGCACCAAGTCTGTGGACCTTGACCCTGGGTTTGCAGGGGGCGGCACGAATGTGATTTGTCACAGGGTGGCAGAGGACCATTGGAGCAATGTGTGTGTGAAATATGAAGGCAGATCTGAGCAAGGAAACAGAAATTATAAGGGATGTACCCAGCATTAAGGTTTCGAACGCACAAGTCTGTGACCTTGACCATAAGGGCTTAGCGGGGGCGGCACTAATGTTGGATTTGTCACCGGGTGGCAGAGGACCATTGGAGCATGCGTGTGTGAAATGTGAAGCAGATCCAGCTAGGAAACAGAAATTATAAGCCATTTACCCAGCGTTAAGGTTTCAAAAAGCACTAAGTCTGTGACCTTGACCCTGGGCTTAAGCGCGGACGAATGTGATTTTTCCAATCACCGGGCGGTAGAGGACGATTGGAGCAATGCGTGTGTGAAAGTGATAAGCAGGACCGAGCAAGGAAACAGAAATTATAAGCATATTTACAGCTTTAGTTAAGGTGGCGAACGCAACCGTAAGTGTGCTGTGGAGCAATATTCCGAGCTAAGACAAAAAAGATTAATAAGCCAATTACCCGCCCGGGTTCAGTCGGGCCCTTAATCTGAATGTGGACTTTGCCCTAAGCCGCGGGTTACGAATGTGGATCACAGGGCTGTAGAGGACCATTGGAGCAATGCTGTGTGAATGGTGGAAGCTATCAAAACCCAGGAAACGTGATAAGCTAACGCGTTAGTATCGACGCCTTTGCTTAAGGCGAACGACCTTGAAATGGTGATTTGTCACAAGGGCGGTAGAGGACCATTTGGAGCAAGCGTGTTGAAATGTGAAGCCCGAATTCGAACGCACCATGTCTGTGACCTTCGACCCTGGGCTAGCGGGGCGGGACGAATGTGGATTTGTCACAGGGCGGTAGAGGACCATTGGAGCAATGCGTGTGTGAAATGTGAAGCAGATCAGAGCAAGGAAAGGAAACAGAAATTACTAGAAATGTGGCCTGTCGGCACACGAATGCCCCGCTGGCAGCCAAAGAAAAGAAGGCATATTTGAATGTGGATTTGTCACAGGGTGGTCAGAGGACCATTGGAGTAATGCGTGTGTGAAATGTGAAGCTGATCCTTTAGAGAAGAAACAAGACACATTATAAGCTATTTACCCGAGCTTTAAGGTTTCCAAACGCACCAAGTCTGTGACCTTGACCCTGGGCTTAGCGGGGGCGGCACGAATGTGGATTTGTCACAGGGTGGCAGAGGACCATTGGAGCAATGCGTGTATGAAACGTGAAGCAGAATCCGAGCAAGGAAACAGAAATTATAAGGCATTTACCCAGCGTTAAGGTTTCGAACGCACCAAGTCTGTGACCTTGACCTGGCTTGGCGGGGGCGGCACGAATGTGGATTTGTCACAGGGTGGCAGAGGACCATTGAGCAATGCGTGTGTGAAAATGTGAAGCAGATCCGAGCAAGGAAACAGAAATTATAAGGCATTTACCCAGCGTTAAGGTTTCGAACGCACCAAGTCTGTGACCTTGACCCTGGGTTTGCCGGGGGCGGCACGAATGTGGATTTGTCACAGGGTGGCAGAGGACCATTGGAGCAATGTGTGTGTGAAATATGAAGCAGATCTGAGCAAGGAAACAGAAATTATTAAGGGATTTACCCAGCATTAAGGTTTCGAACGCACCAAGTCTGTGACCTTGACCTGGGCTTTTAGCAGCGGGGGCGGCACTAATGTGGATTTGTCACCAGGGTGGCAGAGGACCATTGGAGCAATGCTGTGTGAAATGTGAAGCAGATCCGAGCTAGGAAACAGAAATTATAAGCCATTTACCCAGCGGTTAAGGTTTCAAAAGCACTAAGTCTGTGACTTGACCTGGGCTTAGCGGGGGGCGGGACGTGGGCGTAGATTTTGTTTCAAAGCGGTGTGATGTTAACAGATAGAGGACGATTGGAGCGAATGAAGTGTGTGAAATGTGAAGCAAGAGTCCGAGGCAAGGAAACATGGTAAATTATAAGCGATTTACCCAAGGCGTTAAGGTTTCGAACGCACCAAGTCTGTGACCTTGACCCGGGCTTAGCGGGGGGCGGGACGAATGTGGATTTGTCACAGCGGTAGAGGACATTGGAGCAATGCGTGTGTGAAAGTGAAGCATCCGAGAAGGAAACAGAAGTTATAAGCAATTTACCCAGCGTTAAGGTTTCAAAAGCACCAAGTCTGTGACCTGACCCTGGGCTTAGCGGGGGGGGGCGAATGAGGATTTGTCACAGGGCGGTAGAGGACGATTGGAGAATGCGCATGCGTGTGTGAAATGTGAAGCAGATCCGAGCAAGGAAACAGAAATTATAAGCCATTTACCCAGCGTTAAGGTTTCGAACGCACCAAGTCTGTGACCTTGACCCTGGGCTTAGCGGGGCGGGACGAATGTGGATTTGTCACAGGGCGGTAGAGGACCATTGGAGCAATGCGTGTGTGAAATGTGAAGCAGATCCGAGCAAGGAAACAGAAATTATAAGCATTTACCCAGGGTTAAGGTTTGAACGCACCAAGTACTGTGACTTAACCTGACCCTGGCTTAGCGGGGGCAGGACGAATGTGGATTTGTCACAGGGCGGTAGAGGACGATTGGAGCAATGCGTGTGTGAAATGTGAAGCAGATCCGAGGCAAGAAACAGAAATTATAAGCCATTTACCCCAGCGTTAAGGTTCGAACGCACCAAGTCTGTGACCTTGACCCTGCTTAGCGGGGGCGGACGAATGTGGATTTGTCACAGGGCGGTAGAGGACCATATTGGAGCAATGCGTGTGTGAAATGTGAAGCAGATCCGAGCAAGGAAACAGAAATTATAAGCCATTTACCCAGCGTTAAGGTTTCGGGACGTACGTACGTACGTACGTACGGACGCCGGTAACACTATATGCCCCCCTCACCATTCGGTGGCGGGGGCATAATAAGCAATTTACCCAGCGTTAAGGTTTCAAAAGCACCAAGTCTGTGACCTTGACCCTGGGCTTAGCGGGGGCGGGACGAATGTGGATTTGTCACAGGGCGGTAGAGGACGATTGGAGCAATGCGTGTGTGAAATGTGAAGCAGATCCGAGCAAGGAAACAGAAATTATAAGCCATTTACCCAGCGTTAAGGTTTCGAACGCACCAAGTCTGTGACCTTGACCCTGGGCTTAGCGGGGGCGGGACGAATGTGGATTTGTCACAGGGCGGTAGAGGACCATTGGAGCAATGCGTGTGTGAAATGTGAAGCAGATCCGAGCAAGGAAACAGAAATTATAAGCCATTTACCCAGCGTTAAGGTTTTGAACGCACCAAGTCTGTGACCTTGACCCTGGGCTTAGCGGGGGCAGGACGAATGTGGATTTGTCACAGGGCGGTAGAGGACGATTGGAGCAATGCGTGTGTGAAATGTGAAGCAGATCCAAGCAAGGAAACAGAAATTATAAGCCATTTACCCAGCGTTAAGGTTTCGAACGCACCAAGTCTGTGACCTTGACCCTGGGCTTAGCGGGGGCGGGACGAATGTGGATTTGTCACAGGGTGGTAGAGGACCATTGGAGCAATGCGTGTGTGAAATGTGAAGCAGATCCGAGCAAGGAAACAGAAATTATAAGCCATTTACCCAGCGTTAAGGTTTCGGGACGTACGTAGTACGTACGTACGTACGTACGTACGGACGCCGGTAACACTATATGCCCCCCTCACCATTCGGTGGCGGGGGCATAAAAATGTGTTCATAGAACACGGATGCCCCACATATCGCTTTGATAATAAATGAGGCCAAATTCCAAGTCAAAATTTATTTTTATCTGAGCGTTAAAGTTTTTGAAGCACCAAGTATGTGACCTTGACCCTGGGCTTGGTGGGAGCAGGACAAATGTGGATTTGGCACAGGGCAGTAGAGGACCATTAGAGCAATGCGTATATGAAGTATGAAGCTGATCTGTGAAAGGGAACAGAAATTATAAGATATTTACCCGAGCGTTAAAGTTTTCGAAGCACCAAGTATGTGACCTTGACCCTGTGCTTGGCGGGGGCAGGACGAACGTGGATTTGGCACAGGGCAGGAGAGGACCATTAGAGCAATGCGTATATGAAGTATGAAGCTGATCCGTGAAAGGGAACAGAAATTATAAGATATTTACCCGAGCGTTAAAGTTTTTGAAGCACCAAGTATGTAACCTTGACCCTGGGCTTGGCGGGGGCAGGACGAACGTGGATTTGGCACAGGGCAGTAGAGGACCATTAGAGCAATGCGTATATGAAGTATGAAGCTGATCCGTGAAAGGAAACAGAAATCATAAGATATTTACCGAGCGTTAAAGTTTTCGAAGCACTAAGTATGTGACCTTGACCCTGAGCTTGGCGGGAGCAGGACGAACGTGGCGATAGAGGACCATTAGAGCAATGTGTATATGAAATATGAAGCAGATTGGTCGAAGGATGAAGAAACTATTAGACATTTAAGCGAGCGTTAAAGTTTTGTGACGGACGGACGGACGGACAAGGGTAACACTAAATGCCCCCTCCACTATCGTGGTGGGGCATAAAAAGACATTTACTCCAACGTTAAGTTTATGATGTTGATCTTGGGGTAAAGGGTGGGGGGGGGGGGGGGGGGGGGTGGGGGGGGGGGGGGGGGGGGGGGGGGGGGGGGGGGGGGGGGGGGGGTGGGGGGGGGGGGGGGGATCAGGATTTGCTGTAGCACAATAGAGGATCATCAGATGAATGCATGTATGAAATATCAAAGTGTTCCCTGTAAAGAAACAGAAGTTACACAACATTTACCCCAACGTTAAGTTTATGAACATGCTAAGTTTGTGACCTGACCTTGGGGTAAGGCTTGGGTGGTGGGTTGTGGATTTGCTACAGCATGATAGAGGGTCATCTGAGGAATGCATGTATGAACTAGAAATGTGGCCTGTCGGCACACGAATGCCCCCGCTGGCAGCCAAAGAAAACGAGGCATATTTGATTATAAGCCATTTACCCGAAGCGTTAAGGTTTCGAAACGCACCAAGTCTGTGGACCTTGAACCCTGGGCTAGCGAGCGGGACGAATGATTGATCGCTTTCACCAGCTGGCCCGGGCTTACAGACCATTCCGAAGCAATGCGTGTGTGAAATGTGAAGCAGATCCGAGCAAGGAAACAGAAATTATAAGCCAGGTTTACCCAGCGTATTGTCAGACTTTTTCGCACCATTGTCAAATGTGACATGACCCTGCCTTAGCTTAAGGCGGGAGCAAATGTGGATGTCATCAGGGCGGTAGAGGACCATTGGAGCAATGCGTGTGTGAAATGTGAAGCAGATCCGAGCAAGGAAACAGAAATATAAGCCATTTACCCAGCGTTAAGGTTTCGAAAGCACCAAGTCTGTGACCTTGACCCTGGGCTTAGCGGGGCGGGACGAATGTGGATTTGTCACAGGGCGGTAGAGGACCATTAGAGCAATGCGTGTGTGAAATGTGAAGCAGATCCGAGCAAGGAAACAGAAATTATAAGCCATTTACCCAGCGTTAAGGTTTCGAACGCACCAAGTCTGTGACCTTGACCCTGGGCTTAGCGGGGGCGGGACGAATGTTGATTTTTCACAGGGCGGTAGAGGACCATTGGAGCAATGCGTGTGTGAAATGTGAAGCAGATCCGAGCAAGGAAACAGAAATTATAAGCCATTTACCCAGCGTTAAGGTTTCGAACGCACCAAGTCTGTGACCTTGACCCTGGGCTTAGCGGGGGCGGGACAAATGTGGATTTGTCACAGGGCGGTAGATGACCATTGGAGCAATGCGTGTGTGAAATGTGAAGCAGATCCGAGCAAGGTAACAGAAATTATAAGCCATTTACCCAGCGTTAAGGTTTCGAAAGCACCAAGTCTGTGACCTTCACCCTGGACTTAGAGGGGGCGGGACGAATGTGGATTTGTCACAGGGAGGTAGAGGACCATTGGAGCAATGCGTGTGTGAAATGTGAAGCAGATCCGAGCAAGGAAACAGAAATTATAAGCCATTTACCCAGCGTTAAGGTTTCGAAAGCACCAAGTATGTGACCTTGACCCTGGGCTTAGCGGGGGCGGGACGAATGTGGATTTGTCACAGGGCGGTAGAGGACCATTGGGACAATGCGTGCGTGAAATGTGAAGCAGATCCGAGCAAGGAAACAGAAATTATAAGCCATTTACCCAGCGTTAAGGTTTCGGGACGTACGTACGTACGTACGGACGCCGGTAACACTATATGCCCCCCTCACCATTCGGTGGCGGGGGCATAAATATCAAGGCGTTCCATGAAAGGAAACAGATGTTATATAAGAAATTTACCCCAACGTTAAGTTTATGAATTTGCTAAGTTTGTGACCTTGACCTTGGGGAAAGGGGTGGGAGGTGGGTCATGGATTTGCTATAGTACGATAGAGTATCATCAGATGAATGCATGTATAAAATATGAAGGTATTCCCTGTAAAGAAACAGAAGTTACACAACATTTACCCCAACGTTAAGTTTATGAATGTGCTAAGTTTGTGACCTTGACCTTGGGGTAAGGGATGGGCGGTTGTTCATGGATTTGCTATAGCACAATAGAGTATCATCAAATGAATCCATGTATGAAATATGAAGGCGTTCCCTGTAAATAAACAGACGTTACACAACATTTACCCCAACGTTAAGTTTATGAACATGCTAAGTTTGTGACCTTGACCTTGGGGTAAGGGTTGGGTGGTGGATCATGGATTTGCTATAGCATGATAGAGGGTCATCTGAGGAATGCATGTATGAAATATCAAGGCGTTCCATGAAAGGAAACAGATGTTATAAGAAAATTACCCCAACGTTAAGTTTATGATCATGCTAAGTTTGTGACCTTGACCCTGGGGTAAGGGCTGGGTGGTGAGTCATGGATTTGCTACAGCATGATAGAGGGTCATCTGAGGAATGCATGTATGAAATAACAAGGTGTTCCATGAAAGGAAACAGAAGTTATAAGACATTTACCCAACGTTAAGTTTGTGGACGACGCCGACACTGACGACGCCGGGGTATGCCATAAGTTCTTCTGCACTTCGTGCAGGCGAGCTAAAAATGAATGTTATTTTTAATAAAGATTTGGGTAGATTGGGGTAAGATTTGGGTAGTTGTGACTTCATGACTGTCTTGGTATAGTCATGGTGGCTTACTCTTGTAAAGTTGCATATTCCTGTGGAATTTTCAAACACAGTGATAAAGTATCAAATTTGCATATTTTTAAATTAAATAGCTTGTGGGTTATTTCAATATGCATGTAAATAGTTGTGAAATATTTTGAGCTTTTAATGTTCATAGAAATAAAAAAAAAATCATTTTTATTGACAAAATTCATGAATATATATCTGGGAAAAATAAACATTTTATTTTGGTAAAAAATTGTATTGAAAATCAACAATATAATGCTGGTGTATGCTTGTAAATGTAAACTAGGGTTCAATCCAAGTGTTTATACAGTTAGATAATGTATATATTCAGTTTTATTGAAAAATATAAAATGCCACTAAACAAATAGCAACTATCACGACCCAACTTGATTGGGTCGGTGATGTTCTCGACTAAGATTTGGGTACTGTGATTGAATTCAGGAGGTTCCGTCAATTAGGCAAAATAGAGTGAAAAGTCGAGTGGTTCCGTCAACTGGTTACCGGTTCGTCAATTAGGCGATTATAGTTGAATGGTATTGATCACACCTCTGCTAATTGAATTTCACATTTTCACCAAGTAGTTGATCTTTGATCGTTTAGTAATTATTACCGTCAAATGACCGATCAGTTAATTCGTGATGATTCATCATGATTCAATTAGTTAATTTGTGATGATTATTTATGATTCACTCAAGCTTTTTGCCTGATCCATGTCAATTGCACAAGCGCTGAAACATATAAATGGGTGGGCAATTTGTAACTTCCTCACTACAATTCATCATGGATGATAAGTCGTACTGCGTCTTGTGTTCTGGTGTGGTTACTGCCCGTATGCATGCTATATGCTGCGACGGCTGCAGTCGGTGGCAACATAGGAAATGTGATACTGGTATGTTTTCATTATATTTTATTAATATTATAGTGTAACTGTATTTCATGATCGTAAATAGTATGATTTTCCATAAATAAAATATAGTTTTTACAACTCCACGTTCACCCGTTGGTCGCCGAGGTTACCACAACATGCCGCTAACGTATGTCTTCTATTCAACATATTGTGTATCTGTTGATGGCTTACAAATGCTGCAGAAGCGGGTGATTATACAAATATACAAATACACAAAATATACACCTAAAGATACTTTAAAATGTTATTGAAATATATGCCATTAAATGTCCATATACAACAAATATCAACACATATCTGTCATTAATATCCACTTTAATGCCCATCAATTATCTTATCAATTGTATGGCACGTGCCGGTCATTATCGAGTTTTACTCTAAATTGCCTAATTGACGAACCGGACGCATAGTTGACGAAACCTCTCAGTTGACGAAACCTCCAGTTGACGGAACCTCCGACACCCCTGTGATTTTGGCTAATTATGCGCATCGGCTAATGCGCAATTCACGTCAAATTTAGCCTTGCGTACGTCATAATAAAATATGTGGATTTCGGAATTTTCAAGCTGATTAATTGCTAAACTGTGGCACAATTTTATCACATTCCGATAGTTTGATAAAAAGTTATTCTGAATATAGTCAAAATGTGTAAAATCCTCAGACGCTGCTGATGGAATAGCTGTCTTATTTACTAAATTAACTGTTAAACTAACCTGTCATGATGTCACTGGATAGTTCTGCTTTAAGTTTAATACCAATTGTGCTATGCTGATCCAGTATGCAGTTTGCCATTTTTTTTTATACTACCAGATGCGCATCATTAGCAGAAAAATATGTGACGTTGCAAACACGCATGTGATGTCATACATCATACAAGTTAGGTCACTTACTGACGTCAGAACGTTATGATATTGTACCTGAACAGACGTCTTTGAACTGCCTTGAATATTCAGGAAAATGTGACTGAATTTAGGGATGTTAATGACATACAAATTTGTTTAGAAAGCCTTAGGTGCGCACAGAATTAGCCGACACCATTGTAAATTGTGCTGCCGCCACACACACCTTATTCTGTGATGGCATAAGCAAAACTTTGAAAAATTCCTTCAATTGTCCGAAAAGGTAGAGCAATAAAGAAGATAAAGCACGGAGCAAAAAAATATCAATACGAGAATTAACAGTTAGAAAACAAAAACAAAAATAAGACCAGTAACCGGTATAAACCAGTAGTCGTACTTTTTAATTGCTGACTTTATTGAAACAGGATGGTTGTAAATGTTGTTATTCAAACGGCAATCTGGTTCATTACCTTGGTATACAATTAGGAGAAGACTTTTCAACCTCCCATGTAGCAAACAGTTTCATAGAAACCACTTTTTGCTTTGGTACAGAGGACGAAAATTTGCTTCTCTCCGCCATGTTTATTTATTTTCATTATTCACGCATGCGCACTTGTAATAAGTTGACTGCGTCCACTGACCAACTCGTCTGGTAAACTAAAACAATAACATAGGATTCGGGAAATATGTATTTGACTACACGTAGACAACACGGAAAGAACATAAAGCGATTACTAGTTGTTCCTTCGTATGGATGATATGACACTATGCATGGAATATGTGCAACTTAATGAGTGTTTCATTATGTAGTGTTTCTACAATATATACTTGATGGGCGTATGTCTATGCACGTACTGTGCAGTTGTACATGTTGTACATATGATTATATAACTGGTATTAATAATCAACACGTAGACACATATTGTGACTAACTAATTGTATTCATTCATACGCAGTCTATGCTACTGAAGCAGGTAAGTGAGTGTCCCAGCGCCTGGCTGCGGAGGTGTATATATCTCTGGTATGGGACCAATAGTAGACTTGCTACAAGT
Source organism: Conchocele bisecta (assembly GCA_029237695.1). NCBI lineage: Eukaryota > Metazoa > Mollusca > Bivalvia > Lucinida > Thyasiridae > Conchocele > Conchocele bisecta. The sequence continues at coordinate 60,302,720 of CM055269.1, forward strand.
GTTATAAGTAAACTTGCTACAATGAGAAAAAAAAACGACGGTATCTCGACACGAACCCGGGATCTCCTGCATAGCCAAGCAATGTATATATAGTTGTCTCCATACTGAAACATACATGTAGGCTAGTACAACAATGTGTTTGTAAACCGTTAGAACAATACAAACCTATTTTATAATATTGGCAAACAGTGTGTAGATCATGATGAGCCGACTGGTAACGAGCCGTCTCATAATTAAGGATCTGAACTATTTGTGGATTTTTTTTAATGATGCCATTTTTCTACATACTTAACATGAAATAGACCATGTGAGTTTCTTGTGGATGAAAGAGTTAAGTTCCACACTTTTCTAGGAATTCTAAAAAAAGAAGGATGTTGATGAGTGAATATATAGGCTACATTTTCTCCGGGCAGGTTAAATTCTAAATATATATACTTGTGACTGTGATTGGAGAAATGGGGCGTATGCCATGTGAGGTTAGCCTGGCCCCAGATCTGCTAGCACACTCTTGAAGGCTCATAGCCTACGTTTCGAGTATGTTTCTTAGATTCATGGCAAGTGTTTAACCGATTGAATGGCGAACAGTGTAGATCCTGATCGAACTACGCGAATGAGCAGGCTGGTCTGAGTCTATAATTGTCACAAAGGACATTTAAGCCCAATCCCAGCAAACACACGACGTCGGTACGACTCGGCGACTCAAATCCAACGTCAGCCCGACGTCGAAACCGCGACGTCGAAACGACGTCGGATTACGACGTCGTACTGACGTTGTTTGCTAGTCGTAGTTCGTCGCGAAACAAACACAACGTCGGGTTGACGTCGGAATCACGACGTCGGATCAACGTCCGTTTCCGATGTCGAATAGACGTCTGGTCCAGGTCGTGATTGGTATACACTAAAAGGTGAGTCACTGTCAGCAGATCTATCTCTACGTTAGCCTATAGATACGCCAATGGAAGAGCAGCTGATCTGATTTCCACACCAACTTAATTCAGTTTAACCTTTATTTGTGACATGTTTAGGCCTATGTAATTAATCATTGTATATCCTAGACGATTAATTTTGCGTATGTATTTAGGTTGGGCTGGGCGTACGTGCAATTTCATTAACGTCGCCGAATTCTAGGTCAAGATTCTCGTGCGCGCTCGGAGTGTTGACAACTGACATGATTTATTATAGGGTCCGTGTCAAATGCCACTGGACCTGGTTCCCGCGTTACTGCATAGCGGTAGCCACAGATACAGTAATACGCTGGAAAACAGCCGACCTGACTCATTCGGAACTATCTCGGATCTTTTCGCCAAAGCGGAGGTCTGGTTAATCTATAATCCCCGAGGTGCTCCAATTGTGTTTAGGTTATCCCGCCATTTCCGTTTTCTCTTTGTGATTTTAATTTGAAATTGGGGAAAGATCGACGTAATCTTGAAGAAATTAACTTTCTTATGTAAGTATATTGATGCATATGCGTCGAGTCACGACCACACTACAATGGCTAAAAGTAGTCGTATGATACTCGCTTTCATAGATGGATAATGGGATAGTGTGGAGAGGTGAGGCAGCACTATGTCACATCCCTGAATGCCGGTTTCTCGGGGGACATGGATTTTTTTTTATTAATTCGTTCCCACGAAATAACAATTCGTTCCCTCAATTTAACAATCCGTTTCCTCGAATTAACAATTCGTTCCCACGAAATAACAATTCGTTCTAACAATTCGTTCCCATTATAACGAATTGTTAATTCGTGGGAACGAATTGTTAAATTGAGGGAAGGAATTGTTAATTCGTGGGAACGAAATGTTAATTCGTGGGAACGAATAGTTAAATTGAGGGAGCGAATTGTTATTTCATGGGAACGAATTTATAATAAAAAAAAAATTCTACGTCCCCTGCGGGGCTCCGTACGTTTCTGAATACAATATGTTATATTTTGTATCTGCATTGTCTTTGAATATATACCTATTGTATTATCGTTGAGGTGCCGTTTGTATTTTGTTTTCTGTCGAAATGGCATCGACCCAGGGGCGGATACATAAATAAGTGCAGGGGGGGGGGGTCTGAAATTCCAAATCGGTGTAGCCGACCTCTGCGAGCGCGAAGCGCGATGTAAATCGTCGGGGGGGGGGGGGGTCTGCGGGTCCCCCCTCCCCCCCCCCCCAGGAATTTTTTAAATGCCAGATCGCCCAGACGCGATTTCCTGACACCTAGGCCACGAAAAAAGTCATCCAACTATTCGAGTATTGTAGATTTTCTTCTCTTTTTATTTTTTGCCGGGAGCAGGGGGGTGGGGGGGGTGGGGGTTCGGACACCCTGGACCCCCACCCCCCCCCCCCCCCCCCCACACACACACACCCCCTGTATCCGCGCCTGCGACCTAACCCGAATTCTCTGTCTGTAACGCATGACAAGTCGCTCTGCGTTACAAACAGAACATTCTGGTTGTGCCCCCACCGTTCACTCGTCTGGATGGAGGTGACACACCTATGTATATGTCACATGGCGAGCGAGACGTGCAGTCTGGTCCAGGACTCGAATCCTGGGCCCGTTTTACTAAACTTCGTAATACTTACCGGTTACACGGTGGTTGCTCTATAGACCAAATTATCCAAACCATGGATACAGGCGTCGTAACTCGTTGCCATAGTGACCTACATGCATATATACCTACGGTGACATACGTGTATTGATGACAGACATGATCGACAGCCACATCGTTAATGCATATAGCATTGAGAGTGCCAGTGAAATCTCACATACAATGCATTTAGCCAAATATACTTTCTCGTACATTGTATGTGAGAGCCAATTGACAATATCAGTGATATTTCAAACAAAATACTGAGCACTATGCGGAATTCAGTTCAATTGTATAACAGTCAGCAACGCTATACATTCCATGATGGCACCCAATCCAACAAACACACGGGATAATTAGTGTTCTAAGAATCTGTTATTGGGAACTGAAACTAATTTACAGGCAATCAAACCAGTGGAACAATACACATAATGTCATATAGTGTTTATTTAATCTCAATCATTGTGAAAACAATAACATATAAGAAGTACATGTACTGTTTAAATGTATTTTTACACTGCTGGCATGTAATAATCAGTATATGTCCTATTGCTGGCGAGTTACTGACACAACATAGCAATGGCGAGTGCGACCAGTGGATCCCCATATCAACCTGCAAGAAAACGGATACTTCCTAATCCGAATGCATGGATATGTTCAGGCGCTGTAATTGTTGCATACTTATGTTAACATGATTTTATTGAAACGTATTTTTGCACATGCAGGTACATTGTAATACTAAATGTTCAGCTGTTCCAAAATAGAAACAAACCTAGTTCTAAAGTCTCTTACTATATACACCACTATACGTTTTAATTATAATGCAGCACTAATGTATATACATATGTATATATATATATACAAATGCACTACTGTATATGTTCCTATAACAACTGATACATTCTATAACAAAGCACTATATACTATAACATGATAAGGTGATTTCTAGACAACCACATGATAAAGCTGTTCAGTAGAACCTCTCTAAACAGGACACCCTGTGGACCCCACTGGGTTTAATTTAGATGCGTTTCTCTGTAATTTATTTCATAGTTAAACAAGAAACGAGGCAAAGCCACGAAGGCCAGGTTTTTTCCAAGCATAGACACTTGGATAACATAATTATACGCACTTTTTGTAGACTAGATGGCCGTGGCCTGCATGTCGCGCCTTGGGACGCGGCATGGACACTAAACAAATAGATATAGTAGATGGAAAAACTTTAACGAAAAAACTTTAACCGGACACACGGACGTACGGACGGACGTATGCCAAAATGCCGACGATATCGCGCTTTCCGCAAGCGGGTGCGACAATGATGATAAACACCCATGTGAAGTATCAAGGTATTGGGTGAAGCAGTTGCAGAGATATAGTACACGAAAAAACTTTAACAAAATAATTCAAAGTAATTTGACCTTGACATTGGGCACAGGGGCAGCACGGTTGGGGGGTAGAATAAAAAATATGGATGATGATAAACACCCATGTGAAGTTTCAAGGTAATGGGCGAAGCAGTTGCAGAGATATAGTATAACGAAAATGTTTTAAGCAAATAACTTTAACCAGACGTACGTTAAAAATGGCTAAGTCAATTACGTAGAAATAATAGGTGAAGGTAAAAAAATGGTCACATGTTGGATAGTTGTATGTGGTAGGCACCCCTTGGTTATGAAGCTGTGAACGTTTGGTGGTCCTAGGTGGTACAGTACCAAAGAAATGGACTTAAACACAAAAACTTAACATTGTAAACGTGAAAACTTAACATTGAAAATGGCTAAGTCGACTGCGCGGAAAAAATGGGTGAAGTTAAAAAAAAAAGTAACATGTTGGATAGTGATATGTGGTGGGCACCCCTTGATTATGAAGCTGTGAAAGTTTGGTGGTCCTAGGTGGTACAGTACCAAAGAAATGGACTTAAACACGAAAATTTAACATTGTAAACGCGAAAACTTAACATTGAAAATGGCTGAGTCGACTGCGCGGACAAAAGGGGTGAAGTTAAAAAAAAAGTAACATGTTGGATAGTGATATGTGGTGGGCACCCCTTGATTATGAAGCTGTGAAAGTTTGGTGGTCCTAGGTGGTACAGTACCAAAGAAATGGACTTAAACACGAAAACTTAACATTGAAAACGCGAAAACTTAACATTGAAAATGGCTAAGTCGATTGCGCGGAAAAAAGGGGTGAAGTTAAAAAAAAGAGTAACATGTTGGATAGTGATATGTGGTGGGCACCCCTTGATTATGAAGCTGTGAAAGTTTGGTGGTCCTAGGTGGTACAGTAACAAAGAAATGGACTCAAACACGAAAACTTAACATTGATTGTGGACGCCGCCCGCCGCCCGCCCGGCTTTCGCCAATCCAATAGCCTGGTTTTTTTCTCAAAAAACCTGGCTAAAAATCATAGACTGCTTAATTACAATGGAACCTTTCTAAACTGGGGTGTCCGGTTTAGAGAGGTTCTACTGTACTATGCAAATGTAATAGTATCGGCAGGATATGATGGCCGTTTCACTAAACTTCGTACGACTAAAATGTTCGTAAGCGCAAATTTAGGATCGTCTGGAAATTTCAATTGATGGATTTACATTTATTGAGCATATGCAGCCTATGCTCAATACAGTTAAATCCAATAATTGTTTACAAGAAAACATTGTTAATGTGAACTTTACAGACTATCATGATGTTGCACTTGCGAACATTTTAGTGAAACGGCCCCATGGTGGCTAATTGACTCCATCCACATTTCGCCTTTTCGAAACGGGAAACACGAAGTGGGCCTGTTTTAGGGTTGCCACATTTGAAATTTTAAAAGGTGAAATCGAGAAAACACGCAATTTCATATACAGTGGAACATCTCTAAGCAGGACACCAATAACAAACCTGTGATTTTTCTTCTGTTTCTTGGTCATTTATATCAGGTGATAATGTCTGTTCTTGATCGCATAGCACACAGCTATGGCTCAGAATTATCAAATGCCTGATTTAGAGCGAAACCTCTCTAAACCGGACACACTGTGGATCTCCCAGGGTGTCCGGATTAGAGAGGTTTCACTGTCCGATCGCCTTTTCATAATTTCAACTTTTCTCCTTTTGAAAATAAACGCATGTCCTTGAGAAAAAGTCGTTACGAAATTCGTTACGAAAAAGTCAACGAAATTCGGTAAAATTGTGTAAGCCTTTGTGAACAAGGGAAATTAATTTCGGGTCATGATACATTTCGTGCCGTTTTTTGTTTGTAATTCGAATTTGTAATAGGCGAAATCGAAATCGATTACTTAGGCAATAACAAGTACTTTGGTTCTCAGATATCGCCGCGTCCGAAAAAATCCATGCGTGCCGAGCATTTTATCGTCATGGAGAAATAAAATCGTACTGTTATTCACCACATGATCAATAAAAAAACGATACCATGCAAAAACATGTTAAATCCAATCATGTCTGACGAAAATATGTCGTTTTGCAAGTCTAAAGACGTTATGGTAACTTTATAGAACATATATATGCATCAGGCAACTTGACGAACATCTCAAACAAACAAACAAAAGCAAATTCGCCCTCCCAAGTCACATGCCAGCAAACCCCTTGTCTTGAGAACCAACGTGTTTTTTTGTTATGGTAAAAACACAGTGATATTATAACAGGGGGCTGAACAGGGTTGGTACACTGGTACATTATGCGAGTCGAAAAGGCGCACGCCTATGTCTCCACTTGAGGACATGTTTGACTTTCTAACTGCAGTATCAGTACAATGTACATCTGTTCGCAATCTAAGTTCCAGTTAATTCAGATAGGAGACATGTCATGTACATGTACACGAGTTTGTACCTTCGGACATCTGTGTAATTTCATTAAATACGTTTACAAAATTTACAATATTTGTTTCATAAATAAAGTCAACTTTTGACGCCGTTTATGGAAAATATTGTAACTTTCGTAAACGTATTTAATGAAATTACGGAGATGTCCGAAGGTTCACATTCATGTGGCGTGTCTCAATTATGTATGAGGCAGCTCACTATGCACTGACCGAATACACGCTGACTGATTACAAATGGCTCGGTTCGCAAACGGTAGAAATTCCTTGGTATTCCTACGCGTGATCGAGCCTCGCCTGATAACCTTGATATCCAGAGACACAATCTGGGTAGCATCTATGTGCTCATTGTTACTGCACATTGCAGCCCGATCCTTTCTGCAGTCCCTTGGCGGCGTCATCGTGACCGAGTGGCCGGACCGGTTTGGTCGGGTGCCGCCGATGTTTGCGCACTGTTCCGCTCGCCCGCTGTCCCAACAGGAAGCCGACCGGATTCAACAGGCCCAGTTCGTCCGTCATCGCGATGCTAGCATTGTATTCCAGTGGTTGACTACATTCTCCTGGTAGCGCCATGGGGCGCGACGGCAAGTGCAAGACATCTGTATCCGACTGCGACACTGATCTAGTCCACGAGTCCTTAAGTCCATTTAGTTTGACGTCCCCGTCACTCGACTCCCGCCTAAACACGGACAGTGGTTTAATAACACAGCGGGTCGGGTCGTCACAGACGTGGCCGCAGTACTGACACACCTGGCCGCCCTCCGAACACCTGTCACACACGGTACAGTGCCAGTATCGCCACGTGTTACACCGCCGGCACATGGAACAGTGCTTGTCGTGGCCCAGCTGACCCACCTCCTTCCGACAAAATGAATAGTACACGACATCGCTGATCCTGGATACAATCAACTCAGCCACCGTAATTGTGTCAATGTCACGTCCGTTCAACTTATCCAGGTCAAAGTCCGTTTCTGCAAATCCGTACGATCGTGCACGGACAGGGGATTGCAGAATTCGAATAAGCTCGTTGGCATCGCTGCACTCGTGATTTACATAATCCCGAAAGCAGTCGGAAAAGTCACGGTCAAACCTAATGTCTATACCAGCTCCTTCTCCACGTTCATGAAAGCCATTGGCAAGCTGGGCGCCAACATCAAATTCTGATACAATTCCATTGTCTACAAGTGCAACTATTAACTCATCACGTAACTTGCTGGGGTCCACAGACACCTGTTCACTTTTGGCACCATTTTCTAGATGGTGTCCAATGTGTCGTTCCTCCTGGGAGTTGTGTACGCTGTATTGGAACGGATGTTTCGTTCCAACGTTGTACAGTTGGTGTAAATCGGGACAACACGCCAGCATGAGGGCTACAAGTTCAGTAAGTTCTGAAACTAACCCACCAAAGTAAATCCATGATGGCACGCGGGAAGTTTCAGACAGGAAATTCCCCCTCTTCTTCCACTGGTTTTTATTTTCCGCGTTTGTGTGGAGCCATCTCTGGTGGAATTGGAATTTATTCGCCTGCAATATCAGACAGCCAACGTTCTCATTATTGTTAGGTATATATAAGTACACCTTATCGATACTTGTTAAATCCGCATATAGCCGCAACTGGCGAGAAACTTCGAACTGCTCCATATTCTCAATAATCTGGCGCGCTAAATCTTTTGTCAGACTCCCTTGTTGTAAACGACCAGTTGCATCTGTTGAGTATTCTGGCGCGTATTGGAACATATTCAAGCACAACACTTTCTGACATGGATTAACAGTAGCCAATATCTGACCTTCCCAGTTGGCGGATATAATGTTGTCATTGAAACGCACCATCCACAGCATGCTGTGTGGCATCTGTTCCTCCACCTGCTCCGCACTTCTCTCCTCGCTCACTTTTCTCGCTTTGCCCTCAGTTATTTTATTCCCATTATTGCGCAATGCTTTCTCAAATGATATAATAACATTTGCCGCACCTTTTACATACTTCTCTGGAAACTGGTTTGAAGTTATGCGATTCATTCCTATATTTGACACAAGTTCTACAACCCCTTGAACTTCCCGCCGAAATGCAGCCTCCTTCTCTACGCGTCTCGGCAACGAGAGACAAAATGATTCATACTGCACGGTTGACCGTAAATTGTTCATAAGTGTAGTGACTAATGAATTGCGTTCACTGGAATTTAGTTCATTTGCATCGAGTTCTGATACCGAATGTTGCTGTCGAGAGGACAATGAGCTACTGCCATCACCTTGCACAGTCGTACTAGACGGGGACACTGCTTCGCTTGTTCGCCTTCGTCTTGGCTTTGCGCCGCTTGTTTCCCGGTCTGACGACAGTTTCCGTTTCCGCTCGCCACCAGTGTTCCCGTACGAATCTGCCGCCTCGTGGCCGTAATTCTGTGACTTATACAGCGAGTCGGAACCCCATTGCGACGATAGTATGTTCTGCGTGATCTCGCGGGACTGCTGATGGATGTCCTGATTGGAGTAACTGAGTTGCTGTTCGTTCGCCGAATGAGTTGCATACATCTGGCTGGGGAAGACAGGCTGCGAAGGGAAGTGAATGTTTTGAACAGGAAACCTGTCTGAGTTAATGCTGCCGTTGTCGGTGTTGTAGTGATTCCAGTCGCTAACACACGTGTTGGGCGGGTAAGGCATGTCGGCCGACTGACTACCAGGGAGGCAGTACTGCTCTTCATAGTCCAACTTTTCCTTCTTGATCACCATCGAATCACCGTTACCATGGTTACCAAGCACGTCCACATAGCCAGGAGTTCCTGTGTTATCTTTATACATGTTATGTTGCTGGACAAACCCAGGCGCTCCATACAACTGGCTGGTCGACAGGTCGTTGTCTTCATACTTCACAACAGGAATATCGTCAAAATAATCATTACCCAGTACTGTCTTCACATCACTGTCGTTGAACACACCCGTACCATTCGTATCGTACATCAAAGGACGAATATTCGTAAAGGAATCCGACTGTGTCGGTTCATTTTCATTTAATGTTGCATATTGGTTCTGGAAAAAGTTGTTGTCACCGTTGTGTGAGTATGGATGCAGGCGCTGGTCGGTACTAGAGGTAATTATGTCGCGGGCGGTGGACACGTCGGGCAGGAGTTCTGGGCCCTGGTTATGGGCGCCGTTCATACCGTACATGTGGTGGGAACCTCTGCCGTCATCCGGCGGGCCGGCGTCCATCTGTAGCATAGAGGTTCGAGAATAATACGAGACAAGCCAAGAGACAAGACGTGCGATTTTCCATAAAATATATTTACATAAACTGTGATATTGTCTGTAAGTGATGTTGCAAGTTGACGACATTTTCATAGGAAATGCGAAATTCTATTCCGCATTGCTTTGGACATTTCGTCAACTTTCGACGTCATTAACGGAATATATCGTTCAGTTTGTATTTGTTTTTCATAAGATATTGCATATCTTCTTAGGTACAAACTCACATGGCTAGACTAACTTATAAATTAATTTAGGCGAGAAAGTACTACTGTTGTGTATAATTGACATCTTTTTCAACAACACATATCTTCACGGAGCATGAGAATCTACCCCATTTCATTTATTTCTAAAAATGTCGATGACATAATTAGGTTCAAACGTTTGAGTTAATGTTACTTATCAATCATGTCATCGTTTTCGAGATATCAGCTAAGTGAACACACAGTTGCAAATAAATTAATTACCAGATTTTCCTCCAAATGGTAAAGAGGAGAGGTGGAGTATTACTTTTAACTATTTGTTTAATTGTAGCCTGGTAATGATATATGCTGACCTCGAAAATGAAACATCCGTATTGCTTCTAATATTGCTTATTAGAAGCAATACGGATGTTTCATTTTCGAGGTCAGCATATATCTTCACTCCAGTCACAGTCACATATGAGACACGCCATGCCATGTTGTACCTTCGGACATCTGCGTAATTTCATTAAAAAAAATAAAAATATTGTAAATTTTGTAAACGCATTTAATGAAATGACGCGGATGTTCGAAGGTACGAAATCACACGGCGTGTCTCAACTGACAATTATGTGATCATGATATGCAAGACTATGATGTCAATCGTCAATATGCAAGGTTTCTGAGTTGGCATTACAACGAGGCTTTAGGCTGGGCGAGTGTACAACAGTATATGTGTGGCTGGAAAACATCGTGATCATCGTTTGTAATCGTGAATGCAATCAGCTATTGATAAAAAGAAACTGCCATCAACATGCATAGATCATGTTCAGTTAACGAAATGGCGATCAGAGTAGGCCCTGATCAGACTACAAATAGACTGATCCTATTATGTGGCTATGCTGGTCGCGTATGTCATACATTTCATTTTCCCATCCAGAGCCTACATAAACACTTTCAAACTCATTGTGTAAACATAATATTGACCTTTGACAGTTGGACCGAAAGCTTTAGCCACATATTTCACACATGGATGATGATAAACACATATAGAGTTTCAAGTCGATACTGCATGTGATAGCAGATAAATTCGAGACGACCGCGATTGGAGAAATGTGGCTTATGCCAATTGAGGTTAGTCTACTTCCTGATCTGCTAGCAGACTCCATCAGTCTGATAAAGAATTTACAGTTTCTTCGATGCATTGCACGTGTTTCTCTGACAGCGAATGTGACTTTGGATCCACGCTGGTCGCAAATGCCAAAAACCCATATTTCCCAAGCCGCATCCGCACATAATACTGAAAACTTTAATGCGAACTATTGAAAACTAGATGGCCGCGGCCCGCATGTCGCGCCCACCGAGGCTTTGATAGTACATGTTTTCCAAAAAACTTTAAACCAAAAGCTTTAACCCGGATGCACGTACGTATTATCGCCAATGTACTGACTATATCGCGCTATCCGCAAGCGGGCGCGACAAAAAAAACTTAAATGTCTAACTGACTTGACCGGAAACCGTTGATAAATATTTCTCAATACATTGAAATAAAATGCTACGTCTGATCGGGGTCTATGGTATTCGCCATCTAATCACTGAATGTAAATCAAGTAAATAGTTTTGATTGCTATCCGAATCAGAGCGTTTGGTGATCAAGCTATACATTGGTCAGAAAATAGCAAGCCTGGTTAGTGGACTATTTATGGAAAGTCTAGACATAAACAAACTACATGTATATTTAATTTTACCAAACATGTTCCATGCACTTTTACAATATACAATCCCAGTCTGTGTGGTGCTCTTCCACTGTAGCTGATTCAAACCACGGGTTCTTGAAGAACGGTTCATATTTCGGTGTGTTATGGGTTAATTCGGTCTATCTGGGCCCGGTTGTTCAAAACATCAGTTAGCTTAACGGACTGTTAAATCCTTAACTGAATGGTTAAAAGCTCTGTTAAAACAAAACAGAGCTTTTAACCATTCAGTTAAGGATTTAACAGTCCGTTAAGCTAACTGGTGTTTTGAACAACCGGGCCCTGATGTTTTGAACTACCGGGCCCTGGTGGTTTGGGTGCATTGTTACTAACATACAAGTTACGTCACCTCCCGCGAGTTACACGTATAGGTACGAGTTACACGTATAGGTACGAGTTACACGTATAGGTACGGTAAAATACTGTTCCTTTGTGGGTATTTTGACAGTATAAGGGGTCCGAAAGTTCGGAACAGTGAATGTGTAGATAACTGACGATTTCTGTCCTGTACAATGATTGAGCATTCATAGTTGCACAAAACTATGTAAATTACCAAAAATAAAATAAACAAGAGGGTCATGATGGCCCTAATTCGCTCACCTGACTCCATGAACACCAGAGGAGAATGTGACATTGAGTTCATATGTGTTTTAACAAAATTGTGATATTTTTAGATGGCGGTCATCTTGGATTAAGCGATGACTCTCATTTTACCAAATCTGAAAATGCTTCACCCAAGGATCTTAACTTACTATGAAGTTTGGCCAGCATCGGCCATGTGGTTCCTGAGAAAAAGACGTTCAAAATCTCGAATAAATGGACCTTTTGGCGGCCATCATGGATGACATAATCATCCGATTCTGACAAATATTGCACCAGAGCAATCGCCTCATCGATACCTTCAATTTGATATATGACATGAGCATATTCGGTCAAAAATAAAATTTGACCCCAAGGGCCACGCCCATTTTTGACCTCGGTGTCACCATTTTAACACCTTTGAAAGAGCATTCAACATCGATCATTCCTACCAAGTTTCGTCGAAATCCGGCTGGCGGTTCACGAGAAGAAGATTTTTTAAGAATTTATGCTATTTTTAGACGGCGGCCATCTTGGATTAGCGATGACCTCCATTTTAACAAATCTGAAAAGGCTTCACCCATGGACCATAACTTTTAAGTTTGGAAACCATGGGCCAAGCGGTTCATGTGAAGAAGAATTTTGAAATCTCTAATAAAAGAACGACCGTTTGACATTTTGGCGGCCATCTTGGATGACATAACCATCCGATTTCGACAAAAAATGCACCAGAGTGATCGCCTCGTTGATACCTTCGATGTGATATATGACATGACCATATTCGGTCAAAAATAAAATTTGACCCAAATTTGACCCGACGGGCCACGCCCATTTTTGACCCCGGGGTCACCATTTTAACAACTTTGAAAGAGCATTGTACATCGATCATTCCTACCAAGTTTTGTCGAAATCCGGTTTGCGGTTCTTGAGAATAAGATTTTTGAAGAATTTGTGCTATTTTTAGACGGCGGCCATCTTGGATTACGTAATGACGTCATTTTAACAATTTTGTAATCCCCCTACCTAAGAACCATGACCATGATGTTTGGTGACTATAGGCCCAATGGTTACCGAGGAGAAGACGTTTGAAAATGTTCACGGACGACGGACGACGACGGACGACGGACACATTGCGGTAACAATAGCTCACATGAGCTTGGCTCAGGTGAGCTAAAAATCCACACACATCTACCCAAAATCCACCAGAATACCCATATGACACCAACATCTGACCATCTGTTTATGTGGTTCAAAAGTGTATTATTATACCATAATTGAGACACGCCAAGTGATATTGTACCTAAGAACATGTGCGATATTTCGTGAAAAATATTTACAAAATGTACAATAGTTGGAGAAATGACGTTGAAAGTTGACGAAATTGTCATAGCAAATGCGGAATTGAAATCCGCATATACTATGAAAATTTCATAATCTTTTGACGTCATTTACATCTAACATATCACATTTTCGGAAAATATATTTCATGAAATATCGCACATGTTCTTACGTACGAAACCGCACGGCGTGTCCCATATGGACTTACCCCAGGGGACCAGTCAGATAGTGGAGTCCAGACTGTCCCGTATTGTGAGAATTTTGACCTCAGTAAAATCAACGCCACGCTATCCCATCCCAACCTACACCATATAAAACATGATACTGAAACACGAATCCTCGTGTTTCTAGTATCAGGTTGCACATGGTGGGTGGGACGGGACGGGCGGGGATGACGGTTACGGGTGGGGTGATGAACTGGTGAAAACAAGTTCATTCAACAAGTACGTCTGGTCTATTTTCAATAAGTATAGACCAACATATCAAAATGGGCACTGTGCTTAATCGTGTTAATGCAAACCAGCATAGCCTCTGGTCAGCGCTTCATCATACCATTGTAAATATATTGAACGATCTATTGTAACCACTTTGAAAGTACAAACAATGACTCATCCACAAACCTGCGAACAATGTAGACCCGGATCAACCTGAACACTGCGCGTGCTGATCTGTCTACATTGGTCGGAATGAGAACACTACCAATTTTGCCACCGCGCGTCAATACGTACACTAACACAATCGGCAGTATATCGATCACACCTGTATATATTACGTAAAGGTGACCAGAATGACGCAATGATAGGTAAGGTCTGCATTGTGGACATATAACTGTCCGGCTAGACTTGATTACGCAACATCTGTCTAGCCAGTGTTTTGACGACAATCGATACACACTGCGCAATACACATACAAATAGCTCGCGGTTATTATCAGATTATGGCAATTAAACGTGTTCAAAATGGACGCAAAAATCGGCGCATTTCAAAGTAAACCCTTCAAATAGTCGCTCTACAATATCACCACAACCGCTGACTTTGTCTAGTCATGGTCCGGTAACGTACAACACGAATCAAGTCGATTGATCCATATTAAAAATGCCCTGCGTGACCAGCGTAAATTATAATTATGATATGTACCCAAGCAATCAATCTGGGACCCAATATACCATCAATAAACTGGCCAAACGTTGTTATTCGTGATATAAATAGTGTATAATTGATAATAAAGCGACCAGCGTGGGTCCAGATCAGACTGCGCGAATGCCTGATCTGGGCCCACGTTGGCCGCATACGTCACAATGTCCCTTTTCTCAACAGAGTGCCGCAAATGACGCCTTTGAAACATGGTCAGTAACCATTGGTAACAGTTACCAGTAATTGTAATTGGTATATCGGTGCACATCCCTTTAATTGAAATAAAGGAATAATTCACCTTATTGTTATTCGAAATTCTTGCCCGTAAAACCTGTTCTTACGATGCAAACGTTTTTCTCAAACATTTGAACATCAGCCTACGAATTGAGGAGTATGCTGAAACCGATTGAAAAGCCCACCATTCAATACGTGGTCCATGTGGTCAGACAACAAACCTAATTTGCAGGTTTGATTTTCATGTATACTCATTGTAACCCACACTGGTAAACCATGTGTTGTGACTATCCACACACATATACTATCAAGGGTCTACATAGAGCTGATCATCATCAGACACATATAAACACAAACGATCTAACCGGCGGATTTTTCCAAATATAGTCGCCATTTTACTTAAACATTTCAAATATCCGTAAATTTCACAACAGGCCACGAAATCAGCATTATTTGGATGTGTTGGTAGTTTGGAAACATGTCTTTCAGGATCATTTCACCATAACTATGTATATACATATTTACATGAAACGGCTCATAGCAAGTACTTTGCGGAGACATTTTGGAAAAGTTGTATAGAAAATAAAATAAATGTGTATTTTCGTGGCAATTTTGCTTCGATCCATCATGTGTAAATGTTGAGGTGTTATCAAGAGACGCAGAAATACTGGGAGCTATCGAGATGGATACAGACGTCCATGGTGCGACCCCCGCCCCCTGGTGCGGACGAAATGACGTCGAAAGGCAACAACATGCATGTCGCTTTCACCTATAACTATGGTCAGTGCGTTGTGGCCTGGGTCAAACGGTCATAACTAGGTCAGCACTGCATTCATACAAGTGGTCAGCCAGCGGTCATCTTGCCCCATGTTTACAGAGTTTATCGGCGTGGCAATAGCCCAGTAATATCTGCTAAATATTAGAAAGAAACTTTAAAACAAAATCTACTTACCTTCCAGTCACAAAACGCTTCCAATAATCGCACTTTTATCAAAATACACGCATGTCCAGAATATTTTCACTTAACCTGTACTGGGACTATTCAAACGTCACTTCGAGGTTCGTTACGTAACGAAGCGGTTACGTTAGAGTGTACCGCGGTAATCTCCCTTGTCGACATGCAAGAGTTGTCTCGCTTTATCAACCGAGAATGGACGCTAGATACGATCGGCTGCCGCTGCAGGCACATACGAGACGACTAACTAAGGCAGATTATTATCAGAGACACACATATCACGGTATATTCATATTTTTTTTTTAAATCGCGTTTTCTTAGTTTCTAGTAGACTACGTAGTAATGCCACATTTGCATCGCCACGCCGAGAAATTATAGAAACAAAACAATCTAGTCTGGGACATAACAGATTCTTCAAATGTCTTACAGTGGAACCCCTCTAAACCGGACACACTGGGGACCTCACAGGGTGTCCTGTTTAGAGAGGTTCCACTGTATTAGGACCCAGATCTAGCAAAGCTTCTAATGAAGATTACGTTTATTAAACATGAGTATGCCCGGCATACTGGACCATAAGAAAGAAACATTTTGACTACAAATATGCTCTAGTGTTTCAGAGATAATGTGAAGGTCAAAAATGTCACGGTCATGTTAATGTGATGTTATATGGTCCTAAATGTCCTGTATTAAATAAATAACATGTATCAAGTTTCCAAATATTAAAGAAATAATTGAAGTTAATGTAAACTAGATTGGTCAGTAAGCGAGGCTTACGGAATATACCCCCCCCCCCCCCCCCCCCTCCCCCCGTGTGGGCCCAGGTACCCCCAAATATGTAAAAAATTCCAAGTGTGTGGGCTTGTGACCTTGACTCTGGGCTTAGCGGGAGCGGCATGAACGTGAATTTGTCACAGGATAGTCGAGGTCCATTGGAGCAATGCGTGTGTGAAATGTGAAGCCGATCCAAGCAAGGAAATAGAAGTTATAAATAACCGATTTCTCTGATGTTAAGTTTTGTAAAGAGACTAAGTATGTGACCTTGACCTCGAGATCAGCGGGAATTTGTTACAGCATGATAGTAGAGCCTTAGAGGAATGCATGCACGACATATTAAGAATTTTCGATGAAAGAAATAGAAGTAATAACATATTTCTCTGATGTTAAGTTTTGTAAAGAGACTAAGTATGTCACCTTGACCTTGGGATCAGTGGAGTGAGTGAGTGAGTGAATAGGGTTTAACGTCCGCTTTTCTGACATAGAGGTACAAGCCTCAGGGAGTCTACACGCAGACGGGTCAACGGGGTCGAGTCCCGTATCCACCTGTCCAAGGGGGGTAAATCCCAACTTCAGAACTCAATATTTACAATCAAAATATATATTCAGTCCTGAAATTAGAACAACCTGATCTGGTGCCAGGCCCTCGCCACACCAGCATCATTTATCCCATCCCCTAAAAGTAATAGGATTAGCGCTAATCTTACTTTTATATATGGGGCATAG
Organism: Conchocele bisecta; assembly: GCA_029237695.1. NCBI lineage: Eukaryota > Metazoa > Mollusca > Bivalvia > Lucinida > Thyasiridae > Conchocele > Conchocele bisecta. Next base: position 60,320,026 of record CM055269.1, read on the forward strand.
CCCGACTCAACTCTCACATACAAGAAAGCCAAACATGCACATGAGGGCCAAATCCGGTATAGTGGGTTCCGGAAAGTATGAACCCAATCGTTAAGCCAGTTTAGTCGCCTTTTACGACAAGCAATGGCTACTGCAGCACTATTCTCAGGATCAGTTGATCCCGCCCCGGTGCCTGCACGGGGCTGGGATCAGTGGAGGTTGGACGGTCGTAGTCTTGTCACAGCATGATAGTACAACCTTAGAGGAATGCACGAGTGAATTATTAAGAATGTACAATGAAGGAAATAGAAGTTATAACATATTTCTCTGATGTTAAATTTTGTAAAGAGACCCAAGTATTTGACCTTGACCTTGGGATGGGATCAGCGGGGTTTGGACGGTCGTGGATTTGGCACAGCATGGTATTAGAGCCTTACAGGAATACATGTGTGAAATATTAAGCATTTTAGATGAAGGAAATAGAAGTAACTAGATTGGTCAGTAAGCGAGGCTTACGGAATACCCCCCGTGTGTGCCCAGGTACCACTAAAATATGTAAACATTTCCAAGTGTGTGAGCTTGTGACCTTGACTCTGGGATTAGCGGGAGCGGCATGAACGTGAATTTGTCACAGGGTGGTAGAGGTCCATTGGAGCAATGTGTGTGTGAAATATGAAGCAGATCCGAGCAAGGAAATAGAAGTTATAACCGATTTCTCTGATGTTAAGTCTTGTAAAGAGACTAAGTATGTGACCTTGACCTCAAGATCAGCGGGGATTTGTCACAGCATATGAAATATTATGAATTTTCAATGAAAGAAATAGAAGTTATAACATATTTCTCTGATGTTAAGTTTTGTAGAGACTAAGTATGTGACCTTGACCTTGGGATCAGCGGGGGTTGGACAGTCGTAGATTTGTCACAGCATGATAGTACAACCTTAGAGGAATGCACAAGTGAAATAATAATAATTTTCAATGAAGGAAATAGAAGTTATAACTTATTTCTCTGATGTTAAGTTTTGTAAAGAAACTAAGTATTTGACCTTGACATTGGGATCAGCGGGAGTTGGACGGTCGTGGATTTGGCACAGCATGGTCGTAGAGTCTTACAGGAATGCATGTGTGAAATATTAAGCATTTTAGATGAAGGAAATAGAAGTTATAACAATATTTCTCTGATGTTAAGTTTTGTAAAGATACTAAGTATTTGACCTTGACCTTGGGATCTGCGGGGATTGGACGGTCGTGGATTTGGCACAGCATGGTAGTAGAGCCTTACAGGAATGCATGTGTGAAATATTAAGCATTTTAGATGAAGGAAATAGAAGTTATAACAATATTTCTCTGATGTTCAGTTTACGGACTAAGTATTTGACCTTGACCTTGGGATCTGCGGGGGTTGGACGGTCGTGGATTTGCACAGCATGGTTGCGGGGGTTGGACGGTCGTGGATTTGCACAGCATGGTAGTAGAGCCTTACAGGAATGCATGTGTGAAATATTAAGCATTTTAGATGAAGGAAATAGAAGTTATAACAATATTTCTCTGATGTTAAGTTTACGGACGGACGGATGGACGGACGGACAGACAACCTGACTCCAGTATACCCCCCCACAACTCGTTGCGGGGGGTATAATAACAATATTTCTCTGATGTTAAGTGTACGGACGCACGGACAAACACACGGACGGACGGACGGACAACCTGACTCCAGTATAATACACCCCCCCCACAATTCATTGCGGGGGTGGGGGGGGGGTATAATTATGGCATACTGAAGAAGTCTTGCAAACCCTTGTGAAGGTTATTGATGATGATAAGTATACGAAGTTTGAAGTCAATCCTACTTACCGTTGGGAGAGATAATGGGTACCCGAAGAACATTTTAACGCAAATAGGAGGGCCCGACGAACAGACGAAAACTATATACCCCTCGACATACTTTGTATGCCAGGGTATAAACATGTGACCTACCATGACAAAAAGGATATTTAATATTTAAACTTTATTTTAAAACGATTACAAACAAGCACGAGAGCACTTATATAAATGCTTTCATCGACATATATACAAATGTAGGTGCGGACTCGACAGTCAACTAAATGATGTGACCTCGCTGTCCAGTGAAATATATTCAACATCAAACAGAGTCTGGTGGTCATAGTCTATATAACACACTGTAACATTGGTTAATGAAACTTCAGTTCCATTCCAACAACGTCTCAAAGGTTATATACATTTTAATGTATGATCAACAAGTAAGAAGTGAGCAAGGTCTCATGAATGAATACCATGGTCGGCTGGACTGATGAACAAAAAACTAACACAAATTTTGCCAAACCTTTACTGTAAATTTGTCAATGACCTTCGGTACCGGGCCCGTTTCACTAAACTTTGACTAAAATGTTCGTAAGTGCAAAATTATGATAGTCTGTAAATTGCACATTAACACTGTTTTCTTGTAAACAATTATTGAATTTACATTTATTGAGCATTGGCTGCAAATTCAGCCTATGCTCAATAAATGCAAATCCATCAATTGGAATTTCCAGGCAATCCTAAATTTGCACTGACGAACATTTTAGTCTTACGTTTCACTAAACTTCGTACGACTAAAAATTTAAATCGGATTCCTAAATAACATTTGTTCGGACAGCCGATTTTGGAAAATCTTTCGTAGATGTGCTACATTTAACGACATGAACGCATAGGTACAAACGGTAGTATTAAAGAAACACGTTAAAGTGGGAAGCAATGTCATAGAAATCACCATACAAACATTTTTATGTACGAAGTTTAGTGAAACGGGCCCCTGATGTGCATGCGTTGGCTATAGCATGAACTAGAAATGTGACCATTGGACACGGGTACTCCCACTGGAAGCAACAATTAATGAAAGCTGTACAGCTTGTACGACATATTATTAACCCTTAGACCGCTACACACAACAATTGTCGTCTGCTGTTCCTTTTATATCTTGCCTTATTTCTCAATAAAAACATGGTTTGACAGCACTTCAGAATCATTTGCAATGGAATTAAAGTGCTGTCAAAGCATGTTTTTGATGATAATCAAAGTACTGAAAGTACTGACTGGCGGGAGACAAGTAGCCACTTGTGAATTTGCATACATGTTGATTGATGCCCATAAAATCAATATTTGATCGATTTTGTTAAAAAAATATTTTTGGCAGCAAAAAAAACGGGGAAATTTTCATATTTTTAGTATGTTTATTTGGCCAAAATCAATCGGCACTTTGCAGAATAGGGATACAAACCGAGTAATCCAAATTGCATACCCAACAGGAACTCTGGAGGTGTGACATAATATTATGTGAAATCTTTTCAAAATTATGACTGGGCGTAGGCCTACATACGTGTATGCTGCATGAACAGCAAAATGTTTTCATGAATTTTGTTTCGCTCACCCAGAGGGTAATTTTTCGAAAATCGCCCGTAAACCACAATATGAAAAAGAAATGGCCTTCGACGTCACATTGCGACTGCGTGGTACACGATACGGGGGGTGTCTCAATAACAGCAATTTGTTCTCTTCAAAAGTAAAGTTGGGCATGCCAACTATTTTACACATAATGTTGAGCATTGCCGTTGCTATTAATAACTTGCTTTCAGTTCACTCGCTGACTTTAAATGTCACCGGACTGTTGTTAATTGCGAACGCAAATTGAGCCTATTGAGACGTCCCCCGATGAACAGAGAGCCACTTCCGAAAGTAGACCAGTGCAAACGACCAGAATCACGATCCCAATAGCGTGGAGACAGTATGTCTCCCGCCAAAAATGGAAAGTATAGAAAATAAACAGCAGACGACAAAAAATTAAGATAGTGTAAGCGTTAAGAGGACATTATCTGTGCGCACGTGTAATCTGCCATGAATATATTACGAGCGGTATATGATTTGACAGTGACCAAAACTGACAGAACAACAAAATACAGTTATCTTTCTTGTATGTGGATTACATGTGTTGAGTATCATGAATACATTCAAAACAGTATGAAATAAACAAACGTTGAAGGGGCAAATGTTTCAATTTGTATTACATGTACTAATTTTGGAATATAAGGCATGAATACACAAGCAGGGATTACGCTGGCGATCGCCACTTTCGCAAATGGCGATAAAAATAAACAATTGGCGATAAAAAATTACAATTTTCGAAAAAAAAAAATAAATAAAAAATTGCAAAATTGTAATTTTTTATCGCCAATTGTTTATTTTTATCCTATTGGTTATTCCTTATTTTTTTTTGAAGTGGCGATTGTTTTATTTTCCCCAGCGGAATCCCTGCACAAGGTGCGTTGTTGTATAGAAATAGATGTAAGATACCTCGGAATAAACAGCTATCCATGCTGTGGAGTGTCAATATAACCAGACAGCTGTGGTTGGCAAGTTGGTTGGGTAGTGAAAATATGGCCCGATTTTTTATTATTCAAATCAAAAGTTGACTACCAGCCCATGCGTGTACCAAGTTTTAATTTCTACATTATGTTTACGACTGCAAGGGTAACTTAAAATAAATATAATACTCAAGACATGGACCTAAACTAACAAGGCGAACATTTTGTCAAAGGGAAACAACTTCAAAAGTACAAGTTCAACATCTAGCCATCTTCCTTTAGGTTGTATTGTGCACATATGTTAATGTCATGAAAAAAGTCCAAGAGGTTTACGACTTGTGGATCTAAACCAACAAGGTCATTGTATCTTTAACAGCAAAGTCATATGTGGCTGTGACTGGAAAAATGGTCTTACGGAAATTTTGCCTGTGTAGCTCCTGATCAAATAGCACGCGCATATATATAGCCTGATAACGATCTATATTGCATGTTAGAAGCATGGCGGGGGTTTCATTGATGAAATGGCGAACAGTGCAGATCCTGATCAGGCTGTGTGGATGCCTAACCCATAATCCCCATCTCTTCAGTCACAGCCACATATATCGACAGGAAAACACATGTATGTGGGCATACTATATTTAGCACTAATATTACAATAAAAACCTTTCAGCACTGCAAGTTCGGTGCCACATACTCTTATTTACCAGGGGGCCGTTTCACTAAACATCGTACGACTAAAATGTTTGCAAGTGCAAAATTATGATTACAATTATTGGATTTACATTTATTGATCATAGGCTGCCTATGCTCAATAATTGTAAATCCATCAATTGAAATTTCCAGACGATTCTAAATTTGCACTTACGAACATTTTATCGTACAAAGTTTAGTGAAACGGGCCCAGATCACTAGGCCCCAGGTGTGAATCCCAATAAGATACACTATTAAAGAACAACTACCGGTACTTAACCCATTCAAAACTACAGACCTTTGAAAACAGTGTAGATCGAGATGAACCGGCTCTTAACGAGCCGTCTCATCAGAATCTGCACAATTTGCAAGTAATCTTTATATTTTTTTAGAAAAATAAACAACAAAACACTTTTTATAAATGGTCTAGTGTAAAATTCATTTTTTGACGATTGGATTGGTTGGATAATTAACATATCACAGTCCATTCCAGTTATTTAGGGTTGAAAGGGTTCATTATTGATTCATTGTTAAATGTACATGCCCACCCAGTAGGCACAAAATGTTCTTTATATCAGAGGCATCAACCGAGACATTTTCTAGCAAAATAAACACTCATTCACCATTACCCCACATATTGATTGGCATTATTATACATTTTATATCAGACGTAAATGTCCGTACTAATATGGGTGATAACCGTGTTTCCTTAAAATGTTAACAGGCATTAAACTTTATTCTCTGTATTTATATTTTGATGGGCAATGATCATACTTTATAATCTGTCGAAAATATTATTTTTTCAGGCGACGCATTTAATTAGTATACATAATTAAACTAGATTTGTCAGTAAGCGAGCGAGGATAACGGAATACCCACCGCATGGGCCCAGGTACCACTAAATATGTAGTTATAATATATTTCTCTGATGTTAAGTTTAGTGACGGACGGGCGCACAGACAGACAACCTGACTCCAGTATACCCCCACAACTCGTTGCGGGGGGTCGGGGGACTATAAAAATAACATGCCTCATTTGCATATGAAAATAGCCCGATACCACCGCGCGTCACTATCAGTAAAATAAATATTACTAAATGATTATATATGTATAGCGGGCACTCGTAAGTTTTATAACTGGTGGAATAGTGACACAATTATACACTTATTTAATTCCTATAAAGAACAGTTTGTGCCTACCGAGTGGGAATGTACCTTTAACGGTACATGCCCACGCAGTAGGCACAAACTGTTCTTTATATCATAGACATAATATGAGACATTTTCTGGCAAAATAAACACTCATTCACCATTACCCCACGTATTGATTGGCACTATTATACATTTTATATCAGAAGTAAAATTTTAACACTGATATCAGGGGCGATAACCGTGTTTCCTTAAAATGTTAACGGACATTACTATTTATTCTCTGTATTTATTGTTTGATGTGCAATGATCATACTTTATAATTTATATTATGCCTCATTTTCATATGAAAATAGCCTGATACCACTGCGTGTCACTATCAGTATAATAAATATCACTAAATGATTATATCGTTATAGCAGGCACTCGTAAGTTTTAGAACTGGTGGAATAGTGACACAATTATACACTTATTTAAATCACATAAAGAACATTGTGTGCCTATTGAGTGGGTATGTACCTTTAAGATATGCATACCCTCCCACAGACTAAGTGAGCCTTGTGTGATGGATAGACAATGGTAAACATACCCGGTAATCCCCCTACCCAATATTTGTAGGGGCTTAACTGTAGCTGATGATAAACCAGCTGGTAAAATTTCATGTTAACCCAATGTATGGTTGAGATATCAAGGACGCAAAACCGGCAAGGCAGTTGATTGATCAATTGATGCTTTGCATTCATTCAATATATGCAGACAGGAAAGATGGCTAGGGGCATGATGGCAGATGAACAGATAAAGACTAGAGCAAGTGAGCAGAGGCTCTCAGATACCTTCGGCCGCCACTGCACCGACAAATAAAAACTTTAACGCAAATCTTACGAACAGACGGACAGAATGACGAAAACTATATACCCCTCGACATACGGGGTATAATAATTGTACCCCATTGTCATATTAAGTTTGTTTGTTGGTTTATTGGTGTTTAACGGCCTATCAACAGCTAAGGTCATGTAAGGCCGGGCAAACAGGTTCGATCCCATTTTAACCTGCCGCATTGGAGGGAAAATCCCAAAATCAGAACGGAATATTTACATCGAGAAAAAATATGTTCAGCCTTGAAATTAGAATAACCTGACCTGGTGCCAGGTCCATACCACACCAGTCACTTGGCCCCTTCCCCTAAAATAGGTTTATGCATAACCGTAATACTCACATAAGGGGTATAACCAGATTCAACTGTCACATACAAAATGCCAAAGACATATGTATGTGAGGGCCAATCAAAGTCTCCAGTCAGAACTCCGGTAAGGATGAACACTGACAGTTAAATTACCCATTGCATACTCCCACCTGCCACCCACTGTCATATTAAGTATGTCAGAAGTACAATTAAGGAAAAGTGTATACCCTAATTAGACTAAAACTGTACATGAATGTGCATTGTTCTATTGCTACTCTAAGGCATTTGCAGCTTATTAATACTAAATTCTACACATATTCTGTGTTGCACAGTTTCAAAACAAACATCATTCACAACAATGTAAAACTATTCATTTGATGAATACTGACAGCAAAGTCAATGAGAATACTCTATGACAATATAATATGACTATATACATAATATAATATGGCACTAATATATAACAGGATTATATAAAACACAAGGCACTTTTTCCCCAGAAAAATATGTTGTATGTTGTTGGCGAAGCATGAAAAAAACTAAAACTGAGGGCTTGACCAGTTTCAATTTTGTTTCAACCATTGGGTATTTATCAGGGAAGCTAAATGAGTTTGAAAGCAAAACGTAAACAAATCAATTTTTTAGCTGACTATCTCATGACCAAATCGCCGCGACATGCATGTTGAGCCTGCCCCGCCTATGGATTCGATGGTCTCAGAGACTATTTATTTGAAATTTGAAGAACATAGGAGTAAGGGTTATGGAGATACGAATAAGGTATGTAAAAACTTTAACACAAATTTCGAAGTAATTTGATCTTGACCCTGGGCATGTGGGCAGTATGTGTGGGTTAGAGAATGAGAATTATGGATGATGATAAAGAAAAGAAGTATTTGAAGTTTGAAGTAAAGCAGAGTAAGGGTTGCGGAGACATATGTATGTAAAACTAAAAGCTAACACAGATTTTGTAAAAGAAAATATTATAAACACAAAATTCAAAATCATTCGACCTTGACCTTTGGGCATGTTTGTCACAGGTTTGGGCTATAGAATGCAAATATGGCTGATGATAAAGAAGTACATGTATGTTAAGTTTGAAGTAAAGAGAAGTAAGTGTTGTGGAGATATAAGGTATGTAAAAACTTTAACACAGAATATGGACAAACACACTAACACACCGAGACATAATTGTGATCACCATGTCTCACTTTCCACAAGTGGGCTCTACAAAAAAGTGTCAGTTGTAATTTGAGGGATACAATGAATGGTCTAAAATTATGTTTGAAGGTATGTCTGTACTGACAATCGAAATAACAATATGATCAACACAAGTGTGTGTGCTTTTCCCATGTTTTTTTTAGGTTTTCAGTCTAAACATTTTGCATACCGGTAATTAATATAACTTACAGCTATTTTGAATGAATTTAGGGCAATTCCAGAATTAATTGTACAGTAGGATTGGAATGCACTTTTTGAAAAATCCCACTACCCATGTAATTAAATTAACTGTCTGGTGATTTTTTAAAAACTTTTTACTTTTTCAACCCCACCACACATAAGTAAAACATTCAGTTGTCTTCCGCTCCACACATACAATAAATTCTGGAACCGCCCTTTAATAATATACAGACCACTGCACGTTATTTTGCTCAGCATACTTCATATCTGTTTGCAATACTTTTAAGTTAACATTGTGTCATCATGAAAGGATTTGAAGCCATTTAAGATTATGCCTTAACCCTTAGACCGCTACTCACAACAAATGTTGCCTACTGTTGCTTTTATATCTTGCCTTATTTCTCAATAAAAACATGGTTTGACAGCACTTCAGAATTATTTCTAATGAAACGGTTCTGAAGTGCTGTCAAATCATGTTGTAAATTATTCTAAAGTGCTGTCAAAGCATATTTTGATGATAAAAATGGAAAATAGAAAATAAACAGCAGACGACAAAAACAATAAGATAGCGGTCTAAGGGTTAATCGTACCAGAATTGAACAAGACTTTATAGAAAAATTCAGGGCCCGGTTGTTCAAAACACCAGTTAGCTTAACGGACTGTTAAATCCTTAACGGACTGTTAAATCCTTAACTGAATGGTTAAAATCTCTGTTAAAACAGAGATTTTAACCATTCAGTTAAGGATTTAACAGTCCGTTAAGCTAACAGATGTTTTGAGCAACCGGACCCTGGTTTACAATTTTATCTAGTGTGATGCTCATAATGAACATCCAAATTTGTTTTACTTTCAGATGTATACTGGTCTACTCAGTTTTGTTATCATTTAATCAATTGACACTTCGAAGATAAAAACCTGATTTAAAAAACGTAACTAAATAACTGATTTTCTTTCTATGTTATAAAATTAATCTTATTTTATGAATACTTTGTGCACATTTCAGTCTTTCAAAATTGGTGAAATACATGAGCGCTGTCGATTATCGTGTCGTGTGGTTGACTTTTGCATCTGAAAAAGGCACATTGTTTTCAGCAGATACAGAGATAGGAAACTCCGTCTCGCTTGCTCTATCCAGCTAAGTTTTCTAGCATTTGATTATATAACTTCTGAGCAATAACTTCACTTACCCATTTCACCAATGTCGGGGAAGATAATTATACTACGGTAATTGAAAAATTAAAAAAAAAAATTCCTTCTTGTTTAAAGTTGTAACATGCTGTTGCGTTATTAATTTTTCACTTTAACTTTAAAACTGACACATGAAAAGCTGATATTTTCCACATAAATTTTGTTGAAACATTAATGAAAATTACTAATTCCAAGGGTATGGATCAATTACCCAAAATGACGAAATAAAACCAAGCTGTGAATGCTCAGTGATGTTTTATAATCACAGCACATCCATGTATGTATCACACAATTATCACAGGATAGCCAGCACATGTGGCAAGTTGACACTTTGTCAACCAACATAGATCCAAAGTAGAGCAAATATGGAATGGTATTCTGTCACATATGAGTTTATTGAGCTTACAATGAGTGTAGCTCCTGATCTTCCAGTACTCATTTGCGAAGAACCTATGACATGTCCACTTTAAGTTGAAAATGCTGGTGTATTTAGGTTTGCAGATGTGCATACTTTGTGTAAACACATTGAATATTTGAAGGGAACAGACACTGAGTACTTTAGTGATCTGGCTCACGATACATCTTCAATGTGAATACAAGTCTCTCCAGAACAAAACATATAACCATGAACAGCATTAAATGACACATTCTATAGGCCATATACAGTCAACAATTGTTTACTCAAAGTCCATTGATTGATTGGTGTTTAAGGTCATTTAACAGCTAAGGTCATTTAAGGCCGGGCCAACGGATTAAATCCTGTATGTAACCGGATGCATTGGGGGGAAAATCCCAAAATCAGAACGGAATATTTACATAGAAAAACAAAATATATTCAGCCATGAAATTAGAATAACCTGACCTGGTGCCAGATCCATACCACACCAAAGTCACTTGGCCCCTTCCCCTGAAAGTAATATGATTACGAATAATCGCAATACTCACATAAGGGGTATAACCAGATTCAACTGTCACATACAAAAATGCCAAAGATGTACCCTGTTTTGTTAGTCAATCTTGGGCAAATATTTGGAAATTGCCATTATGGTTTGGTCATGTGATTACGCATATAGAATTGGGCAGTGAAATATTCCTGATCTTCATCGGAAATATTTTTATGAAACATGCTAGAAAATCAAGGGCTACACTGGCCACACATTTCACAAAAAATATCTATTTATTTTATATTTGCATAACAGGGGTCTGTTTAGCACAATTTGCATAGATGGAATACAATCGGCATGGGTCTACGATGGATGCAAAACACACTGTGTAAACTTCCTGTGTGCTGACACATGTAACTGTAATACATCAGCTCTGAATCACGAGCGTGCTTTCATTGCACGCATGTTCTTGATACAGAGTAAACATGCGAGGCCCGTGTCATCGGGTTCGTGGTTCAGCCATTGCACTGTGCTGTCCTTTATCACCATCGAGTATCTGAAATATGAAGTTAGGGAATCAGAGAAACTACAATGGAACAACAGTGGAGCCTCTCTAAACTGGAAACCCTGACATCACCCAGTGGAGCCTCTCTAAACTGGACACCCTGACAGGTCCCCAGTAGAGCCTCTCTAAACTGGACACCCTGACAGGTCGCCAGTAGAGCCTCTCTAAACCAGACACCCAGACAGGTCCCCAGTGGAGCCTCTCTAAACCAGACACCCTGACAGGTCCCCAGTGGAGCCTCTCTAAACTGGACACCCTGACAGGTCCCCAGTGGAGCCTCTCTAAACTGGACAGCATGACAGGTCCCCAGTGGAGCCTCTCTAAACCAGACACCCTGACAGGTCCTCAGTGGAGCCTCTCTAAACCAGACACCCTGACAGGTCCCAAGTGGAGCCTCTCTAAACCGGACACCCTGACAGGTCGCCAGTAGAGCCTCTCTAAATGACACCCTGCAGGTCGTGGGGAAAGTCTCTCTGGACAGCCCATGACAGGTCCCCAGTGGAGCCTCTCTAAAGGTCCTAGACTGGACCTGAGGTCGTGGAGCCTCTCTAAAACCGGACACCCAGACCTGGAGCCTCCTCAAAATGGACACTGACATCCAGGAGGCCTCTATGGACACCCTGACAGGTCCCCGTGGAGCTCTCCCTATCCCCTGAAACCTGACCCATATGGACACTGAGGTCCCCAGTGGAGCCTCTCTAAAACGACACCCTGACAGGTCACCCCAGTGGAGCCTCTCCTAAACAAAACCCACTGGTCAGTGGAAGCCTCCTCTAAATGGACACCTGACAGGTCCCAGTGGAGCTCTAAAACGACACCCTGGACAGGTCCTCAGTGGAGCCTCTCTCCCCAACTGGACACCTGAGGTCCCCCAGTGGAGCCTCTCTACGGACACCCCTGGACAGGTCAGTGGAGCTCTCAAATGGTACAGTCCAGATGCTCTCTACAGACCCACTCATGGACCAGGTCTCAGTGGAGCCTCTCCCGACAGACACCCTGACAGGTCACCAGTGGAGCCTCTCTAAACCGGACACCCCCTGACAGGTCACCAGTGGAGCTCTCTAAACTGGACACCCTGACAGGTCCCCAGTGGAGCCTCTCTAAACTGGACACCCTGACAGGTCACCAGTGGAGCCTCTCTAAACTGGACACCCTGACAGGTCCCCAGTGGAGCCTCTCTAAACTGGACACCCTGATAGATCACCAGTGGAGCCTCTCTAAACTGGACACCCTGACAGGTCCCCAGTGGAGCCTCTCTAAACTGGACACCCTGACAGGTCCCCAGTGGAGCCTCTCTAAACTGGACAGCATGACAGGTCCCCAGTGGAGCCTCTCTAAACCAGACACCCTGACAGGTCCTCAGTGGAGCCTCTCTAAACCAGACACCCTGACAGGTCCCCAGTGGAGCCTCTCTAAACTGGACACCCTGACAGGTCCCCAGTGGAGCCTCTCTAAACCGGACACCCTGACAGGTCACCAGTGGAGCCTCTCTAAACTGGACACCCTGACAGGTCCCCAGTGGAGCCTCTCTAAACTGGACACCCTGACAGGTCCCCAGTGGAGCCTCTCTAAACTGGACAGCATGACAGGTCCCCAGTGGAGCCTCTCTAAACCAGACACCCTGACAGGTCCTCAGTGGAGCCTCTCTAAACCAGACACCCTGACAGGTCACCAGTGGAGCCTCTCTAAACCGGACACCCTGACAGGTCACCAGTGGAGCCTCTCTAAACTGGACACCCTGACAGGTCCCCAGTGGAGCCTCTCTAAACTGGACACCCTGACAGGTCCCCAGTGGAGCCTCTCTAAACTGGACAGCATGACAGGTCCCCAGTGGAGCCTCTCTAAACCAGACACCCTGACAGGTCCTCAATGGAGCCTCTCTAAACCAGACACCCTGACAGGTCCCCAGTGGAGCCTCTCTAAACTGGACAGCATGAGAGGTCGCCAGTAGAGCCTCTCTAAACTGGACACCCTGACAGTTCCTCCCCAAGTGGAGCCCCTCTATAAACCAGACACCCTGACAGGTTCCCCCAGTGGAGCCTCTCTAAACTGGCACCCCGCAAATGACAGGACTCGCCAGTAGAGCCTCTCTAAACTAAACTGGAACACCCCTGACAGATCCCCCAGTGGAGCCTCTGCTAAACCAGAGACCCTGACAGGTCGCCAGTAGAAGACTCTCTAAACTGGACACCCTGACATGGGTCCCCACCCATGGAGCCTCTCTTAAAACAGACAACCCTGACAGGTCGCCCCAGTAGAGCCTCTCTAAACCGGGACACCCTGACAGGTCCGTCAGCCATAGAGCCTCTCTAAACTGGACACCCTGACAGGTCCCCAGTGGAGCCTCTCTAAACCAGACACCCTGACAGGTCCCCAGTGGAGCCTCTCTAAACTGGACAGCATGACAGGTCGCCAGTAGAGCCTCTCTAAACTGGACACCCTGACAGGTCCCCAGTGGAGCCTCTCTAAACCGGACACCCTGACAGGTCGCCAGTAGAGCCTCTCTAAACTGGACACCCTGACAGGTCCCCAGTGGAGCCTCTCTAAACAGGACACCCTGACAGGTCGCCAGAGCCTCTCACCGGACACCCTGACAGGTCGCCAGTAGAGCCTCTCTAAACTGGACACCCTGACAGGTCCCCAGTGGAGCCTCTCTAAACTGGACAGCATGACAGGTCCCCAGTGGAGCCTCTCTAAACCAGACACCCTGACAGGTCTCCAGTGGAGCCTCTCTAAACCGGACACCCTGACAGGTCACCAGTAGAGCCTCTCTAAACTGGACACCCTGACAGGTCCCCAGTGGAGCCTCTCTAAACAGGACACCCTGACAGGTCCCAGAGATGCTCTAAACTGACACCCTGACAGGTCCCCCACCGTGACCTCTCTAAACTGGACACATGACAGGTCCCCAGTGGAGCCTCTCTACTCCAGACACCCTGACAGGTCACCAGTGGAGCCTCTCTAAACCGGACACCCTGAACAGGTCACCAGTGAGGCCTCTCTAAACTTGGACACCCTGACAGGTCCCCAGTGGAGCCTCTCAAAACAGGACCACCCTGACAGGTCCCAGTGGAGCCTACTAAACTGGACACCCTGCAGTCCCCAGTGGAGCCTCTCTAAACTGGACACCCTGACAGGTCCCCAGTGGAGCCTCTCTAAACCGGACACCCTGACAGGTCCCCAGTGGAGCCTCTCTAAACCAGACACCCTGACAGGTCCCCAGTGGAGCTTCTCTAAACCGGACACCCTGGGGGGGTCCCCAGTGGGAGCCCCTCTAAACCAGACAATGAGGTCCCCAGAGCCTTTCTAAACCGGACACTGGGATGTCCCCAGTGGAGCCTCTCTAAACCGGACACCCTGACAGGTCCCCAGTGGAGCCTCTCTAAACCGGACACCCTGGGAGGTCCCCAGTGGAGCCTCTCTAAACCAGACACCCTGAGAGGTCCCCAGTGGAGCCTTTCTAAACCGGACACACTGGGAGGTCCCCAGTGGAGCCTCTCTAAACCGGACACCATGACAGGTCACCAGTGCAGCCTCTCTAAACCGGACACCTTGGGAGGTCCCATTGCAGCCTCTCTAAACCGGACACCTTGGGAGGTCCCCAGTGGAACCTCACTAAACTGGACACCCTGAGAGGTCCGGAATGAAAGCTCTCTAACCGGACACCCTGTGAGGTCCCCAGTGTAACCTCACTAAACCAGACACCCTGAGAGGTCTCCAATGGAGCCTCTCTAAACTGGACACCCTGGGAGGTCCCCAGTGGAACCTCTCTAAACCGGACACCCTGAGAGGTCCGGTTTAGAGTGGTTCCACTGTAATTCAGGTACATGTATATGAGGATTTCATGTTTTGAGCTATGTAATCATGAACAGACAATCTTCAGATATAAATGACAGTCAACGCCATAAGACAGGTTTTCTCAGTTTCTAATTTAGAGAGAATCAATTGTAATTCCAAGATATGCTTTTTTGTGCTTTGTAATCAAGAACAGAAAACATTTCAGAGATAAATGACAGTGAAATGAAGTTTTCAATGGTTCCAGTTTAGAGTAGTTCTACTGCATCACTGAAATGGCCTCTGGCTGACAAAAGAGCGGCTTATTAAGGTCCGTTTTGTCAACCTGTAGCCTATTTCACCAACATTGCAAAGTATAATATCTAGCAAAGTATACTTTGAGGGAGAAATTTTCAATTTTAGGATAAATATATTAATTTTTATTATACTGAATTTATTACATTATCACAGCCATTTTGGCTGTGATAATGTAATAAATGCAGTATAATAATTCTGCATACTTTTAATCATCAAATATATGCAGTCGATAGTTCTATATGAAATAATGCATTTGGGGAAAAATAAATGGTTACTCCCTCAAAGTATACAGTTACTTTGCTAGAAAAGTATACTTTGCAATGTTGGTGAAATCGGCTACAGATCTTTTTCAGCACAGGTTATTGATGTCCCCTGTATCTAAATCCAAACCCCCGCCCCCCACCACCTATACTTGGGCAGTATATTATAAATTTATTTAGGTCATTTGAGAATATCTTACAAAAACTTTCAAATAAACTAGAGAAAGTGAGCAGGGGCTTACGTATACCCCGGCCACCGCCTGGACCGACAAATGAAAAGTTTAACACAAATATTTGAAAAACTTTAATGAAACTTTGACCTTGACCTTGGACACGAAGGCCGCATGGGTGTGGTATGGAATGAAAATATGGATGATGATAAGGAAGCATATGAAGTTTAAAGTCAATCCGACTTATAGTTGCAGAGATAATGGGTACCCGAAAACTTTAATGCAAATCTTACTGACGCAAATATCTAAGTAATTTGACCTTGATCTTGGACATGAAGGCCACATAGGTGTGGTATGGAAAGAAAATATAGATGATGATAAGGAAGTATATGAAGTTTGAAGACAATCCTACTTAACGTTGCCGAGATAATGGGTACCCGAAAACTTTAACGCAAATCTTTCTAAGTAATTTGACCTTGGAAATGAAGGCCGCATGGATGTGGTATGGAATGAAAATATGGATGATGATAAGGAAGTATGTGAAGTTTGAAGTCAATCCAACTTAAAGTTGCACAGATAATGGGTACCCCAAAACGTTAACACAAGTAATTTGACCTTGACCTTGGACATGAAGGCCGCATGTGTTGGTATGGAATGAAAATATGGATGAAGATAAGCAAGTATATGAAGTTTGAGGTCAATCTGACTTATCAATACAGTGATATTGGATACCATTTGATGGTCTCAGAGTGTATTTATTTGAAGTTTGAATTAAGGGCTGTGGAGATATAAGGTATGTAAAAGCTTAGAATGAAAATATGGATGATAATAAAGAATTATTTGAAGTAAATCGGAGTAGTGAGTGAGTGAATAGGGTTTAACGTCCGCTTTTCTGACATAGAGGTACAAGCCTCAGGGAGTCTACACGCAGACGGGTCAACGGGGTCGTGTCCCGTATCCACCTGTCCGAGGGGGGTAAATCCCAACTTCAGAACTCAATATTTACAATCAAAATATATATTCAGTCCTGAAATTAGAACAACCTGATCTGGTGCCAGGCCCTCGCCACACCAGCATCATTTATCCCATCCCCTAAAAGTAATAGGATTAGCGCTAATCTTACTTTTATATATGGGGCATAGCCCGACTCAACTCTCACATACAAGAACGCCAAAAATGTACACGAGGGCCAAATCCGGTATAGTGGGTTCCGGAAAGTATGAACCCAATCGTTAAGCCAGTTTAGTCGCCTTTTACGACAAGCAATGGCTACTGCAGCACTATTCTCAGGATCAGTTGATCCCGCCCCGGTGCCTGCACGGGGCGTAAATCGGAGTAAGTGTTGTGGAGATATAAGGTATAAAAACTTTAACACAAATTTCAAGTCATTTGACCTTGAGCATGTGGACCACATGGGCAGGCTATAGAATGAAAATATGGATAATGAAAAGGAAGTATTGGAAGTTTGAAGTAAATTGAAGTAACAATTGTGGAGATAAAAGGTAGGTATGTAAAAACTTTAACGCAGATTTTATAATATGCAAATTTCTAAGTCATTTGACCTTGACCATGGGACACAGGGGCCGCATGAGTGGGACACAGAATGAATATATGGATGATGACAAATAAGCATATGAAGATTCAAGTAAATATGACTTATGGTTACAGAGATAGTAGGTATCTGAAAACTTTTAACGCAAATTTTTACAAAAAATTAACACAAACTTCTAAGTCATTTGACATTGACCTTGGGGCACAGGGGCCGCATGAGTGGGATACAGCATGAATACCGGTATATGGATGATGACTAATAAGCATATGAAGTTTCAAGTCAATGTAACTTAGGACTCCAGAGATATAAGGTATTTAAAAACTTTAAAGCAGATAACGGACGGACGGATGTTCCTACAAACTGATCTTTGTAGGATTTTTATTGTATAACAAGTACCCAACAAAAACAACGGAGTAAGCCAATAAGAGCACAATAACAGCACCCCAACACACAGAAGAGCATTTGTTGGGTATTTTTGTACTTTCAAATAAATAAACAGACAGA
This sequence comes from Conchocele bisecta, assembly GCA_029237695.1. Classification (NCBI taxonomy): domain Eukaryota; kingdom Metazoa; phylum Mollusca; class Bivalvia; order Lucinida; family Thyasiridae; genus Conchocele; species Conchocele bisecta. The sequence continues at coordinate 60,337,999 of CM055269.1, forward strand.
CGGACGGACGTACGATACGTAACGAGGGTAATTGTATAAATGTGGAAGGGTGTATCATTACTAAGTAATGCATGTGTGCAAATATGAAGATATTAGCTGTCAGAAGGCAAAGAGAAATTATAGCGATTTGTGAAGCTCTTAAACGTTCAAAAAAATAAACAGGTAGACGGACGGACGTACGATCAGTAGCGAGGGTAATTGTATGAATGTGGAATGATGTGTAGTTACTTAGTAATGCATGTGTGCAATATGAAGATATTAGCTGAAGGCAAACAGAAATTATAGGTGATTTGAGAAGCTCTTACAAAAACTGTCAAATAAATAAATAAATAAACAGACAGACGGACGTACGATCAGTAGCGAGGGTAATTGTATTAATATGGAATTATGTATAGTTACTTAGTAATGAATGTGTGTAATATGAAGATGTTAGCTGAAGAAAAACAGAAAATATACGTGATTTGAGAAACTCTTACAAAAACTTTCAAAAAATAAAACAGACGGACAGACAGAGAGACGAACGGACAGACAGGGTGAAACCTTAATTAATGTGGCCTACTTAAGAGACTGATCAAAGAAAGCACACACACCCAACCCCAATTAACACAAAAGTATCCTCTAAACACGTTTGATCTATGCATGTGTGAAGTTTCCTAAAAATAATTCAAATGGTATTCAAGTTATGGAATGGAAAAACAAGTTATCAGTAACACTGATTGATGTACGCCTCAACAAGTTTAACGTACAATTCTAAGTGATTTGTGGCTATGACTGGAGAAATGGGGCGTATGTGTTTTGTGACCAATGTAGATCCTGATCAAATAGTACAATCATGTAGCCTGATAACAATCTGTATTGCTTGTTAGAAGCAGGACAGGTGTGTCATTGAAGGAATGGCAAACAGTGCAGAGCCTGATCAGACTGTGAATCCGTCCATCTGGATCTACGCTGGTCGCAAAACCCATAAGCTCATTTCTCCAGTCACAGCCACACCTGATATTGGGCTGCATGAAAATATGAATGATGATTGATGAGCATATGAAGTTTGAAGAAAATCCGACTTACGATTACTGTACTGAGATAAGGAGTACCCGGAAACTTTAACGCAAAATTTTAATTCAAACTTCTAAGCAATTTAACCTTGGGCATAGAGGCCACATAAGTGTGCCACATAATGAAAATATAGATGATAACGCTAAGCCTCTAAAGTTTCAAGCCAATCCAACTTACGGTTACAGGAAATAGTAGGTACCCAAAAACGTTAATGCAAATCTCGGATGGACGGACAGAGTGGATACTGTATGTACCACATAATTTTTTTCAGGCAAAATGAAAATCAGTCAGGGTTCGGGAGGGGGAGCGTGGGGGAAACAAAAGGAGACAGCTTACTAAATTAATAAGAAAGAGTTGTATTGTTTGAGTGACACACCTTTGGGTCATGATCAATGCATCTCAAATTTCATGGAAATTGTTGCCTTTGTGTCATGATGTGATTCTCTGCATATGTAGAATATATTCTAAAGTTATGGTCTGGACATGAATGCGTCTACGACAGTGACACCATCAAATTAACTGTATCCCCCAACCTACATCCAGCGCATACAATAATCGACAATACCAACCTTTTTGAGCGGACCGTGCCCATGACACCACGTGTATCGATGTCCATCTTTAACGCCTTTGTTAACTCAGCATTTGTATCAGCCAGCATCATAACCTGGTGTCAAAGGAATGAGAACATTGGCTCTAACTGGAGCAATGGGGCTTATGGCTTTTGTGACCAGCGTTAATCCAGATCAGTAGCTGGTCAACTGGCAGTCTCGAATATTACTGCACATTGATAAGGATATAAAATATAATTAAAGTTACAGCCATTTATTAGGAATTATTCAGATTATTACAGGAAGAATCAGTATTTTTTGAGAATTTATTGACGTAAACTTTTTTAAAAATCAATGTACATGTATACCCAACAAATTCTCCAGATCAGTAGTTTGTTCCTTATAATGCCAACATGATTCTATTTCAAAGTGATTGAACTGATGCTAAAGGGACTGGTTCTCAGATGATGTCTCAGATATTCAATATGTGGTTTCCCGCTTCATGCACAGTAAATGACAGATATAAATAAATTGGACCAATGTTCATTTCCAAGAAAAATAATGTGAATGTGATCAAATAAAATGGTACTATTTATTTACAATTTGGTGTGTTATCAAGTTGTATTGGGTTACTAGACAACATGTGTAACTCACCTTCCCCTCCGAGTTGAGCGATCTGCCCCAGGCAGACATTACAAAGGGATCATTCACCGCCACACAGACAATCAACTCATACCCCTCATCCTGAAAATGGCAAACTGACTGGAGAAATGGGATTTATCCAGAGCTCCAAATAACTCCTAAAAAAAGAGTCAATTACTCAGAATTTTAGGAACAGACTCCTAAACTCAATTGGCAAGGAGTAAACATTAATAGGAGTCATTCAACTGTCAGTCATTCAATTTTTAAAATTGCATTTGCTCTTAAGTTTATTTGATAATAATGCAGAAATAGATCATCTGTAAGCTAAATTATTTTGCATTTGAAATTGTGGAAAGTTTGTTGATGAAATTAGATGTCAAATGACTCAAAACAATGCAGATAGAAGTCAAATGACCAATGGCATAAACTTGTTAATGGGAGCCATGTTATCCTATATTGATGGCGTAGCATTATAAGGTACATGTAGTAGTGAGTCCTACTTACGACCTAAAATTACTAGACCATCAATATGTGGCCAGTACAGCTCCTGGTCTGTAAATGTCACGTACATTGAGTGAAATTACAAATTAGTGAAATTACTCAATGCTTCACCCAAGGATCTTAACTTACTATGAAGTTTTGCCAGCATCGGCCATGTGGTTCCTGAGAAAAAGACGTTCAAAATCTTGAATAAATGGACCTTTTGGTGGCCATCATGGATGACATAATCATCCGATTCCGACAAATATTGCACCAGAGCAATCGCCTCATCGATACCTTCAATTTTATATATGACATGAGCATATTCGGTCAAAAATAAAATTTGACCCCAAGGGCCACGCCCATTTTTAACCCCGGGGTCACCATTTTCACAACTTTGAAAGAGCATTGTAAATCGATCATTCCTACCAAGTTTAGTCAAAATCCGGCCAGCAGTTCATGAGAAGAAGATTTTTTAAGAATTTATGCTATTTTTAGACGGCGACCATCTTGGATTAGCGATGACCTCCATTTTAACAAATCTGAAAAGGCTTCACCCATGGAGGATAACTTTTAAGTTTGGCTACCATGGGCCAAGCTGTTCATGTGAAGAAGAATTTTGAAATCTCTAATAAAAGAACGACCTTTTGACATTTCGGCGGTCATCTTGGATGACATAACAATCCGATTTCGACAACAAAATGTACCAGAGTGATCGCCTCATTGATACCTTCGATTTGATAAATAACATGACCATATTCGGTCAAAAATAAAATTTGACCCCAATTTGACCCCACGGGCCACGCCCATTTTTGACCCCGGGGTAACCATTTTAACAAGTTTGAAAGAGCATTGTACATCAATCATTCCTACCAAGTTTCGTCGAGATCCGGCTAGCGGTTCATGAGAAGAAGATTTTTTAAGAATTTATGCTATTTTCAGACGGCGGCAATCTTGGATTAGCGATGACCTCCATTTTAACAAAATCTGAAAAGGCTTCACCCATGGACCATAACTTTTAAGTTTGGTTACCATGGGCCAAGCGGTTCATGTGAAGAAGAATTTTGAAATCTCTAATAAAAGAACAACCTTTGGATCTTTCGGCGGCCATCTTGGATGACATAACCATCCGATGTCGACAAAAAATGCACCAGAGTGATCGCCTCATTGATACCTTCCATTTGATATATGACATGACCATATTTGGTCAAAAATAAAATGTAACCCCAATTTGACCCCACGGGCCACGCCCATTTTTGACCCCGGGGTCACCATTTTAACAACTTTGAAAGAGCATTGTACATTGATCATTCCTACCAAGTTTTGTTAAAATCCGGTTGGCGGTTCTTGAGAAGAAGATTTTTTAAGAATTTATGCTATTTTTAGATGGCGGCCATCTTGGATTACGTAATGACATCATTTTAACAATTTTGTAATCCCCCTACCTAAGGACCATGACCATGGTGACTATAGGCCCAATGGTTATCGAGGAGAAGACGTTTGAAAATGTTCACGGACGACGATGGACACATTGCGGTAACAATAGCTCACATTCGCTCAGGTGAGCTAAAAACACATATTTGAGCCGAAAAGAAAGCAAACTATGTTTGTTTTTTTTCAGCTCAAATATTTAGTGAATTTGCAACTTTAGTAGAATATTTATTTCCTCCCACTTTTGAAAATCAATGAGTATTTTGCTCAATTAAATGTGGAGCACTGGCGAAAGGATACATGTAGATCCGCAGAGAAAACGGACAAACAAAACATGGCTTAGCATATTGAATTCTCATTTCTAGTCTTCAATAATATCATTTTAATTGAATACACAGATTGATAATCTGAAAGAACGAATTGAGGGTGGAGGTACCTTGACCAAAGACATATCAAAATAGCCTGTGGTTCTAACAAGTTTTAAACATGGACCTCTGGCTACAAATTCACTTGTGGACCTTTGTGGACTACTGGGAATGGAATAGATGGGAAACTAACATGGATGAGTCTATGACAGTTAGGGGTAAATTTGGCTAAGGCATTTCAATCAAATCCCACATACATGGATGTGGACCCCGAGATGCGATCCACCAACCCGTCTCGAGTTACAGCCGTAGACCACAATGCCATCCTTATCTTCAGAGACAGGGCCCTTGCTTATAAACGTTCCGAGCATGCACCCTGTTCTCATGCTTGAAATGTGGCTGTGACTGGAGAAATGGGGATTATGGGATTTGTGACCAGTGGGGCTGCTAATCAAACAGCACACTTCAATATAATGATAATTATGTATATTCCTTGTTAGAAACATGACGGGTGTTTCATTGATATAATGACAAACAGTGCAGATCCTGATCAGACTGTGTGAATGTAACATGCTGATCTGGATCTACACGGGTCACAAAACCCATAACCCCCATTTCTCCAACCACAAATCAGGCAGTTTGATTAGTCGAGGCTGAGCTGTTCAAATAAATAAACTGTGTGAATTTGAGCATACATTTGGAGAAAATGCTCAGAAAGTTTTACATGGTGTAAAATAATTTGTATTTTACCTTAAACTTATGATGATTTTCTATGTATTCTGGAATGTGATTCTGAAATAGTCAAGAAATAATGTGAATACATGTATTTGATTCTTCATCATAAACATGGCACCAGTGTAGCACCAGATCAGCATGTGCCATCTGTCTACAGCCTACACAGTTCACTATACAGCCTCTGAATCTTGTATCATGGTGATTCAATAACAATTAATTTCAGGTACAATGTATGTACAAGTTGATAAGGAGGTGCACTGGTTACACCCACAGTTGGGTGTGTCATATATATACTCGGTCCCCCTTTTAGTCGTATTTTAAGATTAATAAAAAAGCATAACATAGAGTGCAAGCTACATTTTGTAAATGTGGCTGTTACTGGAGAAATTGAGTTTATTACATTTGCACACAGTGTAGTCACTGGCTGCTGATCAGAATGTGCATCAGAAGACAGGCTGGCGAAAAATGCCATAAGCCTCATTTCTCCAGAAACACTTACCTGTGTACAGCCGGGGGTGAATGCACCGAGCACGGAGAACAGCACTCCTTTCTTGCCTTTGAACAAGTCGTGTATATTCACTGTATTGGTGGGCGAGTCCAGGTACAGATCTATGGCAGGTAGTCTGTCGCCTGGCTGAAATAAATACATACATCTGATATCAATGTTTGTAAAGAAACTGCAAACCATATTGTCTCATATTGTAGAATTTTCTCTCAATAACAATATAACGAAGTATGAGCATCAATGCCCTAGAGATTATTGCCATATTTTAGCGCACAATATGAAAATGGTATTCTAGTCGTGACTTCATGACTGTCTTGATATACAGTCATGATGGCTTACTCTTGTAAAGTGGCATTTTCCTGTGGAATTTTCAAAAACAGTGATAAAGTATCCGGGGGGCAAATTTGCTTACATGTATTTTTTAAATTAAATAAGTTATTTCAATATGCATGTAAAATATAAAATGCCAATAAACAAATAGCAGCAATCACGACCTAACTTGATTGGGTCGGTGATGTTCTCGACTAATGGTATTCTACAAATTTATAACGTTGACTGTGGTGTAGCGGTATAGAGCAACTTATTGCCTATAAAGCAGGAAAACGTGCAGCTATAGGTCTAGTCACTGTTCTCATGGATCCTTGCCCCTAAGCACATACATTTATATTGTGTGCTATCTTCCGATTAATTCCGGAAAATGTAATCATCCAGGGATTAAGCCAGGGATTTTGGGAAGGGGCATTTTTTTTATATTTTGGGAAAAAACAGCATGTGAAATTGCTTGAATTGGGAATTTTTTTCGTCGACCGATCAAATCCATTACTGTGATTTTTTGTCGATATTAGTAAATGGTGTGGATGTCATTGATCTCACTTACTCCTGGTTAATATTTTATTAACCAACCATCCAAATTTGACAACTTGTGTCAATGAATCTGCTTATGGACTGCATGAGCACAATACTCAAGATTTCACTGGTTTTTTTTGTTGTTTTTTTTGGCCAAATGTTTTTGCCGATTTTTTTTGCGGATTGGGAATTTATTTTACAGATTGGGGAAAAAAAACGGCCCCAGGGTTTGGGGAAAGGGCCGATATTCGGCCCCTGGGGGCATGGTAGTTTAGTCCCTGACATCAACACAAAGTTCAAACACTTGACTACGAGTGCACATAAGGAATTCGCCAAAATTGTTGTTTATGCAAGTCTTGGAGTCCCCAGAAATAACCCACCCATGTCACCTAATTGATCTTGAAACTTCTCATCAGGTTCGTGCCCTGCAATTTTTTGCACATTTGACTGACATTCCTTGATCACTTATACAATAAAGAGGTGTTGCTGCCTAGATGCATCAAATTTAAATATGGTGAAGTCCAGATTCACCTAGAAATCAACATATATCACATTTTATGCATAATTTGCTAACAGACCCTCTTCAGATTAAGGAAGTACGTAGAAAAATCACAAAATAGGTTGTAAATCACAATTGTATGTAACTGTAACTTAGAAAACCGTGGGAAACAACTTAAAATACCTTTTTAAAATAGTTTTCAATTAACACTATTCTTAGAATATGCTTATTCACTCGTTTTCTAGGGGCATGAATCAATGAGAAGGCACAAATCCATGAGAATTGCGGCTATAGGAGACCCGTTCAAAATAATTATGTAATTTACGAGACGGTTCAGTATTTTTCTTATTTTATCTTGAAAGTATAATATGCTGTTACCACTAATTTTAACAGTGTTCATCAGAACGTTTACATATGTGGAAAAAGATTCCAACATAAATGGCATAATGCCCTAATGAACGAGACTGTCATTGCCCGAAAGGTGCATGGTCCGAAACATATGCCTGAATCGTCGATAATTGAACAAGCAAATATTACATCATTCAAATGGGTTCATTTCATGCGACAGTGTTTCTGTACTATCGACAGAAAGAATTACACATACCTTCGCACTAAACTGCCGGTGCAATCGGGCAAGAATAGGCAGTCTATTAAGAAGTTTGCGATAAAAAGGACAGGTTCTCCCGACGGCCGCCATTGTTTAGTGGTCACTTTGATTGAATGCCAAGATCGTCCGATTACCAGCGAATTACAGACGTTTCGGGTCATGGAGTTTCGGACCAAATAGGCCACCTGTATATATATATAAGGACTATATAACTTATCTTTGACAACAAGCTTAAATTATGCATACAGTATAATAATGTTAACTTCAAAATACCCCAAAGGATGATGCCAGATCCTACAAAGGCACCTGCATGCACAGTTACCGATGCACGTCGTGTCGGATGTGTTTTTATTAGGTTGTTTTGTCTTGTTGTAACTATCTGATGTATTGCTTTCATGTCGTATATGTATTGTATTCAGTAATACAATTGTAAGAAGTCTCCGAGTACGTTATTCTATGTGTTCAGATCCCTTGTGGTCGTCGAGCATGTCTTCATTTTGACAGTTGTACACATTCCGACTTGTTGAAGTGATGGTACTCACTTTTACACCGAGATTCGCTTACCCCTTTCCACCCAACATTCAGAGTGTAGATCCAGATAAGCCGGCTCGTTACGAGCCGTCTCATCAGAATCTGCACTTTTTGCAAGTAATGTACATATTTAGAAAAAAAACACCCCTTCTTATAAATGAACTAGTCAGTTTAACTGAACATATCATAGTACATCCCAGTTATGTATTGTTGAAAGGATTAAGCCTATGAGAAGGATAACACTGTTACGGCTGAGTCTCCATCATATACACTCACACTTAGCCCTTTACACGGTCTGACATACCGGCTTCATGCGACAGGAGAATGAACTAGCTAGGTTAAATTAACCGCCTAATTGCCTCCTTCGTTTAAAGGTACATGCCCACTCAGTAGGCACAACATGTTCTTTATGGGAATTAAATAAGTGTATACTTATGTCTCTACATAAAAAACAAATATTTTCGACAGATTATAAAGTATGATAATTGCATATCCAAAAATAAATGCAGAGAATAAATAGTAATGTCCGTTAGTATTTTAATGAAACACGGTTATCGCCCCTGATATCAGTGTGAACATTTACGTCTGATATAAAATGTATAATAATGCCAATTAATACGTGGGGTAATGGTGACAGAATGTTTATTTTGCCAGAAAATGTCTCAGATGATGTCTCTGATGTAAAGAACATGTTGTGCCTACTGAGTGGGCATGTACCTTTTAATGCACATATATGTATGGCGATTTTTATTAGTAAAGTTGGAAACAAACGGGCCAACAGTCATTGGCCTGACACTTTTTGGACTTAAATGCCCGGTTTTGGAAGGTCATCGAGCCATTTCCTACCCTTAAATATAAGATATAAAAAGCCTATGAGACGTTTGTGTCAGGAACTGTGGAAATATTTGCACATGCTGAGACATAAATTAATAAGTGCAATAGTCTACTGTGGTATGTAAATTTTTTTGGTGTAGTTAATTATCAGCCAGCTCATACATGTAGCCTGATAGCGATCTAGACTATATATATTGCGTGTCAGAAGCATCACAGGGGCCAGTTTCACTAAACTTCATACGACTAAAATGTTCGTAAGTGCAAATTTATGATCGTCTGTACATTACAATTGATGAATTTACATTTATTGACCATAATTATGCTGCATATGCTCAATACATGTAAATCTAATAGTTGTTTACAAGAAAACAGTATTAGTGTGCAATTTACAGACTATCATACTTTTGTACTTACGAACCTTTTAGTCGTACGAAGTTTAGTGAAACGGCCCAGGTGATAGTGGGATGCAGAGGCTTATAAATCTGGATCTACACTGGTCGAAAAACCCAAAAGCCCCATTTCTCTAGTCACAGCCACACATCACGAAGTAGGCTATAGCATTTATAAGTGCATCCATGTTTTATTATGGATAGGTATTTAAAATTAAAGTTTTAGATGAGGAATAGAGGCTACCGTTATCAATATGGTGGCCATCTTGAATTTGACGGTGGTTATAACGACTATCATGGTCCATGCTTTAACGCTTAGAACGCGGGAAACGTACATTGTCGTGTGCTGTTTGTTATATTTTGTCTTCTTTCTCAATAAAAAAACATCGGTTGACAGCCTTTAGAATCATTTCCATAGGAAATGATTCTAAAGTGTTGTCAAATCATGTGTCTGATGAGAAAAATATAACATAAAAAATACAGCAAACGACACAATTTAATTCAGGATTATAAGGGTTAACAAAGTGCAATAATAAGCCAAGTACCTGGAGTGTAAATGACAATGTTGATACTTGCATCACAACCATACTAGAAACGAGAATAGTCGGATTGCATACGGTTAACTGGTAAACATATATATATATACTGGTGACATAGTAGCGGACAGTAACTCTGCAAATCTCTCTTACCGTCGGTAGTAAGAGTGTTTTGCAGAGTTACTGCCCGCCACTACATCGAACTATGCTTGCGGTTTCTTGGCGACTGTCCGTGATATACTTTGAAACAAGTTATAGATTCTGGCACACAGCCAATACACAACTACGCTCTTTGACGTATAGCAAGCGGCCAATCAAAACACTCGCCGATCGGGAAAGTCCACACGTCTCCCGTACGATGGGTGAAATGAGGTATTTGTTAGTGGTTTTCTTTGTCCCATATTTTCACACATTTTGTATGCTTATCGGTAAATTGTGTATTTTATGACAGAATCGGACGTATGTGTTTATAATATTGCTGTTTATTTGAAGATTAATAAAGTACCAGTGCAATATTGACAATTGTAAGAAGCTGACCTAGATTTGGCCGACCTGCGACCCCTACAATAGTGCGACCTTCCACTACAGCTGGTATTAGGTTATACTCTGTTAATTGATGAGAAAGTTTGAGCCCTGCAAACAATGTTTGCGGCGAAAATGTTCAATTAACGGATACTGGTGGCGGATATACTCGCCGTTTGACGTTCTCTACGTTTGAACGTAGATTGCCATGACGATGGTGCGTGATTGGTGAGTTGACAGCCGTCAGATGACCGATCCCATTCATCGAATGGCCCGGGCCCGATTACGCGAGATAGGCAAGGCGAGACAACACTGTCAAGAACAGAATTGAGACACGAGCCAGTCGGCCACCCGATCGGGCGACACACGAACACGGGCGTCATGCTACGATTCCTCACCCATAAACTCAAGTCGCAAACGTTAAACGAGCATCGCTCACAGGTAGGTGGAATTATGGGAATATCTGGGTCAATTGAGTGGGTGGTGATTTATTGTCCGGACACCCCGACAACTCGTATGTTTAAATTTTGATGTGATTCATTGTCGTTTTATCTTCAATGATAATGTCCAAGCATGTAGTGGTGCTGAAAATAATTACTTTTGAATGTGGGGTCTGGCCTCGTCTCCCACCCCCCACATGAAAAAATATCTAAACCCTCAAAATGGTGTTTCCTATATTCTAGAGGCCTGGCTAGTTTTAAGTACATAACTCTAATTACATTTCATTACATAAGAGTTGTGACGGAGTAGTCTTACAAAATGTGCATTTGAAGCGTTCTTTGTTTACTCTCTACTTCGTGGAGAGTGACCTAAGAATGTTGCTAATACACACGTTATTAGGTAAGTTTATGGTAATATTTTTGTGTCATATTGTAGAATTTTCTCTCAATAACAATATAGCGATGTATGAACATCAACACCCTGCAGGTTTTTGCTATATTTTAGTGGGCGAAGTGTAAATGCCATTACATACATTTTTACTGTGTAGCGTGGTGTAGCAATATAGTTCAACCTGTTGTCTATAAAGCGGAAAATGTGCAGCTATCTAGAGGTTATCGTCAGTAGAATAGTGGTCTTTCACTGTACAGCAATAAAAAGAGCCAAAATCGTGTCGCAGCATTCCGTGACTGCTGTGGTGCCGTGGTGTGTACAGCCGTGATTTCTATTCTCGGAGTAGGCTAGTCCGATTTACAGTGCAACTTCTCTAAACCGGACACCCTGCGGACCGCTGTAGCATATGCTTTTCCTGGTCAGACTTTAGCTGTTACTTTTTTAACGTTCACTACGCTGGAGACGGAAAATGTCGCCTGCTGTTTTTCATGTTTGCCTTAATTCTTAACAAAGACCCTGTTTTGACATGACAGCACATGAGAATCATCTCCAGTGGAGACGATTCTCAAGCGCTGTCAAAGCGGGCTTTTGTCGAGAAATATTGAAAATAAAATATTTCCAGCAGACGACAACAAATTTAATTCAGCGTAGTAAGGGTTAATATAGTAGTAGAATCAGTTTTGATTTGCTAACCATACTCTGCTTAATGCACAGGGCCTGTTGACAAAGCTAGCCAATGACCATGTGACTCAGTTTTATGACAGAAAAAATGGTCAAAACATCTCTGACCTGGTTAACTGCAGATATCCAAGGATAACCAAATCCATTCCCCTTCCGCCCGTGACAAGTCAAACAGCTGCTGGGTCAGTTATATGTGCAGGCAATTTGCCAGGCTGGGGGTGGGGGGGGGGAGATGTGGGGTCAGAGAATTAAAGTGAAACCGGTCAAAATTTATCATAATTGGATTTTCTGCATGTCCACTTTAGAGCAGTTCCACTGTACTTCCATATTTACCTCATATTTCTATAGGCCTAAAGAATATCAGACTCGTTTATCATGTTTATTTCAAATTCTGTGGCTCGCCAAAGAATTACAGAATTAATTAAAGAATCATGTGCTGCAAAACACAATTTGAACCAAAAAGGCAATAAAATGAGGAATACTTTTTATTATGTACCCCAAAAAATGTTACAGGCGCCACCGTGTCTGTCTGTCTGAGCCAGCTCCTGGCACATTGACCTTGGCCAGCTGCTGTTGACACTTGTCCCGGGCACCCGGGCAATGGATCTGGTTACCCCTGACTGGTGGTGTGGAAATTCTCTGTACATGTATAAAATTACAGGTGTCTGACAACGATGACCATGACTCGGGAACAGAATCGGATGAAGACCACGGTGATTGCGATACCTTGGATTTGTCCGGTAAGCATGCATCTTGTTCATTGCATTTGTCAGGTGAGCATGCATCTTGTTTATTGCATAAGATGTGCTATGGCACTGTAATAATTGCCACAATGCAATACACTTGTGTAATAAATATGTATGATGCTGTGCTTATGCAATAAGTATGATCTAACATTTGCATTCACTTAACATGATATTCAGTGGCATAGCCAGGTTCTTGATGAGCGGGATGCGAATTGTGGATCGAGATTGGGTTGCGAGAGCACATTGTTCCCTGGAAAAAAATATTGTTTTTACATTCAATGTCCCCCCCTCTCGACCCCCTTGTTATGCCACTGCACTGATATTTATTAAAGTCATTGACTGATTCTTGCAGAGACCTTGACACAGTGAGTCATAACGGATCATTCACTGTCTGAATGGCGAACAGTGCACGTCTATTGCTAGTCTCGGATGGTGGAGGAATGAATTATTAATTCAATTGTGAACAGCAAAAGTCCTAATCAGACCATGCAGATACACTGGTGTAAGGCAAATGTGTTAAAGTTATTGTTTTTTCACAACACGGTCAAATGCCTCGACAGGCGCGATACCGCTTCCGTGTCAGAATTCTTGTTTATAGTGATGTGTGTTAATGTATATATATTACACCTATTTAAATGACTTTCTGTTCACAGATGACACGCGCACCAGCCCGCATCAAGTGACACTTGTACCTGTGAATATCCTCGCCAGCTCCAGTAACCATGACACCAGGCCCCGTGCAGTAGACAGCAACTCGCCAACCAAGACTCATGAGATAAGCGAGCATAACTTCGACTCGATCAGCTGTACATCGGACTACGAGCGCCACAGCCTCGATTTTGATCGTCATAGCTCCGAGGACGAACTTGGTATCATAAACAAGGAGAACGTCGCGGAAACACCAGTGTATAACTGGACGCCGACCAATCGTGCAGGTCAATGCGACAGCGCAGGGTCAACAGACGAAGAGGTCAAGGACTTTTTGCTGACCCCGCAACCGGTGTTGCTAAGCGCTTCTCCACCAAAAGGTGTTCAAAAAGTGTATACGCATAAACATTATATATCGCCGCGGCTAGTGCTGGCACGCATGGCGCCAGTGAAGGCTACCACGGTTACGGTGTCACCAAGGAAACGTTGCCATAGAAACATTACGCCGGATAAACTGTCTGACTCGGAGTCGGAAGCGAGCGGGCAGCGGCCATGTCTGGACTTCGAGAAAATGCAGCAGGTCGGGGTGTATGCTCCTAAGAAATGGAAAGCGGGACTAACGCTGTAACTACGCTCGCTACCTCAGGCATCAATGGGTTTTAACTTTAACCCTTAGAATGCTGGGAACCAAAAATTGTCGTCCGCTGTTATTTTATATTTTGTCTTATTTCTCAATAAAAACATGGTTTGACAGCACTTTAGAATCATTTCCATTGGAAATGATTCAAAAGTTCTGTCAAACCATCTTCCTACTGGGGAAAAATATATAAAAAAAAAAACAAGAAGCAGACAACAAAAGTTAATTCAGCATGGCCAGGGTTAATGATGGGCACACCTGATTTATCCATGAATACTAAAAAGTCAAAATCTTGACCTTTCACACATGCAGTTCTGTTTTGGTAAAATAATCAGATTTTGCATGCTGTGAATGGATTGGAGACTGGACATTCAGTCTCTCGGCTAACACATTACTGATACATATATTCATGTTGTACATGTTGTAGATGCAATACAATATCAGGGCTCCAGATAAGGAATTAGTAATTGAGTATTTTCACTCCATCATTTCTGAAGCAATTGGGTATTTCAAAATTTTAATTGGGTAAAATAAAAACACACTACTGTTTACACATCAACAGATAGCAATTATTGACTTATTTTGCTTTGAAATGAAAACATATCTTGGCATGTCATTAGAATTGTCACCTTGGAGACAATTCTAATGAAATACCAAGATGTGTTTTCATGGAAAATAAGAAAAATATGCTATACTTGTGGTATGTTTATTGTTTTCTGTAGCATGATAAAGGTACCACAATTGTTCTCATTGCTTTTTGATACTCACTACTTCTGATTTTTCAATTGGGTTTTTTGGCAATTTTAATTGGGTATTTACGCAAATATGCAGCTTATCTGGAGATCTGTACATATATTCATGTTGTAGATGCAATACAATATTCCTTTTCACTGCCTTGGTGGTGGCCAGCCACTACAGATGCGGACTGCTGTGCATGCCACATTGTGTAGGCAGGTTTGTGTCTACACTGTTTGCATATTCATTCATTCATACCACCATTATCGGAATTTCATCAGAGCTTCTCTCACATATATCAGAGCTCCAGTTAAGGTGCGTAATTTGGAGGTAAATTTCTTATTTCTCCATCAAAAATGGCAAGTTGGGAGTGCTTTAGAATTGTCTCAATGAGACGATTCTAAAGGATTCCCAACTTGCCATTTTAGATGAAGAAATAACAAAATTTCACCCCAAGTTGCTCAAATTACGCACCTTAACTGGAGCTCTGTAGCCCATTTCATCAACATTGCAAAGTATACTTTACTAGCAAAGTATACTTTGAGGGAGTAATCATTTATTTTTCCTGAAATGAATTATTTCATATAGAACTAACAAATGCATATAGTTCATGATTAAAAGTATGCAGAATTATTATACTGAATTTATTACATTATCACAGCCATTAATGGCTGTGATAATGTAATAAATTCAGTATAATAAAAATTAATAAATTTTTAAAAAAATTGAAAATTTCTCCCTCAAAGTATACTTTGCTTTGTTGGTGAAATCGGCTACTGATATATGATCTATGATATCACACCATATACTTGTACGTATATATGAAGAAAGTATTCAGATTTTTCCATCTGACAGAAAAATGGGGAATCCCCGGCATGAAATTGGCTAGGATGTTAGAAAGACTAGTTGTCAAAATATGTCGCAATATGTAATGTAACTTGGCCTGTGTATTGTATAACTATCCCAATTGCAAACATGGGTGTTATATCAACGTGCACAATATCGCCTGTTTACTGTATATTTATCTCAATATGCAAGGTCACAATCTCGGAAAACTGTCCTTCTTTCATTTGTGATGAGCAGAATAATGATTTGTCTGAAGACTTGAATGGGTGATGAGTTTGTTTGTTTATTAGTGTTTAACGGCTTATCAACAGCTAAGGTCATGTAAGGTCGGGCAAATGGGTTTGATCCCATTTTAACCTGCTGCATTTGGGTGGGGGGGGGGAATCCCAAAACCAGAACGGAATATTTACATCGAGAACAAATATATTCAGCCCTGAAATTAGAATAACCTGACCTGGTGCCAGGTCCATACCACACCAAAGTCACTTGGCCCCTTCCCCTAAAATAGGATTACGAATATCGTAATACTCACATAAGGGATATAAGCAGATTCAACTGTCGCATACAAAATGCCAAAGACGTATGTGAGGGCCAAACCAGGTCTCCAGTCGGGATTCCGGTAAGGATGAACCCTGATCGTTAAATTACCCATCGATTGCTCCCACCTGCCACCCACTGAATGGTTGATGAGATTTACTGTAATAACCCTAAATATTCGGACACAGTTTATTCTGGGAAACACACATTTATATATGGTTTCTCACAGCAACGAATGTCCAAATATGTATGTTTAGTATGGTTGTACTTGTTTAACATAATAACAATGTATTTGGATACAATTTGTTTTTGGAAACCCTAATTAAATAGGGTGTCTGAATGCTTAGGGTTATTTTGTAGGCTGGTCCATGTGTACGATTGTCACATTTAAGTAATAAGCTGGGTTCTGTCCTGGCATAGCCATATTTGTATTCATAATACACTGCTTTATATACTACACAACCAGGTGTCATACATTTTCAGCATAATGTATTTTTATAGCGATTTCACCTGCTTCACAAAAATACCTGTACATTTGTGATAACATGTTCATTGACAAAAATTGCCGGGTAGTAGAAGATTTTTAATTAACAAAAAACTGTTTCTGTTTTCCATTTTTAGCCAGGTTTTTTTAAAAAAAAATCAGGCTATTGGATTGGCGAAAGCTGGGCGGGCGGCAGGCGGGCGGGCGGTATCCACAATCAATGTTAAGTTTTTGTGTTTGAGTCCATTTCTTTGTTACTTACCACCTAGGACCACCAAATTTTCACAGCTTCATAATCAAGGGGTGCCCACCACATATCATTATCCAACATGTTACTTTTTTTGAACTTGACTCATTTTTCCAGCGCAGTCGACTTAGCCATTTTCAATGTTAAGTTTTCGCGTTTACAATGTTAAGTTTTCGTGTTTAAGTCCATTTCTTTGGTACTGTACCACCTAGGACCACCAAACTTTCACAGCTTCATAATCAAGGGGTGCCCACCACATATCACTATTTTTAGCCAGGTTTTTGGAAAAAAAATCCAGGCTATTGGATTGGCGAAAGCCGGGCGGGCCGGCTGCGGCGGGCGGGCGGGCGGCGTCCACAATCAATGTTAAGTTTTCGTGTTTGAGTCCATTTCTTTGTTACTGTACCACCTAGGACCACCAAACTTTCACAGCTTCATAATCAAGGGGTGCCCACCACATATCACTATCCAACATGTTACTTTTTTTTTAACTTGACCCATTTTTTCCGCGCAATCGACTTAGCCATTTTCAATGTTAAGTTTTCGCGTTTTCAATGTTAAGTTTTCGTGTTTAAGTCCATTTCTTTGTTACTGTACCACCTAGGACCACCAAACTTTCACAGCTTCATAATCAAGGGGTGCCCACCACATATCACTATCCAACTACGTAATTGACTTAGCCATTTTCAACGTTAACTTTTTAACGTACGTCTGGTTAAATTTTTTGGTTAAAACTTTTTTGTTATACTATATCTCTGCAACTGCTTCGCCCATTACCTTGAAACTTCACATGGGTGTTTATCATCGTCCATATTTTCACTCTAACCCCCAACCATGCGGCCCCTGTGCGCAATGTCAAGGTCAAATTACTTTGAATTTATTTGTTAAAGTTTTTTCGTGTACTATATCTCTGCAACTGCTTCACCCATTACCTTGACACTTCACATGGGTGTTTATCATCATTGTCACACCCGCTTGCGGAAAGCGCGATATCGTTGGCATTTTGGCATACCTCCGTCCGTCCGTCTCCGTCCGTCCGTACGTCCGTGTGTCCGGTTAAAGTTTTTTCGTTAAAAGTTTTTCCATCTACTATATCTATTTTTTTAGTGTCCATGCCTCGCCCCCCAGGCACGACATGCAGGCCACGGCCATCTAGTCTACAAAAAGTGGGTATAATTATGTTATCCAAGTGTCCATGCTTGGAAAAAACCTGGCCTTCGTGGCTTTGCCTCGTTTCTTGTTTTTAACTTGACCCATTTTTTCCGCGCAATCGACTTAGCCATTTTCAATGTTAAGTTTTCGCGTTTTCAATGTTAAGTTTTCGTGTTTAAGTCCATTTCTTTGGTACTGTACCACCTAGGACCACCAAACTTTCACAGCTTCATAACCAAGGGGTGCCTACCACATACAACTATCCAACATGTGACCATTTTTTTACCTTCACCTATTATTTCTACATAATTGACTTAGCCATTTTCAACGTTAACTTTTTAACGTACGTCTGGTTAAATTTGTTGGTTAAAACTTTTTTGTTATACTATATCTCTGCAACTGCTTCGCCCATTACCTTGAAACTTCACATGGGTGTTTATCATCGTCCATATTTTCACTCTAACCCCCAACCGTGCGGTCCCTGTGCGCAATGTCAAGGTCAAATTACTTTGAATTTATTTGTTAAAGTTTTTACGTGTACTATATCTCTGCAACTGCTTCACCCATTACCTTGATACTTCACATGGGTGTTTATCATCATTGTCGCACCCGCTTGCGGAAAGCGCGATATCGTCGGCATTTTGGCATACGTCCATCCGTACGTCCGTGTGTCCGGTTAATTTTTTTTCGTTATAGTTTTTCCTCCATCTACTATATCTATTTTTTTTGTGTCCATGCCTCGCCCCAAGGCGCGACATGCAGGCCACGGCCATCTAGTCTACAAAAAGTGGGTATAATTATGTTATCCAAGTGTCCATGCTTGGAAAAAACCTGGCCTTCGTGGCTTTGCCTCGTTTCTTGTTTTTAACTTGACCCATTATATTCCGCGCAGTCGACTTAGCCATTTTCAATGTTAACTTTTCGCGTTTACAATGTTAAGTTTTCATGTTTAAGTCCATTTCTTTGGTACTGTACCACCTAGGACCACCAAACATTCACAGCTTCATAACCAAGGGGTGCCTACCACATACAACTATCCAATATGTGACCATTTTTTTACCTTCACCTATTATTTCTACGTAATTGACTTAGCCATTTTCAACGTTAACTTTTTAACGTACGTCTGGTTAAATTTTTTGGTTAAAACTTTTTTGTTTTACTATATCTCTGCAACTGCTTCGCCCATTACCTTGAAACTTCACATGGGTGTTTATCATCGTCCATATTTTCACTCTAACCCCCAACCGTGCGGCCCCTGTGCGCAATGTGAAGGTCAAATTACTTTGAATTTATTTGTTAAAGTTTTTTCGTGTACTATATCTCTGCAACTGCTTCACCCATTACCTTGATACTTCACATGGGTGTTTATCATCATTGTCGCACCCGCTTGCGGAAAGCACGATATCGTTGGCATTTTGGCATATGTCCATCCGTCCGTCCGTACGTCCGTGTGTCCAGTTAAAGTTTTTTCGTTAAAGTTTTTCCATCTACTATATCTATTTTTTTAGTGTCCATGCCTCGCCCCAAGGCGCGACATGCAGGCCATCTAGTCTACAAAAAGTGGGTATAATTATGTTATCCAAGTGTCTATGCTTGGAAAAAACCTGGCCTTCGTGGCTTTGCCTCGTTTCTTGTTTCTTTCTGCAAAGACGTAAAGTCAACACAGGTTGAGGTAACGGACCAAGGACTATAAATGCATTAACTGTACCTAAAAGTATCGGTAATTAAAAATGGAAAATTATCCGTTGTAACAGGGAGTAACAGAGCTCCAGATAAGGTGCATAATAAATTGACTGGTCTGAAAGACATTTGGGAATCGTTGGATTGGTTGCAAATTAACACATCAAAATCTATTCCAGTTACTTAGAAGTGAAAGGGTTAATTTTCTTTCTTTTTTTCCATAACAATGATAACTAAAGAAATGCCTGCACATTTCATGATGGGCATGCTTGGTCTGTAGACCCATTATTTAGATGGAACATCCACATCACACACAATCCACAATTTTGGTCAGTTTACTTCAAATTGTTGACTGTTCAAAATCAACTGCGGTCTCCAGTAGTCATGTTTGTTTCACCAATCCTACGCAAATCTTCCACTTTTCCTGCTGGTCAGGAAACAACAATGGACTTGTGTGTATATATATTGTCCCTTCCACATCATTTATAGTTTACAGAGACGTTAATTTTGTAATGAACATATGCATTATTTTATTTCATTATTTAATAATTCCAGCACAAAAATATTTACACAATTCCCTTACATTTGATTGGCCCGTAGCAAGTCTCTGTCCAAAATTTATACCCCAGTAAACTCCCACGCTGAACTACTTTCCGTAACCGTGAGGCGCAGTTAAAAAAAAACTTAAGAAAACGGAAAATAAACACATTTTCTTGATGAATTTGTTTCAAATGCTGGAATTATAAGGAATGAATGGCCTTTTTGTGGAATTTATCAGGGATATAAACTTGGAAAAGTCGCGGGAATACTGGACGAGGCCTTCCGGCCTTCGTCCAGTATTCCTGCGACTTTTTCAAGTTTATACCCCGATAAATTCCACAAAAAAGCCATTCATTCCTATAATGAAATTAAATAATGCATATGTTCATTAATACTTAAAATTACATGTATGGATATGCAAACTTGTATTTTAGGACTAAATGAAATGATGGGTATCCAAACAAAATTGGATATACGGCTATCCAAAATGGAATTATTGGTATCCCAGACTAGTGAATAAATTGTAAAACAGTGCCCCAGGAAATTCGAATCCTATGTCGATAGATATTAAAAAAGTGAAATTATGGAGATCCAAAAATTTAAATTATGGATAATCATGATCTGATTTTTATATATTGATAAACACGATAAAGACACTTGAGTTATTGATTTCCTTATTAACTTGACTTAGGCCGTCCTTAAAAAATTGTTTGTTTCCTGTAACCCGACCCAGAATTTTAGAAGTGGGTCGGTCGGTAGGCAATTTCTTTTTTTTTCTGTCGCATGACATATTGAATTTAAAAATTATAAATATTAAAAAGATACAATATTTTAACACTTGCAATAAAAGTATGTCAATTGCTGTATGTGTTGTTGTATGAACATGTATGCCATTTAGGGCCAGATATTATATTAACCCTTTTAACCCACTGTAGCACTGAATTAAAAAAAATTAAAAAAAAAAAATAACAAAAAATTGTAAACGAAATTGCAATAAAAAAAATTGGGTCGCACCGTTTTTAGCGGGTCGGTCGGGTTACAGGAAATGGAGATATAATTATTGATGGCCTTATGGGTATCTAAACATCGAATTACGAATAACCAAAAAGTCTCTTAAGTAAATCGTAAAACGATACTCCATAGACAAATGACATGAATATGTACGGTAAATCAATTTTTCTGCTAAGCAGCTTATAAGCTGGGATTGAGACTGCTATTAAAAAATGTGTATGATGTCAGCAGTCAATTTTTTATGTGCATATATGGTATCATTTTGCAGCTTTATGTCAATACATGCATGTATCGCATTGCAACACCGTGATAAAATGTGGCTGTGACTGGAGAAATGTGGTGTATGTGTTTTGCGACTAGTGTAAATCCAGATCAGCCTGTGCATGATGCAGCATCTGAACAGTTTGATCAGGATCTGCACTTTCGCCATTCCATAAATGAAACACCTGTTACATCAAGGAATCAAGATTGTTATCAGGGTACAGGAGTGTGCTATTTGATCAGGAACTGCACTGATCACAAATGCCATAAGCCCCATTTTTCCAGTCACAGCCACAAATGTGAAAGTAACTTGGGCTGTCATTGTTACCAGTATAGACACAGATAGGCCTGCACATATAAGCAGTCTAATCAAGGTCTACACTGTCATATGCCCAGGGATTCCGCTGGCGATCGCCACTTTCGCAATTGGCGATAAAAATAAACAATTGGTGATAAAAAATGACAATTTTCGGGAAAAAAAGAAAAGATTATTTTATTTTTTTTGAAGTGGCGATTTTTTTGTTTTCCCCAGCGGAATCCCTGTATGCCTCGTGTTTCAATATGCCCCCTTATAAGAGTAATCCTACAGGTATTGAGAGTTCCAGATAAGCTGCGTATTTGCGTAAATACCCAATTAAAATTACCAAAACCCCAATTGAAATCAGAAGTAGTGAGTATCAAAAAGCAATGAAAAATTTGAGGTATCTTTATCATGCTACAGAAAACAATAAGCAGACCACAAATATAGCGTATTTTCTTATTTTTCCATGAAAACACATCTTGGTATTTCATTAGAATTGTCTGCAAGGAGACAATTCTAATGAAATACCAAGATGTGTTTTCATTTAGAAGCAAACTATTCAATAAGTGCGGTCTGCTGATGTGTAAACAGTAGTGTGATTCTATTTTACACAATTACAATTACAATTACAATACCCAATTGATTCAGAAATGATGGAGTGACAATACTCAATTACTAATTCCTTATCTGGAGCCCTGGGTATTACTTTTAGGGGCAAAGTGATTTATGTGTGGTATGGACCTGCGGGATCAAACCCGTTGGCCCGGCCTTAAATGACCTTAGCTGATGATAGGCCGTTAAACACTAATACTCAATCTATCAGGATGCAGGAGCTGTAGTTGAACATGGGTTGAACAAAAACAACATGCCATACCTACATTTCATTACATGTCGTGTCATACAATACGCAATCTTGAGAAATGTAATAATAGATAATGCACATGTAAATAAAGAATGTATGTACCTGTAGACTAGACAACACTAGTGCTGTACATTTTAAACTGTTTTAAACCAATGCGTGTTTAAATGCTTGCTTGTATCTAATAATACTAACTCATGAATATTGATTCCTATGGTCCATCGAATACAACCAGCTCCATTCATACACTGAAGTAACATTGCTGGGGCTTGTTTCACAAAACTTTGTACGACTAAAATGTTTGTAAGCGCAAATTTAGGATCGTCTGGAAATTTCAATTGATGGATTTACATTTATTGAGCATAGGCTGCATGCAGCCTATGCTCAATAAATGTAAATCCAATAATTGTTTACAAGAAATCACTGTTAATGTAAAATTTACAGACTATCATAATTTTGCACTTGCGAACATTTTAGTCGTACAAAGTTTCGTGAAATGGCCCCCAGAGGTTTTGAGCAACCGGGCACAGGCTAGTAGGATGTTGTGCATGTGTGCAATTTTAGCTGACTTGCACATTGTCAATACCTATTAATATAACACCGATGGACAAAATTGACATCAAGGCATTTTCCACCAGCTGATCATGTAGTTAACACATATTCTAATCTCTTTACTGACGTCCGTTATTGAACATCATTAATTCTTACACAGCTATATTATTTTTTGTCGTCTGCTGTTTATTTTCTATTTTATCATCAAGAACATGCTTTGACAGCACTTTAGAATCATTTCCAACATGCTTTGACAGTCTAAGGGTTAATTGAATAGCGAAAAGTGCAGCCCATGATCAGATGGTGAAGATGCGCAGGCTGATCTGTAGCCTATTTCACCAACATTGCAAAGTATACTTATCTAGAAAAGCATACTTTGAGGGAGAAATTTTCAATTTAAGGATAAATTTATTAATTTTTATTACACTGAATTCATTACATTATCACAGCCATTTTGGCTGTGATAATGTCATAAATTCAGGATAATAATTCTGCATACTTTTAATCATCAAATATATGCAGTCATTAGTTCTATATGAAATAATCGATTTCAGGAAAATAAATGATTACGGTACTCCCTCAAAGTATACTTTGCTAGATAAGTATACTTTGCAATGTTGGTGAAATATGCTACTGGGGCTAGGCATGTAGCAATTGTCTACAGTAACATTTTTCAGTCAAGAAAGGCGAACATTTCTGGCTTGACAGGTCAAGTGACGACTAGGAGGAAGTGTGTATTGGATGTCTGTGTGTCACACCGTGACAAACAAGGGCTTATTGTCCTTGTGATCCATGATCGACAAACATTTCTTGCCGTCTGATAATATTGTACGCTGTTGGTGGAAGCATCATGAATGTTTCAAACAGAAAACATGGTATATCTTGTTTACACGACGTGACCTTGGGATACAACTGGAGTGCATTTGATAACTTATTTTTATGAAATATTAGATGCAGGACATGTCGTGTGAAACCGGGCCATAATATATTTGTTACCAGTGTACTTGCTTGGCTGTAACATGTCGATATTTGGACCTCCACTTTTGAGAAGGGGAATCTACAATATTGTACTTGTAGATGGTAAATCACTTGTATGTTCTTTTGAAATTCACAAATAGTGCCTGCCCTGATCAGATTGCACGAATTCACTGGCTGATTTGGAGCTACACCGGTCACAAACATATAGTCCGTTTTGTCAGTTACGACGCACATTTTCCACCATTGTATGCCTCAATCAGCTTGCAAATCTATGCGCACATGGCTTATGAATGTGCAGAATCTGATAGGGATCAACACATGCATAAAATGACATAAGCTGACGTTTGTGGGCCAGAGCCCATATTTTCTAGTCTAATCCTCACTACGCTGGAGACGGAATTGTCGTCTGCTGTTTTTAATTTTTGCCTTAATTCTTAAAAAAAACGGGTTTGACAGCACATGAGAATCGTCTCCAGTGGAGACGATTCTCATGCGCTGTCAAAATAGGTTTTTGTCGAGAAATATTGAAAAGTAAAACATTTCCAGCAGACGACAACATTTAATTCAGCGTAGTAAGAGTTATATCTTCTCCCAGTCTTAGCAACAAAGGAGTTAGCCCCCTTCTTCCAATGACCCTTTCAATTTATTTGGGAAACAGTATAACATGTATACAAAGTTAAACTAGATGTACAGTGTATTTTATCATTTAAATCTAATGATTGTTAGATAGATGTGCACTAACTAGTACATGTACTATATATTTGTGTAGGCTATTATTTTTTTAGATAAATTTTCTCGAAAATGGCATAAAATTATTATATTACAGTAAAACCTCTGTGTATGGTTCCTTTTCATATTCATGTGATTCGTCTATTCTCAATTGGATTTAACTTTAATGGTCTGCTTTTTTCCAATATTTTCATTACAGATTATTCTTATATGCTGCCATAATTTGTTTTTGTTTACAAATTTGACAGTTCTGAAGAAAAACAGCAGACGTGAAATTTTGTTTCCCACATTCAAAGCGTTAACAATTTAAAATCACAGTGACATTTTGCCACATTTCCATTTCATTTTCACCAAGATTGGTGGTGGACCATTAAGCAGAGGTTTCACTGTACAATAATGTTGAGATGTTTTATTTTCACCTTGATTCTGTTTTTAGATTTTTAAGCAATAATATTTCCGTTGTATTTTCACATTTTCGATGTACATATTGTATGACTATCTGTAGGGCGTTTGTTCCAGTACATGATGGGATTTCCTTATTGCATCGCCTTATTTCGCTGATATCGATTGTGAAAAGTTATAGTATGTAAATGATGTCAAAAGTTGGCTGAAGTCAAAAGTTGGCTGAACTTCAACAGAATATTAGTCCTAAATGACCCTCTTCTGTGCTGGTGTGAGTTAACTCGTACAATGCTGAATTTAATTTTGTCGTCTGCTGTTTATTTTATATTTTCCATTTTTCTCTGCAAAAAAACATGCTTTGACAGCACTTTAGAATCATTTCCATTGGAAATGATTCTGAAGTGCTGTCAGACCATGTTTTATTGGGAAAGAAAAGAAAATATAAAACAGCAGACGACAATTTTCATTTCCTGCATTCTAATGGTTAATAAGAAGCTTTATTCAAGATCACTGAACAATGAATAACTTAAGCTTTGAAAAACAGAATTAGCAATTGTTCTTTATGTTTTGCCAACTTTCAACGTGATTTACAGAAAATCGCGAAAATTCAGCGATGCGACAAGGGAGACAATTCCAGCATCGGAGCCAGATTGTTGTGCAAGTTGCACAAGACCTCAGGGAAGATTTAACTAACGTCAGGAAATTTGGAATATTCTCTTTGTCTTTTTATTGCAAAAATAAAATAAAGCTATTCTATAAACTATACATATATTTACATGTGTTGCTCTTTTATGACTTGTATCACAGCCACAGAACACTCCCTGTTATGTACCGCTATGCATGGCTGTAAATTCTTGTACACTGGTAATGTTTGGTAAGGGGTGGAGCTTAATATTCATGAGTAGCCGTGCTGGAATTAGCGTGCATACAGTGTAGTACTTAAAAGCGTGGGTGGGAGTATGTGAATAATAAATTTAATGATGGTGTTCATCCTTAACGGAATCCCAATATCCCTGGTTTGACTCTCGGGTACATTTTTAGCTCGACTATTCGAAGAATAAGTAGAGCTTATGTTGTCACCCCGGCGTCGGCGTCACCGTCACGCCTTGGTTAAGGTTTTTAGTCCAGCTTGTATATGGAATACTACTGGCCCTGCACCCACCATACTTGGACAACTTCATCTCCTAGTGATGTACATCAATAACCCCTGATCTATATTTGACCTTGGCCTACATTTCCTCTTGAATTACTTGGTTAATTCCCCTTGGTTAAGGTTTTTAGTCAACCTTGGTTAAGGTTTTTAGTCAAGCTTGTATATGCAATACTAGTGGCCCTAAC
This sequence comes from Conchocele bisecta, assembly GCA_029237695.1. Classification (NCBI taxonomy): domain Eukaryota; kingdom Metazoa; phylum Mollusca; class Bivalvia; order Lucinida; family Thyasiridae; genus Conchocele; species Conchocele bisecta. Next base: position 60,364,717 of record CM055269.1, read on the forward strand.
CCACCATACTTGGACAACTTCATCTCCTAGTGATGCACATCAATAACACCTCATCTATATTTGACCTTCACCTACATTTCCCCTTGAATTACTTACTTAATTCCCCTTGGTTAAGGTTTTTAGTCAACCTTGGTTAAGGTTTTTTTTCAAGCTTGTACATTGAATACTATTGTGCATCCAGACACCATACTTCGACAACCTTTTCTCATAGGTATGTACATCAATAACCCCTGATCTATATTTGACCTTGACCTACATTTCCTCTTCAATTACTTACTTAATTCCTTTTGGTTAAGGTTTTTAGTCAACCTTCTATATGGAATACTACTGGCCCTACACCCACCATACTTGGACAACTTCATCTCCTAGTGATGTACATCAACAACCCCTGACCTATATTTGACCTTGACCTACATTTAACCTTGAATTACTTACTTAATTCCCCTTGGTTAAGGTTTTTACTCGACCTTGGTTAAGCTTTTTACTCAAGCTTGTACATGGAATACTATTGTGCATGCAGACACCATACTTGGACAACCTTTTCTCATAGTGATGTACATCAATAACCCTTGATCTATATTTGACCTTGACCTACATTTCCTCTTGAATTACTTACTTAATTCTCTTTGGTTAAGGTTTTTAGTCAAGCTTGTAGATGGAATACGCATGGCCCTACACCAACCATACTTGGACAACATCATCTCCTAGTGATGTACATCAACAACCCCTGACCTATATTTGACCTTGACCTACATTTAACCTTAAATTACTTACTTAATTCCCCTTGGTTAAGGTTTTTACTCAACCTTGGTTAAGGTTTTTAGTCAAGCTTGTAGATCGAATACTATTGTGCATACAGACACAATACTTGGATAACTTTTTCTCATAGGGATGTACATCAATAACCCCTGACCTTTATTTTACCTTCACCTACATTTAACCTTGAATTACTTGGTTAATGTTTATAGTCAAGCTTGTATATGGAATACTTCTGGGCCTACATCAACCATACTTGGACAACTTCATCTCCTAGTGATGTACATCAATAATCCCTGACCTATATTTGACCTTGACCTACTTTTATCCTTGGATTACTTAGTTATCTCCCCTTGGTTACGGTTTTTACTCAAGCTTGTATATGGAATACTCCTGGGCCTACAGCAACCATACTTGGAAAACTTTATCTCGTAGTGATGTACATCAATAACCCCTGACCTATATCTGACATTGACCTACATTTAACCTTGAATTACTTACTTAATTTCCCTTGGTTAATGTTTTTAGTCAACCTTCGTTAAGGTTTTTATGCAGGCTGCAGCCACCTTCTTTGTCAAGCTATGTGTACATCGACAACCCTCGTAGTCGAGCTATGCTGTTCTCCTACAGCTCTTGTTGGCTTTCTGGTATGTGAGAGTGGAAAAAAATAAATGTAAATGCTTGGGATTTAATCACTACACTGGCTCGATGACCTTGCATGTCATCTCCCAAGGAAGGAGGTGGATACAGAGGAAACCGGCCAGGGGGCCGAGCTCTTATTAGAATAGTTCCCTCTGGTTCTTTAACGTGCCAAGACTCTCCTTCAAATCCCCCATCCGAAAGGACTAGTTGAGCAGGAAATACAAAGTATCTCAGAAGTACTGATGTCCTGGCCGAGAATTAGTGGGTGGCAGTTGGGAGCATGCGATGGGTAATCTAACGATCGGGTTCATCCTTGCCGGAATTCCGACTGGAGACCTGGTTTGGTTCTCACATACGTCTTGGCATTCTGTATGTGACAGTTGAATCTGTTTATACCCCTTATGTGAGTATTATGATTATTCGTAATCCTATTTTAGGGGAAGGGGCCAAGTGACTTGGTGTGGTATGGACCTGGCACCAGGTCAGGTTATTCTAATTTCAGGGCTGAATATATTTTTTCTCTATGTAAATATTCAGTTCTCACCTAGGGCATCAACAAATACTTTCATAGTATTTCCATTCCACTGGTCTGTCAGATGAGACTTTAAACTGTGGTCCCGTCTCTATATGACCTTAGCTGTTGGTGGGACGTTAAACCCGTTAATTTTTTTTCCGTTCTGATTTTGAGATTTTCCCCCAATGCAGCAGGTTAAAATGGTATCGAACCCGTTTACCCGGCCTTACATGACCATAGCTGTTTTTAGGCTGCTAAACACCAATAAACAAACAAACAAACTAGCCGGGAATTGAACCTGGGTCGCCAGCATGGCAGTCCGTCGCTGTTACCCCTCGGCCACGGTCTGCTCCGTGAGATTTGTATCTGGTTATACCCATTATAAAGGTAAAAATATTAGTACTACTCCTATTACTTTTGGGGAGTGGGGCTAAGTGACTCTGGTGTGGTGACGACCTGGCACCAGGTTGGGTTATTCTAATTTCAGAGCTAAATATATTTTTTTCTGTAAATACTGTGTTCTGATTTTGGGATTTACCCCCATCACAACAGGTAACATATGGGATTCGACTCTGTTAAACCGGCCTAAAATTACCCTTGCTGTTGACAGGCCGTTAAACACCATTCAATCAAATCAACTTAAAAGCACCAATAATTGTTTTGCATAACAAATTTATCTAAGGGCATCCATGCAATATCTGCTGTTCGAATATCTACCCATATGTTATTTATCCCACCCCAATACCCGTACCATGTCTGGTTGTGATAATAACACAGGGTCAACACTAGGAATATGGTTGATGTGGGATATAGAGAATAGTAGGTTAGTGCCGTGAATGGCAGAGCCTCGCCCATCCCGTTTCCTGAGCCTTGCCAGATATTTTTTCCCATTCACGGCACTAACCTACTATTCTATTTATCCCGTCAACACCTACAAATGGCTGTAAAATGCAAAAATTGTATTGACTGGATATCAAAAATGTTTCACGGCACCGTGTTTCACGGCACATACTCGCTGTGTTGACGGGATAAAAGTACATATGTAATACTTGTGATATTATCTCAGCGGATGATGAGTTAATCTCTAGAACTTGGTGGGGGTTCAAACTTCTATTTAACCCTTAACCTTGTCGTCTGCTGTTGCTTTTATATCTTGCCTTATTTCTCAATAAAAACATGTTTTGACAGCAATTCAGAATCATTTCCAATGGAAATGATTCTGAAGTGCTGTCAAAGCATGTTGAAAATTATTCTAAAGTGCTGTCAAAGCATGTTTTTGATGATAAAAATGGAAAATAAACAGCACACGGCAAAAGCGGTCGAAGGGTTAATTAATCGAAAATGGGGCAATTTTGTATAAAGAAAATATCGGGAAATATTGAGAACCAGTGCAAATCCTGATTAGCCGTCTCTGTAGTGTTGAAAATAAGTTAATCGTGTTTCAAATCTCACCTGTCTTTCACAGTGGACTTGATTTCATCAAAATTGCAAAGTATACTTTGAAGGAGTAATCATTATTTTCCCCGAAATGCTTTATTTCATATAGAACTAACGACTGCATATATTTGATGATTAAAAGTATGCAGAATTATTATACTGATTTGTTTACATTATCACAGCTAAAATAGATTTTTTTACATTATCACAGCCATTTTGGCTGTGATAATGTAAAAAATTCAGTATAATAAAAATTAATAAATTTATCCTAAAATTGAAAATTTCTCCCTCATAGTATACTTTGCTAGATAAGTATACTTTGCAATGCTGATGAAATCGGCTACAGGTCCATATGTTAGTGGTATTTTGTTGTGTGCTTGGGCAAGATACTTTCATTGTAACCTAGTCCATTTATTTGGGACATACACATTTCAACACTGCAGCTCCCAATCTCCAGTGTTTGCTAGCAGAGTAGTTGCTAATGGGCTGGCAGTTAATGAGCCATCCCATCTGGATCTGTTTTTCGATGTTGTTTATGACCCCAATTTTGTTTTCGGGGTGGGGGTGGGGGGTGGGGGGTGGGGGTACATATAGTCGCCACCAATGCGGCCATTGTGCTCAATGTCAAGTTCAAAAGACTTAGATTTTTGCATTAACCCTTACACCGCTATCTCATTTTTTTGTCGTCTGCTGTTTATTATCTATTTTTTATCAAAACAAACATGCTTTAACAGCACTTTAGAATAATTTACAACATGCTTTGACATTGGAAATGATTCTGAAGTGCTGTCAAACCATGTTTTTATTGGGAAATAAGGCAAGATATAAAAGCAACAGCAGACGACAATTGTTGTGTGTAGTGGTCTAAGGGTTAAAGTTAGTAGATTCAAAATGTGGATGTATGGAATGCTTGTAGACATTCAGGGAGAAAGGGTAAGCAACTCAATGCATCTACTGTTCTGGTCCTATAACACAACCTGGAGGCCACCAGTCGTCGCAGTCTTTACCAGTATAGGGAGTCAAAATTAACCCTTTAAACACTACATACCTCTATAGCAGTGTTTGCAAACAGTGTAAATCCAGATGAGCCGGCTCGTGACGATTGGTCGTATATTATCATATTAAAATCTATTCCAGTTATTTAAGGGTGAAAGTGAATACACCTCACCCATGCATACATCACCCCTGTGGGCCTAAACAGACTAGAGATGCCAATGGCGAGTTTATCTGGATCTCTGCTTATTGTCCAGGCTTTACCACACCCAAATCACTAGGGGCCCATTTCACTAAACTTTGTGCGACTAAAATGTTTGTAAGTGCAAATTTAGGATCGTCTGGAAATTTCAATTGATGGATTTACATGTACATATTGAGCATGCTCAATAAATGTAAATCCAATAATTGTTTACAAGAAAACATTGCTAATGTGAAATTCACAGACTATCATGATTTTGCACTTACAAACATTTTAGTCGTACTAAGTTTAGTGAAACAGGCCCCAGTTGTCACAATCTCTTTGTAGGAACATTTTACATCAAGGGGATTCTATTCAGGCCAGATAATGGAAGTTGGCATAATCAGAACTGGCCAAGTCAATACTGCAGCCAAGTTTATGTCCAAGTTTAGTGTTTTCCATTATTGCCTGGGATATAAACCGTGCCAGTGGCAGTATTTCTGGCCTAGACCCAGCACGCCACATTGAACTGCATAATCCGAGATTTTGTCTGACCAGTAGCCGATTTCACCAACATTGCAAAGTATACTTTTCTAGCAAAGTATACTTTGAGGGAGAAATTTTCAATTTTAGGATCAATTTATTAATATTTTTTTTATACTGAATTTATTACATTATCACAGCCAATTTGGCTGTGATAATGTAATAAATTCAGTATAATAATTCTGCATACTTTTAATTATCAAATATATGCAGTCGTTAGTTCTATGTGAAATAATGCATTTCAGGAAAACTAAATGATTACTCCCTCAAAGTATACTTTGCTAGAAAAGTATACTTTACAATGTTGGTGAAATCAGCTACTGATAAGTTGAATTATGTGTCACTCATGAATTCATTGTGGTCGTACAGCAGTTTGAACATTTACTTTAAACTGAGGCGCAACTTGGAGCTTTTTTTCATTGTACAGTGGATCGTCTCTAAACGGGACACCAAGAAAATACCTGTGATCTTATTGTTGACGAGTTTCTTGGTCATTTATCTCCGGTGATAATGTCTGTTTGTGATTGCATAGCACACAACTATGGCTAAGAATGATCAAATGCGTGACTTACAGTGAAGTATCTCTAAGCCGGACACCCTGGGGACCTCCCAGGGAGTCCGGTTTAGAGGAGTTTCACTGTATAAGCCATTTGAAATATCGTTCTAGGCATGAAGTAATAACGACTTTCATGTGAGGCACACATTCATTTGTTCAGAATTTTAAGGAATTGTATTTCTTATTTTTCTTATACAAAAGTCTTCCACAAAAGTATATGTTGTGACCAATCATTTGAACCGTCTCATGGAGACGGTTCAAATGAGTGGTCATAACATATACCTTTACAAGTTGCTTCAGAATCATTGAAATTGAATGGACTACTGTCTGTTTCATGAAAGCTGCTCAAATTTTACGGCTATATAGACAATTCAAAAACAATATTTTTGTCGATAATATTAAATTAAAGGAACATTTAAGAATGAGCCTTCTTTTTATTTCGTGAAATTCGGTCAAATATTGATTTTATTGCGAAAACAAAATTTCTCCATGTTAAATCCCCTCACTCCGTGAAGATGTCTACAGTGTATGGGGATTTAACATGGGGAATTTTTTTGGAATTTCAGAAATACTGGACCGATTTTTAAAATTTAACTTTTGTTTTCTTAGTTAGATCATATCCAAGCTATCTAGCTAGGTTTCGGAGTCAATTTCCAAATTTTTTGACTCCTCCCACACTTCCTTATCACTTTTCCCCCCATGTTAAATTCCCATAGACAAATCAATTTTTCGTAATAAAATCAATATTTGACCGAATTTCAAGAAAAAAATATTTTTTTAATTGTTTATATGGCCGTAAAATTTGGGCAGCTTTCGTGAAACAGACAGTAAGTCAAAATACAAATGTTTTCAAAACTAGTTTGTATTAGTATATCTCCACAACAGTTCAAATGAGTGGTCACAACATATACAATCATTGAGAAATAAAGCCGATTTCTTTAGAATCGATGAATTAGTATGCATGTGCAATGGAACAAGTTAAGCTTGAAATGTACGCTTTATGTGGAGTGACAGTCTGTTCTAATACCAGTAATTGTACAAAGATAATTCTCCAGGACGAGCCTGACAGGCGTGAAGCGGCTTAATTCGGAGTCTTTATACTGTCAGGAATAACAGAAGGGCTCGAACAGGAGAAATCATAGAACGTTCATGGCCCGGCTGATAAAACCTATCTTACGGTTCAGTTTTGTCGGCCCAGTACCCATTGTCAAAGTTGATATACATTTGTATTCTCTACATCACACTACTTTTGCGTCATTCCATAGTTGGCAATTTTAACGGCTCGTAACAAGCCGTCTCATCAGGATCTGCACTTTTTGCCAGTTATTTGCACATTTTTAGAGAAAAAAAAACACCTTTTTATACGCCCGTTTGAAGAAACGGGACGTATTATGTACATGTATTCACCTTGTACGGGCGGGTGGGTGGGCACAGCTTGTCCACGCAATAACTAGAGGTCTACTTGACGGATTGTAACCAAATTCGGTATACATGTTTATCACGGGAAGACGAAGAAGCCTATTGATTTCTGATTACTTATCTCCCCTTGGCGGCCATTTTTATTTTTCGCACTCTGTATCCTTGTCCACACAATAACTCAAGTTCTACGTCACCGATCGTAATCAAATTCGGTATACATGTTTATCACAGCAAGACAAAGAAGCCTATTGACTTATCTCCCCTTGGCGGCCATTTTTAATTTTCCGACTCTGTATCCTTGTCCCCGCAATAACTCAAGTTTACTTGACCGATCTTAACCAATTCGGTATACATGTTTATCACGGCAAATGAAGAAGCCTATTGATTTGAAAATTTCCGATAACTTTTCTCCCCCTGATGGCCATCTTTGATTTTCCGACCTTTGTCCACACAAGAACTCGAGTTCTACTTGACGGATCGTAACCAAATTCGGTATACATGTTTATCAAGTCAAGATGAAGAACCCTATCGGTTTTCAGCGAGTTAATCCTTGTTGACTGGCCTTGCCTCAACTGGCGTATATTGTGACCTTCGGCACTCTTGTTTATGATTGGATTGGTCCTTAAATTATCACGTCACATTTCATTCCAGTTATTTAGGGTTGAAGGAGTTAAAGGTTGAATTGTTCATCCATATGCATACTATTAACAGGATCTGTACATGTGGCTATTTAAAGATAGCTATTAGAAGACTGGGATGGATAGAAATTCAGCCCTGCTTAGATTGATTGGTTGGTTAGTTGGTTCATGGATTGATTGATTGAGTAGATGGTAGCAATGATGAAATTTTAGACATCTAAATTCTCCATGAAATGTCATCTTGGGCTGTTTGAACCCCCCCCCCCCCCCATGGCCTAGGGATGTCTGTTGTCTAATTCCTTGTCCCCCCCCACCCTCCTTTCAGAAAGTTAGATCACTCTGATATAACACAAACATATTTATGACCATGATATAAAGGGGGCTTAGTTTTTTACTAGTGTAGATCCGTATTGGCAACAGTGCTGGTTACATGAGTCTGGTTTTCCTTACATGCGTCAACTGTGTTTCTCCAACACACAAGTGAACAATGTCCCTAAATCCATGAAACCATTCTCGTGGCGAGTCCCATATTACAGATTCTGTGAAAACAAAAGCCTACAACCAACAGTAACAAAGCTATACTGGTACGCTGGTGTCTGGATGTACAAGTTGAGTAGATTCTCACATGTTCCATATTGGCACAGCAGAAACTGGGGGATTACTTTCTGCCTACTTCAGCTGCCTCGACTTCTGGGAAAGTGTGGTAATATATGGCTGTGGTAGGAGAAATGGGGCTTATGGGTTTTTTGACCAGTGTCGCTCCTCATTAAATAGCACACTCCTGTACTGATAGCGATCAATATTGCTTGTTAGAAGCATCACATGTGTCTCATTGATGGAATAGAGAACAGTGCAGATCCAGATCAGACTGTGCAGATGCACAGGCAGATCTGGATCTACACTGGTCGCAATACCCATAAGCCCCATTTCTCCAGTCACAGCTACATGTGATATATATAGGCTGCATGCTGACAAAGGGGACTACTGATCCAAGGGTTGTGGGTTCGAGCCCGACTAGCGGCGTGTGTTGTGTCCTTGAGCAAGACACTTTATCCGCACTGCTCCAGTTCACCCAGCTGTAAATGGGTACCGATAATTTGTAGTTGCTCTGTAAATACTAATTACCGGCTTCTCTGAAAAATCTCTACCTCCGTTCTTTCTCCCATTCTTGGGAGACGGCATGCAAGGTCCTAGAGCCAGTGCCGCCGTTAAATATAAGCTAAAAAAAAACAAACAAAAAAAAACAAAAAAACAAAGGGGACCTCAGTAGGTCAAGGGAGATGTTTAAAAAAAAATACACAGAATTTGATTTTTAGCTGGGCATTTGATACAGTCCTAATTTTTCATTGAAAAACGCAATATGTTTTGACTGTTCCTCGAATTACCATATGGGATGCAATGGATGTGCATTTGGGGTGGGGCACATCGGCTAACCGATACAAATTACTATGAATTTTATTAATCTTCAACAAAAATCATGGTGAAAATAGTTTTAACTATTCAACAGACACGTGGAACTATTTCCCAAACATGCCAAAATCCAAAACTTTAAATTTTCACAAATTTCAAAGTTAATTGAGAAAGTCTTACAAACTTTGACGTAAAAAAAATGGCTAAGTGTTTCAGCACCATTTTGAAGATCACAAAAGGTCATTTCATTGGTGGTGTGATTGTGTCACCCATGTTCAGGTGAATAATGTGTACAAATATTAAAGCAATCCTTCAAGTGAAATTGAAGATATTACATGATGCAGAAACTCTAACAAACCTTTTGACGTAACAAAATGGCTAAGTGTTTCAGCACCATTTCGAAGGTCACAAAAGTCAAGGTCATGTCATTGGTGGTGCGAGTGTATCACACATCGACAGGCTGATCTGGATCTACAATGGTCACAACACCCATAAGCCCCATCCTCCAGTTACAGATACATTTCAGTTGCCACTGTGAAATGTGACTGGAGAAATGGAGCTTATGAGATTTGTGACCAGTGTAGCTCGTGATCAAATAGCACACTCCTGTAGCATGATAACAATCTATAATGCTTGATACAAGCTTGACGGGTGTTTCATTGATGGAATGGCGAACAGGGCAGATCCTGATCAGACGGTGCGGTTTCGCAGGCTGATCTGCATCTTCACTGGTCGCAAAACCCCATAAGCCACAAATGATACATATTAATTAAATTATTAATTTAACAAGGGAAACTGCACAGGGGCTCACATATACCCCGGCCACCGCCTGGACCGACAAATAAAAACTTTAATGCAAATATTTAAAATACACTAACACAAAGTAATTTAACCATGACCTTGGACATGAAGGACGCATGTGTGTGGTATTCAATGAAAATATGGATGAAAATAAGGACGTATATGAAGTTTGAGGTCAATCCTACTTACTGTTACAGAGATTATCTCAAAAACCAAAAACTTTAATGTGGACGGACAAATGTACAGAAAACGGACGGAACATAAGAACAAAAAAGCAAATGTTCTGGATTTCATTAACCCTTTCACCTCTAAGTAACTGGAATGGATTTTGATATGTTAACTTTGCAACCAATCCAATCTTCACAAAATTATTTTCAGACTAGTCCATTTATGAAAACCGGGTGTTTTATGCTGTCAAAAATATGAAAATTACTTGCAAAAAGTGCAGATCCTGACGAGACGGCTCGTCACAAGCCGGCTCATCTGGATCTACACGTTTTGTCAATACCATTATACAGGCCTGTGGTATTGAAAGGGTTAATGAAAGTTCCACATATGCTAGTCACCCTGTTCAACAGCCAGATGGGGGTATAATGCAGAGCAACAATTGAAAACAATACAATGCATACATATAAAATTTATTGACTTTTAAATATTACATTTAAATGCAAGAGCATCAATGTTCAACAATAATCAGCTATGTCTTATCTCAACAGTCAATATGATACGCCAATAAGATTCCGTAAAATTAACATATTTTTATCAAATGTGTGTACAACAATAACATTTATAATTATATAAATACTGTACAAATAATATAAAGAGCAATTACAAAACACTAAACTTTCTCTAAACCAGACGTCAAGAACACCTTCATGTTCTTAATTTTGATAATTGTATGTAATTTATCTCTATATATAATAATAATGTACAAAAATATCTGGCCGTTTTCATATTTCTGCATTATTACAGTAGAATCTCGCTAATCGGACATCCTGGGGACCTCCGAGGGTGTCCGAGACAGCGAGGTTCAACTGTAATCCTACTATCAATGAATTCAAACATTTACAATTGTCTAAGTCCCCACCTGGGGTTTGACAGTATAGGAAGATAGATAGATAGATATTTTCTTCTCCAGTCCCTTCATTTTTATTAACCCTTACAATGCTGAATTAATTTTGTGTCGTCTGCTGAATATATATTTTTTTCCATGTTTCTCTGACATCAAAAACTTGGTTTGGCAGCACTTTAGAATCATTTCCAATGGAAATGATTCTAAAATGCTGCCAAACCATGTTTTTACTGAGAGAAAAGACAAAATATGAATTATCAGCAGACGACTATTTTCGGTTCACACATTCTAAGGGTTAAATACACATGGTTTGACAGTACAGTGTTCATTTTGAAAATGCAGAGAAAACAATTATCAAAGCACTGTGAAATGAAGTAGTTGTAAGAAAAGTATAGGCCATAGAAAATAATTAGTAGATTCTCATTGTGTGCAAATTTTATTTTTTATTTGCATAAAACTAACGCAAACTATATTTTCTTAATTGGCAGCTGTGACTGGAGAAATGGGGCTTATGGTATTTGAGACTAGTCTAGCTTCTGATATATTATCCTCCTCTTGCAGTTTGATAAGGATATACACTGTTAGAAGCAAGATAGGTGAAAGCACAGACTGAATGGCGAATATTTGCATACACTGATTAGAGTGTGTGGACGTGCAGGTGGATTTGGGTCTACACTGGTCACAACTGCCATATTCCACATTTCTCCAGTCACTGCCACATTTATGAAAATATATAAAATAATGTAATAATTTGGTAATTTACTGATTTTAGATTTTCAATCAATTTTGGGGACGAGAGTCGGCAATGGCAATTTTCTTTTTTTTCTGGAATTACAGAGTCTAGCACAGCAAGCATTGCCAAGCAATCAGACGTGGTCAGACACTTCTGTCCTTTACCCATTAACCCTTTCAATCCTGAACAAGGGCATTGTTATCACTAAACTAATCCCCTCGCTGGCAGCTTTGACAATAAAAGTAAAAAAAAACATAAAATCTTTTAACATTTTTGCCTTACAAACAAGGTCAACACTAGTCCTCAGCAACCTTGACCAGACATGGGTTGCATGCAAAACAAAGCACCATCCGCAGACACACATTATGGCCAAATATTATCAAAATTGGTGAAGCGGTTCATAAGTTATTGAAAACTGAAAGGTGTTACTAACACACGCACGTACATATGCAAGTACGTACATGAACTAACGCTATATCCCCTCTTGCGTATCGGCGAGGGGATAATAACTGGAATGGACTGTGATAACGATCTATATTATAGGAATGAATGGCCTTTTTGTGGAATTTATCGGGGTATAAACTTGGAAAACTCGCGAGAATACTGGACGAAGGCCGGAAGGCCTAGTCCAGTATTCCCGCGACTTTTCCAAGTTTATATCCCCGATAAATTCCACAAAAAGGCCATTCATTCCTTATAATTCCAGCATTTGAAATAAATTCATCAAGAAAATGTGTTTATTTTCCGTTTTCTTAAAAATTATTTTAACTGCGCCTGACGGTTACGGAAAGTAGTTCGGCATGGAGTTTACTGGGATATAAATTCTGGACAGAGACTTGCTACGGACCAATCAAATGTTAGGGAATTGTGTAAATATTTTTGTGCTGGAATTATTGCTTGTTAGAAGCATGACAGGTGTTTCATTGCTGGAATGGTGAACAGTGCAGATCCTGATCTGACTGTGGGGATGCACAGGCTGATCTGGATCTACATTGGTCGCCAAACCCATAAGCCCCATTTCTCACATTCATGTGACTATGACTGAAGAAATGGGGCTTATGGCATTTATGGTCAGTCTAAATCCTGTAGCCTATTTCACCAAAATTGCAAAGTATACTTATCTTGCTAAGTACACTTTCAGGGAGAAATTTTCAATTCATGGAAAATTTATTAATTTTTATTATACTGAATTTATTACATTATCACAGCCATTTTGGCTGTGATAATGTAATAAATTCAATATAATATTTCTGCATACTTTTAATCATCAAATATATGCAGTCGTTAGTTCTACATGAAATAATGTATTTCGGGAAAAATCAATTATTACTCCCTCAAAGTATACTTAGCTAGATAAGTATGCTTAGTGATTTTGATGAAATCGGCTACTGGTCTTCAAACATATTCCTGCAATCTGATATGGATATAGTATACTGTTTGTTAGAAGCAGGACAGGTAAATGGCAAACAGTGTAGGGCCTGATCAGACATATGGATGTGGATCTACACTGGTTGCACAACCAATAAGCCCCATTTCTCCAATCACAGCCACAAATTTGGTCTTAGCTTGCTATTTTAACATAGTTTCTGACTTACTTGCATCTTAAAGGTACATGCTCACTCAGTAGGCACAAATGCCAGATTATAATATAGAGACAGATAGTTTTGTATATTCTGTAGATATGACATTTTCTGGCAAAATAAACATTAATTCACCATTACCCCAGGTATTGATGGGCATTAGTATACATTTTATATCAGACAAACTCTTCCACACTGATATCAGGGGCAAGAACCGTGTTTCTTTAAAATGTTAACGGACGTTGTTATTTATTTTTTGATGTGCAATGATCATACTTTATAATCTGATGCATTTAATTAGTATAAACAATTACAAAAATATTATGCCGCATTTGAGTATGAAAATAACCCGATAGCGAGTCGCTATCAGTAAAATGCATATTACATGATTATATCTGTGTAGCGGACACTCGTAATTTTTAGAACTGGTGGAATAGGGACAAATTATACACTTATTTAATTCCTATAAACAGTTTGTGCCTACTGAGTGGGCATGTACCTTTAACTTGTTACTTTCACCTAGTTTCAGACTTATTTTTATCAAAATTTTATCAAAAGCTGAAGTCAAAATCTGAATTAAATCCAAGATGCTTATGAATACAGACCCTGGCCTACAATTTCTACTGCATTTCTATCACAGAATGATTGGCATAAATAAACATGTTTGCTATCAAATATATATCAACATGTTGCTGCTGGCATACAAAATGAGCATCCAGTCCTTCACAACCACTGTATGGGAGTATTCTGCCCAGTTGATTCTGGATGGAGCTAATTTTCTGAAGCAGTCATACATTCAGCCACACAGGCCATAATGCCAATGTTTGCAAACAGTGTAGATCCAGATGAGCCGGCTCGTAACGAGCCGTCTCATCTGGACCTACACAGGTTGTGGACATTTTTTGATTGTTAACAAAAATACATGTTCTCTTATGTAACACTTTCAAACCTGGATATCCTGCATTGGCTTTTTCATACTAAATTATGGATGACAAAATATGCACTTTTTAGAGATGAATAATGGTGACAAATGCTTCAGATCCTGATGAGACGGCTTGTCATGTTCGCTTTCTGGCCCGTATGGTCGAAAGGGTTGATAATTTAATATCTGATATCTGATCATTAAACATGCAACGTTCCATGTCAGGTTTTAATGGGTTTTAATGGGTGAAATCGCTAATGACTGACTGATAAACAATGTGGAAACTGTGCACCAGGTAAGGGGCCCATTTCACTCAACTTTGTACAACTAAGAAGTTCGTAAGTGCAAAATTGAAATCCACAATAACATTTGTTCTGACAGCCAATTTTGGAAAATCTTTCGTGGATGTGCTACATTTAACCCATTTCAGCCTAAGGATACTATGATTTTTGTTGAAAAAATCTCATTATTTTGTTCATTCATCGATAAAGGTATATGTTGTTACCACTCATTTGAACCGTCTTGTTGAGACGGTTCAAATGAGTGGTAACAACATATACTTTCATTGAGAAATTACAAAAATAAAATATTTAATAAATTTCACACCCGAAAGGAATGGGTTAACAGACAGTTTAGAACCTTATCAGGATGTAAGAATATGCAATCAGATCAGAAGCTGGCTTGCTGCAAATGCAAAAAAGCCCCATATCTCCAGTCACAGAAACATTTTAAAGGCACTGTGTCTCAAATATTTAATATATGATTTTGTGCGGTCTGAAAAAAACTTGTACCAAATAAAAGCATAATTTTATTTGATTAATTTACATGTAGTTTGTGTGTTTGTGTGAAAGGATATAAAGAAAATAGGGATATTTTTCTCTCAAAAGGTTCATACTACTAAAAGTGTATCCCGTCTGTAATGGGTTAATGGCATGAACCCGTAGGTACAGAATGGTAGCATTAGGAAACACATTAATGTGAGAAGCAAATTCATAGAAATCTTCGAACAAACATTTTTATCATACAAAGTTTAGTCAAACGGGCCCCAGATCTTGGCTGATAGTAAATAACTCGGCCATCAAAATCTGACAAACACAACCTTATTGCCTTTGTCACAAGTGTAGACACAGATTATATTGCGTTCTGCCCCAACTGATCGTGTTTACATTGTTCGCCAATCAGGGGTCCAGAGAACAATGTGGATTACTACATCATCTGACAGGCTGATCTACATTGGTCACAAATGGACCACCGACTGAGATAATAATTAGTGTCATAACAAATTCCAACCAATGGAGATATTTCTCCTCTTGTACATTCACTCAGGAGGGTGAGCATCTTATGAGGGATCGTAGTTAGTTATTTCCCTTTGCAAATCTATTTATAGAGATCGAGTCCTATGTCGTATTTTACTGTTTATTTCTTACTGAACGCGGAGTACAACCGATGATATTGCGAACAGAGTAGACCCAGATCAGACTGCACATCTGTGCAGTCTGATCTGCATCTACACTGTTTGCAATGACATTAATATGTGTGAAAACATGATTCCGGCAAATAATGCAGTCCTTGAGCAGATTACGCAGATACGTAGCATGATCTGGATCAACACTTGTCAAAAACACTATACTGTTTCATTTTCACAACAATTCCTGCTACATTCGCCCTTGCTACAAGCAATAAAGCCTTGAACTATACAATAAGGACCGGATTTTTATAAATAAATTCAAAGGGCGATAACTAGCCACGATCCCTCATTGTTTTGCTGATGGCCGTTAGCCTATTTGACTGACTAGATGGCAAACAGCGTAGCCCATGATCAGATGCGCAGGCTGAACTTGGGCTACACCTGTCGCGAATAGTTTAAGGTCCATTTTCTCAGTCGGTGGCACATAGTTAGTACCCATAAGCCTGGTTTTGTAAGATTGCAGGCCAACTGAAATGTTGCAGGTTTTCCCTGCACTGGCAAGTTTCCGGTTCCCAGCACCATGTTATAATCAAATCCTGATCTGGTACTCCCCGACATCGGTCGGTTCCTGTTTCTTCATGGAGTTCTCCGTAGTAGATCTACAATGTAACATGGAAACCAGGCCTGAACCACTGAGATAGTCAAATTGCTGCACAGGGTTCAATCTTTGCAGTCAATTGGTGCACATGTTACATATTTTTACATAGTAAATTGGTGTACATAATATAATATTTGCATTGTCAGATTGACTATGTAACAAGGCGATCGCCACAGGGAGTGTCTCACCCACTTAACAATTTGATCGCCATGAAGGTCAAGGTTACCAAGGTCAATGTCACAATATGAGGAAGTCTAAAATTAGTCATACCAAGGTCATGGTCACCAAGGTCAAGGTCACACTAATGATCAGGAGGTATTCACCATTTGGACGTACGTCAACAATTATTGACACAAAGGTTAAGGTCACAAAGGTGAAAGTGAAGGTCACCTGAATGATCAAGAGATATAGGAAATTTGGCTACGTCCAAAATGTACGTTCCATAAAGGTTGTCACCAAGGTGAAGGTAAAGGTCACCCGAATGAAACTGGATGGATAGTTATCAATGTGAGGAAGCTATTGGATGAAGTTTGGTAACGATCCGACTAATGGATCAAGAGATATTGGCAATTTGGCTACGTCCAAAATCTACGTCCCAAATGGTTGATGACACTGACGACATCTATGTCTCACTTTCCACTATCGTGGGTGAGACAAAAATTGTGTTCCAAATTGAATTGACAGATTGATTGATTGATTGACCGTCAATTGATTATTATACCCACTTTTTTGGGAAAAAATGGGTATATTGTTTTCGTCACGAGTGTCCGTCCGTCCGTATGTCCGTCCGTATGTCCGTCCGTACGTTCGTACGTCCGTCACGTTTCTTGTAACTTGAAAAACTTTTTCACCTTCATACCTACGCGCCTGATATTTGGTATGTAGCTTCGTTATCATGTGCAGATGCGCAAAGTGAATTCAGATTTTTCATCCGACCCTCCATCATGGATTATCTCCCCCTTTCGGACTCAGAATTTCCCATTTTTTCCTTGTAACTCGGAAAACTTTTTCACCTTCATGCCTACGCGCCTGATATTTGGTATGTACCTTCGTTATCATGTGCAGATGCGCAAAGTGAATTCGGATTTTTGATCCGACCCTCCATCATGGATTATCTCCCCCTTTCGGACTCAGAATTTCCCTATTTTTCATTGTAAGTCGAAAAACTTTCTCACCTTAATACCTACATTTCTGATATTTGATATGTAGCTTCGTTATGATGCGCAAAGTGAATTCGGATTTTTGATCCGACCTTCCATCATGGATTATCTCCCCCTTTCGGACTTAGAATTTCACTATTTTTCCTCGTAGGTCGAAAAACTTTTTCACCTTAATACCTACGCGTCTGATATTTGGTTCGTAGCTTCGTTTTGATGTGCTGATGCGCAAAGTGAATTCCGATTTTTTATCCGACCCTCCATCATGGATTACCTCCCCCTTTCGGACTTAGCATTTGGGGAAAGTGGGTATATTGCGATGGCGCGCCATCGACTTTTTCTAGTTTATTACTGATTGGTCATTTGGTTGATTAAGTAATTGATTGGATGATTATTGATTATGTAATTGATATTAGATAGATATTTATTAAATAATTGATTGACTGATTGATTTCTTCGTTGAGTAAATGACTGATTCATTGACTAAATGGTTGATTGATCACTTACTTGATTGTAATTGGTGTGATTGTGATTGATTGAGTGTTTGGTTGACTAAGTGATTGATTGATTGCTTGGTTGATTAAGTGACTGATTGATTGCTTGGTTGACTAAGTGACTGATTGAGTGTTTGGTTGACTAAGTGATTGATTGCTTGGTTGTCTAAGTGATTGATTGCTTGGTTGACTAAGTGATTAATTGCTTGGTTGACTAAGTGATTGCATGAGTGTTTTGTTGACTAAATGATTGGTTGATTGCTTGGTTGACTAAATGATTGATTGATTGGTTGACTAAGTGATTGATTGAGTGTTTGGTTGACTAAGTGATGGATTGCTTGGTTGACTAAGTGATCGATTGCTTGGTTGACTGAGTGATTGATTTATTGCTTGGTTGACTAAGTGACCGATTGATTGCTTGGTTGACTAAGTGATGTATTGCTTGGTTGACTAAGTGATTGATTGATTGATTGGTTGACTGAGTGATTGATTGATTGCTTGGTTGACTAAGTGACCGATTGATTGCTTGGTTGACTAAGTGACTGATCAATTGCTTGTTTGACTAAGTGATTGATTGATTGCTTGGTTAACTAAGTGATTGAGTGTTTGGTTGACTAAGTGATTGATTGATTGTTTGGTTGACTAAGTGATTGATTGATTGCTTGGTTAACTAAGTGATTGAGTGTTTGGTTGACTAAGTGATTGATTGATTGATTGTTTGGTTGACAAAGTGGTTGAGTGTTTGGTTGACTAAGTGATTGATTGCTTGGTTGACTAAGTGATTGAGTGTTTGGTTGACTAAGTGATTGATTGATTGTTTGGTTGACTAAGTGATTGATTGATTGCTTGGTTGACTAAGTGGTTGAGTGTTTGGTTGACTAAGTGATTGATTGATTGTTTGGTTGACTAAGTGATTGATTGATTGTTTAGTTGACTAAGTGATTTATTGATTGCTTGGTTGACTAAGTGATTGATTGCTTGGTTGACTAAGTGATTGATTGATTGGCTGATGGGTTTAACTATGAGAACCGGGAAACAAAACTTGTCGTCTGCTGTTGTTTTTTTCTCAATAAAAACATGGTTTGACAGCACTTTAGAATCATCTCTATGGGAAATGATTTTACAGTGCTGTCAGCCCATGTATTTGATGCGAAAAATGGAAAATAAAAATAAACAACAGACGATAAAATTCAATTCAGCGTTGTAAGGGTTAATGTGAGTGTCTGGTCAGAACAATTCTGGACATCAGTAATTGGGGAAATTCATATGTGGAAAATAGGAAACCAATCCTGGGAAACTATTCACTTGCGATAATGAATAAAATCTCACTGACCAACCCATATGGTCCATCAGCTGAGAAAATGTATCGTAAGACGTTTCTGACCAGTGTAGCCCCAGATAGACTGCACATATATATCTGACATCGGAAAAAGTGGGGGTGGGGGAGGGATCTGGGGGGTTCACATCAACTTAGACCCTAAAAATGGCCTTTTCTTACATTCTGAGGGTATCGTCGATAGAATATTGGTCTTTCAGCGTACAAAATACATCAGCCAGTAACAAAAAAATTCCATGGTGGTGCATGCAGCCATGAAAAGATTGGAGTGAGTGAGTGAGTGAATAGGGTTTAACGTCCGCTTTTCTGACATAGAGGTACAAGCCTCAGGGAGTCTACACGCAGACGGGTCAACGGGGTCGAGTCCCATATCCACCTGTCCAAGGGGGTAAATCCCAACTTCAGAACTCAATATTTACAATCAAAATTATATATTCAGTCCTGAAATTAGAACAACCTGATCTGGTGCCAGGCCCTCGCCACACCAGCATCATTTATCCCATCCCCTAAAAGTAATAGGATTAGCGCTAATCTTACTTTTATATATGGGGCATAGCCCGACTCAACTCTCACATACAAGAAAGCCAAAAATGTACATGAGGGCCAAATCCGGTATAGTGGGTTCCGGAAAGTATGAACCCAATCGTTAAGCCAGTTTAGTCGCCTTTTACGACAAGCAATGGCTACTGCAGCACTATTCTCAGGATCAGTTGATCCCGCCCCGGTGCCTGCACGGGGCTCTGAAAAGATTGGAGTCCAATCCTACTACTTGAATTTGCAAGGACCAACATATACAATGGTATCAAATGTCATAAGGCACCTTTTATCAGTATGTTATCCACCTACTGTATTGATTGTAAATAGAGTGACTTATTGGGCTTCTCAAGTACACGTGGCCCACCATCACAAAATAGCGCTAATAGACGGTTTTACCAGCACAGATGTTGATCAACTAGCTTGCCTTTTCAGCATCAGCAGCATCATAAAACCAGATGACCGTGGCCCACATGTCGAGTCCGCCGAGTCATTTGATGGTTTCAGAGTGTATTTATTTGAAATTTGAATTAAGGGTTGCAGAGATATAAGGTATGTAAAAGCTTTAACACAAATTTTAAAGTCATTTGACCTTGATCTTGGGCATGTGGGCCACATGGGTGGGCTATAGAATGAAACTAGATTGGTCAGTAAGCAAAGCTTACGGAATAAATACCTCCCCCCCCCCCCCCCCGCGTGGGCCCAGGTACCCCTAAATATGTAAAAAACAATTCCAAGTGTGTGGGCTTGTGACCTTGACTCTGGGCTTAGCGGGGGTGGCACGAACATGAATTTGTCACAGGGCGGTAGAGGCCCATTGGAGCAATGAAATGTGAAGCAGATCTGAGCAAGGAAATAGAAGTTATAACAGATTTCTTTGATGTTAAGTTTTGTAAAGAGACTAAGTATGTGACCTTGACCTCGAGAACAGCAGGGATTTGTCACAGCATGATAGTAGAGCCTTAGAGGAATGCATGCATGAAATATTAAGAATTTTCGATGAAAGAAATAGAAGTTATAACATATTTCTCTGATGTTAAGTTTTGTAAAGAGACTAAGTATGTGACCTTGACCTTGGGATCAGGGGGGTTGGACGGTCGTAGATTTGTCACAGCATGATAGTACAACCTTAGAGGAATGCACGAGTGAAATATTAAGAGTTTTCAATGAAGGAAATAGAAGTTATAACTTATTTCTCTGATGTTAAGTTTTGTAAAGAGACCAAGTATTTGACCTTGACCTTGGGATCAGCGGGGGTTGGATGGTTGTGGAGTTGGCACAGCATGGTAGTAGACTTACAGGAATGCATGTGTGAAATATTAAGCATTTTAGATGAAGGAAATAGAAGTTATAACAATATTTCTCTGATGTTAAGTTTTGTAAAGAGACTAAGTATTTGACCTTGACCTTGGGATCTGCGGGGTTTGGACGGTCGTGGATTTGGCACAGCATGGTAGTAGAGCCTTACAGGAATGCATGTGAAATATTAAGAACTTTAGATGAAGGAAATATAAGTTATAACAATATTTCTCTGATGTTAAGTTTAGTGACGCACGGACGCACGGATGGACAGACAACCTGACTCCAGTATAATAAATATGGATGATAATAAAGAAGTTTGAAGTAAATGGGAGTAAGTGTTGTGGAGATATATGGTATGTAAAAACTTTAACACAAATTTCAAAGTCATTTCACCTTGACATTGGGCATGTGGACCACATGGGTAGGCTATGGAATGAAAATATGGATGATGAAAAGGAAGTATTGGAAGTTGGAAGTAAATTAGAGTAACAATTGTTGAGATATAAAGTATGTAAAAACTTTAACGCAGATTTTATAGTAACGCAAACTTCAAGTCATTTGGCCTTGACCTTGGGGCACAGGTGCCGCATGAGTGGGACAAAGCATGAATATATATGGATGATGACCAATACGCATACAAAGTTTCAAGTCAATGTGACTTAGGACTGCAGAGATATAAGGTATTTAAAAACTTTAATGCAGATTTCGGACGGACGAACTGACGGACGGACGGACGGACGGACTAACACTACGCACGGACGGATGCACGGACACCCGGACATCATTTTGATCACTATGTCTCGCTTTCCGCAAGCGGGCTCGAAAAAAGTAGTGAACTGGCAAACAATATGACCCGAACCTGTGCTGATTAACACAATAAACTGGTTGTAAACACATTTGCACACATTTAGGCCTTTTTCAACTGTTGCTTCACATACTTGTGAAATATCATTAACTAAAACAAGAGTTGTCAGAAGACAATGAAGCTCGCCTGTTGGCAGCCTTCACTCAAACTTGGCGCAGTTGTATAAAAAACATGAATATTATATAACTTGACCTTGGGTTAAGGGGTGTGTGGTGGACCTTGACATTGAGGTCAGTGGTGGAAGGTGGGTCATGGATTTGCTATAGCATGATATAGCATATTAAGATGAATGCATGTATGAAAAATATCAATGCGCTCCCTGAAAACAGAAGTAAAACAAAATTTAACCCAACGTTAAGTGTATGAACACACTAACTTGGTGATTTTCTACAGCATGATAGCTATTCACATGAGGAATGCATGTATGAATGTGCTAACTTTGTGACCTTGACCTTGCTGTAGCACAATTGAGGACCATCAAATGAATGCATGTATGAAATATCAAAGCGTTCAAAGTGTAAAGAAACAGAAGTTACACAACATTTACCCCAACGTTAAGTTTATGAACATGCTAAGTTTGTGACCTTGACCTTGGGGTAAGGGTTGGGTGGCGGGTCATGGATTTGCTACAGCATGATAGAGGGTCATCTGAGGAATGCATGTATGAAATATCAAGGCGTTCCATGAAAGGAAACAGATGTTATAAGACATTTACCCCAACGTCAAGTTTATGAATGTGCTAAGTTTGTGACCTTGACCCAGGGGTAAGGGGTGGACGGTGGGTCATGGATTTGCTATAGCACGATAGAGTATCATCAGATGAATGCGTGTATGAAATATCAAGGCGTTCCCTGTAAAGAAACAGAAGTTATAAAAATACATTTACTCCAACGTAAAGTTTATGATGTTGATCTTGGGGAAAGGGGCGGGGGTGGGTCATGGATTTGCTGTAGCACAATAGAGGATCATCAGATGAATGCATGTATGAAATATCAAAGCATTCCCTGTAAAGAAACAGAAGTTACACAACATTTACCCCAACATTAAGTTTGTGACCTTGACCTTTGGGTAAGGGTTGGGTGGTGGGTTGTGGATTTGCTACAGCATGATAGAGGGTTATCTCAGGAATGCATGTATGAAATATCAAGGTGTTCCATGAAAGGAAACAGATGTTATAAGGCATTTACCCCAACGTTAAGTTTATGAATGTGCTAAGTTTGTGACCTTGACCTTGGGGTAAGGGGTGGGCGGTGGGTCATGGACTTGCTATAGCACGATATTGTATCATCAGATGAATTGCATGTATGAAATAGCAAGGAGTTCCATGAAAGGAAACAGATGTTATAAGACATTTACCCCAACGTTAAGTTTATGAATGTGCTAAGTTTGTGACCTTGACCTTGGGGAAAGGGCTGGGGGTGGGTCATGGATTTGCTATAGCATGATAGAGTATCATCAGATGAATGCATGTATGAAATATGAAGGCGTTCCCTGTAAATAAACAGAAATTACACAACATTTACCCCAATGTAAAGTTTATGAACATGCTAAGTTTGTGACCTTGACCTTGGTGTAAGGGTTGTGTGGTGGGTCGTGCATTTGCTACAGCATGATAGAGGGTCATCTGAGGAATGTATGTATGAAATATCAAGGCGTTCCATGAAAGGAAACAGATGTTATAATACATTTTCCCCAACGTTAAGTTTATGAATGTGCTAATTTTGTGACCTTGACCTTGGGGAAAGGGGTTGGGGGGGGGGGTCATGGATTTGCTATAGCACGATAGAGTATCATCAGATGAATGCATGTATGAAATATCAAGGCGTTCCATGAAAGGAAACATGTTATAAGACATTTACCCCAACATTAAGTTTATGAATGTGCCAAGTTTGTGACCTTCACCTTGGGGTAAGGGTTGGGTGGTGGTCATGGATTTGCTACAACATGATAGAGGGTCATCTGAGGAATGCATGTATGGAATAACAAGGTGTTCCATGAAAGGAAACGGAAAAGACATTTGGTATAAACATATTTTATTAAATAGTAATGACATCATTTTTCGGTATACAAGCAGTGTAAAGAGGATTGGAACACAAGATTGCTATCTTATAGAGTTCCTCTCCTTATAAGACATTTACCGCAACGTTAAGTTTGTGGACGCCGACGCCGGGGGTATGCTATTTCTGCACCTCGTGCAGGCGAGCTAACAAATGTACAACCTTTGTAACCAGTGTCAGTCTACGTACTTACACCCACACAGTCTGTTACATTTTCGATCCATGAAACATTCATGATGTTATTAATGAAAATTTTTAGGTCAGTCAGCAGGAATGTGCTAGCTTTAGTTGGCAGGCTCACAAAGATGGCTGCAGCCCGCATGTCGCGCCCGCAGAGGCTTTGATAGTATACCGAAAAACAAAACCAAAAACTTTAATCAAAAACTTTAATGAAAACTTTTAACCCGGATGCATGTACATATGTATGCATGTATGCCAATGTGCCAAGTATATCGCGCTGTCCACAAGTGGGCGTGACAAAAAGTGAGCCATGGTGTTTGCAGACCAGTCTGTGCCTCTGATTCACTTTTAACGCCATTATGTTTGCGGAAAATCCTAAATATGTTCCTTCTATGCACTCAGAAGTATATGCTGTGACCACCATTTGAACTGTCTCATTGAGACAGTTCAAATGAGTGGTCACAACATATACTTTCATTGAGAAATAACAAAAATAAAATATTTAATAAATTTCACACCCGAAAGGAATGGGTGAACAGACAGTTTAGAACCTTATCAGGATGTAAGAATATGCAATCAGATCAGAAGCTGGCTTGCTGCAAATGCAAAAAAGCCCCATATCTCCTTCACAGAAACATTTTAAAGGCACTGTGTCTCAAATATTTAATATATGATTTTGTGCGGTCTGAAAAAAACTTGTACCAAATAAAAGCATAATTTTATTTGATTCATTTACATGTAGTTTGTGTGTTACCATCGATTTATTTTTCACATTCTAAATTATTAAAAAAAAATATATATACATGTACATGTTTATTCATAAGTTGCATCATATTATACTTCAGAACCCAACTGTACATAAAGCCAACTGAAAACATTTTTAGATTAACTTAATTAGTAAAAAAAAATGTTATGATACTGATATAATTCTGTACTTGAATATAATGCAAACATTTTGAAATTTGATCAAATGAAATGGTGTGATTGGATGATATAGGTCATATGGATCCATTTTCAGTGCATGAAGTGAAAAACCGCATATGGAATATCTGGTACATCATCTGAGACACAGTGCATTTAATTGGCCGCAGCATCAATAAGCCCGACGTTGTCATGGTTCCTCGGTGGCAATAAAAGCCAATAGAGTCTGTGATACGCCTCCAAGTTCTGTCGCTCTCAAGCTGACATGTGTAAGTTGTATAACGTATGTGCAACGATCAGACGAAATAGGGCGGATTTCATTTTCTGACCAGTGTAGGTCCTGATAGATCCCGCGTTCATGGATCATGTTTGATTTCTATCTTATTTTAATTATGCTGTTATATCTTATTTTAATTATGGGTCTACACTGGTCACAAAACAATAGACCCAGAATATGGCACACATATTTGTGGCTGTGACTGGAGAAATGGGGCTTTTGGGATTTGTGACCAGTTAGCCTCCTGATCAAATAACACACTCCTGTAACAGATACGGTCTACATGTATATTGCCTGTTAGTAGCATGATGTGTGTTTCATTGAACAGTTCAGATCCTGATCAGACTGTGCGGATGCACAGGCTGATCTGGATCTAAACTGGTCGCAAAACAATTTCTCCTGTCATGGCCACAATTTTGAGTGCCAGCTTGAGCAAACAAAGCGCTTCCAAGCTGGCACTTGTATTATAAGTGTCCAATATTGCAACAACGCTGGGGTAAATAAAACCCACCATGTTGTAGATATGCCAGACAAGCATGGTTAAATAAGAAGAATCCCAGTCACAATATATATGACCATGGGGCGGCCATGGTCAGTAAAGTGGAAGAAGGCGAGATAATTTATTCATAGGAAAATGTTAAAAATCAACACAGTTCTTCTTCTAATTATAAACCCGAAAAAATGCATGCCAAATTTGGTTATTATCATGTCAAGTAGAACTTAGGAAAAGTGAAAGGGTTTAACGTCCCAGCAACAGGTAAGGTCACAAAGAGACTGAGCCACAGTTTAAAGTCTCAACCGACAGACCAGTGGGATGGAAATACTATGAAAGTATTTTTGATGCCTTAGGCAAGGTTTGAACCCACAACCTCCAGATTGGAAGTCAGGTGTTCTAACCCCTAGGCCACAAACCATCCCTAGAACTTAGAGGTATTGTCTAGACAAGCTGTGTACCCTGCTATACTCACCCCTGGTAGACCCTGATCGCCTGTGAGAGACTGGTCTGTGTGGAGCCCGATGTCACGTGACTTCTGCTGTGTCGAACAGAGTCCATGTCGATGAACGAGTGAGCTTTCCGCGGGGAGCTGGTCTGAGGGACTGACCAGGACCGTGCCTGTAGGACAAAAATACAATGTTTATTGCATACAACAGGCTATTGCAGAGTATTAACCCTTACACCGCTATCTTATTTTTGTTGTTGTCTGCTGTTTCCATTGTTATCATCAAAAACATGCTTTGACAGCACTTTAGAATAATTTACAACATGCTTTGACAGCACTTTAGAATCATTTCCATTGGAAATGATTCTGATGTGCTGTCAAACCATGTTTTTATTGAGAAATAATGCAAGATATAAAAGCAACAGCAGACGACACTTGTTGTGAGTAGCGGTCTAAGGGTTAACACCATGAGTTAACCCTTTCACCACTAAGTAACTGGAATGGATTTTTATATGTTCATTTCCGGACCAATCCAATCGTAACAAAATGAATTCAGACTAGTCCATTTAAGAAAAGGGGTGTTTTTGTTCTGAAAAACGTGAAAATTACTTGCTCATCACGAGCCGGCTCATCTGGATCTACACTATTTGCCAATACCACTATCCAGGCCTGTGGTGTTGAAAGGGTTAATGGCCCTGTGTCTCAGACAGATGTGGATAAATTAGTGAGCAAAACAGTGGGTAAGAGCATTTCACAGTAGATTTGTATCGAGTTTCTGAAAATATACATGTATGGCTGACCTGAAAAAAGAAAGTTGCAAATGTTAGTTTTGCTAAATATAGCATTCATATTTCCCCGTTGCTCACACTTAGTAGTCACTTGCCTTGCTTTGACTAGACGCTACATCGTTGAGTATGTCACCGACAACATTTAGTTCTCGCATTTTAAATTTGGTTATTATTTATGATCATACATACCGGTATACATTGTGTATTAAGGCATTACAGTTTGTTTGTTTGTTTGTTTGTTTGTTTGTTTGTTTGTTGAGGTTTAACGGCCTATCAAAGGTCATTTAAGGCCGGGTCAATGGGTTTAGTACTAAATCCCATAATTATATTACCTGTACAAGTACATGTACATGTTCAAGTACATGTACAAATGGGGGGAAAATCCCAAAATCAGAACTGAATATTTACAATAACAAAACTATATATTCAGCCCTGAAAGCAGAATAATCCTGATCTGATGCCAGGTCCTCGCCACACCATAATCACTTGGCCCCTCCCAAAAGCAGTAGGATCAGTAATAATCTTACTACTTTTATAATTGGCAATAACACAATTCAACTCCCAGGTAACTAAAGAGCCAAAGATAAAAACGTACCTGATGGCCAAACCAGGCAAATCGTGATTCCTATAAGGAGGAACCCATACCGTTAATTTACGCCATCTCATTCGCCCGACCACCACCCACTAAGGCATTACAGTGTGTATGATGATTGTCAGGGCCGTAGGTACGTTGAGGTGAACCGAGGCAGTTGCCTCGGTAAAAATTTTGCCGATTTTATTTTTATGATGCGGGTCACGCTACGCGCTCCCACTGGATACACGTTTCATAAGATTTGCCTCGGTAGATTTTTACCTCTGGCTACGGCCCTGATTGTAGTATTGAAGTGTGCCAGGGCTCCAGATAAGGAAGTAATAATTGGGTATTGTTACTCCATCATTTCTGAAGCAATTGGGTATTTCAAAATTTGAATTGGGTAAAATAAAATCACACTACTGTTTACACATCAACAGACAGCAATTGTTGAATAGTTTGCTTCTAAATGAAAACATGTCTTCGCATTTCATTAGAATTGTCTCCTTGGAGACAATTTTAATGAAATACCAAGATGTGTTTTCATGGAAAATAAGAAAAATATGCTATATTTGTGGACTGTTTATTGTTTTCTGCAGCATGATAAAGGTACCACAAATTTGTTATTGCTTTTTGATACTCGCTACTTCTGATTTCAATTGGGTTTTTGGCAATTTTAATTGGGTATTTACGCAAATACGCAGCTTATCTGGAGCTATGGTGTGCAATGCTAATAAAGTTTTTTAAAGCATTTCAAACAAATTTGTCTTTGTCTTTGTATCTTATATGTAGAAAAGTGGTAGTCAGTGGTAACATGAATTGCTGAAACGAATTACGTCACTACTCTCATGGTTTTCTGATAGATCTATGACACAATAGGCCTACAGCCAAATTCAATTGAGCATGAAATTTCCTGGAGTTGATGTTTACGATATCAAAAGCTGATATTTCAAATGCGATAATTAGCCGACAAACGCATGTTTATGACCAATGACAAGTTGCAACTGTATTCATACAACATTCATTGACATATCTCAACTGCTTTTTTTTTTAATTCATTTTTGGAGGTACCATCTGAGACACAGCCACTTTAAAAATCCTAATACACTACTGTACTACCGGTAAATACATGTAGTGCACACTGCTACAGAAAACATGTATATTTTCAATGCATGATGCTGTGCTTATGTAGTAATAGAATCTATCATTTGTGTTGATTTAATATGATATTTATTATACCTGTTGACTGATTTCATGAAAAATCGGCATAGCCTCAGTTCTTAGGAAATCACTAAACTTGATTAACCCTTTTCATGTTCAGGATACGCCATTATGTTTGCGGAAAATTCTAAGTATTTTCCTTCCGTGTGCTCAGAAGTATATGTCACAACCACCATTTGAACCATCTCATTGAGACGGTTCAAATGAGTGGTCACAACATACTTTCATTGAGAGATAACATAAAAATTAAATATTTAATAAATTTCGAAGGTATATTCCGAAAGGAATGGGCTAATAAATATCCACCAAACGAATTAGGAGTATATGTTTTATTTCTCTCTGTCAATATGTCTTGAAATTTCATTAGAATTGTGTCCTCCGGACACAGTTCTAATGAAATTCCAAGACATATTCATGACATTTATGAGAAATAAAAGAAAATATAATGAATTGTCATCTGCTATTTTTGAACTATTTATAGCCCACAAATTTCCCAGCATGCAAAGAGTTAAATCATTACTCATGTAAGATCATATATATATAAATGTGACACAATCTACTGTATGCCGGTCTGGATCTATTAGCATAGGATGGACACATGAATGGATACAAGGACACACAGAAAAAACAATGTAATATGTTTAACCCTTAGCCTGCTGAATGAAATGTTGTCGTCTGTTGTTTATGTTTTATTTTCGATTTTTCTCATCAAAAACATGCTTTGACAGCACTTTAGAATCATTTCCATTGGAAATGATTCTAAAGTGCTGTCAAACCATGTTTTTATTGAGAAACAGGGCAAAAAATAAAGCAACAGCAGACGATAGTTTTCGCGATCAGCAGGCTAAGGGTTAAAATACAGCATACACTTGTTCAAGGGACAGGAAAATATTTTTGAGTTAATGAAAATTTGAGTTATTATGTAGCAAAATATGCACTCGGGACCATGAATTTGACTTTGAGCTATCAGTAGTTTGACTTAAGAGAGTTTGTGATAGCGAGCGTAGACTGCAGTTTTAATTTTTATTTTCACATTTGAGCAAAATTTATGTCCAAGGAATGAGAATGTTTGTTTCTTGGTGTTTAACGGCCTATCAACAGCTAAGGTCATGTAAGGCCTGAGAAAAAAGAGTTCCATTTGAGCAAACAACGCATAAAATGGTCAGAGGAATGAGAAAATGAACATGTACACATGAAATGCCATTAATGAATAAATACATGCACCAAACAGTAATATTAAACCACGAGTAGTTAAGGATATAGTTCATACAAAGATATCATTTGTTTTGATGATAATTGCATATGTTGTAAGTTTCCTGGCATGTACGTACAAACTAAATCTGTATACATACTACTGGTATATAGTACAGAGTTGCCATTTGGCTCTTTTAGTATGTACAAGTAAACGGTCAGTTTCATTTGACACAGACAGCAAATAAGATGACAGAAAAAAAAATCACAAAAGTTGGTACAATATACCCTAGACATGTATGGCTACAGCATACTATAAATATTATTTCAGCAGACTATAGAAGGATAGATGTCTGAACATGTCGCCCATCAGTCTCATGCATCTACAAGGGACACATTTCAACGTGTAAAATTTCAACAGATGCACATTATTATTAGAAGAACACCCTCACTTAAAGGTACATGCCCACGCAGTAGGCACAAACTGTTCTTTATAGGAATTAAATAAGTGTATAATTATGTCACTATTCCACCAGTTCTAAAAATTACGAGTGGCCGCTATACAAATATAATAATTTATTAATTATCAATTTACTGTTAGCGACGCGCGGCGGTAACAAATTTTGATAATGTACGGGGACGACGACTTTCACATCACGGCTTGCGGTGCGCAGTATACTACGCGCGCCAGTAGGCTTCCCAATATGTAAACAAGAATATCAACATGTCGAAACGTCCAGGACGGAAATTGTATGAAACGGCGTCGGCCAAAAAAAAAGGCGAAATGTCTGAGGGACAGGCCATACAGAGAGAGAGTGGTTAATATTGGCGACCAGATCACCAAATGGAAAGAGTTACGTGGTGATTTAGATTTGGACTCAAATAGAGATTTTTCATCTCAACTTCCGATACTTCACTGCGCATGTCAAAGATGTGATATGATTGACCGTGTCACATGACGCGTATTGGTAAAAATAGCACGAGGTCGGAAAATACCCTTTCTGGTCATGGCATATAAAATCAGGGGCGGCGGAAGCGTTGTTGGGGGGGGGGGGGGGGGGGGGGGGGGGGGGGGGGGGGGGGGGGGGGCGGGGGGGCCTAAGCCCCCCCAATAATTCTGTAAATTTTGGATTTTTTATTCTAATATATTTGTGTAATCATGAGTACTGGGAACTTTGCTGAGAACTTTGCTGAGAATGCAGGAAATGGTGTTTCACACCACTTGGATTTCAAAAATTTACGGGGGGGGGGGGCCATGCCCCCGGACCCCCCTAGCGCTATCGGGCCCTTTGGGCCCTCAACATTGGGCCCCCCCAATAATGTTCGGCTTCCGCCGCCTATGAAAATGCGATTTAACACCAATTAACACGCGCCGTAATTGAAAATAACTCGTTAGTGGGTAGACAAATGGCTCATATAAGGCATGACAGCAAATGAAAAGTAGTAGTACAGTGTAACCTGCTGCGTGGGCATGTACCTTTAACATTGTTATAGGTATGCCATACTTACTCTAATCTCAGGAAAGTAGACATGAGTGACTCAATTCTAATGAAATTCCAAAACATACTCATGATATTTACAGGGACAAATAAAAAAATTGCTGTCTGCTAACGTTGAACTATTTATGGCCCACAAGTCTCCCAGCATGCAAATATTTAATGAAAATAACACATAGCACACTGTTCAAGGTGTCTTTGGAACATGTTTTATTCACCAAGTTCTATTCATGTATCTGTCATATCACTTGCTGCCTGTGTCAAACACCACAATAGGTAAACTTGACAGATGTTTGGTAGTACTATGATGTTTGAGATGGCACTTGAATTTGCAGTATAGTATACATTAAGAGCAGGTTCACATATAATTTATACATACATACCCCATTTATAAAGCTAATATATTTGACAGAAATGGTAATTTCAATGAGGTATGTCCTTAAATATATTTGTTAATCAATTCAACAGAGCATTCATTGACAGTGAGTGAGTGAGTGAATAGGGTTTAACGTCCGCTTTTCTGACATAGAGGTACAAGCCTCAGGGAGTCTACACGCAGACGGGTCAACGGGGTCGTGTCCCGTATCCACCTGTCCGAGGGGGGTAAATCCCAACTTCAGAACTCAATATTTACAATCAAAATATATATTCAGTCCTGAAATTAGAACAACCTGATCTGGTGCCAGGCCCTCGCCACACCAGCATCATTTATCCCATCCCCTAAAAGTAATAGGATTAGCGCTAATCTTACTTTTATATATGGGGCATAGCCTGACTCAACTCTCACATACAAGAAAGCCAAAAATGTACATGAGGGCCAAATCCGGTATAGTGGGTTCGGGAAAGTACGAACCCAATCGTTAAGCCAGTTTAGTCGCCTTTTACGACAAGCAATGGCTACTGCAGCACTATTCTCAGGATCAGTTGATCCCGCCCCGGTGCCTGCACGGGGCGCATTCATTGACAGGGAATTCATCAATAAATGTCTATTCTTGTCACCACTATATTTTAGCACTCCATGTTTTATTGAAGCCTTCAAACTGACGTAGCAATCAATGAGTTATTTGGTACAACATACACAAGCTCCACAACACACATAGACTATTTAAACATAGACGCGCGCACGCATGCACGCACGCACACATGCACACACACACACGCACACACACACGCATGCACGCACACACACACACGCACACACACACACACACGTGAGCATACAGTACGGATAATTATTTTTAGTAATTCATTAGTAAAGAGATGTATCGACACAAAGGCAGCTTGTTTTCAATTACGGAAAAATATATCAGTCACTGTGGATTAGTGAATAAGGCATCCACCTTGCAACTGAGAGTTTATAGATTCAAGCCCGCCTCCACCATGTAGTTGAATGTTGTGTGGAATAATTAGGACAAAGGGGGTGGGCGGGGGAAGAGTACTGCTGTTCAAGACTACAGTGTATCATAAGTCAAGTCTGGCTAGTCCTTTCAATAGCGGTGCCACCATTACAAAACACTTTTCCAATGAAAATAATTAATGTTCTAACCATGTTTTTATTGAGAAAGAAGATAAAATATAAAACAACAGCAGATGGCAATTTACATTTCCTGTATTCTAAGGCCGGGTTAACAGGCACGCAATGTATACCGAAAAACTTTAACCAAAAACTTAACCCGGAAGTACGGACGTACAGATGTATGGGTAAAATGTGCCGACTATATTGCACTGTCTGCAAGTGGGCTCGACAAAAATGACACAAGTGTTCTTAGGTACAAAATCTCATGCCATGTCTCCAATTTCTGTGACATGTCATCAGAAAGAAATAACGTATATGTTGACCCCTGCAGCTTCTACGTAGCCATGTACACTATTCAACAGTTAACCCTTTCAACCCTACAAACCATAAAGCCAGCATTTGCAAACACTGTAGATCCAGATGAGCCAGCGCGTACACAGCAATCTTACAAGGATCAGCAGTGTTTGTTTGTTTGTTTGTTTGTTGGGGTTTAACGGCCTATCAACAGCTAAGGTCATTTAAGGCCGGGTCAATGGGTTTAGTACTAAATCCCATATATTACCTGTACAAGTACATGTACATTTTCAAGTACATGTACAAATGGGGGGAAAATCCCAAAATCAGAACTGAATATTTACAATAACAAAACTATATATTCAGCCCTGAAATCAGAATAATTCTGATCTAATGCCAGGTCCTCGCCACACCAGAATCACTTGGCCCCTCCCAAAAGCAGTAGGATCAGTAATAATCTTTTATAATGAGCAATAACCCAATTCAACTCACAGGTAACAAAAGAGCCAAAGACAAAAATGCCAAACCAGGCAAATAATGATTCCTATAAGGAGGAACCCCTACCGTTAATTTACGCCGTCTCATTCGCCCGACCACCACCCGCTGGATCAGCAGTGTTTGTCGGTATTTTTCTCTCAGATATTTAAAAGAATACACCTCAGACTATAGACCCAACAAATGCAGACAGTCTGTAGATCCAGATGAGCCAGTTTATAACAAGCCGTCTCATTAGGATCTGCAGTGTTTGTCATTATTTGTTCAGATATTTAGAGCAATACCACGCATCTGATTAATGGAATAGTCCAGAAATTAGCATGTAACTATTAATGTCAGATATTTAGGGGTGAATGGGTTACTCATTGAATCATTCATGAAGCTAGCAACATAAATATTGCAGTCTAATCAGATCAGGCTGCCACAGTAGGTTCATATACCAACAAGAGCAACACAAAACGCTGCAAACGCTGCAAACGCTCATTTGTTATTTGATCTAGAAGGAAGTGAATGGGTTTACCATTCCAGCAACATACAGAGACGTTACGAGCCGGCTCATCATGATTTACATGGTTTGCACATATTAGGCAATAGGACTAGTGTTGAAATGGTTAATATGACATTTATTACACGAGGTAACTGCTTTCATAAGAAACAAGGCTATGCTGGGTTTCTTATGAAATCAGTCAATGAGATTTAATAAATACATAGAGAATACCAGGCTAATGTATTATGATATCAAGTTTATCAGGCAAGGCTAGGAAACGCGTAGGAATTCCGAGGCTTGCCGAGGAATTCCTACCGTTTCTGCGTCGAGCCTGATAAACTTGATATCAAGACACTAGCCTGGTATTCTATTTATCAGGTAACGTTTTTGGCTACATACTGAGCAATTATGAGGTTGTATTCGTTGAAAAGAACGAGGACTTGTTTCCGTGACGTCATTCCACAGACATAATTCAGTAACGTCATGTGACGCCGTTCGACGTTCAACGAATGCAACGTAGGTTTTCAATTTGTTGTAACCCGGATATTCGTATCAGGGCAATGCCTGATACAGTAATATGTTATCAGTCAGTATGTATTCGGCCAATACAAAGCTCGTTACCTGATAAAGGCCCGTAGCAGTGAATAAAATAATGCCACGGCGGACTATTGCACGGAGTCTCTGGCCCTCCCCCAGAAAAAAAATTCAACCTAGACCCTCAAAATGGTGTTTTCCGCATTCTAGAGCCAAAATAGAGTCACGGCGCGCCATGGCTGCCATGGTGGTGTCTACGGCCGAGAAATATCATATTGAATCAACACAAATATTACATTCTATTTATTGTATAAGCACATCTTCATAATTGAAGATTTATTTATCAACAAACATGTTTTCTGTAACGGTTTCATTTGCATATTTAATACACTAGTGTAATATGAGCCTATGTTGGATGCAGAATATATTTCTCTAGA
Organism: Conchocele bisecta; assembly: GCA_029237695.1. Lineage (NCBI taxonomy): Eukaryota > Metazoa > Mollusca > Bivalvia > Lucinida > Thyasiridae > Conchocele > Conchocele bisecta. The sequence continues at coordinate 60,400,074 of CM055269.1, forward strand.
CAACCACATCATGCCACGTACTTCGGTTGACTAACGAGTCCGCAGGACTCGTTAGTCAACCGAAGTACGTGGCATGGCTGTTGATTCTGGCTTATGCAAATCGAATTACACTGCAAAAAACACAGAATTGTTTGCAATAAAATTAAATATTATATCTAACAACGTGTGAAATGCCATGATAAAAGAGGGATAATTAATACTTTGATAAGCATAGCTACTTTAAAACGATGTAACACATTCAAACAATTATCAACAGGAATACATCCAAAATGTTCTTCTTTCGACATAGTCGATGCGTCAGGATTCCTCCATATATCATGAAGGCATTGATCTTGGGCTTACATTAGTCACAAACGCGGTAAATTGAATAAACCCACTTTTACAATGCTGTCACTAATCACAAACAATGTAGACTCAGCTCAGTCTGGGCAGGTTAAGTAACCACAAACATGGGTTATGTCCCTTTTTATGATGAAACTTCACATCACAAGTTACGCGACAAGCATGCTGCAACACAACACCTGGGGTCCGTTTCACTAAACTTCGTACAACTAAAATATTTGTAAGTGCAAATCTAGGATCGTCTGGAAATTTCAATTGATGGATTTACATTTATTGAGCATATGCAGCCTATGCTCATTAAATGTAAATCCAATAATCGTTTACAAGAAGACATTGCTAATGTGAAATTTACAGACTTTTAAGTTTAGTGAAACGGGCCCCTGGAGACCAAATTGTTATCTTTGCAGATTTTATCACAAATGAATGTTAGTAACTATTACATTCAAATAAATTAAACAATTACAGGCTGCCTTATTTTTCTCAAATATAGAAATAAATTTCACAAGAAATGTCTCCTCAAGAGCATGTTATATGAGGTCTCCTTTGATTCCTCACAAAGCATATTTTTGAGCAGAAATAATAAAACAATATAAAAGTAAAAGATTCTCACAATTTCCTTTAATCCTTTAAACACTACAAACCGCTTTAGCAGTGTTTGCAAACAGTGTAGATCCAGATGAGATGGTTCATAACGAGCAGTCTCATCAGGATCTGCACTTTTTGCAAGTAATTTTCATAATTTTCAAGAAGAAAAAAACACTCCCTTTTCTAAATGGACTAGTCTGGATTGGTCGGAAAATTAACATATCAAAGGCCATTCCAGTTACTTACGGTTGAAAGGATTAATATAATCAAAATCTGCACAGGTATTTTTGTGGACAATTAGGTCATTGTACAACAGTGGCATATTGTTACCTTGCGAGGTGAGCAATACATGAAGGAGGTCGGGGTATCCGGCTCATGTAGCCGTCCCATTGCCTGCATGGTGAATAGGAAGTAGGGTGAATTACATATGTACTATCAATTAAAAAATGTACCCAAGACAAATGTACAGTCAAACCTGTGTTAAAGGCCACCTCCGAATAGCAATTACCTGTCTATAATTCCAGCACAAAAGTATTTACACAATTTGATTGGCCCGTACCAAGTCTCTGTCCAAAATTTATATCCCAGTAAACTCCCACACCAAACTACTTTCCGTAACCGTGAGGCGCAGTTAAAATAATTCTTAAGAAAACGGAAAATAAACACATTTTCTTGATTAATTTATTTAAAATGCTGGAATTATAAGGAATGAATGGCCTTTTTGTGGAATTTATCGGGGATATAAACTTGGAAAAGTCGTGGGAATACTGGACGAGGCCTTCCGGCCTTCGTCCAGTATTCCTGCGACATTTCCAAGTTTATACCCCGATAAATTCCACAAAAAGGCCATTCATTCCTATAATAGCACCATGCTTTTGTTGTCCCAATTAGTAAATTACTATGTAAATGAACATGTCAACAAATACCACCTTTATTCACAGGTTTGACTGATTTCTATTTAATTATTATACTTTTTCAAAATTTAAATTCTGCTGTTTTATATACATTGAGGATTTACGCAGTTAATTTCAAAATGTTTTATCCACCCACACCCAAACAGTCTAGACCCTGATTGCAGAGATGCATAGGCTGATCTGGGTCTTCACTGATCTTAACCTTTAGACCACTACTCACAACAATTGTCGTCTGCTGTTGCTTTTATATCTTGACTTATTTCTCAATAAAAACATGGTTTGAGAGCACTTTAGAATCATTTCCAATGGAAATGATTCTAAAGTGCTCTCAAAACAAGTTGTAAATTATTCTAAAGTGCAGTCAAAGCATGTTTTTGATGAAAAAATTGGAAATTAGAAAATACACAGCAGACAACAAAATAAAATTAAGATAGCGGTGTAAGGGTTAAAGGCCATACGCCTCATTTCTTCAGTCCTATATGATCACATTATATGTACAGCGCCATATTCTTCAGTCCTATATGATCACATTATATGTACAGCGCCATATTCTTCAGTCCTATATGATCACATTATATGTACAGCGCCATATTCTTCAGTCCTATATGATCACATTATATGTACAGCGCCATCTCATAATTATGTCCCATGCTACTATAAAAATTTGACATAAAATATTTCCTAAGAATTTGTTTTAAATGTACATGTACATGCTACAGATGCATTGTCAGTAATATGGAATAAGATAAACTGTTGATTTCCGATAAATTGGCAAGGGCAAGTGGAATATGTCTATTATAGCTTTCTAGGGATGTAGACGTTTGCAGCCATTTTAGGTGGCCGAATTGAGGCCTTATCTAGAGCAATTTAGAGCTGAAAAATGCATGCTTCCGATGGCTTAGGAGATAATTTTAAATTACCAACTGGTTGACTGGTGAAACAGGCGATTGAAAACCACAATAAATGCCATATTTGTAAATGTAAAACGTTTCGATAGTTGATTCATTTTGATTGCCCAGTCGTCTGCAAGTAAAAGCATTATTGTCTGCCCAGCTCAGGTGGTAGAGAGCTCGGTAAATGCATTCAACCTGCGTTCCTTTTGTGCGAGTTCGAGCCTCGGACAAATTATTATTATTATTTTTTTTATTCATACAACAGATTCAACGTTTTCTCACTTTTACGAAAATGTCTTAGATAGAGTTTGGCAAAAGGGTACTTGTGACGTGTGCACTGGGTTTACAGCGTCACAGATCAGGATGCACATCACTCAGTCAGATCAGGCCATACGGTGTTCGCAATTCATTTACTGAATAAATATTTCATTATCAAACAACGTGAAACAAATGATGTAGACACATTCTAAACTTGTCCCCAGTAGGTATTTCATAGAAACGACAGTATGGGGTTGGGGGACTCTTGAGGACGTCAAATATACACATCCTCGGCCTCCTAATTCCCGGCCCCAGGAAATGTTTGACTGCAAATACACCCACACATTGTATGTCCGCCGCCCCAGAGCGGGGAAAACATTGGTTGCGCGCTTATACATTTCGTCCAGACAGACATATGGATGTGACTAAGACGATTCAAATGACATTATGCAATATACGTCTTTATGAGTTTTTTGAACCAATACATAAAATATGTTTCTGTAAGTTACATTAAATAGTGTTAATAAAATAAATGTATAAACGACGGCAGATATCTATCTGGGAGTATAAAGTGAGGGACACAATTCAATAAAAAAAAAAGATAGCACAGTTATGGTTTCGAACCCACAACCCTCAACGTCGATTAATTAAACAAAACATTAACCGTTACCACTACGCTATATGCATCAGATACGACCTGTATGTATTGGTCACAGGTTGATATAGATGCACGTATGTTTTACACTGCTTGTATGTTCTAAAATTAAATAAACAAACACAGGTGCATCGTTATCGATTAATATTGACTTGCTCATGCATGCATTTCCAATGAGCACTTGACGTATGTTGGTGTGATACATATACGATTCGAGTGCTTGTGCTCACTATTTTCTTTTTCAAAATATACCTGAACGTTACTTGAATACATTTCGGGCCAACATTGGTGACATGCATGCTACATTGTCATGCTAATATCAGTTTTACATTTCTAACACACCTACTTTACCTATGATGATTCAATATGGAATCTCCTGTGACCTTTGCCCTTGCCACTTTATAGGAATTCAACAGTAACAGGGAAACTTTAACAACAATAACACAATAGAATAGAAAGAAAACAATTGAATAGAGGAACGGCAATATGTAACTCAGCATGACCCAAAAGAGGCTTACTGTATTTTTAATCAAGGTAGCTTCTGATCAGCTTGCACTGTCAGAAACAACCTGGCAATTAGTTAGCTATACTGCTTCTTAATATCATTAGAAATGTTTTATATATACACTTGGCAGAAACAAATAAGCCTGTTTCTTGTCAGATCATGCCCAACATGAGCTCACCTGATCGCCAATAGCCACCATAGTGCACAGGTGAGCTAAAACACAGACATACTCCCTCTTAGTTTTGGTAGGGCAAGATAGCGTTGGGGTAGACAACTGCAAAATTTATACATTATATTATTGACAATATGCAAGCAATGATGTGTGCGCAAAAATAAATATTTTATGCCACTGATTGCAATTATTGGTTATAAAAGACAGGACAGAAGGAAAGTAATTAAACAACCTTGATAGTAATTAACACATAAAAGGAAGGAACTGAAATTTATCGTCTGCTATTTTTTTTGATTTGTCTTATTCCTTCACAAAAAATATATTACTTATTCGTCTAACAAAATTTAACCCTTTCAACACCACAGGCCTGTAAGTATTGGCAAAAAGTGTAGATCCAGATGAGCCGTCTCATCAGAGGATCAGCACTTTTTGCAAGTAATTTTCATATTTTTGCGAACAAATGCACCCCCTTTTCATAAATGGACTTCATTTTGTGAAGACAATTGGATTGGTTGCAAAATTAACATATCGAAATCCATTCCAGTTTAACTTAGGGGAGGAATGGTTAATTCAATGTTGTATTAAAGGGTGAATAATTGCATAAAAACATTTAGTTTCATCGGAAGTAATTGAGAAAACAATACAGAAGGCAAAGACAAACTACGGTGGAACCTCTCTATACCGGACACCAAGAAAACACCTGTGATCTTAGTTTTGATGAGTTTCTTGGTCATTTATCTCAGGTGATCACGTAGAACACAACTATGGCTCAGAATAATCAAATACCTGATTTACAATGAAACTTCTCTAAGCCAGACACCCTGAGGACTGCATGGTCACAGGAGATGGGAGAAAAGTAAAGCATGGAGGAAAGTCAATGAAATATTCCACACAAGCAATGTGAGAATCACATGACCCAAAATATCTGTAAGGTCTGCCAATGAAACTAGGTAAATCATTACATTTTATGCTATATTTCATTTGATTTTGCCCATGGAATATGCACTTTAAAGGTACAGGCTATTTTCATATGCAAATGAGGCATGATATATTTTAGTAATTTATACTAATTAAATGTGTCACTTGAAAAAATAATATTATAGACAGATTATAAAGTAAAATCATTGCACATCAAAAAATAAATACAGAAAATAAATAGTAATGTCCGTTAACATTTTAAGGAAAAACGATTAGCGCCCCTGATATCAGTGTGGAAATTTTACGTCTGATATCAAATGTATAATAATGCCAAACAATGCGTGGGATAATGGTGAATGAATGTTTATTTTGCCAGAAAATGTCTCAGATGATGTCTCCGATATAAATAACATTTTGTGCCTACTGAGTGGGCATGTACCTTTAATGCTGAACACACTGGTATAGGTAATTAATGTTACTGAAAGGTATGTAGTTTTCTCACACACCCCAAACATTTCTCACCGATGCACATCTGTGTTTAACTTGTTATCGATGCAATGTGTTGTCGAGGCGAATACACCAATCATGAAACTCACGTTAAAAGTCAATACATCAGCATAGAAGTGTACGGAGCCTCGCAGGGGACGTAGAATTCTTATTTATGTTAATTTGTTTCCACGAAATAACAATTTGTTCCCTCAATTTAACAATTCGTTCCCACAAATTAACAATTTGTTCCCTCAATTAAACAATTCGTTCGCACAAAATGACAATTTGTTCCCTCAATTTAACAAATAGTTTCCTCAAATTAACAATTCATTCCAACGATATAAAAAATTGTTCCTTCTAATTAACAATTCATTCCCGTGGGAACGAATTGTTATTTTGTGGGAACGAATTGTTAAATTGAGGGAACAAATTGTTAATTCGAGGGAACAAATTGTCATTTTGTGGGAACGAATTGTTAATTTGAGGGAACAAATTGTTATATCATGGGAACAAATTGTTAATTCGAGGGAACAAATTGTTAAATTGAGGGAACAAATTGTTATTTCGTGGCAATGAAATAATTAAAAAAAATCCATGTCCCCTGCGGGACTCCGTAGAAGTGCACATTCCAGAGGTTAACACATATTAACATATAAAATATTGACTTATCTGTGTATTGGCAAATATTTTAAAATTGACACCTGTTTGGCCACATGATTGTCCACATTGACAAGACAAGGTCATAGACAATCAATACAAAACAAGGCCAACACCAGCGAGAGTCTCATCCACGAAGGTCAAGGTCACTGAAATCAAGATCACAATGTGAGGAACCTGTTTAAGAAGTTTGGTAATGATCTTACTATTATGCTTCAGGAGATATTCAACATTTGGACATACATGTACATATGTCCAAAATTGTTGACATGAAGGTGAAGGAAGGTCACCCAAAATATAGCCATCAAAAGTGAGGAAGCTATTTATAAAGTTTGGCAATAATCTGACATTCTGACTAACAGAGATATTACACATTTGTATGTACATGTATGTCCACTGTGTTAACAGGAAGGTCAGTCACCATGACACTGGGTGTATAGCCATCAATGTGAGAAAGCTAATAATGAAGTTTGGTAATGATACAACTAATGGGTCAGGAGCTATTTCAGAATTGCTGACACAAAGGTGAAGGTCACCACAATCAAGGCGATGGTCGCCTAAATGACACTGGGTGGAAAGCCATCAATCAACATGAGGAAGCTATTTATAAAGTTTGGTAATGATACCACTAATGGATGGGCAGATATTCAACATTTGGATGTATGTCCAAAATTGATTAACCCAAAATATTTGGACACAATTTGCATTGGGAAAGCTCTATTAAATAGGGGTTTCCCAAAACAAATTATATCCAAATACAGTGTTATTTTCACTAGACCACTACTGCCATACTAACCCTAAATATTTACACACACGCTGCTGTGGGGAAACCATATAGTTTTATATGTTTCCTAAAATAAATGGTGTCTGAATTATGGTGATCTGGAATTGTGACTGCTATGTCTCACTTTCCCCTAATGTGGGAGAGACAATGAAATGCATATACATGTATACAACTGAAATGCAAGAATGTCGGTAAACCAATACATGTATCCATCTAATATGACTTAACTTTAAAATCTTTTTATGACAGTGCGCGACTGAATAGCTCTGACACCCCATGAGGTGAGTATCGGTATATCATACATGCAAGATGAGGATGAAAGAAGTAGCGCAATAGTTTTTCTTTACATGAAGCAAAAGGAATAGAACAAGTGAACGCGGGAAAATATTCAAATCCTCTAAATATCAAACGTTTTAAAATTACATTATGTTAACCCTTACTACGCTGAATTAAATTTTGTCATCTGCAGGAAATGTTTTATTTTCAATATTTCTCGATAAAAACCTGTTTTGACAGCGCATGAGAATCGTCTCCACTGGAGACGATTCTCATGTGCTGCCAAAACAGGTTTTTTGTTAAGAATTAAGGCAAAAATTAAAAACAGCAGACGACAATTTTCGTCTCCCGCGTAGTGAGGGTTAATGGTTACCTAACTTGGAAAACACAAGTAACTTCCTAGTACTGCAACATGCCCACTCAGTAGGCACACAATATGTTCTTTATATCAGAGAGACATCCGAGACATTTTCTGGCAAAATAAACATTCATTCACCATTACGCCACGTATAGATTGAAATTATTATACATTTTATATCAGAGGTAAATTACCACACTGATATCAGGGGTGATAACTGCGTTTCCTTAAAATGCTAACGGACATTACTATTTATTCTCTGTATTTATCTTTAGATGCGCAATGAACTGTCGAAAATATTATTTTTTTCAGGTGACACATTTAATTAGTATAAATAAGTAATTTTTAGAACATGTGGAATAGTGACACAATTATACACTTATTTAATTCCTATAAAGAACATTTTGTGCTTACTGAGTGGGCAAGTACCTTTTAAGATCTCAGCAATATGAGACAATCAGGGTAGTTAGAATAACATCTTTTTATAATTATCAAAACATCATTTTAAACATTATCTCAAAACAGTGGCTGGAATTTTCAGAAATTTAGCTTCGTTAGCCATGATACTGGTAGATATAATTGAATGGAGCAAATTCTGATTGCAAATACCGGTATGTGCATCATGTCCTCCTTGACTCCAAATAGAACACACACAATATATGCTATATGAAGCTACACTAAATGTGGCTGTAACTGAAGAAAGGTATTATGGCATTTGCGACCAGTGTAGTCCCAGATCAGCCTGCGCATCCGCGCAGTCTGATCAGGGCCTGCACTGTTCGCCATTCAGTCAGCAAACAATCTGCCATGTTTTCATTCTAATAAACAGCATCTAGATTCTTATCAAACTACAAACGGAGAGCAGATCAGGGGGCCGTTTCGCTAAACTTCATACGACTAAAATGTTTGCAAGTGCAAACTTATGATAGTTTGTAAATTTCACATTAACAATATTTTCTTGTAAACGATTAATGGATTTACGTTTATTGAGCATAGGCTGCATATGCAGCCTATGCTCAATAAATTTAAATCCATTAATTGAAATTTCCAGACGATCCTAAATTGGCACTTACAAACAATTTAGTCGTTTAGTGAAACGGGCCCCAGAAGCTAGACTGGCTACAGAAGCCCCATTTCTTCAGTCACAGCCATCTGCAGCCATGGTGCAGCACAATGTGCAACCTTTCAATGACCTTGTTGTAGGCCAGGCAAACGGGTTTGCTCTCATTTGAACCTGCTAAATTGGGGGGAAAATACCAAAATCAGAACGGAATATTTACATCGAGAAAAAATACATTAAGCCCTGAAATTAGAATAACCTGACCTGGTGCCAGGTCCATGCCACACCAAGTCACTTGGCCCCTTCCCCTAAAATAGGATTATGAATAATCGCAATACTTACATAGGAGTATAACCAGATTCAACTGTCACATACAAAATGCCAAAGACGTATGTGAGGGCCAAACCAGGTCTCCAGTCGGAATTCCAGTAAGGATGAACCCCGATCGTTAAATTACCCATCGCATGCTCCCACCTGCCACCCACTCGAAGTGTGTAGGGATTTGATTTATTGGTGTTTAATGACCTATCAACAGCTAAGGTCTCCGGTCGGGATTCCGGTAATGATGAATTACGATCATTAAGTTACCCATTGTATGCTCCAACCAACCGCCACAAAAGTGTGTAGGGAAAATCGGGGCTCTGTGACGTGGGACGGAAGGTCCATTTAACCCTTTAACGAATTACAATGTACGTTCAAAGATACACCATATTACTGTAAGAAAATACTGATCAAAAGAAAGTTGTGACCACAGTTTTAACCGTCTTGCCGAGACAGTTCAAATGAGTGCTTACAACAAAAACTTCCATAGGCCCCAAGCGTATTCCGAATGTAAAAAGTTACTGGTTTTGTGTCTCGGATATTCACAAATTATGTGCCTTTTAGCTTTATGGACCGCAAATGGCATATTTTGAACCAAATTAACCAGTTTATTTGATCAAATCCTAAGGAGTTTGTATTGTATTCAAGCGTATAATTATGTGGCTGTGACTGGAGAAATGGAGCTTATTTCGCAACCAGTGTAGATCCAGATCCGCACAGCCTGATCAGGATCTGCACTGTTCGCCATTCCATCAATGAAACGCTTGTTATGCTTCTAACAAGCAATACATATAGTTATCAGGCTACAGGAGTGTGCTATTTGATCAGGAGCTTCGTTGGTCACAACTCCCATAAGCCCCATTTATTCAGTCACAGCCACATATTATGACAAACACTGCAGAGTGATGCTATGGATATTCTTCTAAAGCATTTTGGTCACCCTATAAGAACACCAAGCGTGTTGGGGTACCTTTCTGAACATGATTGGCTCCTCATGATGTTTCCAGTTTTTCCTTCCCTATAGACAAGGTATTAGACAAGGCATTTACAGGCATACAGTATGGAGAATACCAAGATAATGTATTTTGATATCAAGTTTATCAGGCAAGGCTAGGAAACGTGTAGGAATTCCGAGGCTTGCCGAGGAATTCCTACCGTTTTCGAGGCGAGCGTGATAAACTTGATATCAAAAGACACTAGCACGGTATTCTATTTACCAGGAAACGTTTTTGGCTACATAATGAGTAATTATAATGTTGTTTTCTAACAGTAACAGTATTCATTAATGTCATGTGATGCCATTCGACCACTGAAATCAGTTTTCAATTTGTTGTAACTGGATATTCGCACCAGGTCAAAGCATGATACAGCAATATGTTATCAGTCAGTATGTCCAATACAAAGGTCTTTACTTGATAAATAGGCATACAGTATACAGGGCGAGGCATACAGTTTACAGGCAATATAGCATACTAGAGATAGTACATGTATACAAGAGCCGTCGGCTGAAAAAAAAACATTTGTAAGTCATAACCAACTTGCACATTTGCACCATATGAATAAAATATGATTAATTTGCTGAGTACAGGCTCATCTGGTGGAAAACATCGTAAGGTATGGAAATGGAATGATTGGTGGTTAACGGCCCACCAAAAGAGTATCATTTAGGGCCAAGGTATATTTTCTTAGCAGACAGATCACATACAACACAGAATAGAAACAATTTTATTTTTTATCATTTATCAACAATTAATAGATTATAGAACTAGAGAAAGTGAGCAGGCGCACACAGACACCCCCGGCCATCGCCTGGTCTGACCAAATATTTCATATAAGTTATTTGGCCTTGACCTCGAGCATGAAAGCGAATGGGTGGGGCGTTGGGCTATAGAATGCAAATATGGATGATCATAAAGACGTATATAAAGTTTCAAGTCAATCTCATTTACGGTTGCAGAGATAATGGGTACCGGCAACCAAAAACGTTAACGCAAATCTTACAGACAGACGCATATAATTAGGATAAATTCTGGCAAAACCCAATTTTTCTCTCTCACTGTTTTGGAGTTATTTATTTAACTAAAACCAACATACTATTTTTTTGTTTTTGTTTTGTTTTATTTTATACAACTAATTTGTTTAAGCCATTGTATTTATGTTATAAACTAAAACTTATTTCCAAACATCTGAGTGTGTGATTATCAGACTTTTAACCATGGTCTTGAAATTTGAACTCCACATCAAGAAGAGCTCAGCATTGTCCAATCAAACTTCTTGATGTTGAGCATGTTCACATGTCCAGAAAGTTATTGGCATCTGTAAAGCTGCTATTCCAGTAGTCGATTTCATCAAAATTGCAAAGTATACTTTAGTAGTAAAGTATACTTTGAGGGAGAAATTTTCAATTTTATGATAAATTTATTAATTTTTATTATACTGAATTTATTACATTATCACAGCCATTTTGGCTGTGATAATGTAATCAATTCAGTATAATAATTCTGCATACTTTTAATCATCAAATATATGCAGTTGTTAGTTTTATATGAAATAATGCATTTCAGGAAAAATAAATGATTACTCCCTCAAAGTATACTTTGCTAGTAAAGTATACTTTGCAATGTTGGTGAAATAGGCTACTGAGAACATGAGAACATGCAAGTCAGGTCTACAATGGTAACACATGTCATAGCCATTTTGCCAGCGCAAATATTGTATTATCAGACTAACCTGTATTGATTGACTGATTGACTGATTGTTTGGTTGATTGATTGAAATTTACACTCAATTAGGCAGAAAAAAAGCATACATCAGTTTCAATTCCTAGTAATTATAATTCCAGCACACAAATATTTACACAATTCCGTAACATTTGATTGGCCCGTAGCAAGTCTCTGTCTAACATTTATATCCCAGTAAACTCCCACGCCGAACTACTTTCCGTAACCGTGAGGCGCAGTTAAAATAATTCTTAAGAAAACAGAAAATAAACACATTTTCTTGATGAATTTATTGCAAATGCTGGAATTATAAGGAATGAATGGCCTTTTTGTGGAATTTATCGGGGATATAAACTTGGAAAATTCGCGGGAATACTGGACGAGGCCTTCCGGCCTTCGTCCAGTATTCCCGCGACTTTTCCAAGTTTATACCCCGATAAATTCCACAAAAAGGCCATTCATCCCTATAATAAATGTGACTGTTACTGGAGAAATGGGGTTTATGGTATTTCTGACCAAGTAAACTTCTGATTTTCTAATACACTCACAGGTCCTGATAATATAAGGATATACACCATTGGCAAGAAGAATGCCATGCGTTTCACACATTGAATGGCAAACAGTCCAGACCCTGATCATTGTGTGGATGCGCAAGCTGATCTGGGTCTACACAGGTTGCAAAGCCAATTAATCCAGTCACAAATGGGGCTTATGGGTTTTGCAACCAGTGCTGATCCAGATCAGCCTGTCCATCCGCACAGTCTGATCAGGATCTGCACTGTTCGCCATTCCGTCAATGAAACCCCCGTCACGCTTCTAACAATCAATATAGACTGTTATCCAACTACAGGAGTGTGCTATTTGATTAGCAGGTACATTGGTCAGAACTGACATATGCCCAATTTCTCCAGTCCCAGTCACAAATATATTTTCCCCAGCCCGGCCCACCCCCAGCCTACCCACCCTGCTACGAATCTCCTTTGAGTGGGCGTCCACCTCTCTTGCCATTTCCTTCTGGGTGAGCTTGCATCGGTTCAGGATCAACGCCTACAATACACAGTGGAGAATGTGTGGAATGTCCTGACAACAAGAACTACAATAGGGTTCTTTCTCTTCATGTTAACAACTATGCCAAATTTGGTTAAGATACGTCAAGAAGAACTTGAGTTATCACGAGGACATGAACAATTCAAAATGGCAGTCAAGAGGAGATATCTCATTTAAATGTTTAATCAATAGGTTCTTGACACGATAAATATTCACCCGAATTTTGTGTCTGTAATGCTGGCGACTTATGTAAGTTACAGACACAAATTTCAGGTTTGATAAATATATATATACATGTATACCGAATTTGGTGACTTTTGTCTGACACTGAAAATAGTGTGGGATGGAAGTTCATGAATTTGTCACAGAATGATAGAGGATCAACATAGGAGTCAATGTGTTAAATATCAAGAATTACATGGAAGGAAATGAAAGGAATAAGATTACAGAATTATGGAAATATCATCTGGGGCCCGAGTTGAGAAAAGGTACCTTATTATGTGTGCAACCAACACAGGCCCAGACAAACCCAATCAGGGCTTAAGATGCTCGCCATTCATTGGTTGGGCGAATGTTAACTACAGCATGTTAACATCAAGCATCAAAGCTAAACAATGACAGTTTAGGGCAAGTGATTGCACATACATGTGTCTGTGGCTGGAGAAATTGGGCCTTGACATTTGTGACCAGTCTAGCCCCTGATCTGCCACCACTGTTCTGCAGCCTGATACAGATTTAGACTGCCATGTTACAATCATGATTGGTGTTTCAATAATGGAACGGTAAACAGTGCAGATCCTGATCAGACTGTGCGGATGCACAGGCTGATCTGGAACTACACTGGTTGCAAAACCCATAAGCCACGTGTCTCCAGTCACAGCCACAAATAAAGAGATTGACATACCTTCCATTGGATAAATTCGTAGCTGTGAGGGTCGTGTGACACCGGCATGCCAATCTTGACCTTCTTCATCTCATGCCAGTCTGGAACATCGGTCGGTAAAATCATGCTATTGTCTGTTCCGCATTTTGTTGCCGACAAACTTTTGGCTATTATAATTTAAGCATATTAAATCTAAAAAATGTTTAACTGTAAGTACTTTTTCATCAAAAATCACCCTCCCCCAAAAAGATATTTCATACTCCATCAAATATATATTTTATTGAGAAAAATTTAAAGATATTTCATTAAACTCCATCAAATATGTATTGTATTGTGAAAATTTTACTCAGGGAATTTAATATGGCATTATGGGGGCTAAAAATAGATTTGTTTTTTAAACTAATTTTGGAATTTAGGGACCAATGTTCAAAATATTTTCTCAGATCAATTTTGAGCTATGTAGCCAGGTTTCCAAGTCAATTTCCCAAGTTTTTTGACTCCTCCCCCAACTCCTCCACCTCCTTAACCCAAATGTTATTCCCATAGGAAAATTGTTTTTGTCACAATAAAATCAAAATTTGATGGCAAGGTTAGATAACATGTAAAAAATTCAAAGCTCACCGCGGAATTCCTTCCATTTCTGAACCAAGCCTTAGAAACTTCATATCAAAAGAAACTAGCATTGTATTCAATTTATCATATAATGTTTTATGTTACAGAATGAGCAAACATGACGTCATGATGCATTGAATCGAGGACAGACTTGTTTAAATTGCATCATTACAATATGAAATGTCAGTGAGACTTTCAAATCTGGATTGACCGTGTATTAGCATGAAAGACCTCTTGAACCTGAAAGCTCGTTATAGCGGGGTTTGCAAATAGTACAGATCCAGATGAGCCGGCTCGTAACGAGCCGTCTCATCAGGATCTGCACTTTTTGCAAGTAATTTTCATTTTTTTGATTTACAACAAAAACACCCTCTTTTCATAATTGGACTAATCTGAAAATCATTTTGTGACGGTTGGATTGATTGCAAAATTAACATATCAAAATCCATTCCAGTTACTTAGGGGTGAAAGGGTTAAACAGGATTTTGTTATCATACAGCATGTGTGTGGTCAATGCCCAGCTAAGCAACTTACATTTGTGGTATGAGTGTTCAAAGTCGATGATTACATCGGACAAACTCTGAAATGAAAATTTATCTTTGTTTTAATGAAATGTTATTATTGTGGGAAACAATGACACAGTAACATTTTAAAAGGCCAAAGAGTTGGTCAAATCATGAAGTTTACAGAAAGTTTGAACAGTAATAGAGAAAATAGCAAAACAAATCTCAAATTTTCATACTATACAAAGGAAGTATACCTTATATATGAGGGGTTTTCTAGAGTTTATATCTTAACTAAAGAGAACATATATTAACCCTTTCAACACTACAGACCGCATACTGGTGTTTGCAAACAGTGTAGATCCAACTGAGCCGGCTTGTGATGAGCCATCACGTCAGGATCTGCATTTCTTTGCAAGTTCTAGCGAGTAATTTTTATACAGGTTAGAAAATAAACACCGCAGTTTATAAATGGACTAGACTGAAAATCATTTTGTTATGATTTGAGTGGTCGGAAAATCAACATATCACAGTCCATTCCTGTTATTTATGGTTGAAAGGGTTACAATATTGAGAGAGAAATAGCATTGACAAACAATGTATACCTTATATATGAGGGGTTTGTACATGAGGTCATCTCGCCGGCTGAGGCCTAGGGCCCCATAACGCCCACTGTAGTAGACGCCGAGCACCACATGGCGATGGATGTGGCCATTGAATGCCGTCTTGAAGCTGATCGTGAACCGCTCCACTCCCATCATACCGTTGGTCAGGTGGCTCGCTCGGTCAAGGTCATGTGTAGCAATAAAATCAATGTGTGTGGGATCACTTGGTTTCAGAGTGATGTAATGTTTGAAGGTAATTTCACAGTAAATTTTCCTTTACTATGTGTAAGGGTATGGTTGATTGAGATTTAACATCATTGGGACGTCACGGTCGTGCTTTAGTTTAACGAATATCAAGAAGCTGTGGTGAACGGAAACAAAAATTATAACAAATTTTCCCTAATGTTAAGTTTGCGAAAGCGCTAAGATTGTGACCTTGACCTTGGGGTTAGCGGGGATCTGAGGGATTTGGCATGGCATGATAGCGAACCATTAGAGGAATGGCTGTGTAAAATATCAAGAAGAGCAGTGAAAGGAAACTTTAAATTTATGACAGCACTAAGACTGTGACCTTGACCTTGGGGTTTGTGGGGGTCTGAGAATAATGGACTTGTCACAGCATGAAAGAGAATCATTCAAGAAAGACATACATGTGTGAAATATCAAAACGTTTGGTGAAAGGAAACAGAATTTATAACAAATTTCCCCCAACGTTAAGTTTATGAAAGCACAAAGACTGTGACCTTGACCTTGGGATTAGCGGGGGTCTGAGCATCGTGGATTTGTCACAGCATGATAGAGAATCATTAGAGAAAGGTATGTGTGAAATATCAAAACGTTTGGTGAAAGGAAACAATTCCCCCCAACGTTATGTTTATGAAAGCACTAAGACTGTGACCTTGGGGTTAGCGGGGGTCTGAGCATCGTGGATTTGTCACAGCATGATCGAGAAAAGCATGTGTGAAATATCAATACGTTTGGTGAAAGGAAAAAGAAATTACGGACGGACGGACAGATACCGACTACTACGCTGGTGGTATGCCATAATTAAGCACTCCTTTCTGACGATAAACATGACAGCTCTTGCAATGCAATAAAGTTACTATAACCTCTTTACACCTTAAAAATAGTTGTACGACATGATTGGATTTGACAAATTTTTGCATGGTAGTGTTTTTTATGGATCATGTGATGATTTCACAGTACACTTATTTTTCTCCATGGCGATAAAATGCTTGACGAGCAGGGATTTTTCTGACGCAGCGATATCTGAGAACGAAAGTACATTTTTTATGGCCTTGGAGTCAATGACAAGCGTTCCAAATTCAAATGTGTAACAGAGATAACTCATCTGGAATGCTTGTAAATAGCTATGGATGGTTATCTTCCTTATAATAGAAATTACACATGTGGCTGTGGCTGGAGAAATGGAGCTTGTGGCCTTTTTGGCCAACAGCAGTGTAAAGCCAGACCACCCTGCATATTCACAGTCTGATCAGGTTATACACTATTCAACATTCAATCTGTGATTACTGTACTTTTTTACCAGGTTGCGAGTGCAAGCTACCAGATTAGGTCTTATGTCATTAGTCCCATTTCTTCAGTCAGCCCCGCGCCCCCCCCCCCCCCCCCCCCCCCCCCCCCCCCCCCCCCCCCCCCCCCCCCCCCCCCCCCCCCCCCCGTACGCCCCCCCCCCCCCCCCCCTCTAACCCTTTGAACACCACAGGCCTGTATAGTGGTATTGGCAAAAAGTGTAGATCCAGATGAGTCGACTCGTGACGAGCCGTCTCATCAGGATCTGCACTTTTTGCAAGTAATTTTGGCCCTTCGCGCCGTCGATAGTGCACCGCCCTAAATTAATTCCTGCGTACGGGCCTGTCAGTCACAGCCACAATTACATGAAGGTCACATTTACGTGGCATCTTTCAAAGGATACATTCCTAGAATGAGAGCTTCCAGACATTTGATTGGTAGTGATTCTTTAATCATGTCCTTCGCTACTTCAAGAAGACTGGAACAGAAAGAAGATTGAGAAAATTAACATGTCACAAAGGGGATTCAATAGGCTAAGAACTACATGTACAAGCTATTCAATATTAAACTAGAAATGTGGCCTGTCGGCACACGAATGCCCCCGCTGGCAGCCAAAGAAAACGAGGCATATTTGATTATAAGCCATTTATCCAAGCGTTAAGGTTTTGAATGCACCAAGTCTATCACCTTGACCTTGGGCTTAGTGGGGGCGCGACGAATGTGGATTTGTCACAGGATGGTAGAGGACCATTGGAGGTATGTGTGTGTGAAATGTCAAGCAGATCCGAGCAAGGAAACCGAAATTATAAGCCATTTACCCAGCGTTAAGGTTTCGAACGCACCAAGTCTGTTACCTTGACTCTGGGCTTAGCGGGGGCAGGACGAATGTGGATTTGTCACAGGGCGGTAGAGGACCATTGTAGCAATGCGTGTGTGAAATGTGAAGCAGATCCGAGCAAAGACACCGAAATTATAAGCCATTTAACTGAATGTTAAGGTTTCAAACGCACCAAGTCTGTGACCTTGACCCTGGGCTTAGTGGGGGCGGGATGAATGTGGATTTGTCACAGGGCGGTAGAGGACCATTGGAGCAATGCGTGTGTGAAATGTGAAGCAGATCCGAGCAAGGAAACAGAAATTATAAGGCATTTACCCAGTGTTAAGGTTTCGAACGCACCAAGTCTGTGACCTTGACACTGGGCTTAGCGGGGGCGGAACGAATGTGGATTTGTCACAGGGCGGTAGAGGACCATTGGAGCAATGCGTGTGTGAAATGTGAAGCAGATCCGAGCAAGGAAACAGAAATTATAAGGCATTTACCCAGCGTTAAGGTTTCGAACGCACCAAGTCTGTGACCTTGACCCTGGGCTTAGCGGGGGCGGAACGAATGTGGATTTGTCACAGGGCGGTAGAGGACCATTGGAGCAATGCGTGTGTCAAATGTGAAGCAGATCCGAGCAAGGAAACAGAAATTATAAGCCATTTACCCAGCGTTAAGGTTTTGAACGCACCAAGTCTGTGAGCTTGACCCTGGGCTTAGCGGGGGCGGGACAAATGTGGATTTGTCACAGGGCGGTAGAGGACCATTGGAGCAATGCGTGTGTGAAATGTGAAGCAGATCCGAGCAAGGAAACAGAAATTATAAGCCATTTACCCAGCGTTAAGGTTTCAAACGCACCAAGTCTGTGACCTTGACCCTGGGCTTAGCAGGAGCGGGACGAATGTGGATTTGTCACAGGGCGGTAGAGGACCATTGGAGCAATGCGTGTGTGAAATATGAAGCAGATCCAAGCAAGGAAACAGAAATTATAAGCCATTTACCCAGCGTTAAGGTTTCGAACGCACCAAGTCTGTGACCTTGACCCTGGGCTTAGCGGGGGCGGGACGAATGTGGATTTGTCACAGGGCGGTAGAGGACCATTGGAGCAATGCGTGTGTGAAATATGAAGCAGATCCAAGCAAGGAAACAGAAATTATAAGCCATTTACCCAGCGTTAAGGTTTAGACCTGAACAGACCCTGGGCTTAGCGGAGGCGGGACAAATGTGGATTTGTCACAGGGCGGTAGAGGACCATTGGAGCAATGTGTGTGTGAAATGTGAAGCAGATCCGAGCAAGGAAACAGAAATTATAAGCCATTTGCCCTGGGCTTAGCGGGGGCGGGACGAATGTGGATTTGTCACAGGGCGGTAGAGGACCATTGGAGCAATGCGTGTGTGAAATGTCAAGCAGATCCGAGCAAGGAAACAGAAATTATAAGCCATTTACCCGAGCGTTAAGGTTTCGTACGTACGTTACGTACGTACGGACGCCGGTAACACTATATGCCCCCCTCACCATTCGGTGGCGGGGGCATAAAAATACTATTTTAATATGTTTTATACAGTAAAATCGACAGTTTATTTAACCAGGTGAGCTGATTATCGTGAAATAATGCATGAGTGATTGGGTCCTTACGTGAAACAAATGAGTGAGCGTAGCGAACCGAGTTTGTTTAGCAGTAGGACCCAATCACAAGGGCATTATTTCAAAATAATCAGCTCACCTGCTTAAATAAACGTTTTCTTACATTTTATAAACGATACTTTATAACAAGAGTTGTCAGAAGACAACGAAGCTCGCCTGTTGGCATCCTTCATTCAAACTTGTCACAGTTGTATAAAAAACATGAATATTATATAACTTGACCTTGGGATAAGGGGTGTGCGGTGGACTTTAACATTGAGGTCAGTGGTGGAATGTGGGTCGTGGATTTGATATAGCATGATATAGCATATTAAGATGAATCCATGTATGAAATATCAATGCGCTCCCTGAAAAAGAGACCCAGCGTTAAGTTTATGAACACACTAAGTTGGTGATTTTCTCAGGGCTATTCACATGAGGAATGCATGTATAAATGTGCTAAGTTTGTGACCTTGGCCTTGGCGAAAGGGGTGGGGGGGGGGGTGGGTCATGGATTTGCTGTAGCAGAATAGAGTATCATCAGCTGAATGCATGTATGAAATATGAAGGTGTTTCCTGTAAAGAAACAGAAGTTATAAAAAGACATTTACTCCAACGTTAATTTTATGATGTTGATCTTGGGGAAAGGGGTGGGGTGCGTCATGGATTTGCTGTAGCACAATAGAGGATCATCACATGAATGCATGTATGAAATATCAAAGTGTTAAAAGTGTAAAGAAACAGACGTTACACAACATTTACCCCAATGTAAAGTTTATGAACATGCTAAGTTTGTGACCTTGACCTTGGGGTAAGGGTTGGGTGGTGGGTTGTGGATTTGCTACAGCATGATAGAGGGTCATCTGAGGAATGTCTGTATGAAATATCAAGGCGTTCCATCAAAGGAAACAGTTGTTATCAGACATTTACCCCAACATTAAGTTTATGAATGTGCCAAGTTTGTGACCTTTACCTTGGGGTAAGGGATAGGCGGTGGGTCATGGATTTGCTATAGCACGATAGAGTATCATCAGATGAACGCGTGTATGAAATATTAAGGAGTTCCATGAAAGGAAACGTATGTTATAAGACATTTACCCCAACGTTAAGTTTATGAATGTGCTAAGGTTGTGACCGTGACCTTGGGGAAAGGGGTGGGGGTTGGTCATGGATTTGCTATAGCACGCTAGAGTATCATCAGATGAATGCATGTATGAAATATCAAGGTGTTCAAAGTGTAAACAAAGTGTAAAGTTATACAACATTTACCCCAACGGTAAGTTTATGAACATGCTAAGTCATCTGAGGAATGTATGAAATAGCAAGGCGTTCCATGAAAAGAAACAGACATTTACCACAACGTCAAGTTTATGAATGTACTAAGTTTGTGACCTTGACCTTGGGGTAAGGGATGGCCGGTGTGTCATGGATTTGCTATAGCATGATAGAGTATCATCAGATGAATGCATATTTGAAATATAAAGGCGTTCCATGAAAGGAAACAGATGTTATAATACATTTACCCCAACGTTAAGTTTATGAATGTGCTAAGTTTGTGACCTTGACCTTGGGGTAAGGGATGGCCGCGGGGTCATGGAGTTGCTATAGCACGATAGAGTGTCATCAGATGAATGTATTATGAAATATCAAGGCGTTCCATGAAAGGAAACAGATGTTATAAGACATTTACCCCAACGTTAAGTTTATGAATGTGCTAAGTTTCTGACCTTGACCTTGGGGTAAGGGCTAGGTGGTGGGTCATGGATTTGCTACAGCATGATACAGGGTCATCTGAGGAATGCATGTATGAAATAACCAGGTGTTCCATGAAAGGGAACAGAAGTTATTATAAGACATTTACCCCAACGTTAATTTTATGAATGTGCCAAGTTTGTAACCTTGACCTTGGGGTAAGGGCTGGGTGGTGGGTCATGGATTTTCTATAGCATGCTAGAGGGTCATCTGAGGAATGCATGTATGAAATAACAAGGTGTTCCATGAAAGGAAGCAGAAGTTATAAGACATTTACCCAACATTAAGTTTATGAATGTGCCAAGTTTGTGACCTTGACCTTGGGGTAAGGGCTGGGTGGTGGGTCATGGATTTGCTACATCATGATAGAGTGTCGTCTGAGGAATGCATGTATGAAATAACAAGGTGTTCCATGAAAGGAAACAGAAGTTATAAGACATTTACCCAACATTAAGTTTATGAATGTGCCAAGTTTGTGACCTTGACCTTCCTTGGGTAAGGGCTGGGTGGTGGGTCATGGATTTGCTACAGCATGATAGAGGGTCATCTGAGGAATGCATGTATGAAATATCAAGGCGTTCCATCAAAGGAAACAGATGTTATAAGAAATTTACCCCCATGTTAAGTTTATGAATATGCTAAGTTTGTGACCTTGACCTTGGGGTAAGGGTTGGGTGGTGGGTCATGGATTTGCTACAGCATGATAGAGGGTCATCTGAGGAATGCATGTATGAAATAACAAGGTGTTCCATGAAAGGAAACAGAAGTTATAAGACATTTACCCAACGTTAAGTTTGTGGACGACGCCGACGACACCGGGGGGTATGCCATAAGCTCTTATGCACTTCGTGCAGGCGAGCTAAAAACGATGTGAATCAAGTGTAAAATATTGCCAAGAGGTGTGCAAATTAATTTCTAGAGGCGGGTCGTTGTGAAGGCGAATGTCTCGCAATTGTCTGAGAACAGCATTTGATTGGCCGAAGGAAACATGTCATTGCGACGTTACTGACGTCATTTCTCCATATATGGTAAGCACAAGAGTGGTAATTCACCGTTATATATTTCTGTAAACTACTGGCTGAAACGTAAGAAAATCATAATTATCCTAACCTTGGAGCTAGGTATTCTGACCACACATTAGCCCCATGTGAGTATCCTAGAATGAATGGATTCACTTTGAGGTGTAATTTCCCATAACATAAAACACATATGCAGCTGTTAGTGGATAAATGGGACTTATGGGTTTAGTAACCAGTGTAGATCCAGATAAGCCTGTGCATCCGCACAGTCTGGTCAGGATCTGCATTGTTCACCATTCCATCAATGAAACACCCGTAATGCTTCTAACAAGCATTATAGATTGTAATCAGGCTATATGAGTGTGCTATTTGATCAGGAGCTACACTGGTCACAAATGCTATAAGCCCTATTTCTCCAGTTACAGTCACATATGAGACCCGCCATGTGATTTTGTACCTTCGGACATCTTCGTAATTTTATTAAATACGTTTACAAAATTTACAGTATCTTCCGTATGTGGCGTCAAAAGTTCCACTTGTACTCTAAAAATGTTGTCAACTTTTGACTTTATTTATGAAAAATATTGTAAATGTTACGTATTTATTAAACATATTTAATGAAATAACGCAGATGTCCGAAGGTACCAAATCACATGGCGTCTCTCATATGCCTTGAAACCTTCTTATGGCATTTCAACAATTGTAGATCCTGGTCCCCATACACACAGCATAGACTTTCACCAGACTGTGTGAACGACTAGATGTGCATGAAATCTGCAGCTACACTTGTCTCAAATTGGCTGTAGGATGACAAAAGGGACCTTAACCCTTTCATCACTACAGCCCTCTTTAGCGGTGTTTGTAAACAGTGTAGATCTCAATGAGCCGGCTTGTTGTGAGCCGTCTCATCAGGATATGCACTGTTGCAAGTATTTTTCATATTTCTTAGAGAAACAGACACACCATTTTCATAAATGGACTAGTCTGAAAATCATTTGGGGACAATTGGATTAGTCGGAAAAATTAAAATATCAAAATCCATTCCAGTTATTTAGGGTTGAAAGGGTGAACAGGTTGCAATCAGCATAGCACCAGGTCAGCTTGTGTATCTGCTCAGTCTGATCAGGGCCTCTGCTGTTCACATTTCAGTCACAGGAGTATGCTTGCTACCATGAGGTAAAGGATTAGATGCTGATCATTCAGAGTCCATGTGCAACTAAACTCTATCGCCAATTGTGGCAAATGCTGTAAGCCTGTTTCTCAGCTGGGGGACTAAATGGTGCATGGCATATGCGACCACAGTCTGATCTGGGTCTACGCCATTCGCAATTCAGTCAGTGAAACATCTCTCATGTAAGTACGAATCAGTATAGATGCATAACAGGTTTCAGGAGTGTGCTAGCAGATCAAAAGCTAGGCTGAGCATAAAAGATATAAGCCAGGGCTCCAGATAAGCTGCGTATTTGCTTAAATACCCAATTAAAATTGCCAAAAGCCCAATTTAAATCAGAAGTAGCGAGTATCAAAACGCAATACAAGTTTCATGGTACATTTATCATGCTGAAGAAAACAATAAACAGACCACAAACATAGCATATTTTTCTTATTTTCCATCAAAACACATCTTGATATTTCATTAGAATTGTCTCCAAGGAGACAATTCTAATGAAATGCCAAGACATGTTTTCATTTAGAATCAAACTATTCAATAATTGCGGTCTGCTGATGTGTAAACAACAGTAGTGTAATTTTATTTTACCGAATTAAAATTTTGAAATACCCAATTGCTTCAGAAATGATGGATACTCAATTACAAATTCCTTATCTGGAGCCCTGTAAGCCTTTATTTATGCAGTCAAAGCCACAAAGATACAGTTTGATATACTCACCCAGTGATTGGCCGGTTCTTTCGTATTTCAAAGAATTGTGTACCTGTGTGGTTGTATCTGGAAATCATGTTAAAGGAAAACAAACACAACTCTACTCTAATTAATAAGAACATAAATCTATAACACAAATTGAAGTCTGACAAAATATTCTCCACCAACAGATGTAAGAAGTATAACAAATATATTTAACAGTACCGAAAGACTGACAACTTCAGTAGCAAACAAGAAAGGTTCTGTTTATCATCTTTATGTAGCAAAACTCTATGGAAAATATAGTTTACTGAAAATCTACCAGTTACCATGTGTACTATCAATGTAGCATTATGTGAACCCATACATCATCCTGTCTAGAGATGGATGCATGAAAAGGATACTGCAGTGCATTCATGTAATTCTGTATTTTCTCTAGTCGCTCAGGTACTGATACAATAGGGGAGAAGTTGACTGGAGCACCAATATATGGCACCTGCAAATATAATGAAAATTATTTAAAGTACCGTAATTGTTCTAATAAACACGCCAGGGCTATTTTCTACATCAAGTTTGGCATTATAATTGAGTTTTACGCAATTATAATGTCAACTTAAATGTACATGCCCACTCAGTAGACACAAAATTTTCTGGAGAAAGAAGACAAACTATTAAAGAACAGCATACGATAATTTAAAGGTTTTAAATGTACATGCCCACTCAGTAGACACAACATTTTCTCAGCAAAACATGGTTTGACAGCACTTGAGAATCATTTCCAATGGAAATGATTCTCAAGTGCTGTCAAACCATGTTTTTTATGGAGAAAGAAGACAAACTATAAAACAACAGCATACGATAATTTAAAGGTTTTAAATGTACATGCTCACTCAGTAGGCACAAAATGTTCTTTATATCAGAGACATCATCTGAGACATTTTCTGGCAAAATAAACATTCACTCACCATTATCCCACGCATTGATTGGCATTATTATACATTTTATATCAGACGTAAATTTCCACACTGATATCAGGGGCAATAACGAGTGTTTCCTTAAAATGTTAAAGGACATTATTATTTATTATCTGTATTTATTTTTTGATGTGCAAGATCATACTTCAGGGCTCCAGATAAGGAATTAGTAATTGAGTATTTTCACTCCATCATTTCAGAAGCAATTGGGTATTTCAAAATTTTAACTGGGTAAAGTAAAATCATTGTACTGTTTACACATCAACAGACCGCAATTATTGAATAGTTTGCTTTGAAATGAAAACATGTCTTGGCATTTCATTAGAATTGTCTCCTTGGAGACAATTCTAATGAAATACCAAGATGTGTTTTCATGGAAAATAAGAAAAATATGCTATATTTGTGATCTGTTTATTGTTTTCTGCAGCATGATAAAGGTACCACACAATTGTTATTGGTTTTTGATACTCGCTATGTCTGATTTCAATTGGGTTTTTGACAATTTTAATTGGGTAGTTAAGCAAATACGCAGCTTATCTGGAGCATGATACTTTATGATCTGTCGAAAAATATTATTTTTTCAGGTGAAGCATTTAATTAGTATAAATAATTAACAAGAGTGCCGAAGGTCACAATATACGCCCGTCGAGGCAAGGCCAGTTAACAAGGGAAGATAACTCACTGACAATTAATAGGGTTGTTGCTGTGATAAACATGTATACCGAATTTGTTTACTATCGGTGAAGTAGAACTTGAGTTATTGCATGGACAAGGATACCAATTAAATAAGTAATTCAAGGTTAAATGTAGGTCAATGTCAGATATAGGTCAGGGGTTATTGATGTACATCACTAGGAGATGAAGTTTTCCAAGTATGGTTGCTGTATGCCCAGGAGTATTCCATATACAAGCTTGACTAAAAACCTTAACCAAGGGGAAATAACCAAGTAATCCAATGATAAAAGTAGGTCAAGGTCAAATATAGGTCAGGGATTATTGATGTACATCACTAGGAGATGAAGTTGTCCAAGTATGGTTGGTGTAGGGCAAGAGTATTCCATCTACAAGCTTGAATAAAAACCTTAACCAAAGAGAATTAACTAAGTAATTCAAGAGGAAATGTAGGTGAAGGTCAAATATAGATCAGGGGTTATTGATGTACATCACTATGAGAAAAGGTTGTCCAAGTATGGTGTCAGTATGCACAATAGTATTCTATGTGCAAGCTTGAGTAAAAACCTTAACCAAGGTTGACTAAAAACCTTAACCAAGGAGAATTAACTAAGTAATTGAAGGTTAAATGTAGGTCAAGGTCAAATATAGGCCATGGGTTGTTGATGTACATCACTAGGAGATGAAGTTGTCCAAGTATGGTTGGTGTAGGGCCAGGAGTATTCCATCTACAAGCTTGACTAAAAACCTTAACCAAGGGGAACTAGATTGGTCAGTAAGCGAGGCTTACGGAATACCCCCCGCGTGGGCCCAGGTACCCCTAAAATATGTACAAATTTCCAAGTGTGTGGGCTTGTGACCTTGACTCTGGGATTAGCGCGAGCGGCATGAACGTGAATTTGTCACAGGGTGGTAGAGGTCCATTGGAGCAATGAGTGTGTGAAATATGAAGCAGATCCGAGCAAGGAAATAGAAGTTATAACCGATTTCTCTGATGTTAAGTTTTGTAAAGAGACTACCGTATAACCTCGAATTAATGCCCCCGGAGGCGTTACATTTTACAAAAGGGAGGGGCGTTTATTTGTCACAGGGTGGTAGAGGTCCATTGGAGCAATGAGTGTGTGAAATGTGAAGCAGATCCGAGCAAGGAAATAGAAGTTATAACCGATTTCTCTGATGTTAAGTTTTGTAAAGAGACTACCGTATAACCTCGAATTAATGCCCCCGGAGGCGTTACATTTTACAAAAGGGGGGGCGTTTATTAGCCAGTAAAAAAAATAAAAAATAAAAAAAATAAAAAATAAAAAAAATTACCAAGGACCGCCAATTTGAAACACAAATAAGGATTTAAGGATTATTTGTGTTGGCGGTCATTGGGGGGTCATTTTTTTATTTGGGGGGGGGGGGGAGGGGGTGGGCGTTTATTAGCCAGTAAAAAAAAAAACAATAAAAAAAAAAAAAAAATAAAAAAAAAAAAAAAACTTGTGGGGGGGGGGGGGGGGGGGGAGGATTTATTAGGAGAGGGGCGTTAAGTCGAGGTTATACGGTATGTATGTGACGTTGACCTCGAGATCAGCGGGGATTTGTCACAGCATATGAAATATTAAGTATTTTCAATAAAAGAAATAGAAGTTATAACATATTTCTCTGATGTTAAGTTTTGTAAAGAGACTAAGTATGTGACCTTGACCTTGGGGTCAGCGGGGGTTGGACAGTCGTATATTTGTCACAGCATGATAGTACAACCTTAGAGGAATGCACAAGTGAAATAATAAGAATTTTCAATGAAGTTATAACTTATTTCTCTGACCTTGGGGTCAGCGGGGGTTGGACAGTCGTAGATTTGTCACAGCATGATAGTACAACCTTAGAGGAATGCACAAGTGAAATAATAAGAATTTTCAATGAAGTTATAACTTATTTCTCTGATTTTAAGTTTTGTAAAGAGTATTTGACCTTGACATTGGGATCAGCGGGGGTTGAACGGTCATGGATTTGGCACAGCATGGTAGTAGAGCCTTACAGGAATGCATGTGTGAAATATTAAGCATTTTAGATGAAGGAAATAGAAGTTATAAGAATATTTCTCTGATGTTAAGTTTTGTAAAGAGACTAAGTATTTTGACCTGACCTTGGGATCTGCGGGGGTTGGACGGTCGTGGATTTGGCACAGCATGGTAGTAGAGCCTTACAGGAATGCATGTGTGAAATATTAAGCATTTTAGATGAAGGAAATAGAAGTTATAAGAATATTTCTCTGATGTTAAGTTTACGGACTAAGTATTTGACCTTGACCTTGGGATCTGCGGGGATTGGACGGTCGTGGATTTGGCACTGCATGGTAGTAGAGCCTTACAGGAATGCATGTGTGAAATATTAAGCATTTTAGATGAAGGAAATAGAAGTTATAACAATATTTCTCTGATGTTAAGTTTACGGACTAAGAATTTGACCTTGACCTTAGGATCTGCGGGGGTTGGACGGTCGTGGATTTGGCACAGCATGGTAGTAGAGCCTTACAGGAATGCATGTGTGAAATATTAAGCATTTTAGATGAAGAAATTAAAAGTTATAACAATATTTCTCTGATGTTAAGTTTTGTAAAGAGACTAAGTATTTGACCTTGACCTTGGGATCTGCGGGGGTTGGACGGTCGTGGATTTGGCACAGCATGGTAGTAGAGCCTTACAGGAAAGCATGTGTGAAATATCAAGCATTTTAGATGAAGGAAATAGAAGTTATAACAATATTTCTCTGATGTTAAGTTTTGTAAAGAGACTAAGTATTTGACCTTGACCTTGGTATCAGCGGGGGTTGGATGGTCGTGGATTTGGCACAGCATGGTAGTAGAGCCTTACAGGAATGCATGTGTGAAATATTAAGCATTTTAGATGAAGGAAATAGAAGTTATAAGAATATTTCTCTGATGTTAAGTTTGGTAAAGAGACTAAGTATTTGACCTTGACCTTGGGATCTGCGGGGGTTGGACGGTCGTGGATTTGGCACAGCATGGTAGTAGAGCCTTACAGGAATACATGTGTGAAATATCAAGCATTTTAGATGAAGGAAATAGAAGTTATAACAATATTTCTCTGATGTTAAGTTTACCCGGACGCACGGACGGACGGACAACCTGACTCCAGTATACCCCCCCACAACTCGTTGCGGGGGGTATAATTAACTAAGTAATTCAAGAGGAAATGTAGGTCAAGGTCAAATATAGATCAGGGGTTATTGATGTACATCCCCTATGAGAAAAAGTTGTCCAAGTATGGTGTCTGTATGCACAATAGTATTCCATGTACAGGCTTGACTAAATACCTTAACCAAGGTTGACTAAAAACCTTAACCAAGGGGAATTAACTAAGTAATTCAAGAGGAAATGTAGGTCAAGGTCAAATATAGATCAGGGGTTATTGATGTACATCACTAGGAGATGAAGTTGTCCGTCCAAGTATGGTGGGTGTAGGGCCAGTAGTATTCCATATACAAGCTTGACTAAAAACCTTAACCAAGGCGTGACGTGACGGTGACGCCGACGCGACAACATAAGCTCTAACTATTCTTCGAATAGTCAAGCTAAAAATGGCTGCCAAGGGTCGATAAGTCATCAGAAAATTTTCAAAATCAATACACTTCTTCGTCTTGCCGTGATAAACATGTATACCAAATTTGGTTACGAGCGATAAAGTAGAACTTGAGTTATTGCGTGTCAAGGATACAGTGTGAAAAATAAAAATGGCCGCCAAGGGGAGATAAGTAATTGGAAATCTTTGAAAATAAATGGGGTTATTCGTCTTGCCATGATAAACATTATACCAAATTTGGTTACGAGCGGTGAAGTAGAACTTGAGTTATCGCGTGGACAAAATCAATAGGCTTCTTCATCTTGCCGTGATACACATGTATACCGAATTTGGTTAAAATCCATCAAGTAGTTCTCTAGTTATTGTGTGGACAAGCTGTGCCCACCCGCCGCCTGCAAGATGAATACATAATACGTCCTGTTTTTTCAAACGGGCGTATAAAATCTAGATTGGTCAGTAAGCGAGGCTTACGGAATACCCCCCGCGTGGGCCCAGGTACCCCTAAATATGTCAAATAATTTCCAAGTGTGTGGGCTTGTGACCTTGACTCTGAATTTGTCACAGGGTGGTAGAGGTCCATAGGAGCAATGTGTGTGTGAAATGTGAAGCAGATCCGAGCAAGGAAATAGAAGTTATAACCCATTTCTCTGATGTTTTGTTTGTAAAGAGACTAAGTATGTGACCTTGACCTCGATTAGTATCCAGTATACCCCGCACAAATCGTTGCAGGGATATAAATATAATGCCTTATTTGCATAAGAAAATAGCCTGATACCACCGCTCTCATCATTATCAGTAAAATAAATATTACTAAATGATTATATTTGTATGGCGGACACTCGTAACTTTTAGAACTGGTGGAATAGTGACACAATTATACACTTGTATATACTATGAGAAAATATAGAAGAGGGCTACTATTAATAAATATGGTACAACAAATAACTGTTAAGATTAGTTTGTCAAAATTATATAGCAGTTACTAGTGAACCTGCTCTACCAGGGTGACTACTGTACATGCCTGCAAACATTACTCAACAATTGATTCTAATAGTTAACTGAATGAATGTTTACAATGCACAGAAAACTG
The DNA here is from genome assembly GCA_029237695.1 of Conchocele bisecta. NCBI lineage: Eukaryota > Metazoa > Mollusca > Bivalvia > Lucinida > Thyasiridae > Conchocele > Conchocele bisecta. Next base: position 60,430,561 of record CM055269.1, read on the forward strand.
CATTATTCTGCCGAAGGATAGTGGACAACAGTAAGGTTGAAAAACTAAAATTATCACTTGCCTAATTTTAGCTGCTTATTTAACACACTTTCAAAGAAAAATCATTACACAAAATAGATGATAGCAGTATATCAACTATTCGATAAGGATAACTAACATCATAAGAAATTAACTTATGGATGGACGACACGCAGTCAGAAAATAAGCAGGGGCTCACTGATACCCCTGATTTTCTTGCACAAAACATGGATTGTCTGAATAATTTACTATTTAAAAGCAGCCTTTAGCAAAAAGAAAATACATGATATTTCCATATGTATGATTTTTAATGCCCTTTTAAAACAGCTAAGTCAATTCTGTGTATGCCACTGAAAACACAATAGAGTTTTTACTTTCTAAATATATTATTCGACCACTTACTGCAATATGTGATATTGATTGGTAGGTTTGAAAATCAATAATGAAATTGGCCAGTATACAGGTAGCAGTTAATACTTTGGGACATCAACAAATATTCATAATTTTCTTAGCTACAAATCGACTCGAAAGTATGTTCAAAGACTGTCTAAACATGAAGATGTTTGATTGATTTATGGTAAAATAATATTAGTGGATTAATATTATATATGTTCTGCATATAGCCACTTTAAGCTTGTGAAATTGTGTGGAGGGATGACTGGACGGAAAGGCTAAAACTATATCCCTCAACATACTTTGCAATGCCGGGGGTTTAATAATTATGTATCGGTTAAATGTCATACCGGTGGATGTTCTGGGTTTGCCCTGACAGCGTTCACCATTTTGTAGCCATCTGGATGAATTTTGGCAACATGTTCCCACATTCTGTCCCAAGTAGTGTCATCAAGTGGAAAGCCATTTTTATTCACCCAAAACCACACAGCAGTTTCTTCATCTTTCTTTGTAGGGGACGTCGTCTTACTTTCCCGTCCGGACAGCTGGGTAACACTGCGCTTCATTCCAGATCTGTCTGTGACTGGTCTCCTACTCCTGGCCTTATCTACCTCATCATCAATTTCGGGCACCCGAATTAATGTGCCGAACGGTGGCAGAGCTTCTCTACTGTTGAATGATGAATAAGGCATTTCTGATCCATTTCCGCATGATAAATCACCATAGCATGTCTACTATGCAGCTTAATTACTCGTTTAGTATAACCATAATATCCCAATCGGCTGATAATCAAATTGGATTGTGGATTAGTTAAACCGGAGGCACTATCACTGTATCCGAACTACAAGCTATACGAGTAGCGGACCTGAACAGGCTTCTTTATTCGGCATTCAAGGTCATATAATCGCGAGGGTATGTTAGGCTGACGGCTGAAACAAGTTGACCAGCTACAAGCAACGTGTGTCAAACTTCCCAAAGTGGACACAAACAATACACCAGCGGCTCTGTCTTCGGTTGCTAATGCCAGTCTGTTTCCCCTCACTATTCCAGCCTGCTTGTATCTGATATAAAACAGGTATTTACATATTCGTGAACGATAATACAAGATAAAATTAAATAAATTTCAGAAATTGTGGCAAATTTTGTTTACATGTTGGTTGTTACCGTGCGGCAGTCTATATGCTTCCGCTTCCGTTTTTACGACATGTTTATCAGTACGGACCGGGCATTTCCGCCCCTTTGTGAATTCGTCACAGTGGCGAAAACACCGACAGTTTCATCGACTGCGTCATTATCATCATTGTTTCTTCAGTTAGAAAAAAGCAATAATCTGATTTGTTTAAAGATGAGAGTTACCACACGGACATGATACACACAAACTCTTACAATACCCTGGATGTCGAGGATCTCTGGGAGAACTTCACATCTGCACTTAACAACTAGGGCCTACACTCAGCAAAACATTCCTACAAAGACAGTACGCACCAGAAACAAGCTATCATGGGGACATTCTTGACATTTCAAACCAACGTGAAATTTCCAATCATGAACCTTCACAACACCACCCAAATAACAAGAAAATATAGATACCCTCCTCAAACATGCAAAACAAGACTCAATTGGAGTGAGTATCCACACTTAAAAAAGACTTTACCCCATTTGTGGACGACAAGGACAAAGCCACCGATCTCAAACAGCAATTCCAATCCGTATTCAGCCCCAAGTCTCCCCTATCACTGAAATCCCTTTGCCAGATGAATATTCAAGATAACATAGACAGAGGTTAAGATACATCGTCTACCCCTGACACACCCTCACACAGCAAAATGCCTGACATTGAACTTTTACAAAATGCCATTGACAAACTCCTCAAAAACGTAAAACCACATAAGGCATCAGGACTAGATCAGATTTCACCTACAGTCATAGAAACACTACACTCTGAGATCTCACCACGGGGGGTGGGCTGGATGAATTTTGCCAATAATCTGATATTTTTTTTTAGGGCCCCCCCAGTAACTTTAGCTAAATTTTCATGGCCCCCCTATTCCATCATAGATATTTTTCGACCCCCCCACCACCTATGCTCCAAACTCAACCCCACCCCATGTAAACTGGCCATTCGGATGGTAATATATTCAAGTGCATGATGCTTATCATCATCATCATCACTCTTTATTACAGTACAGTTTATTGCAGTACATGTATCTATACAATCTCGATCTAGACTATACATGTAGCAGTTTTGCAAGCAGTGTAGATCCAGATGAGCCGTATCATAAGGATCTACTCTATTTGCGTAGCTTATCCGAGGGTAATAACATTGTTACCATCAAAATCGTACCAAATGATCAGCACAGTGGCGGATCCTGGATTTAACCAAGGGGGTGGGGGGGGGGGGGTGGGGGCCCACATGGAACTTGAAGGAGGTATGCTCGTTCGTCGACTGAGCGGTGCGAGGGAGCTGGCTAGGGGGGTCCGGGGGCATGCCCCCCGAAAAATTTTTGAATTGAGGAAGCCATTTCCTGCATTCTACGCTGAATATTTTGTAAAAAAAAAAAAAAAAAAAATCGGGATATGCTCGTTCGTCGACTGAGCGGTGCGAGGGAGTTGGGTAGGGGGGTCCGGGGGCATGAAATTTTTTGAATTCAGGAAGCCATTTCCTGCATTCTACGCTGAATATTTTGTAAAAAAAAATAAAATAAAAATCGGGATATGCTCGTTCGTCGACTGAGCGGTGCGAGGGAGTTGGGTAGGGGGGTCCGGGGGCATGAACATTTTTGAATTGAGGAAGCCATTTCCTGCATTCTACGCTCAATATTTCGCAAAACAAAAATCAGGATTTCTGAAGGGGGGGTGGGGGGGTGGGGGGGGGGGGCTTGGGCCTCCCCCCCCCCTGAATCAGCTATTGCAGCATGTCCAGTTCTTGGACTTGGTATTTACCCTAATTATTCAGACACTATTTTGGGGCAATCCAAATACTTTTTGTTAAAAAGGATCTAAAACTGTGTATGATAGATGTGTCACTGACTGAATGGCAACCAATGTAGACCCTGATCAGAGTGCACGGATGCTTTTCAAGGCCCCCCCCCCTCCATGAATTATTTTAAATAATTTGGAGGCCCCCCCCCCTCAATATCTGTGAAGATTTTCGGGGCCCCCCCCTCTGGCGCAGTCGATATTTTCGGCCCCCCCCCCCTCCCCCGGCATTTCATCCAGCCCCCCCCCGGCGATAAATAATGACCAGTCCCTAAGAAAGGTGAGAGATCAAACCCAGAAAACTACAGGCCAATTTCACTCACATGTATATTATGCAAAATTATTGAACATATCATTGCTTCTTCCATAACAAAACACCTTAACAATGAAAACTTATTACATGACATGCAACATGGATTATGGATTCCGAGAAAAGCGCTCATGTTATTGATGCTTGTGGAAGACTTACTAAAATCTGTATGCAACAAAAAAACAAATCGACCTGATCCTTTTAGACTTTAGTAAAGCATTTGACAAAGTTAGCCATGAAAACCTACTATATAAACTTCACTTATATGGAATTAGGGGAAACACACTTAAATGGATAAAATCATTCCTTGAAAACCGCAAGCAGTCAGTTATAGTTGTAAATGGGGCGTCATCAGACCCAATCCCGGTGTCATCTGGTGTCCCACAGGGCTCTGTTCTCGGACCCATACTCTTCTTAATCTATATCAATGACTTGCCTGAACATGTAAAATCCACTGTCCGACTATTTGCAGACGACACCGCAATTTACCTCACTGTTGGCACCCTAGGTCAATCTACAATATTACAAATCTACAATATTGCAAAATGACCTAGATAAACTACAAACTTGGGAAAGCATGTGTCATATGGAATTTAATCCATCCAAATATCAAGTCCTCCACATTACAAAACTCAAGCACCATATTCCATCCATTACATCACTCCTCTGCAAAATATCTTGGGGTAGAAATTTCCTCAGATATGTCCTGGAACAATCACGTCACACGAACTAGCAAAAAAGCAAACCAGACACTAGGATTTCTCAAACGTAACATAAAAGTTCACTCTAAAAAAACTAAAATCAATAGCCTATAACACCCTTGTCCGACCCCAGCTCGAATACTATTCCTCCGTCTGGTCACGATATACACATACTGCAAACTACCAGCTCAAGATCATTCAAATGAGGGCAGCTCGCTGGATCATGCGCAACTATGACTGCACCTCTAGTGTTACTGCAATGCTAAAAGTCCTAGAGTGGCGGTCTCTCGCACTCCGACGCATAGACAAAATCACAAATGACCTTGTTGCCATACCTAGCCATTCATATATGTCCCTAAATCCCAGGCAAGTGCGACTATTATAAATGTTCATTCTTTCCTCATACAATATCAGTATGGAACTCCCTCCAGATTGACCACTGTCCCTCACCCTAGGTTCTCAGCTCTGTTTTTACTTTTATCTAATTAACCCTCTACTTTACATACTTCATGTCTTTTACTGCAACTTTGACTCTACTAACCCCTTGTCAGATTGACGCATGCCTGTCTAAGTCCCCACCTGGGGTTTGACAGTATAAGAAGATAGATAGATAGATAGTTATCATATTCGGAACGTTGCAGCGGCATACATTGACAGTTGAGCAACACAAATATATTTCACAGTGATGGTAATATGAAGTTGCCCATAAAGTGTATCCATACCTTAGCTGTCTATGCCGTCCAGTAATCTGTCCGTTGCAGTTTGTCGAGTACACAACCGCCTGCGTTAATCGTACCCAAACGTTTCTAAACATCTATTACCAATGCCAACTCACAATTAAGCAATTTGATTGTCTGAGCCTGAGCTGTAGCACAGTTCAGGCTCAATCAATCAAACTGCTAGATTTCAAGCTCAGTATTCAAGAATTTTCAAATAAAGAATGATTGACAAGCATTGACAAGATTAGCGCCGGCGGTAGTGTACATACTTAACTCCTGTTTTCATAATACAATCGATAAGCCATATATTGCTCTAATATATATCTGGGTTTCAGCTTCATTACTGAGTGCAGCGAAACAAAATATATGTTCATCCCTTCACCTTATGGGTCGAATATTAACTGATAGGCCCTGACTGATTACATCTTGTATTTTTATCCCGTCAACACAGTGCGTATGTGTCGTGAAACACGGTGCCGTGAAACATTTTTGATATCCAGTCAATACTATTTTTGCATTTTACAGCCATTTGAAGGTATTGACGGGATAAATAGAATAGTAGGTTAGTGCCGTGAATGGGAAAAAATATCTGGCGCGGCACGGAAACGGGATGTGCTCGGCAGAGCCTCGCCCATCCCGTTTCCTGAGCCTTGCCAGATATTTGTTCCCATTCACGGCACTGACCTACTATTCTCTATGTCTAAAAACATCCCAAGTATAGGGTGACCAACTTCGCGCAAGTTTATATTCGTGTTTCCAATATCTGGTTGCATGTGGTGTACGTTCTGAAGTAAGTACCAATGAAGTTCAATTTATAAATGTATGTATTGTCCAGGTGGGCCACCACAATTGGTTTTTCCAATATATGCTAATTATTTACCACAAAATTGTTTATTCTCTGCTATTTAACTTTTTGCTACGGATGTTGTTCGACATATGTTCTCATAATCTGCACACATCCTGCACTGGATATACACTGATTGAAATAATTATACTGTCTGTTACACGTTTTGCTGCCGACGAACTTTTGGCAATTAAAGACATTACATCTTAAAAATAGATACATTTGTAAATGTAAGTAGTTTTTCATCAACAACAAAAAAGAAATTTCATCAAATATTGATTTTATTGCGAAAAAAAGATGTTCCTATGGGAATTTAACATGGGGGCTAAAAATAGATTTATTTTTAAATAAATATCTTTTTTATTTGTGGACAGTTTTAAAATTCTAACTTTCGTTTTCTTTATTTACATCATTTCCAAGCTATCTAACGAGGTTTGGGAGTCAATTTCCAAAAAAAATAATGTTTCTCTCCTCCCCCACTGCTTCCACCTCTGTTTCCCCCATGTTAAATTCCCATAGGAAAATCGTTTTTATTTTCGCTATAAAATCAATATTTGATGGGATTTCATCAAACACAATTTTTGGGGGAGGGTGACATTTTGGTTATTGGTGAAAAAGTACTTACATTTAAATATTTGTTTTAGATTTAATGTGTTTAATCGCCAAAAGTTCGTCGGCAGAAAAACGTGGAACAGACAGTAGGTTCAATTATTGTTGAAATGTGATAAATTCAATCTCAAGTCACCCCGAAACGTCAGCGGCTGGAATTAACACTATGTCAAGTGACAAATTCAGATTTTTTGGAAATCCGTAATGTTTGAAAATAATGTCAAAGTAGATTAATTTCGTACATCGATTGGCCAGTGTAGCCGATTTCACCAACATTGCAAAGTACACTTATCTTGTTAAGTACACTTTGAGGGGGGATTTAAATTTAATGATACATTTATTAATTTTTATTATACTGAGTTTATTACAGTATAAAGACCATTTTGGCCGTGATAATGTAATAAATTCAGTAAAAAAAAGTATGCATACTTTTAGTCATCAAATATATGCAGTCGTTACTTCTATATGAAATAATGCATTTCAGGAAAAATAAATGATTACTCCCTCAAAGTAAACTTAGCTAGATAAGTATGTTTAAACATTTTGGTGAAATCGGCTACTGGTTCTGCAAGGGAACGGTGTCTATGGCCTAAACAGGCATCTTGATTATTTTATTTACCGCACTACTTTTGACTCCGCCCAGGAATATCTGTTGATTTAATGTGGTTTGCATGTACATGTACTAACCTCGTCGGGACTACTCAAATAAGGTGCCGCAGAAATTTCGCTCTAATATGAGCTAAACATCCGTAATTTTTACATTGGGAAGAAACGCACTTTGGGAAGAAACGGGTTTATTGACATTTTGTAAAAAAATTATAATCTAAAAAACGAAAGTATACACTTGTTGTAACGTAGATCTCCGTTTTTTACGACGCGTTTGTTGTTCTTTTGTTGTCGCTTTCGAGCTAACTGTTTCTTTATCAGACACATACCGGTATACACCCGTCTAAAACATTTAGCAGCTTAATACGTATCAAGCGACGGTCGTGTGGAATCTTAGGCATTTATATCCAGCTTAACCCTTAGACTGCTGAGCACGAAAATTGTCGTCTGCTGATGCTTTATATTTTGCCTTCTTTCTCAATAAAGACATGGTTTGACAGCACGTTAGAATCATTTCCAATGGAAATGATTCTAAAATGCTGTCAAAGCATGTTTTTGATGAGACAAATCGAAAATAAACAATAAACAGCAGACGACAACATTTAATTCGGCAGTGTAAGGGTTAATAACGGTGGCACGGCAGGTAGAAAATCCCGATAACAATAACATACAACAGACTTGAAACCGGCGTGAAATAACATGACCTTATGTGATATGCATAAAACTCTGATCGCATGTGCATTTTGAGAACATTTTCGAAAATCATGCATTTTTCTGTCGATGGTGTCGTAAGTTTGTAAAGTAAACGGTTTGTGTCATTTGGTGAAAATAAATAGAGATAAAGTACGCAATATGTCACGTTATCTCCTGGACATATCTAAGTTGTAGATTGAGTGCTAAAGGTATCGCTGTGGGTTTACGGTATTTATTGGATACACCGTGCTTTTGGTGTGTAATAACACGTGATAATACTCTAGTATAATAAATATGAAAATGTAACCACTATAAACAGGAAAACATGTTAGGTGATCAGTACAACGCTTTTCAATGTATGACACTGCGCTTATGCAATACATAGACTCTAACATTTCTCTTGATTTAATGTGATATTTATTAAAAGTTGTTGGCTGAATTCAGAAGAATGATTATGAAATCCGTAAACTCGTTTCCGCAATACCATTTTAAATCGCCGCTCGTGTAATATCACCTCTTTATTCCGTCAACACAGTGCGTATGTGCCGTGAAACACTTTTGATATCCTATCAATACGACCTAATCACTGCGTATGAATATGTGCGGTCTGGGGTTATTGCATTTTATAGCTATTTGTAGGTGTTGACGGGATAAATAGAATAGTAGGTTAGTGCCGTGAATAGGGAAACTATCTGGCGCGGCACGGAAACGGGATGTGCTCGGCAGAGCCTCGCCCATCCCATTTCCTAAGCCTTGCCAGATATTGTTTCCCATTCACGGTATTATTCTCTATAATATTGAAAGTTAGAACAAACATATTGGTAAAAATGCTGAATACAATTTTGTCGTCTGCTGATTACTTTCTACTATTAATTTTTCTCAGCAAAACATGGTTTGACAGCACTTGAGAATCATTTCCAATGGAAATGATTCTCAAGTGCTGTCAAACCATGTTTTTTATGGAGAAAGAAGACAAACTATAAAACAACAGCATACGATAATTTAAAGGTTTTAAATGTACACGCTCACTCAGTAGGCACAAAATGTTCTTTATATCAGAGACATCATCTGAGACATTTCCTGGCAAAATAAACATTAATTCACCATTACCCCACGTATTGATTGGCATTATTATACATTTTATATCAGACGAAAATTTCCACACTAATATCAGGGGCGATAACCGTGTTTCCTTAAAATGTTAACGGACATAGCTATGCATTCTCTGTATTTATTTGTGATGCGCAATGGTCATACTTTATAATCTGTCTAAAATATTATGTTTTCAAGTGACGCATTTAATTGGTATAAATAATAAAAAAAAATATCATGCCTAATTAGCATATGAAAATAGCCTGATACCACCGCGCGTCACTATCAGTAACATAACTATTACTAAATGAGTATATCTGTATAGCGGGCACTAGTAACTTTTAGAACTTGTGGAATAGTGGCACAATTATACACTTATATAATTCCTATAAAGAACATGTTGTGCCTACTGAGCGGGCATGTACCTTTAACAATGAAACCAGTGCATACGGGGTTCCGTTATGTAATGAAATCCGTGTAATCCACACACCATAATAGTAGAGGAGCTAAGTACATGAGGTGTGCACTTTGTGATACAAGCATGACATTTTGCACAGAGTTACTTTATTGTGTATACAATAAAAAAAGCCCAGGACACAAGTGAAATATGCCCTGTGGTCCAATATGGCCGCCAATATTAAAAATGGCCGCCGTACGCATAAAAGTGAACACATCTCTGCTTACAGATGACATAGAGACACATATTTGATGGCTACTTGTTATTTTTACCAAGTTACATTTATTATGTATACACTAAAAAAGCCCAGGACATAAATTAAATATGCCCTGCGGTCCAAGATGGCTGCCAATATTAAAAATGGCCGCCATATGCATTAAATGAACACATCTTTGTTTATAGATGCCATAGAGACACACGTTAGATGGCAATTTAAAAAAAAGTTACTTTATACTTGTGTATAAAAATAAAGGACACTTGTGTATAAAAATAAAGGACACCTTTGAAAAATATCATGTGGTTCAAAATGGCCGTCAATGTTACAAATGGCCGCCGTATGCATAACATGAACACATCTTCAAATCATGATCCTGATGACACAGATCAATATATATATAATTGTGCAATATAATTATTTCGATTCAAGTTATCAGAATGTTCGATCTATGTTGGTGTCGCAGAAAGGTAGTGTGGGATGTTAGTCTAGGAACAGCAGCAATAACAACAACAACAACAACAATACTTGCGATGTGAATGAACAAAATCAATATCAAACTTAGGTACAATACCCCACTACCGGTATGAATTGGTGCCCATGGCCTTGTTATATTATGTGCGTATGTGCTGGTGTCATTTGAGAGACGTTGAACATTCATTCGCCAGCAAATGACATTAAACAACGGTGGCATAGCCAGATTCTTGCCGAGGGGGTTTTGAGAGGGGGATTGTGTGTAGACTTCCTTCCCCGTGTTTCTTCCCAAAAAACAATATTGATTTCACAAATTTACAACATATATTGCACGTACTTCCCACAGAAAAACAATAATGTAAAAATAAGAAGTAAGTGTCCGGCCACAATGCATCAGTGCTATATTGCCCTTGTTCCACGAGAATGCACATACTGTGTCTATGGGGCGACACGATATGGACATGATTCATGTTTCTATAGCACATTTGAATCCAATGCATACACCTATAATGACAGCTGATCAACCCCTGTTTGCTATTGGCAAACAGATACAATGGAGATGGCCAGATAAATATGGGCAAGATAAGTTTGTCATTGTAATGGGAGGTCTACACATTGAGATGTCTACACTGCGCGTGATTGGTGACTGGTTGGAAGGTACATGTACATAGTTGGATTGGTTGGATTAATGCACTCTCCAAAGCAAATATTACCACTCCAGGCAGAGCACACTCTCAGGCAGTCACATTACTCGGACAAGGTGGGCCCGTCAAGTAACAGCAGCTGCTCTCTTTGTTCTCCAGAAGGAAGCATACGAAATGTATAAAGCTGCAGAGAAAGACGACCCACATCCTTTTCAGGACTGGTGCCATGCACAGTCTGACAAATCCCCACAGTTCAAGTTCTGGAGCGTAACTCTATATCTAGAGTTGCTGGTCTTGCAATATGTCAAGTCCCTGCGAGAAGGAAGGTTTGAGTTGTATGTTGAGAGCTTAGCTAAACTATCTCCTTGGATGTTTGCTCTTAACCACACCCACTATGCTCGATGGCTGCCAGTGCACATAAGATACATGGTACAGCTGGAGCATATACATCCACTGTGTACCATGAGTTCATGTCAGGGCACTTCACAGTGCAGAAGAGCATCCATCAGTTCTCTTCCATTTCAATGGACCACAACCATGAGCAGCTGAATCTGCTTATAAAGGGTGATGGTGGTGCTGTTGGATTGACAGAAAATCCAAGTGCTCTCCTGAGATGGATGATCGCTGGACCAGAAATCGCGCGAGTTATCAATGAAGAGACACAAAGCACCATGGACAATCCAAATCCATCCAAGACGAGTTCAAAGGCAATGTGAATGAGATGGTGAAAGTTCTGAAAGAAATGGATAACCCATTTCTTGATCATGGGTCAGAGCTCATAGCCGTTCACACAAAGGTAGTGATGGATGAATCTGTGGTGCAACAGGTACAAACAGTAGAGGAGATTGGCAACAAACAGTATGAATGGTATGTCACTGAGAGATTACTGTTGTGTGAAAAACCGGTGACAGACACCATTTTAAAGAACAAGATTACATTGTTCAAAACACCTACGAAGAAAACACTTACCCGAACCAAAAACCAGATAACATCTCTCAAAGCCAACACAGCCTTGTTTTCCAGATTGTTTATTGCCTGCCAGTCACGTAATAGCAATCTTTCTGATTTGTTTCAGTATGAAAACCAGGCATGTCCCCTATCATTGACAGACATGGGCGATATGCGTACTGGCTTAAAGGCTGACTTGGTAATGGTCCTACAATCAACTACCCCTGACAGAGTTGTTGTAGATGATACACTGTTACCAACAGTTGAAGCAGAAGTACTTGATGGTGCTGCCATTGTACATATGCTACCCCCCAGAAAAGGAGGAACCAGTGTTCCAAGCACATTCAAGGACTATGCAGCAGATGTATTCGCCCCATATATCCTGAGGGGTATCAAACACGTACAGAGACTGGACATTGTTTGGGATAGGTACATTGCAAACAGTCTTAAGAAATCCACACGGAACACGCGGAGCACAGGTGAGTATAGACATGTTCTGGCTACAGCACCTATTCCCTCGAACTGGCAGTCCTTCCTTCAGGTGGACAGTAACAAAGCTGAATTGGTTTCCTTCCTTGCTGAGTATTCAATCAAGGAGGTGTAGCATCTTATTAACGACAGCTGACACAAGTGTGATGTGCTCTGATCCCGAACTAGACACATCTGGAATTGAAACATGCAGCCATGAGGAGGCCGATTCTCGAATCATGGTTCACATTGCTGATTGCGTGAAACAGGGACACACCAACATCACTATCCGCACAACAGACACAGACGTTGTTGTGCTAGCTGTGTCAATCCTATGTCGTCTAGATGTTGAAGAGCTGTGGGTAGCTTTCGGTACTGGGAAAGCATTCAGGTACATTGGTGCCCATACCATATTCTCAAATATTGGTACGCAGAAGGCAAAGGCATTGCCAATGTTCCACAACCTCACAGGCTGTGATACAGTCTCCTTCTTTGCTGGGCATGGGAAGAAAAATCATGTTGGGATGTATGGAAAGTCCTTCCATAATTGCCAGATACTTTGATCAGTCTTGCAAATACCCGTGTGCAAATGTCTGCTGATGGCTTCAACACCATTCAGCGATTCGTGGTGCTCTTGTACAGCAGAACTATCTGATCAGAGTAACGTTAACTGTGCAAGGAAGCAATTGACAACATACCGCCAACAGAAGCAGCATTGCAAGAGTATTGCAAACGGGTCATATACCAAGGATGTTATGTCTGGGGACAAACTCTTGTCCAAGACCCTGACATTCCCAGTCCTGCAGATTGGGGATGAGAGGATACTGGTGATGGCTGGCATCCATTGTGGACATCTCTTTCTGAATCATGATGTGCCAGGAGCTGATAAAATGTGGATGCAAAAAGGTATGCAGAGGCCTCTGCAAATGCAAACGAAATGAATTGGCATGTACCGATCTGTGTACTTGTCAGGGCGGATGCCACGAGTAAGATGGTAGATTCTAGTTACATACAGAACACCAATGCCATGAGTGACTACGCCATAATGATAATGGACATCAAGTTGTCCCTGTAATGCAACATACAGTTATATTATATAAGTACACATATAACCAGGTGGTACCATAATGCTTACCGACTAATATGTTATGAGCAGTGACCTGACAAAAGCCAATATGTTTTATTATTGTCCTATTTAGACCAAGATAGCATGCAACTAAAATTGATTTCGTATCGTCTGTTTAAAGGTACATGCCCACGCAGTAGACACAAAATATTCTTTATAGGAATTAAATAAGTGTATAATTATGTCACTATTCCACCAGTTCTAAAAATTACGAGTGCCCGCTATACAAATATAATCATTTATTAATTATCAATTTACTGTTAGCGACGCGCGGCGGTAACAATCTATTTTGATAATGTGCGGGGACGACGACTTTCACATCACGGCTTGCGGTGCGCATGCGCAGCATACTACGCGCGCCAGTAGGCTTCCCAATATGTAAACAAAAATATCAACATGTCGAAACGTCCAGGTCGGAAATTGTATGAAACGGCGTCGGCCAAAAAAAAAGGCGAAATGTCTGAGGGACAGGCAGTACAGAGCGAGAGTGGTTAATATTGGCGACCAAATCACCAAATGGAAAGAGTTACGTGGAGATTTAGATTTGGACTCGAACAGAGATTTTTCTTCTCAACTTCCGATACTTCACTGCGCATGTCAAAGATGTGATATGATTGACCGTGTCACGTGACGCGTATTGGTAACAATAGCACGAGGTCGGAAAATACCCTTTCTGGTCGCGGCATATAAAATGCGATTTAACACCAATTAACACGCGCCGTAATTAAAAATAACTCGTTAGTGGGTAGACAAATGGCTCATATAAGGCATGACAGAAAATGAAAAGTAGTGGTACAGTGTAACCTGCTGCGTGGGCATGTACCTTTAAGGTTTCGCCTACTCGATTGTAAGAAGTGAAGACCATGACAAGACTGTACATATATGCTGACTTGTGTTGGTATACACGGCCTGGAACAATAATGACTCATATTTGTGTTGTGTATTTCATTTCTCATATATTATCAACATTTCACATGTACGGTACCACACATAATAGTATGCACATTCCATTGGCCGTAAATCATAAATAGACAGCATATATACATGCATGTAAATCTGTACTAGATACATCATTCGCCTTAAATAGATATACCTATGGCTGTGGTATCTGACCCCAATCAAGTATAAACTAAATTATGGTATTCAATGATTTTATATAGTTATATATATATAATGTGAGCATCTAGCGCCAGGAACTATTATAAAGCAATCTAAACTAACTAAGCTACATATCCCATTAGGGGAATACATCACATTTTGCTAGCGGTATGTTCCCTATTGTGATAATACTATAACGGTGTTCATATAGAATGTATCTTTTGATTGAATACACTAATTTGTTTCCCATTTTATTGATTTCAAACATAGAGCCATTTACTTGTACCACAACCATAGGTATATATATATTTAACTTTCATTATTTTGGTGGCCATTTTGAACTGTGATAGCTAGCTAACTGCCAATTATCTGCCAATGCACATAGTTAGTTAACTTAACCAAAGTAAATAACACATACATGTATAGGCACTACAGTTGCCTCTTTCTCGCTGAACAATATGAATAATATGATTTTAGTGGCCATTTTGAATAGTAGAAGCCATTAAAAATACATTTACTATATATAGTCTGTGTCCTTATCCATGAAAACCTTACTACAGACACAAAGTCTGCCTCGTTGTCACTTCTAGAAGATGAGAAAGAGGGATAGTAATAATGTGTCGGCCATCTTTAATTTTGGCGGCCATCTTGGATTCAAGGTGATAAATCGCTTGTGTCCTGGGCTTTATGGTATAGGATATATCAAAGTTGATTTGTGCCAATTTTCATACCCTTGTTTTTGTGGGCTTAGATCCTCTACTATAAGTATGATAGCGTGTAGTTGAGTTATTATATTATTTTTGTATTTTAATCTGCAGTAATGTAGTTTCCATTCAGCTCAATAATTCATGTGTCCGCCTGGGGCAATCATATTTAAATGTATTAATACAGCTAAAACAATTAATCATAGTTGGACGTTTGTAGCAATGCCATTTTTTGTTCGTGGGGTAAAAACAAATAGGTGACACTATAGTATATACATTATTAGCGCCTGCCACTAATAGCGTAAGGTTCAGTGAACAAAAAACATTTGTCAAAATATATATGTGATTGAAACACATTATAATAGAAGCCGACTATTGAGGCATGTACTTGTAGTTAAGATATGCATAATTTATGTAATATGGCAAGAAATAAAATTAT
Organism: Conchocele bisecta; assembly: GCA_029237695.1. Taxonomy (NCBI): domain Eukaryota; kingdom Metazoa; phylum Mollusca; class Bivalvia; order Lucinida; family Thyasiridae; genus Conchocele; species Conchocele bisecta. Next base: position 60,446,097 of record CM055269.1, read on the forward strand.
GGTGCGACGAACTGACCAGAATATACTACAGTGGAACCTCTTTAAACCGGACACCAATAAAACACCTGTGGTCTTATTTTTGATGAGTTTCTTGGTAACTTATGTCAGGTGATAATGTCTGTTATAATGTGATCGCATAGCACACAACTACAGCTCAGAATGATCAAATGCTTGATTTACAGTGAAACCTCTCTAAGCCGGACACCCTGGGGACGTCCCATTGTGTCCGGTTTAGAGAGGTTCCACTGTATATTGTGTCTGAAATATTTCCATTGTTCTCCTATTTCAGAGCGAGACATTGCACGGCGTCTTTCAATGTCCATATTTTTTAAAAATAATACCTAAATTCTGTTTATATAAGTTGCAATCTAACATAACAAAGTGACATTATTGAACGATAACTGTTAACCGAAATATAATCTACCAGTTTAATTACGGATTGTGTCGTTAAAGTTTGATACGTGTCACTGCTTGAAGATTGAATTATGTTTCAGAATGTGTCGACCTATATATGCATATTAATAACAATATTGAGAAAGTGGATAGTATTGTAATTGTAAATAGTATATGCCCGTGTCAGATGTGTATTCATAAACGTTTTTTTTCTGCCGATTTTCTGTCCCAATCCTGATCTACTGATTAAATCTACAAACCGAAATTCACAAAATGATCGTCTTTTCGACATTGCAATTAAATTAATAAATGTAAAACAATCTGACACTCTTTTTTAATTTTTGGACAACGTTGTTTTTTAGTCAGAGTTATACATTTGTTATCAATCGCTCCTTTTTTCAATTGTGATTATTTATTGAATACTTTTTAAAAGTTCGGAACCCGTCATTGTTCCCTTTTTGGAGACATTGAACAGATGGAGAAACAAATTACGACGTAACTCTCCAAAAGCCACATATTGGGACGACTAAGTTTAGGGACGCTCAAATAAGAAACAATAGCTTATGCTTTCTCGGGGAAAAAAATAAACAAAAAAGTTAAAGAACTAGGCCTATCTGAACATATTTGCGTCTTCTTTTTTTTTAAACGCACTGGCCGCAATCACAACATTACACGGTTTTTCAAGAGCGCGACACATAATTATTTGTTACTTTCTTCTGATCTGCAAACAATCATATCTATGAATCTCGGACTTTTCACCTGTATTACATGTTCCGTGGAGCGACTCGGCCTGTCACATTCCTCGACTTGCTTCGTCGCACCTCGCTGACGGTCCACACTTAAGACGCGAATAGGCGGAATAGTGTATTGGGAATTTATCCAGCAGTGTTCGCTGGTTTAATGCACGGCAATCACTCTCAGGTTGTTTGTGCGGGAAATTCTATTATTCGGAATAAACGTGTGACAAGCTATGTATTTAGGAAAAATTGTATGAGAGTGGTGCATTGTGTTGAAAATGTGAAGTTAATGGGAAAATTGTAGTTAAACAGATATGGCAATCTAAAAAGCGGGGGAGTTTTTCTCGCACCTGCGTTTTGTTATCGTTCGCGAATTGCATGATTAAACTGGATATGGGAGCTATGCATGCCTTCCTGCTGGTATGGGCCCTCGTGCTAGCGGCCGTGCCCGGGGCAGAAGCCGCGTGCGACAACGCCGCCATCATCGTCGTCGTTAGTGTGTTGGTGACGTTAGCCGTCGTCGCCGTCGTTCTGGGAATTATCGGATTTATGCTATGGAAGCGGCGACGTGGTAAGTCTGATTTAGTATTTTACTCTATCTCCTTTGGCGTCAACAACAATACCTTTGCTATGTAAATTAAGGCGTCAGTGGAAGAAGGGGGCTAAGTCCCATTCTTTCCCCACTAACCCATTCAAATAAGTGATATTGTTATGATTTTGTTAAAATAACCATTCTATTGCACTTGATGTCTTAAGCGCCCATTTACCTGCAATTGTGAATTTTAAAATGAATGAATTATTGTCTGAAGTGCATATCTACTTATATTGCGCACGTTTCACGCCGCTGATTTCGAGTCAACATCATCGCTATTACATAATCCCCACCTCTTCAATCATTGCCTTTTTTGCGGTTGCCGAAATGTCATTTTACCATCTTTTATTCGCGCTAAAAGCGCATTGTATTACCAGATCTAATGTGGCTCGTCCTAGCTAATAATACAGCGAATACCTTGTAACAGCATACCATCATGAACCAATTTAAGTAAAGTATCGTGTCCCGAGGGAAACGCCACAGCTGCTTTGTAATGCACTATACCACCATAACAACAGTGTTACGATCGCATTGCCATTGGACATGCAATACCAAAGGCGAACTTTCCTATTCAAAGAGACATTAGCACACCTGTGTGAAATTGCAACAATAAAAGTAACGATATATCTAAATGGGAATGTGCACGTTGGGGTCACTGTGTATATAGATACGCATTCAAGTGAGGCATTCTATTCAATACATTGGGAAGAAATGAAAACAGAGCTTTAAATGGGCGTAGAAATGAGGTTCCACGTGTGAACTAAAAACAAATTTATTCAAAAATCAAAAGACACACCTCAGTTTGAATAATTCATCAATGTTCTATAGTAAGTAAACACTTTTCTGTCGGAATATAAATCGCCCAACAACCGTCTTTAATTACTTATGTTAAACTCTCGTGTGGTGTATTTCACTTAAGTAAAATCAGGTCATGTATGAAAAGCATATTATCTAAATATTTGATCATAACATACACAACAAATACTACAGATATACAAATAGGTAAACGCAGGAATGTGTAGGATCAGCCACATGTATGTGGTTGTGTGTAGGCTATTTGAAATAAGTGTCAATACATTCAGTGAGGAGACACAGCGGTATAATATATGCAAATAAAATACAAGACAACATCTGGAGATATAAGATACGATCGGATCACGACAATGAGATAAAATATAACAAAACACATCAAAACAACGCACATGTATACGTATATGTACACCTACCTTATTAAAATACAGACGAGCCACGGTCTGAAAAAAAAATGGACTTATTTTATTTCTGACCAGATTAGATTTGGATACATACACGTATTTCACTAAAATCAACATTGCTTATTATACTATCTTAGTGCATTTTGAAGAAACCTCTTTCTTCCGTTTAATACTTAAATGCATTACACAAGGCATTTACTTATATTTGATCAATATAATAGTGTATCATGTACATCAACTGAAGGTGTCAATGTAAGAAGGGGGCTAACTCCCTCATGGAGTTGGCTAGTTTCTCTCATAAGCTACTTCACTTATTGTATTAAGTAATGTTTTACTTTATGCATCAATTGAAAATGATCACATCTTTGACACATTTCCGGGTGTTGTTTCTGTATTAACACAGCTCGTGTGCAAGGTATGTACATGTGGATGTGATAAATAAGTTAGATCACGTTTGTCCGCATGTACGAGCGATAATCCGCTCGCTAAAGCTAAAGCTCGCGGATTATCGCTCGTACATGCGGACGAACCGTGATCTAACTTATACATAACACCCTCGCCCTGAATAGCTATTCTACCTGGATGTATAATGGGTAGCTCGCTGACCGACTGTCCTATATACCCTGACTGCGCATGCATATTTTGGGTCTGCAATAATCGCAAATGTTGAATGAGTCTATGAAAGAATATTGTTAACTCCATCATGGCGTCAGCCTCCTACTTCCATTGACTCAATCAAATGCATTTAGTTTTTCTTTTGTCAGATCGTGACATATTTTCTGTGCATCTGTCTAGTCTGATGATGGTCTTTACTTGTCGCCAAGCAGCCCGTGAAAATGTCCCGCCTGGCGCAGTTTGATAGTATATATGGAGCTTGTAATAACCTTGGGGTTAGTGAGCACCATGGGCTTTCTGTAGAATGATGCGGGATGTTGTTACAAATGCATGTATGGAATATTAAAGCATAAACTGAGCGTTAACTTTTCCAAACACGTACATTTCTAAGTCAGTGACCTTGACCTTTGTGGTTAGCGGGCACCATGGGCTTTCTGTAGAATGATGGGCTTTCTGTAGAATGATGTGGGATGTTGTTACAAATGCATGTATGGAATATTAAAGCATAAACTGAGCCTTAATTTCTAATTCAGTGACCTTGACCTTTGGGGTTAGCGGGAACCATGGGCTTTCTGTAGAATGATGCAGGATGTTGTTACAAATGCATATATGGCATATTAAAACATAAACTGAGCGCTAAAACTGAGCGTTAACTTTTCCAAACACGGACATTTCTATGTCAGCGACCTTGACCTTTGCGGTTTGCGGCACCATGTGCTTTTTGTAGAATGATGCGGGATGTTGTAAAAGCATGTATGGAATATTAAAGCGAGCGTTAACTTTTGCAAACACGAAAATTTCTAATTCAGTGACCTTGACCTTTGGGGTTAGCAGGCACCATGGGATTTCTGTAGAGTCTATCTATCTATCTATATATACTGCTTGCACGCCCCTTGCGGGTATTATGAGCAGGATTGTATTCCTTTATTATATATATACATGTACATACAATGTCAAATACAATTTCAAATACAATCGATGTTCCCGGTAATTAGCCGGTACCCATTTACAGCTGGGTGAACTGAAGCAGTGTGGATAAAGTGTCTTGCTCAATGACACAACGCAACGCCTCGGGTGAGGCTCGAACCCACGACCTTTGGATCAGCAGTTTGACGCTCTAACCATCACAGCCACTGCGCTCCACATGATCGGGATGTTGTTACAAATGCATGTATGGAATATTAAAGCATAAACTGAGCGTTAGGCCAAAAAAAAAAGAGTTGTGTTTTAGGTAACGGGTCCCAAAATATGCTGGGTCGGTCGGTCGGGTTGTTTTTTGTTTTTTTTCTTTTTTTTAATATGTATGTCCCTCCATGCCTGTATACATCATGTTTTTGTGACAGATGGTTCTAATTCTGTTTAATGTTGTAGATACTCGCGGCTTGTCACGGAAAGGAGCATCTTTGCCCCTTTCCGGTGGCCACAAGCGGCGAATTTCGTCGCGACGACTCGAAAATCGGCCATTTCGGCCTGTTGTTGTTGTTGTTGTTTTTGTATGTCGGCGCTACCTTAGCGATGAAAACCGATTAATCCGAATGATGGTACAGTTTATAAAACACGACGAATTTCATGGGACAAAATATACCGGAATCCGCGAATTTGTAAGAAAAAAATTTACGGTCGGCACTATTTCACTGCGGTCGGTCGGGTTACTGGAAACAAGACATTTTTTTTTTTGGCCTTCGCTTTTCCAAACACGAACATTTCTCAAAGTCAGTGACCTTGACCTTTGGCGTTAGAGGGCATCATGGGCTTTCTGTAGAATGATGCGGGATGTTGTGACAAATGCATGTATGGAATATTAAAGCATAAACTGACCGTTAACTTTTCCAAACACGGAAATTTCTAAGTCAGCGACCTTGACCTTTGCGGTTTGCGGGCACCATGTGCTTTCTGTAGAATGATGCGGGATGTTGTTACAAATGCATGTATGGAATATTAAAGCATACATAAATTGAGCGTTAACTTTTCCAAACACGGAAATTTCTAAGTCAGCGACCTTGACCTTTGGGGTTTGCGGGCACCATGGGCTTTCTGTAGAATGATTCAGGATGTTGTTACAAATGCATGTATGGAATATTAAAGCATAAACTGAGCGTTAACTTTTCCAAACACGGAAATGTGTAAGTCAGTGACCTTGACCTTTTTGGTTAGCGGGCAACATGGGCTTTCTGCAGAATGATGCGGGATGTTGTTACAAATGTTACGAAATGTATGTATGGAATATTAAAGCATAAACTGAGCATTAACTTTTCCAAACACGGAAATTTCTAAGTCAGCGACTTTGACCTTTGGGGTTAGCGGGCATCATGGGCTTTCTGCAGAATGATGCGGGATGTTGTTACAAATGCATGTATGGAATATTAAAGCATTCCATTGAGGGAAACAGAAGTTACAATGAATTAACCTGAGCGTTAAGTTTTAGAAACAGAGCTAAACGCAAAAACTTAACGTTGAATGCATGTGAAAAGTAGGTCAATCAACCATGAAAATTAGGTCAACGTCACATGGGCTCCCTCTGTGTGAGATGGTTACACCACAGTGTTGATGCATACCGAAGCATTCCATCAAGGGATACATTAACCCGAGCGTTAACTTTTCCAAACACGAACATTTCTAAGTCAGTGACCTTGACCTTTGGGGTTAGCGGGCACAATGGGATTTCTGTAGAATGATGCGAGATGTTGTTACAAATGCATGTATGGAATATTAAAGCATTCCATTGAGTGAAACAGAAGTTACAATGAATTAACCCGAGCGCTAAGTTTTAGAAACAGAGCTAAACGCAAAAACTTAACGTTGAATGCATGTGAAAAGTATGTCAATGAACCATGAAAAGTAGGTGAAGGTCACATGGGTTCCCTCTGTGTGAGATGGTTACACCACAGTGTTGATGTATACCAAGTATGGAGGTCGTAGGAGTTATAGTTTTCTGGAAACTGACCTAAACGCAAAAACTTAACGTGAAATGTTGACGCCGCCGCCGCCGACGACGACGACGCCGCCGACGCCGACGGAAAAGCTATGCCTATGTCCCGCATCTGCTAAAGCAGGCGGGACAAAAACAACCGCTTGCGTTGTATATTTTCTGGTCGTCATGTTCGGAGATTAAGATAAATACATTGCTGGCAATGTCACCAAGTCAGTTTTTTCACGACGTGTCTGCGAACGGAAAAGTGTGAAGTATCAGATCAAATGTTAGATCGGCTACAAATACCACAATCACATATGAGCTCGAACACAGTGCTATTTAATAATGTCCTTGAAAATGCAACATTTGTAGCATACAATATAGCGGACAGCTCCGAGAAACTAAGGAATTGTCATCCTTCTGTAAACCAGTTTGCTCAGTTTGTCCTATAACTTTTGACGTTCTGCGAGCCGGTCACATACAAAATATGTACCGTGCAGATATCCATGTTGTTTCAAATGGCGATGACTTTTACTGTTACAAATTTGCACACGTCTGTGAGCTGAATTACTCCGCTACACTGTTTTTCAACGGTTTTAAAATTCAATAGAAAGGAATTTAATAAAAAAAATATACTTTTGCGGACGTCAAACTTTTACGACATTATGGAATACGTTAAAACGCATACCAAACTGCAGATTGATTCGCCCCTTTCTCTTCAAGCAGGGACATTTTTGGTATAATCATTTTGCTATCGGTAAACCCCATGACATGACATAACATAAGTATTTACAAGTGGAAGTGGTAACTTGATATAACGCTGAAACTCTCCTAATCATTGTAATGATCTGATAATCCAGTTCAGATAAGTTCATTGTATTCAATCGAATACACTTATTCAATGAAGATATTTAGAAATGGACTTAAATGCAATCATATGTGGTGGGAATCTTAGTACATTCATAGCGGACATGTACACTCATAGACGGCTTCTCCAGCATTTCTATCGCAGTTCTATCTGGGTCGTACGAATTAACTGATTCTGCACTTCGCTCCGGCGTAAAATGTTTCACGTCGAAAATACACTGGAAAAAATGTGTTTATGCAGTATCTTCTGCATGTAGCTGAATGGGAATTCGTCAGGAATTCGGCGCCTGTTACGACGTGAAACACATTACACTGGCCACAGCACCAGTGACAATACACTACTGTTGTACAGCCCCGGCACATTCGTGTAGCTATGTGGTGCGCATGGATAGCCCCGTGAGATTGTTTTTTATTAATAGACGGGGCCCAATTCAAATTGCCCATTTTGTTTGTAGATATTTATCCCGAATTGTATCTCCTATAGATTACTTACTATACACGATTGATTCGATCGTATACGATAAATTTACCAGTAAGTTATTTGCCCCTAGGCAGGTCTTCACCGCATAAACAACGGCCACATAACGCGGTAATTCACAATATTTCGTTTTACTACACGTATTACTAATTTGGAAAGAATCTGACAACATTACGCATATTTCATTTTTTTCGGCCGTGACTGGAGAAACAGTGCATTTGCGATCAGAGCAGACCCAGACCAGTCTGCGCATTCGCGAACAAACTGTGCACATGCGTTCTTCGCCATCCCACAATTGATCCAAATGAAACTCGCACCACGTTTCTAACATTATATGTGGCTGTGACTGGATAAATGAGGCTTATGGGTTTTGCGACCAGTGTCGAGCCAGATTGCGTCCGCACAGTCTGATCAGGATATACACTATTCGCCATTCCATTAATGAAACAGCTGGCATGCTTCTAACAAGCGATATAGATCGTTATCAGGTTACAGAAGTGTACTATTTTATCAACAGCTACACTGGTCACAAATTCCATAAGCCCAATTTCTCTCGTCACAGCCACATAAATACTTGGTGAAAATCCATGCGTATACATGTACTTGTATGGCGAACGGCAGGAGCCGCTGAATTCTACTGTTGGATCGTGACCTGGGGCCCGTTTTTCTAAACTCCTTACGACTAAAATGTTCGTAAGGGCAAATTTAGGATCTTCCGGAAATTTCAATTGATGGATTTACATTTATTGAGCATAGGCTGCATATGCAGCATATGCTCAATAAATGTAAATCCAATAAGTGTGTACAAGAAAACAGTGTTAATGTGAAAATTACAGACAATCATAAGTTTGCACTTACGAACATTTTAGTCGTACGAAGTTTAGTGAAACGGCCCACAGATCCCTGATCGCAGGCTAATATCTCGATATAAGGGCATTGATCGCAGAATATACTTCATACAGTGGAACATCTCTAAACCGGAAATCCTGGGAGGTTCCCAGGATGTCCGGTTAAGAGATGTTTCACAGTAATTCAGATGTAAGAGCACTGAAACACATGGATATGTGCATTGCAATCATGAACACTAATTAACATCAGCGATATTTGACAGTGAAAATGGTCATAATTTAACACATCGATGTCGCAAAGAGGCTCGGTTTAGAGATGTTCCACTGTATAATCGCTTGACCCAATTACACCACCATTTAAATGACGTTGTATAGTAAGCTGGGTTTATAAACAATGTGCACCGTTGTACCTTGTACATAATGACGAGCATTAAGCACATGTTAACATGCATGTTACTAATAAATAAATGTTCACTTGTGCTTATTGTTTATTGTTCAGGTTGAGTAATGGGTTTCCCCGTGTACCGACAATACACAAATGGGTCCGCGATTATAACTCTCTCTGGGCATGTGCACAAATCTCATTATTGACGTCGTGCACCAGAAACGTTGATCTGTTGAGGCTGAAACAAATACATGATAAACGAACACCCATGTCGATCTCTGGTTGCGGCTGAGGTGTGTTCCCGACAATGGAGTTCAATATGAAAACTACGTGTTTCCTAATTTTATTTCTACGTTACGGACGATACTGAAAATGTGTAGTATAAGTTGATCACTATAAGTCTTTGAAGGCGTAGTACATATTCGCGTAGGTCACATACAGGTTACGTGCAGTTATATAGGTTAACTATGTAATATGTCGTCACCAGAGTATGTCCAGAGGAACATAGACAAATTGGACACTGGCCCATGAAAATGTCCCACTTGGCGTCCGAGCGCGTATCATATCCAACCATTCTGCACGTGTACGTGTACGTGTATGTGTACGTGTACGTGTGTGGTGCAACAGATACAATGGCGGCGAGGTACACAGTGTGATAAATTGCCAAATTGTACTGTTGTTGGTGAACACGATTCACGTAGGACATGCTGCTTCAGAGATTAAACAAGTCAATGTACAGAGGAACCTCTCTAAACCGGACACCAATACAACACATGTGGTCTTATTTTTGATGAGTGTCTTGGTCATTTATCTCCGGTGATAATGTCTGTTCGTGATCGCATGCGCACAACTACGGCTCAGAATGATCAAATGCCTGATTTACAGTGAAACCTCTCTAAGCCGGACACCCTGGGGTGTCCGGTTTAGAGAGGTTTCATTGTATATATATATTGTACATTGGGTAATTGGGTACCATAGCGACTTTCCGTGATAAATTAGTGTAATTTATTAGTCTAGACATGAGGACATAGCCTGACGCGATTAAAGTTTGGGACATAACAGAAGTAGCCATTTTTGAGGACAACGTTCAAGTATGTTAACATAATATAAGTAAAAGTAGATATTCTAATGATACAAATAGTCATTAGCTACACTAATTTGATTGATCTATCATTTCACTTGGAAGTGCCAGTATTTGAAGCATGTCGGTTTTGATCGCACAATAACATATATACGTATACAAACATATGCACATTACAGGAATATGAATTAGCAGAAGGTTCGAGTATTTTTGTTTTGAACATTTACCTCAATATGAAAGGCAGTTGAGAGAGTTGATAAAAAAACATGACCGACACAAATAATTTAGAATAAGCAGCTAAGCAGCTATCCTTTTTTTTATCAAAAATATTTGATTAGTACTACAAAATGAACGATTGCCTTTGCACACACGAGACATTGAAGGGGGTGGAGTGGGTGAGGGTGGTGGGGGGGGGGCGGGGGCTGGAAATATACAATTATATGGTGTATTAGGTCCCGATATGAAACCACTATTTAGAAAGTCAGTAACACGTTCATAATAGCTTGACATGTGCATTTCAGTTGACATTTTATTTTAGATAATTTTCACGGACCACGGCCTACACTGGTCAAAACTTCAATAGGCCCCGTTTGGTCAGAGAGTTTGGCGAATTAAGTACCAATTTATCATGTTATCTGGAAAACAATAGTTATATTTAGGAACTAATCGTGTAGGTGCACACACCCACGACATGCAATCAACGGACATCTGCCGTGGAAATAGACACAACATGGCGGCTTGTGAATGTATACGCAAACAGTTTCAACCTGGCATTTTGACGTATCTATCTACATGTGTCTGTTTAAATTCCACGTTATATGCATTGTACTGTCTAGTGACGAACTACTTCCCTGATAACAGAGTAGACCCTGACCAACCTGCACGAAAGTGCAGGCTGGTCAGGGTCAACTCTGTACGCAAAGACGGAATACTCTTACCGACCTTCATGTTTATCTGTCGGTTGGGCAAATGACCATCAGGTGTTACACGTTATACTTGACAGGCCAAGGACCAAACCTGTCTACCTACGTGATGGATGTGTGTTGATATGACAATTTTTGTCACATTCATGTTGTTTTCTGGACACTAAATGCTGGCTGATACACCGTTAATTGAGTGCAATGGTCACACGTCTGTCGCTGGAACAGAACGCAATGCACCGTAAGGAGGTCAAAGTGAAAAGAAAGGAAAGGAAAACTAGCGTATTCATCATCAGTAACTTATAATGGCATGCGTACAGCGCTGGACGCAGTCTAATATGTATGACAACAAAATATATTCTCACCACAAACTCAGTCGTACAAGTATCCAGTGGACAGCTTTGTTATTAACCCTTAGACCACTACACACAACAATTGTCGTCTGCTGTTGCTTTTATAGTTTGCCTTATTTCTCAATAAAAACATGGTTTGACGGCACTTCAGAATCATCCTGTAAAGTATTCTGAATGCTGTAAATTATTCTGAAGTGCTGTCAAAACATGTTTTGATGATAAAAATGGAAAATAGAAAATAAACAGCAGACAACTTAGATAGCGGTGAAAGGGTTGAGACTTACGTAATACCGCCGACGGAATCACAATGACTACACAGCGGTTCGTCCGTCAAGATTAGTCGATTTAATGGTATTTGTTTGTGTCCGTTCAGCCGCAAGGTCATAGACAGATGGTCAGTATGTGGAGAAAACACACACACGCATATGAGACAAGCCATGTGATGTTGTACCTAAGAAGATGTGCGATATCTCATAAAAAAATAATTTTTTACAATAATTTTCGTAAATAACTTTTAAAGGTGACGAAACGGTGAGAGCAAATGCAAATAGAATTCCGCATTTGCTATGAAAATTTCGTCAACTTTCAAAGTAATTTACAGAAAATATCACAGTTTTTGTAAATAGTTTTCATGAAAAATCGCAATTCTTCTTCGGTAGAAAATCACATGCATGCATGGCTATCTCATATGTACGAAGCAAGGGTATAATTGCTCCGACGATGTACGCGTATGTGTAGTTATAGAGGCTTGCGAATATTCGTGACAAAAGTCCGGTGAGGATGTATAGACAAGAACATATAATATATTAATAATAGTAAAACGACATTAGTCCATTTTTGTTTGCTTTTCGTGTCTCCACAGGAAACTAGTCGTTTGGAAGCGCATGGGTCGAAACATGAAACTAGGAGCACTGGCCGTGACCGTAATTTCCTCACCAGAATCATTTAGTCGCCCCGTTTATTTTCCGAAAGCGTTCGGTCGCGGCTTTATTCCTACCCGACTACCCCACAAACACCGTTGATCGTCAGAGGCGACTAAGTATGTTATTCCGTGTAACATAGTTTAATGATCAATTGCCAGGAAATAAGCAAAGTCAACATTGACCTGGGTTGAAATTGATTCAATACATACATATTGACAGTTTGTCATCAGATTTAGCGAAGGAATGCGCCCAAACTTAAATATCACACCAGCATGTGTATCGATAAATGGCCGGCCAAATAATCTTAAGACATTTGTGACCTCAGTTCAGCATGCGCATCCTTGCCGATCAGGGTTTACGCTCTACGCAAGGCAATGAGCCATATTGCCTGATGCTTATTCACAACCTACAAGGTGTATGGACACGCGGTACTAACAACAACAACAAGTACTGAAACTTCCAGAATTCATCCGATTGAAAGTACGTAGTCTTTTATAGTGTCCTTATTACGTAACGGATTTTGAAGAAATATGGCCCATCAAACGCGTCTTGTTAAGCTGCATTTGGTGGTCTCTGTACTTTGGCCCAAACTTCTGTCGTTTTTGCGAAGAATCGATTTCCGTGTCTGCCGACATGGAAATCGATTCTTGGCGGGCAGACACGGAAATCGATTATTCGCAAAAACGACATAAGTATGTGCCGAACTCACCGGACGACCAAATTCAGCCAAATGCAGGTGGTCTCTGTATTTTCGCCCAAACTTCTATCGTTTTTGCAAAGAATCGATTTCCGTGTCTAACGACACGGACATCGATTCTTCGCAAAAACGACAGAAGTCTGTGCCAAACTCACTGGACCACCAAATGCAGCTCATGAAGACGCGTTTGCTGCGCCATATGTCATCAAAATCCGTTGCATATTAAGGAAATATCAAATAATACTTACTTGGAGTGGACGACGTTGTTGTTGTTGTAACCACGTGATCATGCACCTTGACCTATATGGATGGGTACATCTGGATACGCGACATAGTCTGTCGGAGCGTTCGTTTATAAACTGTTAGGTTTGTCATTAGGCACAGTAAATTACATATATCAATCGCACCATTTTATTTGATCAAATCCGGTAAAACATGTGTTATATTCAATGCATGCTATCAGAAACTATGATAAGCAGGGATGATAATTTTGCTTGGCATAATTTGGCATTTTCGCAGGGCCTATCATTCGACCCAAGTATCGGTAAGAAAAAAAAAGTGTAATAACCCCTTTAAGTAACCCCCTAAGTAACTGACATGGACTAGTTCATTTTAAGCTTGAGATGGTTCCATTATGAGTAAAAGGGGGTCATTCTGAAAATTAAAATACATATCCACAAATGGTGCAGATCCAGATGAGACGGCTCGTTACGAGCCGGCTCTTCAGGCTCTACACCGTTTGCAGATATTAGGAAAGAGGTATCTAGTGTTGAAAGCGTTAAATAATGGGAATGCGTGTTGTGATCTCCAGACTTGAGTTCAATGTGAAAGCGGTAGTCTTTGTCGTATCGCCGCATTTCGCCGATATTGATGTCGAAATCCTGTCATACTTTCCATAAATTACATCGAAAACTGACCAAAAAAACCACAGGTGCGGCGGAATGCACGGATCACACTCTGATCGAGGAAACGTCTTTGATTGTGATGGTACATCATCAATAGTTTGCTCATTTCTTAACACTGTCAACACTACAGACCTCTTTAGTTATGTTTAAAAACAGTGTAGATCCAGATGAGTCGGCTCGTGACGAGACATCTCATCAGGATCTGCAATTTTTGCAAATAAATTTCATATTTGTTTACACAAAGATACACACCCTTCTTATAAATGGACTAGTCTGAAAATCATTTTGTGACGATTGGATTGGTCTGAAAATTAACATCAAAATCCATTCCAGTTATTTAGGGTTGAAAGTGTTAAGAGAAGTATGCATTACTAACGCGAGTCGTATCACCAACACGGTTCGAATGACATTAACCCGAATCTTCTTGTCGTCACGCAGTACGAATTACATGTACGTCGCCCTGCGTGACAGCCAGAATATTCGGGTTACCACAACATTATACTTTCGAAGAGAAGCAATGTTAATATAAGAACAACGTTTTGTTGACAGCTTGATACCCGAGTAGAGATATTCCGAATGTAGTGGGTTAATAGGCTAATAGTTGGGCGAGAGGTGATTGTATGTGTGGTAAAAGTATCTATCAATCCAAGGTGTGCCATTAAGGTGTCACGCTTGTGTGTAAGGACAGTAGCGTGAATCCGTTGCGGAAAAATAATTAAATCTGCCTAAATAAACGTACAGCCTCGGGCAACTTGTGAATGTTACACAATTACTATCACTATATATACACACCGCCCACGAATTGGCCTGTTAACCCTTTCAACACTACATACCTACATAGCGGTGTTTGCAAACAGTGTAGATCCAGATGAGCCGGCTCGTAACGAGCCGTCTCATCAGGATCTGCACTTTATGCAAGTAATTTTCTTAAATAAAAACACCCCCTTTTTACAAACGGACTAGCATGAAAATCAGATTGGTCGGAAAATTAGCATATCACAGTCCATTCCAGTTACGTATGGTTGAAAGGGTTAACAGTGTGTGAAATGGTTGTTTTGTCTGCAGCTTTTCACATTTTTCATATTTTATTTATTTTGTTAACATACATATACATGTGAATCGTCTACCATTATAACGTTCGAGCCACTCGGTATGTAATGACATACACGTATACTGAGTCATATTAATTTCCAAAAAAGGATGCCAAAACAACCATAGCAACGTTATCACTGGATCTGTGATTAACCGTTCTGGTGGCCATCTTTGAGGTTATTGTCAGTTTCATTGTAATTACTAGAGTCAAGAACGTAAATACAGATATACATGTAGATAGCCTGATTTTGCCTGTGTCGATGCGTTCGTGTTGTGCTTATGCAGAGATAAATAGTGGATGGCAAGTGGGAGTATATTTGTTCTCGATGTAAATATTCCGTCCAATGCAACCGGTTAAAATGGGATCGAACCCGTTTGCCCGGCATTACATGACCTTAGCTGTTGATAGGCCATTAAACACTAATAAAGAAACAAACACACATCTATAAAATAATTATTTCGATTATGCAATAAATAGAACCTAACAATTATGTTGATTCAATATAATGTTTATTGAACTAGTTTACGAGTACGTCATGAATTTAATATTTCTTATGCAATCAGTAAACGTATGTAATAACTGTTATATTAATTCATCACCCATGAAAGAGCCTGAATGTAAGATATAACCAAGTTTACCTGTGTGAGTTTGTAGACTACAATTGATGTCCATCGTTCGTTGGATTTGTCGCGTATTCGCCGCTCTTGTATTCTACTGGCATATTCCATATGAGACACCCATGTGATTTTGTACCGGAGAACATGTGCGATATCTCCTGAATAATTCCAGCACAAAAATATTTACACAATTCCCTAACATTTGATTGGTCCGTAGCAAGTCTCTGTCCAGAATTTATATCCCAGTAAACTCCATGCCGAACTACTTTCCGTAACCGTCAGGTGCAGTTAAAATAATTCTTAAGAAAACGGAAAATAAACACATTTTCTTGATGAATTTATTTCAAATGATGGGAATTGTAAGGAATGAATGGCCTTTTTGTGGAATTTATTGGGAATATAAACTTGGAAAAGTCACGGGAATACTGGACGAGGCCTTCCGGCCTTCGTCCAGTATTCCCGCGACATTTCCAAGTTTATACCCCGATAAATTCCACAAAAAGGCCATTCATTCCTATAATAATATCTACAACATGTACGATAGTTTCGGTAAATGACGTCGAAAGCTGATGAAACATGCAAAATTTCGTAAACTTTTCACGTCATTTACAGAAAATATCACAGTTTCTGAATATTTTTCATGAAAAATCGCACATCTTGCTAGGTACAACATCACATAGGGTGTCTCATATATATACATGTAGACTTTTGATATCGTCCACTCTCAACTCCACAAACTTACATTGCACTAGTTGTGGTCCTGACTGGAGAAATGGCGCTAATGGGATTTGTGACCAATGTAGCGCCTGATCAAATAGCACACTCGTGTAGCCTGATAACGATCCATATCACTTGTTAGAAGCATGGATTCATGGAATGACAAACAGTGCAGATCCTGATCAGACTGTGCGGATGCACAGGCTAATCTGGATATACACTGGTTGCAAAACCCATAAGCCCCATTTCTCCAGTCAGAGCCACATTTATAATAGTCATACAGATGACAACAGCAGTAGGTGGTATATTCACCCGGACAACGATTATAATCTTATCAAGCTTTCAAGCGAAATGATTTACGAATGCCTGCAGCCGGACTTGGTGTACGCCATATTGTAAGCGGACATATACTAATAGTTTTATGTTTGTATTTACGCCGATTAATCTCTGCGCTCGTCATGGTGAAACTAATATATTATATACAATTTCATGTATCTACGTGTAAATACTACGGAGCCCCACAGGGGACATGGATTTTTTTATTAATTCGTTCCCAAGAAATAAAAATTCGTTCCCACGATATAACAATTCGTTCGCACGAATTAACAATTCGTTCCCACGAAATAACAATCCATTCCCACGAAATAACAATTCGTTCCCTCAATTAAAAAATTCCGACAATTCGAGGGAACGAATTGTTATTTCTTGGGAACGAATTGATAAATTGAGGGAACGAATTGTTAAATTGAGGGAACGAATTGTTATTTCGTGGGGACGAATTAATAAAAGAATTATACCTCCCCTGCAGGGCTCCGTATAAATACACACATGTAGCTAGCTGTACAATGTAAATACAAGTCATATGTTCTCATCTGTAAACTAAACACATATCAACAGTTCAGGGGGCCGTTTCACTAAACTTCTTACGACTAAAATGTTCGTAAGCGCAAATTTAGAATCGTCTGCAAATTTGAATTGATGGATTTACATTTATTGAGCATAGGCTGCATATGCAGCCTATGCTCAATAAATGTAACTCCAACAATTATTTATAAGAAAACAGTGTTAATGTGAAGTTTACAGACTATCATAATTTTGCACTTACGAACATTTTAGTTGTAGTAAGTTTAATGAAACTGGCCCCGGGAGCCTATTTCACCAACATTGCAAAGTATACTTTTCTAGCAAAGTATGCTTTGAGGGAGAAATTTTCAATTTAAGGATAAATTTATAAATTTTTACTATACTGAATTTATTACATTATCACAGCCATTTTGGCTGTGATAATGTAATAAATTCAGTATAATGATTCTGCATACTTTTAATCATCAAATGTATGCAGTGGTTCTTATTATATGAAATAATGCATTTCCGGAAAAAATAAATCATTACTCCCTCAAAGTATACTTTGTTAGAAAAGTATACTTTGCAATTTTGATGAAATCGGCTACCGGCATCTATATTCACATACGCACCGTTGGCTGAATATGTCAGTGCACACTTCTTACAGTATACAGTCGAAAACCCGACTAATTTGTGCGGTATATATTACATAATAATATTCATATTTTGTAACTAATATTACGTATATGTTCATCTCGTGTGGTGACGGCACTCGTGCAATATGGCCATTTTACACACTCGATGAACATATTATGTCATATTCGTTGCAAAAATGTTAACACCCTCTATTGTTTTGCCATTTTGAACAGCCATGCAGTAGTCCTGTAGCCGTTTTCATCACCATTGCAAAGTATACTTATCTAGCAAAGTATACTTTGAGGGAGAAATTTTCAATTTAAGGATACATTTCTTAATTGTTATTATACTGAATTTATTACATTATCACAGCCATTTTGGCTGTGATAATGTAATAAATTCAGTATAATAATTCTGCATACTTTTAATCATAAAATATATACAGTCGTTAGTTCTATATGAAATAATGCATTTCAGGAAAAATAAATGATTACTCCCTCAAAGTATACTTTGCTAGAAAGGTATACTTTGCAATGTTGGTGAAATCGGCTACAGGTTGCGCATCTATGCACACACACTAAATTAAAACTGTGTATTTTTGCACTTACAAGCATGAAATAATTAATTGCGTGACTGAGAAGTCCAGCCAATGGGATTGCCCAACAGAGGGTCACATGCTTGCGGATATATATGTATGATATTCACCTATCATTTACGGACCTTCGAAAAGTCATATTCACCTATTTGACTTTTCTCAGGTCCGTAAAGCTCGTGTACACCTCCTCAAAAGTCAATAATTGTATATTATACAAACCTTACGTTGGCAGCGATGTAAGCGTCTGTGTGGTTTAACGTGGGAGGAAACCGGAGTTCCCGGAGGAAACCCACTTGTCCGATCTGGCAATCACCTTGTCAGCTCATGTACTGATGAGAATACACATGCATTCAGTTTGATACGGAGATAAACTGTTCGTTACCACGGTTACAGACATCAACAATGTTCCCAGCGGAATTGGCGAACAATGTAGACCAGAATGCGCGGACGCACATGTCGATCTGGGCCTACACTGGTCGCAAACCCATTCAGTTCAGTTTGACTCCCGGCTGAGAAAACAAACCTTACGCCATGTGCGACCAGCGTAGCCCCAGATCAGCCTGCGCAGTCTGATCTGGGGCTACCCTGGTCGCCATTCAGCAAATCTGGCATTGTTGTTATCCCTCATCAGTATTGATTAGTCAATTGGCGGCATGGTAGCCTAGATGATCGGGATCTATATTGGTCACAAATGTCCTAGGGGAAATTCTATCATCCGGCGGCCCATTTTTGTCGCGGAGGGAGACGAATTGGTCAAAAATGTATACCCCAGTGATATCCATGATCCCTGTTTTATGCATCCCTGATGCATTTTATTGTCGAGTGACCCACACTGACAATTGGCACTGCATCACATGGACCCTCAAAACTTGGCGGTGCAAATCAATAATTTTCAAAATTTTACAGCATATTTACACTTTTTGGGAGAACCTGTGTGACTGTTGTTTGTAGAAAACAGTTCAGATAATTCAGGACTATCAATACCATTTTGATATCATTTTTAATGAAATATGTGTATGAAACTTGGGACCCTAAAAAATCACCAAGGACCCCCAAAATAATAAAGTTTGAGTCCTGGGACCCACATATAAAAAATCCTAGGGAAATCCCTGTACCCCATGTGTCATAGCGTGTTCATGTACATTTGGAAACCCTCCAAAACTCCCTTCATATTGTTCGGTGAAATAATTGCTTTACATCCAGCTATGCTGTTAAATCCATGTGTGACAAGAACATAAATTTAATGTAAAACTATTTATTTCATTTACATAAACGCAATCATTAATTTGTGACTTCTATACACATTTATACGATGATAGAGCATTTTTAGTAATTCGCCAATCGTACGTATTTCAAACATGTTAATGCGACTTTCAATACTATTGTTAAATTTACATGTGTGGAGCGGTACTTTAGACCTGTTGTTAGTGTGACGTCACTGCCTGCGGTGAATGCATATCTATAGTCACCTCGTATTGTTATTTATCCAGTCAACACAGTGCGTATGTGCCGTGCCGGTGCCGTGAAAAAAATTTAATATCCTGTGCGGTTGTCATAGTGAATTCTCCGATTTTGAGGGTGCGGCTGGGTTTATTTGTTTTGTATTTTAAAGATATTTGTAGGTGTTGACGGGATACATAGAATAGTAGGTTAGTGCCGTGAATGGGAACACATATCTGGCAAGGCTTAGGAAACGGGATGGGCGAGGCTATGCCGAGCACATCCCGTTTCCGTGCCGCGCCAGATAGTTTTCCCATTCACGGCATTAACCTACTATCCTCTATATTGCTTCAACAATATTGTCATGTATATTTCATGCATTGTTTTGGTCAGCAGTTGTTGAACCATCAGTCACATTCGACAGTAACGCAGGACTCAAATACGAGTAGCCCCTTGAGATGTATTCCCACTACCCCAAATACAAGGTGCATGATCACGTGGTTACAACAACAACAACGTCGCCCATTCCAAAGTAAGTATTATTTGATATTTTTCTTAATATGCAACGGATTTTTATGAAATATGGCGCAGCAAACGCGTTTTCGTGAGCTGCATTTTGTGGTCTAGGTTTGGCACAGACTTATCGCAAAAACGACAGAAGTTTGGGCGAAAATAAAAAGACCACCGAATGCAGCTTAACAAGACGCGTTTGATGCGCCATATTACATCAAAATCCGTTACGTAATAAGTACACTATAAAAGAATACGTACTTTGAATCGGTACTTGTTGTTGTTGTTAGTACCACGTGATCATACACCTTGAAATACAAACGTTGGTGAAGAAATCAGAGAAACAGTACCTGAATTAAATTTGCCGCCTGCCATGTTGAAAGATTTGTCAGAACTGCGTGAAACATGACAGCCGAACATACAAAAGGCGTGGCACCCCCTGACAGCAACAGAAAACACCCGCGGTCCTTCGCTATTGTCACTCTCAATAATTGACGCATATAGCAGGTCACGAAATTACGGAAGCCCATTAGGGACACAATTGTTTTTATTTCCATTTATTCCATATAACGTCTTGAATACAAGTATTCAATATCGTTTCGTTTAGCCGCACAGTCTGATCAGGACCGACGCCAGTCAACAGGTAAAACATTCGGACATGTGACATGAAACCTGCATTACTCCATTCACCTGTGGTTGTATGTTACGGATTCTATAATAATTCAATGTCTATTGAAGTACATGTATATACAGTGGAACCTCTCTAAACCGGACACACTGGGAACATACATTATCCTCGGAGACACATGTCAACGAAGCATGTCAAAATTAAGCAGCAAACTTACTTGTCTGTATCCGGTTTACAGGGGTTCGACTGTACGTACAATGTTAGGTAAGAAATGAGGTAACCTACTATTCTCTATTTCTCTAGCCACTGTCACATTCCTCAAGTTTGGTTCGGATGAAATACCTCGGTAAGCCTTGACATTCCTGCGCTTCTTAGCACATCTTCAGATAACTTGACACGGGAGCCATTATCCGATATTGTGTTATTTACCACAGGTGAAAGACTCGGACCTGTGACCCAGGAAATGTCCCACCCACCCATGAATACGATGTATAGTCTGTAGAAGTAGGCGGGTTCCACATATATATACTGTATATTATAGTAATACGATGTATACTCAGGGGCGGATCAAGCATTTGGGGAACGGGGGGGGGGGGGAGGTGTCTAATTGCGAAGGTAACTTTTGCAATCTACTCCCGTACCGTCCGTAGCTAGCTACGGACAGCACGGGAGCAATTGCAAGAGTTACCGTTCGCAACTAGGGGGTTGTCCTATTTTTGAGCTCTTCGAAATGCACTTTCCTGTGTTTTACGGCATTTAAATTCAGACTCCAACTGGTAGTAAACTGTGATCTATGTAAACTCAGTGGCTGAACGGGGGGGGGGGGGTGCAACACCGGAACCCCATCCCCTCCAGATCCGCCCCTGATACTATGATGTATTAGTCTAGATACATGATGGTGGGTGGTGTATTCTTTTAGCTGGGCCGAGTCTTTCACCTGTGTCATTTACCGCATGTACATTTACCGATCGCCCGTATCTCATAACACAGATCCGATTGTAATACAGATGTACACTTTGTTAGTTTTGTTTAAATAGCTCTTGAAATACATGTACATGTTTCACACTTATAATGCTATCACATTTCATGTGAACAACGTGTCCTTTGCAACGCAGCTGTCTAACCAACCGCATTCACAAAATCCATCTCGCGCTGATCACCATTATACTTGGAAGTAAATGACTATTGAAAAGAAACAAATGTATGGTTAAATCTGGCTGTCTGTGAATAGACGTGGCTTATGGGATTTGTGGCAAGTGTAGCTTCTGATCAAATAGCACACCCATGTACATAGCCTGATAACGATCTATATTGCTTGTTAGAAGCACGATGTAATGGTGAACAGTGCAAATTCTGACCAGACTGTGCAGATGCACAGGCTAATCTGCATCAACACTTATCGCAAAACACATAAGGCCCATTTCTCCAGTCACACATACACAGACATCAGTAACACGGATGCAAGTACCCATCAAAAACTTTAACGGCAATGTCTAATTCATTTGGCATTGACCTTGCACACAAGGGCCGCATGGGTGGGCTATGGAATGAAGATGCATGTGTCTTTTCGTCACTGGTTATCATGCTATATTGTAAACAAAGGTATACCAACCATACACCAAAACAAACCATTAAATGTATACATACACGGATAGATTCAGACGTCTTGTTGGGAATTAGATAGGGCAGAAACCACAAAACGTGTGGCTTAAATACTACCACACCCCTAGACACCCGCCGTCATTCGTGCTACGAACAAAGTAGACTTGTATATTTGTTGAAGTAGCCGAAACACAGTTCGTTTATTGCATGAAAATGGCTTTCACAGGGTAATAACACTGTGCATTATACAGAATAATACACTATAATCTGTTTCACGAAAGCTGCCCAAATATTACGGCCATATAAACAATTCAAAAACCATATTTTTTTCGATAATATTAAATTAAAGGAACATTTAAGAATGAGCCTTCTTTTTATTTTGAAATTTGGTCAAATATTGATTTTATTGCGAAGACAGATTTTCCCATGTTAAATCCCTATAGACATCTTCACGGAGTGAAGATGTCTATGGGGATTTAAGGGGAAATTATTTTGAATTTCAGAAATACTGGACCGATTTTTAAAATTTAACTTTTGTTTTCTTAGTTAGATCATATCCAAGTCAGGTTTCGGAGTCAATTTCCAAAAAAAATCGTTTTTTGACTCCTCCCACACTTCCTTACCTCTTTTCCCCCCATGTTAAATTCCCATAGAGAAATAATTTTTTCGTAATAAAATCAATATTTGACCAAATTTCACGAAATAAAAAGAAGGCTCATACTTAAATTTTCCTTTAATTTAATATTATCCAAAAAAATATTGTTTTTGAATTTGGGCAGCTTTCGTGAAACAGACAGTAGTGTACATGTGAAATAAATATCTAAATGAGACCGGTATAGAAGACATGTTTTATTATCAGTACAACCTCAATGTATGAAGATGTGCTTACAGTGGAACCTCTCTAAACCAGACACCCTGGGAGGTCCCCAGGGTGTCCGGTTTAGTAATGTTTCACTGTAATTCCGATGTATGAGCCATGAAACACATTGCGATCATGAACACGGATAAACATCAGCTATATTTGACAGTGAAATCGATCATAATTTAACACATTGATGTCGCAATGTTGTTCGGTTTAGAGAGGTTCCACTGTATATGCTAGACATAGAATCTAAAATTTGTGTCGATTTACTATGATATTTATTAAGCTCATTGACTCGTTTCGTATTAAATCGGTAAACATGTTTATTAAGAAGCATATTAAATCATTAAGATCCACTATAAGAAATCACCATTCCAAATACAAGGGTGTTTTTCATAATTATTCCGAACAAACACAGGTTAACGATGCATGCACACTCAGTAGGCACAAACTGTTCTTTATAGGAATGAAATAAGTGTATAATTGTGTCACTATTCCACCAGTTCTAAACATTAGGAGTGCCCGCTATACCGATATAATCATTTAGTAATATTCATTTTATTGATAGTGACGCACGGTGGTATCAGGCTATTTTCATATGCAAATGAGGCATGATATTTTTTAAATATGTATGCTAATTAAATACGTCACCTGAGAAAATAATATTTTTGACAGATTATAAAGTATGATCATTACACATCCAAAAATAAATACAGAGAATAAATAGTAATGTCCGTTAACATTTTAAGGAAACACGGTTATCGCCCCTGATATCAGTATGGAAATTTATGTCTGACATAAAATGTATAAAAATGCCAATGAGTACGTGGGGTAATGGCGAATTAATGTTTATTTTGCCAGACTGAGTGGGCATGTACCTTTAAATGGCATAATCCGCGACGAGATTCAGTTGACTTATTGGGTCCTCATTGGTATGTAGTACGTATACATGCATACTTGTCGCCGTACGGAGATAATCTGATCTAGATATACGGTTCATGCATTGTTGACTTTTCAACAGGTTGTCTTGTCAAGATTGGCTTTTTGTGAGCACTTGAATTACGCGATAAATCAAAGATCATTGGTTAGTTGGTGCATAAAGACAGCAAATGCATGAGTGTGGTTATAACTGGGGAAATATGGCTTGTGGACGCTGCCATCAGTGTACACCAAGATCAGCATGCGCATCCGCGCAGTCTGATCATGGTATTCACTGATTGCAAATTAGTCAATGAAATACACACGATGCTTGCGACGGTTACATGAACGCGCCAGCAGATTAGAAGCTACTCGGGCCACGTTTCTCGAGTTGCGGTGACATTTGTACAGGTAGTGTGATAGAAATGGGACATTAGAGAACCTTAGCGAAGGGTACAATGCATTTTTAAACATCTGTCATGCGTGGATACAATATCGTCCCCACGCCGTTGTTTACCTGTTTACCAACTGTGTGTGCTATATCAGTACCCGTTACCACCCGTGAGAGGACAAACTGCCGACGTTGCCATGTTGATTTTGGCACGTGACGTCGACGGCAGCGCGGCGATAATCAGAAACAAAATTGCTACCCTGCTCCACACCTCTCGCGAGGGTAGCAATTTAACCCCATCTCTTTAATGTAACACATGGAAGAGTGATTTTTGCAATCGGTTATCCGGCGATATAAAAATGTCAAAGTTGTATCAATAAATTATTAATAAAGAACATACACATGCTGAAATTGGTTATTTTACCATGTCAAGGTGTTTATCGGACATTTACATGTAGATCTTGTAAATTGAAAGCTTCATTTCGTTATTTTGAACAAGAGAAAATATGGCTACCATGGGAAAATGATTTCCCTCTTCTATTATTTTTGGCAATTTAATCGTTCTACATCAAATATTATTTGTTAAAATATACATTTTGCTAAAATGTAACAGGTTTGAGTATGCACTTCGGTTGCTCACATTTTTTGAATGGGTCAAATTGTAGCCGTAGATAACATACCGGATGCGAATTATTGTAGCTAGGCGATAATGAGAACTTTGAAAACCACGATCCATGGGAACAAGTGCTACAAACATGTACAATATTCCCAAGAAACTAGTAAACACTACATGTACTCCAAAGTAGAAGAAGAAATGGCATCTTTGAACGGAGTAAACCCCTTTGCTGGCACAGGTTCTTGAAGAATGGTTCATATTTCGGTGTTTTATGGGTTATTTCGGTATCTCTGGTGGTTAGGGTGCATTGTTACCAACATACAATTTACGTCACCTCCCGCGAGTTGCACGTATAAGTATGGGTATTTTGACATTAAGAAAAGGGCCCGAAAGTTCGGAACGGTGGATGTGTATATAGTTGATTATTTCTGTCGTGTGTAATGATTGAGCATTAGTAGTTGCACAAAACAATTTAAATTACCCAAAACCAACGAAATCCATCAAAATCTACCCGAAATCTAACCAAATACCCATATGACTCCAACATTCTGACCATCTGTTCAAACACCTGTGCTTGCTGGTACACTCAATCACGAAGTGAACACCATTTTGAAAATGTGACAGTCTTTTGCACTTGGAAGACTATATAATGTATCTTTTACTTATAGTCTGTCGATATATCGTACCGGTGTTCTGAACATGTAAAATTGTTATATAATTGTTGGACTAGTGATCACTGGCTTTAGCCATTGGGGTATTTGGACTTCAGGTACATTTATATTACCTGATTACATGGCATTATCACGAGCGTCGGGGTGCCGAAATATTCTGCAAATGTGGCTGTGACTGACTATGCGTATGCTCGTGTTAATCTGGATCTACACTGGTCGCAAAGGCCCATACGCCCCATTTCTCCAGTCACAGTCACATACGAGTATATGTACATTTGAGCATGGACTAATAATTTTGAATTGCAAATGTGAACATTGCTGGGCCCGAAGGGGTATAAAACAGTGATAATGTAGAAAAGTGTAGAACTGAGAAACAGGTGAGCAACTAATAACACATTGGTAGCTACGAGGGAGTGTCAATACGTTATGAGCCGCACATACTTAGCCAGTTAGTATGGCCACAGTGACTCTATGTTGTGGAAGACCAATGCTTTCGCAACTATTTGTATAGTTAATTAATTGCATGCCTTCATTCCTGTTTCTCATGTAACCCGGGTTTATAATATGAGTGAGGTGCTGTCATGTGAAGTGCACAAATGGACAAGAATGAGTATCGAACTATTATAAATTGTTTGGCTCTCGACAGACAAACTTATTAAAAACATTGATGAACGTTGCAATGGCTGTTGTACGTGAATGTGGGTTCTTCCACCCACCCTCCGTACTCATCTGACTTGATCCCAGCTACTCTCAGATTTGAAAAAGCATCGGAGTGGCGGAACATTTGACGAGGACTATGACTTTACTGGTGCTGTGAAAGGGTGGTTTGTGGACTAATATTCAACCTTCTACAAACGTGGGATAGACGACCTGCAGAAAAGGTAGAATAAGTGCATTGAACTGCATGGGAGATTATGTTGAACAATAACGAAGATAGTTAAATATGTAGGGCAAATTAAGTCGCCAGGGCTCGAAACTTATTGATATTCCGTCGTGTGTGTAGATATGTAACTCTTTTAAATGAATAGGCATGTCTTCACCTTCTAGCAGATCCACATATAAAACACGGTAAACACACATGCCAACAAATACTAGTATCCCGTATACTCATAGTGGCTGTTCTTACATACTCTGCCCTCCCAAGTCAAACTGCAGTATCTGCACTATGATGCTATGCTGACCCTGTGCAATCATCCCCCTGATGATTGCACAGGGTCAGCATAGCATCATAGTGCAGATACGACTTGGGATGATTGCACAGGGTCAGCATAGCATCATAGTGCAGATACTGCAGTTTAACATATACTGCAGTTTGACTTGGGAGGGCAGTACTGTTGTTGGTCTGGGCCCTGTTGCTCAAAGCTTCTGTTAGCTTAACAGACTGTTAAATCCTTAGCATCCTTAACAGTCTGTTAAGCTAACAGAGGTTTTGAGCAACCGGGCCCAGGACGTCTAGTCAAACCCTAGCCGGAGAAATGGGGCTTATGTGATTTACGACCAGTGTAAATCCAGATCAGCATGTGCATCTGCACAGTCTGATCAGGATCTGCACTGTTCGCCATTCCGTCAATGAAGCACCCATCCTTGTTTTAACACGCAATATAGATCGTTATCAGGCTACAACCGTGTGGTGTTTGATCAGGAGCTGCACTGGTCACAATTTGCATAGGCCCCTTTTCCTCCAGTCACATTAACGTATCCCAAAGAGACCACCAGTTGCTATGCCCCTATGCGATTCAAACCTCGCATTGGGCATCAACAAATACTTTCAAGTATTTCCATCTCATTGGTCTATCGGATGAGACTGTGAACCGTGGTCCAGTCTCTATATGACCTTAGCTCTTGCTGGGACGTTCAACCCATTCACTTTCTTTACTATTGGAGTAGAGTACTCTTGTCTCACCTTCCATTCGTCAGTCCGTATGTCCGTCCGTCCGCCCTTAGTCATTTACGTCGACATGTTTGTAAGTTTCTCCAGCATGCCATAACTGCACTATTACTACATGGATTACGTTAATATTGCAAACGTCATGCAATTTGGCATATGCGACACACTCGTGTGACAATGAAACATGACATTGACCTGCTTAACCTTCACACGGTCACTGAAACACTTGGCCATTTTTACAGTCGATTGTGCCAACAGTGCATATGCCATAAGTTTCATTGGTTTGATTTGAATTAAACACTGATTGATTATTACTGTCGCTTACGGAGCCCCGCAGGGGACGTATCATTTTTTTTTTATTAATTCGTTCCCACGAAATAACAATTCGTTCCCTCAATTTAACAATTCGTTCCCACGAAATTACAATTCGTTCCCACGGCTACCGAATTGTTATTTCGTGGGAACGAATTAATTTAAAAAATCCATGTGCCCTGCAGGGCTCCGTATATAGTCGCTTTATCTGACATATGATAATTTCATGTCCGTAGTAGAAAGGTGACTGCTATTTCTGGCTGTGACTGGAGAAATGGACTGTATTAGTTTTGTGACCAGTGTAGATCCTGATCAGACTGTGCGGATGAAACACCCGTCATGCTTCTAACCCAGAATATAGATCGTTAGCAGGCTATATGAATGTGCTATTTGATCAGGCTCTACACTGATCATCCATTCCATAAGCCCCATTTCTCCAGTCACAGCCGTGTTTGAGGAAGAGTTTCTGTTGATCAATGAGGTTTGTCAATCATTTCCCTCCAGCTAAAATCAGACCATCTTAACTCTTAGACCGCTACACACAACAATTGTCGTCTGCTGTTGCTTGCCTTATTTCTCAATAAAAACATGTTTTGACAGCACTTCAGAATCATTTCCAATGGAAATGATTCTGAAGTGCTGTCAAAGCATGTTGTAAATTATTCTAACATACTGTCAAAGCATGTTTCTGATCATAAAAATGGAAAATAGAAAATATAACAGAAGACGATAAAAAATTAAGATCGTGGTGTAAGGGGTTAATTCAGGCCAAACGAAAATTATTACCCCATTATATTCGGAATACAGTTTAGGGTGTATGAACATTTTAAATATTATTTTCATCTTTTCTCTTATTTTTCATTGAAAGTGAATGTATATATTGTGACGACTCACGGTAGTCAAATATACCCGTATACTTCCGATGAAAAATAAAGAAAATATTTACAATTATTCATCAGTAAAATTGTGATCCTCAGAAGGTAATTGGGTTAAATTATATTCATTTGATATAAATTGATTTGGTGTAAGATGGTCTGATGTGAATTATTTGTATGTACATGTATAGTCGTCACCCGGTTCATCTGTTAGTCTGTCTGTCCGAGATTTGTGCTAAAATCTTCGGTTTCCTCTTCGGCTTCCTAAATCGTAAGTCAGATTGGCTTCAAACTTCATATACGTATTTGTCATCGTCCATATATTCATTATTTAGCCCATCCAAGCGGTCCTCATTGTCAATGACAAATGACTAGAACTTTGCATTAAACAAATAGTTTACAGTTGTTTAGGGGTACACCCACCAGTGCTTCTGCTTTTAATATTCGTGCCATGTTCTCGTATCACCCGTATCAGGCTGCACAGGTGGAATACCCGGACTTACTGTCTGTTTCACGAAAGCTGCCCAAATTTTACGGCTATATAAACAATTCCAAAACAATATTTTTGTCGATAATATTAAATTAAAGGGAAATTTAAGAATGAGCCTTCTTTTTATTTCGTGAAATTTGGTCAAATATTGATTTGTGGGGATTTAACATGGGGAAATGTTTTAGAATTTCAGAAATACTGGACCGATTTTTAAAATTTAACTTTTGTTTTCTTAGTTATATCATTTCCAAGCTATCTAGCTAGGTTTCGGAGTCAATTTCCAATTTTTTTCGTTTTTTTACTCCTCCCACAACTCCTCTACCTTTTTCCCCCCATGTTAAATTCCCATAGACAAATCAATTTTTCGTAATAAAACCAATATTTTACAAAATTTAACGAAATAAAAAGAAGGCTCATTCTTAAATTTTCCTTTAATTTAATATTATCAAAAACAAACAATATTGTTTTTGAATTGTTTATATGGCCGTAAAATTTGGGCAGCTTTCGTGAAACAGACAGTAGGACCCAGCAAATGGTCTATTCGAAAAACATTACCTCACCCACCCATTTCTGTTATACTATATTTTGTATACACGGTACGTGTAATTAACAGCGTGGAAACTATTAGCTAGTTACTGGTTACGGGTTCGATCAAACTGTATAGTCGAACAGAAATGGATGGGTGGGGTAATGTTTTTCGAATGGGCCATTTACTAGAGTCTTCGGTCTCTAGCTGTCAGACTTTGGCGGAGTTTAACCAGTATAGTTCCTTATCAGACGCATGCGTGTTATACATGATCATGAGCTACACTGGTTATCAACGGAATACGTCCCCTTTTTGTCATGGCGAGTCATATGTTGTGTGACAAATTACTTAGAATAGCATTCACGGAAAGCTTTGCCATTGTTTTATCTTATATCATTTACAGAAACAAATTTGAAATCAATATTGGCAATTGGCGAGCGATAATCTAAGGGGTCGGTGGAAGAAGGAGACTAAGTCCCTTATGGACTTAGCCTCCTTCTTCCACTGACCTCTTAAATGGAGCAATCGAATGGGTCAGTAGAGGACGGAGGCTAACTCCCTAGAACCCCTCTTCTACTGACGCCTTCAGTTGCTTCATCAAGGTGCATGATCACGTGGTTACAACAACAACAACATCGCCCACTCCAAAGTAAGTATTATTTTATATTTTCCTTAATATGCAACGGATTTTGATGAAATATGGCGCAGCAAATGCGTCTTCAAGAGCTGCATTTGGTGGTCCATGGAGTTCGGCACAGACTTATGTCGTTTTTGCGAATATTCGATTTCCGTGTCGGTAGGTAGACACGGAAATCGATTCTTCGCAAAAAACGACAAACGTTTGGGCGAAAATACAGAGACAACCAAATGCAGCTTAACAAGACGCGTTTGATGCGCCATATTTCATCAAATTCCGTTACGTAATAAGGACAATATAAAAGAATACGTACTTTGAATCAGATGGATTCTCGAAGTTTCAGTACTTGTTGTTGTTGTTGTTGTTAGTACCACGTGATCATACACCTTGTTCATGTTTGTTAAAACAATTATCGCGCGAGAATGGGGGTATGGAACGATGAAATAAATTGTCTCGGCCTCATATACGGTATAGGATGAATCATATACATGTATATAAAATACATACATATACAAGTGATTACTCATTAAACATATATATTATGAGCACACCAAACTAGTGTATTTTGCCAACAAATTTATCAGACGTTGTTCGGAGCGGGTATATATAGTAGGAATCGCTACGCGTTTTCTAGCCTTGTCTGCTCAAAGACGTGCATGTATGCACACAATGTTGTATATTACAGTGCAACCTCTACAACAGCCACCCATGGGAAGACGCAAAAATGGCTGTTGTAGAGAGGTGGCTGTTGTAGGGAGGTTAATGCTGAATTAAATGTTGTCGTCTGCTGTTTATTTATTTTCTTCGATAATTCTCATCGAATACATGCTTTGACAGCATTTTAGAATCATAAAAATGGAAATGATTCTAAAGTGCTGTCAAACACATGTTTTCATCGAGAAAGAAGGTAGAAGCAACAGCAGACGACATTTTCGTGCTCAGCAGTCGAAGGTTTAGATATAGAGGAAATCATCCATTTGGGATATAAGATAGCGGCTGTTAGATAGAGGTTGTTGTTGTAGAGAGGTGGCCGTTCGGGGAGATTCGACGGTATGTCCTTGGTCTGATACATTGATATCAAGAGACTATTCCTTGTATTCTCTATATACATGTAGTACTGTATATGTATTCCCGTATATCTATTTGCAGGTGTTTCCCGACCCATGAAGCTGAAAGACCAGGGTGCGGCCAGCGAGCAGGGAACACCTACCGGGAAATTCGCATACGCAAACCCGGCCTTCGACAAAGACCCAACGGACCCGGAGAAAGCGGAAGGTATGCGAAACAATATTAACAAACACAAAATTGAAAATATGAACATAAAACTATGCAGTTTCATTGGACTAGTCAAACTTTCATGCGCATAGCTAGGGTTGTGTTTCCACCCACAGGCGGCGGCATGTTGATAGGATAGTGTATTACAGTTGTTTAGACATGTAGAAAAATGTAGTCATTGTATAGTAAATGTATTTATAAATACATTGACTATACAATGACTACATTTTTGTCTAAATGTCCAAAGAAGTACATGTATCATACACTATCCTATCAACATGCCGACCGCCTTGGTTCCCACCTTCCACTGACGACTTCGGATAGCAGGATCGCGATTAAAATTACATCAATACATGTATGACGATATTAACATGCACATACGTGACATGCAACAAATCCGATCCGTTTCAATATGACGTACATTCATATTTTTTTTTTTATAAATGCATTACAAAATTCTCATTGACCGCACTGAGGTGAAGTAAGTACATTATCATGGGTTCGTCCGGATCCTATTCAGCCAAGTTATTTGTACTTCTGACATGAGCATTAATAATGAAATTAGTTTCCGGTATTTAGGAATTTCTTTTTAACAAACAGTTCGTGTCTGGCAAAATGCAGACAGTTTCACAACTCGATACCGCACTGATGAAATATGACCTGATTGGAACGTCGTATAATTATGCATGTTTGACATTTACCTGAAGTTATTAAGACACATGATACATGGTTGAATAATTGCCTCAAATCATGGGATAAATACCTTACTTTATAATATTATTAACATATTTTGTGGCTGTGACTGGAGAAATCGGGAGTATGGGTTTTGCGCCCAGTGCAGATCCAGATCAGCCTGTGCATCCGCACAGTCTGATCAGGATCTGCACTGTTCGATGTTTGCCTCAATGAAACACACATCATGCTTCTAACAAGCAATGTAGATTGTTATCTTGCTTCGATAGTGTGATATTTGATCGGGAACTACACCGTTCACAAATCCCATACGCCCAATTCCTCCAGTCACAGCCACATATGCGACCTTCTTCCAAAATAAAAAATTGCCCAAATTTTCCGTCATTAGCGAAAACAAGAGGAAACCCTGGCAGCAAACTCGGATTGCATTGAAATCTTAGTCGTTAACTTCGCCCATAATATCCAGACACTTTATATAATGAATGTTGTCAACTCAATATAAAACCCATTGCTTCGTATTAGCTGTGTAAATTGTATGGATAGTATGATTATGTTAACCGCATTTTAACTCAACGTCTCTATGTATCTAGAGATAGTGCTTACTTATTTGGTGAGTTCGTCACAAAGAAAATATCGCGGTATATTTCAAACTCACGTGACCGTGACAATAACTTACCATTCAGCACTATAATGACTATACAACGCATTCAGCGCTGAAAACCTGGTGTCCGACACCCGTACAACACCGGTTCACTTGGCCCCAGGTATGAATCGCAGTAAAACACATCGTTACAATATGAACACAAATTTACTTGGATATGCATTCATGAAGATACGCAAGGAGATGGAACTGTATAGGAACGTTGTTTCCAGTCATATCATCATGTTTATGTATCTGACATTTACGTGAATTGTCCTTATATAATAAAATTGGTTTATACTAATACTATGATAGGCATACACTCTCATCATCCGAACTAACACGACGGAGGGAGGGGCTAAGCCGCATGCGTTACTCATGATTGGCGAAACAGCAGAGCTATCTTGTCAAAATATCTCTGCTGTTTTGCGATTCACTATGATGTCAAGATAGCTCTGCTGTTTTGCGATTCGCTATGATGGCAAGATAGTTCTACTGGCAAGATAGCTCTGCTGTTTTCGCGAATCGCTATGATGTCAAGATAGTTATGCTGTATTCGCGAATCGATATGATGTCAAGATAGCTCTGCTGTTTTCGCGAATAGCTATGATGTCAAGATATAGCTCTGCTGTATTCGCGAATCGCTATGATGTCAAGATAGTTCTGCTGTTTTACGAATCGCTATGAGTATGATGTCAAGATAGCTCTGCTGTTTTACGAATCACTATGAGTATGATGTCAAGATAATTCTGCTGTTTTACGAATCACTATTTGTATGATGTCACGATAGGTTCTGCGTTTACGAATCACTATGTGTATGATGTCAAGAGGTAGCTCTGCTGGTTTTACGAATCACTATGAGTATGATGTCAAAAAAGGATAGTTTGGTGTTTTACGAATCGCTTAATGAGAAGATGTCCAAGATTCTTTGTGGTTTACGAATCGCTATGATGTCAAGATAGTGATGTTTTATGATCACTAATGAGTATGGGTTCAAGAAAGAAAGCTGCTGTTTTACGAATCTATGACTATTGGTGAAGATAGTTCTGTATCGAAATCGGAATGAGTATGATTCAAGAATGTTCTGTGTTTTACGAATCGCTATGATTTATGTCAAGAAATAGCTTGCGTTTTATGAATCGCTATGAGTAATTTTGATGTCAAGGATAGCTCTGTGTTTTACGAATCACTAGAGTATGATGTCAAGAAAGTAGCTCTGCTTTTTTACGAATCACTAATGAATCACTATGAGTATGAGTCAAGATAGTTTTCTGCGGTTTTAGAATCCACTATGAGTATGATTTAAGATAGTTCTGCTGTTTTACGAATCGCTATGATAGATGTCCGGATAGCTCCAGGTTTTACGAATCGCTATGATTATGATGTCAAGTAGTTCTGCTGTACGAATCGCTATGAGTATGAAGTCAAGAAAGATAGCTCTGCGTTTACGAATCGCTATGAGTATAAGATGTCAAGATAGTTCTGCTGTTTTACGAATCGCTATGATTATGAATGTCAAGATAGCTCTGCTGTTTTTATGATGTGATGAGTTGTGATGTCAAGAATAGTGCTGTTTTAGATCTATGAGTATGATGCAAGATAGCTCTGCTGGTAGAATTTTACTAATGGAATCACTATGAGTATGAGTCAAGATAGTTCTGCTGTTTTTTATACGAATCGCTATGAGTATGATTCAAGATCAGCTAGCTGTTTTAACGAAATAATCGCTATAGTATGATGTTCAATATAGTTCTGCTGTTTTACGAATCGCTGTGAGTATGAAGTCAAGAAAGATCTCTGCTGTTTTACGAATCGCTAAGAGTATGATTCAAGATAGTTCTGCTGTTTTACGAATCGCTATGGTATGATACACAGATAGTTCTGCTGTTTTACGAATCGCTATGATTATGGTGTCAAGATAGCTCTGCTGTTTTATGAATCGCGCTATGAAGTATGATGTCAATATAGTTCTGGCTGTTTTTAACGAATCACTATGAGTATGAAGCCAAGATTAGCTCTGCTGTTTTACGAAACACTATGGATACACTATGAGTATGATGTCAAATAGTTCTGCTGTTTTAAAACGAATCACTGAGAGATGACCAAGATAGACTCAGCTGTTTTTCGAATCGCTATGAGTATGATGTCAAGATAGTTTTCTGCTGTTTTACGAATCGCTATGAGTATGAATGTCAAGATAGTTCTGCTGTTTTACGAATCGCAATAGGTATGATGTCAAGATACTCAGAGCTGTTTTACGAATCCGCTATGAGTAATGATTCAAGATATTTCTGCTTGTTTTACGAATCGCTATAAGATGATGTCAAGATAGCTCTGCTGTTTTACGATCGCTATGAGTATGGAGTCAAGATAGTTCTGCTGTTTTACGAACGCTATGATGTCCAAGATAGTTCTGCTGTTTTATGAATCACTATGAGTATGGTGTCAAGAAAGATAGCTCTACTGTTTTACGAATCACTATGAGTATGGTGTCAAGATAGTTCTGCTGTTTTACGAATCGCGATGAGTATGATCTCAAGATAGTTCTGCTGTTTTACGAATCGCTATGATTATGGTGTCAAGATAGCTCTGCTGTTTTATGAATCGCTATGAGCATGATGTCAAGATAGCTCTGCTGTTTTACGAATCACTATGAGTATGATGTCAAGATAGCTCTGCTGTTTTACTAATCACTATGAATCACTATGAGTATGATGTCAAGATAGTTCTGCTGTTTTACGAATCACTATGAGTATGATGTCAAGATAGTTCTGCTGTTTTACGAATCGCTATGAGTATGATGTCAAGATAGCTCAGCTGTTTTACGAATCGCTATGAGTATGATGTCAAGATAGTTCTGCTGTTTTACGAATCGCTATGAGTATGAAGTCAAGAAAGATAGCTCTGCTGTTTTACGAATCGCTATGAGTATGATGTCAAGATAGTTCTGCTGTTTTACGAATCGCTATGGTATGATGTCAAGATAGTTCTGCTGTTTTACGAATCGCTATGATTATGGTGTCAAGATAGCTCTGCTGTTTTATGAATCGCTATGAGTATGATGTCAATATAGTTCTGCTGTTTTACGAATCACTATGAGTATGATGCCAAGATAGCTCTGCTGTTTTACGAATCACTATGGATCACTATGAGTATGATGTCAAGATAGTTCTGCTGTTTTACGAATCACTATGAGTATGATGTCAAGATAGCTCAGCTGTTTTTCGAATCGCTATGAGTATGATGTCAAGATAGTTCTGCTGTTTTACGAATCGCTATGAGTATGATGTCAAGATAGTTCTGCTGTTTTACGAATCGCTATGAGTATGATGTCAAGATAGCTCAGCTGTTTTACGAATCGCTATGAGTATGATGTCAAGATAGTTCTGCTGTTTTACGAATCGCTATAAGTATGATGTCAAGATAGCTCTGCTGTTTTACGAATCGCTATGAGTATGATGTCAAGATAGTTCTGCTGTTTTACGAATCGCTATGATGTCAAGATAGTTCTGCTGTTTTATGAATCACTATGAGTATGGTGTCAAGAAAGATAGCTCTACTGTTTTACGAATCACTATGAGTATGGTGTCAAGATAGTTCTGCTGTTTTACGAATCGCGATGAGTATGATCTCAAGATAGTTCTGCTGTTTTACGAATCGCTATGATTATGGTGTCAAGATAGCTCTGCTGTTTTATGAATCGCTATGAGCATGATGTCAAGATAGCTCTGCTGTTTTACGAATCACTATGAGTATGATGTCAAGATAGCTCTGCTGTTTTACTAATCACTATGAATCACTTTGAGTATGATGTCAGAATGTTCTGCGTTTTACGAATCACTAAGAGTATGATGTCAGATAGTTCTGCTGTTTTACGAATCGCTTTGAGTATGATGTCAAGATAGTCAGCTGTTTTACGAATCGCTATGAGTATGAGGTCAAGATGTTCTAAGCTGTTTTACGAATCGCTATGAGTAGAAAGTCAAGAAAGTTAGCTCTGCTGATTTTAACGAATTCGTAAGAGTATGATCAAGATAGTTCTGCTTGTTTTCGAATCGCTAAGGTATGATGTCAAGATAGTTTCTGCTGTTTTCGAATCGCTATATTATGGTGTAAGATAGTCTGCTGTTTTATGAATCGCTATGAGTATGATGTCAATATAGTTCTGCGGTTTTAACGAATCACTATGAGTATGATGCCAAGATAGCTCTGCGTTTTACGAATCACTATGGGACCTATTAGTATGATGTCAAGATAGTTTCTGCTGTTTTAATTCGAATACTATGATATGATGTCAAAGATACTCAGCTGTTTTACGAATGCTATGTGTATGATGTCATGAGTAGTTCTGCTGTGTTTTACGAATCGTATGGTATGAATGCATGTTTCAAGATAGCTTCTGCTGTTTTACGAATCGCTAGAGTATGATGTCAAAGATAGTCAGCTGTTTTAACGAATCGATATGAGTTATGATGTTAAAGATAGTTCTGCTGTGTACGAATCGCTATAGTATGATGTCAAGATAGTTCTGCTGTATTTTTACGAATCGCTATGAGTATGTGTCAAGATAGCTCTGCTGTTTTATGAAAAATCGCTTTTATGAGTATGATGTCAATATAGTTCTGCTGTTTTACCCGAAATCAACTAGAGTATGATGCAAGATAGTCTGTGTTTTACGAATCGCTATGAGTATGATGTCAAGATAGTTCGCTGTTTACGAATCGCTATGAGTATGATGTCAAGATAGTTTCTGCTGTTTTACGAATCGCTATGAGTATGAGTCAAGATAGCTCAAGATAGTTCTGCTGTTTTACGAATCGCTATGAGTATGATGTCAAGATAGTTTTACTGCTGTACGATCGCATAGTATGATGTCAATAGTTCTGCATAACGATCGCTATTAGATATGTCATGCTCTGTTTTACGCAATCGCTATGAGTATGATGTCAATATAGTTCTGCTGTTTTACGATCGCTATGAGTAGATCAAGATAGCTACTGCTGTACACTCGCTGTGATGCGTATGATTCGCTATGTATGATTTCAAGATATGCTCTGCTGATAGCTCTGCGTTTTTACGAATCGCTATGAGTATGGTGTCAAAATAGCTCTGCTGTTTTACGAATCGCTATGCTGTCAATATAGCTCTGCTGTTTTACGAATCGCTATGCTATCAATATAGCTCTTCTGTGTCAATATAGCTGTTTCGCTCCCAGACAAAGCTCAACACTATCATGACAGTGCAGTTTGCGCACTACATTGTATTTCGCATTCTTTTGTATAGTATTTCATGTAATTTGAAATGATAAATGGATATACAGCACGTACTTTTGTCTCAGTGTAAGATCATAACCCAATACAAGAAATCTGATGCATTTCTGACATACTTTAGATATTTTCTTACACGCACACGCACATGCACTTTTGTCAGGCAGATTTACATCGTCTAATGCATGGTTATGTATGCAGGTGCGGATCCAGGCGGTGGCGTCGAGTTTAGATTTTAACCCATTTTCTACGTGGAATATCTGATTGTTTCCTTATTTCTCACCCAAAGTGCATAATGTTACCACTCAGTTGAACAGTCTCGTCGAGACGGTTCAACTGAGTGGTTGGTAACAACATATACTTTTGATGAGAAATAATACAAAATGCAGAAACTAATCTGCATTTTATAAAAAAGATGACGAGCATATGTGTTTCATTTGAAATCCACGCCCCCTCTAGACATACATCCTGGATCCGCCCCTGGTACGTGTCTTGTCTGGATATACTAGATAAAGATTCCGAACAGGAAAACAAACATATACATTAAAGGTACGCAGTAGGCACAATATGTTTCTTATAGGAATTAAATAAGTGTATAATTGTGTCACTATTCCACCAGTTCTAAAAATTACGAATGCCCGCTATAGAAATATAATCATTTAGAAATGTTTATTTTACTGATAGTGACGCGCGGTGGTATCAGGCTATTTTCATATGCAAATGAGCATAATTTTTAAATTATTTATACTAATTTTATGCGTTACCTGAAAAAATAATATTTTCAACAGATTATAAAGTACATGTATGATCATTGCACATCAAAAAATAAATACAGAAAATAAATAGTAATGTCCGTTAACAATTTAAGGAAACACATTTATCGCCCCTGATATCAGTGTGGACATTTACGTCTGATATAATTCCAGCACAAAAATATTTACACAATTCCCTAACATTTGATTGGTCCGTTGCAAGTCTCCGTCCAAAATTTATATCCCAGTAAACTCCATGCCGAACTACTTTCCGTAACCGTCAGGCGCAGTTAAAATAATTCTTAAGAAAACGGAAAATAAACACATTTTCTTGATGAATTTATTTCAAATGCTGGAATTATAAGGAATGCATGGCCTTTTTGTGGAATTTATCGGGGATATAAACTTGGAAAAGTCGCGGGAATATTGGAGGAGGCCTTCCGGCCTTCGTCCAGTATTCCCGCGACTTTTCCAAGTTTATACCCCGATAAATTCCACAAAATGGCCATTCATTCCTATAATAACATGTATAATCTCTACTGAGTGGGAAAATGCCTTTAAACAAGAAATCGGTTAACACGGATGGAGGATGGATGTACCCCACAAATACTTTAACGTAAAGTCATCACTTTCACACTGACATCGGTCACAAGGACCGCATTGGTGGACTATAATATAGGAATGAATGGCAATTTTGTGGAATGTATCGGGGTATAAACTTGGAAAAATCGCGGGACTACTGGACAAAGGCCGGAAGGCCTCGTCCAGTATTCCCGTGACTTTTCCAAGTTTATATCCCCGATAAATTCCACAAAAAGGCCATTCATTCCGTATAATTCCAGCATTTGAAATAAATTCATCAAGAAAATGTGTTTATTTTCCGTTTTCTTAAGAATTATTTTAACTGCGCCTGACGGTTACGGAAAGTAGTTCGGCGTGGGAATTTACTGGGATATAAAGTTTGGACAGAGACTTGCTACGGGCCAATCAAATGCTAGGGAATTGTGTAAATATGTTTGTGCTGGAATTATTTTAACGTAAAGTCATAACTTTGACACTGACCTCGGTCACAAGGACCGCATTGATGGACTATAATAAGCATATGAAAGTTCAAGCCAATCCAACATACTGAAACAGAGATATTAAGATTTGATTTGATTTATTGGTGTTTAACTGCCTATCAACAGCTAAGGTCGGATCGATCCCGCATTTAACCTTCTGCATTGGGGTGGGGGGTGCAGGATGACAGATAATTGGGCATCCCAAAATCAGAAAGGAATATTTACATCGAAATATATATATGCAGCCCTGAAATTTGAATAAGCTGACCTGGTGCCAGGTCCATATCACACCAATGTCACATGGCCCCTTCCCCTAAAAGAAATACCGGTAGGATTACTCTTAAAAGGGATATAACCAGATTCAACTCTCACATACAAGAAATAAAAGTCAAAGACGTACCTAAGGTTCAAACCTGGTCTCTGATTCCGGTAAGGTAAATAGTTGGTAACAATTAACGAAAATCATGGACAGACAGATGGCGAGACGAACAGACGGACAGGGTGGCGACTTTATGTACCCCTAAATATGATATGGGTGCATAAAAAGGAATAAACATTGGTAAAACTCAGCTGTTCTGGAGAAATTGGGCTTATGGGATTTGCGACCAGTGTCGATCCAGATCAGCCTGTGCATCAGGAACTGCACTGTTCGTCATTTCATGAATAAAACACCCGTCATGCTTCTAACAAGCCATGTATATATATATATCATTATCAGGCTATAGGAGTGTGCTATTTGATCAGGAGCTACACTGGTCACAGATCCCATCAGCCCCATTTCTCCAGTCGCAAATGATGCCCTGTGTCAGTGACATATCCCGCAGGATGACAGATAATTGGGCGTGAAGTGGGCACAATCAATAGGTCTTACGTTGTATTAAAGGTACATGCCCACTCAGTAGACACAACATGTTCTTTATAGGAGTTAAATAAGTGTATAATTGTGTCACTATTCCACCAGTTCTAATAATTACGAGTGCCCGCTATACAGATATAATCATTTAGTAGTAATACTTATTTTACTGATAGTGACTTGCGGTGGTATCAGGCTATTTTCATATGCAAATGAGGCATGATATTTTTAATTAATTATACGAATTAAATGCGTCACCGGAAACAATTATATTTTCGAATGACTATAAAGTGTGCATTGTGCATTACAAAATAAATACAGAGAATAAACAGTAATGTCCGTTAACATTTTAAGGAAACACGGTTATCGCCCCTGATATCAGTGTGGAAATTTACATCTGATATAAAATGTATAATAATGCCAATCAATACGTGGGGTAATGATGAATGAATGTTTGTTTTGCCGGAAAATGTCTCAGATAATGTCTCTGATATAAAGAACATTGTGTGCCTACTGAGTGGGCATGTACCTTTAAGTCTTCGCAAACCGATTCTTGGCAGAACGTCACCCACTTCCCCTAAATCTATGACGCACGCGTTCATTTCATCTTTTCATTATATAAACAAACTTACAAGGAATTAGACACCACTTTGGTATCATCGTTTGTTCGGATATATACAGTTGATGAACTGGAGGGGAGTGTTGAGCGGGGGACGTGACGTAAGGCATGAGTGAAAGGTGCGACTATGTCAGGTACTGGGACCATTTGGCTGTGTCGAGTAGTCTTGTTCGGCTTAAGACGAATAAAGCCGAGACAAGAAAATTGATAATATTCTCGGGGAAACGTGACTTCTAACATAACAGCTTTAACCCTTTTCACCACTATATGTTAATTTGGCAACCAATCAAATCGATATTGCGGGCTTCCGGGTTCAAATGGTTCATGCACCAAGGTTTATATTGTTGTTGTTGTCTACATTGTAAAAGGCGCATGTTCTTGGAAATTGAGCGAAATTCCCTCCCAAATACCCAACACAAGAAACTCTTGGTCGGAGGGTTTGACCAGCATACCTCATGGTCAGCTAGCACTAGCTACAATAATTCGCACCCGATATGTTATCTACGCGAGAGGTATGGAGCGGGGTAGCAATTTTGTTTCCAAGCTAGAACATGCATGCAGCTTGGAACGCATCTAAAGTTGTCCTTCGATAAGGATGTTGCTACCAGTGTATCCTCAGATGCCACTCTATTTAGCATAACTTGATAAATGTCCACACTTTCCCAATTCAATATACGTGTATCTCCATTACACGAAGCTAGACAAATGTATTGAGCAGAATCGCTGACATTGTCAAATTGGTGCACATTGCGCAATGTTGACACTCTCAGTGTAGTTACCAAAGTTACCAAAGCGTCTCGCAAGAAAGCCGAAGTTTTAGAATTCTGTGAAATGATTATCGCAGGTTTTAGAAAACATCGAATCCGTATACGTGGCTGTGACTGGAGACATTGGGCTTAGGAGATTTGTAACCAGTGTTGCTCCTGATCAAATACCACACTCCTGTAGCCTGTTAACCATCTGTAATGCTTGTTAGAAGCATGACGGGCGTTTCATTGATGTAATGATAAGTGCAGATCATGATCAGGCTGTACGGATGCACAGCCTGATTTGGATCTACACTGTTCGCAAACCTCATAATCCTCATTTCTCCACATATCTGTATTTCGGAGCCATCATTGAAGAAACTGATTTCGCCGGTCATAAGACAGCTTTGTCCACCGTAGACCAACTTTATAAAGCCCACAAGTGGACAAAGACATGTGGTCTGTCAGTTTATGATGTATGAAGGATTATGCACGGGTACACGAGTCCCATTATCGAGATGGTCCATGTATGAGGGACGGTGATCATATCGGTCGACAGAAATATCGGGAATGAAGTCGACGATTTATTAGCAAAACAGTTTGTTTTACATCTACGGAGCCCCGGGGACGTATAATTATTTTATTTATTAATTCGTTCCCACGAAATAACAATTCGTTCCCTCAATTTAACAATTCGTTCGCACAATTCGTTCCCTCGATTTAACATTTCGTTTCCACGAAATAACAATTCGTTCCAACGGGAACGAATTGTTAATTCATGGGAACGAATTGTGTTAATTATAGGGAACGAATTGTTATATCGTGGGAACGAATTGTTAAATCGAGGGAACGAATTGTTAATTCTAAGAGAACGAACTGTTATGTCGTGGGAACGAATTAATAAAAAAAATCCATGTCCCATAGGGGCTCAGTACACATCAGTGTTATCACTATCAACAAGAAATCAGTAACACTGATGGATGTATCCCTCAATAACTTTGACGCAAATTTCCAAGTAATTTGACCTTGACCTTAAGCACAGGGCCGCATGAGTGCGCCACATAATGCAACTATGGATGCTTATTAATAAGCACATGTAGTTTCAAGTCAATCCGAC
This sequence comes from Conchocele bisecta, assembly GCA_029237695.1. Classification (NCBI taxonomy): domain Eukaryota; kingdom Metazoa; phylum Mollusca; class Bivalvia; order Lucinida; family Thyasiridae; genus Conchocele; species Conchocele bisecta. Next base: position 60,489,906 of record CM055269.1, read on the forward strand.
TTACGTTAGGTACTCGAAAACTGTAACGTACATCTCGTAGATATACACAGACGGATGGACGGACAGTGTGGCGACTACATGTATATGTACCCCGAAAAAGTCTTCGGGGTACATAATGAAAGGGTTAGTGGGAAAAGCGAGCTAACTCCATGAAAGGGTTGGCGAAATAAGGGGGCCGACTCCATGAGGACTACTGGTTTGTTCGGGTGAATCATAGATACAATTTAGTTCAGAAATACAGGAATATACATGTATATATCTACCATTAGTTTACTAATTTGTGCCATCACTCTCTGCATGCGCATATCTAAGACCCAATAAATCCGCATTGATAGCAGCAACCAGTCTCAATGAAATAGTGTGTATAATAAACATACACAATCAGCAGTCATATATAAAATATGGCATTCAAACCTTTGGACGTTTTCACTCACAAAACTCGATTGGAACATGTAATGACATCAAACACGTCCTCTGATTGCAGGTGTAGCCGGGATGCCGAGTTATGTGGTGTGCAGGGATATTCCACCCGACCAAAATAAGGTGAGCCACACATTTCGCAAGTGAATGACATTTCACAAGTGAATGACTCGGACAAATGTCTCATAAAATAGACAATTCGTTACCCATCCACACATTTCCACAGACTAGAAGTGAGTGGGTGGGTAACGTTTCTTATATAAACTTATGTAAACAGTATTACATAGCCTACTTCAATTGTCGTAGTATATGTGTTACATTATCATAACAAGTGTCTGTAATGAGACACTTGCGCTTGGCTCTGTGATTATCTCCCGTTCGACATATAGAATAGTATCTGGCAAATTATCTCCACACTGGCTCTGTGATTTGTACCAGTGTGTGAACCGAAAATTTCACATTTTCAAAGTAAAATATGGAACTGAAATATTTAAAGGGAGATAACCTCGGAACTGGGACCATTTGTGTTTTGTATACATGTACATGTATTTCTATAGTCACTTATAATACCGATAGACAATCTCGCTACAACATTCCCCACTTGAACTGGAACAGATTATGCTAGTAATTGCCGTCACCGTAGCAGCTGGTAGCTTAAAGGAATCCTGTCTTAGAGAGTCAATATGTAGTTTCACCTTTCATTGGGGCACATGTATGGAACGCCAAATCTACACAAACTTAAATAATGATTGCTAAATTTAGAGCTAGCATTAAATATTTAGAGCTAGCATTAATTATTTGCGTTTATGTAGATTCGGCGTTCCAATCTACATAAACTCAAATAAGTATTGCTAATTTAACTTTAAATAATTAGAGCTATCATTAAATATTTAGAGCTAGTTCCAAATGATTTAGAGAGCTCTTCAAATGATTTAATGCTAGCTTATTTAATTATTTGGGATTATGTAGATTTGGCGTTCCATACATATGGCCTATATAAACCAAACGCACCATTTTAAGCAATGGAATTCCAAGTGGATATTGTTTTATGCAACCATATACTATCATAGACTGTAATAAAAAAGGGGAGATTAACTTTAGTAATACGTTAGTAGTATTACTGTTCAAGAAAGCACAATTTGTGAACCATAACGGTTTTAGTTGTGGAATGGTAATACTATACCACCTGTCGAAATAGGTTTCCTTTTAGGATATTTGTAGGATTAATTTAGCCCTTTCAACACCACAGACCTCTATAGAGACAATGTTTGCAAACAGTGCAGATCCAGATGAGCCGGCTCGTAACGAGCCGTCTCATTAGGATCTCCACTGTTTGTTAATAGTTATCAAATTTGAAAAAATTACCCTTTCTGAAGAATGGAATAGCCTGAAAATTTGAATGGACCAATGAAATAGCATGAAACAGTGGCATGGAACAGCCCATTAAGTTACTTGGTGTTGAAAGGGTTAATAACAGTACCGGTAACTGTATTAATTAGTAACCATCAATAGCACTAAAACTCGCGTTTGAAACGCTAGTGTTTGAAACGCTAGTCATATTTCGGTATTATATACACATTTGTGTACAAACACAGATTTGTTTGCACAGACTCGTACAATTTGGTTCAGTAATACGATGTAAATTTACAATTCACCTACTATACGTTTTACTAAACTGCTTCATTCACCGGCATTCCATATGTACTCTGAGACCCCGTGCCTTTAACATGCAGTATTGCACATAGTGACCAACTACAACAAAACATGGCTTATTGCGTTTTGGCCAGTTTACCTCCTATCAAGAAACCTTATTCTTGAATAGCGCAATAAAGATCTAAATTGGTTTTTATAAGCATGATAGTGATTGCCTTATAGAAGGATATTAGTGTATGCACTGATCATACTGTATGTGCATGCAAGATGGTCTGTGGATAATCTGTTGCAATAAGAATATAGAGAATAGTAGGTTAGTGCCGTGAATGGGAAAAAATATCTGGCAAGGCTCAAGAATTTCTTTATTTCTCATCAGAAGTATATGTTGTGACCACTCATTTGAACCGTCTCGCCGAGACGGTTCAAATGAGTGGTCACAACATATACTTTGGTTCAGAAATAAGGAAAATAGATAGAGAATAGTAGGTTAGTGCCGTGAATGGGAAAAAATATCTGGCAAGGCTCAGGAAACGGGATGGGCGAGGCTCTGCCGAGCACATCCCGTTTCCGTGCCGCGCCAGATATTTTTTCCCATTCACGGCACTAACCTACTATTCTATTTATCCCGACAACACCTACAAATGGCTGTAAAATGCAAACATAGTATTGACTGGATATCAAAAACGTTTCACGGCACCGTGTTTCACGGCACATACGCACTGTGTTGACGGGATAAAAGCCTATTTTTGTCAAAGTGAGTGGGATAGAGTACTTTTGAATTGCTTCACATGTATTAGTACTGATATTGCATTGTTTTGCATGAACTTAACCCTTACACCGCTATCTTATATTTTTGCCGTCTGCTGTTTATTTTCTATTTTCCATTTTTTATCATCAAAAACATGCATTGACAGCATATTAGAATAATGTACAACATGCTTTGGCAGCACTTCAGAATCATTTCCATTGGAAATGAATAGGAAAAGCAACAGCAGGCGACAAGTGTTGTGTGTAGCAGTCTAAGGGTTAATTAAATATTGACTGGCACAGACTGTTATACTGTAGAGCTATCTTTTTCTGCCAGTTAGATATTTCGCTTATCTGCAAACATGTACCTATCTGCATACCTGTGGTAGTTATTGGTATTAAATCACATTATACATGTACATGTATATAAAAAGTTAAATTCCAAACACGAGGTCACTGGTAGTAACTGTTGCCTTATCAACTACACTGACTCTTAGAAAACATTTGTCTCTATTTTTCCTTGTTTCTCTATGAAAGGATATGTTGTGACCACTCATTTGAACCATCTGCGCGAATGAGTGGTCACATCAGATACGTTGATGCATGTTTAACCTGTAGTATGCAGGAAACAAACATTTTCATCTGCTGCTGTTTATATATTGTCTTCTTTCTCAATAAAAACATGGTTTGACAACACTTTAGAATCATTTCCATAGTCAAACCATGTTTTTATTGAGAAATAAGGCAAGCTATAAAAGCAACAGCAGACGACAATTGTTATGTGCAGCGGTCTAAGGGTTAACAGAGTTCCATTAATTCTACGTTTAGCCGAATACACAGGACACCGTCTCGGAGAAGGAGGAGGTAGGACAATGCACGGGTAGAGCTAGTTGCTTTGATATAGAACTATGTACTCTTAGTTGCTGTTGTGCTTCACCAAACTTTGTCACACACACATCGAGAACTTACCGATAATTTGGTGTTGTGTTTTCAGGAAATTCAATGTAAGAGTTGATCGTGTAGATAAATATGGTGTAAGTTGAACGATATAGATGTTCCTATTGTAGCAACTTGGTGCGGATCCTAATTAGGGATATTAGGTCCTCATTAGGAGATACTATGTCATAATTAGGAGATACTAAGTCCTAATTAGGAGATACTAACTTCTAATTATGATATAACTAAGTCTTAATTAGGAGATAGTAAGTCCCAATTAAGAGATAGCAACTCCTAATTAGGAGGTATCTCCTAATTAGGAGACAACTAAGTTCTAATTAGGAGATAGTAAGTCATATTTAGAAGATGTTAATTGCGATATTGTCTCATAATTAGGAGTTATTATCTCCTAATTAGGACTTAGTAGTTCCTATTTAGGACTGAATATATCCTAATTAGGATGTATTGTCTTCTAATTAGGAGTTAGCATCTCCTAATTAGGACTTCTTAAAAATATTTCGGCATATGGCACCACGACGCTTCCATACTTTCCAGATATACAATTTATTGTATAGAATTTCACGCCCGTCTCATCTAGTGGGAGAACAATCTAATCATGTGCACAAGGATAACAGAACATTTGTCACGATATCAATGATAACAACAAAATACACTACAATACTAATGACAACAAGTAAATGCATTATGATATCAATGAAAATCATCAAATATGTTTGGATATAAATGATAACCAAACATGTTAGGATATCCATGGTAACAACCAAATGTGCTACGACGTAAACAATAACAACCAAATGTGCTAGGATATCAATGATAACAACCAAATGTGCTAGTACATTGTATATCAATGATAACAACCAAATGTGCTAGGATATCAATGGTAACAACCAAATGTGCTTGGATGTCAATGTTAACAACCAAGTGTGCTAGGATATCAATGATAACAACCAAATGTGCTAGGATGTCAATGATAACAACCAAATGTGCTAGGATATCAATGATAACAACCAAATGTGCTTGGATGTCAATGATAACAACTAAGTGTGCTAGGATATCAAAGATAACAACTAAATGTGCTAGGATATCAATGATAACAACCAAATGTGCTAGGATATCAATGATAATAACGAAATGTGCTAGGATATTAATGATAACAACCAAATGTGCATGGATGTCAATGATAACAACCAAGTGTGCTATGATATATATCAAAGATAACAACCAAATGTGCTAGGCTATGAATGATAACAACCAAATGTGCTATGATATCAATGATAACAACCAAATGTGCTAGGATATTAATTATAACAACCAACTGTGCTTGGATGTCAAAAATAACATCCAAATGTGCTAGGATATCAATGATAACAACCAAATTTGCTTGGATGTCAATGATAACAACCAAATGTGCTACAATGTCATGATAACAACCAGATATGCTAGGATATCAATGATAACAACCAAAATTGCTACAACGTCAGTGATAACAACCAGATATGCCAGGATATCAATGATAACAACCAGATATGCTATGATATCAATGATACCAACCAAATGTGCTAGGATATCAATAATACCAACCAAATGTGCTAGGATATCAATAATACCAACCAAATGTGCTAGGATATCAATGATACCAACCAAATGTGCTAGGATATCAATGATACCAACCAAATGTGCAAGGATATCAATAATACCAACCAAATGTGCTAGGATATCAATGATACCAACCAAATGTGCTAGGATATCAATGATACCAACCAAATGTGCTAGGATATCAATAATACCAACCAAATGTGCTAGGATATCAATAATACCAACCAAATGTGCTAGGATATCAATGATAACAACCAAATGTGCTAGGCATATGTATGCATACCAACCAAATGTGCTAGGATATCAATAATACCAACCAAATGTGCTTGGATCATAAAATAATAACCAACCAAATGTGCTTAGGATATCAATAATACCAACCAAATGTGCTTGGATGTCAATGATAAACCAACCAAAATGTGCTAGGATTTATCAATTAATACCAAACCAAATGTGCTATGATATCAATGATAACAACCAAATGTGCTAGGATATCAATGATAACAACCAAATGTGCTTAGATGTCAATGTTAACAACCAAGTGTGCTAGGGTATCAATGATAACAACCAAATGTGCTAGGATGTCAATGATAACAACCAAATGTGCTAGGATATCAATGATACCAACCAAATGTGCTTAGATGTCAATGTTAACAACCAAGTGTGCTAGGATATCAATGATAACAACCAAATGTGCTAGGATGTCAATGATAACAACCAAATGTGCTAGGATATCAATGATACCAACCAAATGTGCTATGATATCAAGGGCAATTGGTGGCACCACATGTTTTGCAGCCCCGATCATGCACTGGGATGTAGTGGAGGCACTTCAATCAAGATTTGCACATGCTCATTAACTATTTATGTTTATTTTGTGTTGCATATGTTATGTGATGTTTTGCTGTTGCACAAACTAGTCCAGTTAGCCGTCCTGTTAATTTTTGCAGTAATTTTGCCGTATTTTATCAAGTCACAAGCTGTGCTGGTGGCCTCCTCCAAAGAATGTCAGTGAATAGTTTTAATTTATTGGGGTTTAACTCTTTGTATGCTAGCGGCGAAAATATCTGCAAAACGAATTAGGAGTATATGTTTTATTTCCCTCTGTAAATATGTCTTGAAATTCCAAGACATATTCATGACATTTATAAGGATAAATAAAAGAAAACATAATGAATTGTCATCTGCTATTTTTGAACTATTTATAGCCCACAAATTTCCCAGCATGCAAAGAGTTAACATCTATAATATTCAACAGCAAGGTCATAAGATGTGAATGCACCTGTATGTCGGGAGCACCATGTGTTCACCACTTAAATTACAATGACATTTTCCTGTGGCCTGTTTCACTAAATTTCGTACCACTAAGATGTTCGACTCAGATATTCGTAAGTGCAAATTTAGGATCGTCTGGAAATTTCAATTTATGAATTTACATTTATTGAGCATAGGCTGCATATGCCTGCAGCCTATGCTCAATAAATGTAATATACATCCAATAATTGTTTACAAGAAAACATTGTTAATGTGAAATGTACAGACTATCATAATTTTGCACTTACGTACCTTGTAGTCGTACGAGTGAAAAGGCCCCCTGATCCAGTGCCAGGCACCCTGACTACACCGGATCATTCAGCATCAAGTGTGAATTACATAATCGATATTAACCCTTACATTGCTGAATTAAATTGTGTTGTCTGCTGTTTATTTTATATTTTCCATTTTTCTCATAAAATCATGTTTTGACAGCACTTTAGAATCATTTTCAATGGAAATGATTCTAAAGTGCTGTCAAACCATGTTTTTATTGAGAAAAAAGGCAAAATTGTTAAGCAACAGCCGACGACACTTTTCGTTTCCAGCATTCTAAGGGTTAAGTATGTATAAGTTATTGTTCACATATTGGATAAAATTAAATGCGAGGGAGCGTTAGCGACCTCAGCATTTAATACCTTAAAAATCCAATATGTAAACAATAACATTCTTATAATTAGCCAGGTGCATAACGCAGTCTTGACTGCATCCGAGTATTGATTTAATTTACTATCAAACAGGCAGTCATTAAATTGAATATGTAACTCATTGGGGTTAAATATCGCAATATGTTAAATAAGTGGAGCTGGCCAGTAATTTGCTTAGAAAGTAGGGCAAATTATACGAATCATTAAAGAAAATCATTGGTAAAATATCTTTGAATTATGTCATGTAGAGACGGTCGAACTCTCGATGCAAAATATGAAAATAAAGTGAAAGAAACACATGTATGGAGGGCAAGTAATAATTCACGTTCTTGCCTTCTCATCTTCAACCAGTCTCACCCTACAGCTGTATATATATGTTGCTTGTGTATTGCATGATTGCGCAGACTCTATAACGGATCAAAACAAAATGGGCTTATTGGCTTTGCGACCAATGTAGACCCAGATCAGCCTGCGCATGTGCGCAGGCTGATCCGGGTCTACACCGGTCGCAAATTATTCCAATGAATATGATCTACAAAGGTTGCAGATAGTTATAATGAATGATCCACATGCTTGTTCTAGATGATGAGGAGATATGCTGGACAAGCTCTCAGTAAGCCCCATTTTGTCATGACGAGTCTTACTCAGACAGCCAGCATGCTGTCAGCTTTATAGATAGCTTGTGCATAATTATTAGACAATAGTGAATATATGCAGTTATTGAGCTGGAGAAATGATATATGAGCACATTCATCAGATAATATAATTTACAGCATAAAATAATAACAAAATAATAACACAGTGTATTAAATATCAAAATACACAAGTTAACTATGCAGATTAGACTGCTAGAGAAAATAACAAGGTGATCAGTATAGGCTTAGCTTCCCTGTCTTATACTGTTTGATAATTCCAGCACAAAAATATTTACACAATTCCCTAACATTTGATTGGTCCATAGCAAGTCTCTGTCCAAAATTTATATCCCAGTAAACTCCCATGCCGAACTACTTTCCATAACCGTCAGGCGCAGTTAAAATAATTCTTAAGAAAACAGAAAATAAACACATTTTCTTGATGAATTTATTTCAAATGCTGGAATTATAAGGAATGAATGGCCTTTTTGTGGAATTTATCGGGGTATAAAGTTGGAAAAGTCGCGGGAATACTGGACGAAGGCAACTTGGAAAAGTCGCGGGAATACTGGACGAGGCCTTCCGGCCTTCGTCCAGTATTCCCGCGACTTTTCCAAGTTTATACCCCGATAAATTCCACAAAAAGGCCATTCATTCCTATAATATAGTAAATACAATCTAACATTTGTGTTGATTCAATATACCATTTATTAAATGTGTGGACTGATTTAATCAGAAATTGGTTTTGCTTAAAGGTACATGCCCACTCAGTAGGCATAAAATGTTCTGTATATCAGAGACATCATCCGAGACATTTTCTGGTAAAAATAAACATTTGTTTACGATTGATTGGCATTATTATACATTTTTCATCAGACGTCAATTTCCACACTGGGACGATAACATTAGGGGCGATAACCATGTTTCCTTATAATGTTAATGGACATTATTACTATTTATTCTCTGTATTTATTCTTTGATGTGCAATGATCATAATACTTTATAATCTGTCAAAACTATTATCTTTTCAGGTGACGCATTTAATTAGTATAAATAATTACAAAATATCATGCCTCATTTGCATATTAAAATAACCTGATACCACCGCGCGTCACTATCAGTAAAATAAATATTACTAAATGATTATATCTGTATAGCGGGCACTCTGCATTTTTAGAACTGGTGGAATAGTAACACAATTATACACTTATTTAATTCCTATAAAGAACATTTTGTGCCTACTGAGTGGGCATGTACCTTTAACATGAAACCAGTAGCCTATTTCATCAACATTGCAAAGTATACTTTACTAGCAAAGTATACTTTGAGGGAGTAATCATTTATTTTTCCTGAAATGCATTATTTCATATAGAACTAACAAATGCATGTATTTCATGATTAAAAGTATGCAGAATTATTATACTGAATTTATTACATTATCACAGCCATAATGGCTGTGATAATGTAATAAATTCAGTATAATAAAAATTAATAAATTTATCATAAAATTGAAAATTTCTCCCTCAAAGTATACTTTGCTACTAAAGTATACTTTGCAATGTTGATGAAATAGGCTACAGAAAACATGTTTAATGAATATTATATTAAATCATCACTCGTGCAAGATCCTCTATATAGCATCGTATGGTACTTTTTCGGCAAAAACATGTGTTGTAAATTAGCAAGCAAACATTATATTTTTCTCTAGAATCATATATCTCCTCAGAAGTGTATGCTGTGAACATTCAACTGCACATTTTCAGCGAGATGGCTCAGATGGTGGTAAAACATGTGCATTGTACTTGTATGGAGGAACAGGAGAAATACTCCTGTAGCCTATTTCATCAAACTTGCGAAGTATGCTTATCTAGCAAAGTATACTTTGAGGGAGAAATTTTCAATTTTAGGATAAATTTATTATTTTTTATTATACTGAATTTATTACATTATCACAGCCATTTTGGCTGTGATAATGTAATAAATTCAGTATACTAATTCTGCATCCTTTTAATCATCAAATACTATGCAGTCGTTAGTTCTATGTGAAATAATGCATTTCAGGAAAAATAAATGATTTCTCCCTCAAAGTATACTTTGCTAGAAAAGTATACTTTGCAATTTTGATGAAATCGGCTACTGTTTCTGCCACTTGTAGAAAGTATTCTGTATTCCTTAGAATGTGACAAAACATCATGTTTTTGTTCAAGATTGGTACTAAGAAAGCATAGTGAGATAAGTTAACCCTTAAAAGGCGGGAACCAAAAATTGTCGTTTGCTGTTGTATCATATTTTCTCGTACAACATTGTTTGACAGCACTTTAGAATCATGTCCAATGGAAATGATTCTAAATTGCTGCCAAACCATGTTTTTCTGGAGAAAACTTGAAATTAAAAAATAAACAGCAAACAACAAAATTTAATTCAGCATTGTAAGGGTTAAGTTATTGTTGTACATTAACTATGAGACACTTTCAGCTCATGAGAATATGTCTGTTATTGATACGATTCTAATGAATTGTATGGATGACACAGCCTTGCAGTTTTCGAGATATGTACAAATATGTGGATGATATACATAATGCCATGGAAATGGTTTTGTTCTGATAACACAACCGCATGAAAATACTTTTATGCATTTCAAAAATAATAAAAAAAATTCGCTAATACATGTACCGTAATACATGTATTTATAAATGTGTAACATTGTTAGTGATCATAATGAGAATCAATAATATTCATAATCAATGTCTAGACTCCACATTATTAAAAGAAAACAATGTAATTAATACAAACTGCTTGACCTGACATTAAGATGTTGTGAAACCAAACATTTGTTATGTGGCCTAAAGTAAATATGGAAAATATGCAGACGACTTTAGTCATTTTGTACATCAATAGTGTTACAACCACTGATTACTTAATCCTTTGAACCCGACAGCCCGCTATATCGGTTTATGCAAACAGTGCAGATCCAGATGAGCCGGCTCGTAATGAGCCGTCTCATCAGGATCAGCACTGTTTGAAAGTAGTTTTCATATTTTTGAGAAAAACAAATACCCCCTTTTTATCAATGGAATATTCTGAAAATCATTTTGCGATGATTGGATTGGTTGCAAAACGAACATATCGTAGCCCATTCAGTTACTTAGGGGTTAAAGGGTTAATGTATATGCAATCCTATCACTTGATACTGGGTACACCTGCAAGGTGATAAATTTAAAAATAATTCTCAATCCTAAATACTCAATACGTGTACTCACATAAGTAGGTATAACATACATGTATATCCCATTAACATTTTTTCCCCACTATTTGCCACATTTGTCCATAAGCCTTTCAACACTACTGTCTGTTCCACGTTTTTCTGATGACAAACTTTTTGCTATTAAACATATTTATAAATTAAAAAAAAAAAAATGTAAGTACATGTACTTTTTCACCAATAACAAAAAAGTCACCCTCCCCATTTTTTTTTGGTTTTAATGAAATTCCATCAAATATTGATTTTATAGCGAAAAATTGATTTTCCTATGGGAATTTAACATGGGGGGGGGGGCATCAATTTCCAAGCTCGCTAGATAGTTTGGAAACGATGTATTAAAATAATAAAACAAGTTAGATTTTGAAAATCGGTCCACAAATAAAAAGGTATTTTAAAAAAAATATATTTTTAGCCCCCATGTTAAATTCCCATACGAAAATCGTTTTTTCATCATAAAATAAATATTTGATGGAATTTCTTCAAATAAATATTTTTGGGAAGGGTGACTTTTTTGTTATTGATGAAAAAGTACTTATATTTAAATAGTTTTAAGATTAAATGTGTTGAATGGCTAAAAGTTTGTCGGCAGCAAAATGTGGAACAGACAGTAGAGACATCTTTGCTAATATTTGCAAACAGTGTAGATCATCAAAATCTGCACCATTTGGGGATATTTTATTTTTTTACAAAATTATCCTCTTTTCTGCATAATGGAACTGTTTCAAACATGAAGTAGTCAGTGTCAGTTACTTAGGGGTGAAAGGGTTAACTGTCAGCATAATGAGGGTTAACCCTTAGACCGCTACACAGAACAATTGTCGTCTGCTGTTGCTTTCATATATTGCCAAAGGCCCTTATTTCCCAATAAAAACATGGTTTGACAGCACTTCAGAATCATTTCCAATGGAAATGATTCTGAAGTGCTGTCAAAGCATGTTGTAAACTATTCTAAAGTGATGTCAAAGCATGTTTTTGATGATAAAAATGGAAAATAGAAAATAAACAGCAGACGAAAAAAAATTAAGATAGCAGTGTAAGGGTTAACATGTTTATCCCACCCCATATTTCTCCTCCACTGTATAAGCAAGGGCAGATTCAGGGGGGGGCGGACCCCCCTAAAATTCGCTGAGTAAAGATTGTTTACAAGTTACAAGGCACGTTTCTATGTTCGCGTTGTGAATTTATTGTTGTTATTTTTGCTCCAAAATGCGCCAGAACGCAGGAAATGCGATGTAGATTTCAAAAATTCCGGGGGGAATGCCCCAGGATCCCCCTAGCGCGTTCGATAATATAGTCAAGTATTGCAAAATAGTTACGCCCCCCCCTAACCCGAAATCCTGGATCCGCGCCTGAGAAATACAAGAAACAAACTAGCTACAGAGCTACGGCATTGCAGCAAAGTATGGGTTTAACCCTTTCCCTGTTTTGCGATATTTCGACTCATCCAAATCGAAAACATCTGAATAAAAGAATCAAATGCTGGGTGAAATGATGGTTAAATTATCTGATAGAGTAGAAAACATTGTGGGAAAAGGAGAAATTGCTTGTTACAAGCAATTTCTCCTTTTCCCACAATGTTTTCAAAAGACATCTTCTGCAGAGGCGTCAAAAGTCGTCTCTATCAGGGAAAGGGTTAATATGTGTCTCATGTGATGTCTATATGCAATTGTGTTTTTGTTTTATTAACTGGAAATGATCCATATCAACCGAACACAGTATTTTATTTGATCAAATTTCACCCAATAATTTCATATTTCTGCTCAATAGTACAAGCCTGGCGTGAACAAGGAGATGGCCATGAAGACATGGAGCTCATTCCCGACGTCGTCGGACACGACGCGCTACAGGCGAGAGTCAACTGGTTCCCTCGATAGGAACACGGGAGCTGGGGTAAGTTCTACAGGAATAAATACATTTTGGAGAATGTATTGGCGTAGAAGCTTTTAAAACTACAAATATGAGACACGCCATGCGATTTTGTACCTAAGAAAATGTGCGATATCTCATGAAAAATGTTTACAAAATTTAATATTTTCCATAAATGACGTCAAAAGATGAAAAAAAAATTCATAGCAAATGCGGAATTGCGCAATTGCTATGAACATTTTATCATCTTTCGACGTCCTTTACGGAAAATAACACATTTTCTGTAAATATATTTCATGAAAAATCACACCTGTTCTTAGGTACAAAATCACACGGTGTGTCTCAATTATACTGGTTGAAGACCTTCAGCCAGTATTGTTGGACTTTTAAAACTTCATATCTCCGATAAATTCTCCAAAAATGTTTATTGCTTATAATTCCGATTCATTTGTTATTTTAAATTATTGAAATGATTTTAAATCCTATTTTTCAATGTTTATATGGCATTTCTAGTGCATATTTGAGTGGAGAAATGAGGTTTATGATATTTGTGACCAGTTTAGCTTCTGGTCTGCTAGCAAACTGTAGCAGCATGATCAATTGATAGATGTATTGGTGTTTAATGGCCTATCAACAGCTACGGTCCTTTAAGGCCTTGACATTAGAATAACCTGACCTGGTACCATTTCCATACCACACCAAAGTATTGGTCCCTTCCACTAAAAGTAATATGATTAGGATATTGTATTACTCCTATCAGGGGTTTAATCAGATTCAACTATCACATAGAAGAATGCCAAAGATATACCTGAGGGCCAAACCAGGTATCTGGTCGGGATTCTGGTAAGGAAGAATCCCGATCATTAAATTACCCATCGCATGCTCCCAACCAACCACCACGCAGCATGATAGAAGCATGATTGGTGACTGTTATACCAGATACTCAGCCTGATTTAGGTCTACACTATTTGCAAATTCATTAAGCCACATTTCTTCAGCCCCAGTTACATATTCATTTTTGTCCAAATGGGTATAGTATACACATGTACACATGTAGCATATCTGTTCTGTGCTCCAAACAAAGGTTTCTTATGACAGCTAAGGTCTTTAAGGCGGGTCAACTGGTTCGATCCCATATTCAACCTGCTGCATTGGGGTGGGAGGAGGGGTGGGGTTTTATTCCCAAAATCAGAACGGAATGTTTACATTGAAATATATATACATTATAATTCCAGCACAAAAATATTTACACAATTCCCTAACATTTAATTGGCCCGTAGCAATTCTCTGTCCAAAATTTATATCCCAGTAAACTCCCATGCCGAACTACTTTCCATAACCGTCAGGCGCAGTTAAAATAATTCTTAAGAAAACGGAAAATAAACACATTTTCTTGATGAATTTATTTCAAATGCTGGAATTATAAGGAATGAATGGCCTTTTTGTGGAATTTATCGGGGATATAAACTTGGAAAAGTCGCTGGAATACTGGACGAGGCCTTCCGGCCTTCGTCCAGTATTCCCGCGACTTTTCCAAGTTTATACCCCGATAAATTCCACAAAAAGGCCATTCATTCCTATAGTATATTCAGCCCTGCTCACAGCAAGGAATGTCCAAATATGTATGATTTTACTTACTTGTTTATCACAATAATGTATTTGGATACAATATGTTTGGAAAATCCCTATTTTATAGGGATTTCCCAAAGCATATGGTGTCCGAATATTTACAGTTATTACGGTACAGTGTAAATGATATAGCATCCTTTTATGTCGACCGGAGAGATTATGTAAATTACCGGTAGGTAATAACTGGTGCGTGTTGTTTTGGTATTCACACCGAGGCCTCAACAGAATTCATCCATCATTTACACTATGACTATGCAATATATGCCATACCAGCCGAGCTGTGCAAATGCTGTAGAACCTCTCTATACTGGGGAAACGGAAAGTCTCTTTTAACACATTAAATTCTGATGACTTGCGAACACGTAATCGATTACAGCTGATTACGATTACTCATTATGATTACCCCAGGCCTGCTAACGATACATCATTTTACAGACACAAAATTTCAGATATTTTCATTAATATTATCTGAAATATATAGTGTGACGATTCGAACAGAGTACTCCGATTGTAATGGGTTGATGTTTTTCACTGTAATTCATCTTTGCTGATGATGTTGGTTCATGATTGTAAAGCACACACATGTATTGTAAAGCTAGTATAACTGAATCACAGTGGGGTCTCTCTAAATCAGACACCCTGGTTTATTGAGGTCCACTGTACACTGTTATCATAGTCCTGTATTGTGCGCAACAGCAGGGGTGCATTTCACTAAACTTCGTACGACTAAAATGTTGTAAGTGTAAATTTAGGATCGTCTGTAAATTTCAATTGATGGATTTACATTTATTGAGCATAGGCTGCATATGCAGCCTATGCTCAATAAATGTAAATCCAATAATTGTTCACAAAGAAAACATTGTTAATGTGAAATTTACAGACTATCATAATTTTGCACTTACGAACATTTTAGTCGTAAGAAGTTAAGTGAAACGGGCCCCAGATGATTTGCAACAAAGTAGTTACTGTATTTATCAGATATCCTTTTAAAATTCTATTTGAACTTACCTATAATGCATGGTGGGGCTTTTTCATAAACGCTTAGTTTTTGCCAGTCTAAATATGTCCTAGTCCTGAGGGCGGGAACAGCGTTTTCATACAAAGAAGACATATGAACACCCAGTTTTCCCCTCCTGTGGATTAGTGTTGCTGTCTAATTCCCACATCTGGTGACTGCTTTGCTATCTAATTTGTTGTGTATGCCCTGCTCCCTATCTTCCATACAGAATATGTATACAAAAGCTAATGATACATACATATAGTGTTAATGTCTGTGATTTTATGCATTATCGTATTGACAATTTTTCTAATTTGATTTCGAAGTACTGTAATATCTTTTGTAAATACAGACAAAAGTTGGTTTAGTCAACTTCCATTGTCATCTAATACAGAGCTGCTAATGTAAGACAGAAAATCTCATTACATATACTGGCCTAGTATACCAGGAGAAACTTGGGGCAGTTTAGCTCCTGATCAGTAGCCGATTTCATCAAAATTGCAAAGTACATGTATACATGTACTTATCTAGCAAAGTATACTTTGAGGGAGAAATTTTCAATTTTAGGATAAATTTTATTAATTTTTATTATACTGAATTTATTACATTATCACAGCCATTTTGGCTGTGATAATGTTATAAATTCAGTATAATAATTCTGCATACTTTTAAGCATCAAATATATGCAGTTATGTATATGAAATAATGCATTTCGGGAAAAATAAATGATTTGTCACTCAAAGTATACTTTGCTAGATAAGTATACTTTGCAATTTTGATGCAATCGGCTACTGATATAGATGTAAATTATTAATTAGACGACAGTGTAGTCTTTACAATTAGACTTTCATAATTATATTCCAACATGGAGCTGGGGCAACACTGGTCGTAGATTTGATAACCCCACTTCTCATATTTCAGAAGTTTTCACATATTTTCTGGAGTATTTCTGGAGTATAACACATGCACGTCTGACATTGCAGTGATTATAATCCCATTATATACCTGGGCCCGGTTGTTCAAAACATCCGTTAGCTTAACGGACTGTTAAATCCTTAACTGAATGGTTAAAATCTCTGTTTTAACAGAGATTTAAAAAAACAGAGATTTTAACCATTCAGTTAAGGATTTAACAGTCCGTTAAGGATTTAACAGTCCGTTAAGGATTTAACAGTCCGTTAAGGATTTAACAGTCTGTTAAGGATTTAACAGTCCGTTAAGCTAACTGGTGTTTTGAACAACCGGGCCCTGTTATACATGTGTAATGTTGGTTGACACTTTATATAATATAAATGTACATATTTACTGTAATCTTATCCAAACCTGCATATTATCTGAAAAAATGTAAAAAATAATTCTACCTATTAATAAACCAGGAAATAAGTGCATAACTGTCACTATTAAAAAATAAATGTCAAGTAATAACAATAATATAGAGACCAACGGGCACATAATGTGCCCGTTTATCTATATATTACCTTTATTACTTGCATGTATTAAAGGTACATGCCCACTCAGTAGGCACAACATGTTATTTATTCAGAGACATCATCTGAGACATTTTCTGGCAAAATAAACATTCATTCACCATTACACCACGTATCGATTGGCATTATTATACATTTTATATCAGACGTAACTTTCCACACTGATATCAGGGGTGATAACCGTGTGTTCTTAAAATGTTAACGGACATTACTATTTATACTCTGTATTTATTTTCTGATGTGCAATTATTATAATTTATAATCTGTCGAAAATAGCATTTTTTCAGGTGACGCATTTAATTAGTATAAATAATTAAAAAATACCACGACTCATTTGCATATGAAAATAGCATGATACCAACGCGCGTCACTATCAGTAAAATAAATATTACTACTGAAATGATTATATCTGTATAGCGGCCACTTGTAATCTTTAGAACTGGTAGAATAGTGACACAATTATACACTTATTTAATTCCTATAAAGAACAGTTTGTGGCTACCGAGTGGGTATGTACCTTTAATATCTTGAATGTGAATATGTGAACTATCTAAAAAAAAGTTATATTGTTATTAGTATAGTCACATAAATCATGGCATATATTCATTTTTCGCTGTGACTGGAGAAATGGAGCGTATGGGTTATGCGACCAGTGTAGATCCAGATCAGACTGTGCATCCGCACAGTCTGATCTGGATCTGCACTGTTCGCCATTCCATCAATGAAACACCACCATGCTTCTAACAAGCAATATACCGGTAGATCAACACAGGTCACAAATTTTTGAAATGGTCATCTCAGTAGCCTATTTCACCAACATTGCAAAGTATACTTATCTAGCAAAGTATACTTTGAGGGAGAAATTTTCAATTTTAGGATAAATTTATTAATTTTTATTATACTGAATTTATTACATTATCACAGCCAAATTGGCTGTGATAATTGGCTGTGACTTGGAAAAGTCGCGGGAATACTGGACGAAGGCCGGAAGGCCTCGTCCAGTATTCCCGCGACTTTTCCAAGTTTATATCCCCGATAAGTTCAACAAAAAGGCCATTCATTCCTTATAATTCCAGCATTTGAAATAAATTCATCAAGAAAATGTGTTTATTTTCCGTTTTCTTAAGAAATATTTTAACTGAGCCTCACTGTTATGGAAAGTAGTTCGGCATGGAGTTTACTGGGATATAAATTTTGGACGGAGACTTGCAACGGACCAATCAAGTGAGTGAGTGAGTGAATAGGGTTTAACGTCCGCTTTTCTGACATAGAGGTACAAGCCTCAGGGAGTCTACACACAGACGGGTCAACGGGGTCGTGTCCCGTATCCACCTGTCCGAGGGGGGTAAATCCCAACTTCAGAACTCAATATTTACAATCAAAATACATATTCAGTCCTGAAATTAGAACAACCTGATCTGGTGCCAGGCCCTCGCCACACCAGCATCATTTATCCCATCCCCTAAAAGTAATAGGATTAGCGCTAATCTTACTTTTATATATGGGGCATAGCCTGACTCAACTCTCACATACAAGAAAGCCAAATATTTACTTTACATGAGGGCCAAATCCGGTATAGTGGGTTCCGGAAAGTATGAACCCAATCGTTAAGCCAGTTTAGTCGCCTTTTACGACAAGCAATGGCTACTGCAGCACTATTCTCAGGATCAGTTGATCCCGCCCCGGTGCCTGCACGGGGCCGGACCAATCAAATGTTAGGGAATTGTGTAAATATTTTTTTGCTGTAATTATTAGTCAACTAAACCATTTTATTTCATCAAATTTCAAAGAATCTGGGATGTATTAAAGTAGTACATTCACAGATAAAGCCAATGCTCATTTGTCATGAAATGTTCATATTATAGCATGTGAGAAGTTTCCACTATCCACCAATATTTTAAATAAAATTAAACTTCCCAAACAAACATTGAAGCTTCTCTAACAAGCAAATTGTTGGACCACTGCTAACACTGGAAGCTTGTTGTTGGGATAGAGCAAACTTACAAAGGAAATATCAGCATTTGCGACCAGTGTAGACCCAGATCAGCCTATGATTTCGCACATTCTGATCAGTGTCTGCACTGTTGGCCATTATTCACAGAACAACCCGCAATGCTTCTAGCAAACAATAAATGTGGGTCTGATGGGAGAAATTTGGCTTAATGGATTTGTCACCAATGTAGCTCCTGTAGCCTATTTCATCAACATTGCAAAGTATACTTTACTAGCAAAGTATACTTTGAGGGAGTAATCATTTATTTTTCCTGAAATGCATTATTTCATATAGAACTAACAAATGCATATATTTCATGATTAAAAGTATGCAGAATTATCATACTGAATTTATTACATTATCACAGCCAAATTGGCTGTGATAATGTAATAAATTCAGTATAATAAAAATTAATAAATTTATCATAAAATTGAAAATTTCTCCCTCAAAGTATACTTTGCTACTAAAGTATACTTTGCAATGTTGGTTAAATAGGCTACAGGTAAAATAGCACGCTCCTGTAGCCTGATACGAGGGTCAGTCAATATTAGGTCCTAATCATACTGCAGGACTGCACCAGGAAACCAGGAGCAAGATCGTTCACAAATCGCATAAGCCCCATTTATCCAGCGACATTCATAAAGCATGCGACGTGTATTTCAGGATGGCGACATCGTCAGCGTGTGGTTACAGAGCCAGGACTTTGTCGGACTTGGCTTCAACATTGCCGGCAGCATGCGTGATGGGATCTACGTCAGTCAGGTGCACAATCGTGGCCCCGCCAACGAATCGGGCCAGTTTAAAGTCGGAGACAGGATTCTAAGTGCCACAATATCGTTTGAGAATATGGTCTACGAGGATGCACTTACGATACTCAGCTACGCATCTCCCTACCCGGTTAAGGTATGATACAAGATATTTTTTTCTGAATACTGATTTCATTTCTGTAAATAACCTCAGAAGTTGGCTAAAGCATATTGACTGTTTAACTTTTGCCTACTTTTTACTTTTTCGGACTATTATTTAAAAATTTAAATTTGAAAAAATCAGCAAAATATCAACTTACAAAATTGCACACCGGTAAATTAATTTAAAAAATTTCTGTTCAATCATACATGATGCTGCAAGTAGCTTACACGCACAAAAAAAAATGCTGAAACAAACAAGAACATTGACATGAATTTCTACTTTTCAGATTTGCCTGCAGAAGCAAGAACAAATGCCGAAGAGCAGGCGCCTGAGTGATTGCCGCACAAACCTGAACCACCCTCTATACCGCAGCCAGTCGGTGAACGCACTAAGCAACATAGGCAAGGAACCCACGTTCCACCCCAAGCGCAGTAACAGTGAAATGCGACCTGATAAACACGACTCACCAAAAATGAGACGACCACTGAAGTCAACATTCGAAAGTAATATTACTGAAGAAGGTAATGTAGGCTTAGAAAATTCAAACAACAAAGTGAGTCCAGTGTCTCAAGTTGCCGTTACTGTACACAGAACCGACTCTCCACAGGCTGAAAAAACTAAGAACATCCCGTTCGATACCGACTTGCCAAATGCGACAGTGGATCTGAATAACTTAAACACAGTACAGTCTAACAAGGTCACAGATAAGGGAGACCAGGGAGGCCTTGATGAACTTGATGTAACAGGAGACTTTGCCAGTGTGTTTGATACACTTACTGAGCAGGATAAACTGGACATGATAAGGTTAAGTTATGATGAAGACATGCCACAGGCGAAAACACAGGAGGATGCAAACGCTAACTTAGCTCCCGTGTTCACTAAATTTGTTCCTGTTAAGCCAGAACGGAAAAATAAACGCAGTTCAACAGCGAGCACTGCGTCACTGAGTGACACAGAGTTTCCCAGTAGCACTCCATCATCACCCAATACCACTGACGATCATATAGACGATACTATGACACCATTAGCCCCACCTACAGAAGCTCCACCCCCAGTTCCAGAGGACGAATCTGAAGCAGATGAGATAATGATAATGCCAGAGGTTAAAACACGGGTAGTGTCTGTACACACAGAGAATATACAGTTTGAACCCATGTCAGGAGGAAAGCTGGATGTCTCTGACATCAGTGTCGATAGGACAGTGGTAGCAGATGTTGACGGAGACAGCTCATTCTCAGACATGGATACAACTCTGGTAGTAAAGTCCCCGCGGCCAGATTTGCCTCTCGGAGAAATGATTGATGAAGAAGCAATTGCTGCTACGCAGATCCACAAAGGTGAATTTAAAATTCCAAATTGGAAGTCTCCAGAAAAGGATGCAGAAGAGTTAGAAACTGGAAGACATACTGCTTCCATTTCAAGCTCTAATTCAAGTAGTTCTGATGAGGAGACGGAAAATATACATGACGAGTCAAAGGCCAATAATCAAAATCAGGAATCTAAACAGGAATCAATGACTGGAAATGATTTAGAAAAAGATTTTCCACATTTGGACATGAATCTCAACTTCGAAACAGATTCTATGTTGTACAAGGAAACATTCCCAAATAGGAATACAAAGCAGGCTGGAAGTGGACTGGCATATGATATATCTGTCACAGACTTATCATCTATGGAAAATAAGATCTTGGAGGAACAACAAGCTGAAAGGGAACATCAGACTGGTAAACATGGCATTGCTTTCGAAATTAGGGATGATGTAATTACTGGTGTTCCTCAAACAGTCACAACCCACAGTGTTCATAGGACATCATCATATGATATTCGAAAGACAAGCAGCAATTCTAGTGACAATAAAACATTAAGTAATCGTCCTACCTCATTAAAAAGTCCAATGAGGAAGGATCCCATCAATAGCACAACGTTAGACTGGTCAGGGAAACGGCTCGTTCGTTCAGGTTCATTCAGCGAAATACCTCAAGATGATAGTGTTAAAGACTGGACAAATAATCAAAATCTAGATGAGGATGATGCAGTCATTGAGCAGCATATACAGGAAGATTCAGTTTCAAAGGGCATGAAGAAATTGACAAAGGCTACATTGTTCCAAGCAAGGGAAAATAACGTCAACCTGTCGGATTCCGATTCACATTGTAAATCAATTTCATCCTCGTCATCAAGTTCGGCTAGCTCTCCGGAACGAGAGACTCGCAACTTCAAGAATGGCAATGACGATGGTATTGGTATGTCACCGGACACATCGCCTGCTAAGATCCCACCACCCTCGGAGTCGAAGTCTGATCTGATTACTTCAATAGCGAAGTATGGATCGCATGATGAAGTTTTTACAGTTACATTAACGTCAGGTAGTGATACAGAAGCTTAGTTGGACTAACACTTCGTTGTCGGTTGCTTTTTTTCATATTTTCAATATTTCTTAAAAAAATACATGTTTACATTAGGAAATAAAGTAAATATGAAAAGCAACAGCTTACAATATTTGTTTACCTGTCTCCTTTAGTGATAAAAGTCGCTCCAAATTTTACGGGACCAAAATATCAGCAGTAATACATATTACATATATTACATATTACTTCATGCCAAAAACAAAGCAGTTTGATTGGGATTGACTTGTTTGATTTTTAGTTCAATTTTCATAAAATTTTATAATCAGCCCATGATTTTATTGTTAGAGATTTTTTTTTTTAAGTATTCCTAGTTTCTCATGAAGATATTTTAGTACTTATTATATATGGGCCACCACAACATAAAGGGGATTTACTGATCTTGTAACCAATGTTGCCCCAGATCAGATTGTGCATCCGTGCTGTTTAATCAATAATTCCAGCACAAACATATTTACACAATTTCCTAACATTTGATTGGCCCGTAGCAAGTCTCTGTCCAAAATTTATATCCCAGTAAACTCCGACGCCAAACTACTTTCCATAACCGTGAGGCGCAGTTAAAATAATTTTTAAGAAAACGGAAAATAAACACATTATCTTGATGAATTTATTTCAAATGCTGGAATTATAAGGAATGAATGGCCTTTTTGTTGAATTTATCGGGGATATAAACTTGGAAAAGTCGCGGGAATACTGGACGAGGCCTTCCGGCCTTCGTCCAGTATTCCCGCGACTTTTCCAAGTTTATACCCCGATAAATTCCACAACAATGCCATTCATTCCTATAGTACATACCCTGTTCGCTATTGAATGGTGCATACCGGTACATACCTTTTGCATGTAACGCAAACATTGGATCTGTATTGGGTTGCATGAGAAGGTGCAAGCTGATCAGGATCTACACTGGACAAAAGGTTAACCCTTACACCGGTATCTTAATTATTTGTCGTCTGCCGTTTATTTTATATTTTCCATTTTTATCATCAAAAACATGCTTTGACAGCATTTTAGAATAATTTACAACATGCTTTGACAGCAGTTCAATGGAAATGATTCTGAAGTGCTGTCAAAACATGTTTTATTGAGAAAAAAGGCAAGATATAAAAGCAACAGCAGACGACAATTGCTGTGTGTAGCGGTCTAAGGGTTAATAAGCCAGATTTTCTCATGGTGGGTCACATGTTCTGATGCATCATTTGGGTCATGTCACAGAGATGATTCAAATAAGGCTGTAAAACGGCTTCTAAAATAGCCATCAATCAATTGTGTTGAGTGAAAATCAACAGAAAATGGAAAAGTATCGCAATTTGCACAGGTGTGGACTGCAACAGGTCAAGCAAAATACTTCAATCAGTCAATCTTGAAAGGATCTTCCTCAATGTCAAATAAAAAACCAGTAGCCGATTTCACCAACATTGCAAAGTATACTTTTCTAGCAAAGTATACTTTGAGGGAGTAATCATTTATTTTTCCTGAAATGCATTATTTCATATAGAACTAACGACTGCATATATTTGATGATTAAAAGTATGCAGCATTATTATACTGAATTTATTACATTATCACAGCCAAAATGGCTGTGATAATGTAATAAATTCAGTATAATAAAAATTAATAAATTTATCCTTAAATTGAAAATTTCTCCCTCAAAGTATACTTTGCTAGATAAGTATACTTTGCAATGTTGGTGAAATAGGCTACTGGCCTCGACTACGGTAATTCTTAATTTTCCACTTGTCCGGATTGGATTTCAATTCGTACATTCCTATGTGTTTTAATGGTTTTGCCGCACTGTCTCACTGTCTCTTCAAATTACCACTCATCTAGATCAAAAATTTACTCACCAATACGAGCAGACGAGTGGATTTGTCGAGGCCTGAAACCATCTTCTCATATCATGTGAACTACCTGATGTGTAAGGCCCATGCACAATCTTGTCCAATCACAATAGTGCGGTTTGTTCTAGGCCCAATCAAATGTGTAACTGTGACTGGAGAAATGGACCTTAAGCCATTTTGTGCCCTATCTAGCTCCTGATCTGCTAGCACACTTGTGTAACCTGATAAGGCTCTATATACTGTGTACTAGAACCACTTAATGTGAATGATCAACAAAATAAAAAATCTATACGTCCCATTTCTCTGGCCACAGGCACAACTAATTGCAAGACATATTATTATGAAGTGTGTTAGGCCCAATGAAATATGTTGTGCATGTATGTAGTGTGTGATTGGTCAAATCAAGTATGAGATGTGTGTGCTCAATCAAATATGATAGATTACGTGTGTTAGACCCAATCATATTGTCCAATCAACTATGCCAACTGATATGTGTGTTAGACCCATACTATGTTATGTGTGTGTTTCTTGTCCAATCAACTATACTACGACATGTTGGGCACAAACAAATAGTATATGCATGTTGGACAAAATCATATGTTGCGTGCGTGTGTGTTGTCCAATCAACTATGACATCTATATTAAGCCTAAACAAATATGATTTGTGCATTGGACTCAATCATGTGTTATGTGTATTTTTGTTGTCCAATCAACTGTTACATCAATGTTAGGCCCACACAAATATGATTTGTGTGTTATAACCAATCATGTATGATGTGCCTGTGTTGTCCAATCTATAATGACATCTACAGTATGTTGGGCCCACACAAATATGTTTTGTGTGTTATAACCAATCATGTATGATGTGCCTGTGTTGTCCAATCTATAATGACATCTACAGTATGTTGGGCCCAAACAAATATGTTTTGTGTGTTATAACCAATCATATGATGTGCCTGTGTTGTTCAATCTATAATGACATCTACAGTATGTTGGGCCCAAACAAATACGACATACCACATAAAATGACACACAAGCTGAGAAAATGGACATTACAACACAATTGTAGATCCAGATCCTCTTAGTTTAGTTTAAACAGTATTGTATTTCATTTGGAGTTGACTTAATTTATGAAAAATATTGTAAATGTTGTAAACGTATTTAATGAAATTACGCAGATGTCCGAAGGTACAAAATCACATGGCGTGTCTCGTATTAGTATTGGAGGATAGAGGAAACAGCAAATTTACTTGTATAATACCTCTTTCCTATCCCTGTCCTTTCCCTTTCCAATCCTGAGGCCCGTTTCACTAAACTTCGTACGACTAAAATGTTCGTAAGTGCAAATTTAGGATTGTCTGGAAATTTCAATTGATGGAATTACAGTTATTCAGCATAGGCTGCATATGGCATATGCAGCATATGCTCAATAAATGT
Source organism: Conchocele bisecta (assembly GCA_029237695.1). NCBI lineage: Eukaryota > Metazoa > Mollusca > Bivalvia > Lucinida > Thyasiridae > Conchocele > Conchocele bisecta. The sequence goes on from CM055269.1 coordinate 60,515,701, forward strand.
GAATTAAATAATTGTTTACAAGAAAACCATGTTAATGTGAAATTTACAGAATATCATAATTTTGCACTTACGAAAATTTTAGTCGTACAAAGTTTAGTTTAGTGTCACATAACAGGAGTAACACACCTTTATTATGCTGAATTAAATTTTGCCGTTTGCTGTTAACTTTACATTGTTTGGGAGCACTTTAGATTCATTTCCATTGGAAATTATTCTAAAGGGCTGCCAAACCATGTGTATATTGAAAAAGAAGCCAAAATATGAAACAAGAGCAGACGTTTTGTTTTCCACATTCTAAGGCTTAAGAGCTATCGTGATCATTTTGCTGATGGCACTAAGGAATCGCTGAATATCGAACATAGTAGGCCCTGATCAGACTCTGGATGTACAGGCTGGTCTGGTGCTAGGCTGGTCACACGCATCTTACGGTCCATGTTCTCATAATTCCAGCACAAAAATATTTACGCAATTTCCTAACATTTGATTGGCCCGTAGCAAGTCTCTGTCCAAAATTTATATCCCAGTAAACTCCCACGCCAAACTACTTTAAATAATTCTTAAGAAAACGGAAAATAAACACATTTTCTTGATGAATTTATTTCAAATGCTGGAATTATAATGAATGAATGGCCTTTTTGTTGAATTTATCGGGGATATAAACTTGGAAAAGTCGCGGGAATACTGGACGAAGGCCGGAAGGCCTCGTCCAGTATTCCCGCGACTTTTCCAAGTTTATACCCCGATAAATTCCACAAAAAGGCCATCCATTCCTATAATAATATGAGTGGGTCAGATTACTATTGTATGAGCGCATGGAGTATACATGTATTAAAGACGTGCTAGTAATAATATAATGTACAGTTTTGTAATGTAAATGTTTGTATATAAATACATATATATATATATAATTACTTTTATATAAATAGCATTAATCATGTTTATTATTAGTTTACACTTACATGTAATGTGTCATGAAAGAAATGGTACAATTTATTTTGTAACCACAGTAGTACTTGATCAGCCTTTGTAGCGAGACAGTCTGATCAGGTGCTATACTGGGGCCCGTTTCATATAATAATACTGCGTACAACTAAGAAATTAGAAGTGCAACAACGAAATTTACAATTACATTCGCACTGACAGCCGATATTGGAAAAATCTTTTGTGGAAATTTTCACAGTTAGCCTGTGGACAATGATATCATTAGGGAACTATGTTAATGTGAGAAGCATATTCATACACATTTTTATACACAATTTGTTATCCCTGTTTACTAGTTTACAAATACAATAGTATTGGTGTGTATAGGCTCTTATCTAGCTGGTTGATCAGGAGCTACACTGGACAAAGCTACAATTTGATCATTTTTATCATGGCAGGTTACATGTTTAGACTGAGCCAGTTGATTGATGATAATCATGTGCAATATGTGAATTATTCACTTTGTGAGAAAAACAATTGCATTAAATTACCAATTTTTACTTCAAATGACTCTTTCCTCTGAAATCTAATGTGACATTTGACCCCTGAAGGTCACAACTTGTCATGCTCACTTGATACATCACATCATTATATACGGTAATAATAGTGGTAACATATATTTTTATAACATTTTTAAACTTTGACATTCCAATTCATTTTTATAAACAATAGTACATTTTAATTTTATATAATTTATATTGCGAGTGATTTTACTCATTGATATTAACCTTTATAAATGCAATATTTGCAAATATTGCAGAACCAGATGAGCCGGCTCGTTACGAGCCGTCTCATCTGGTTCTGCAGAGTTTGCTGGTATATTAAGACTTTTAAGCAATTCTGATTAATGGAATGTATGTACCAGTATTCCACATATTAGTGTGGAATAGTCACATGTATTTAAAGAAAAAACTAGAGTGAATGTAAACTATTGTCTGTTCCACGTTTTCCTGCCGACGAACTTTTGGCTATTAAACATATTAAATCTAAAAAATATTTAAATGTAATTAAGAACAAAAAAGTCACCCTTCCCAAAAAAAATTATTTGATGAAATTCCATGAAATATTGATTTTATTGCAAAAAAACGATTTTCCAATGGAAATTTAACATGGGGCAAAAAGGAGGAGGGTGACCAGGATGGTCAAACAAATAAATAAATGGAAATTGACTCGGAAAACTGGCAAGATAGCTTGGAAATGATGTAAATAAGAAAACAAAGGTTAGATTTTGAAAATCGGTCAACAAATAAAAAATTATTAAAAAACATCTATTTTTAGCCCCCATGTTAAATTCCCGTAATAAAATCAATATTTGATGGAATTTCATCAAATAAATTTACATTTAAATATTTTTTAGATTTAACGTGTTTAATAGCCAAAAGTTTGTCGGCAGAAACATGTGGAACAGACAGTAGTTTGTCAGTAAGTGAGGGCTTAGCAGAAGAAACTAACATCTGTCTTGATGCCAACATAAAGAGCGGGGTTAATATTTGGGCCAGGTCAGATTATGCACCTAATCCCTTATACCATTCTCTGGAAACAGATTTTTAAGAGCTACATTTAAATAATGTTGAAAATTAGTGAACTTTTCAGAGAAGATACAGACATTGAATTCTGAATCTGTTGCGATTGCTTGCTCTCAATTACTGAAATTATCACTTCTTTTCTTGAAAATATTCATACGACAGTCAAGTCTCGGGCAGATGAGGTGACCACATAACCTGTCATTTCACTGACCTTTTGCAAGTGTTAATGAAAGGATTTATCCGAGTATCACAACCAAATCATACTTGCCAAATAGTGCTTGTAATGTTAACCCTTAGAATGCGGGAAACGAAAATTGTCGTCTGCTGTTGTTTATAATTTTGTAATTTTTCCCATTAAAAACAGAGTTTGGCAGCACCTTAGAATCATTTCCATTGGAAATGATTCTATTGTGCTGACAAACTATGTTTTTGATGATGAAAATGGAAAAAATAATCAGCAGACGACAAAATTTAATTCAGCATTGTAAGGGTTAAGGTATTACTTCATGAAGCAATAATTCCAGCACAAAAATATTTACACAATTCCCTAACATTTGATTGGTCCGTAGCAAGTCTCTGTCCAAAATTTATATCCCAGTAAACTCCAACGCCGAACTACTTTCCGTAACCGTGAGGCGCAGTTAAAATAGTTCTTAAGAAAACGGAAAATAAACACATTTTCTTGATGAATTTATTGCAAATGCTGGAATTATATGGAATGAATGGCCTTTTTGTTGAATTTATCGGGGATATAAACTTGGAAAAGTCGCGGGAATACTGGACGAGGCCTTCCGGCCTTCGTCCAGTATTCCCGCGACTTTTCCAAGTTTATACCCCGATAAATTCCACAAAAAGGCCATTTATTCCTATATTAAAATGAAATTGTAGCGGTCAGTAGAAGAAGGGGGCTAAGTCCCTTTTTTCGGTCCCTGGTGGACTTAGCCCCCTTCTTCCACCAACCCTACAATCGTATGATATGACAGTGAAAACACTTGTAATTACCGTAATTACCATAACTATTCAGACACCATTTGCTTTGGGAAACCCATATGGTTTCCCAAAGCAAATTGTATCCAAATACATTGTTACTGTGATAGACCTGTACACTCATACTAACCATAAACATTGGGAAACTCTTTGTTGTTGGAAACTGTATATTTATGTGTGTTTTACAGAATAGAGTGTGTCCGAATATTTAGGGTTATTACGGTACTATATATCAATGTTTGTGCATTACCAGTACAGATGTTCGGCTGTACAGCCTATGTATTGCTGTCCTAATATAACAGGCTGTGTATTCGCCATGTATCGCTTGGCTGTGTAAGTGCAGATTTCAAACGGGCAATGAATTTCAACACATTTATATTTAACCCTTTCAACATAACATCCCTCTATATTGGTGTTTGCAAACAGTGCATATCCAGACGACCTGGCTCATAATGGGTCGTCTCATCAGGATTTGCACTTTTTGCAAGTAATTTTATGAGAACAAAAACACCCTCTTTTCATAAATGGATTAGTCTGAAAATCACTTTGTGATGATTGGATTGTTTGCAAAATTAAAATATCAAAATCCATTCCGGTTACTAATGGGTGAAAGGGTTAAATGCCCAACAAGTCCCACCCTCCTCAATATGAGCCAGCGCATCTGGATCTAGTGTTTGTAAATAAATGTATTTGATTTATAGGCTGTGGCGAAAATTGTAATTTTTTAAGGCCTCGTCCAGCTTGGTAATAACGATGCTCTTGTTTTCATTGCAGTACTGTATTAATTTACACTGGCAGCCTTGATAATAAAAAAAGCACAAAAACTTTGAACGCATTTGCCTTACATCAAGGTGCACATACGTCCTCAGTGTCCTTACCTTGAGCAGTCGGACGTGGGTTGTATGCAAAATAAAGCACCATCCCTAGATAGACATTGTGGTTCACAGGCTATTGAAAAATGAAAGGTGGTACGTTTGTTTGTTTCTGTTTGTTTATTAGTGTTTAACGGCCTATCAACAGCTAAGGTCATGTAAGGCCGGGCAAACGGGTTCGATCCCATTTTAACCTGCTGCATTGGGGGGGGGGGAAAATCCCAAAATCAGAACGGAATATTTACATCGAGAACAAATATATTAAGCCCTGAAATTAGAATAACCCGACCTGGTGCCAGGTCCATACCACACCAAAGTCACTTGGCCCCTTCCCCATAAATAGGATTATGAATATCGTAATACTCACATACTCACATAAGGGGTATAACCAGATTCAACTGTCACATACAAAGACGTATGTGAGGGCCAAACAAGGTCTCCAGTCGGGATTCCGGTAAGGATGAACCCCTATCGTTAAATTACCCATCGCGTGCTCCCACCTGCCACCCACGAAAGGTGGTACGTACATACATGAACTAACGCTGTATCCTCTCTTGTCTATTGGCAAGGGGATAGCAATGTCGCAATGTGCATGCAATACCTGTAGCATACAATTTCATAAACAATGTTTACACCATATTCCATGCATGTTTGAAGTCTGCTATATGCCGCTGCATCATATTCGTATATACAATGTATATTCTATTGTAACCCTTACCGGTATGACAATAAACTTACTCAGGTAACACTCATGTGTACGTTATTCTCTTCACCATTCCACCCAGTAGCCAGGTATGCATTATAGGAATGAATGGCCTTTTTGTGGAATTTATCGGGGTATAAACTTGGAAAAGTCGCGGGAATACTGGACGAAGGCCGGAAGGCCTCGTCCAGTATTCCCGCGACTTTTCCAAGTTTATATCCCCGATAAATTCAACAAAAAGGCCATTCATTCCTTATAATTCCAGCAATTGAAATAAATTCATGTGTACGTTATTCTCTTCACCATTCCACCCAATAGCCTATTTCACCAACATTGCAAAGTATACTTTTCTAGCAAAGTATACTTTGAGGGAGAAATTTTCAATTTTAGGATAAATTTATTAATTTTTATTATACGGAATTTATTACATTATCACAGCCATTTTGGCTGTGATAATGTAATAAATTCAGTATAATAATAATAATCATCAAATATAGTAGTCGTTAGTTCTATATGAAATAATGCATTTCAGGAAAAATAAATGATTACTCCCTCAAAGTATACTTTGCTAGAAATAGGCTACAGGTATGCATTTATGTATAAAGTATGTTACTTCATATATAGATCATCAAATTGGTGGATATAGTCTTAACGAATGTAAATGCTCGTCTCCGTTTTAGATATTTAGAACATAGGAATACTTCACAATCTGCAACTCTACTACACACAATGAGATTTTTAAAATGTAGTTTTGGTCTCGGACAAATGTCATCCTAGGATAATTTATAATACATGTTAATATCAGTTTTTTATAATATCCTAGGATAACTTTAGTTGCGGGTAGTAACTCTGCAAACTCCCGTACCGTCCATAGCATATGGATGTATTGTAGAGTTACTATGATACTTTATAATACATGTTATCAGTTTCTTATTTAATTTAAAACATTGATTGATTGATTGATTGATTAACTGTTGGTTAACAGCTTGTCAACATCTGTAATAAGTCAATTAGGCAACCTTAAGAGAGAGACAAAGTGGAGAAAGGAGAATACCGCTATAGAAATATGAGGCAACTTGATAGTTCACCGGACAAATATGGATTTTATTTGATTTATTGGTGTTTAACTGCCTATCAACAGCTATAGTCATTTAAGGCCGAGCCAACGGGTTCGATCCCATACTTAACATGCTGCATGGTGGGAAAAATCTGAAAACCAGAAAGGAAAATTTACATAAAAATAAACAGCTGAATGTATGTATATTTTTATGTAAAGCTTCCAAAGGATCCAGGTGGAACTCTGGTAATATGAATGCTCTTCGCTACTCAATGAACAACATATTAGATGCTATTTAACATTTTATTGATGCATAAACAATATACATAAATATTCTACATTGTATATAAATTCATGTGCATGTACAAGTGTATGTGATGTACTGTGATAAATAGCAGCTAAACTGGTTTGTGACCAGTGTGGCCAAAGATCAGCTTGTACATCCGCATCCAATGGTCGACACCACTTGCCAGAAATGGGACATACTCAGAGCTCCAGATAAGGTGCGTATTGGCGTATTTTATGCACATATTTTAGAAGAATACGCATTGATTATCAAACATACTCACAGCAATGTGAAAATACGCATTCATTTTCAAATTGAGTAGTGAAAATACTGTAATAAAGTAGAAAATTTACTTAGATGAGCTGCAAAAAGCAAACAATGTTTGCTTTTTGCAGCTCCAATAAGTGAATTTTCAAATTTGTTTTATTTTTTATCATTTTTTTCCTATTTAATAAGGAAGAAAATCAATAATACATTTGTAAAAGTAAAATATGCATTGAATTTGAGATATGAGGGTATCATACTCTTTTGATACAAAACTTATCTGGAGCTCTGCATACTGGTTCCCAATACATCAGACAAAATATTTAGATCTGTATTAGTCGGCCTGTGTGTGGGAGCTGCTTGTTAACACCTTCACTAACTACAGTTCATCACAACACATCACATATAGGCCATGTGACTGTGTACCTAAGAAGATGTGATATCTCATGAAAACTATTTACAACATTTACAATACTGTCCATTTTGTTTGTTTATTGGTGTTTAAGGGCGTATCAACAGCTAAGGTCATGTAAGGCCGGGCAAACGGGTTTGATCCCATTTTAACCTGCTGCATTGGGGGGGAAATCCCAAAATCAGAACGGAACATTTTCATCGAGAACAAATATATTCAGCCCTGAAATTAGAATACCCTGACTTGGTGCCTTGGTCACTTGGCCCCTTCCCCTAAAATAGGCTTATGAATAATCGTAATACTCACATAAGTATAACCAGATTCAACTGTCACATACAAAATGCCAAAGACGTATGTAATACTTTCCGTAAATGACGTCGAAAGTTGACAAAAGTTTATATGTAATAGCTCCGCATATGCTATGAAAATTTGGTCAGCTTTCGACGTCATCGACACGAAATATAAATTCTGTAAATATTTTTCATGAAAAAATCGCACATCTTCTTAGGTACAAAATCACATGGCTCGTCTCCTATATGTCAATGCTCAATAACAGGATGATAAAACAATATATATCTGTAGGCAGGCCCGTAGCCAGGGGGGGTCGGAGCGGTCGGACGACCCCCCCGCCCAGCCTCGAGGTTCACTTTTTTAGCCTTGAGGTCCACTTTTTTAGACCCCCATAGATACTTCAGACCCCTTGAGCCTTCGAAACGACCCCCCCTTCAAACAGGTCTGGCTACGGGCCTGGTAGGTGAGTAAAAATATAGAATAGTAGCAAAAATTGCAGATTTTCAAATGATATGATTGATATTATGAAACTAGATTTACAATAAACATACAAGGGGTTTAGCAAGTAGGCATATGTAAGAAACAACAAGCCTGTCTTTCAAACCATCAATTAACCCTCCCAACCTTAGACTATAAAGCCAACATTTGCAAACACTAGATCCAGATGAGCTGGCTCGTAACGAGTCATCTCATCAGGATCTACAGTGTTTGTCACAGATTTTTTAATCAATATGACTGTTTTGATTAATGGAATAGTCCAACATTAATATGGAATATACCTGGTTATATATTAAGGGGGAACTGGTTAAAATACATAGAACCACCTTCATGTTAAATAAGTATATATGAGATATCTTGTGAAAACTATTCACAAAATTTCCGACATTTTTCCCCTAAATGACGTCGAAAGTTGACGAAATGATCAGAGGATGTGAGGAATAGAATTCTGCATTTGCTCTGAACATTTTGTCAATTTGTGGCAACATTTACAGAAAACATCACAGTTTCTGTAAATATTTTTCACGAAAAAATCGCACATCTTCTAAGGTACAAAATCACATATAGCTTCTCACATATTATCACGTTCATAATGCAACACTGGAGAAATATACACGAGTTGTCTCCCCTGACATCACTTTGTGAACCCGGAATGAAAACAGCATATCTGATCAGTGAGTCAGCTGTTATAACATGGTGTGTTCCATATTGATTTTAGAATACTGTATTTATTCTAATAAACGCCCCGGGGCTATGCAATTTGTGGGATCAAAATGTATTAAATAGGATCCAAATATGTTATTTTCACATACAAAAGATTGTTTTAAATGGCTTTTGTATGTGAAAATAACATATTTTATAGGATGCAAATATGGGAGGGCGGCTACTACTAGAGAGGGGGCTACTATTAGAATAAATACGGTATTCAATTAATCAAACAAGAACATTTGTGGCCTTCAACACACAAATGCCCCCAGTGGCATATTGGAGAAACTCTGGCACGGGTTTAACGTCCCAGCAACAGCTACGGTCATTTAGGGACGGGCAAACTCTGGAAAACTTCTTAACTGGACCTACGGACACATGGACAGACACACACATAATCCGAACACTACATATATGCCTCCCAGCTCTACTGAGACCGGGCACATAAAATGGAGTATTGATTGTTTCAAAATCTTAAAAATAATGACAAACACGGCAGGTCCTGATGAGATGGCTTGTTACCAGTCAGCTAATCTGGAACCACTGTGTTTGCAATGGCATTGTTACCCGTATAAACAGTGTAGATCAAGAGCAGCCAGTGTACCCACACAGTCTGATTATGGTCTATCTGGTTAACAATTCAACAAACGATTAGATATAGACCAATCGGTGCGTCCGCTCAGTCTCATTATACCTGATCATGAGTTAAACGGATCAACAGTTGGACTATTAAAATGTACTCATGATTTATCGCAAATGTGCAAACCATAATGACTGTGTGCAGATTCACATCCTGATGTGTAGCTACATGCCTACTGTTGATCCAATAACCCCCCCCCCCCCCCCCCCCCCCCCCACCCCCCCCCCCCCCCCCCCCACCCCCCCCCCCCCCCCCCCCCCCCGCCAGTCAGGTACCACAGCTGAACACGAGACAGGAATCGCGACATCATGGGTTAGGCAGAAAACACGTCAACGTCAATGTCCTGCCCACATTTAACTGTGCATTTGTTGGTTCACAGCGATTGGGCTATGATACAAGATAGTTACAGGACAGATTGTCTTGTATACCCATGTATACTCGGGCTACGTATAATTTGGGTATACTAGACAATCTGTGTGGCTTTTGCGACCAGTGTAGACCCAGACCAGACTGCGCATCCGCTATTCTGCCAGTTTGTGCCTAAGTACATTATAGCTCCTTATGAGCCTGCAAGACCAAGCTATGATACAAGATAGGAGCTAGAATGGCCAGAAATGTTGTAATCCCCATTTCTCCAGTCACAGGCACAAAGGTGTTCAGAATTGGAGCCAATTGAAACCCGGTTTCCCAAAAGAAATAGTGTCCAAATACATTGTTATTGTAATAAACGTGTACAACCATACAAACACTAAATATTTGGACACATGGAAACCATATTTGTACGTCTTTCCCCAGAATAAAAATTGTGTCCAAATATTTAGGGTCACCATTTTGGACACCATTAAAATAGGGGTTTCTCAAAACAAATTGTGTCCAAATACATAGTTATTGTAATAAATGTGTACAACCATACTAACACTAAATATTTGGACACTCTTTGTTTTGTTTGAAACCATATTTTTATGCATTTTCCCCAGAATTAATTGTGTCCGAATATTTAGGGTTATTATGGTAGGCATTCAAACAATAACTTAATCCAGAACTATGCACTATAAACACGTAGAATCTCCATAATGTCTTTCCGACAGATGGGGCAGCCGTCACGTCGGTTTATCAACATCGCCGCACAGTCGTAGCACGTGACCATGTGATGACACGGCCGCATAACGCAGTCCCGGCGATGGTCCATACATATTGCACAATCGTTGTCACCATCCGACCCCGCCGACATTCCTGTGAGAAAAACAGAGAGACATCAGGATAACTGGTGAATAAACACTATCAGAGTAAACAGGTTTAACGTACCAGAAAAAGATAAGGTCATATAGAGACGGGACCACAGTTTAAAGTCTCTACCGATGGAAATACTATGTAAGCATTTTTCACATCTAGGTTGAGGATTGAACTCACAGCCTCCGGTATTGAAGTCCAATGCCATATCCCCTAGGCCACTGCCCATCCCTACTATCCAAGGAACATGAATGCATGTATGCCCTGAAACATCAGAAGTTTTTTAATTCGGATTGACAGTGATACATTGTTGTCTGTGTGTTGATGCCTGATACAGCAATTTGTTATATCATTCTACATGTGATATTGTACCTAAGAAGAATTTTCATAGCATATGCAGTATAGAATTCCGCATTTGCTCTGAAAATGTTGTTAACTTTCATTGTCATACCGCAGATAAGTTTCTCGGCTTTTGATTGGCTAGCTTGCCTGGTCATATATATTATATGACCTGCCAAGACCGTCGGACATACAGGAATTGCGATTCCCCTCCGGCGCCTCGCGTCCAATGAACACACATTTTGCAAGCGTCTACCGATTGCGAATTGTATTCCTCACTAAACACAATAAAACCCCGAATTGATCAATAAAAGTAACAAATTGTACACTCAAAACCAGTCTTTTTTGTTTATTTTTCCATAAATATTCTTCGCTCATCAAAATATGAGCGAAAAATGCCACAAACTGTCCCGTTTAGTGTTTTCAAATCTCAACACAATTGGCTTCGTGACACGGCTATATTTAGGTCATACACTATGGGTTCCACACACAAAATGCGGCGTAGCAATGACAGCGAATATTTGGGAACCAGTCGCATTCTTCTAGAGGCGCCAAAGGGAGAGCAGATCGATAGAGCAGTGGAATATAAATTAAATTACACAATATAAAACAAGAGTTGTCAGAAGACAACGAAGCTCGCCTGTTGGCAGCCTTCATTCAAACTTGTCACAGTTGTATAAAAAACATGAATATTATATAACTTGACCTTGGGATAAGGGGTGTGCGGTGGACCTTGACATTGAGGTCAGTGGTGGAAGGTGGGTCATGGATTTGACATAGCATGATATAGCATATTAAGATGAATGCATGTATGAAATATCAATGCGCTCCCTGAAAAAGAGAAGGAAAACAAAATTTAACCCAGCGTTAAGTTTATGAACACACTAAGTTGGTGATTTTCTATAGCATGATAGCTATTCACATGAGGAATGCATGTATAAATGTGCTAAGTTTGTGACCTTGACCTTGGCGAAAGGGGTGGGGGGGGTGGGTCATGGATTTGCTGTAGCACAATAGAGTATCATCAGATGAATGCATGTATGAAATATGAAGGTGTTCCCTGTAAAGAAACAGAAGTTATAAAAAGACATTTACTCCAACGTTATGTTTATGATGTTGATCTTGGGGAAAGGGGTGTGGTGGATCATGGATTTGCTGTAGCACAATAGAGGATCATCAGATGAATGCATGTATGAAATATCAAAGCGTTCAAAGTGTAAAGAAACGGACGTTACACAACATTTACCCCAATGTAAAGTTTATGAACATGCTACGTTTGTGACCTTGACCTTGGGGTAAGGGTTAGGTGGTGGGTTGTGAATTTGCTACAGCATGATAGAGGGTCATCTGAGGAATGTATGTATGAAATGTCAAGGCGTTCCATCAAAGGAAACAGTTGTTATCAGACATTTACCCCAACGTTAAGTTTATGAATGTGTCAAGTTTGTGACCTTGACCTTGATTGGGGTAAGGGTGGGCGATGGGTCATGGAATTGCTATAGCACGATAGAGTATCATCAGATGAATGCATGTATGAAATATCAAGGCGTTCCATGAAAGGAAACAGATGTTATAAGACATTTACCCCAACGTTAAGTTTATGAATGTGCTAAGTTTGTGACCGTGACCTTGGGGAAAGGGGTGGGGGTTGATCATGGATTTGCTATAGCACGATAGAGTATCATCAGATGAATGCATGTATGAAATATCAAAGTGTTCAAAGTGTAAAGAAACAGAAGTTACACAACAATTACCCCAACGTTAAGTTTATGAACATGCTAAGTTTGTGACCTTGACTTTTGGGTAAGGGTTGGGTGGTGGGTTGTGGATTTGCTACAGCATGACACAGGGTCATCTGAGGAATGTATGAAATAGCAAGGCGTTCCATGAAAGGAAACAGACATTTATCCCAACGTTAGGTTTATGAATGTACTAAGTTTGTGACCTTGACCTTGGGGTAAGGGATGGGCGGTGGGTCATGAATTTGCTATAGCATGATAGAGTATCATCAGATGAATACATATTTGAAATATCAAGGCGTTCCATGAAAGGAAACAGATGTTATAATACATTTACCCCAACATTCAGTATGAATGTACTAAGATTGTGACCTTGACCTTGGGGAAAGGGGTGGGTGGTCAGTCATGAATTTGCTATAGCACGATAGAGTATCATTAGATGAATGCATGTATGAAATATGAAGGCGTTCCCTGTAAATAAACAGAAGTTACACAACATTTACCCCAACATTAAGTTTATGAACATCCTAAGTTTGTGACCTTGGGGTAACGATTGGGTGGGCGGTGGGTCATGGATTTGCTATAGCATGATAGAGTATCATCAGATGAATGCATGTATGAAATATCAAGGCGTTCCATGAAAGGAAACAGATGTTATAAGACATTTACCCCAACGTTAAGTTTATGAATGTGCTAAGTTTGTGACCTTGACCTTGGGGTAAGGGCTGGGTGGTGGGTCATGGATTTGCTACAGCATGATACAGGGTCATCTGAGGAATGCATGTATGAAATAAGAAGGTGTTCCATGAACGGAAACATAAGTTATAAGAAATTTACCCCAACGTTAAGTTTATGAATGTGCCAAGTTCCAAGTTTGTAACCTTGACCTTTGGGTAAGGGCTGGATGGTGGGTCATGGATTTCCTACAGCATGATAGAGAGTCATCTGAGGAATGCATGTATGAAATAACAAGGTGTTCCATGAAAGGAAACAGAAGTTATCAGACATTTACCCAACGTTAAGTTTATGAATGTGCCAAGTTTGTGACCTTGACCTTGGGGTAAGGGCTGGGTGGTGAGTCATGGATTTGCTACAGCATGATAGAGGGTCATCTGAGGAATGCATGTATGAAATAACAAGGTGTTCCATGACAGGAAACAGAAGTTATCAGACATTTACCCAACGTTAAGTTTATGAATGTGCCAAGTTTGTGACCTTGACCTTGGGGTAAGGGCTGGGTGGTGGGTCATGGATTTGCTACAGCATGATACAGGGTCATCTGAGGAATGCATGTATGAAATAACAAGGTGTTCCATGAACGGAAACATAAGTTATAAGAAATTTACCCCAACGTTAAGTTTATGAATGTGCCAAGTTCCAAGTTTGTAACCTTGACCTTGGGGTAAGGGCTGGATGGTGGGTCATGGATTTCCTACAGCATGATAGAGAGTCATCTGAGGAATGCATGTATGAAATAACAAGGTGTTCCATGAAAGGAAACAGAAGTTATCAGACATTTACCCAACGTTAAGTTTATGAATGTGCCAAGTTTGTGACCTTGACCTTGGGGTAAGGGCTGGGTGGTGAGTCATGGATTTGCTACAGCATGATAGAGGGTCATCTGAGGAATGCATGTATGAAATAACAAGGTGTTCCATGAAAGGAAACAGAAGTTATCAGACATTTACCCAACGTTAAGTTTATGAATGTGCCAAGTTTGTGACCTTGACCTTGGGGTAAGGGCTGGGTGGTGAGTCATGGATTTGCTACAGCATGATAGAGGGTCATCTGAGGAATGCATGTATGAAATAACAAGGTGTTCCATGAAAGGAAACAGAAGTTATCAGACATTTACCCAACGTTAAGTTTATGAATGTGCCAAGTTTGTGACCTTGACCTTGGGTAAGGGCTGGGTGGTGAGTCATGGATTTGCTACAGCATGATAGAGGGTCATCTGAGGAATGCATGTATGAAATAACAAGGTGTTCCATGAAAGGAAACAGAAGTTATCAGACATTTACCCAACGTTAAGTTTATGAATGTGCCAAGTTTGTGACCTTGACCTTGGGGTATGGGCTGGGTGGTGAGTCATGGATTTGCTACAGCATGATAGAGGGTCATCTGAGGAATGCATGTATGAAATAACAAGGTGTTCCATGAAAGGAAACAGAAGTTATAAGACATTTACCCAACGTTAAGTTTATGAATGTGCCAAGTTTGTGACCTTGACCTTGGGGTAAGGGCTGGGTGGGTGGTGGGTCATGGATTTGCTACAGCATGATAGAGGGTCATCTGAGGAATGCATGTATGAAATAACAAGGTGTTCCATGAAAGGAAACAGAAGTATAAGACATTTACCCAACGTTAAGTTTATGAATGTGCCAAGTTTGTGACCTTGACCTTGGGGTAAGGGCTGGGTGGTGGGTCATGGATTTGCTACAGCATGATAGAGGGTCATCTGAGGAATGCATGTATGAAATAACAAGGTGTTCCATGAAAGGAAACAGAAGTTATAAGACATTTATCCAACATTAAGTTTGTGGACGACGCTGACGCCGACGACGCCGGGGGTATGTCATAAGCTCTTCTGCACTTCGTGCAGGCGAGCTAAAAACTGTCATAAAGTCGTTTTCGATGGATTTCTTACTCCATAAATTTTTTTTTATTTAGTTTGTTTTCGTTTAATAAAAAAACAAAATGTTCATTTACGCCTTTATATGAAGACTGACGGTAGAAAATCGAATCTTGGATTATTTTTCTTCCTGAAAAAACGCAAAGATCAAAAGAAGAGATATATGTTTATACGGCAAAATAACGGATCTGCGGTTTGACAAATACGTTATTGTGATTCTACACAGGCTATATGGTGTAATATTGCCCGTCTGAAGGTATGTTCACCCTCGGCTATCACACTATCTGTAAATATTGTTCATGGTCTTAGGTACAAAATCACATAGCGTGTCTCATATGCAGCTAGATACTTGATTTATCTGCACCACTTACATGTGGCTGTGACTGGAGAAATGGGGCTTATGGGTTTTGTGACCAGTGTCGCTCCTGATCAAATAGTACACTCGTGTTGCCTGATATCGATCATGATCGGTGTTGCATTGATGGCAAGGCGAAAAGTGCAGATCCTGATCAGACTGTGTGGATGCACAGCTGATCTGGATCTACACCGGTCGCAAAACCAATAAACCCCATTTCTCCAGTTACAGCCATATATAATATATTATGATTGTTTTCACAAAAGAGGCATAATAACAAACATGTTGTAAGTCATGTCAGATTCTTTTATGACAGTGCTTCAAGGGCGATAACTCCATCTTTGATCTTTAAATCAATCTTAACCTTTTTCGCCCCACTGCTATGAATCCAATATTCGCATACACTGTCAATCCAGATGAGTTTGCTCATAATAATCAATGATTGTCAGAATTAGTCCAAAGGTAACATTGGACAGCCAATTTCAGATATTTAAGGGTGAACGTGTTTTAAAATTATTTCACTGGTGAATTTTGACCATCAGCCATTCAAATTACTGACAATTCCATTATTAGAAAAGAGCTATATATTTTTACATTTTAAAATCTGATCTTTCATTATATAAATGTATAGAATAATCTGTTGATGGGTTTATTTCTAAAACAACTGAATAGTAAAGACAACAACTAGATTTTCTTGAGATTCTTTTAACCCTTTCAACACCACAGACCTCTATAGAGACAATGTTTGCAAACAGTGCAGATCCAGATGAGCCGGCTCGTAACGAGCCGTCTCATCAGGATCTCCACTGTTTGTTAATAATTTTAAACGTCGTACAGATTACCCTTTTAGAAGAATGGGATAATTTGAATGAACAAAATTCATGAAACAGCGTGAAACATTGGCATGGAACATCCTATTAAGTTACTTGGTGTTGAAAGGGTTAAAGTTGAAACTTGTTACAAGCCGGCCCATCTGGATCTACACTGTTTACATATATTGACTTTATATCATGGTGATAAGGGTAAACCAGTAGCCTATTTCACCAACATGGCAAAGTATACTTATCTAGCAAAGTATACTTTGAGGGAGAAATTGTCAATTTAAGGATAAATTTATTAATTTTTATTATACTGAATTTATTACATTATCACAGCCATTTTGGCTGTGATAATGTAATAAATTCAGTATAATAATTCTGCATACGTTTAATCATCAAATATATGCAGTGGTTATGTTTTATATGAAATAATGCATTTTGGGAAAAATAAACGATTACTCCCCCAAAGTATACTTTGCGAGATAAGTATACTTTGCAATGTTGGTGAAATCGGCTACTGTACTTGGTACCTCTGACTGGGGCATGATGTGACTGGCTACTGCCCCCATGGCCCCCGTGTCCCCCGTAGCTCAGACTCGGGATCACGCTCTCAAAGTACGACCCCATACCGGACGAGTTCTTTACCTGCTCATAGCGCGCTGAAACATGACGAAACATAAATTGAAATTTTAAGTTTTCTAAATTCTAGTGATTCAATGAATGACATATTTTTACAATGTATCTGATATTTGATTCAATAGGTATCATTGTCTGTAATCACTGCCATATACAGACAATAGTCAAATAAATATGTGGCTGAAGCTTACGTCTTATTTCGCTAAGGGAAAGGGAGCCATGAAGCAGACTGAAGCTTTCTCTTATACAGACGGGTGACATGTAGATACATTGATTGATTGATTGATTGATTGATTGATTGATTGATTGATTGATTGATTGATTGAACAAGAAGGACATATAGAGCGATGAGACTGGGTAGAACCAATTTCCATACATTGAGGTAAACTAAAAATTAACCCTTTCACCTCTAAGTAACTGGAATTGATTTTCATATGTTAATTTGTCAACCAATCCAAGTCACAAAATGATTTTCAGACTAGTCCATTTATCAAAAGGGGGTGTTTTTGTTCTTAAAAATATGAAAGTTACTTGCAAAAATTGCAGATCCTAATCTACGCTGTTTGCCAATACCACTATACAGGCCTGTGGTGTTGAAAGGGTTAAGCATGAAAGCTTATATGGTGCTAGGTGCATTTACCACTTGAAACAATCAGTTTGCAACATGAGCAGATCCAGATCAGCCAGAACACCCAGAAAGTCTGATCAGGGTCTGCAATGGTCACCATTCAGTCAGTAAAACACAAGCATCTACATTCTAGCACTAATGTCACCATGCCCTGATTTGGTGACAGGTGCTCTTAACACCCCCAGTCATTTGGCTATTATTTTTGTTGTGGTTCATGGTGGAACTGAACTGGGATACTAGTAGCATTAGTTCTAGCATAGCACACAATACCACCACTGCAGGCAGGACATAAAGGGCGGTCAATTTTGTCCATCTTTATTTTATTCATCTTAAGTAATGTTGTCAACACTCATTTGATCAACCTGAATAAGCTGGTTGTGAAATACACTTTAGTTAGTGGAAAAATCTTATTGTATAACCCAGGGGCGGATCCAGCATTTGGGGAACGGGGGTTGTCCTATTTTCGGGCTCCACTATGCTAGGGGGTCCGGGGCATGTTGTCCCCCCCCCCCACCCCTGGAAAAATATTTGAAATCTAAATGTCCGGAAATGCACTTTCCTGTGATCTATGTAAACTCCGTGGCTGAACGCGGGGGGGGGGGGTTGCAACCCCGGAACCACCCTCCAGATCCGCCACTGTATAACCACTGTAACAGGTTACATTAGTAAGCAGACAAAATTAATCTATATTCACCAACCTTTTTTCCTGTCCTCCCGTTGATCCTCGGACAAGATGAGTGGTTCTGCTCCGGAGCGGAAAAACAAGGTCTTCCCCATCTTCTCCAGAATACTCCGCACTGACAACAAATGTAAATATAAGGTTTGATCATGTCCAGCCGTGTGCAAACGTTTGCTGTGGCCCGAGGGAACTGTTTGAACCCCAAGGCCGCAGGCATGATCAAACGTTATTGTTACATTTCCAACAAAAAACTGTTGTAATTTGAGCATTATATTCAGTATTTTCAGTACTTTTATAAATCGTCCCATTAACGTAGATAATTTTCGGTATGCATATTCCGGCGCCGCGTCATGAACGTCATGAACGTCATGAAGTAGTGACGTCATGAAGGCACTTACGTGCGGCCCCGGAATGAGCATTGCCTAAAGCCATGTGCAAACAGCACGCGCTATTTGTTTGCACATATGTGCAAACAACGGAAACCATTTAACAATGCTTAACAACAGCACTGGCTCGATGACCTTGCATGTCCTCTCCCAAGAAGGGGAGAAAGGAAGGAGGTGGATACAGAGGACACTGGCCACAGGGGGCCTAGGTCTTATTACAATAGTCCCCTCTGGTTGCTTAATGTGCACAGACTCTCCTTCAAAGGACTAGTAGAGCAGGAAATACAAAGTATCTCAGAAATACTGACGCCCTAGACGTGAATCGAACCCAGGTCGCCAGTATGGCAATCGGACAGTGTTACCCCTCGGCCACGGTCTGCTCGCACGGACAACACTGAACAGCTGGTTTATATATACACAAGCAGCAGTGGCACAGTATAGGGTGGGAACACATGTTGGAAAAGCTTGCCACTGATATGTTCAAAACCAACAGACTAACAATTATTAACACTGTAAACACCACAGCCATGTATAGCACTGTTTGCAAACAGCGCGTCTCGAGCCATCTCATAATGATAAGGATCTGCACTGTTTGCTAGTAATTTGTATCATTTGTTTTTAAATAATAAACCCTTTTCATAAATGGAAAATTCTGAATATCATTTTGTGACGATTGGATCGGTAAAAAAAATAACATCAATTCCAGTTATTTAGGGGTGAAAAGGTTAAAGACCAAAGTCAATAGACGACCAATTAGTAAAGTAACAGTTACAAGACAAACTCAGGTCAATCATTATAATAGCCGAAGCCGACTACCAGAAAAATATGAACATTGCAAATGCAGTTTTATTGCATCTATTCAGGCGCGGATCCAGGATTTCGGGTTAGGGGAGGCGTAACTATTTAGCAATACTTGACTATATTATCGAACGAGCTATGCTCGATAGCTCGTTCGATAATATAGTCAAATATTGCAAAATAGTCGACCGAGCGGAGATCGTGATAGCGCTAGGGGGGGTCCGGGGGCATTCCCCCCCACCCCCGGATATTTTTTGAAATCTACATCGCATTTCCTGGGTTCTGGCGCATTTTGGAGCAAAAATATTGACACTGTCACAGTATGTTTAGACATGATTTTTGATTGAAAACGTTTAAATTTTGATACAATAAGTCCACGACCGAAAAATGCATGGAATACATGGCACTTGTAACTTGTAAAAAATCCCCCCCCCCCCCGAATCCGCCCATGCTATTCATTTCCATCAAGGACTGTGCCAGTATTCTTACAGTAAATACAAAAGCCTCCTAGAACCAGTGAAATTCAAAGTAAATGGGTGAACAAATAACAGGTATATGTATTGATAATGTGTTCCTGATTGGAACGCACACATACGGTATATATTAGAGTGCTCATATACCTGAATTACAGCGGAACCTCACTAAAGCAGATACCAGGTGTCTGGTTTAGAGAGACTTACTATAATTTCACCAAACATTCAAGTCAATGAATATTGCGGAAACTACACTGGTCGTGTCAGGTATCTTGCCAGCCAATCACTTGTATATTTACCTTTCTCTATTGTGGGAGCGGACGTGTGTTTATTCGGTGTGATTTCAACCTCCGGAATATAGTAGACGGGATAGAGAAACCGGAGGCTCAGCGTGCGCTGAAATATGCAAAACAACAGTTGAAGCATGGTCTACCATCACAACATGATTACAAGGCACCAAGCTGTTGATATTCTGGCCTTGATAACATTCAATATTCGCACCCCTACTCCAACAGATTATTCCCCACCAGCAACCCACCTCCATCACTGGCTCAGGGAGAATATGTTCACCAAGTTCCAGAAGTTGACACTAACCTTTGGAGCAGGTGGTGCACAGGTGAACACCCTACATGCAAATACTGTAATAATCCTGAATATTCAGACACCATTTACTTTGGGAAATCCTTCTAACATAGGGGCTTCCCAAAGCAAACAATGTCCCAATACATTGTTATTGTGATAAACCCAGTACAACCATACAAATCCTTAACCGTACAATGCTGAATTAAATTTTGTCTTCTGCTGTGTATTTTTTAATTTCCAGTTTTCTCAACAAAAACATGGTTTGGCAGCAATTAGATTCTAAAGTGCTGTCAAACCATGTTTTTCTTGAGAAAACAGAGAAAATATGACACAACAGCAGACGACAATTTTTGGTTCCGCCTGTTAAAGGCATTGACCTGCAAATAATACTATAACGGAAATGTGTTTAACTGCCTTCGTTTGTTAAATACAATGTATGCTTATTGTCTATGATTATGAATATTAATACCCGCCCGAAATATGGTTCACCGAAACATCATTTTTCCTGGGTCATCGCACAACGGGCTACGTAGCCCAATCAAAGTTATTTGAATTTTGCGATTTTCTGAATCGCGTGACACGTGATATTTATGTTGATAAATTGAGTATGCGCGATTGAACCAAAGATGGCGCATAGATCAAATCCTTTTCTTTGTTGACACAAGCTTCTTCCGGTCGACCTTGACTCTTCGCGTAAGAGGGAATATCCCGATCCCGTGATTTATATTGTAGAAATTGTGATTTTCCAGCTGTCTACTTTCGGTTTCGTAATACCTGTATTACACCTAGTATTACAGATAAGGATTAGCTTTATTCAATACAATGTATATGCATTTATTAAATATGTTTAGATATACTCTGAATGTAGAGATCAAGCATCAGTCAATGGCTTTAAGGGTTAATATTGATACACTCTTTGTTGTGGGAAAACATATACATGTATCTATATGTGTTTTCCGGAATAAATTGAGTCCAAA
This sequence comes from Conchocele bisecta, assembly GCA_029237695.1. Lineage (NCBI taxonomy): Eukaryota > Metazoa > Mollusca > Bivalvia > Lucinida > Thyasiridae > Conchocele > Conchocele bisecta. The sequence goes on from CM055269.1 coordinate 60,537,195, forward strand.
TATTTTGGCCTATTACGCTAATTGACGGATACCTTGCATTAGTCAGCTTGGCGACATTGAAATGATTCTTCTGAAAATCTGATGGTCTCGAACAACTGTATATCAGTTAGTGTTGACACAGGTTTAACCCTTTCAACACCACAGGCCTGTATAGTGGTATTGGCAAAATGTGTAGATCCAGATGAGCCGGCTCGTGACGAGCCGTCTCATCAGGATCTCCACTTTTTGCAAGTAATTTTCATATTTTAAGAACAAATACACCCCCTTTACATAAATGGACTAGTCTGAACATCATTTTGTGACAGTTGAATTGGCTAAAAATTTAACATATCAAAATCCATTCCAGTTGCTTAGGGATGAAAGGGTGAAAAACACAAAATCGAAAAATGGCTTTTGATCTCATAATTATTATTCTGATAATACATTGGCAACAGAATCTTACAGAGACAACAGGAACCAGGAAATGTAATATAAATTTTGTAGTTATGGTATATGTATTTTGCCATCTGGAAAAATGCATATAACTATACAAATATTAAGATATATAAGACATGCCATGTGATTTTGTACCTTGGGACATCTGCGTAATTTCATTAAATACGTTTACAAAAATTACAATAGTATTCATAAATAAAGTAAAAAGTTGACAAAATTTTCGGAGTATATGCAGAATATAAAATGTTGTAAACTTTTGAAGCCATTTAAGGAAAATATTATTATTATAATATTATTTCATGAAATTACGTAGATGTCCGAAGGTACAAAATCACATGGTGTGTCTCATATGTATATTGATTTTGTATCTGATAGATCAGAAAAAGAAATGGAGACAAATTCACTACAAGTAGAAGTTTTTGGAATGCATTCATGAGGACACTTTACAATTATGTGGCACAAAACTGGCAGTCTGACCAGAGCATACATCACTATTTAGTAAACATGCCAGGTGTTTGTTCACACTAACCACTGATTACAGGGAAATAGGCAACGACCTGACAAAACTACGATTATCAACTTTGTGGCCATTGAATACCCAAATCAGCTTGTGCATCCACGCAGTCTGATCAGGGTCATTACTGTTCACAGTTCATTCGGTAAATACTATGTGTCCAGTGAGCAGGCTGGATTACTATCAGGTGAATCATGGTAGATCCAGATCAGTCCGTACGATCATAAAGATCGTACGGACTGATCTGGATCTACCATGGTCATAACTGGAAAAATCCTAGTTTCGTATAATTGTGATTTAATTTGATTTAATGGTGTTAAATGGTCTGTCAACAGCTAACCAGGTTAACAGGGTCGAATCAATATGTTACCTGTTGTGAATGGCGGTAGATCCCAAAACAAGAAACGAGGCAAGGCCACGAAGGCCAGGTTTTTTCCAAGCATAGACACTTGGATAACATAATTATACCCACTTTTTGTAGACTAGATGGCCGTGGCCTGCATGTCGCGCCTTGGGGCGAGGCATGGCACTAAAAAAATAGATATAGTAGATGGAAAAACTTTAACCAAAAAACTTTAACCGGACACACGGACGAACGGACGGACGTATGCCAAAATGCTGACGATATCGCGCTTTCCGCAAGCAGGTGTGACAATGATGATAAACACCCATGTGAAGTATCAAGGTATTGGGTGAAGCAGTTGCAGAGATATAGTACACGAAAAAACTTTAACAAAAAAATTCAAAGTAATTTGAACTTGACATAGGGCACAGGATCGCGCTTTCCGCAAGCAGGTGCGACAATGATGATAAACATCCATGTGAAGTATCAAGGTATTGGGTGAAGCAGTTGCAGAGATATAGTACACAAAAAAACTTTAACAAAAAAATTCAAAGTAATTTGACCTTGACATTGGGCAAAGGATCGCGCTTTCCGCAAGCAGGTGCAACAATGATGATAAACACCCATGTGAAGTATCAAGGTATTGGGTGAAGCAGTTGCAGAGATATAGTACACGAAAAAAATTTAACAAAAAAATTCAAAGTAATTTTACCTTGACATTGGGCACAGGATCGCGCTTTCCGCAAGCAGGTGAGACAATGATGATAAGCACCCATGTGAAGTATCAAGGTATTGGGTGAAGCAGTTGCAGAGATATAGTACACGAAAAAACTTTAACAAAAAAATTCTAAGTAATTTGACCTTGACATTGGGCACAGGATCGCGCTTTCCGCAAGCAGGTGCAACAATGATGATAAACACCCATGTGAAGTATCAAGGTATTGGGTGAAGCAGTTGCAGAGATATAGTACACGAAAAAACTTTAACAAAAAAATTCAAAGTAATTTGACCTTGACATTGGGCACAGGGGCCGCACGGTTGGGGGTTAGAATGAAAATATGGATGATGATAACACCCATGTGAAGTTTCAAGGTAATGGGCGAAGCAGTTGCAGAGATATAGTATAACAAAAAAGTTTTAACCAAAAAACTCTAACCAGACGTACGTTAAAAAGTTAACGTTGAAAATGGCGAAGTCAATTACGTAGAAATAATAGGTGAAGGTAAAAAAATGGTCACATGTTGGATAGTTGTATGTGGTAGGCACCCCTTGGTTATGAAGCTGTGAAAGTTTGGTGGTCCTAGGTGGTACAGTACCAAAGAAATGGACTTAAACACGAAAACTTAACATTGTAAACGCGAAAACTTAACATTGAAAATGGCTAAGTCGACTGCGCGGAAAAAATTGGTGTACTGTTGGATAGTGATATGTGGTGGGTACCCCTTGATTATGAAGCTGTGAAAGTTTGGTGGTCCTAGGTGGTACAGTACGAAAGAAATTGACTTAAACACGAAAACTTAACATTGTAAACGCGAAAACTTAACATTGAAAATGGCTAAGTCGATTACGCGGAAAAAATGGGTGAAGTTAAAAAAAAAGTAACATGTTGGATAGTGATATGTGGTGGGCACCCCTTGATTATGAAGCTGTGAAAGTTTGGTGGTCCTAGGTGGTACAGTAACAAAGAAATGGACTCAAACACGAAAACTTAACATTGATTGTGGACGACGCCCGCCGCCCGCCCACCGCCCGCCGCCCGCCGCCCGCCGCCCGCCGCCCGCCCGGCTTTCGCCAATCCAATAGCCTGGATTTTTTTTCAAAAAACCTGGCTAATAAAAATTGAATATTTATCCAAAAAAAAATATATATATTCAGCCCTGAAATTAGAATTACCTGACCAGTAGCCGATTTCATCAACATTGCAAAGTATACTTTTCTAGCAAAGTATACTTTGAGGGAGAAATTTTCAATTTAAGGATAAATTTATTAATTTTTATTATACTGAATTTATTACATTATCACAGCCATTTTGGCTGTGATAATGTAATAAATTCAGTATAATAATTCTGCATACTTTTAATCATCAAATATATGCAGTCGTTAGTTCTGTATGACATAATGCATTTCGGGACAAATAAATGATTACTCCCTCAAAGTATACATTGCTAGAAAAGTATACTTTGCAATGTTGGTGAAATAGGCTACTGGTGCTAGGTCCTCACCACACCAGAGTCGCTTAACACTCCCAGAAGTAATAGGATTAGTACTAATATTATTACTTCTATAATGGGCATAACCAGATTAAACTTATGTATCAGAAAGGCAAACCAGTCGTCAAATTGTGGTGCAAATGTGCCAAATGAAACAACAGCAACAGGTACTGTAGTAATTTATATGGAAACCATGGTGAGGCTGGTTTTGGTTTAACAGACCGGTGAACATACATTTTTTTAACAGTTCCACCAATGGGTGCTAGTACTTATCTTTATAACCTTGTGACCTTCTGTGAAATTGACCACATGCTAGTCAATGGTCAAGATAGATACCCAGTGCAGTTATTAGAAACCCTACACTAGAGTACCAGTATATGTGGCTGTGACTGGAGAAATGGGGCTTATGAGCTTTGCGACCAGTGTAGAAGCAGATCAGCCTGTGCATCCACACAGTCTGATCAGGATCTGCGCTGTTCGCCAATCTATAATGAAACACCCGTCATGCTTCTAAAAAGAAATATAGATCGTTATCAGGCTACAAGAGTGAGATATTTCTTCAGCACCAAAATCCTATAAGCCCCATTTCTCCAGTCACAGCCACAGATATTCACCCACACTATAATAGCATCATTAACATGCATACCCAGCCTCCTCACACCCCAAATATGTGGCGTATACATTTGTATCAGCATGCATAACTGTGTGTATCCTTATTTACGTTTGTAATGTTGTCCAGATACTAGAAACGGGGTGTATCCTGAAGCGATTTTGTCTAGCCTAAATGCTTAAGCATCAAATTCACAGGGACAGGACAATGGTCAAGTGATTCTCTATAAAATGGCAGCACTTGTGGTACCACAAACACAATTCCCAGATACTAGCAAGTCACCACCACGAAGACTTCGACAATCACTACAAGATGTTCAAGCTTGTCTTGCTCGCTTCTCTCACTGGTAAGTACATATACGTTGAAACCTTTCTAAACCGGACACCCTGGGAGGTCCTCAGGGTATCCAGTTTAGAGAGGTTTCACAGTAATTCCGGTATATCAGCAGTGCAAAACATGCACATATTTTTGGAAAGCTGTATCATACATTATTATATATGTACTTTTAATTCCCATTGAAAGACAATTGCCGGAATTATAGTTCACCTCGCAAAATAGTTCCTTCTAAATAATCACTAATTTGTTTACTTCATTCATATTTTGTATATTTTTCGGGGGACATTTCAATTGTGAGTGATTAACAAATCAAAGAGGTTATTTGATTTGTATGTGGATATATGCCATTCGTTCCGCCATGCTAAATTCTTGCAATATCATACGCTACGGAATGAGTGGCATATATTCACATATAAATCACATAATCTATATTTACCATTGAAAATAAATTAGAGTGAAACCCCATCAAAATAAGCGAACTCGTATTTGCTGTGTGTCTGGTATAGAGATTTCATGAAGATACATGTACTCAGCTTTAGACTTGATACAATTGGACAAACTCAAAATTTGACCAGCCACAATAAAACATGCCTTATTTATGGTAAGTTGTGGCCAAAGTAGCCCCAGATCAGTGCATGTAGTCTGATTAGGGGCTACACTGTATGATATTGAGTTAAAATCTATTCCACTGTGCAATTTTTACGCCTATGAAAAAAGAAACTTTAACAGTACTCTATTTTTTGTGAAAAACGGTAAAATATTGATTTTAAAAATAAAACAGAGGCATATATTATCAGTCATGTCCTTCTAAATATATTAAGCATAATTGTGCCTGCGTCATACTTTGTTATCAGAGAATATTCTTCATAAATTAAAAAAATATTGATCGTGATTATTAATTGATGATTGAACCATATATTTTCTATGATCCTAACACAATTTATCCTGCAGTGATGGCGTTTGTTCAGTACATTTTCTATGATCGCACCACACTTTATCCTGCAGTGATGGTATTTGTTGAGTACATTTATCCTACAGTAATGGTGTATGTTGAGTACATTTTCTATGATCCTACACATTTTATCCTGCAGTGTTGTAGTTTGTTGAGTACATTTTCTATGATCGCACCACACTTTATCCTGCAGTGATGGTATTTGTTGAGTACATTTATCCTACAGTAATGGTGTATGTTGAGTACATTTTCTATGATCCTACACAATTTATCCTGCAGTGATGGCGTTTGTTCAGTACATTTTCTATGATCGCACCACACTTTATCCTGCAGTGATGGTATTTGTTGAGTACATTTATCCTACAGTAATGGTGTATGTTGAGTACATTATTTCTATGATCCTACACATTTTATCCTGCAGTGTTGGAGTTTGTTGAGTACATTTTCTATGATCGCACCACACTTTATCCTGCAGTGATGGTATTTGTTGAGTACATTTATCCTACAGTAATGGTGTATGTTGAGTACATTTTCTATGATCCTACACATTTTATCCTGCAGTGTTGGAGTTTGTTGAGTAAATTTTCTATGATCGCACCACACTTTATCCTGCAGTGATGGTATTTGTTGAGTACATTTATCCTACAGTAATGGTGGTTGTTGAGTACATTTTCTATGATCGCACCACAATTTATCCTGCAGTAATGGAGTTTGTTGAGTACATTGATCCTACAGTAATGGTGGTTGTTGAGTACATTTTCTATGATCGCACCACACTTTATCCTGCAGTGATGGTATTTGTTGAGTACATTATCCTACAGTAATGGTGGTTGTTGAGTACATTTTCTATGATCGCACCACAATATATCCTGCAGTAATGGAGTTTGTTTAGTACATTGATCCTACAGTAATGGTGGTTGTTGAGTACATTTTCTATGATCGCACCACAATTTATCCTGCAGTGATGGTATTTGTTGTGTACATTTATCCTGCAGTGATGGTATTTGTTGTGTACATTTTCTATGATCGCACCACAATTTATCCTGCAGTGATGGCATTTGTTGAGTACATTTATCCTGCAGTGATGGTATTTGTTGTGTACATTTTCTATGATCGCACCACAATCTATCCTGCAGTGATGGTTATCCTGCAGTGATGGTATTTGTTGAGTACATTTATCCTGCAGTGATGGTGTTTGTTGAGTACATTTATCCTGCAGTGATGGTATTTGTTGAGTACATTTATCCTGCAGTGATGGTATTTGTTGAGTACATTTATCCTGCAGTGATGGTATTTGTTGTGTACATTTATCCTGTAGTGATGGTATTTGTTGAGTACATTTATCCTGTAGTGATGGTATTTGTTGTGTACATTTATCCTGCAGTGATGGTATTTGTTGTGTACATTTATCCTGCAGTGATGGTGTTTGTTAAGTACATTTATCCTGCAGTGATGGTGTTTGTTGAATACATTTATCCTGCAGTGATGGTATTTGTTGTGTACATTTATCCTGCAGTGAAGGTATTTGTTGTGTACATTTTCTATGATTGCACCACAATTTATCCTGCAGTGATGGCATTTGTTGAGTACTTTTATCCTGCAGTGATGGTATTTGTTGTGTACATTTTCTATGATCACACCACAATTTATCCTGCAGTGAAGGTATTTGTTGAGTACATTTATCCTGCAGTGATGGTATTTGTTGTGTACATTTATCCTGCAGTGATGGTATTTGTTGAGTACATTTATCCTGCAGTGATGGTATTTGTTGAGTACATTTATCCTGCAGTGATGGTGTTTGTTGAGTACATTTATCCTGCAGTGAGTAGTGTTTGTGAGTACATTTATCCTGCAGTGATGGATATGATTGTGTACATTTATCCTGCGAGATGTATTTGTTGAGGTACTTTATCCTGCAGTGATGGTATTTGTTGAGTACATTTATCCTGCAGTGATGGTGTTTGTTGAGTACATTTATCCTGCAGTGATTGTATTTGTTGTGTGCATTTATTCTGCAGTGATGGTATTTGTTGTGTACGTTTTCTATGATCGCACCACAATTTATCCTGCAGTGATGGTATTTGTTGAGTACATTTATCCTGCAGTGATGGTGTTTGCTGAGTTAATTTTCTATGATCGCACCACAGTTTATCCTGTAGTGATGGTATTTGTTGAGTACATTTATCCTGCAGTGATGGTGTTTGTTGAGTACATTTATCCTGCAGTGATGGTGTTTGTTGAGTACATTTATCCTGCAGTGATGGTATTTGTTGTGTACATTTATCCTACAGTGATGGTATTTGTTGTGTACATTTATCCTGCAGTGATGGTATTTGTTGTGTACATTTATCCTGCAGTGATGGTATTTGTTGTGTACATTTATCCTGCAGTGATGGTATTTGTTGTGTACATTTATCCTGCAGTGATGGTGTTTGTTGTGTACATTTATCCTGCAGTGATGGTGTTTGTTGTCAGAGTACATTTTCTATGATCACACTACAATTTATCCTGCAGTAATGGTGTTTGCCATCCACGAAGATTGCGCAGTTGATGACGACTGCGATGGCACGTGTAAGCAGGTCCACCACGTGGCCACGTGTCACACACCAGACAGTGGCAACTCCTTCTGTAAATGTAATAGCCCCGACGAGGTGGCCACCGCACTGAATGCTGATGAAGATGATGACGATGATGATGAAGGTAAACATCCTCAGTCAATTATAATCAGTACCTAGTGTTCTAATGGCCTATATTGCTTGTTAGAAGCATGTCGTGTGTTTACTTGAAGGAATGGCGAATAGTGCAGATCCTGATCAGTTAGTTTGTTTGTTTGTTTGTTTGTTGGGGTTTAACCGCCTATCAACAGCTAAGGTCATTTAAGGCCGGGTCAATGGGTTTAGTATTAAATCCCATATATTACCTATGCAAGTACATGTTCAAGTACATGTACAAATGGGGGAAAATCAGAACTGAATATTTACAATAACAAAACTATATATTCAGCCCTGAAATCAGAATAATCCTGATCTGATGCCAGGTCCTCGCCACACCAGAATCACTTGGCCCCTCCCCTAAAGCAGTAGGATCAGTAATAATCTTACTACTTTTATAATGGGCAATAACCCAATTCAACTCCCAGGGAACTAAAGAGCCAAAGATAAAAACGTACCTGAGGGCCAAACCAGGCAAATCGTGATTACTATAAGGAGGAACCCCTACCGTTAATTTACGCCGTCTCATTCGCCCGACCACCACCCACTGATCCTGATCAGACTGTGCAGATGCAATTGATGTAATTGAGCCCCATTGAGCCCCATTGAAATTTGAATCATTGTAAATTAGTTGTGCTTGGTGCTGTTAAATACCAAACTGTTAACTTTGGTATTTTGTCAAAATATTTCAGATCATCAACACAAAACCAGTATAAGAGAAGGATAACAAAAACAATTGGATAATGGCTAGATAGATTGGAAATGACGTAGCTAAGAAAACAAAAGTTACATTTTTGAAAATCAGTCAACAAATTCCAAAAGTACCGTATTCTTGCGATTATAGGTCGCAAGAGTGCATAAGACGCACCCCTATTTTCAGTCCAAAATCTGGGGGAAAATGTCTACATGAGATTATAAGACGCACCCAATTTTCCTAACAAAATGAAACAAAAAAACTGAAGAAAAAAACTCGCCAAGTTGTTATTTATCCCCCCACACTGTTTTTTTATTCGTACCTTGGACGTTTTTGTCTGTATTTTCACTATCATAGTTTGCTATGTCCGTAATTTGCCGACTCTATGTCCGTGATTCCCCGGTCCGTATTTCACCATGTTCTAGTATCTTCAATTACACTGTGAACGCGGTAGTACACGCTTCACTATAACACGTGCTCGGTTAGTACACGGTTGTGCATTGGCTCCCGATTTTTTTGCCTATTTGTATATCAAAATCGTGTTAAATGTGTAACAAACTATTGTCATAAATCGTGTTAATATATTTGCAATCATATTGCTGCCGAAAGTGGTATTATATTGTTAATTATTGATTGCGGTATGTATTTTCACATTTACGGAAACTATTTTTGAAATCAATATCTGCGTATAATCCAGAGTGTTTTTTTAACCCGTTCCTTTCTGAATACACATTTACGGATATGAAATTTATTAAATATTTTATTTTTATTTTTGTTATTTCTCACTGAAAGTATATGTTGTAACCACTCATTTGAACCGTCTCGACGAAACGGTTTAAATGGTGGTCGCGGCATATACTTCTGATTGCATAGAAGGAAAATATTTAGGATTTTCCGCAAACATAAGCGTATCCTCAGCATGAAATGGGTTACTGATTGCCCCCATGATGCAAGGATGAAAGCCGCACGTTCGCCACATCTGCGGCACACATCAAAAAGCGTGTTGACCAATCAGTGCAATTTCAAAACATAGCCTAAAGGTCACACAGTTTACAGCCCGTGCTGAATGATGACATAAGATAATAGCACCTGTTGACACGGTTGGGTGTTATCGATTTTTTTCCACAAAGCAACACAACTTTCGCCTACAGTATGTAATATTTCAAAATCAGTTGTATCTTCCGTAAATGACGCTGAAAGCAGCCTATAGCTATGACGAATTTGCATTGTCCGCCGACGTAATTATAATGTTTTAAATAGAGATTGGCGAACATTGTAAACCATGTGCAGACTACGCGAAACCACCGCCTGGTCTGGCCGCTAATGCAATAAGCCGGGATTTGTCAGAGATAAAGACCCAATTCACATAAACACGTTTGCCGTGTCATAAATAGAGTCTGGTTCTCGGTAGTATTGTTTCACTGGAACGCATTAGACAGGGTACCAGTTTAGTGATGAATACGAAACGGACGTCAACAACCGCGTGTGTTGATATTTGATATGGCTTTGTGTTGTAAATCTTGACACGCGGTGTGTTTGATGTCGGCCAGCTGACTTAGGCTTGCCACTTTCATCAGCATCTTGTAAACACAGTTTCGAAACTAATGATGGAGTTTTATAACTTTCGTGGAATATTGCATTATGCATATTGGGATTTACCGTTAATGGCGTCATGCAATATTTTTTCACGGCAAAATGACACCGACAGATATGGGACCGGTAAATGTTTTCAAAAGATAATTAAAATGATAGAGGCAAGATTGTGATTCGGCAGAGAAAATATCGACCGGATCTGATTTTGGTATACACTTTTCGCCTTCGGTATAGAAAATGTGTACCGAATGTGACACATGGCCGGAACGAGTAAGGCGCGAGTAAAGGCGCGAACTGTTTAGAATACGAAATCAATATTCCAATACCGGATTTTACCCCAAAGACTAACAACAACAACAAATATAGGAACGCATTTTATTTTTTTTATTTTTGGTCGTTTATGTCAATATTTCGGGTGGAAAAAAATGCTCATGTATCTACATGTATTTATAAGACGCAGGGGCTTTCTGGGATACAAATCTGAGTAAAAAAAATGCGTCTTATAATCGCAAGAATACGGTAATTAAAAAAATCTATTTTTAGCCCCCATGCTAAATTCCCATAGGCAAATGTAAACCAGGACAACAAATTTGTTTATTTTCCAGTTTTCTCATCAAAAACATGCTTTGACAGCACTATAGAATCAATCATTTCTAATGAAATGATTCTAAAATGCTGTTAAACACACTTTTTATAGAGAAAGAAGATAAAATATAAAACAACAGCAGACGACAATTTTCGGTTCCTGCATGTGTTAAGGGTTAATTGTGTTTGGTAAAAATCATGCTTCTGGTAACTATGTCTTTTGTCAAATTTCAGAGAAAAACAAAAACCATAACGACATACATTGGATCTGTAGTCTCTATAATTTTGCGACCTTATTTCAGAGGAACTGGAAACGAGGACGACACATTTGTACTGCATGGACGACACAGACTGTGAAACAGTTTGTCCCGCCTCCGCGGATGGCGTGTGTCGCATCAACAATGATGACGGCCACCATCACTGCATCTGTGACGACGGAAGCCATGCTGGATAAACACAGATATGAATATAATGTACACTGCCAGTACCAACGGTCAACTATTATTGTAACCCATTCCATGAGCATGATTCACCATTTTTCAGAGCTCCTGATAGTTAAAAAATGAAGTAAGCCCGTACACAGCTATCTTAATTTTTTTGTCGTCTGCTGTTTATTTTCTATTTTCCATTTTTATCATCAAAAACATGCTTTTACAGCACTTTAGAATAATTTACATGCTTTGGCAGCACTTCAGAATCATTTCCATTGGAAAATTTCCATTGGAAATGATTCTGAAGTGCTGTCAAACCGTATTTTTATTGAGAAATAAGGCAACATATAAAAACAACAGCTGACGACAATTGTTGTGTGTAGCGGTCTAAGGGTTAATTACCTAGATTTTTAATAATTGACTCTAAATGTTGCTTTTGCTACTAGATTTGACAATTTTCTTTGATAACAATGCTGAAATAGATTATTTGTAAGCTATTTTTTTTTATCATTTTAAATGTTAATTAAATAGAATGTCTGTTGATGAAAATAGACATCAAATAACTCTTAAACTACAAATAACTCCTAAATTTGAAAAACTGACTCCTACAATGCAGATAGATGAGTTAAATGACCTCTGACATAAACTCGCTACAGTGAGATGATTGCGTGATGGAAAATACATATAGTTTGCCTATCAATGGTACATCTAAAGTACAGGTTTCGATTACCAATTCTGATGAAATGTTGTATGTTAAATAATAATTAGAATAAATTTGTTGCTGTTAATCAACTGTGTTGTGTCTTTGATAAATATATGAGTACCATCCACGACATTTACAATGTATGGTTATATAAATTGTTGTCAACCAAAACATGTAAAGAAACGATATAAAACATAATGTATCACACATTGCAATCAATGTATACCATGATCAGCATGCGTATTTGTATTTATGCTGTCTGATCACTGTATACATAGATCGCCATTTAATCAGTAAAACATTTATGATCATACATAAACTCATACACCAACGCCGTTTTTTCAATTGCTGGCTACTTCAGAAAATGTAGCCGAATGAATGAGAATCTATATGTCGTCACTGTGCCTGTCAGCTGGCAAAAGAAGCCTTACAACATTTGCAACAACTGCATAATGGAACGTCTCTAAACTGGACATCCTAATGTGTTTAACTTTGATGGGTTTCACTGTATACATTGTGTAGATCTCTACTGATAATGTATGTTCTTGACTACAATGAGCACAACAGTGTATCAAACTGATGAACCACAGTACTGTACATATTGGTATTTATGCTCAGCGACAAAGTCACATTACAACACCGCCTGCGCTAATCTTGCCAAAATTTGTCAATATATCTATTACAAAATACTTGAATAGTGTCCTTGAAAGCAAACAGCTTGATTGGCTGTGCCTGAGCTGTGCTACAGCTCAGGCACAGCCAATCAAACTGCTTGATTGCGAGCTTATATTGCCAATAGATGTTAAGAAACGTTAACATATTTGCAAGATTAACGCAGGCGGCAGCGTAGGGTGGCTCACTTCAGTGAGTGAAGGAATGGGAAATAGTGAAGCTCATAATCAGACTACAGGTCAAATGTTGTGAGGTTCATTTTGCCAACTGAGGACCAATTTCTGCATGCAGTTATTGAATATTCTATGGTGTTCAATTCCCCATTCCTGGGAATGTCTATAAAATGGACAGACCAAGGTAAATGATCCATTCTGATGCACCGAAAATAGAAAGCACGCATCTGATTGGTCAATTGTAATTACAGCCTATAAAATATGAACAAGAGCTGTAGGAGAACAGCATAGCTCGACTACGAGGGTTGTCGATGTACACATAGCTTGACAAAGAAGGTGGCTGCGGCCTGCATAAAAACCTTAACCAAGGTTGACTAAAAACATTAACCAAGGGAAACTAGAAATGTGGCCTGTCGGCACACGAATACCCCCACTGGCAGCCAAAGAAAACGAGGCATTTTTGATTATAAGCCATTTAGCCGAGCGTTAAGGTTTCAAACGCATCAAGTCTGTGACCTTGACCCTGGGCATAGTGTGATAATCCATGCATCGGTGTAGAAGATATAGAGCGGAAGGGAAGGGAATTTCAATAGGTTTGACCTTTGACCTTCAACTATGACCTTGACCTTGGACGTAGGTGCGTGGTTATTGATCGAGACACACCTTCTCATCCTGAGAAACATTTGTGCCAAGGCATTTGATAATCCATGCATCGTGTAGAAGATATAGAGCGGAAGGGAATTTCAATAGGTTTGACCTTTGACCTTCAACTGTGACCTTGACCTTGGACGTAGGTGCGCGTGGTTATTGATCGCGACACACCTTCTCATCATGAGAAACATTTGTGCCAAGCCATTTGATAATCCATGCATCGGTGTAGAAGATATAGAGCGGAAGGGAATTTCAATAGGTTTGACCTTTGACCTTCAACTGTGACCTTGGACGTAGGTGCGTGGTTAGCAATTTTATAATCCATGCATCAGTGTAGAAGATATAGAGCGGAAGGGAATTTCAATAGGTTTGACCTTTGACCTTAAACTGTGACCTTGACCTTGGACGTAGGTGCGTGGTTATTGATCGCGACACACCTTCTCATCGTGAGAAACATTTGTGCCAAGCCATTTGGGAATTTCAATATTTTTGACCTTTGACCTTCAACTGTGACCTTGACCTTGGACGTAGGTGCGTGGTTATTGATCGCGACACACTTTCTCATCCTGAGAAACATTTCTGCCAAGGCATTTGATAATCCATGCATCGGTGTAGAAGATATAGAGCCGAAGGGAATTTCAATAGGTTTGACCTTTGACCTTCAACTGTGACCTTGGACGTAGGTGCGTGGTTAGCAATTTGATAATCCATGCATCGGTGTAGAAGATATAGAGCGGAAGGGAATTTCAATAGGTTTGACCTTTGACCTTCAACTGTGACCTTGACCTTGGACATAGGTGCGTGGTTATTGATCACGACACATCTTCTCATCATGAGAAACATTTGTGCCAAGCCATTTGATAATCCATGCATCGGTGTAGAAGATATAGAGCGGAAGGGAATTTCAATAGGTTTGACCTTTGACCTTCAACAGTGACCTTGACCTTGGACGTAGGTGCGTGGTTTTCCAAGTATGGTTGCTGTAGGCACAGGAGTATTCCATATACAAGCTTGAGTAAAAACCGTAACCAAGGGGAGATAACTAAGTAATCCAAGGATAAAAGTAGGTCAAGGTCAAATATAGGTCAGGGATTATTGATGTACATCACTAGGAGATGAAGTTGTCCAAGTATGGTTGATGTAGGCCCAGAAGTATTCCATATACAAGCTTGACTATAAACATTAATCAAGTAATTCAAGGTTAAATGTAGGTGAAGGTAAAATAAAGGTCAGGGGTTATTGATGTACATCCCTATGAGAAAAAGTTATCCAAGTATGGTGTCTGTATGCACAATAGTATTCCATCTACAAGCTTGACTAAAAACCTTAACCAAGGTTGAGTAAAAACCTTAACCAAGGGGAATTAAGTAAGTAATTTAAGGTTAAATGTAGGTCAAGGTCAAATATAGGTCAGGGGTTGTTGATGTACATCACTAGGAGATGAAGTTGTCCAAGTATGGTTGGTGTAGGGCCATGAGTATTCCATCTACAAGCTTGATTAAAAACCTTAACCAAAGAGAATTAAGAAAGTAATTCAAGAGGAAATGTAGGTCAAGGTCAAATATAGATCAGGGGTTATTGATGTACATCACTATGAGAAAAGTTTGTCCAATTATGGTGTCTGTATGCACAATAGTATTCCATGTACAAGCTTGAGTAAAAAGCTTAACCAAGGTCGAGTAAAAACGTTAACCAAGGGGAATTAAGTAATTCAAGAGGAAATGTAGGTCAAGGTCAAATATAGATCAGGGGTTGTTGATGTACATCACTAGGAGATGAAGTTGTCCAAGTATGGTGGGTGTAGGGCCAGTAGTATTGCATATACAAACTTGACTAAAAACCTTAACCAAGGTTGACTAAAAACCTTAACCAAGGCGTGACGGTGACGCCGACGCCGACGCCGGGGTGACAACATAAGCTCTACTTATTCTTCGAATAGTCGAGCTAAAAATCAAAGCATACAAAATCTACGTTTTATCAGTCTGTATTTTACAACTTGATAGATTTATGCAACTCTTCGCGCTATTGTAAACAATGGCCAGCGGCGGGGAATCCAAATATTTCCCAAATCATTTTCGGAACATGTTCGGTTAATCATTCTGCCATATTGACCTGTGCAACCCAAAGCGGATAAGAGAATCGACCAATGACCGACAAACATGACTTCAGGGTGGCCCTTCAACAAATTCTCAAAAATATTACCCCACCCGCCCAAAAGGCAAAATACTGAAGAATTTACTAAAATGCTTGAATGCAAACTCAATATGCCAGTACCAGCATATAACTTTATGAATTCCAATGTGCACATGCATGACTATACATAATAAACTGTATTGCAGATGGGTAATCACCTGAATTAGGCGTAAATCCCGGAAATCCTGTTGACTCTTGTTTACATTTCCTTTGTAAAAATCATACGAACCCACTGCAGAAATGTTGACATTTCTTTTAATTAATAAAAGCATTTAACTGTTGCAACTACACATAGAAAAGCAATACAACTGTTAAAACAAACTTTAGAGTTGAATACATTCATACATGTCTTAGAAAAAGTCCTGTTAATCTCAATTTGAAATTGGAATATTCTTCGGCGGAGTTACATTTCTTCAGATTCATTTGGTGTGAGGCGGTTATCGATGACGACAACAGCCTGCTGACGTATTGAAAAATATCACTGTTCGTGATATGCTACGACGTTGCAGAAAGTAGGGAGCACACTATGTGCATTAGAATGGTGATAACCATGCTTTGTTTTTCGATTTGGAGCGGTATGTGTGAGGTTTTATGGTCTTGGAATCAGTTTTACGGCTCCGCTGACACGTCGCCGTAAAACTGATTCACAGACCATAAAACCTCCCACATACCGCTCCAAATCGAAAAATAAAGCATGGGGGTTATCCCCTAATTGACTATCATGGTGGGGCATAATAAATAGAGGATCTTATATGAGTGAATGGAATGTAATGGTGCTTAACAGCCCATCAACACAAAAGAGTATCATTTAGGGCCAAGCAATGTAGATGAAGAATAAAAATAATAGTAATATAGTATGATATATATGTACATGAGTGATGAATTAATATATTTATTAAACGACTACTGATTTCATAAGAAACGAGGCTTCTTGTGAAATTAGTCATCAAGTTTAATACATACTATATTAACTAGATTGGTCAGTAAGCGAGGCTTACGGAATACCCCCCGCGTGGGCCCAGGTACCCCTAAAATATGTACAAATTTCCAAGTGTGTGGGCTTGTGACCTTGACTCTGGGATTAGCGCGAGCGGCATGAACGTGAATTTGTCACAGGGTGGTAGAGGTCCATTGGAGCAATGAGTGTGTGAAATGTGAAGCAAATTCGAGCAAGGAAATAGAAGTTATAACCGATTTCTCTGATGTTAAGTTGTGTAAAGAGACTACCGTATAACCTCGAATTAACGCCCCCAGAGGCGTTACATTTTACAAAGGGGGGGGGAGGGGGCGTTTATTTGTCACAGGGTGGTAGAGGTCCATTGGAGCAATGAGTGTGTGAAATGTGAAGCAGATCCGAGCAAGGAAATAGAAGTTATAACCGATTTCTCTGATGTTAAGTTTTGTAAAGAGACTACCGTATAACCTCGAATTAACGCCCCCGGAGGCGTTACATTTTACAAAAGGGGGGGGGGGGGGGGGGCGTTTATTAGCCATTAAAAAAAAATAAATAAAAAAATAAAAATTACCAAGGACCGCCAATTTCAAACACAAATAAGGATTTAAGGATTATTTGTGTTTGAAATTGGCGGTCACTGGTAAAAAAAATTAAGCCGAGGTTATACGGTATGTATGTGACGTTGACCTCGAGATCAGCGGGGATTTGTCACAGCATATGAAATATTAAGTATTTTCAATGAAAGAAATAGAAGTTATAACATATTTCTCTGATGTTAAGTTTTGTAAAGAGACTAAGTATGTGACCTTGACCTTGGGATCAGCGGGGGTTGGACACTCGTAGATTTGTGACAGCATGATAGTACAACCTTAGAGGAATGCACAAGTGAAATAATAAGAATTTTCAATGAAGGAAATAGAAGTTATAACTTATTTCTCTGATGTTAAGTTTTGTAAAGAGTATTTGACCTTGACATTGGGATCAGCGGGGGTTGGACGGTCATGGATTTTGCACAGCATGGTAGTAGAGCCTTACAGGAATGCATGTGTGAAATATTAAGCATTTTAGATGAAGGAAATAGAAGTTATAACAATATTTCTCTGATGTTAAGTTTTGTAAAGAGACTAAGTATTTGACCTTGACCTTGGTATCAGCGGGGGTTGGATGGTCGTGGATTTGGCACAGCATGGTACTAGAGCCTTACAGGAATGCATGTGTGAAATATTAAGCATTTTAGATGAAGGAAATAGAAGTTATAACAATATTTCTCTGATGTTAAGTTTTGTAAAGAGACTAAGTATTTGACCTTGACCTTGGGATCTGCGGGGATTGGACGGTCGTGGATATGGCAAAGCATGGTAGTAGAGCCTTACAGGAATGCATGTGTGAAATATTAAGCATCTTAGATGAAGGAAATAGAAGTTATAACAATATTTCTCTGATGTTAAGTTTACGGACTAAGTAATTGACCTTGACCTTGGGATCTGCGGGGGTTGGACGGTCGTGGATTATATTGTGAAGTTATAACAATATTTCTCTGATGTTAAGTTTATCCGGACGGACGGATGGACAACCTGACTCCAGTATACCCCCCCCCACAACTCGTTGCGGGGGGTATAAATATAAAACAAATCTTAGATTCTATTTATAAGCATATCATGATCATCATACATCAAGGTTGCACTGGTCACCAAACCTGTTTTCTATAACGAGCTAATTTGCACGTTTATTACACTAGTGTATTATGATTTTTATTACATTGTGTTAATACACTGTGAGTGCCTATTTTATGCAATAATGGGGTGTTATTAAAATATAGCGAGATGGACAAATCGCCTACCTCCTTTGAAACTGTTCTCTCTACGATGTTGGTCCCGGACAAGCGGAGTGTGTTGGTCGCAATTATGGCATCATTTCTGCACAGGTGTGACACTCCTAAACAAATACACGTAATACAACATGTTTAGTGACACCATATGCCTAAAAGTTGTCAAAATTTCAAATTCAATACCTGAATCTCTCTTTTGTTACCAGTAGTTCAAATAAACTATTAAAGTAGGCCCAAAAGAGATTTTGACCAGCCATCAACAAGTGTCCGGCCTGTATCCTATTTCACCAACATTGCAAATAGCAAAGTATATTTTGAAGGAGGAATCATTTATTTTTCCCGAAATTCATGAATTCATATAGAACAAATGATTGCATATATTTGATGATTAAACGTATGCAGAATTATTATACTGAATATATTACATTATCACAGCCAAAATGGCTGTGATAATGTAATAAATTCAGTACAATAAAAATAAATAAATTTATCCTTAAATTGAAAATTTCTCCCTCAAAGTGTACTCTGACAGCAAGATAAGTATACATTGCAATTTTGATGAAATCGGCTACTGATCAATTACACTACACCTGCTATGTGATAAACACAGTGAATTATATACCGCAGAAAGGAATGGTGAATGCCCTGATCAGTTTTCAAAGGAGCTACAATTACTGTGAAAGTGATCAAGTTTCAATTTACCATGTCAAACTATTAATAAAAGGGATCTTATTGACTGAATGGAACGGCTTTAAAGGTACATGCCCACTCAGTAGGCACAATATGTTCTTTATATCAGACATCATCTGAGACATTTTCTGGCAAAATAAACATCCATTCACCATTACCCCACGTATTGATTGACATTATTATACATTTTATATCAGACGTAAATTTTCACACTGATGTCAGGGGCGATAACCGTGTTTCCTTAAAATGATAACAGACATTACTATTTACTCTCTGTATTTATTTTTTGATGTGCAATGATCATACTTTATAAATAATTAAAAAACATCATGCCTCATTTGCATATGAAAATAGCCCAATACCACTGCGCGTCACTATCAGTAAAATAAATATTAATAAATGATTATATCTGTATAGCCGGCACTCGTAATATTCAGAACTGGTGGAATAGTGACACAATTATACACTTATTTAATTCCTGAAGGACATGTTGTGCCTACTGAGTGGGCATGTACCTTTAACAGGATGTAAAATGTAACATTTAAAAATGTACTGTTGTTACATAATTGTGGCTGTGACTGGAGAAATGGGGCTTATGGGTTTTGCGACCAGTCTAGATCCAGATCAGCATATGCATCCACAGTCTGGTCAGGATCTTCACTGTTCGCTATTCCATCACTGAAACCCCAGTCATGCTTGTAACAAGCAATATAGATTGCTATCAGGCTACAAGAGTGTGCTATTTGATCAGGAGCTACGCTGATAAAAAATTCCATAAGCCCCATTTCTCCAGTCACAGATGTGGTTATCTTGTGTATGTTGTGCGCCATGTATTACCTACTCTCAAATAGGTCCTTCTTGATGTCCTCGTCCTCGACCACACATTCAAATATGAAGTCCGCGTCATTTACTGCCTCCTCCAGTCGGCTCATGCACAGTACCTGGCCCTGCAGACATGGTTCATTGATTATAAATACACTGGTGCTACATTCCGCGCTGGTGTAAAACGCTTCACGTCGAAAAATGCACCAGTTTCCTGATGATATGCCATTCAACTGTACTTAGAGCTATCACATAAGCGCAGTTTTCGTCTAGCAACCTTGCGCAAATTTCTTACACCAGTTAATTGTGTTAAATGTGTTTATGTAATATCTTTTGCATGCAGCTGAATGGGAATTTGTCAGGAATCCAGCGCCTATTTCGACATGTTTACCATCCCTGCCAAATGTTATCACTTGTGGTTATAGACAAATAGCCTTCCTGGGGACCGTTTCACTAACCTTTGTACGACTAAAATGTTCGTAAGTGCACAATTTTGATAGTCTGTAAATTTCGCATTAACAATGTTTTCTTGTAAACAATTATTGGATTTACATTTATTGATCATAGGCTGCATATACAGCCTATACACAACACATGTAAATCCATTCATTGAAATGTACAGACGATCCTAAATTTACACTTACGAACATTTTAGTCGTACAAAGTTTAGTTTGGCATTTTCTTTATTTATCCTTGAAAATACAGTGGAACCTCTCTAAACTGAACACCAACAAAATATATGTGATCTCACTTTGAAGGGTTTCTTGATAACGCATCTCATATAATACTGCATGTTCATGATTGCAAAAGACAAAAGTATGTCCCAGAATGGTCATACGCCTGATTTACAGTGGAACATCTCTAAACTGGACACCCTGGGGACCTCCCAGGGTGTCCAGTTCAGAGAGGTTTCACCGTATATGCTGTTACCACTAATCTGAACAGTCTCAATGAAATGAGTGGAAACAATATATATTTTTATGGAGAAATAAACCATATAATCAATTTTTTTTCAATAACAAGAAAGCATCCCATCAATCGCTGTGGTGGCTGGATTACAAACATGCACATTGTTACGGTAAAGAATTTATAGAGGAACAAACATGCATCTACTGAAAGAAAATATGAATGATGACAAACATGAATATGAAGTTTCAAGTGAATCACTCGTTTGGTAAAGAGGTTATAGCAGAATGAATGTACTGAACTGGGAATTTAAAAGTTATTTGGCCTTGACCTGAAGCCAATCGGTCACACGGTAAAGAAGCTACAGGAGAATGGAGAAACGCATACCCATCTACTGGACGCAAATTTCAACGTTATTTGACCTTGAAATTGGGCAAGGGGAGAGTATGGGTGAGGTGGGGAATGAAAATATGCAAGATGGGAAACATGCACATGAAGTTTGAAGCCAATCGGTCATACAATGAAGAAGTTATAGCAGAATGGAAAATGTGACGGACAGACGACGGACAGATGAGGTTTGAATCCCTATATCCCATTTTCGCTGTGTGATAGGATAATAAGTATCATATCCATAGACTTTGATGGGTTAAGTCTCCAAATGCTATTTGACAACTGGGGCCCGTTTCACTGAACTTCCTACGACTAAATGTTCGTAAGTGAAAATTTAGGATAGTCTGGAAATTTCAATTGATGGATTTACATTTATTGAGCATACAATGTAGGCTGCAAATGCAGCCTATGCTCAATAAATGTAAATCCAATAATTGTTTACAAGAACACATTGTTAATGTGAAAATTACAGTGAGTGAGTGAGTGAATAGGGTTTAACGTCCGGTTTTTTCGACATAGAGGTACAAGCCTCAGGGAGTCTACACGCAGACGGGTCAACGGGGTCGTGTCCCGTATCCACCTGTCCGAGGGGGGTAAATCCCAACTTCAGAACTCAATATTTACAATCAAAATATATATTCAGTCCTGAAATTAGAACAACCTGATCTGGTGCCAGGCCCTCGCCACACCAGCATCATTTATCCCATCCCCTAAAAGTAATAGGATTAGCGCTAATCTTACTTTTATATATGGGGCATAGCCTGACCCAACTCTCACATACAAAAAATGTACATGAGGGCCAAATCCGGTATAGTGGGTTCCGGAAAGTATGAACCCAATCGTTAAGCCAGTTTAGTCGCCTTTTACGA
This sequence comes from Conchocele bisecta, assembly GCA_029237695.1. Lineage (NCBI taxonomy): Eukaryota > Metazoa > Mollusca > Bivalvia > Lucinida > Thyasiridae > Conchocele > Conchocele bisecta. The sequence continues at coordinate 60,559,461 of CM055269.1, forward strand.
CAAGCAATGGCTACTGCAGCACTATTCTCAGGATCAGTTGATCCCGCCCCGGTGCCTGCACGAGGCTGAAATTTACAGACTAATTTCATTTTGCACTTACTAACATTTTAGTCGTACAAAGTTTTGTGAAACGGCGCCCCTGTGCTATGGAAAAAGTGTGGTGCACATGGTCACACTGAGTTGCCTAGTGGATCTGGTGAGAAAAATTGTCTCAACGATGTCAAATGGCGACCATAAATTTCAGCCTATTTTATACATACAATGAAGTTTTTGTTCAGCAGGAGACCTTCATTTCTCAGGTGCTTTTTATCTTCCTCCATTCGCTGGAAAACTGTATCTAAAGATTGCAGGTTGGTGTCATAAACTTTCACTCTGTGACCATGGTAGGCAAATTCACCTGAAATTTGGAAAATAAGTTACAATATACGCTTTGTCAAGTTTAATGAAAGTTCAATCTGAAATTAGAATAACGTGATCTGGTGTCTGGTCCTCACCACATCAGGGACCCGTTTCACTAAACTTCGTACAACTAAAATGTTCGTAAGTGCAAATTTAGGATCGTCTGGAAATTTCAATTGATGGATTTACATTTATTGAGCATAGGCTGCATAAGTCAGATTTTGAAAATCGGTCCACATCTTCCAAAATTATTTTTAAACTAGAAAATGTGTTCATAGAACACGGATGCCCCACATGCAGCTTTGATAGTAAATGAGGATATGTGAAGGACATTTGTTTCAGTGGTCAGCGATACACATCACTGGCTCATGATAGTGTGCAAGTATGATGGCTGTATGCCGAATAGTATTGAAAATACAAGCTCAAACAAAAACTTTAACCAAGGGAAATAACTATGTAAATAATGCTTTGTAGGTCAAGGTCACATGAAGGTCATGTGTTTCACAGTGGTTTGCGGTGCACATCACTGGCTCATGATAGGGTGCAAGTATGGTGGTTGTAGACATGCTACTATTGAAGATACAAGCTCAAACAAATGCTTTAACCAAGGAAAAAAAACTATGTAAATATTACAATTGTAGGTCAAGGTCACAAAAGGTAATTTGATTCACAGTGGGTTGTGGTGCACTGGCTCATAATAGTGTGCAAGCATGGTTGGTGGCTGTAGACCTAATACTATTGAAAATACAACCTCAAACAAAAACTTTAAAGGTACATGCCCACGCAGCATGTTACACTACTGCTACTTTTCATTTTCTGTCATGCCTTATATGAGCCATTTGTCTACCCACTAACGAGTTATTTTTAATTACGGCGCGTGTTAATTTGTGTTAAATCGCATTTTATATGCCGCAACCAGAAAGGGTATTTTCCGACCTTGTGCTATTTTTACCAATACGCGTCACGTGACACGGTCAATCATATCACATCTTTGACATGCGCAGTGAAGAATATCGGAAGTTGAGAAGAAACAATCTCTGTTCGAGTCCAAATCTAAATCTCCACATAACTCATTTCCATTTGGTGATCTGTTCGCCAATATTAACCACTCTCTCTCTGTACTGCCTGTCCCTCAGACATTTCGCTTTTTGTTGGCAGGACGCCGTTTCATACAATTTTCCGTTCCTGGACGTTTCGACATGTTGATATTCTTGTTTACATATTGGGAAAGCCTACTGTCGCGCGTAGTATACTGCGATGCGCACCACAAGCCGTGAGTGTGAAAGTCGTCGTCCCGACCATTATCAAAATAGACTGTTACCGCCGCGCGTCGCTAACAGTAAATTGATAATTCATAAATGATTATATTTGTATAGCGGGCACTCGTAATGTTTAGAACTGGTGGAATAGTGACATAATTATACACTTATTTAATTCCTATAAAGAACATTTTGTCCCTACTGTGTGGGCATGTACCTTTAACCAAGGGAAATAAAATATGTAAATATTGCACTTGTAGGTCAGTCACATAAATGTCACATAAAACTTTTTACCCCTCGACGTACTTCGTATGCTGGGGGAATATTACCGGGATGATTTGTTTGATACTTAATTAATTATATGCAAGAGGATTTTTGAAAAATTCAAAATTGCTTTTTCGCAATAAATCAATATTTTTTAGATTAGCCCCAAGTCTCATGGATTCGTGCCTTCTCATTGATTCGTGCCCCTAGAAAACAAATGAATAAGCATATTCTAAGAATAATGTTAATTGTAAAATTATTTTTAAAAAGGTTATTTTTATTTTAAGAAATTGTATCCCCCACTGTTTTCTAAGTTACAGTTGCAATACCATTGTGATTTACCACCTATTTTGTGATTTTTCTACATCTTTCCTTAATCTGATGAGGGTCTGTTCGCAAATGATGCATAAAATGTGATAAATGTTGATTTCTAGGTGAATCTGGACTTCACCATATTTAAATTTGGTTCATCTAGGCAGCAACACTTCTTTATTGTATGAGTGATCAAGGAATGTCACTCAACTTTGAAAAAAGGGTGTAGGGCACGAACCTGGTGAGAAGTTTCAAGATCAATTAGGTGACTTGGGTGGGTTATTTCTAGGGACTCACAAGACTTGCATAAATAATAATTTTTGTGAATTCCTTATGTGCACTCATAGTCAAGTGTTTGAACTTTATGTTGATGTATACATTTTCAGGAATTAATAAGAATATAACACACAATATGAATGATATGTGCTTAGGGGCACGGATCCATGAGAATAGGGACTAAATGTGTTTAATAACCAAAAGTAGCTTGGCAAAACAGACAGTAAGCTTACTACTTTTATGATGGGCTTACCATGATTCTACTCTCAAGTAACAAGAAAGCCAAAAATTAACCTGAGGGCCAAACAATAGATATCGGGATATCATCATGATCATTAAAGTATCCTTCACATGCGCCCAACCTGCACCAAGGAATCGAGAAAACGGAGGTGTTAAGCAGAGGTATTATACAGACTTGATGAGAGAATATACTTTCACCTCAATCGGCACAATAAAACCAATTATTAAACCAGTTTCAAATAACGGGACGAATCGTCTCGTGTGCGAAACATCATATTCATAAACGTCAAATCATTCAGCGTGCACATAATTGTTAAAATAATAGGTGACACAACTAATTTAAACCTGCAATTTTTACTCCTATTAGACCACAGCCCAACACAGATATTTTAACCATTTTCTTCACGAAATAGAAAGAATGACGATAAATCTGGCCGATTTTCTAAAATATTTCACCAGTTGTTAGGTGCGTGCGGCCATGTTGGATTAATTAGGGAGGCTTCATTTAATTAATTATTTTAAAATGGTAATAAATAATACATGAACACGCATTCATAATTTTAAATGATAATTATGGTTATAATAAATATTATAATTATACCCATTCGATAATTTTGAATTCAATATATGCATACAAAGTAATTATATTCACTGGTTAATTTGTATTGATAGATCCCTGCAGAAAGTATGAGAAAATAAACAGAAAACAGCTGATCCGAATTTTTAAATTACCCTGTTTCACAGGTCCATACAAACGGAAATGCTTCAAGAGACTATTGTATAATAATGTCTTGTGCAAAAACTGAAGAACCTATTGATCTAACAAAAGCTAGACAGGCAAAAGTTAAGTCCAAAACGTCACTGTCCGTTTCCCAACAAAGATGGAAAATTCTGAGAGAGGTACATGCCAGCATTCTGGAAGTTTATCAAATTTTCTACACTGTTCCATTATTGTGTTTCCAATTTTTGTTCACACTGCGTCCTAAATCTTTCAATGAATTTATATATTTTACTGGCGGACATTTACTCTCATTTTGGTTAATGTGCAATTCATGTCAAATTTAGCCATGCATACGTTATAATAAACTATGTGGATTTTGGAATAAACAAGCTGATTAATTGCTACACTGTGGCACAATTTTATCACATTCCGATAGTTTGGTAAAAAGTTATTCCGAATATAGTCAAAATGTGTAAAATCCTCAGACCCTGCTGATGGAATAGCTGCATGTCTTATTTACTAAATTAACTGTTAAACGAAGAAACTAACCTGACATGATGTCACTGGATGGTTCTGCTTCAAGTTTAATACCAATTTTGCTATGCTGATCCAGTATGCTGCTTGCCATTTTGTTTACACTACCAGATGCCATATATGGCCCAAGATGCGCAGCATTAGCCAAAACAAATGTGATGTTGCAAACACGCATGTGATGTCATACATCACCCAATTCACGTCACTTACAACGTTATGACATTTTACCTGCACAATCGTCTTTGAACTGTTGAATATTCAGGAAAGTTTGACTGAATATGGAGATGGTAATGGCATATCAATTTGTTTGGAAGCCTCCGAAGGCCTTAGGTGCGCAGAATTAGCCGACACCATGCACAGACGTCTTTGAACATGTTGAACTGCCTTGCATCTGGGATGAAGGATATGTATGGTCCCTGCTTGCATTGTCATGGAATTTGGACTGAATATGGTAATGACATTTATATTTGTTTGGAAAGCCTTAGGCCACATAGTTAATTTCCAGTTTCTCATCCCCACCTGCCCTTAAAAATATAGCCCACCCCAACAATTTTATTTTTAAATCTTGTAATTTTTGCTAAAAACGATGCTGTAGGGGTATTTATACCCATCCCAATACAATAGTCACAAAGGTTCTTTATGCAATGTACTATAGTACATCCGCTATCAGAGCTCTAGTCGTGACTTCATGACGTACTGTCTTCATATACAGTCATGATGGCTTTCTCTTGTAAAGTGGCATTTTCCTGTGGAATTTTCAAAAACAGTGATCAAATCAGTATCAAATTTGCATATTTTTAAATTAAATAACTTCAAAAAAATCAACAAAAACATTATTTTTTTCTCGAAAATTGTAATTTTTTATCGCCAATTGTTTATTTTTATCGCCAATTGCGAAAGTCGCGATCCCCACGATCGCCAGCGGAATCCCTGCACTTGGAAGCGATCATCTTTGAGTTTGAACAATATTTATTTCAATTCGAGTTTATAGTACAAATAAACATACATGTAAATAATGTGTGTGCAAATGAAAATGATTAGAACACAAGCTTCTTACAGCTTATATGAAGTATTCTCCTTAGAGATCGCCCTGTTCTGTGTTATGCATTATCAAGGTGCCTTGTCTACTGTAGGTGCTGGTTGGAGGTCGTTCCACCTTACTGGCCTGCCACAGTGAGGCCTCGGTACGCAGATTCAGCAGCTTCGGTCTGCTCACCACCAAACAGTTGCCACGGAGACCCACAGAGTCGGCTGAGGATGGAGACTGGTATGATTACACTGCTGTCGAGTGGCCAGAACTCTCAATGGCTGTTAGGTGAGTCATTGTGGTTGTTAATTAACAATCATAGTTTGTCATGTGTGCCAATTAACTATCATATTGTGTCATGTGTGCCAATTCACTATCACATTGTGTCATGTGTGCCAATTAACTATCACATTGTGTCATGTGTGCCAGTTAACTATCACATTGTGTCATGTGTGCCAATTAACCACCACAGTGTGTCATTTGTGCCAATTAACCATCACATTGTGTCATGTGTGCCAATTAATAATCACATTGTGGTATGTGTGCCAATTAATAATCACATTGTGTCATGTGTGCCAATTAACCATCACATTGTGTCATTTGTGCCAATTAACCATCACATTGTGTCCTTTGTGCCAATTAATTATCACATTGTATCATTTGTTCAACTATCACATTGTTAAATTTCATTTTCACACAAATGTTGTCTGTGTCACATAGTTCCTGGGGTGTGTGACAGTTAGTTGACACTATTAAACTGAACATTTTAATTAATATTTTCGCTAAAAGTTGAATCATGCCATAGTTCTGAAATAATCCACAAATTTGAGGTTTTATACGTAGTATCTTATTTATGGTACATAGGCTATGGAAAAACATAAAATGCTTTACCACTGCTCACATTCACTGCTCAGACTCACCTGCTTCAAACAAACAGTATAATTCCTTACCAGAATGCAGAATTGCCCCAGTTAGACATATTAGAAACTGTCATAAGCTCCATTCTCCAGTCACAGAACTAATGGTAGACTGGCCACGAATACAATAAGCTCCATTCTCCAATCACATATGTAGATGTGACGAAGAAATGGGGCTTATGGGATTTGTAACCAGTGTAACTTCTGATCAAATAGCACACTCATGTGGCCTGATAATGATCTATCCCGGTATATTGCTTGTGAGAAGCATGGCAGGTGTTTCATTGATGGAATGGAAAACAGTGCAGATCCTGATCATACTGTGTGAATGCACATGCTGATCTGGATCTACACTGGTCGCAAAACCCATAAGCCCCATTTCTTCAGTCACAGACACCTACTAGTATTATATTAGGTTATATATTTTCTTGCAACTACACGTATAATGTTGTAAACCCCATTTCCAGTTACAAATGTGTGTTGGTATTTTGCAGACATTTACCCGGCATTGTGAAGCCAGAGACCCTCCTTGGATTCAACAACACTGGCAATGTCTGTAAGTTACAATGTAAATGTACACAGGCACACCTAGATTCATATTCTCAGATATTTTAATCTATACTAGCGGACTAGCCAAAAACGCCTCACCCTCGGTCTGTTAGATTTACACCATGCACTACTGTTTAACAATTGCAACATTTATTCTGCATAACTTACACATTTTATGCATAAATAACAATTTCATAAATTCTCAGGTGTGAATACGCTCACATGAAGTCACTGCCAGGCCAGGAAGTTGTGGAATGGCGAATATTTAGTAACGGGTCTGGCGCATTTCGATTGATCTGGACATGTTGAATCGCCTGGCAGCCATGGTCTGTGCACAGGCGATTGAACTCTCCACCCACATACCCCCTTTAGATAAATCCATCTGGTCCGACTATACTACGTAACTATTATAAATATACTAGTCACCAGTGTATTTATCATCAGGTGTATGGCCAGCAGAAGAGGTCCTCACCTACCACTGCTTGAAGAACAGAGATAAGCTTAGGTGAGGTATTCAGAATTTTGCCTGAACTAGGGCACTCTGACCCCATATTAGAATACACATCTAGTTCTGTGCACTCGGAGCAGGGCCTGCACACTATTTCACATTCAGTCAATAACAAAAAAATATTAGCCTATATAGAGAGAGCCAAGAATAAATTGATTCAGCTTTCAATAGCTTGATGAGTAAGTCCAGAACAGCTAAACACTCAAGTTACAAGTAGTTAAATCCAGCCAGTACATAAACGTGGCAGGTGGGAGCATTTGATGGGTAATTGAACGATTGGGATTCATCCTTACCGGAATCCCGACTGGAGACCTGGTTTGGCCCTCACATACGTCTTTGACATTTTGTATGTGACAGTTGAATCTGGTTATACCCCTTATGTGATTATTCGTAATCCTATTTATACCCCCCGCAACGAGTTGTGGTGGGGGGGGGGTATACTGGAGTCAGGTTGTCCGTCTGTCCGTCCGTCACTAAACTTAACATCAGAGAAATATTGTTATGACTTCTATTTCCTTCATCTAAAATGCTTAATATTTCACACATGCATTCCTGTAAGGCTCTACTACCATGCTGTGCCAAATCCACGACCGTCCAACCCCCGCTGATCCCAAGGTCAAGGTCAAATACTTTGTCTCTTTACAAAACTTAACATCAGAGAAATATTGTTATAACTTCTATTTCCTTCATCTAAAATGCTTAATATATCACACATGCATTCCTGTAAGGCTCTACTACCATGCTGTGCCAAATCCACGACCGTCCAACCCCCGCTGATCCCAAGGTCAAGGTCAAATACTTAGTCTCTTTACAAAACTTAACATCAGAGAAATATGTTATAACTGCTATTTCCTTCATCTAAAATGCTTAATATTTCACTCGTGCATTCCTGTAAGGCTCTACTACCATGCTGTGCCAAATCCACGACCGTCCAACCCCCGCTGATCCCAAGGTCAAATACTTAATCTGTTTACAAAACTTAACATCAGAGAAATATGTTATAACTTCTATTTCCTTCATTGAAAACTCTTAATATTTCACTCGTGCATTCCTCTAAGGTTGTACTATCATGCTGTGACAAATCTACGACCGTCCAACCCCCCTGATACCAAGGTCAAGGTCACATACTTAGTCTCTTTACAAAACTTAACATCAGAGAAATATGTTATAACTTCTATTTCTTTCATCGAAAATTCTTAATATTTCATGCATGCATTCCTCTAAGGCTCTACTATCATGCTGATCCCAAGGTCCAGGTCAAATACTTAGTCTCTTTACAAAACTTAACATCAGAGAAATATGTTATAACTTCTATTTCCTTCATCTAAAATACTAAATATTTCACACATGCATTCCTGTAAGGTTCTACTACCATGCTGTGCCAAATCCACGACCGTCCAACCCCCGCTGATCCCAAGGTCAAGGTCAAATACTTAGTCTCTTTACAAAACTTAACATCAGATAAATATGTTGTAACTCCTATTTCCTTCGTCTAAAATGCTTAATATTTCACACATGTATTCCTGTAAGGCTCTACTACCATGCTGTGCCAAATCCACGATTGTCCAACCCCTGCTGATCCCAAGGTCAAGGTCAAATACTAGGTCTCTTTACAAAACTTAACATCAGAGAAATAAGTTATAACTGCTATTTCCTTCATTGAAAATTCTTAATATTTCACTTGTGCATTCCTCTAAGGTTGTACTATCATGCTGTGACAAACCTACGACCGTCCAACCCAGCTGATCCCAAGGTCAAGGTGACATACTTAGTCTCTTTACAAAACTCAACATCAGAGAAATATGTTATAACTTCTATTTCTTTCTTTGAAAATTATTAATATTTCATGCATGCATTCCTCTAAGGCTCTACTATCATGCTGTGACAAATCCCCGCTGATCTCAAGGTCAAGGTCACATACTTAGTCTCTTTACAAAACTTAACATCAGAGAAATTGGTTATAACTTCTATTTCCTTGCTCGGATCTGCTTCACATTTCACACACACATTGCTCCAATGGACCTCTACCACCATGTGACAAATTCACGTTTGTGCCCAGAGTCAAGATCACAAGCCCACACACTTGGATTTTTTTTTACATATTTAGGGGTACCTGGGCCCACGCGGGGGGGTATTCCGTAAGCCTGGCTTACTGACCAATCTAGTTAGCTCTTGTTTTGTTACTTCCAGGGACAGTGTTGTGTGCGAACTGGGTGGGGGAATGACCTGTCTTGCTGGTCTGGCGGTGAGTTACATGTGGTTAGAATTGCAAATAAAGCTTACCTTAGGTGATATGTAAGGTGCTTTTTAGCCAGGTTTTTTAAAAAAAAATCCAGGCTATTGGATTGGCGAAAGCCGGGCTGGCGGGCGGCGGGGCGCGGGCAGGCGGCGTTCACAATCAATGTTAAGTTTTCGTGTTTGACTCCATTTCTTTGTTACTGTACCACCTAGGACCACCAAACTTTCACAGCTTCATAATCAAGGGGTGCTAACCACATACCACTATCCAACATGTTACTTTTTTAGCCAGGTTTTTTGAAAAAAAATACAGGCTATTGGATTGGCGAAAGCCGGGCGGGCGGGCGGCGGCTGGCGGCGTCCACAATCAATGTTAAGTTTTCGTGTTTGAGTCCATTTCTTTGTTACTGTACCACCTAATAGGGGTGACCACCACATTCACAGCTCGTACCATCAAGGGGTGCCCACATATATCACTATCCAACATGTTATCTAACTTGACATATCCGCGTAGTCGACTTAGCCATTTTCAATGTTAAGTTTTCGCGTTTACAATGTTAAGTTTTCGTGTTTGAGTCCTATTTCTTTACTGTACCACCTCTAGACTTTACAACTTCAGCTTCATATCAAGGGGTGCCCACACATATCACTATCCAAGCATATACAGTTCCAACTTGATCCATTTTTTCCGCGTAGTCGACTTAGCCATTTTCAATGTTAAGTTTTCGCGTTTACAATGTTAAGTTTTCGTGTTTAAGTCCATTTCTTTGGTACTGTACCACCTAGGACCACCAAACTTTCACAGCTTCATATCAAGGGGTACCCACCACATATCATATCCAACATGTTATTTTTTTTTTAACTTCACCCCATTTTTTCCGCGCAGTCGACTTAGCCATTTTTCAATGTTAAGTTTTCGCGTTTACAATGTTAATTTTGTGTTTAAGTCCATTTCTTTGGTACTGTACCACCTAGGACCACCAAACTTTCACAGCTTCATAACCAAGGGGTGCCTACTATACAAACTATCCAACATGTGACCATTTTTTTACCTTCACCTATTATTTCTACGTAATTGACTTAGCCATTTTCAACGTTAACTTTTTAACGTACGTCTGGTTAAAGTTTTTGGTTAAAAACATTTTCGTTATACTATATCTCTGCAACTGCTTCGCCCATTACCTTGAAACTTCACATGGGTGTTTATCATCATCCATATTTTCATTCTAACCCCCAACCGTGCGGCCCCTGTGCCCAATGTGAAGGTCAAATTACTTTGAATTTTTTTGTTAAAGTTTTTTCGTGTACTATATCTCTGCAACTGCTTCACCCAATACCTTGATACTTCACATGGGTGTTTATCATCATTGTCGCACTTGCTTGCAGAAAGCGCGATCCTGTGCCCAATGTCAAGGTCAAATTACTTTGAATTTTTTTGTTAAAGTTTTTTCGTGTACTATATCTCTGCAACTGCTTCACCCAATACCTTGATACTTCACATGGGTGTTTATCATCATTGTCACACCTGCTTGCGGAAAGCGCGATCCTGTGCCCTATGTCAAGTTCAAATTACTTTGAATGTTTTTGTTAAAGTTTTTTCGTGTACTATATCTCTGCAACTGCTTCACCCAATACCTTGATACTTCACATGGGTGTTTATCATCATTGTTGCACTTGCTTGCGGAAAGCGCGATCCTGTGCCCAATGTCAAGGTCAAATTACTTTGTTAGTTTCTTTTTTAACTTCACCCATTTTTTCCGCGCAGTGGACTTAGCCATTTTCAATGTTAAGTTTTCGCGTTTACAATGTTAAGTTTTCGTGTTTAAGTCCATTTCTTTGGTACTGTACCACCTAGGACCACCAAACTTTCACAGCTTCATAATCAAGGGGTGCCCACCACATATCACTATCCAACATGTTACTTTTTTTTTTAACTTCACCCATTTTTTCCGCGCAGTCGACTTAGCCATTTTCAATGTTAAGTTTTCGCGTTTACAATGTTAACTTTTCGTGTTTAAGTCCATTTCTTTGGTAGTGTACCACCTAGGAGCACCAAACTTTCACAGCTTCATAACCAAGGGGTGCCTACCACATACAACTATCCAACATGTGACCATTTTATTACCTTCACCTATTATTTCTAAAGTTTTTGGTTAAAACTTTTTCGTTATACTATATCTCTGCAACTGCTTCGCCCATTACCTTGAAACTTCACATGGGTGTTTATCATCATCCATATTTTCATTCTAACCCCCAACCGTGTGGCCCCTGTGCCCAATGTCAAGGTCAAATTACTTTGAATTTTTTTGTTAAAGTTTTTTCGTGTACTATATCTCTGCAACTGCTTCACCCAATACCTTGATACTTCACATGAGTGTTTATCATCATTGTCGCACCTGCGTTGCGGAAAGCGCGATCCTGTGCCCTATGTCAAGTTCAAATTACTTTGAATTTTTTTGTTAAAGTTTTTTTCGTGTACTATATCTCTGCAACTGCTTCACCCAATACCTTGATACTTCACATGTGTGTTTATCATCATTGTCACACCTGCTTGCGAAAGCGCGATATCGTCGGCATTTTGGCATAACCGTCCGTCCGTTCGTCCGTGTGTCCGGTTAAAGTTTTTTGGTTAAAGTTTTTCCATCTACTATATCTATTTTTTTAGTGTCCATGCCTCGCCCCAAGGTGCGACATGCTGGCCACGGCCATCTAGTCTACAAAAAGTGGGTATAATTATGTTATCCAAGTGTCTATGCTTGGAAAAAACCTGGCCTTCGTGGCTTTGCCTCGTTTCTTGTTTTTTAACTTCACCCATTTTTTCCGCGCAGTCGACTTAGCCATTTTCAATGTTAAGTTTTCGCATTTACAATGTTAACTTTTCGTGTTTAAGTCCATTTCTTTGGTACTGTACCACCTAGGACCACCAAACTTTCACAGCATCATAACCAAGGGGTGCCTACCACATACAACTATCCAACATGTGACCATTTTATTACCTTCACCTATTATTTCTACGTAATTGACTTAGCCATTTTCAACGTTAACTTTTTAACGTACGTCTGGTTAAAGTTTTTTGGTTAAAACTTTTTCGTTATACTATATCTCTGCAACTGCTTCGCCCATTACCTTGAAACTTCACATGGGTGTTTATCATCATCCATATTTTCATTCTAACCCCCAACCGTGCGGCCCCTGTGCCCAATGTGAAGGTCAAATTACTTTGAATTTTTTTGTTAAAGTTTTTTTTCGTGTACTATATCTCTGCAACTGCTTCACCCAATACCTTGATACTTCACATGGGTGTTTATCATCATTGTCGCACCTGCTTGCGGAAAGCGCGATCCTGTGCCCAATGTCAAGGTCAAATTACTTTGAATTTTTTTGGTAAAGTTTTTTTGTGTACTATATCTCTGCAACTGCTTCACCCAATACCTTGATACTTCACATGGGTGTTTATCATCATTGTCGCACCTGCTTGCGGAAAGCGCGATCCTGTGCCCAATGTCAAGGTCAAATTACTTTGAATTTATTTGTTAAAGTTTTTTCCTGTACTATATCTCTGCAACTGCTTCACCCATTACCTTGAAACTTCACATGGGTGTTTATCATCGTCCATATTTTCATTCTAACCCCCAACCGTGCGGCCCCTGTGCGCAATGTCAAGGTCAAATTACTTTGAATTTATTTGTTAAATTTTTTTCGTGTACTATATCTCTGCAACTGCTTCACCCATTACCTTGATACTTCACATGGGTGCTAGGACCTAGGACCACCAAACTTTCACAGCTTCATAATCAAGGGGTGCCCACCACATATCACTATCCAACATGTTACTTTTTTTTTAACTTGACCCATTTTTTCCGCGTAGTCGACTTAGCCATTTTCAATGTTAAGTTTTCGCGTTTACAATGTTATGTTTTCGTGTTTAAGTCCATTTCTTTGGTACTGTACCACCTAGGACCACAAAACTTTCACAGCTTCATAATCAAGGGGTACCGACCACATATCACTATCCAACATGTTACTTTTTTTTTTAACTTCACCCATTTTTTCCGCGCAGTCGACTTAGCCATTTTCAATGTTAAGTTTTCGCGTTTACAATGTTAAGTTTTCGTTGTTTAAGTCCATTTCTTTGGTACTGTACCACCTAGGACCACCAAACTTTCACAGCTTCATAATCAAGGGGTACCCACCACATATCACTATCCAACATGTTACTTTTTTTTTAACTTCACCCATTTTTTCCGCGCAGTCGACTTAGCCATTTTCAATGTTAAGTTTTTCACGTTTACAATGTTAAGTTTTCGTGTTTAAGTCCATCTTTCTTTGGTACTGTACCACCTAGGACCACCAAACTTTTTTCACAGCTTCATAACCAAGGGGTGCCTACCACATACAACTATCCAACATGTGACCATTTTTTTACCTTCACCTATTATTTCTACGTAATTGACTTAGCCATTTTCAACGTTAACTTTTTAACGTACGTCTAGTTAAAGTTTTTTGGTTTTAAAACTTTTTTGTTATACTATATCTCGCAACTGCTTCGCCCATTACCTTGAAACTTCACATGGGTGTTTATCATCATCCATATTTTCATTCTAACCCCCAACCGTGCGGCCCCTGTGCCCAATGTCAAGGTCAAATTACTTTGAATTTTTTGTTAAAGTTTTTTCGTGTACTATATCTCTGCAACTGCTTCACCCAATACCTTGATACTTCACATGGGTGTTTATCATCATTGTCGCACCTGCTTGCAGAAAGCGCGATCCTGTGCCCTATGTCAAGTTCAAATTACTTTGAATTTTTTTGTTTTTTGTTTAAAGTTTTTTCGTGTACTATACTCTGCAATGCTTCACCAATACCTTGATACTTCACATGGGTGTTTATCATCATTGTCACACCTGCTTGCGGAAAAGCGCGATATCGTCGGCATTTTTGGCATACGTCCGTCCGTTCGTCCGTGTGTCGGTTGAAAGTTTTTTGGTTAAAGTTTTTCCATCTACTATATCTATTTTTTTAGTGTCCATGCCTCGCCCCAAGGCGCGACATGCAGGCCACGGCCATCTAGTCTACAAAGAGTGGGTATAATTATGTTATCCAAGTGTCTATGCTTGGAAAAAACCTGGCCTTCGTGGCTTTGCCTCGTTTCTTGTTTTTTAACTTCACCCATTTTTTCCGCGCAGTCGACTTAGCCATTTTCAATGTTAAGTTTTCGCATTTACAATGTTAACTTTTCGTGTTTAAGTCCATTTCTTTGGTACTGTACCACCTAGGACCACCAAACTTTCACAGCTTCATAACCAAGGGGTGCCTACCACATACAACTATCCAACATGTGACCATTTTATTACCTTCACCTATTATTTCTACGTAATTGACTTAGCCATTTTCAACGTTAACTTTTTAACGTACGTCTGGTTAAAGTTTTTTGGTTAAAACTTTTTCGTTATACTATATCTCTGCAACTGCTTCGCCCATTACCTTGAAACTTCACATGGGTGTTTATCATCATCCATATTTTCATTCTAACCCCCAACCGTGCGGCCCCTGTGCCCAATGTGAAGGTCAAATTACTTTGAATTTTTTTGTTAAAGTTTTTTCGTGTACTATATCTCTGCAAACTTTGCTTCACCCAATACCTTGATACTCACATGGGTGTTTATCATCATTGTCGCACCTGCTTGTGGAAAGCGCGATCCTGTGCCCAATGTCAAGGTCAAATTACTTTGAATTTATTTGTTAAAGTTTTTTCCTGTACTATATCTCTGCAACTGCTTCACCCATTACCTTGAAACTTCACATGGGTGTTTATCATCGTCCATATTTTCATTCTAACCCCCAACCGTGCGGCCCCTGTGCGCAATGTCAAGGTCAAATTATTTTGAATTTATTTGTTAAATTTTTTTCGTGTACTATATCTCTGCAACTGCTTCACCCATTACCTTGATACTTCACATGGGTGCTAGGACCTAGGACCACCAAACTTTCACAGCTTCATAATCAAGGGGTGCCCACCACATATCACTATCCAACATGTTACTTTTTAGCCAGGTTTTTTAAAAAAAAATCCAGGCTATTGGATTGGCGAAAGACGGGCGGGCGGGCGGTGGGCGGGCGGGC
The DNA here is from genome assembly GCA_029237695.1 of Conchocele bisecta. Classification (NCBI taxonomy): domain Eukaryota; kingdom Metazoa; phylum Mollusca; class Bivalvia; order Lucinida; family Thyasiridae; genus Conchocele; species Conchocele bisecta. Next base: position 60,574,828 of record CM055269.1, read on the forward strand.
GGCGTCCACAATCAATGTTAAGTTTTCGTGTTTGAGTCCATTTCTTTGTTACTGTACCACCTAGGACCACCAAACTTTCACAGCTTCATAATCAAAGGGTGCCCACCACATATCACTATCCAACATGTTACTTTTTTTTTAACTTGACCCATTTTTTCCGCGTAGTCAACTTAGCCATTTTCAATGTTAAGTTTTCGCGTTTATAATGTTAAGTTTTTCGTGTTTAAGTCCAATTCTTTGGTACTGTACCACCTAGGACCACCAAACTTTCACAGCTTCATAATCAAGGGGTGCCACCACATATCACTATCCAACATGTTACTTTTTTTTTAACTTGACCTATTTTTTCCGCGCAGTCGACTTAGCCATTTTCAATGTTAAGTTTTCGCATTTACAATGTTAAGTTTTCGTGTTTAAGTCCATTTCTTTGGTACTGTACCACCTAGGACCACCAAACTTTCACAGCTTCATAACCAAGGGGTGCCTACCACATACAACTATCCAACGTGTGACCATTTTTGTACCTTCACCTATTATTTCTATGTAATTGACTTAGCCATTTTCAACGTTAACTTTTTAGCGTACGTCTGGTTAAATGTTTTGGTTAACACTTTTTCGTTATACTATATCTCTGCAACTGCTTCCCCCATTACCTTGAAACTTCACATGGGTGTTTATCATCGTCATAATTTCCTTCTAACCCCCAACCGTGTGACCATTTTTGTAACCTCACCTAGTATTTTCTAGGGAATTGACTTAGCCATTTTCAACGTTAACTTTTTATTTTTAACGTACGTCTGGTTAAAGTTTTTTGGTTAAAACATTTTCGTTATACTATATCTCTGCAACTGCTTCGCCCATTACCTTGAAACTTCACAGGGTGGGTTTATCATCATCCATATTTTCATTCTAACCCCCAACCGTGCGGCCCCTGTGCCCAATGTCCTAGTCAAATACATTGAATTTTTTTTGTTAAAGTTTTTTCGTTAACTATAACTCTGGCAACTGCTTCCACCCAATAACCTTTATACTTCACATGGGTGTTTATCATCATTGGTCGCACTTGCTTGCGGAAAGCGCGATCCTGTGCCCAATGTCAAGGACAAATTACTTTGAATTTTTTGTTAAAGTTTTTTTCGTGTACTATATCTCCTGCAACTGCTTCACCCAATACTTTGATACTTCACATGGGTGTTTATCATCATTGTCACACCTGCTTGCGAAAAGCGCGATCCTGTGCCCTATGTCAAGTTCAAATTACATGAATGTTTTTGTTAAATTTTTTTCGTTACTATATCTCTGCAACTGTGCTTCAACCCAATAACCTTAATACATCACATGGGTTTTAATCATACATTGTTGCACTTGCTTGCGACAAGCTCGAACCTGTGCCCAATGTCAAGGTCAAAATTACTTGAATTATTTTGTTAAAGGTTATTTTTAGACTATATACTCTGCACTGCTTCACACACCACAAATACCATGATACTTCACATGGGTGTTTATCATCATTGTCGCACCTGCTTGCGAACGCGCGATCCAGTGCCCTATGGACAAGTTCAAATTACTTTTTGAATTTTTTTTGTTAAAGTTTTTCGTGTACTAAATTCTCTGCAACTGCTTCCCCCAAATACCTTGATATTTCACATGGTGTTTATCATCATAGTCGCACCCGCTTGCGGAAAGCGCGATATCGTCGGCATTTTGGCGTCCGTCCGTACGTCCGTGTGTCCGGTTAAAGTTTTTTCGTTAAAGTTTTTCCATCTACTATATCTATTTTTTTAGTGTCTATGCCTCGCCTCAAGGAGCGACATGCAGGCCACGGCCATCTAGTCTACAAAAAGTGGGTATAATTATGTTATCCAAGTGTCCATGCTTGGAAAAAACCTGGCCTTCGTGGCTTTGCCTCGTTTCTTGTCATTTTTGTTAAAAAAAAATAATTAAATTATAAATCGATTATTTGAAAAGTATTTTGTGTTGAATGGAATTGACCGAAAATTAACATATTATATATAATCCATTCCAGTTATTTAGGGCTGAAAGGGTTAAAGTTAAAGTTGTTGGTAACATTATGTATTGACAAGCCAATGTACAATCAGTTATTTAGGGCTGAAAGGGTTAAAGTTAAAGTTGTTGGTAATATTATGTATTGACAAGCCAATGTACAATCTGTTCCGATCCCCACACTGATTATAAAACAAAACGCGGCTGGCTCCGTCTGATCATGGTCTTTGCTTGAACCTGTATTACTCTGTGTATATTATATTCATCTACTAGATTCATATTTATAATGTCTTTATTTCCCAAACCTATAATATGAGGTGGAGAGGGGGTGGGGAAGGGGTTAAGATAAAGAAAGGAAAAAAACCCGCACAAAAGCAGAGATTTATTTATTAATTTTTAGCAAAGTTTTTTGAAAAAAAATCCAGGCTATTGGATTGGCGAAAGCCGGGCGGGGCGGCTGGCGGGCGGGCGGGTGGCGGAGGGCGGGCGGTGGCGGTGGGCGGCGGGCGGCGTCCACAATCAATGTTAAGTTTTTGTGTTTGAGTCCATTTCCTTGTTACTGTACCACCTAGGACCACCAAACTTTCACAGCTTACAATCAAGGGGTGCCCACCACATATACTATCCAACATGTTTTACTTTTTTTTAACTTGACACATTTTTTCTGCGCAGTCGACTTAGCCCTTTTCAATGTTAAGTTTTCGCGTTTACAATGTTAAGTTTTCGTGTTTAAGTCCATTTCTTTGTTACTGTACCACCTAGGACCACCAAACTTTCACAGCTTCATAATCAAGGGGTGCCCACCACATATTACTATCCAACATGTGACCATTTTTTTTACCTTCACCTATTATTTCTACGTAATTGACTTAGCCATTTTCAACCTTAACTTTTTAACGTACGTCTGGTTAATGTTTTTTGGTTAAAGTTTTTCGTTATACTATATCTCTGCAACTGCTTCGCCCATTACCTTGAAACTTCACATGGGTGTTTATCATCGTCCATATTTTCACTCTAACCCCCAACCGTGCGGCCCCTGTGCGCAATGTCAAGGTCAAATTACTTTGAATTTATTTGTTAAAGTTTTTTTGTGTACTATATCTCTGCAACTGCTTCACCCAATACCTTGATACTTCACATGGGTGTTTATCATCATTGTCGCACCCGCTTGCGGAAAGCGCGATATCGTCGGCATTTTGGCATACGTCTGTCCGTCCATCCGTACGTCCGTGTGTCCGGTTAAAGTTTTTTCCTTAAAGTTTTTCCATCTACTATATCTATTTTTTTAGTGTCCATGCCTCGCCCCAAGGCACGACATGCAGGCCACTGCAATCTAGTCTACAAAAAGTGGGTATAATTATGTTATCCAAGTGTCCATGCTTGGAAAAAACCTGGCCTTCGTGGCTTTGCTGAGACTGATTGTTTTACACATTCCCACATTCAACTGCTGGATGTATATTCTAAAAACTAGTACATTGTATATGCTCAGAAAGTTTCACAACAACATGCTCTAGTCTTCAAAGCTTGAACAAGCAAATGAGATTGGTGATTATAAGGTTCGACAATGTCCAGTCATGGGTAAACGTTTGCCGTGGCACGAGGGAACTGTTTGAACCCCAAGGCCGCAGGCAAACGTTTACCCATGGCTGGACATGGTCGAACGTTATTGTTATATTTCCGTCGGAAATATCGTGTAATTTTAGCATATATGCAGTACTTTCGGTACTTTGATAATCTGCTTCATTCAATTAGCTGATTTACACATACATGTTCCGGGGGACGCAGTACACGTCGCGTGATGCTGCCGCATCAATTTCAAAATTTTAGTGCGACCGTTCTGAACTGGTCTGGTGACGTAATGGCGCGTTCTAGAAAGGTCAAGAGACACATGCATTACATAGGTGTTGGCTTGGCCCTGAAGTGAGCATTGTCTACAGCCATGGTCAAACAGCACGTGCCGTATCAAACAATGGCAGTCATGTGACAATGTAAGGGTGAAACTTTCTAAACTTGACACCCATCAACAGGCTATGATCGTGTATATTTTGTAGACCTGAGAAGACTTCCTTATTATGCCATAGCAAGTTCTTCCTGTGTTAAGCGTCCGCGGGCGGATAGGTTTTGAGAGGTGTTCTATGAAAAAGCAAACAAACTGTATAATATTTTACACTATTTACTGGTGAAGTAATATGAAAATTGGTTTGGGACTTGTCTAAGTTTTAAATCCGTTCATGATTTACACTTAATATTAAGTTTAAGAAGAGTTTTTTCTTATTATTTAGCGGCAATTTAAATTTATGTTAAAAACTTCATCAACCCTTTGCACACTGCAAAGGGTTGAGGAAGTTTTTAGCATAAATTTCAAAGCCTTGTTTGTTTTTACCGGATACGTAAGTAGGTTTTGGCTATCCAGGTGGACGCTTAAGAGAGAAAAACAATGGCATTGCCTTATAGAATAGTTACATTGATACGCATCCAAATTGAACACACTGTGGGTATGAGCACGAAATATCAATCGGGTGCAGACTATTTCTATCCAGTCATTTGGCAAGCCATGTGATTTTATACATGTACCTAAGATGGTGTGCGATTTCTCATTAAAATATTTACAGAAATGTGATAGTTTCTGTAAATGACATAGAAAGTTGATGAAATGTTCGGAGCAAATGTGGAATATAATCTCGACATACAATTATAACAACAATTTCTAAGCACGGTCTCGAACTTCGTACTCAAATTCAAGCAGTTTTATTATACTTTATAGTGTTCAGTTATGATCAATCAAATTTCCAGATTTTGAGCACGAGTACTGAGTATGTACTGAGAACAGTATATAAAGTGTATAAACCTATGCCCTGGTTATACATTGTGGCGTTTCTTTCAGCTGTCCATGTGTAGCGATGTGAGACAGATGGTACTCACCGATGGCAATGAAGACTCAGTGAACAGTAAGTCTAGCTGACTCCACACACCTGCTATCCATTGGCTCACTACCAACACTGCAATATAGCTGTGACTTGAGAAATGGGGCTTATGGGTTTTGTGACCAGTGTAGATCCCGATCAGCCTGTGCATCTGCAGTCTGATCAGGATCTGCACTGTGCGCCATTCCATCAATGAAACACCCGTCATACTTATAACAAGCAATATATATCACTATCAGGCTACATAAGGGTGCTATTTGATCATGAGCTTCACTGGTCACAAAACGCATAAGACCCATTTTTCCAGTCATTGCCACAAATATGGCGGAGACAGGAGAAATGGGACATTTGGAGCAAGTCTAGCTTTTGATCGCCTGTGTTCTTTTGCAAACTGATATGGATCTATGTTGCTGGTCATGATCGTTCACTGGCTGAATGGCGAACAGTGAAGACTCTAATCAGACTGAGTTTATGCGCAGGCTGATCTTGGTCTATACTGGTCACAAAAGTGTTAATACCCATTTCCCCAGTTACTTCACAAATTATCATTCTACTTCCATTCACAGACCTCTAAGCCATTCACATACTGGGCCAGTCGTTGACATTATGTGCCTTGTTAGGTGTATTCAATTTTCCTCATGACTAATATAAAAGTTATCTATATTTAAAAGTGGCAAACTTATTACATTAGGAAAATATTGCAGATCTGCAGAAATATTTTGGGGAAAATAAGGTTATAAATTACTTCCCTGATTACTTCGACATTTCTCGTTGATATTGATTTAAAGATACAGGTAATTCTCGTTATCTCGAATTTGACCGGACTGAGCAAAATATATCGACATAACCTAACTTTGAGATAAAATTTGCCACATTTAACAAAAAAGTTTGAGCAGAATCGCTTAAAAAATACCGACTTTACTTTGAATACTTCCGGGTTTTCATAATTGTGCACTTTATTTTCACGAAATGCGCATGCATTGGTACTAAATATATCGGACCTCTATCATGTCTATAGCGGTATTTGCAAACAGTGTAGAAGTAGATGAACCGGCTCATAACGAGCCGTCTCATCAGGATCTGCACTTTTTGCAAGTAATTTTCATATTTTTTAGGGGAAAAAACAACGCCATATATAAATAGACCTGTCTGAAAATCATTTTGTGACAATTGGATTGGTCCTTAAATTAACATATCGCAGTCCATTCTAGTTTAATACTTAGGGTTAACAGGGTTTATCAGAAAATGGTAATTTTGTATAAATTATATGTGTCAGAACAATTTCTACACACAGTGCAGATTTTAATGGCCACTTGTTGCTAGCTAGCCAGCATATCTGGATCTATACTGTTTATAGTCTGTACTGTCGAAAGGGTTTGAAACTTAGATGTTGCTATATTTGAAGTCTATGTCAGTTAACCCTTTCACCCCTAAGTAACTGGAATGGATTTTGATATGTTAATTTCCGGACCAAACCAATCTTCACAAAATGATTTTCAGACTAGTCCACTTATGAAAAGGGGGTGGGTTTTTTTTCTAAACAATATGAAAATTACTCGCAAAAAGTGCAGATCCTGATGAGACGGCTCGTCACGAGCCAGCTCATCTGGATCTACACTTTTTGCCAATGCCACTATACAGGCCTGTGGGGTGTTGAAATGGTTAAGTGCTAGTAAGAATGTACATGTACACTGGGGTTATTGAATTAAAAATAAAGTAAACTTGAGAAACCAAGTCAATGCCAGTTCCAGGTTCTGCCAAACTAGTTGTAACTAGGACTTGTATGTATAACATTGTTTAAATATGCCCCCAGTCTCAGTTGAGTCGGAGGCATATAATGTTTGGACTGTATGCCAGTCCGTTCGTAGATTATGAAGTACGCTGGAGTTTCTCAATTCTGTCATAAGTTCTATAACCCTTGAAGGATTACTTCAATATTTCAATACACCATACTTGTGCACAACTGCCACAAATCTATTAATTAATATGATCGTGACCTGTTGGCCTCAAACAATTTTGCTTAAAAATTTAGAAGTTTTGATTCAGTTTCTCAAATCTGTCAACTCTTCTATATAACATGAAGGATTACTTTAATATTTCAATACATCATGCTTGTGAACAACTGTCACACACCAATGCTGCCTTACTATGACATTGACCTTTTGACCATCACAACTTTACTCAAACACTTAAAAGTTTTGATTAAGAAGTTCACCAGAGTTTCTCAATTCGGTCATAACTTCTATTTTCATGTACCTCAATATTGATTTCATAAATACTTCAATACATCATGCATTTACTTGTGCACAAATGCCACACACATGTATTCAGGATTAAGGAGTTTGTCGGAGTACATGTATCTCAATTCTGTCATAAGTTCTATATTAATTAAAAGATTACTTTAATATTTCAGTACATCTTTCTTGTGCACAAATTCCTCACATCCATATTGCCGTTAATATGACCTTCACATTTTGACCTTCACATCTTTGCTTAAACATTACTTGTACTTTAATATTTCAATACATCATAATTGTGCACAAATGCCACACAACCATGCTGCCATTAATATGACCATGACCTTTTGAACTTCACAACTTATGAACACTTAGAACGTTTAGATAATTAAGTTTGCCAGATTTTCTTCAATCTGCCAGTGGGAGCTTTTGTGTGCCGACAGGCCACATTTTCTTGTTTTTATACATATTACAATGGGTAATTACAAATGTAGTTTATTTGATGGACCTGCCATTTTTCAGGAACACGTTTTCTCCCCTTTAATACAGTAAGTATTGGTCAAACTAACACAGCATGGCCTATTATATGCACAGATATTTCATATGAATTATAGATGTTTATAGGTAAATAATTACTACCAGCTTTTATTGTTTACTACAAGTTATCAGATGATCAAATATATTACCAAGGTATTGCTCGCTTTTGTGAAAAGCACACAATTTGATGATATGGCATGCCTAGAAATATTCTTCTTCAATAATATGACATGTACACATAGCTCTTTGACATATGGCTAGTGATAATCAGGGTGCCGTTTCACTAAACTTTGTACGACTAAAATGTTTGTAAGTACAAAATTATGATAGTCTGTAAATTTCACATTAAAATTGTGTTCTTGTAAACAATTATTGGATTCACATTTATTGAGCATAGGCTGCTTATGCAGCCTATGCTCAATAAATGTAAATTCATCAATTGAAACTTAAAGACTATTCTAAATCTGCACTTACGAACATTTTAGTCGTACGAAGTTTAGTGAAACGGGCCCCTGTTACTGGAGAAATTGGATTTATCATAAAGTACCATAAGTTATGGCATTTGAGGCTCGTCTAGCAAATTCCTGCAGTCTAAAGCCTGATGGGTGATTCCCTGGCCAATTGACGAACAGTACAGACAATCTTATGGGGCCACAGAAGCGTCATTTTCCGAGTCATACTGGTATTCATGTAGCAAGGTGTCCGCATATGCTTGTGAATATTATTATTAATATGTGTCACTTGAAGCATGACTTCACGCATATGCATATGTGGTACATTTCCATTGTATTACATATACTGGCTTATAAGATTTTGTTTTCAAATTAGCAAGGTGATTTGGGTCCATTAGCTAATTTAATTTTGTTGCATGATGGTCATGCCTGAAACCACATATAAATGATTCAGGGACTGCATGTATCTACTAACACCTGTTGGACAAAAATGCTATTGTTATAAATAGCCTCTTCATTCAAGAGTGTTTGTTCACAGTGTTATATATAAATTCTAGTGAACCCAGTCTAATTTAAACACATTTCAACTTTCTCGGCATCCGGTTTAGAGGTGTTTTACTCTATTAGGACCACATAGCTGTGTAAATGTTTTATCAAATGTTGTCATCAAGCTTCATTTTATTTTTCTGGAAATATTTCATTAACAGATAAAAGTATGAGCTATTTGTTGAACATGATACAAAAATGAGTAGTTGTTTTGCCTGATATTCATTATAGGAATGAATGGCCTTTTTGTGGAATTTATCGGGGTATAAACTTGGAAAAGTCGCGGGAATACTGGACGGAGGCCGGAAGGCCTCGTCCAGTATTCCCGCAACTTTTCCAAGTTTATATCCCCGATAAATTCCACAAAAAGGCCATTCATTCCTTATAATTCCAGCATTTTAAATAAATTCATCAATAAAATGTGTTTATTTTCCGTTTTCTTAAGAATTATTTTAACTGCGCCTCACGGTTATGGAAAGTAGTTCGGCGTGGGAGTTTACTGGGATATAAATTTTGGACAGAGACTTGCTACGGGCCAATCAAATGTTAGGGAATTGTGTAAATATTTTTGTGCTGGAATTATTTGTACATGTTCACCCATTGCAGGCCTCGTAGTTTATTGTGTACAATCATGCCTATTCCATAAGCCATATGTAGTGAAGCACATGCTTGTGTATATTCCAGACATTGATGCCATTATCCAGAGAAACAAGAACCAGTTTGGTGACACTGCACTGTCCACACGGTGACTATCATTTCTGATATTAGGCCAACGTTGGCAATAATCTAAACATCTATAGTTATGAAAATTTGACATCATTCATAACTATAGATGTTTGCATTGGTTTAATAACATTTATATCATGTTTGAATACTGAGATACAATTGGTTAAATAACATTTATATCATATTTGAGTTAAATAATTTTGTGTTATTTAAAATGTCTAAAAGCTGATACCACTGTTCCCCCCCCCCCCCCCCACCCCATAAAGCGAACTGCGAACAAATTCTGCCCCAATACATTGAGTCACTACCATGATTACACTATTTACAGAATAGTAGACAGTAGGTCTATTGGAATCACATTTTGACATTGGCTACCAAGTTTAGATACTTGCACTATTTGCTACAATCATAACCACAGATCAACCTGCAATCAGATAAGGGCTTGCGATGTTTGCTGTTCAGTCACCAAATAAGCTGACCGCCATCAGTAATAAAAGGATTAGATCTGAATATGATTGTGAGAGTGTGCAAGACGATCCTACAAATTGTTACAAATGCTGTAAGGTCAATTTTGTCAGCTAGAATGGTCAATGAAAAAAGAGGGAAACAGCGTGTTACATGTATGTCATTACAAGGGGGTCTGTCTATTGTCACAGGGTGCTGCGCTGGGGCTGTGGGCCACTGGATAATGATTTGGTAGAGACGTTTGACTATGTCATCTGTGCAGACTGGTAAGTCTCAACAAAAACAATCATTGAAGATGCTTCATTTAAAAGCTAGATAGTAGTAGTAGTAGTAGTATTAGTCAATATATTCATATTTGCATTATATAACCCAGTATTGTAGCCCACATGCCACAGTCAAGGTCAAGTGAAATATGTTTTTGAATATTTTGTTTTAAATTTTGTACATACCTATAGTCTGTTTCACGAAAGCTGCCCAAATTTTACAGCTATATAGACAATTCCTTCTTAAATTTTCCTTTAATTTAATATTATCGAAAATAATATTGTTTTTGTATTGTTTATATGACCGTAAAATTTGGGCATGTTTCGTGAAACAGACAGTAGGTGATATCTCTGCAATTATAAGTTGGGTGGACTTGTGTCTTTACATGCTTCATCATCGCCCATATTTTCATTCTATAGCCCATTCCTGTGGCCCTATTAAATGATTTTAAAATGTTATTGTTCAGTCCATATGGTGGTCAAGAGTACAATGATTTCTTGCTGTTATTAGAAATCATTGTATATAAGTAAAGACTTGCTATCTAGCTTGTTCTTTCATTTTATTTTCAGTTTGTTCTTTGAAGACGGACGACAATCTCTGGTGGATACTATCCATCTACTGCTGAAACCAGAGGTGAGATGTTTACTTTACTGGGGTCCAGTAATCTGATGTAGTAAGCACCTGTGACCGACCAGTAGCCTATTTCATCAAAATTGCAAAATATACTTATCTACCAAAGTCTACTTTGAGGGAGTAATCATTTATTTTTCCCGAAATGCATTATTTCATATAGACCTAACGATTGCACATATTTGATGATTAAAAGTATGCAGAATTATTATACTGAATTTATTACATTATCACAGCCAATATGGCTGTGATAATGTAATAAATTCAGTATAATAAAAATTAATAAATTTATCCTTAATTTGAAAATTTCTCTCTCAAAGTATACTTTGCTAGATAAGTATACTTTGCAATTTTGATGAAATCGGCTAATGATCAATATATTGAGGTTTAGAGCTGGAAAAGATATTATAATTTCAGTGATGAATTTGAAATGCTTCCTCCCCATTCAGCAGTTTTTCCATTTACATAGTACTGTATTAACCCTAAACATGTTTCCCAAAACAAATTCTATCCAAATACATTGTTATTGTGATTAGACCACTACTGCCATACTAACCTAAAATATTGTCACTGTTGTGGGGTAACCATATATGTTTATATGTTTCCCCAAATAAATGGTGTCCGCATATTTAGGGTTATTACAGTACCTGTTGTTGATTGGATGTAAAACGCCATCCAGTCCATTAGTCATAACCAGATGTGGATCAAACACATTGACAATGAGGTACATGCCATTACATGCATTCACGACTCTTTGTCATGTTCTCCTTTTACTCTGGAGGCTGGGATGGTGTATGCTGCATAATGCACATGATATCTTAAAGATGAATCGTCCTTAAAGGTACATGCCCATGCCCACGGAATGAAATATGTGTATAATTGTCTCACTATTCCACCAGTTCTAAAAACTACGAGTGCCCTCTATACAGATATCATCATTTAGTAATATTTATTTTACTGATAGTGACCCGCGGGGGTATCGGGCTATTTTCATATGCAAATGAGGCATGATATTTTTTCATTATTTATACTGAGTAAATGTGTCGGCCAAAAAAATTCGACAGATTATAAAGTATAATCATTGCACATCAAAAACTAAATACTGAGAATAAATAGTAACGTCCATTGACATTTTAAGGAAACACGGTTATCGCCCCTGATATCAGTGCGTAAATTTACATCCGATATAAAATGTATAATAATGCCAATCAATACGTGGGGTAATGTTGAATGAATGTTTATTTTGCCAGAAAATCGGATGATGTCTCTGATATAAAGAACATTTTGTGCCTGCTGAGTGGGCATGTACCTTTAACTATTCATATCTTAATGGTAAATCTTGAATGGTAACTGTAATTATAGTGTGGGATGTACAGTGCTCCCATACAGGTACATTACCATCGGTATATGACCTGGGGGCCGTTTCACTAAACTTCCTACAACTAAAATGTTCGTAAGTGCAAAATTATGATAAAATTTCATATTAACATTGTTTTCTTGTAAATAATTATTGGATTTACATTTATTGAGCATAGGCTGCATATGCAGGCTATGCTCAATAAATATAAATCCATAAATTAAAATTTACAGACGATCTTAAATTTGCACTTACGAACATTTTAGTCGTAAGAAGTTTAGTGAAACGGGCCCCATGTTGTTGAATGGAATCAGTGTTTATTGTATAGTGCTCCCCACATACAGGTACATTCCCATCTATATATGACCTTTCTGTTGAATGTACATAAACTGCCAATCAATCAGTGTTTATGGTAGGTACTCCCCACATACAGGTACATTCCTGTCTATATATGACCTTTCTGTTGAATGTACATAAACTGCCAATCAATCAGTGTTTATGGTAGGTACTCGCCACATACAGGTACATTCCCATCTATATATGACCTTTCTGTTGAATGTACATAAACTGCCAATCAATCAGTGTTTATGGTAGGTACTCCCCACATACAGGTACATTCCCATCTATATATGACCTTTCTGTTGAATGTACATAAACTGCCAATCAGTCAGTGTTTATGGTAGGTACTCCCCACATACAGGTACATTCCCATCTATATATGACCTTTCTGTTGAATGTACATAAACTTTTTTTTTACAATCAATCAGTGTTTATGGTAGGTACTCCCCACATACAGGTACATTCCCATCTATATATGACCTTTCTGTTGAATGTACATAAACTGACAATCAATCAGTGTTTATGGTAGGTACTCCCCACATACAGGTACATTCACATCTATATATGACCTTTCTGTTGAATGTACATTAACTGCCAATCAATCAATGAATCAATCAGTGTTTATGGTACAGTGAAATCGCGATGGCTCGAAATGAGATGGCTCGTAATATCGGGCTCGCTCGAAATGGCGTCGCGGTCCCAATAATTTTCCCTATATGTTTAATGTATTTTACATGAGATGGCCTGAAATGCAACTCCTCGAAAAATGCGCTCGCTCGAAATAATTGTCAAGTCCCGCGGACACATTTCTCGCAATTTTGCTATACGATGACTCGAAATTGATGTCGAAGTTTGTGTTTGGCTAATTTTCACACCTCCGCGTCCGACTTATTACGATCAAAGGTCGAGCTGCTCTCTACCTGTCTGTGAAATGTGATTTATTTTCAAGTGCAGTTAATTGCCTCAAGTGGTGCAATTTGATTGTTAACTTTGTTGATCATGTTGATGGCGATCATTTTGTGAATTCTATATTAGATTATTCAGAAACTTTCAACATAATTTGTGGAAACTCTATTTATTGTTATGCTTGTACATTATTTGTGAAATAAAAGTTATTGTATTCTTAATTTGTTGTTGTTGTTTTCTGTCCCATAACAGCTGAACGGCATACAGCGATTTATTAAATATTCTGGGTTTCGTCCACTCGGAGTATTTAATAGAGTCTGTCGTAAGTCATTGTTCTTTTTTACATTTTAACTTCCGTGTTATTCGAGAGGCTACCCAGGAGTTACAACGAAAAACGCCCATTGAAAAGACCACTGTTTCAAGTGACGTCACAACCACCTGCTGCATTAATTATGTGCGCCGCTATTTATATGAATACTGGACCTTTTCTCCTTTTCGACTTTGATAATAATTGAAATAAAGACAGTTTTGTAAATACATGTAGTTTATTTAATTTCGCATGATAACTAATCTGCGAATAAATATAATCATATAAAACATGGATACATTCTATTGTGCTTTGTTTATTTCCTAAATCCGACGGGTACGGTAGTCGGCAAATATAACAAAATCGAAAGATCCGATCACTCGAACAAAATGTGCGGTCCCGTGGCAGTTCGAGCCATCACGATTTCACTGTAGGTACTCTCCACATACAGGTACATTCTTGTTTATATATGTCCTTTCTGTTGAATGTACATAAACTCCCAATCAATCATTAATCTCTTTATTCCAGGGGGAGGCAATTCTGTTTGCCCCACTGAGAGGCCACACATTTGAGGCCTTTGTCAGTCTAGCTGCAGGAAAGTTTGAGACAGAAGTTTGTGAGAACCACGACCCACAAATCTGGGACCTCCATTGTAAGGTAAGTAGAGAATTGTAGGATATGATTGTGTTATTCTTGGCACAAAATGCAGAGGTCAATGGAAGAAAGGAGTATTTTTATTATGTCTCGTGTATCAGTATGTAATTTGATAGAAACAGAAATATGGAGTTGCTCTGACACTATACAAGGAACTGGGGACCGTTTCACTAAACTTTGTACGATGTTCTGTAAATTTCACATTACCTATAACAATGTTTTCATGTAAACGATTATTGGATTTACATTTATTGAGCATATGCAGCCTATGCTCAATAAATGTAAATCCATCAATTGAAATTTCCAGACTATCCTAAATTTGCACTTGCGAACATTTTAGTCGTACTAAGTTTAGGGAAACGGCCCTTGGTTTTATTCAAGCAATATAACGTCACTTGTGTTCAATAACAGCTGTAACCATACGTTTACAATTTGTCACAATGGACACTTGTTCCATAGTTGCACTGGTCACAGTTCTGTAACTGAAACTTCAATTAGGCATCCATCAAATAGTCAGTGATCCAGATAAGGTGCGGATTGGCATATTTTTAGCCAGGTTTTTTTAAAAAAAATCCAGGCTATTGGATTGGCGAAAGCCGGGCGGGCGGGCGGGCAGCGTCCACAATCAATGTTAAGTTTTCGTGTTTGAGTCCATTTCTTTGTTACTGTACCACCTTGGACCACCAAACTTTCACAGCTTCATAATCAAGGGGTGCCCACCACATATCACTATCCAACATGTTACTTTTTTTTTTTTAACTTGACCCATTTTTTCCGTGCAGTCGACTTAGCCATTTTCAATGTTAAGTTTTCGCGTTTTCAATGTTAAGTTTTCGTGTTTAAGTCCATTTCTTTGGTACTGTACCACCTAGGACCACCAAACTTTCACAGCTTCATAATGAAGGGGTACCCACCACATATCACTATCCAACATGTTACTTTTTTAGCCAGGTTTTTTTTAAAAAAATCCAGGCTATTGGATTGGCGAAAGCCGGGCGGGCGGCGGGCGGCGGTGCGGGCGGCGGGGGCGGGCGGCGTCCACAATCAATGTTAAGTTTTTGTGTTTGAGTCCATTTCTTTGTTACTGTACCACCTAGGACCACCAAACTTTCACAGCTTCATAATCAAGGGGTGCCCACCACATATCACTATCCAACATGTTACTTTCTTTTTAACTTAACCCATTTTTTCTGCGTAGTCGACTTAGCCATTTTCAATGTTAAATTTTCGCGTTTACAATGTTAAGTTTTCGTGTTTAAGTCCATTTCTTTGGTACTGTACCACCTAGGACCACCAAACTTTCACAGCTTCATAATCAAGGGGTACCCACCACATATCACTATCCAACATGTTACTTTTTTTTTTAACTTCACCCATTTTTTCCGCTCATCGACTTAGCCATTTTCAATGTTAAGTTTTCGCCTTTACAATGTTAAGTTTTCGTGTTTAAGTCCATTTCTTTGGTACTGTACCACCTAGGACCACCAAACTTTCACAGCTTCATAACCAAGGGGTGCCTACCACATACAACTATCCAACATGTGACCATTTTTTTACCTTTACCTATTATTTCTACGTAATTGACTTAGCCATTTTCAACGTTAACTTTTTAACGTACGTCTGGTTAGAGTTTTTTGTTAAAACTTTTTCGTTATACTATATCTCTGCAACTGCTTCGCCCATTACCTTGAAACTTCACATGGGTGTTTATCATCATCCATATTTTCATTCTAACCCCCAACCGTGCGGCCTGTGCCCAATGTCAAGGTCAAATTACTTTGAATTTTTTTTTGTAATTTAAAGTTTTTTCGTGTACTAATATCTCTGCAACTGCTTCACCCAATACCTTGATATTCACATGGGTGTTTATCATCATTGTCGCACCTGCTTGCGGAAAGCGCGATCCAGTGCCCAATGTCAAGGTCAAATTTCTTTGAATTTTTTTGTTAAATTTTTTTTCGTGTACTATATCTCTGCAACTGCTTCACCCAATACCTTGATACTTCGCATGGGTGTTTATCATCATTGTCGCACCTGCTTGCGGAAAAGCGCGATCCTGTGCCCTATGTCAAGTTCAAATTACTTTGAATTTTTTTGTTAAAGTTTTTTTCGTGTACTATACTCTGCAACTGCTTCACCAATACCTTGATACTTCACATGGGTGTTTATCATCATTGTCACACCTACTTGCGGGAGGAAAGCGCGATATCGTCGGCATTTTGGCATACGTCTGTCCGTTCGTCCGTGTGTCCGGTTAAGTTTTTTGGTTTTTAAAGTTTTTCCATCTACTATATCTATTTTTTTTTTAGTGTCCTGCCTCGCCCCAAGGCGCGACATGCAGGCCACGGCCATCTAGTCTACAAAAGTGGGTATAATTATGTTATCCAAGTGTCTATGCTTGGAAAAAACCTGGCCTTCGTGACTTTGCCTCGTTTCTTGTTGTGTACTATATCTCTGCAACTGCTTCACCCATTACCTTGATACTTCACATGGGTGTTTATCATCATTGTCGCACCCGCTTGCAGAAAGCGCGATATCGTCGGCATTTTGGCATACGTCCATCCGTACGTCCGTGTGTCCGGTTAAGTTTTTCCATCTACTATATCTATTTTTTTAGTGTCCATGCCTCGCCCCAAGGCGCGACATGCAGGCCACGGCCATCTAGTCTACAAAAAGTGGGTATAATTATGTTATCCAAGTGTCTATGCTTGGAAAAAACCTGGCCTTCGTGGCTTTGCCTCGTTTCTTGTCTTAAGAATTATTTTAACTGCGCCTCACGGTTACGAAAAGTAGTTTGGCGTGGAAGTTTACTGGGATATAAATTTTGGACAGGGACTTGCTACGGGCCAATCAAATGTTAAGGAATTGTGTAAATATTTTTGTGCTGGGATTATCAGAATATGAATCCTGTATATGAACAGTATCAGAATGAGTATTGCTAAGTGGCTAAGGAATAATATAAGTAAAAATTCAATAAGCCATATATCACTGTCCAGTATCAATAATTACTCTGTGTGTTACGGTTACTTCACTACCTGTTCTCCCATTTAATTAATCAAGCTACATACATTGTCTACTGTGTTTGTTATATGGCAAGGAGAGCTGCATGAATCCGTACACGCATGAGCAGACCTCCAGAGACAGAGGGTAGGGGGAGCCCCCACCACCACCGAAAGTATATGTTGTTACCACTCAGTTGAACCGTTTCATCGAGACTGAGTGGTAACAACATAAACATTTGATGAGAAATTAAAAAAAATGCAGAAACATATTTAGAAATTTGTGCATCGGCTAATATAGCAAACAAGATATAGCCGACGCGAAAAACACAAACGACACTTAATGTTCAAGTCAACAGTATAGGGAAAAGCATATAGTTTTTACTATTAATAACACTAATTACATTCCTGGCCGGTTTTCTTTTGCATAATATGAATTATAAATATTTCAATAAAAAATCTGTGTCAACATTATTGGTCCGGCAGTCGCCGGACCTGTTCCGACGCTCGTGCATTGTCCAATCAATTAAACAGTAAGTAATCAATCAATCCACTAATCAATGTTTGTTTCAGCTCAAGGAGAAAGGAACGACCCAGTATGACCCCAACATTCACTATCCATTTTTCCTGCGCCTGAAGAAAATTCCTACCTCAAGAGAAAACAGCCTGGAAAGATAGCTGTCCACATAGTCCAAGAAATAACCGGCACATGCAAATGCCTTAACTCTTAGACCGCTTTATTTTTATTTTTTTCGTCGTCTGCTGTTTATTTTATATTTTCCATTTTTATCATCAAAAACATGCTTTGACAGCACTTTAGAATGATTTACAACATGGTTTGACAGCACTTCAGAATCATTTCCATTGGAAATGATTCTAAAGTGCTGTCAAACCATGTTTTTATTGAGAAATAAGGCAAGATATAAAAGCAACAACAGACGACAATTGTTGTGAGTAGCGGTCTATGGGTTAACCCTTACAGTTCAAATCTTGTTGTCTGTTGTTATCCCCTCGCTGATAGGCAAGAGGGGATATAGCATTAGTCCGTGTACGTACGTATGTGTGTATGTACGTACATGGGTACGTAGGGGTTCATCCTTACTGTAATTCCGACTGGAGACTTGTTTTGGCCCTCACATACGTCTTTGGCATTCTGTATGTGACAGTTGAATTTGGTTATACCCCTTATGTGAGTATTGCGATTATTCGTAATTGTATTCTAGGGGAAGGGGCCAAGTGACTTGGTGTGGTATGGACCAGGCACCAGGTCAGGTTATTCTAATTTCAGGGCTGAATATATATTTCTCTATGTAAATATTCCGTTTTGATTTTGGGATTTTCCCCCCAATGCAACAGGTTAAAACGGGATTGAACCCGTTTACCTGGCCTTATATGACCTTAGCTGTTGATAGGCCGTTAAACACCAAAAAACAAACAAACAAACGTTAGTAATTTTTCAATAACTTCACCGATTATGATAATATTTGGCCACAATGTGTGTCAAGGGATTGTGCTTCGTTTTGCACGCTAACTACGTCCGACCGTCCAAGGTAAAGGTCACTGAGGACTTATATTCACCTTGTTTGTAAGACAAAAATGTTAAAGTTTTTTTTTTTATTATCAAGGCTGCCAGCGAGGGGATTAGCTTAGTGATAACGATGCCCATGTTTTTTTTACCAGAAGGTGTTTTAGATCGAGAAATATAATACACAGCAGGCAGTATTAATTTGTTGCCTTTTAAAGGTTTTAAAATGCCTGTTAATGGTGCTGTTTCTCAATGTTTGGCAGTTAAACCATTCCATTTATCTTCGCATGCAATATGTATTGATACTAAAGGTGATTGAGGAAAAGCCAATCATACTTGAGACAAGTCATGTGATTTCGCCCCTCAGAAGATGTGTGATTTTTCTTGAAAATATTTACAGAAACTGATATTTACTGTAATTGACATCGAAAGTTGACGAATGTCCGCATTTGCTATGAAAACATCATTTTTACATCATTTATGGACCGCAAATGATGTAAAAATTATGTTTTCATAGCAAATACGGTAAATATTGTAAGTTTTGTATTTATGTTTCATGAGATATTGTACATCTTCTTTGGTACAAAAATCACATGGCTCGTCTCGTTTGTGCATGTAATGATACAGGGCGTGGTTTCCTGCTTCAAATGTTGGCATTAACTCTTGGCATGTGTTCAATTTCATGTTGAATTTGAGTACCAGATGCGAGTATGTGGCTCAAATTTGTTTTTATACTAGTAATCATGGGTCCAGATTAGCTTATGTCCGAGTGATTAGTGTATTTGCTGTTCCCCAGACATTCCTGTGTATACATTCCAATAACTACCATACCATTCTCTCTAAAAGCAAGTAATTTTGTCATCAGCATTGCTCTAATATTTGTCACTAATTGCAGCACATTTAAATTTTCTTGATTCAAATGTGGTTCCAAAATATGTAGTAGAAATCAAAATCATTTAAAATGATGACATTAGTTGTTTTCTTCATTCCTGTTGCATTAAAGTGTTATCTGACACTGACACCATCACCTTGTTTTACCGTTTTTAACACAATCTCAGTGTAGACACTATTAATGAAATACATGTAGTATGTACTTGTAGAAGGCATAGATGAGCTGATATTGTTGATAATCCCTCCACATTCCTTGTTGACCATATCAAAAGTGTGTCTTTCCTTTTTACCATTCCTTCCTTATGTTTCAGCTATGCAAACATATGTTGTGGTAGCTCACTATAGTTGTCTTCATGCATGTCTTCTTGTATCACTCTAGCAAGATGAACATATGTACAATCGACACATAGGAATACATATGGATTATAATGAAACAAATGTTTTTTCAAATTTACATGTATTTGTCCTTATCCCTTAGAATGAGGTGAAACGAAACGTGTCGTCTGCTGTTGTTTCATATTTTGTCTTTATTCTCGATGAAAACATGGTTTAACAACACTTTAGAATCAGTGTTATCAAACCATGTTGTTGATCAGAAAAACTGAAAATACAAATAAACAGCAGACGGCAAAATTTAATTCAATATTGTGAGGGTTAATGTAACATACCTTTTACATTCCAATATTCCTGTCAATATCCATTAACATGTTTTGTTTTCCACATACTATATTTATTATTCAATTCTCTAGATGTTTTAGACTAGTCCATGTTTTACATCACATGTTCATTTACCATTCTATCTTTTACCTCTAGTATTCATTTGCCATTCCATGATTTAACTCTAATGTTCTTTTACCACTCCATTTTTTTGCCTTTGATATCCTATACCAGACGGTAGTTTTGATATTCATTTCTCATTCCGTGTTTCATGTCTGACATTTTCACTCCTTTCCATGTACGTCTCAGAAACTTATGTACTCCACTTTGTTAGTCTTTGACATTTCTGTACTGCCGTTTGTCTCTTTTCCTTAACCCATCCCAGGTTCTGTGTCAGTTAACCCTTTCAACTCCACATGCCTGTACAGTGGTATTGGCAAATAGTGTAGATCCAGATGAGCCGGCTCGTGATGAGCCGTCTCATCAGGATCTGCAAGTAATTTTCATATTTTTGAGAACAAAAACACCCCCTTTTCATACATGGACTAGTCTTAAAATCATTTTGTGACCATTGGATTGGTTGCAAAATTAACATATCAAAATCCGTTCCAGTGGCTTAGGGGTGAAAGGGTTAACATTTTATGTTACATTTCAGATAACTTTTACCATTATAACTCTTATCTCAGTTTGGCTGTTCATTACTCGCACAAGAAAGCCGAAGGAAGACATTATTGGTGTCAATTGTTCAGTTATTACAGTCATTACCAATGGTATTCAAATAACAGTTGTTTTATAAACATCAGCCATCATGTATTGATGTTGTTGAACAGATTTTAGACAGCATAATGGTCATAAAGCTAACATAACATAATTTAAGCGATAATTTAATCAAAAAAGAAATATTGAACTTTGTCGGATCCTCTTAACCCTTACTACGCTGAATTAAATGTTGTCGTCTGCTGGAAATGTTTTATTATACCCCCCCCCCCCCCCCCCCCCCGCAACGAAGTTGTGGGGGGGTATGCTGGAGTCAGCTTGTCCGTCCGTCCGTCCGTCCGTGTTTCCGTCACAAAACTTAACAATTGTAAATTTCCTTTTAACTTCTCTTTCCCTTTGCGGAAATCTTTCATATTTTACCCGCCCCTTCTCTGACACTCATACATCATTCTGCAACAAACCTATGACCCCCATTTATGCCAGGGGTCAAGGTCACGGACTTAGAAACTTAGAAAAAAAAGAAAACTTAACAATTGTAAATTTCCTTTTAACTTCTCTTTCCCTTTGCGGAAATCTTTCATATTTTACCACCCCTTCTCTGACATCATACATTCTTGCAAACAAAAACCTAGCAAAAACCTACGACCCCCATTTATGCCAGGGCTCAAGGTCACGGACTTATAAACTTAGAAAAAAACGAAAACTTAACAATTGTAAATTTCCTTTTAACTTCTCTTTCACTTTGCGGAAATCTTTCATATTTTACCCACCCCTTCTCTGACACTCATACATCATTCTGCAACAAACCTACGACCCCCATTTATGCCAGGGCTCAAGGTCACAGACTTATAAACTTAGAAAAAAACTAAAACTTAACAAATGTAAATTTCCTTATAACTTCTCTTTCCCTTTGCGGAATGCAGTGATATTTTACCCGGCCCTTCTTTGACACTCATACATCATTCTGCAACATTTATGCCAGGGGTCAAGGTCACTGACTTAGAATGTCTAGTTTGCTTTTTTCAACTGGAACCACCATCGCACTCTCCATATGTGTTGACATAGTCTTTTATCTGAAAATGATAGCATGCGAGCTGGAATTCATTCTATGTCAGGGCTGACGCGGGGGGGTATTCCGTAAGCCCCTGCTTACTGACAAATCTAGTTTTCAATATTTCTCGACAAAAACCTGGTTTTGACAGCACATGAGAATCGTCTCCAGTGGAGACGATTCTCATGTGCTGTCAAAACCAGTTTTTTGTTAAGAATTAAAGCAAAAATGAAAAACAGCAGACGGCAATTTCCGTCAATAGTGTAGGAAGGGTTACTTAGGATTAGGATGACATGTGCAGTAACATGGAAAAGTACTAACATGCTTCATGGAATTTGCCTGTTAAAAAAAGAGAGAAAAAAGAATAGTTACAGTCTTAAAAACTTAATAATGTTCCTTTTCTTTGTTTCCTATATTTGTTTTTCATTCCATATTTTGTCTCGGATATGTATCCCACATTCCAGGTTTTTCCTTAAATATCCTTTCACAAACAGTGTTTTATACCTGATTTGTTTGTTAACACTCAAAAATAAAATCAAGCCTTACATGTTGTGATTTGTTTCTCTTGTTTATAACCGCTAGCTCTAACCATGCCCATGACAGTACTGTAGCCTATTTCACCAACATTGCAAAGTATACTTTCCTAGCAAAGTATACTTTGAGGGAGAAATTTTCAATTTTAGGATAAATTTATTAATTTTTAGCCAGGTTTTTTAAAAACCCAGGCTATTGGATTGGCGAAAGACGGGCGGGCGGGCGGGCAGGCGGGAGGTCGGCGGGCAGCGTCCACAATCAATGTTAAGTTTTCGTGTTTTCGTCCATTTCTTTGTTACTGTACCACCTAGGACCACCAAACTTTCACAGCTTCATAATCAAGGGGTGCCCACCACATATTACTATCCAACATGTTACTTTTTTAGCCAGGTTTTTTGAGAAAAAAAATCCAGGCTATTGGATTGGCGAAAGCCGGGCGGGCGGGCAGGCAGGGGTGGGCGGGCGGCGGGCGGCGTCCACAATCAATGTTAAGTTTTCGTGTTTGAGTCCATTTCTTTGTTACTGTACCACCTAGGACCACCAAACATTCACAGCTTCATAATTAAAGGGTGCCCACCACATATCACTATCCAACATGTTACTTTTTTTTTAACTTGACCCATTTTTTCCCGCGTAGTCGACTTGCCATTTTTCAATGTAACGTCCCCCGTTTGAGTCCATTTCTTTGTTACTGTACCACCTAGGACCACCAAACTTTCACAGCTTCATAATCAAAGGGTGCCCACCACATATCACTATCCAACATGTTACTTTTTTAGCCAGGTTATTTGAAAAAAAATCCAGGCTATTGGATTGGCGAAAGCCGGGCGGGCGGGCGGCGGGCGGCGGGCGGCATCCACAATCAATGTTAAGTTTCGTGTTTGAGGTCCATTTCTTTGTTACTGTACCACCTAGGACCACCAAACTTTCACAGCTTCATATCAAGTGCCCACCACATATCACTATCCAACATGTTACTTTTTTTTAACTTGACCCATTTTTTCCGCGTAGTCGACTTAGTCATTTTCAATGTTAAGTTTTTGCGTTTACAATGTTAAGTTTTCGTGTTTAAGTCCATTTCTTTGGTACTGTACCACCTAGGACCACCAAACTTTCACAGCTTCATAACCATGGGGTGCCTACCACATACAACTATCCAACATGTGACCATTTTTTTACCTTCACCTATTATTTCTACGTAATTGACTTAGCCATTTTCAACGTTAACTTTTTAACGTACGTCTGGTTAAATTTTTTTGGTTACAACTTTTTTGTTATACTATATCGCAACTGCTTCGCCCATTACCTTGAAACTTCACATGGGTGTTTATCATCATCCATATTTTCATTCTAACCCCAACCGTGCGGCCCCTGTGCCCAATGTCAAGGTCAAATTACTTTGAATTTTTTTGTTAAAGTTTTTTTGTGTACTATATCTCTGCAACTGCTTCACCCATTACCTTGATACTTCACATGGGTGTTTATCATCATTGTCACGCCTGTGTGCAGAAATCGCGAAATAGTCGGCATTTTGGCATACGTCCGTCCGTCCGTACGTCCGTGTGTCCGGTTAAAGTTTTTTGGTTAAACTTTTTCCATCTACTATATCTCTTTTTAAGCTCACCTGAGCTCACCAAAGGATGATATATGGGTGATGCCATTTCAGATTTGTTAAAATGGAGGTCATCGACAATCCAAGATGGCCGCCATGGAAAAGTAGGTCAAATTCTTAAAAAATCTTCTTCTCACGAACCGCCAGGCCGATTTCGACGATACTTGGTATGAATGATCGATAGTGAGTGCTGTTTCAGATTTGTTCATATGGTGGCCCGTGGGTCAAAAATGGGCGTCGCCCGAGGCGTCAAATAGGGGTCAAATTTTATTTTTAACCGAATATAGTCATGTAATATATCAAATCGAAGGTATTGACGAGACAATCACTCTGGAACATTTTTTGTCTAAATCATATGATTACGTCATCCAAGATGGCCACCGATAGTTCAAATGGTCATTCTTTTACTAAAGATTTCAAACATTTCTTCTTGTGAACTGCTTGGCCGATATTGGCCAAACTTAACTGTAATGGTCTGTGGGTGAAGCCTGTCCATTTTTGTTAAAATGGAGGTCATCACCAAATCCAAGATGTCCGCCGTTGAAAAGTAGGTCAAATTGTCCAAAAAAATCTTCTGCTCACAAACCTCCAGGCTGATTTCGACGAAACTTGGTGTGAATGATTGATATTTAACGCAGTTTCAGATTTGTTCATATGGTGGCACCTGGGTCAAAAATGGGCTTGGCCCAAGGGGTCAACTAGGGGTCAAATTATATTTTTGACCGAATATGGTCATATAATATATCCAAGCCAAGGTATCGACGAGACGATCACTCTGGAGCATGTTTTGCCAAAATCAGATGATTACGTCATCCAAGATGGCCGCCGACAGTTCAAAAGGTTGTTCTTTTACTAAAGATTTCAAAGGACTTCTTCTTGTGAACTGCTTGGCCGATATTGACCAAACTTAACTGAAATGGTTTGTTGGTGAAGCCTGTTCATTTTTGTCAAAATGGAGGTCATCACCAAATCCAAGATGTCCGCCGTTGAAAAGTAGGTCAAATTGTCAAAAAATCTTCTCACAAACCGCCAGTCCGATTTCGACGAAACTTGGTGTGAATGATTGATATTTAACGCTGTTTCAGATATGTTCATATGGTGGCACCTGGGTCAAAAATGGGCGTGGCCCGAGGGGTCAACTAGGGGTCAAATTATATTTTTGACCGAATATGGTCATATAATATATCCAATCCAAGGTATCGACGAGACGATCACTCTGGAGCATCTTTTGCCAACATCAGATGATTACGTCATCCAAGATGGCCACCGACAGGTCAAAAGGTTGTTCTTTTACTAAAGATTTCAAAGGACTTCTTTTTGTGAACTGCTTGGCTGATATTGACCAAACTTAACTGAAATGGTTTGTTGGTGAAGCCTGTTCATTTTTGTCAAAATGGAGGTCATCACCAAATTCAAGATGTCCGCCGTTGAAAAGTAGGTCAAATTCTCAAAAAAAATTCTTCTCACAAACCGCCAGGCCGATTTCGACGAAACTTTGTATGAATGATCGATAGTTAACGCTGATTCAGATTTGTTCATATGGTGGCACATTCGCAATATATGTTAGATCAGAAGGTACCAACAAATTCTGTGGAACATTTGAAGTTGTAAGTGAAGAGTCTTTGTGAAATCAAGATAACCACTATGGAGGCTTTTAGGTGAGCGATACAGGCCCATTTGGGCCTCTTGTTTTTAGTGTCCATGCCTTGCCCCAAGGCGCGACATGCAGGCCACGGCCATCTAGTCTACAAAAAGTGGGTATAATTATATTATCCAAGTGTCTAGTCAGATCATTACCAAATTTTGGACATAGTCCACAGTTCGCATATCACTTGATCCGTTAGTAGGATAATTACCAAACTTCGTCAATAACTTCCTCACATTGATATCTATCCATCCAGTGTCATTCGGGTGACCTTCACCTTGGTGACCTTAAACTGTGTGGGACGTAAATTTTGAACATAATCCAAATTTCGCATATCACTTGATACATTAAAGGTAAATGCCCACGTGCCAGGTTATAATATAGGGAGGCATATTTTTGCGTCCATTCGTTAAATATGACATTGTTCGGGTAAAATAAACAGTCATTAAACATTTCCCGACGATATAATTGGCGTTATTATACTTCTTATATCAAACGTGAATTTCCACACTGATATCAGGGGCGATAACCGTGTTTCCTTAAAATGTTAACTGACATTACTATTTATTCTGTATATATTTTTTGATGTGTAGTGATCATACTTTATAATCTGTCGAAAATATTTTTTTCAGGTGATAGTATAAATAATTAAAAAATATCATGCCTCATTTGCATATGAAAATACCCGCCGATAACACCGTGCATCACTATCAGTAAAATAAATATTACTAAATGATTATATCTGTATAGCGGGCACTCGTAATTTTCAGAAATGGTGGAATAGTGACACAATTATAAACTTATTTAATTCCTATAAAGAACTTTCTGTGCCTACTGAGTGGGCATGTACCTTTAATCGGATCCTTGCACAACTTCATAAATAGCTTTGCCACATTGATTGCTATCCAACCAGTGTCATTCGTGTGACCTTTACCTTGGTGTCAACCGTTTGGAACGTACATCAAAATGTTGAATATCTCTATAGTTGGATCATGACCAAAAAACTTCATCAATAACTTCCTCACATTCATAGCTATCCATCTAGTGTCATTCTGGCGACATTGACCTTTACGTTGGTGACCTTGATCTTCATGTAAATCATTTTGGACGTACATCCAAATGTTGAATACCTCTTGATCTGTTAGTTCGATCATCTCCAAACTTCATTAATAGCTTCTTCACATTGATGGATATCTACCATTGTAATTTGGCTGACATTGTCCTTGGTGACGTTCACCTTGGTGTCAACAAGTTTGCACATCCAAATGTTGAATATCTCTTGCTCCGTTAGTCATATCATTACCAAACTGGCTGGTGGGAGAATGCGATGGGTAATTTAATGATCGGGGTTTATCCTTACCGGAATCCCGACCGGAGACCTGGTTTGGCCCTCATACATATTTGGCATTTTTGTTTTTGACAGTTGAATCTGGTTATACCCATTATGTGAGTATTACGATTATTCGTAATTCTAATTTAGGGGAAGGGGGCCAAGTGACTGGTGTAGTATGGACCCCCCCCCCCCCCAACCCGCCCCCAACACAGGTTAAATACGGGATCGAACCCTTTGGCCCGGCCTTAAATTACCTAAACTGTTTATAGGCCGTTAAACACGAATAAACAAACAAAAACCAAACGTCATAAATAGCTTCCTCACTTTGATGGTTAAATACCCAGTGTCATTTGTGTGACCTTCACTTTGGTGACCGTGACACTCGTATCAATAATTTCGGACTTCCTCATATTCTAACCTTGATCTTGATGAACTTTGTGGCGATCGCCTTGTTTAGTGGGTGAGACACTTCCCGGCGATCACATTGTCTGTTAAAATACCTTATCTTTAGGAAATTATTTATAGCGCAATAAAGACTCCCATGATCTATTTTAATATAAATAAGGCGCTTTTACTGGATAATTCTGTTAAAGCCTGAAATAGTTTTTAATCAATTATTGCAATGGCATGACCAGAATTCATTGGGAACCGCGGCCTGTAATAATTTAAACTAGAGCAGCTTGAGCTGCATCAACGGTTTGAGCCTCAAACATTGATTTCATGTGTAACTAAGCTTTAGCGGTTATCACCCTGGCAAGAAATTATGTTGCTGACAGTACTGTAGAAATTGGAAAACGTTGTAAAGACCACCCGTTATCAGCCGAAATTCGGCAAAATCGTTGAAAAGTATGTACATTTTTCAACTTCAAATGCATATAGCTCTTTTATTTGAGCAGATAGCCGAAAACTGTCAGCGAGTCTGAGATAGAGAATTTTGTCAGCTTTCCAATGCAAAAATAATTCTTGAAAACGGTTGGAAAATAAGGAAGTTATAGGAAATATGACGTCACTTCCGTTTTCGTGGAAAGTAGCATTAAAAGATATCTGAAAATCTCTGAGTCTCTGCTCACACTTGATCCGAATCGGCATGCAAAATTTGAAGTCGATCCGACCAGCGGTTTGGTGTAGATGCAGGGAGCCCGTAAGTCAGCGGATGATTATTTTTCGATAGTTATCGCCCTTAAATTGCAGTTTACGCCATTTATAAATACACCTAATAAAACGGAAATTAAATATGTGCAATATTCCGCCAGTGAAGTTTTCGTTTGTTTTTCACCATAGGCCGGGCACAAAGCGGGAAAGTTTTAACTAAAGGACTGAAATATCGACCGCAGCAAGAAATTTTGAAATCTATTAATAAATAACGAAGCTGACGTCACATCCGTTTGCTCTATTTTGAAAACTTGAAAAAAAGACGTTCATCTTTGACATCCAATAGAACCGGAAGTAGTCAAGATAGAGCTCTGAAAATTATCATCTTTTATGCGCCTGACACTCCCCTATCACACTGGCAAGAAATTATGTTGCTGACATTACTGTACAAATTGGAAAACATTTGTAAAGACCACCCGTTATCAGCCGAAATTCGGCAAAAATTCGGCAAAATCGTTGAAAAGTATTGTACATTTTTCAACTTCAAATGCCTATAGCTCTCTTATTTGACCAGATAGCCGAGAACTGTCAGCGAGTCCGAGATAGAGAATTTTGTCAGCTTTCCAATGCAATCGGTTGGAAAATAAGGAAGTTATAGAAAGTATGACGTCACTTCCGGTTTCGTGGAAAGAGGCATTAAGAGATTTCTGAAAATCTCTAAGTCTCGACTCACACTTGATCCGAATCGGCATGCAAAATTTGAAGTCGATCCGACCAGCGGTTTGGGCTGTAGACTGAACGGCTGAATACAAAAAAAACAAAAAAACAACAACGAATACAATGGGTTTTCGGCGCAGCTGAAAGCCGCCTCAAACCTAAAAATATGAAACCTACTGGCACGACACGAGCCGGCTCATCTGGATCTACACTGTTTGCAAACATCGGTATGGAGTGCTGTAGCATTGAAAGGGTTAATGAGCGTTTAGAATTGTACAATACTGATAAAAAGTGCTGCAGATCCTGACAAGACAGCTCGTCACAAGCTGGCTCATCTGGATCCACAGTGTTTACACTAGAAACAAAATTGCTACTCCGCTCCATACCTCTGGCAAGATAACTTATCAGAGGCGAATTATTGTAGCTATGTTTACACATGTTGACTTGGTGGTCTGTAGGTTGAAGGGGTTAACATCTACTCTACATACTAATACTATCATACTTTTCATTCAATGTTCCACATTTCAGAATTGGAGACAGAGGCTGGGAGCTTATACTGTGAGAAACCTAGTTCTGCATACATATAACTCGAATTACATGACATTGCATTATATAAGCGTTATGACGGAGTAGTATTTCCAAATTTGCGTTTGAAGTGTTATTTTTTTTGCTTTCTACTACTTGCTAAAATACACTTTATTGTCGGAGTTTGTTATACTAGGTGTGTCTCATATTGTAGAATTGGCTCAATAACAATATAGCTTTGCGAAGTATGAACGCCTACGCCTGCAGGTGTATCTGCTTATGAACCTACAGATACAGGTTATGACAGATCAAAACTTTTGGTTCGATCACAGCGAATAGTGTAGCATTCATTAGGTCATAGCAAGTTCTTTCTCTGTTAAGCGTCCGTGTGCGGATAGGTTTTCAAAGTGGTTCTGTGAAAAAACAAACACACTGTGTATGCTATTTTACACTATTTATCGGTGAAGGAATATGAAAACTGATTGGGGGACTTATTCAAGTATTTAATCCGTTCATGAATGTCCACTTAATACGTTCAATAAGAGTATGTTTTTTCTTCTTTTTTCCAAATGGTTGCTGGCTAAAATTTAAATTTATGCTAAGGAAGTTTTTAACATAAATTTAACTTCGTTTTTTTCATGGTCTTGTTGATTTTTGCCGGATACGTATGTTAGGTTTGGTCAACATGGTCAACTGGGTGGACGTTTAACATAGAACAGATATGGCATGGCCTTAGTCTGATCTGGGATTGTACCAATTGCAAAATCATTGTAGTCATGGCTGTTCCCTGGAGTATGTACACTAACAAATGGAGATGGTTCAACTTATTCGTAGAAAAATTAAGGAACAGTCTTTGAAGCATTGGATTGGAGTGTATCATTATTAACCCTTTGAACCCGAAAGCCCGCTATATCGGTTTATGCAAACAGTGCAGATCCAGATGAGCCGGCTCGTAACGAGCCGTCTCATCAGGATCTGCACTGTTTGAAAGTAATTTTCATATTTTTGAGAAAAACAAATACCCCCTTTCTGTTGTATTATCACTATTGTAACATAATGTAACACTTTCTATAAATGGAATAGTCTGAAAATCATTTTGCGATGATTGGATTGGTTGCAAAACGAACATATCGCAGCCCATTCAGTTACTTAGGGGTGAAAAGGTTAAAGTTACAAGGTAATCAGGGTATACACTGGCGCAAGATATCGTCAAAGGTCGCGTTTCTCTGTGCACTCGCGTGTTCTGGCCGCTCAATTTTATAACATACACGGATTATCTGGAATTAGGAGATTATGATCAGTAATTTGACCGTGATTAACATGCACATGTGTCTGTGTGAATCAGTGCATATACAGTGCACAAATGGTGCATGGTTAATGTAACTGCGGTAAATGTGGTTTATGATATGTGTGGCCATTGTAGCTCCTGTAGCCTATTTCACGAAAATTGCAAAGTATACTTATCTTGCTAAGTACACTTTGAGGGAGAAATTTTCAACTTAAGGATACATATATTAATTTTTATTATACTGAATGCATTACATTATCACAGCCATTTTGGCTGTGATAATGTAATACATTCAGTATAATAATTCTGCATACTTTTAATCATCAAATATATGCAGTCGCTAGTTTTATATGAAATAATGCATTTTGGGAAAAATAAATGATTACTCCCTCAATGTGTACTTGACTAGATAAGTATACTTAGCAACATTGGTGAAATCGGCTACTGGTCTGTGATGGTGACTGGGGGAATGCTAGATACACGTTTTCCGCTTTATAGGCAAAAGGTTTCACTATATACCTACACCACAGTCAACGGTAAAAACATGTGTAACAGCATTTACATCTCGCGCACGAAAATATAGACAAAATCTGCAGGGCATTGACGTCGTTCATACTTCGCTATATTGTTATATTGGGAGACAATTCTTCAATATGAGACAAAACTATTATCATAAACTAACCTAATAGAGTCTGTATTAGCACAATTCTTAGGTCACTCACTACGAAGAAGAACGTAAACAAAGAACGCTTCAAACGCACATTTGGAAATACTACACCGTCATAACTCTTACGTAATGCATTTGTAATGTAATGTAATTATAGTTACGTACTCAGAACTAGGGAAATGCAAGTTAAGGAATTTGTGGCCAATCAATTCCAGCAGACCGTTTCACTAAACTTTGTACGACTAAACTGTTTGTTAGTGCAAAATTATGATAGTCTGTAAATTTCACATTAGCAATGTTTTCTTGTAAACAATTATCGGATTTACATTGAGCATAGGCTGCATATCAATAAATGAACTCCATCAATTGATATTTCCAGACGATCCTAAATTTGCACTTACGAACATTTTAGTTGTACTAAGTTTAGTGAAACGGCCCCCAGATGTGCAACATGATAAAGGTGTATACTGTTTGTTATTCAAAATATATAACACTGACTGAATGTGAAGTTGTGAACAGTGCATGCCCTGATCAGACTGAACAGAGGTGCAGGCTGATCTGGGTCTGCACTGGTCATACATCTTCAAGTTAGCCCAATCTCACCTGCCCTTGTTACAGTTAACAACACCTGGTTTGTTTTATTTCTGACAAGAGTAGAACCTGGTGGCACACTCGTATACTTGTCGACATATTTCATAAGAAACTACTGTCTGTTTCACGAAAGCTGTCCAAATTTTACGACTAAACAATGCAAAAATAATATTTTTTTCGATAATATTAGATAATTTCTTTTTATTTCGTGAAATTTGGTCAAATATTGATTTTATTGCGAAAAATTTCCCCATGTTAGATCCGATCCGATTTCATCAAAATTTTATGCTGAAGATTCACCATTATTCTGATGAATAATCTGAATATTTTCTTCATTTCTACTCTAAAATATACGTTGTTACCACTCATTTGAACCGTCTCGCCAAGACGGTTCAAAAGAGTGGTAACAACATATACTTTCATGAAGAAATAAAACAAATAGATAAGGTGTAACTATATCTCACATGAAATGGGGTAATCGTGCAAACATGTGTAATGATCTGTAGGCGATTTCATCAAAATTGCAAAGCATACTTATCTAGCAAAGTATACTTTGAGGGAGTAATCATTTATTTTTCCCAAAATGCATTATTTCATATAGAACTAACGACTGCATATATTTGATGATTAAAAGTTTTAAACTCTGCAGAATTATTATACTGAATATATTACATTATCACAGTAAAAATGGCTGTGATAATGTAATAAATTCAGTATAATAAAAATTAATAAATTTATCCTAAAATTGAAACTTTCTCCCTCGAAGTATACTTTGCTAGAAAATTATAATTTGCAATGTGGGTGAAATAGGCTACTGAACTAGTAAAACAAGTTCAAACTTTTTTTTTAACAAGCGTGAGAGCACTTATACACATGCTATCGTTGGCAGAGATGGAGGCGTGAGAGCGGTCAGTAATGTGGGAGGAAACCGGAGTACCCGGAGGAAGCCCACTTGTCCGATCTTGCGACCACCATACCATCTCGCATACTGCCCCGACTGAGGATCGAACCAGAGGCCGCATTGGTGGGAAGCGCACAATAGGAGTAGGATCTTATTGTTCTGCTGAGCACTAGGGAATGCAGATCTGTGTCGGCTTATCAGTGCTAGTACGCTCGGCTGAGTGTAAATTTCACAAGACTACCTTTGCCGACCCACGTGTACTCACAGGTGGAAGACTCGTACCTGTGACACAAAAACTGCCCATTACGAAAAAATCCATTACCCCACCCACTTGCTCTCGTACAGTACTATATTCTATAATAGAAGGTAGCACAGTATGATACCAAGTGGGTGGGGTAATGGATTTTTTTTGTAATGGGCATTTTTTGTGTCACAGGTTCGAGATTTCCGACTGTGCATGTACTGTACTGTGTGTGCTATATATATTCTTCTCGGACACAGAGTTTGCTGAAATTGGTGCGGGTTGGCGGATTTTTGTAATATATTCTTGTCTCTGATTTTTATCAAGTCACCAGGGCCGAGTTGCTCAAAGTCTCTGTTAGCTTAACAGACTGTTACATCCTTAACAATGTTAAGGATTTAACAGTCTGTTAAGCTAATGGAGGTTTTGAGCAACTAGGCCCAGATCATTTGTATGTCAATTAAACATGTGGTTCACAAATATGTTTAATAAAGCTATTATTATCATATTAGACCTTCAGCCAGCAATGACCACCACTCCCGCTCACTCCCCCCCCCCCCCCCCCAACTCCCCCCATGTGGGATTTTTGGTGAGTATGATATTATCGGATTCAGTAGCCTATTGTCTATCAATCCTGGTTGTCTGCGCTCGAAAAGCCGCTGGATGAACAAATGGCGGCCATTTTACAAGATGGCCGCCGAACAGTATTATATCGTTTTATTAACTTTCTGTTAACTTTCAGTCTGATCAATATTAACCGGGTAAATTTCTATAATTAAGTCTCAATTTGAATGTTAAATTTGATTTAGAATACATCTTACATTTAATTACATTTGCAAATGGCAATATATTTCAAAATTGCTGCCGAAATATGTTATTTTACAATATGTGTCGCGTGCTGTTACGAACAAATACAGACATTCATAAATTTGAAACACATATACATTGCTTTCCTTCACAAATAAATGGAATATACAGGAGATAGTGATGCAATAGCCTTCCACAATTGTCAGAACAGTCAAAATGGCCACCAAAATGTTCTTGTTTTGTTCTATGATTTACTGTATGGAGTTGTTATAAACAGCATTTCATGCACCTATTACATGTATACATACCAGTTTAGAATAGTAATGGAATATGATTGTCCATCAGCGGTGTAATACATTTGAAAGACAACCATAGGGATTGTTATGCGGATACAATGCCACATAGGGGTATATGGAGGCAAAGACGTGTCTATTAGCTACAAACTACGTGTGGTATGTATGTGCTAACCAGGTACAATGTAAATATAATTCTGCATTCAGTAAATAAATGTACACATGGAACATGAGTTTGATCATTAGAATGACATTACGTGATTACCTGTTGTCAAATAGAGAAATATATATGCCGACGACAACAAAGAGCGAGCAAAATACAGAACCGTGGTATAATGCGGCAGAAAACACATTCCACAAACCTGATACTTACCGCCTGCGTAAATAGTTAGAATGTCATGTAGACAATAGTTCAATTGCATAGTAAAATCCAAAATGTAATGTGTCTCGATAGAGGCTATGTGATATTGTTTAAATGAACATTTTGATACATTGCATAATATGTTATGGAGATACATTATCATTCATGGTGATTTAAACGTATATTGATGGTGCTATGTGTGTGTGTGTGTGTGTGTGGCTACACGTGGTAGATGTGCATACTTCTTAAACTGGACTAGATTGATGTTTCAATACCCCGGAATGGCTTTTTTAGACTGCATACATACTAATATTAGTTTGTATATATAGTAAATATTGGTAATTTGACAGAACAGGTGTAGAACAACACATGTGCTATAATTAAGAACACCGAATGTTGAAACATATTGGACAAAATAGTTTATGTATGCGCACATAACAGCTATATGAATACTGTGGATATATTTGAAGAGCATATGCATGCTTTTAGAAAGATAATGCACCTTCAATGTCTTTGTTTATATGAAAATTATGAAATGGTATATCAACCTTACAGGTTATCAAATGTCACTATTATGAAATCATGGTTAAATATTTACTTACAATGCCTGCTTACAAAATACAATCTCGTCATGGGTGCCTCTAAAAATAAGACTAATGGAGCAATATACCTGCATGTATTAGGCAATGGCCATGATGCATGCACTTGTGTGCACTTACACTGGTAATGGATGACAGTCATACACATTGGAACAGACACATACTGTATTTCAGTAGTTATACAAGATATACATTTTTACTATATGACTTTATAAGTACAGGTGCCAACTACACATTAGAATCCTGTTCCTGCTGATGACTCGGAATGGGTTGAGGGAATGGTATTGGAATGCACAATAAATAGTGTGTACATTATGTGGAACCGGGATATATCTCAGTTTACATGGTTCTACTACATAATTTTATTTTTATATCACACAAACTCATTTACTTGAAAGTGCATAACAATATATTTGTCCTGTTTTACTCCAGATTAGCTTGCTTATATTATTTACAGCTATATAAATGTTCTGTTTTAGTATTTACTATGTCATACATGGAGTAATATGTGCTACAAATCATCCAGTCAGCATGGTAGAAAATGTATATTTTCTATATCCAACTTGCAAATTAGCACCTACGACCTATACTATTGACAGTAATAATTATATTTATTTATTTATTTTACTTAATGGTGTTTATAAAGGCCTGTCAACAGCTGAGCGTAATAATTATATGTATCAGAGACGTTCATGGTGGAATACACAACATAGTAAACATGGTAATTGTCTTGGTTGGTTGCATAAATATGAAATGGACATATAGAGAGACGAACAGACATTCATTCTGTATATGAAATGTGTGTGGATAACTAATATGTGGCTGTGACTGGAGAAATGGGGCTTATGGGATTTGCGAAAAGTGTGGCTCTTGATCAAATAGCACACTCCTGTACCCTGATAACGATATATTATGCTTGTTAGAAGCATGATGTGTATTTCACTGGTGGAATGGTGAACAGTGCAGATCCTGAACATACTGTGCTGATACACAGGTTGATCTGGATATACACTGGTCACAAAACCCATAAGCCCCATGTATGCAGTCACAGCCACATATACAGGCGTTAGTAGCTACACGTGCATATGAACCTTTCATAAGTATCTGGCAGCGTAAAAATTAAGAAAACATATTACGTGTAAAATGGTCATTGTAAATTAAGTGGGTGGGGAATATATAGTTAAAGCTACTTTGTTTTAACATTTCATCATCTGCTGTAGACATTATATAATCAGAATATTGGCATTCACTATATAATACAAACACTAGTAAGTACAATTACCATCGATAAAATTAATAGACACTGAGAGACATTTGTATAATGAGACATATAGCGTAGGTGTTACCATCTCTAAGAAAATGCGAAGCGGACGGACAGACGGACGAACACTCGGACACACTGTATCTGAAGTGTGCACGGATAGCTATCAGTAGTGCATAAGTAGTTGCATATGCATTTAAACAATTTATAAGTAAGTGACGGTGCATAACATAAATGAAATTCATTACATGTAAAATTCCCATTGTAAAATGTGTGGGTGGGGAACGATGAAAAATACTTTGTTTTTAACATTGCATCATATACTGCAGACATCAGATAATAGGCATATATGCAATTAACATGTCTAATGAACACTACTAGGTATCATTGACACGAAGAAAATACAAAAGTACCATACTTTCATGGAGTTATGAAGGTAGGTGTTTTGCCATTGAAATTCAGTGGGTGGGGTAACAAAACGTGCAAAATTCTTCATCTGAATTAGCAGATATTATTGAATTGAACATTATTCCATTGTATAGTTATGAACATATCATTAAACATACAAAATTGCCATATCAGTTGTTTCTAATGATAAAAAACAGTCGATTTTCAACGGAAAATGTTATTTTTCACAATTGCGAAAAGTCCGAGGGTGGTATACTTCAAAATGGTGCCAAACATTCATCCAGCGGGTTACAGAACGCAGACATACGGCATAGCACTCGTAATTGAATGTAGTTTCAGACAAAATATGTCTGCAAAAATCCCACAGGGGGGGGGAGGAGGGTTTCCATTTCTGGATCATGGCATATATTATGATATTGTCCTACTAGGTGGTTTAATTCTCAGTATAGACTTTTTAGCTCATTGTTTTTTAGAATGAATACAATATATATAGATCCTAGATTCAGAAACCGTCCACAAAAACTTGCAAACCATATAAAATGTTGTAATGTTTCATTTGTTTATGAGCTGGTCAGGAACTTCACTGATTAGAAACGAATAGGGCCAGTTTTTCATAACCAAGTCATTTTACAAGAAAATGTCCCATGTAATAAGGTGGGTTATTTCACATGCAGTATCATGGGGGATTAAATGGCTCATACATGACTTGAAGGAATTACTGTTAAAGACGAAGCATTCTTTACTGTACTCGTTTGAGATTTAATACGGATATATTTGTAAACCTGAAATGAAACGTAAGTAAACTGTTAGAGCAAGAAGGGTCAGATAACAGAAAAAAAACTCATTTTAATCAATTGTATGCGTTTTGTTTGTGGAAATCCTAAATATTTCCTTCATATGAGCTTAGAAGTATATGTCACGACCACCATTGGAACTGTGTAGTCGAGATGGTTCAAATGAGTGGTCGCACATATTATTATGCTTTCATTGAGAAATAACAAAATTAAAATGTTTAAAAAAATATTTCATACCCATAAAGGTATATTCCGATAGTAACGAGTAAATAGTAGCCATGCATGAGGCGACACATAACTAGTCATATAACTATTGAAAATGGGTGGTTGTTGTAGGGATATCAACCATAAATAACTGGAATGGATTTTGATATGTTAATTTTCCAACCAAATTCAAATTGTCAAAAAAGTTTTTCAGACTAGTCATTTTATGAAAAATAAATATGAAAGTTATACTTGCAAAAAGTGCAGATCCTGATGAGATGGCTCGTCACGGCAGCCACGACGCGCACTATTGTGGCTGTAGAACGCAGGAAACCCCATTTTGACAGTCTGTTGATTTGTGAGGCGCGACTATAGTCGGCGCTTTTTCCGTCGTCGTCGTCGCCCGCGTCGTCGTCGTCCGCGTCGTCCGCGTCATCCGGATTTTTTTTTGTAAGGCAAATGCGTTAAAGTATTGTTTTTTCACAATATCTCTATAATCCCTTGCCAGACTTTTATAATATTTCACATCAATATTTGTCTAGGGATGATGCTTCATTACGCACACCCCCACATGCAAATTCTCAAGGTCAATGTCATTTATTTACTTGTAATGTTCACCGGTTTTGTAACAGGAATGCGTTAAAGTTATTGTTTTTTCACAATATCTCTTTAACCCCTTGCCAAACATTGATAATATTTCATATCACTGTTTGTCTAAGGATGATGCTTCATTACGCACACCCCCACATCCAAAGTCTGAAGGTCAAGGTCATTTATTTACTTGTAATGTTCACCGGTTTTGTAACAGAAATGCGTTAAAGTTATTGTTTTTTCACAATATCTCTTTAACCCCTTGCCAGACTTTGATAATATTTCACATCAATGTTTGTCTAGGAATGATGCTTCATTACGCACACCCCCACATCCAAATTTTGAAGGTCAAGGTCATTTATTTACTTGTAATGTTCACCGGATTTGTAACAGAAATGCGTTACAGTTATTGTTTTTTCACAATATCTCTTTAACCCCTTTCCAAACATTGATAATATTTCACATCAATGTTTGTCTACGGATGATGCTTCATTATGCACACCCCCACATCCAAATTCTGAAGGTCAAGGTAATTTATTTACTTGTTATGTTCACGGTCAAATGCCTCGGCAGGCGCGACACCGCTTCCGTGGCGGAATTCTTGTTTTGCTGGGGGATGTCCCCCAGAGCCCCCGCTCAATAATCCGCCGTAGCATTATTTTTATTCACCGCTACGGGCCTGAGAGGTATGTATTGTTGTAATGATTACATTATTTCCAGTCCAGATAGCTGCATTTAATCAGAGATACCTGTAATTAAAGGCATCGTGTCTCGGGTGATGTATCAGATATTCAATACATGTATATGGTTTCTATACGGGACGTCTTATGTATTCACCTTGTATATCATAGCTTGTCCACACAATAGCTAGAGTTCTACTTGACCAGGGACCATACATACAATCATCTTCGTCCCAGACTTTACGGATCTCAACCAAATTCAGTGTACACAGGTACATGTACATGTTTATCACGGCAAGACGATGAACACTATTGATTTTCAAAATGACGTTTTTATCCCCTTGTCGGCCATTCTTAATTTTTGCAATTTCAATTAAGTTAAGAGATCTGTGTCTGTACCTGGTATACACAACAAATGTGCCACATAATAAAACATACATGTGCTATTCATATGTAGACCATATGAAAAACGTATGAATTACATATGAAATTCATATGAAAAGAACACATTTGAAATTCATATGATGGTCATATGGATTTCATGTGAAAACTTCATATGCATTTCATATGAATACTTTTCACATGTATTTCAAATGTGGTATTTTCATATGAATTTCCTATGCAGCACAATGTGCATAGTGTATATACTAGTACAGTGTGTGTAGGTTTTTGTCGACTGAGCCTGCTTGTGGAAAGCGAGACAATTTTTACATGCCTTACATCACCACAAGCCTTGCTCTGATTTACTTCAACGTCAAATGCTTCTTTACGATCGTCCGTGAAGTGTAATAAATAGTGTAATAATGAATAGTGGTTTAAATTTGTACTGGAGTGCTGTTGTCAATACATACATGTATGCTGAAACCATAACATTCCTCGGCAGGTTCGACATGCGGGCCGCGGCCATCTACTATTTCTTTCGTCGGATGACGTTCGCCGTTCTTTTGTGTTCTATCTGTCAGTTTGTGTTAGTGTCTTTAAGTAAACATTATACCTCTGTATCCGCAAGCATCTATGATTTGCATACATGTACAGTATAACCAAGTAGCACGATCAACTCTATAGTGTCAACTTACTGACAATGGTTTTGTTTGCTTAAAGGGTTTTTCACATTTTTCATTTTTAAAGTTTTCGTTTGTCGACGAAATAACTTGACTACACGTGAACCGCTGTCCTCTGCTCACTTCCTTTAATTTTCCATTGGTGTATCAGGTACACTGTGATGTTGTTTCAGTCAAAGTGCATTGGGAGTGGGAGGGGTGGGGAGGTATGGACTCTGACAATGTGGCCCCACAGCATATACGGCTGTTACTGGAGAAATAGGTGCTATGAAATTTCTATAAAGAACATGTTGTGCCTACTGAGTGGGCATGTACCTTTAAAGTATGACTGCACACATGCATTGCCTGCCTGAAACCCCTGTTGAACACAGACAGTAAACCTCGATTTCTCACGGCCTGACATATAGTAAATATATGGTTAGTGCCGTCGAATATAAAATATATTCCGTTGAGCCTTAGACAGTTTTATTGGGGCTAACCATATATTTAATTTATACCG
This sequence comes from Conchocele bisecta, assembly GCA_029237695.1. Lineage (NCBI taxonomy): Eukaryota > Metazoa > Mollusca > Bivalvia > Lucinida > Thyasiridae > Conchocele > Conchocele bisecta. Next base: position 60,615,720 of record CM055269.1, read on the forward strand.
CATATTGAACTTAATTGTTGAACGTGCGTGACGTCATGTTTTTTACGTCATTCCCTCGTCATACGTCACAAATCTAGCGACGTGGCAGCGTCCACGCTAGGTAGATTCGGCATTGTATCTGATTTAATCTTCGATTTATTTACGATGAGCTTCAATATGGACTGGCTTTAGACTACACAGTTATCATAAAAAGCATTATAATCATGATGGACACCTCCATGTCGTTGGTTACGTCACAAACACTGTAAAAATGGACACAATTTCAGCTGAACCGACAGCGATTTTGATTTTAAAATTCGCCGCCATCTTGAATTTGCTGTTGAGACTGACCAATCAGAGGCCACGATTAGGGGTCAAAGGCGAAAAAATAAAGGCAAAAACGGCACTTCATGTATAATTAGGCTACTTCAGGTATATTAGATATAAACAGCATTTATTCAACTCCCTTTATTATGGTACATGGAGCAATGGTTGCGGTATAAATTTGTTGTATACATCAGTTTGCATGCGTGTGACAAGACATGAAGTGATCATGATCTACACAAGTTAGAATTGAATTAAACCCATTGTATCAGATCGCGGATCACATGTGGCTGTGACTGGAGAAATGGGGCTTATGGGATTTTTTACCAGTGTAGCTCGTGATCAAATAACACTCCTGTAGCCGGATAACTATCTATAGTGTTTGTTAGAATCATGACAGATGTTTCATTGATGAAATGCCGAACAGTGCAGATCCTGATCAGACTGATCTGGATCTACACTGCTCGCAAAATCCATACTCCCCATTTCCAGTCACAGCCATGTATACTAATAATCAACGGACGACAAATATTTGAACCCTATTCTACGTGGTACATACACGAGAATTGATTAACTCGTTACCTAATCAATTAAGCTGTATTATCCAGCATTGTTCCCGCGATTGGAGCAACTCCAGAAACCATGTGGGCTAGCAATGTTGGCAATAATATTTATTTTCTTAATCCAAGTGTCTTTACTGATTTAATCTGCCAACCTAGCCATAACACGTATACGTTTTATAATCTATTATTCGAGTGCGCTATGTATTTATATAAATTGAAATCTATTCTGCGGATTAAAGTTGGAGAAACATAACTTACTCGGCAATGGACTCGGGTAATTATGTAAATACTGGTTTATTATTTTAAAAATACCGGTGACTCACATTTGTAATATAAGTTGTATATAGTATTCGCGTACCATATCGATAAGACAAGTACACATACACAATTTGCCACATACAGATGTTCTGTGTACATGTGCAGCACATTGCATAATGGCATTGTATATTTTTACATCATAACACGAATGTTGTACGTGTTTTTCTAGTTTATCAGGATATTAATAAATGCAGTCCGATATTGTGAAAACTATCACTTTATTTCAAAATAATGTTTTTGAGGCACTGTCGAGTACAACAATTTGTATTAATCCTTTCAACACTATATACAGGCCTGTATAGTGGTTTTGGCAAAACGTGTATATCCAGATGAGCCGGCTCGTGACGAGCCGTCTAATCAAGATCTGCACTTTTTGCAAGTAATTTTCATATCTTTTGAGAACAAAACACCCCTTGTTCATAAATGGACTAGTCTGAAAATCGTTTTGTGACGGTTGGATTGGTTGCAAAATTAACATATCAAAATCCATTCCAGTTACTTAGGGGTGAAAGGGTTAAGGTCCACCCACAGTGACGTACCTTTATGTTTATTTCATTATAATTGGTATGCGGTCCAATGTTACCTCGGCGATTGTCTAGGGTGACCGTTGTTTCAGACGAGGAAACATACACCAGTCACATGCTAGCCAAGTTGCAAGTGTTGGTGTTTATATTGGGACCGCATTCGCTGGTTGCGGACACAGGTGGAATACTCGGACCTAGGACCCAATAAATGGCTCGTTTGAAAAACGTTACCCACCCACCAATTTCTATACACTATACAGTATAGCCTTTTCGAAAAGGCGAAACTGTATAGTGTATGGAAATGGGTGGGTGGAGTAACGTTTTTCAAATGAGCATTTTATTGGGTCCTAGGTCCGAGTCTTCCACTGTTGGTTGTGGAGTGCATGTTCACGTTGAAGGCTTCTCGGCCACCTCTGTGCGCGTGGCGTGCGTTTATTATTTACGTGTGTTCATGTGTCTCCTTTGGGTACCGTGTCCTCTATTTTATATACTATACATGTTATCATTTGTGACGAAAATATGGATAAAGAAGATTGCTAGAAACTGAAATCCGAACATTTTTTCTATTACATAGTTCGGCCTCTGTCGCCTTTGTAGATACATAGTAATTTATATATGTGACATAATTATACTGTAGCAATAGTTAACAGACTAATAAACCATACTAACACTACTTATGCAACCAGCTAGACGAGCTTATTGAGTCTTTGACCATTGCAATCCAACACAAACCTATCGTATTCATCCACGCAGTCTGATTTGGGCGTACACTATTCAATGGGTATCCAATTGTGTAAACTGTCCGATAATTGAATGCAGTATGATATGTATGCAGAGCTCCAGATAAGCTGCGTATTTGCTTAAATACCCAATTAAAATTGCCAAAAACCCAATTGAAATCAGAAGTAGCGAATATCAAAAAGAAATACAAAATTAATTTGTGGTACCATTATCATGCTGCAGAAAACAATACACATACCACAAATATAGCATAGTTTTCTTATTTTCCATGAAAACACATCTTAGTATTTCAGACAATTCTAATGATATGCCAAGACATGTTTTCATTTCGAAGCAAACTATTCAATAATTACTGTCTGTTGACATGTAAACAGTGGTGTGATTATATTTTACCCAATTACAATTTTTAAATACCCAATCGCTTCAGAAATTATGGAGTGACAATACTCAATTAATAATTCTTTATCTGGAGCGCTGTGTATGTAAATATAGGTCTGCATGCGTGTTGGTCAATCAGAAGAGACATTGGCCAAAAACTTTATAAGCCCATTTTGTGGTAGAGGGTCACATACAACGATACTAAGACTGACGTGTTTAATCCCTGATATCACAGGTTAATTAATCCACAATAATGTACGAGCGATAATAAGCATGTATCGAAGACATACACACATCAACAATCTATAGACTAGTATCATGTATAAATACATATAAATCTTTTAAAGTTAGTGATTGCAATGTTCAGCTGATATGGAGTTAGTTCAGTATAAAATTAGTTTAACTGTCATACATCAACGTACGCAGGTGGATGCATGACTGTAATTTGACTCGTCTTGTATATCATAATAGCAAATGGCTATGCTATCTGTTCCAGACCATCTGTTTGGAATGGACTACAAGACGGGGCCAAATTTCGTCCTCAACGCATCTAAGATATGTCACCCGAGCGAACTAATCGAGAAGACCAAGGAGTCGCTAGCGGGACAAGTACATGATAAGTCCCCGCCAATCACACCTGCACCATCAGCGAGTAACACAGAGGAGTTAACGAACCTGAAGAAAACCATCAAACAGAACATCCCATCTACTGAAAAAAGCAAGGTTCCCGATACATCGAGAATCAAAATGGAGTTAATAAATGAACGACTGGAAAGATCTCGTGAACGATATAAAGAACGGATGCGAGTTCAAGACGAGTCTATGTTGGCAGGTGAGCCAGACATTACCGGGTTGGGTGGTATAACTTATAAGTTAGATCGATCAGTTTCAGACATGGCACCGCCAGTTAACAGAACTAGACCTGTGGCAGAAGGGCCTTCACCTTATGTGTATTTCGTTATCGATCCGGTGCAAGGTGAACATCTAACTGGTGAAATTCCTTTTGGAAATAGTATTTGGGACTCCGTGAGAATTTCTAAAAGTGCGGAGAAAAGGAAGAAAGTCCGAATTATGGAGCAGCAGAAAGAACGGAGAGAGAAACGAAATAAGGCTATTAAAATCCAAGGTCTCGCAAGGGAATTGGGGTTAAAATCAAATCCACAAACTGTTAAACAAACTGATAGCATGAGGCCCATCACGCAGCCGTCCGTTAGCCAGATCGAGTTTCCCCAGGAAGGGAAGGCACTGGCCGGGAACATGCTGCATGGCGCCTTCCCCACTCCTCCGTCTACGGCTCCCAACGTACACAGCATCCACAGCCCGCTACGCACACTGCGCGGGCGATCGGCCACCACGATCATCCCCGAGAACCGCGACGAATTCCACGACGATCCTGACCCTGACGATACAGTACCTCGGAAACCATTCATATCCAGGCCCATGTACTGTGGCAAACCAAAGATACACTCATGCTCCATGCAAACGTTCGAACTTCCCGATATCTGTCCCGAACAGCGGCGACGACCTTTGCCGAGTGAGAAAATGGCAGACATATCGTACCTACCGAAGCCGCCGTCCGCGCCGCGCCAACGACAGGTGACGTTTACGGACAGCCTGCCCGTGATTCGCGGGAGCGGGTTTCTGCTCAACGAACGGGACATGACGGAGAACAGCGGCGTGATGATTATCCCGGACATCGGCCCGCGGGCCGCCACCTTGGGCAGTATTGTGCTGCCGTCCGAGGAGAGAGATAAACCAGATGTGTGCCAGAGGTTCACTATGCGCGATAACCCATCTGTGAAAACGGCGAGAAAAGCCGGAATACCGTTACCGCTGCCCAAAGTCGACATCGTGTCTACAGTGCACGATGAAATGATAATTAAAATGATCAATGACTACCTGCAAGACCCTAATACATCGGACCGGCAGTCACAGTTGGCCCGGGAGTTGCTGGATCAGCTGGAACAGGACCGACGGCCGAGAGAAAACCCGATAGCGGAGGGAACCATTAGTGCTAGGCGGCCTGTAGTGGACAGGCTTCGCACGGAGCGGGAACGACAGAAGACGGTCACTGTAAAACACGTGACTCTAACCGTACCCGCCAATAAAACCGACGACCTTTCATTGAAGCCGTCGACTCCGAAAACGGACATACACAACATGGATACCAGCGAGGAGGTGCCATTTGTTCAGATAACATACAAACAGAAGGAAGGCGATACACGTACAGAAGACGAAAATGATGTGCGTGGTGAACCTGTTGACAATGAGATTACACTTGCAGCTAATCAACAAGACGTACCTGTGAGGCAAGCACTGAGTGCTGTCAAACCAAAATCGTTCAAAATGGCCCCGCCCGGCTTAAGCAAGGAAGACACGGACACTGAAATGGCTATTAATAATGGTGATCATCTTACTATTGATATCAAGACATAGCTTAGCTTAAAGTGTATTATATTGACATACATGCACTTAATTTGTGCTTCTTATCACAGGTGGAAAACTCGGACATGTGACATAAAACAATTCCATTGAAAACACATCTGTTATATTGCATTACCATTGAATGTAGTTTGTAGCTAAGAACATGTGCGATATCTCACGAAACAAATTTACACAATTATGATATTTTCAAACGACGTTGAAAGTTGACGACATGTTCATAGCAAATGCGGAATTGAATTCAGCATTAGCTATGAAAATTGTGTTTCATCGTCATTTACAGAAAATATCACAGTTTCTGTAAATATATTTCATGAAAAACCACACATGTTCTTATGTACAAAATCACATGGCGTGTCTCGTATATGCAGTGTATAGTCGGAAATGGTCATGACAATGACACTATGTTTAAGGAACAGGGGCCCCGTTTCACTAAACTTCGTACGGTACGACCAAAATGTTCGTAAGTGCACACTTATGATAGTCTTTAAATTTCACATTAACTATGTTTTCTTGTAAACAATTATTGGATTTACATTTATTTAGCATGGGCTGCCTATGCTCAATAAATGTTAACCCTCAATTGAAATTACCAGACGATCCTAAATTTGCACTGACGACGAATTTTAGTCGCACAAAGTTTAGTGAAACGGCCCTCCGCCAACGCCCCCCCCCCCCCCCCCCCCCCATCATCGTTTGATTCAAAAATAATTTCTTCCGAAATGTGATGGGATATATGTATAACATATATAAATATGTGAACATTTGCTTGTTACTATATACTGACTGTACGACGCATGGGGTTGCTATGTTGGCCATCATCGTGTGTACAAGCCATCAGTCAGTTTTACCTCTTACTGCGTTTGACACATACCACAACTAATATGACATATACATAAATACAATTTGGCGCAACATCTTCTACAGATGTTATACAACAACGTCATATGGGTTGTTTTCATCACACTGATATACAAAGAGTCTCATTTCTGAAGAGTTTGTTGATATGTTCAAGTTGTTAATTTTTTTTAGAATCCAGTAATGGCTGTGTAACAGTCAGATAAATACACAGTGCTGTCCATATATACCTCTACATACTGTGTCAAAACCAGTCACATGTAAGCAGTTATCTGAGTGTATTGTCACTGGTGTTTTACTCGCCTTCTATGCGAGTAGAGATATGGCTTTACATATGCGCAATGTGTACACTAACAATAAACTATGCATCAGATAGAAAAGTTTACACATTGAAATACATTTTTAAATTGATGGGAGAAATGCTCAGCTATATCGTCTTTTGTTGTATATTGTTCTGGCATAATATGTATAGCACGCTGTCTTCATATCTGTTTATGATGTATTGCACCATATTTTATTACTTTTTACTGTCATATTATTTGCTCTATGCGTCAAACGGTCGAAGTGGTGAAACTGTATGATGGCTTGTACATACAAAGATAGCGGAGATGGCAACTCAATGTACCATATACGGTACAGTAAAAAGACAATATTCACATATCTTATATTCATATATCACATAACTCTTGTGAAGTAATTATGATTGAAGCTAAGTGTATCTTTCTATGACCTAATTCCTTAAACATGTGTTTGTTATATAATCTTAAATATGAATATGTCTGGTCCAGAAAGTTCGGGTGTATAAGAAACCTGTTTCGAAAAATGCACCGAACAACTGTAGCATGGTTTCATATATGTACGATCCTGGGGCCCGTTTCACTAAACTTCTTACGACTAAAATGTTCGAAAGCGCACATTTAGGATCTTCTAGACATTTCAATTATAAATGTAAATCCAATAATTGTTTACAAGAAAACAGTGTTGATGTGCAATTTACAGACTATCATAATTTTACACTTACGAACATTTTAGTTGTACGAAGTTTAGTGAAACGGCCCCTGTTCCAGTACGAATGCAGGTTTAGAGTAAATTAAGGAATTTGATGCCAAGGCCATGCCATTATTTTTCTCCGTTAACCGTCCACACAGATGGCCAAAACCTACCTATAGTATCCGGTAAAAACAAACAAGGTCTTGAAAAAAAACGAATGTAAATTTATGTTAAAAACTTCCTCAACCCTTTGCAGTCTGCAAAGAGTTGAGGAAGTTTTTATCATACATTTAAATTTCCGCCAGCAAACTTTAGAAAAAAAATAAGAAGAAAATACTCTAATTATACTTATTACGTGTAAATTTGTGAACGTGTATAACACGTGCATACGTGCATAATCAGTTTTCATATTACTTCACCAGTAAATAGGTATAGGTTAGATCACGGTTCGTCCGCATGTACAGGAGATTATCGCTCGTACATATATACGTGATATAACTTATTTATCACAGCCGCATGCACATACCTTGCACATGAGCTGTGTTAATACAGAAATGACACCCGGAAATGTGTCAAAGATGTGATAATATCAAATAGCTTACAGAGATTTTTTTTTTTTTTTTACAGAATCGCTCTCAAAATCTACCTGCACGCGGACGCTTAACAGAGAAAAAACTTTGTACGGCCTAATTTAATCTCGAATAGTATTCCAAACTGTTGCGCACCCGTTAGTCAACCAAATTAGTGTCCTGACTGTCTCGTGAAATGTATTATGTATCCAAAAATGGCTGGCGGATATTCTACGGAGCTCCGCAGGGACATGGATTTTTTTATTAATTTGTTCTCACGATGTAACAATTCGTTCCATCAATTTAACAATTCGTTCCTTCGAATTAACAACTCGTTCCCACGATATAACAATTAGTTCCCACGAATTAACAATCATGTTATTTCGTGGGAACAAATTATTAAATTGAGGGAACGTATTGTTAATTCGTGGGAACAAATTGTTAAATTGAGGGAACGAATTGTTAATTCGTGGGAACGAATTCTTAAATTAAAGGAATTGGGAATGAATTCATAAAAAAAAGATCAATGATTAATGCTAGCTTCAAATAATTAGTGCTCTCTCTAATTCTATTAGTGCTCTCTCAGTTTCAATTAGTGATCTCTCTAATTCAATTTGTGCTCTCTCTAATTCAATTTGAGCTCTCTCTAATTCAATTTCATTAATAGAGAGAGCATGAATTAAATTTGAGAGAGCACTAATTGAATTTGAGATATCATTAATTGAATTTGAGAGAGCACAAATTGAATTACAGAGAGCACTAATTGAATTTGAGAGAGCACTTATTGAATTAGAGAGAGCATTAAATGTATGTGTTTTTGAGCTCTCTGCAAATAATATAGAGCTAGCACGAATTCAATTAATGCTCTCTCTAATTCAATTAGAGATCTCTCTAATTCAATTAGTGCTCTCTCTAATTGAATTTGTGCTCTCTCTAATTGAATTTGTGCTCTCTCTAATTCAAAGTTGTGCTCTCTCTAATTCAATTTGTGCTCTCTCTAATAATTCAATTTGTGCTCTCTCTCTCTCTCTAATTCAATTTGTGCTCTCTCTATTAATTATCATTACAGCTAGCGCTAATTGAATTAAAGAGACGTCATCTTGTATATCTTGACGGCTATTCTACATAAATGTATCGTCATTTTACCTAAATATATGCATTACATAATGTTTGTAGATTAATAGTATTCGTATATGTTGGTATTTATACTTTCCATTCAAAACTTGATTATAAAAGGTATGATTAGTGTTAGGAACAATACAAAATGACTAATATTTGAACTTTGACCTTGAATATGACCTTGACCCTGCATCACATGCCATCTTCCTTCACTTCAAATTTTAGTTCTTATTATAGTATGCATATAATATAATACTGCCATCAAACATTGAAGCACTGGTTTATAGAGTGATTTGAACAATTATACATGTTAATGCTTATTTTAAAAACAGCGGCCATCTTGGACGCCATCTTGAATATCTCCATGGTTACTCGACATATTTCCATTTCAACTATATATGTTCATTATATATTGTCTGTAGAGTATTCTGATATGCTGATATGTATACTTTTGTAAAATTTGTAGGGTCCGTACCTCAGACTGACTGGCATTGGAACATATACACATTTTCATTGAAGTTGATCTCTTTGTGCTGAAATATTTTGGATTCCTGTGCTCAAGATGTACAGCAACATGACACATATGTTGATTTCGTCAAATATTGTTGATTTTTCACCAAAAGTGGAACATACTTTGTACACTCTATCATAGAATAGCCGTCCAGGATGTTGAATATATATTCAATTTATCAATCAGCGAGTGTCCTAAATTTGCAAAACTATGTCAAACCACTGCGAGGAGGAGGAGGCAAACTTCGAACAACAGTATGTACTGTGTAACTGTGTATCCCCTCATATCGTGTAGATACAAAAGTTATTTCCGTATCTTCACATTGTTCATATTATGACTAGTGTAGAGCCACGTCAGTCTGTGTGGATTATTGGTGACCAGTGTATACACATGTCAGTCTCTCCAATTCAATTAGTGATCTCTTTAATTCAGTTTGTGCTCTCTCTAATTGAATTTGTGCTCTCTCTAATTCAATTTGTGCTCTCTCTAATTCAATTAGTGCTCTCTCTAATTGAATTTGTGCTCTCTCTAATTCAATTTGTGCTCTCTCTAATTCAATTAGTGCTCTCTCTAATTCAATTTGTGCTCTCTCTAATTCAATTTGTGCTCTCTCTATTAATTATCATTACAGCTAGCGCTAATTGAATTAAAGAGAGCACAAATTGAATTTGAGAGAGCACAAATTGAATTAGAGAGAGCACAAATTGAATTAGAGAGATCACTAATTGAAATTGAGAGAGCACTAATAGAATTAGAGAGAGCACTAATTATTTTAAGCTAGCATTAATTATTTGAGTTTATGTAGATTTGGCGTTCCATAGATCTAGGTGTATTATCACGTGCAAAACCACGGACCATATTATTGTAAACGGCCGCCTATTGGGGGACGTGGCAGGCAACTTCACGTTCAGCTCAACTCGGGGTATGAGTGTCACTGATTATTTATTAGTACACGTAAATTATTATAAAACTATAATAAATTTCAGTGTACTAGACTGGAACGAATTTTCGGATCATGCTGCATTATATTTCACGATAAAGCGCAAACCTGTTGTGAACGAAAAAGTCTATAGTTCACCGATATATGAAGAACAAATTATATTCGATAAAGAAAAATCGGATGAATATAAAACACTCCTACGCAATAATATCGAGATTTTAAATAGTTTATACGATCAAAATGCACCATGTACAACACAAGTTGATACGTTAACGAATTTTTTACATGAAAATGCTAAACTTGTGTTCTCGAAGAAAATACGAAAACAGCAAAACGATGATAATAATTTTAAACCCAAATGGTTTAATGATCAGTGCTATGATGCAAAAAACACATTCACAAAAGCAAGGAATTTATTCAATAAAAATAAATCCGCTGATAATAGAAATTATTTCATAAAAACAAGAACCGCGTATAATAATGTCAAAAAAAAGAACAGACACCGGTTTAAAATAAGCGAAGGGCGCCGATTGGAAAATATTGCTAAGGCACAACCGCGAACATTTTGGAAAGCGTTGAAAAAATGCTATACCAAACAAGAAAATAAAAATAATAATATTACAGCCGAAACTATGTATGATCATTTCAATTCATTATTTGGGGAAAACGATAATATAGATGGTAATACAGAACTCGATTTTAAATATGATAATGAGCTTGATTCTGAAGTAACTGAATTAGAATGTAAAAAAGCAGTTCTCGAACAAAATAGCTCTAAAGCAAATGGTCCTGATAATGTATCAGCCTCTATAATTAAAGCAGCTATTGAGATTATCTCACCATACCTGACAAAGCTATATAACAAAATGTTTAATAACTCTGAATATCCAGAAAGCTGGGGACTTGGCTATATATACCTATTGTTAAAGGTGGCGACCAAACACAAGCCAAAAAATTATCGAGGAATAACTCTGAATAACATTTTAGCTAAAATATATTCACAAATACTACTGAACCGTTTAACAAAGTGGACAAAAAAATATGAAAAAATTACCGATTTTCAATATGGATATCAAGCTGGTAAAAGCACAACTGACTGTATTTTCATGTTACACTCAATAATATCAAAGGTATTAAATTCTGGTCAAAAACTGTATAGCATTTTTATTGACTATGAAAAATGTTACGACAAAATAAATCGATCTTTTTTATGGCAAAAAAATGATAGCTGAAAATGTAAGCACTAAAATGACTAAGGCATTAAAAGCTATGTATTCTGTTGTACGATCAGCAATAAAACATAACCAGAAAACATCCGAATTTATTGAATCACATATGGGGGTAAAACAGGGGGATCCAAGCTCATCTCTATTATTTATGTTGTTTGTAAATGATATAATTGAAAACATAAACACCAATATAGATGGAATTTTTACGATAAACGAATTGAAAATATTTCTTCTACTATATAATGCTGACGATCAGGTATTATTAGCAACCTCACCAGAATCTGTGCAATCGATGTTTAACTGACATAGAAAATTATTGTAACACGTGGAGATTTAAAAATAAATACAGGAAAAACAAAAGTATTAATATTTGAAAAGGGCGACATACCAATTATGACTTTTTTCTATATAATGAAAAATTAGAAATTTGTAACATCTTTCAAATATTTAGGTATATATTTTTTTCAAAAACGGAAACTGGGCTAGAACACAAAAATGTATATCTGAACATGCATCGAAAGCAATGTATAGACTATTTTCTGTATTCAATCATTATGAATTTTCCACACATGAAAAATGTAAATTGTTTGATAAATTGGTGTCTAGTGTTTTAAATTACTCATCAGAAATATGGGGGTTTCACAAAGGAAAAGATATTGAAAATATTCATACTAAATTTCTTCGAAAAGTATTATGTGTCAACAAATCAACTAATCTAATAGGGCTATACGGGGAATTAGGTAGAGTTCCACTGAGCGTAATTCGTAAAGTTCACATAACCCGATATTGGATAAAACTATTAAAATTAAACGACAATAATGTAACCAAAAAAATGTATAACATGTTGAAAAGCGACGCAGAAAATAATGTATCGTATAACAATACAAATTGGGCTTATCAGATAAAAACAATGATTAATGACATAGGGTTAACAGAGTTATGGGTTAATCAAGACAACATTATTACATAATAATACACATTATACATGCAAATAAAACAGAGAATTTTAGATAATTACCACCAATCTTGGTATAATGATATAACTAGATCTCAACGACTTTCATCGTATGCTAGATATAAATCTTCACTAACTTTAGAACCGTACTTAGATATTATAATGAATAGAAATATAGAATTTCACTATCACGATTTCGATTATCTTCGCATTCTTTAGAAATAGAAAGAGGCAGATATCATAATATTCCCAGGGATGAAATAAATTTGTAAAATGTTGTAATTTAAACTCGATAGAAAGTGAGTATCTCTTTCTTTTAGTCTGTCCTCTTTATACAAACATAAGAAAACAACATTTCAAACCTTATTTTTGTAGATGGCCAACACTAAATAAGTATGATCATTTAATGACATCGACCAATCGAAAAACAGTAATTAATCTGTCGAAAATATGTTTATTTTGCCAGCAATTTGAGAAAAGAATTACTGGAAGAATAAACTTATTTTTATTTAAGTTGCTAATACTGCAAAGTGATCATTTTGGTGGCATCTATTAGTGTATAATTACAATTAACAAAAGCTTCTCCATTTATATTCCGTAAAACATGTATTTTATGTGCACTACACAAGTTTTATGTTAAAGGCTAGAAGCATTGTATTGCTTAATGCTTAATAAAGGATATTGTATTGTATTGTATTGTATTACAGTCTACACTCGTTACCTCAACTCTCTTGTAAATGTCACAATACCGATAACTCGAAGTCGAATTCTTGGTCCTAAGTATACATGCTTACCATCTAATAACTCTCGATCATCGTTAACTCAAGTGCTCAAACATTTTCCTCAGATCCATGGACTTTTAGTAAACGAGTATAGAATGTAGTTTAAATAGACTGAGTTGTTGAACCACAATTTTACGAAATAAAAAAAATCGTCCTCTTGATTTATTTGTCAAACTGCTTTAACATGTTTGCCTTACACACAAGATGAACATAAGTCCTCAATGACCTTGACCTGGGTGGTCGGACGTGTGTTGATATAACGTATGCACGCACATAGACGCTATATCACCTCTTGCCTATCGACAGGGGATAGAAAGAGGTGTTTCTTTCTAAAGAATATGAAATTACTTGCAAAAAGTGCAGATATTCATAATTGATCAGACGGCTCGTCAGGAGCCGGCTCATCTGGATCTAAAGTGTTTGCAAACGCTGCTATATAGGGCTGTCGTGTTTAAAAGGCTACAGTTGTGTTGTCTTCGTATCAAACAACATGGCTACCGCATAGAAAACTAATTCATAAATACGACAGATGGTATGTGTCGTACAGACTACGATCATCATTAAATTTGAGACACACCATGTGATTTGGTACCGTCGGACATCTGCGTAATTTCATGAAATACGTTTACAAACTTTACAGTATTTTCCGTAAATGGCGTCCAAAGTTGACAAAATTGTCAGCGTACATGTGGAATTATATTCCGCGTGTATTCTGAAAATATTGTCAACTTTTGACTTTATTTACGAACACTATGATAAATTTTGTAAACGTATTTAATGAAATTACGCAAATGTCCGAAGGTACAAAATCACATGGCGTATTTCATTTATGCTAATGAATATAGTTATCAAAATTGAGTTGCGATGTCTCATGAAAACTAATTACACACTTTACTATAGTTACCGTAAATGTGGCTGTGCCTGGAGAAAGAGTGCTTATGGGTTTTGCGACCAGTTTATATCCTGTGTATTCGCACAGTCTGATCAGGATCTGCAATGTTCGCCATTCCATCAACGAACCACCAATCATAAACATAGCTAGTATTAGGCTACATGAGTTTGGTGTTTCATCAGGAGCTACACTGATCACCAAACCCGTGAGCCCCATTTCTCCAGTCACAGCCATATACATGACGTCGAAAGTTGATGAAATGCTCAGAGCGACTGCGGAATATTTGCTATGAAAATTCCGCATGTGATATTTTGGTCAACTTTTGGTTTCATTTACACAAAATATCACATTTTCTGTAAATATTTTTCATGAGATAATTCATCCTCAGATTGTGCTTACATACAAACTTCAATAATAATAATAAAACAAAGGCCCGCTCCCTGTGCTATAACAGCCGGTCATGCTCCTGCTCAATCCAGGATCTCAATATTTAATATATAAAGGGAAGCAACTTTTCCAAACCAATTTAAGCTCAGCGTTATTGATTATCTATCTTGCTTTGACCTCAACTTCAGCAGCCAATGATATCGCATTGATTGGTGGGTATTAGAGATTCAAGATGGACGTCATGCAAGGTGATTGAGTGAATGACAATTTATATGAGAAAGAAAACCGAGAATAACATGTTTGATGTGTTAATAGACGAACGAAATCTTGCTATTTGAAAACAGTTGTACGTTCACTATGAGCAGAGTGTGTTGGCTCTGAATTATCAGTGAGGTATTTCCTTAAATTATTAAATAGATGTGCACTAATTGTGTAGCAGGTGCCCGTTTGTGTGTAGTGCCTAGGCTAGTGGCTATCGTCGGGATGCATGCACCTGTCCGTATGGTCACTATGACGGGTGACCGTTGGGATCTATTTCAGACATCTGGAATTATAAACACATGTGTCAATTTTTCTATATAAAATATTTTTTTATGAAGTAACACAACTTAGCACACCAATTGATTTTCAAAAGAAAAAGTATGTTTACAAGCAGTCTTGGAAGTTGAAGTCCAGACTAGATACCACGTCTGTCTCTATATTGTTATTTATGTCTATGTTTTAACCCTCACTACGCTGGAGACGGAAATTGTTGTCTACTGTTTTTCATTTTTGCCTTAAAGGTACATGCCCACTCAGTAGGCACAAAATGCCCTCTATACAGATATCATCATTTAGTAATATTTATTTTACTGATAGTGACGTGCGGTGGTATCGGGCTATTTTCATATGCAAATGAGGCATTATATGTTTTAATTATTTATACTAATTAAATGCGTCACATGAAAACATAATATTTTCAACAGATTATAAAGTATGATCATTGCACATCAAAAAATAAATTCAGATAATAAATAGTAATGTCCGTTAACATTTTAAGGAAACACGGTTATTGCCCCTGATATCGGTGTGTAAATTTAGGTCTGATATAAAATGTATAATAATGCCAATCAATATGTGGGATAATGGTGAATGAATGTTTATTTTGCCAGAAAATGTCTCCGATGATGTCCCTGATGTAAAGTAGATTTTGTGCCTACTGAGCGCGCATGTACCTTTAATTCTTAAAAAAGAAAATCGGTTTTGACAGCACATGAGAATTGTCTCCAGTGAAGATGATTATCATGCGCTATCAAAAACAGGTTTTTGTCGAGAAATATTGAAAATAAAACAGACGACAAATGTAATTCAGCGTAGTAAGGGTTAATAATCTGGCATTTTTCTGTTACTGCGCTGTTACACAGGCATTCGGCATGTTTCGGCTTTCATTGGTATAACTATATATATGAACAAGGCTTCTAACTTTGGTCGGACACGACCTTCGTATCATAACAAAATAACATAATGCCTGTGCGCTGTTATATATCACAGGAGAATAGAGTCAATTGGCTATATGTCGCAGGGGCATCGGTACAGGACCGGCTATAACCCAAATTTTCTGTATGTAACTCGAAACCGCCAGAACGCACAAAGGTTCTTTTTCTGTCAATTCAAATAAAATCTTTCAAATATCACAATTTCCTTCATACTTCATATTAATGAGACATTTATATACAAAACAACACATACCTCAAAAATAAATCTCGTAAAACGTTTTTATTAAAATTATTTTAATACCATCAGTGACCATGCATGTCCAATGAAATTGTCTGTTTTCATGATATTAACGTAATTACTCCCCTTTAAATTTAATTTCATCAACTATTATTTATAGTAATTATCATTAGTAATTAGGGATTAAGGTGAATGAACACATATATCATTTAGTGGTTTTTTATTACTGTTATTATTGTACAACTTGATACATAAGAATAATCACTATATTGTTTACTTTTATAAGAAATAATTTATACCTAATTACAAATTTCTTTTATTGTTGACCATTAGCTGAATTATCTAGCCATGCATATAAACGATTTACGTACTGCATACCGTTTCATTTTGACAGTGTAATGACCTTTGTGCGTTCTGGCAAGTTCTGCAAGTCGCCTGCGTTCCCGACAGAAAATTTGGGTTAGTCGGGCGATTGCCGGACCAATAATTGTGAAGAAAATATTATTTTTTATTGAAATAGTTACTATTCATATTTGTAAAAAAAAAACGATAAGGAATGTAATTAGTATCAGTAATATTATACAAACCTGACCTAAGCATTTCCCATACCGTTGACTTGAGCATGAATCTTTTGTTTGTTGTTTTATGTCGGCTAGATCTTGTTTGATATTATATCACCTGATGCACACATTTCTAAATTTATATATTTCTGCAATTTTTCTCCATCAGAAGTTTATGTTGTTAGCACTCAGTTGAACCATCCCAACTGATTGGTAATCAACTGATTGGTAACAACATACACTTTGGGTGGTGGGGTGGGGGAGGGCACCCCCTATCCTCGTCGGACCAATCGTATGAAGCTTCCGATGCACTGCATCCAGCAAACAGTGTTTCAGATCTGAAGAGACACATTTAGGTTTTGCACCTCTTTTCCATTTAATGTCAACGGGAGCTTCTTATATTTTATATTTAAGGATTTCCCCCAAATGCAGCAGGTTAAATGTACATGCACACTCAGTCGGCACAATATGTTCTTTGTAGGAATTAAATAAGTGTAGAATCGTGTCACTATTCCACCAGTTGTAAAAATTATGAATGCCGCTATACGGATATAATCATTTAGTAATATTTATTTTACCGATAGTGACCTCAAATGAGGCATGATATTTTTCTTTAAATCTTTTATACTATGTGTCACCTGAAAAAATAATATTTTCGACTGATTAGAAGTATGATTATTGCACATCAAAAAGTAAATACAGAATACAAATAATAATGTTTGTTAACATTTTAAGGAAACACGGTTATCGCCTCTGATATCAGTGTGGAAATTTACGTCTGATATAAAATGTATAAGAATGCCAATCAATACGTGGGGTAATAGTGAATGAATATTTATTTTGCCAGAAAATGTCTCCGATGATGTCTCTGATATAAAGAACATTTTGTGCCTACTGAGTGGGCATCTACCTTTAAATGTGGGATCGAACCTGTTGATGTGTAAACAATAGTGTGATTTTATTTTACGCAATTAAAATTTTGAAATACCCAATTGCTTCAGAAATGATGGAGTGACAATACTCTATTACAAATTCCTTATCTGGAGCCCTGATGAATATAAATAGCACTTCATCATCTACCCACATAACCCAGAGTCAAAACATCAAAGTCACATGTAACACAAATTTTCTCTGTCTGTAACGCAAGGCGACTTACAATCAGAACGCACAAAGGTTCTTTTTCTGTCAATATAATAGTGTACATGTATCTTGATGCTTAACTCTTTGCATGCTAGCGGTGAAAATATCCGTCTAACAAATATTCATGACATTTATAAGGAGAAATAAAAGAAAATATAATGAATTGTCTTCTGCTATTTTTTAACTATTTATAGCCCACAAATTTCCCATCGTGCAAAGAGTTAAAAATAGACATGTAGTGTGGCTCAGTCATCAATGTGTGAGAATATCCATACTTTTGCAGAACTTTTGTGGTCCAGAGTTCGAACCTCACAAAACGCAATACTTTTGTTGATATTATTGTGTTCTTTTTATGACTGGTTGATGGAGTTTGAAATATATGAAACAGCGAGGGCTATCGCTATTGCTGTATGACCTCAATGTGACATGCTCGTCGAGAACATAGTCCCAGATTCTTCATGTAGACACATATGAAATGCATTTAGTTTTTAGTTTTCTTCAAAGTGAGACTAGCGTCGCACATGTAAACTATGTTATGCTTAGTTAAGAGCAACATATGTAATAAAATATAAGCAAATACAATATATGTGTATATATTTATGAAAAACTAAGATTCATTATCACTACCGACGGCATTGATATCCATCACGCTAACCCCTCGACTACATGAGACTTGATGAGAAATCTCAAAATCGGTATTGAAAAGGAATACTGGCACGGGTATAGTCCGCAGACGATAACTTGCTACTTGTTTACAAACAAACCGGTCATAAACAAAACACAGAATAGGTGTGACAGGTAAATATACTGTTGAATTCCGATAAAGTGGCAAGGGCAATGGTCACAGGAGATTCCATATTGTACCATAATAGCTAAAGTAGGTGTGTTAGAAATGCAAGACTGATATTGGCATGACAATGTAGCATGCATGTCACCAATGTTGGCCCCAAATGTATTCAAGTAACGTTCAGGCATATTTTGAATCGAGTTGTCACTTTTGTTTTTGCTGAAAAAGAAAATAGTGAGCACAGGCACTCGAATCGTATATGTATCACACCAACATACGTCAAATGCTCATTGGAAATGCATGCATGAGCAAGTCAATATTAATCGATAACGATGCACCTGTGTTTCATTATCTAATTTTAGAACATACAAGCAGTGTTATACATACATGCACCTATATCAACCTGTGACCAATACATACAGTTCGTATCTGATGCATATAGCGTTGTGGTAACAGTTATGTTTTTGTTTAATTAATCAACATTGAGGGTTGTGGGTTCGAAACCATCACTGTGCTATCTTTTTTTTATTGAATTGTGTCCCTCACCTTATACTCCCAGATAGATATCTGCCGTCGTTTATACGTTTATTTTATTAACATTAGTAATGTAACTTACAGAAACATATTTTTCGTATTGGTTCAAAAACTGATAAAGACGTATATTGCATAATGTCATTTGAATCGTCTTACATCCATGTGTCTGTCTGGACAAAATGTATAAGCGCGCAACCAATGTTTTCACCGCTCTGGGGCAGCGGACATACAATGTGTGGGATGTATTTACAGTCAAACATTTCCAGGGGCCGGGAATTAGGAGGCTGAGGATGTGTATATTTGACGTCACCAAGAGTCCCCAACCCCGTACTGTCGTTTCTATGAAATATCTACTGGGGAAAATTTTAGAATATGTTTCACGTTGTTTGATAGCGAAATATTCATTCAGTAAATGAATTGTGAACACCGTATGCCCTGATCTTACTGAGTGATGTGCATCCTGATCTGTGACGCTGTAAACCCAGTGCACACGTCACAAGTACCCTTTTGTCAAATATTTTCGTAAAAGTGAGAAAACGGTGATAATAATTTGTCCGAGGCTCGAACTCACACAAAAGGAACGCAGGTCGAATGCATTTACCAAGCGCTCTACCACCTACCAAGCGCTCTACAATAATGCTAATATTTGCGGACGACTGGGCAATCAAAATTAATCGACTATCAAAATGTTTTACGTTTACAAATATGGCATTTATTGTGGTTTTCAATCGCCTGTTTCACCAGTCAACCAGTTGGTAATTTAAATTATCTCCTAAGCTATCGGGAGCATGTATTTTCAAGCTCTAAATTTCTCTAGATAAGGCGTCAATTTGGCCACCTAAAATGGCTGCAAACGGCTACATCCCTAGAAAGCTATAATAGACGTAGTCCGCTGACCCCGTGACATCACTTGCCCTTGCCAATTTATCGGAAACCAACAGTATTCTGTGTTTTGTTTATGACGGGCTTGTTTGTAAACAAGTAGCAAGTTATCGTCTGCGGACTATAACTGTGAAATTGTCGTCTGCTGTTGTGTTGTGTTTATCTCATTTCTGAATACAGAACAGCACTTTAGAATCATTTCCATTGGAAATGATTCTTAAGTGCTGTCAACGCATGTTTTAATGAGAAGAATGGAAAGTAAAAAATAAACATCAGGCAATCAATTTTAATTCAGCATTGTAAGCGTTATAATGGCAAGCATGCATTCCTGTTTTCCTGGGAGACAGGGATGGTCTGTGGCTAAGGTATTTATCATGCCCTTTATCACAACCTTCAGTATTTTACCCCTGAGCCTCAGGGGTAGAATACTGAAGGGTTGTGATAAAGGGCATGATGAATGCATGTACCTGAGCCTCAGGGGTAGAATACTGAAGGTTGTGATAAAGGGCATGATGAATGCATGTATCTGAGCCTCAGGGGTAGAATACTGAAGGTTGTGATAAAGGGCATGATAAATGCATGTACCTGAGCCTCAGGGGTAGAATACTGAAGGTTGTGATAAAGGGCATGATAAATGCATGTACCTGAGCCTCAGGGGTAGAATACTGAATGTTGTGATAAAGGGCATGATGAATGCATGTACCTGAGCCTCAGGGGTAGAATACTGAAGGGTTGTGATAAAGGGCATGATGAATGCATGTACCTGAGCCTCAGGGGTAGAATACTGAAGGGTTGTGATAAAGGGCATGATAAATGCATGTACCTGAGCCTCAGGGGTAGAATACTGAAGGTTGTGATAAAGGGCATGATAAATGCATGTACCTGAGCCTCAGGGGTAGAATACTGAATGTTGTGATAAAGGGCATGATGAATGCATGTACCTGAGCCTCGGGGTAGTAGACTGAAGGTTGTGATAAAGGGCATGATGAATGCATGTAATCTGAGCCTCAGGGTAGAATACTGAAGGTTGTGATAAAGGGCATGATAAATGCATGTACCTGAGCCTCAGGGGTAGAATACTGAAGGTTGTGATAAAGGGCATGATGAATGCATGTACCTGAGCCTCAGGGTAGAATACTGAAGGGTTTGTGATAAAGGGCATGATGAATGCATGTACCTGAGCCTCAGGGGTAGAATACTGAAGGGTTGTGATAAAGGGCATGATAAATGCATGTACCTGAGCCTCAGGGGTAGAATACTGAAGGTTGTGATAAAGGGCATGATGAATGCATGTACCTGAGCCTCAGGGGTAGAATACTGAAGGTTGTGATAAAGGGCATGATGAATGCATGTACCTGAGCCTCAGGGGTAGAATACTGAAGGTTGTGATAAAGGGCATGATAAATGCATGTATCTGAGCCTCAGGGGTAGAATACTGAAGGTTGTGATAAAGGGCATGATAAATGCATGTACCTGAGCCTCAGGGGTAGAATACTGAAGGTTGTGATAAAGGGCTAGAATACTGAAGGTTGTGATAAAGGGCATGATAAATGCATGTACCTGAGCCTCGGGGGTAGAATACTGAAGGGTTGTGATAAAGGGCATGATGAATGCATGTACCTGAGCCTCGAGGGGTAGAATACTGAAGGGTTGTGATAAAGGGCATTATGAATGCATGTACCTGAGCCTCAGGGGTAGAATACTGAAGGTTGTGATAAAGGTCATGATAAATGCATGTACCTGAGCCTCAGGGGTAGAATACTGAAGGTTGTGATAAAGGGCATGATAAATGCATGTACCTGAGCCTCGGGGGGTGGGGGTAGAATACTGAAGGTTGTGATAAAGGGCATGATGAATGCATG
Source organism: Conchocele bisecta (assembly GCA_029237695.1). Lineage (NCBI taxonomy): Eukaryota > Metazoa > Mollusca > Bivalvia > Lucinida > Thyasiridae > Conchocele > Conchocele bisecta. Next base: position 60,637,699 of record CM055269.1, read on the forward strand.
TACCTGAGCCTCAGGGGTAGAATACTGAAGGTTGTGATAAAGGGCATGATAAATGCATGTACCTGAGCCTCAGGGGTAGAATACTGAAGGGTTGTGATAAAGGGCATGATGAATGCATGTACCTGAGCCTCAGGGGTAGAATACTGAAGGTTGTGATAAAGGGCATGATGAATGCATGTACCTGAGCCTCAGGGGTAGAATACTGAAGGTTGTGATAAAGGGCATGATAAATGCATGTACCTGAGCCTCAGGGGGTAGAATACTGAAGGTTGTGATAAAGGGCATGATGAATGCATGTACCTGAGCCTCAGGGGTAGAATACTGAAGGTTGTGATAAAGGGCATGATAAATGCATGTACCTGAGCCTCAGGGGTAGAATACTGAAGGTTGTGATAAAGGGCATGATGAATGCATGTACCTGAGCCTCAGGGGTAGAATACTGAAGGTTGTGATAAAGGGCATGATAAATGCATGTATCTGAGCCTCAGGGGTAGAATACTGAAGGTTGTGATAAAGGGCATGATGAATGCATGTACCTGAGCCTCAGGGGTAGATACTGAAGGTTGTGATATAAAGGGCATGATAAATGCATGTACCTGAGCCTCGGGGGTAGAATACTGAAGGGTTGTGATAAAGGGCATGATGAATGCATGTACCTGAGCCTCAGGGGTAGAATACTGAAGGTTGTGATAAAGGGCATGATAAATGCATGTACCTGAGCCTCAGGGGTAGAATACTGAAGGGTTGTGATAAAGGGCATGATGAATGCATGTACCTAAGCCTCAGGGGTAGAATACTGAAGGTTGTGATAAAGGGCATGATAAATGCATGTACCTGAGCCTCAGGGGTAGAATACTGAAGGGTTGTGATAAAGGGCATGATGAATGCATGTACCTGAGCCTCGAGGGGTAGAATACTGAAGGGTTGTGATAAAGGGCATTATGAATGCATGTACCTGAGCCTCAGGGGTAGAATACTGAAGGTTGTGATAAAGGTCATGATAAATGCATGTACCTGAGCCTCAGGGGTAGAATACTGAAGGTTGTGATAAAGGTCATGATAAATGCATGTACCTGAGCCTCAGGGGTAGAATACTGAAGGTTGTGATAAAGGGCATGATAAATGCATGTACCTGAGCCTCAGGGGGTAGAATACTGAAGGTTGTGATAAAGGGCATGATAAATGCATGTACCTGAGCCTCAGGGGTAGAATACTGAAGGGTTGTGATAAAGGGCATGATGAATGCATGTACCTGAGCCTCAGGGGTAGAATACTGAAGGGTTGTGATAAAGGGCATGATGAATGCATGTACCTGAGCCTCAGGGGTAGAATACTGAAGGTTGTGAATAAAGGGCATGATAAAATGCATGTACCTGAGCCTCGGGGGTGGGGTAGAATACTGAAGGTTGTGATAAAGGGCATGATGAATGCATGTACCTGAGCCTCAGGGGTAGAATACTGAAGGTTGTGATAAAGGGCATGATAAATGCATGTACCTGAGCCTCGGGGGGTGGGGGTAGAATACTGAAGGTTGTGATAAAGGGCATGATGAATGCATGTACCTGAGCCTCAGGGTAGAATACTGAAGGTTGTGATAAAGGGCATGATGCATGCATGTACTGAAGCTGAGGGGTAGAATACTGAAGGGTTGTGATTAGGGCATATGAGCATACTGAGCTCAGTAAATACTGAAGGGTTTTGTGATAGTCATGTGATAGCATGCTGATGATGTACTGAGCCTAGGGGTAGAATATGAAGGTTGTGATAAAGGGCATGTTAAAATGGCATGTAATGAGCCTCAGGGGGTTAGGAATACTGAAGGTTGTGATAAAGGGCATGATGAATGCATGTACCTTGAGGGGTAGGTGTTTAGAAATAAACATGGAAGGTTTTTTGACTAAAGGGCATTGAATAAATGAATGTAAACCTGAAGCCTTCAGGGGTAGGGGGAATACTGAAAGGGTTGTGATAAAGGGCATGAAATGAAATTGCATGTTTACCTTGAGCCTAGGGGGGTGGTTAGGAATACTGAAGGTTGTGATAAAGGGCATGATGAATTGCATTTACCTGAGCCTCAGGGGTTAGAATATTGAAGGTTGGTGGATAAAGGGGCATGTTAATGCATTGTACCTGAGCCTCAGGGGGTTAGGAATACTGAAGGTTTTGTGATAAAGGGCATGAAATAAATTGCATGAACCTGGGGCCTCAGGGGGTAGAATTACTGAAGGTTGTGATAAAGGGCCTGATAAATGAATTGTACTGAGCCTCAGGGGTAGAATATGGAAGGTTGTGATAAAGGGCATGTGAATGCATGTATGAGCCTCAGGGGTAGAATATGAAGTTGTGAAAGTAAAGCATGTATGCAATGTATATGATCTCAGGGGTAGATAGAATACTGGAAGGTTGTGATAGGCATGAATGAAATGATGTTACCTGAGCCTCAGGGGTAAGAATATGAAGGGTTGTGATACGGGCTGATAAATGCATGTACCTGAGCCTCGGGGGTAGAATACTGAAGGGTTGTGATAAAGGGCATAAAGAATGATGTACCGGAGCCTCAGGGGTAGAATCCTGAAGGGTTGTGATAAAGGCTTAAATGATATGGCATTTGTACTGATGCCTCAGGGGTAGATAGAATACTGAAGGGTTGTGATAAAGGGCATTGATGAATGTGTACCTAGCCTCAGGGTAGGGAATAAACTGACGCGGTTGTGGGGTTAGGGCATGATGAATGCATGTAACCTAAGGGCCTAGGGGGTAGAATATGAAAGGTTGTGATAAAAGGGCTGAATATATGCATGTTACTGAAGGCCTTCAGGGGTAAGAATACTGACGGGGGTTGTGAATTATAAAGGCCATGATGAATGCATTGTACCTGAGCTCGAGGGGGTAGAATAAACTTGAAGGGTTGATTGATAAAGCATTATGAATGCATGTACCTGAGCCCTCAGGGGTAGAATTACTGAAGGTTGTGATAAAGGGCATGATAAATGGATGTACCTGAGCCTCAGGGGGTAGAATACAGAAGGTTGTGATAAATGTCAAATGATAAATGCTGTACTGAGCCTCCGGGGTGGTAAGAATACTGGAAGGTTGTGATAAAGGGCTATGATAAACATTGCATGTACCTGAGCCTCAGGGGGTAGAATACTGAAGGTTGGGTGATAAAGCATGGGAATAAATTGCATGTAAACTGAAAGCATCTGGGGTAGAATATGAAGGTTTGTTGTGGGATAAACATGATGAATGCATGTACCTGAAGCCTCGGGGGTAGAATACTGAAGGTGGGGTGATAATGATGGGATGAATGCATGTTCCTGAGCCTTCAGGGGGTAGAATTACTGAAGGTTGTGATAAAGGGCATGATTAAATGCATGTACTGAGGGGCCTCGGGAGGGTGGGGTAAAGATACTGAAGGTTGTGATAAAGCATGATGAAATGCATGTACCTGAGCCTCAGGGGGTGAATACTGAGGTTTGTGATTATAAAGGGCATGAATATGGCAATGTAAACTGAGCCTCCGGGGGGTTTGGGGGTTAGAATACTGAGGTTGTGATAAAGGGCATGAGAATGCATGTACCTGAGCCTCGGGGTAGAATACTGAGTTGGGTGAAATAGGGCCTTGATGAATGATGTACCTGCCGCCTCCTCAGGGGTTAGAATACTGAGGTTGTGAAATAAAAGGGCATGATAAAGCAATTGTACCTGAGCCTCAGGGGTAAAGGGAATACTGAAGGGGAGGTTTGGTTTGATAAAGGGCATGATAATGCATGTACCGAGCTCAGGGGGTAGAATACTGAAGGTTGTGGGATTATAAAGGGCATGATGACTTGCAATGTACTGGAAGCTCCAGGGGTAAGAATACTGAAGGTTGTGATAAAGGGCATGATGAATGCATGTCCACTGAGCTCAGGGGTAGAATACTGAAGGTTGTGATAAAGGGCATGATGAATGCATGCACCTGAGCCTCAGGGGTAGAATACTGAAGGTTGGATAAAGGCATGATAAATGCATGTACTGGAGCCTCGGGGTAGAATACTGAAGTTAGTGATAAAGGGCATGATGAATGCATGAACCCTGAAGCCTCAGGGTAGAATACTGAAGGGTTTGATAAAGGCATGATGAATGCAATGTAACCTGAGCCTCAGGGGTAACTACTGAAGTTGGTGATAAAGGGCATGATAACTGGCATGTAACCTGAGACCTCGGGGGTGGGGTAGAATACTGAAGGTTGTGATAAAGGGCATGATGAATGCATGTACCTGAGCCTCGGGGTAGAATACTGAAGGTTGTGATAAGGGCATGATAAATGCATGTACCTGAGACCTCAGGGTAGAATACTGAAGGTTGGTGATAAGGGCATGATGAAAATGCTGTACCTGAGCCTCAGGGGTAAGAATACTGAAGGTAGTGATAAAGGGCATGATATATGCCTGTACCTGAGCCTCGGGGGGTTGGGGTAGAATACTGAAGGTTGTGATAAAGGCATGATGAATGCATGTACCTGAGCCTCGGGGTAGAATACTGAAGGTTGTGAAAAGGGCATGATAAATGCATTACTGAACCCACGGGGAGAATCTGAAGGGTTGGTATAAATGGGCCATGATGAATTGGGCATTACCATGAGCTCCTACAGGGGTAAAGAATAACTGCAAGGTTGTGATAAAGGCATGATAAAATGCATGGTACCTGAGCCTCGGGGAGGGGTAGAATACTGGAAGGGTTGTGATAAAGGCAATGAATGGAATGCAAGTACCTAAGCCTCAGGGGTAGAAAAACCTGAAGGGATGTGATAAAAGGAGCATGGGGGAATTAATGCAATGTACCTAAGCACAAGGGGTTAAGAATACTGAAGGGTGTGATAAAGGGCATGATACAAATGCATGTCAACCTGAGGCCCTCAGGGGTAAAGACAGAAGGGTTGTAATAAAGGGCTGAATGGGAATTGCATGTAACCTTGAAAGGGCCTCCGAGGGTATAATACGAAGGGTTGTGAATAAAGGGCATTAAAGAATAACCATTACCGGAGCCCTCAGGGGTAGAATAACTGAACGGGTTTTTTGTTGATAAAAGGTCATGATAAATGCATGTACCCTGGGGAAAAAAAAGCCCCAGGGTAGAATACTGAAGGTTGTGGGGGATAAAGGGGGTCATGATAAATATCAATGTACCTGAAGCCTCAAGGTTAGAATACTTGAAGTTGGTGTAAAGGGCATGATCAATCATGTAACCTGAGACCTCAGGGGTAGAAGACCTGAAGGTTTGATAAAGGGCAAGGGAAAATGCAATGTAACCTGAGCCCTCAGGGTAAGGAAAACTTGAAGGGTTTGGAATAAAGGGCATGATGAATCATGTACCTAGCGGGAGAAATACTGGGAAAAAGTTTGTGAAAGGGCAGATAAAAAGCATAACCTGAGCTCGTAGAAAATACTGAAAGGGGTTTTTGTGATAAAGGGCATGAATGCATGTACCTGAGCCTCAAGGGTAGAATACTGAAGGTTGTGATAAAGGGCACATGAATATGCCTGACCTGAAGCAATTGTGTATAAAAGATACCTGAGCCTCGTAAGATAAAGGGCTGAAGCATGTGATAAGCTGATGAAATGCATGTACCTGAGCCTCAGGGTAGAATACTGAAAGGTTGTGAATAAAGGGCAATGATGAAATGCATGTACCTGAGCCTCAGGGGTAAGAAAATACGAAGGTTGTGATAAAGGCATGTACCTATGCATAAACCTGAAGCCTCCAGGGGGTAAGATAAACTGAAGGTTTTTGTGATAAAGGGCATGATAAATGCTGTAACCATGAGCCTCAGGGGTAGAATACTGAAGGTTGTGATAAAGGGCATGATAAATGCATGTATCTGAGCCTCAGGGGTAGAATACTGAAGGTTGTGATAAAGGGCATGATAAATGCATGTACCTGAGCCTCGAGGGGTAGAATACTGATAAAAGGGCATGATAAATACTTCCATAGTATGTCCATCCCACTGTTAGATGAGACTTTAACCCTTCCTACGCTGTTAATGGAAATTGCCGTCTGCTGTTTTTCAATTTTTCTTTAATTCTTAACAAAAAAACTGGTTTTGACAGCACATGAGAATCGTCTCCACGATTCTCATGTGCTGTCAAAACCAGGTTTTTGTCGAGAAATATTGAAAATAAAACATTTCCAGCAGACAACAACATTTAATTCAGCGTATTAAGGGTTAAACTGTGGTCCCTTCCCTATATGACCATAGCTGTTGCTGGGACGTTAAACCCCATTAATTTTTCCCCAAATTTGGGGTGAATGTTTCAAATTAGCACCCTGCTCTTTCCAAGGACTACTGGGACTGTGCAATTCTACGCTGGCATTTTGTGACACTTTTCATTGCCCTGACCTTCAGTTAGTTGTCTGCTAACATTTTGTGGATGAGATTTGTCCATGCAATATGCTGGCATTGCAAACAACTGAATTGCGTGGCAGATAACTTTGAGTGCACGATTCGCGAACACGTTTCCGGTTGTTACACCATATTCAGTTGCATCACATATCCTAAATCTGGTGGCACCCATGCTAACATTATAGTAAAACTAGTTTTCCTCACCTTATGATCATTTAAAAAAAACGTCAGATTAAAAATGGGCAAACAAGATCTCGGGTATATTGTACTCTTAGACAGGTTCTAGGGAAATTCAGGAATTAAGTTTCTCTACTTCCTGGAGATGGGAGCAGTCCCTATAGAGCCAGGCTGAATTTTGGACGTCAAACCCTAAGTAGCTGGAATGGACTGTGATATACTGATTTTCTGATCAATTCAATTGTCACAAAAATTGATTTTCAGACTAGTTCACACCCTTAATCCTGTTTACACATCAGCAGACCGCACTTATTGAATAGTTTGCTTCTAAATGAAAACACATCTTGGTATTTCATTAGAATTGTCTCCTTGGAATTCTAATGAAACGCCAAGATGTGTTTTCATGGAAAAATAAGAAAATATGCTATATTTGTTGTCTGTTTATTGTTTTCTGTAGCATGATAAAGATACCACACATTTTTCTTTGCTTTTTGATACTCACTACTTGTGATTTCAATTGGGTTTTTGGCAATTTTAATTGGGTATTACAAATACACCTTATCTGGAGCTCTGTTATATTATCTATCATTTTGGTAGATAAAAAAAAACAACTACAATTTCCCTAGAACCTGACTGTGTCCCAATACAGCTGGTAATTATGGTACATGTATATCAATTAACCTCCAGCTGTTACAATGGTCCCCAGCAGAGAAAGAGTACTTCACCGCATTTGCAACGGTAGATCCTGAACAGCATGCTCTTTCCCAAAGATCTTATCTCTGTGCTAATAGCACTAGGTATTCATCAGTAGCTGATTTGCGAACAGCATAGCCCCTGATCAGACTGCGCGAATGCGCAGGCTGATCTGGGGCTATGCTGGTCGCAAAAATTGTATGTTCCCTTTTGTCAGCCTTTGAGCAAGGCAGACAAAGTGTGTTGCCGGTTATACAACTTCTGTGTGCCTCCCCAGGTCATAGCATCTGTATCAAAGTGATTTGCTTGGTAAGTGTAATTGGATATATGTACAAATTATGCACCAATAAATGCTTCCCCACTCAGTTGGGCATCAAGGGACCTCAAGGTAGTTTATAGGTATATCATTCCAGCACAAAAATATTTACACAATTCCCTAACATTTGATTGGCCCGTAGCAAGTCTCTGTCCAAAATTTATATCCCAGTAAACTCCCATATGCCGAACTACTTTCCGTAACCGTGAGGCGCAGTTAAAATAATTCTTAAGAAAACGGAAAATAAACACATTTTCTTGATGAATTTATTTCAAATGCTGGAATTATAAGGAATGAATGGCCTTTTTGTGGAATTTATCGGGGTATAAACTTGGAAAAGTCGCGGGAATACTGGACGAAGGCCGGAAGGCCTCGTCCAGTATTCCCGCGACTTTTCCAAGTTTATACCCCGATAAATTCCACAAAAATGCCATTCATTCCTTATAATTCCAGCATTTGAAATAAATTCATCAAGAAAATGTGTTTATTTTCCGTTTTCTTAAGAATTATTGTAAGGCAAATATGTTTAAGTTTTTAATCTTTTCTCGATGACTCGTTCACTCCTTCACCAATTTCAATAATATTGGCTCACAATGTCTGTCTAGGGATTAGCTTCATAATAACGACACCCTTTTTGTCGCGCCTGCTTTAGCAGAAAGTGCGACTATAGTCGCCACTTTTTCCGTCGTCCGCGTCGTCGTCGAAAGTCAAAAAATGTGTACAAGCTTCGTCATCATGCTATAACTTTAATATTACTTTACGTATTGCTTTAATATTTGGACACTTGACACCTTTTTTACCTTCAAATTTTTGCTAAAACGCTTTTTTGCGTCAAAAACTTTGTACAAGCTTCCTCATCCTGCTATAACTTTCATATTACTTGATGCATTCCTTCAATGTTTGGACACTTGATACATGTAAGCATTTGGAACACACCATGCCGCCATTCACATAACATTGACCTTTTTTACCTTCAATTTTTTGCTGAAACACTTAGCCACATCATGTTATTCAATTTTCAGGTCTGAATAAATATTTTTCTCAAGTTCTGAATTCCATACAGGTACCATAAGGGATTTCACCCTGTTGACCCAGCCGAATATGACCTTAGCTGTTGAAAGGCTGTTAAAACACCATTAACCCATTACATTCGGAATACATCTTTACGGGTATGAATTTTTTAAATATTTTATTTATATTTTGTCAATGAAATTATATGTTGTGACCACTCACTTGAACCGTCTCGACGAGATTGTTCAAATGGTGGTCACGACATATACTTGGACGGACATAGAAAATATTTAGTATTTTCCGCAAACAAAATTACGTATCCTCAGCATGAAATGGGTTAATCAATGTGTGACCCCATGATATGCATGTCCATGTCAAAGTAATGCAGAAACTTTAACAAAAATCCTGCTACAACATTGTTTTGCACCGACAAGGTATTTGCAGGCGCGACACCGCTTCCGTGGCGGAATTCTTGTACTATCAAGGCTGCAGGTGGGGGCATCCATGTTCTATGAACATGTTTTCTAGTTTTTGTTATTTGTCAATGAAAGTATATGTTGTGACCACTCATTTGAACTGTCTCGATGAGACAGTTCAAATGGTGGTCATGACATATACTTCTGAACTGTGAATGCATAGAAGGAAAATATTTAGGATACGGTTAAACCCCATTCAATTAGTTTGTAATCACATGAGTGGTCACAAAATATACTTTCTAGAAGAAATGAGCAATGTATAGGAGATATATTCCAATTGAGGTATTTCCTAGTTGGATTATCCGAGTCTTAGAAGCATAGTCACTTCGTTATTCGACAGGGGAACTCTCTAAATCTGACATTGGTGTAGAGAGGTTCAACTGTAAGTTAGGCACCACCCCCAGACAAGCATATATACTTTGCAATCACAAACTTACCCATCTGAGGTTGTATGCATGTCTGGTTTAGAGAGGTTCGGCTGTACACCAGTTAACCCTTTAAACCCTAAATAATTGGAATGGATTGTAATGTTAATTTTCAGACCAATTCAATCATCACAAAATGATTTTCAAACTAGTCCATTTATGAAAAGGGGGTGTTTTATCTAAAAAAATGAAAATTAGTTGCAAAAAGTGTAGATCCTGATGAGAAGGCTCGTCATGAGCCGGCTCATCTGGATCTACACTTTTTGCCAAAACCACTATACGGGCGTGTGGTGTTGAAAGGTTTAAACCCTAAATAATTGGAATGGATTGTGATATGTTAATTTTCAGACCAATTCAATCATCACAAAATGATTTTCAGACTAGTCCATTCATAAAATGGTGGTGTATCTGTGTCTAAAAAATATGACAATTACTTGCAAAAAGTGCAGATCCTGATGAGACGGCTCAGGTTCTACACTGTTTGCAAACACAGCTATAGACGTCTGTAGTGTTTATACAGTTAGTTAGGATCCAGGGATTTGCTTCCTCGTAAATGACTAATGATGTGCAGTACTAGCCCTGCCAAAATCCGAACATATTCTACTTTAAATTTCAAACAAAAATGTACACATGTATAAATTGATATGTTTTCAGAACATGTAACCCCAGATCACTGCTACGATTTAACCCTTTCAACACGACATACCTCTAGTCTATAGCGGTGTTTGTAATCGGTGTAGATCCAGATGAGCTGGCTAGTAACAAGTCATCTCATCAGGATCTGCTCTTTTTGCAAGTAATTTTCATATACATGTACTTAGAAAAATTAACACCCATTAAATTGACTTGTCTGAATGAAAATCAGGATGTGATAATTGGATTGGTCCTTAAATTAACATAATCACAGTCCATTCCAGTTATTTAGGGTTGAAAGGGTTCCATTCTTGCTATTTGCCTGCATAGATTCTGTTTGGACTGGGATTGTCTGGGTAAACACAATCTACAATTCTCACAAAAGATGCAACGCCACTTGTACCATCTGTTTTTCTGGGTATGACACTGCTGTTGAATGGATGTAATTCCCAATCAATCAACACAAACAATCAATCATTCAGTCGATCCATGTTCTTTTCTGTGGCTGTGGCCCAGTTTGAATCAGCAAATTAGCAATGGCAAATTGTCAAAAAGCATTTAACGGTAGATTTACACCAGGTTTTTGAACATACAGTGCGACCTCTCTAAACCGGACAACAAGGCAACCTCTGTGATCTTATTTTTTATGGTTTTTGTCTCGCCCGCGAAGTGGAAAGCGAGACATAGGTTTTGCTTTTCCGGAGTCGTCGTCGTCGTCGTCATCATTCAATGTTAAGTTTTCGTGTTACGGTCATTACTTCAACACCTTATCAGCTACAGTCATCAAACTTTATACATACCTTTACTATGATATGTAGATGAATATAGGACTATTAAATTGTCTCGCCCGCGAAGCGGAAAGCGAGACATAGGTTTTACTTTTCCGGAGTCGGCGTCGTCGTCGGCGTCGTCGGCGTCGTCGTCGTCGGCGTCGTCGTCGTCGGCGTCGTCGGCGTCGTTCAATGTTAAGTTTTCGTGTTACGGTCATTACTTCAACACCTTACCAGCTACAGTAATCAAACTTTATACATACCTTTACTATGATATGTAGATGAATATAGGACTATTAAAAAAAAATCGGGCTCCAGGGTCAAGGTCAAACTCTATTTCTTTCTATGCTACAAACTGAACATTCATTAATGCATTAAGACCCGTTTTCTCGTGCGCTCTGTGCACCTTACCTGTAGAGAGAACAATAGCCTTCTCCAGTTGAACACTTCTGCATGTGCAAGCATGTGCAAATTTCCAGCTTGACCACTAAATGTCCAGCTAAATTATTACAGGTAATTTATACAGGTAAATTATTATACCTGGGTATTACATTTCCGTAAACTGTGTTGACAATATTGTGGCAATATGTCAACCTGTGCAGATATGATATGTAGATAAATATAGGACTACTATAAAAATTCTGGGCTCCAGTTGCGAGCATTATTTTTTTGTTAATTTTTAAACTTTTTTTTTTTAAACTTTTTTCCATTTTTAGGACTTTTTTTGTTAATCACTTGGTTTACTGATTTTTTTTTTTAAATTTGGTGCAGGCGGGCGAAAAAAAAAAATAAAAATCGAGGAAAAATTAGGGTAGGAGATTTGCAAAAAAATAAAATTCACGTTCTGCACAACATAGGAAATTTAGGACATACGGTATAACAAAATGTACTTAAAATGTAGAAATGCATGCTAACATTGTGACATAAATATCAATTAAACAATGTGATAATGTCTACTTCTGGTATTTTTATTCATATTCTGGTTAAGTACGGCGTTCGTCTCGCGTCCATGGTAGGTGGTTGGTTGGGAGCAAGCGATGGGTAATTTAATGATCGGCTTTCATCCTTACCGGAATGCCGACATTACATGGCTTGGCTCTCCTGTACATTTTTCGGCCCCCTGCTACTTGAGAGCTAAATCCTGTTATGCCCCATTACTTTTGGGGTGAGCTAAGTGAATCTGGTGTACCACAATGTGATCTGAGCATACGCAGGTTGCCACTTTTAGTCAAGGGCTAATTAGCAACGATCGGAATGTATGAATGTGCAGGCTGATCAGGACTACACATTGTGAGGCTGCAATGATGTCTAATCAGGGCCTACGTTGGTTGCAACACCAAATACTATAAAGATCATACGGCAAGCTATGGCATATTGAAGAAACTACTGAACATTCTGCAACAACAGTAGATGCCAGTTTTCTCGTTGTACGGGTGATGATGCAGCTCAATTTGATTGATAATAACATTGTTATTTGGAGTTGAATTATTATTTGTATTGAATTGTTGAACATATATTCAAAAAGAATCAACAAGGACCCACAAACACACAGAGGAATCATTAAACAACAATTTTGCACTTTAATTTTACACCAAAAACGGCCAGCTCTACTGTAACGCTGCCTTTTTCGATGTGGAAGTGAAAAAGTAATGGTCGCGAAAACCCATGACACGGCTCGTGTTCCGAACTTCCGGTTTGATATGAGGTTACTAAAAAAAAATCCCATCAACTGCGCACAAGCCAAACGATGCATAGTTTCTATCGGTCCACCACTACAAACCTCTAGGGGCAACGGTCACAAAAATGACTACGGCTTGTCTACGGCTTCAAGACAAAAAACACTTGAAGTCGCTGTGTAAAAAATGTGTATAATACGGTATTATAATCACGTTTTGCAATCGATGGTTATTGATTTATTTTGTATGTAAATTAACGTTTTCGTCTTATCGCGTGGACATGTCAAGAAACGAATATTTAGAGGAATAAATTCACGTTCCTTCACGGGGTGAATTATCGTTTCTACGCGTATGAACGAAGGGAAAAAAGTGAAATGGGTTTAACGTCCCAGCTAATGTCATATAGAGACGGGAACACGGTCTCATCTGACAGACCAGTGGGATGAATATACTATGAAAGTATATTTTTGATGCATAGGGCGATGTTTGAACCCACAACCTCCAGATTGGAAGTCATATGTTCTACCCCTAGGCCACAACCCATCCCTTATAAATGAAGGAAAGAAATTCCCCTAACGAGCGACCATACATACTTAGAATAACAGCTGATGTAACGGCGGTAAACTGAAATGGTGTACGTGACATTGACATTTACGTTCCAACAAGATTTTCACGGTGTGTAATCGATCGTATTATCTCTCCACCGGACTCGAGAAACACAAATTACATCGTTTATTTCTGAATATGTCAAACGTTTGCCCGGCCTAGCAGTTTCCCCATTGAATGACTATGGGCTAGGTTCGACATTTCATTCCATGTCACATCGCCGGTTTTCGCTGATAATACTGTCAACAATTAAAAATACGCACGGAAACCCGGACGTCATTGTGATCACTACACTGTATATATGTATCGCATTCCTCAAGCGGGCTCGACAATAATGCTATTATTCGTACAAAATATAAATGGAGACTATTCTCATGTGTCTTAGGAGACTATTCTCATGTGCTGTCAAAACATGTGTTATTATTAAGAAAGCAATCAAATGTGACAAAAATCATCAATACATGTATGTTTTATTTTTTACAAAACATTAGAATCGTCGAAGGAGACGATTCTCGGGTGTTTCCAAACCTATTGTATTAAGAAATGAACAAATGTGATTTTGTTGAATACATTGGTATTTCTTTACAAAACCATATTTTGACAACATAGGAGAATCGTCTTTGGAGATGATTCTCATGTGCTGTCAAATCTTGCTTTATCAAGAGATCAAACACATATGAAAATGCACTATGTCAAGCTATTAATGGTAAATATCAATGTATTGGCGATGCGATGACTTGAGCGACTACATAGCGTGGTTGAGATACGTTTGTTCCTGCCGAATTCTACAGTCACACTTTCCACGTGAAACTGGATTACCAACAGATGATTGTAAACACCATCAGGTGTGCACCTAGACCGAAAATGATATGTCGCAAGTGTGCTAGTTGTGGGGGGGGGGGGGGGGGGGGGTGTACGGCGGCATATGTTTTATACGCCCGTTTAAAAACGGGAGTATTATTTATGTATCCACGCTGTATGTGCGGTGGACGACTCTCGGGCACAGCTTGTTCCAACGATAGTGAGGCCCATTGCATGTCAAGGGCAGCGACATGTCTGGGGTTCAAGTTGGGAGGGGCGAACCGACAATTGATTTTAGATATTTTAAAACTGTATTTAACTTTGGATCACATCGTAGGCATTTGAACCACACCCAAATGATTTATTTTTACCACCATCCACTAGTACGGTGTTCCATTTAAGGAGGCCATCGTAAATATCGCTAATCGAGTAACAATTACAACAACTAAAAATCGAATTATCACCGATTAATTACCATATGGTGTCGATAGAATTTATTAAAAACGGAAGGCGTACCTCAGAATTTGCTACTCGATCACACGGTGGTGGTTGGAACGAACTTAATAAAGTAAACGTTTGATTAAACCAATTTCCACTGAATAACATGGTGGGGCAAGCATGTATAACCAACATAACGACCTCATTTGGCAATGGAGCCCGCTCTCCATTGGGCTGATGTGGAATAACTAGCATGGATATGGATGCGCTAGCGCGTTTTTGATTCTCGATCTCGCATGACTGTTGGAACTATGGTCTACACACACGCATGCGCAATTTCAACATGCATGCTTTTGACACACGTATGAGCAAAACAAACCCGAATTTTCAGACAGAATAGAATTGGAGCCAAACTTATTTTCAATAGCGGAAGAGGAGATCGCGAAAACGGGAGACAATTCTCATGTTTTGTTGTTGAGAAATATATAACACCCCCCTCCCCGCGTAACCTGTCGACTATCTGCTGATGAACATTGAACATGTCGCTATTGTGTATTATTTTGAGTTGGCTGATCATATAATCAACGAATAATAACGGGACCGACACGATTTCTAAAGCATGACTATTTATTAATGAAACTTAAATAAAGATAAGTGCTGTAGGAAACAGACAACCAATTGATTTCCCATAGACCCACATTCACACAAACATGACAATCGCAAACTACCTGCGACAAAATCAATTGTGTTACTTCCGTTCCTGGAGTCAGTGACCTAAGCCTGTTCTAGATCCATGCCAAACACGGGGTCATGCGGGTTGATTTTCATGAGTTATTTCCCCTTTTTTGACGGAACCGTCTACTTTCACTTTCGAAATCTCCATCTCACCCCCACATCAAGTCGTATACAGAAAAATTTAACCTGCATGTGTAGAGCATGTAAATAATATAATAAAATGTTTGGCACAGACATACCTTTCCTGCAGCATCTATTTTATTTATCTCTCTGTCATAATAATAACATTCAATGCCGTTGTCCTGAGAATTTACTCCTTGTTGCTAAGCTGTACCAGGACTGGTTTACCGTCTATATTATTCATAAGTTGACTGTGTCCTATAGAAGGAGATAAATTTCTGATTTTGTATTAATTATAACAAGTATTCATTAACTTTCATCGAAATATGTTTCGCATTGATTGGGTCAGTACAGTGCGAGTCGCGACATATTTAGTATGTCGCGACAACCCTCAAACCAGCATAGAAAATTTAACGATTTCATGATTTCCGTTGGTCCACTAATGATGCCCTGTTATACGAATAACCGCTAAATGCTTTACGCAATGACATTTACTCATTGAGTCGAACACTGTTTTCACACAACTGATTGGTTTTGCTATTTCCTGTAACAAATGTTATGCAATAATGGACAAAATTCAAATCCAACCCACACAATTCAAGGTTATTGAGTAAACTTTGGTTTCACACACAGGCAACACTCATTTCAGTATTACAAATTGATTCAATGGGTCCAGAAAACATTGTACACAGGCTATCTATACAAATATAGCAAAGAAATTACCCAAAAGTTGTGCTGGATAAGCAAAATTGGAAGATTTTTACCAAAAAATCCAGTTTCCGATAAGTAAAAAATAACTATGGTAAATACGGTAATTGGTTTCTTCTGACAGAATTTGCCAAATGTCCTGAAGCAGACATTTTACTTGATACAATCACTACAGCTAACATTCTGGCAATGTCCCATAGCTGAAAAGTGGTACTTCTTTGAGAAATTTGCCATATTATGCTTATGGGAAACCAAATTATCTCCCCCTTTTCCATTATTATGAAGGTTGTTTTTTTCTCATTTTGACGATTTTCGATATTTTTTTTTGCGTCGAATATTGTCGTGAAATGATGGCAAATGCCGGAAGACGCGATCGGGCAATACAAAAGATACAACTGGTACCATTGCAAACAGCCTGTATAAACAGGGTCATATAGGAAACAGACAACCAATTGATTTCCCATAGACCCACATTCACACAAACATGACAATCGCAAACTACCTGCGACAAAATCAATTGTGTTACTTCCGTTCCTGGAGTCAGTGACCTAAGCCGGTTCTAGATCCATGCCAAACACGGGGTCATGCGGGTTGATTTTCATGAGTTTATTTCCCCTTTTTTTGACGGAACCGTCTACTTTCACTTTCGAAATCTCCATCTTCTACCCCCACATCAAGTCGTATACAGAAAAATTTAACCTGCATGTGTAGAGCATGTAAATAATATAATAAAATGTTTGGCACAGACATACCTTTCCTGCAGCATCTATTTTATTTATCTCTCTGTCATAATAATAACATTCAATGCCGTTGTCCTGAGAATTTACTCCTTGTTGCTAAGCTGTACCAGGACTGGTTTACCGTCTATATTATTCATAAGTTGACTGTGTCCTGTAGGCAGAAGCGAGCGAGGTTGATCCGTATCAATAAACGCTTTAATTAATAAAATGCGAGCACTAACTTCATACCGATCACGTAAGACGAAACGTCGCGGACCCGGAGACGAAAATATGGCGATGTCGATGCTTTTTCTTCAGATTTAGTGGTCGGCGGTGGATCGGCGCGAACGCGAGACGAAAAATTGACGAAGTCAATATTTTTTTATTTCCTTTTACGGACTTTGTGGTCGGCGGCGGAAATTAAAAAAAACAAACAATTGAGATGCCAATTTTAATTTTTTTCTAAATCGGCAAAATTAGGTGCGGCGGATCAGTAAACCAAGTAATTAAAAAAAAAAAGGCCTTAGCCAGGTTTTTAAAAAAAAAAAAATCATTTTAAACTCTTTTTTTTTTAAACTTTTTTTCCATTTTTAGCCAGGTTTTTTTTTTGAAAAAAAATCCACGCTATTGGATTGGCGAAAGCCAGGCGGGCGGGCGGGCGGGCGGGCGGCGTCCACAATCAATGTTAAGTTCTCGTGTTTCAGTCCATTTCTTTGTTACTGTAACACATAGGACCAACAAACTTTCACAGCTTCATAACCAAGGGGTGCCCACCACATATCACTATCCAACATGTTACCTTTTTTAACTTGACCCATTTTTTCCGCAGTCAATGTTAACTTTTCGCGTTTACAATGTTAAGTTTTCGTGTTTAAGTCCATTTCTTTGGTACTGTACCACCTAGGACCACCAAACTTTCACAGCTTCATAACCAAGGGGTGCCCACCACATACAACTGTCCAACATGTGACCATTTTTAGCCCGGTTTTTTTTAAAAAAATCCAGGCTATTGGATTGGCGAAAGCCGGGCGGGCGGGGGGCGGGCGGGCGGCGTCCACAATCAATGTTAAGTTTTCGTGTTTGAGTCCATTTCTTTGTTACTGTACCACCTAGGACCACCAAACTTTCACAGCTTCATAATCAAGGGGTGCCCACCACATATCACTATCCAACATGTTACTTTTTAGCTCACCTGAGCGAAGCTCATGTGAGCTATTGTTACCGCAATGTGTCCGTCGTCCGTCGTCCGTCGTCCGGCGTCCGGCGTCCGTCGTCCGTCGTCGTCCGTGAACATTTTCAAACGTCTTCTCCTCGGTAACCATTGGGTCTATAGTCACCAAACTTCATGGTCATGGTCCTTAGGTAGGGGGATTACAAAATTGTTAAAATGACGTCATTACGTAATCCAAGATGGCCGCCGTCTAAAAATAGCACAAATTCTTAAAAAATCTTCTTCTCAAGAACCGCTAACCGGATTTCGACAAAACTTGGTAGGAATGATCGATGTACATTGCTCTTTCAAAGTTGTTAAAATGGTGACCCTGGGGTCAAAAATGGGCGTGGCCTGTGGGGTCAAATTGGGGTCAAATTTTATTTTTGACTGAATATGGTCATTTCATATATCAAATTGAAGGTATCAATGAGGCGATCACTCTGGTGCATTTTTTTTCGAAATCGGATTGTTATATCATCCAAGATGGCCACCGAAAGGTCAAAAGGTCGTTCTTTTATTAGAGATTTCAAAATTCTTCTTCACATGAACCGCTTGGCCCATGGTAGCCAAACTTAAAATGTTATGGTCCATGGGTGAAGCCTTTTCAGATTTGTTAAAATGGAGGTCATCGCTAATCCAAGATGGCCGCCGTCTAAAAATAGCATACATTCTTAAAAAATCTTCTTCTCATGAACCGCTTGCCGGATTTCGACGAAACTTGGTAGGAATGATCGATGTACATTGCTCTTTCAAAGTTGTTAAAATGGTGACCCCGGGGTCAAAAATGGGCGTGGCCCATGGGGTCAAATTGGGGTCAAATTTTATTTTTGACCGAATATGGTCATGTCATATATCAAATTGAAGGTATCAATGTGGCGATCACTCTGGTGCATTTTCTGTCGATCATGTATCGATCGATTGTTTATGATCATCAGATGGCCGCCGAAAGGTCAAAAGCCGTCATCATAGAGATATATTCAAAATTCTTCTCATGAACCGCTTGATTTCGCAAATTGGTAGGTGCATGTAGCACAAATTGTTAAATGTGATGTCCATGGGTGAAGCCTTTTCAGAATTTGTTAAAATGGAGTCATCATCGCTATCCAAGATGGCCAAAAGCCGTTCTATTAGCATAAAATTCTTAAAAATCTTCTCTCCATGAACGCTTGCCGAGTTTCGACGAAACCTTTAAATTGGTAGGAATGATCGATGTACATTACTCTTTCAAAGTTGTTAAAATGGTGACCCCGGGGGGGTCAAAAATGGGCGTGGCCCCTGGGGTCAAATTTTATTTTTGACAGAATAATGGTCATGTCATATATCAAATTGAAGGTATCAATGAGGCGATCACTCTGGTACATTTTTGTCCAATCGGATTGTTATGTCATCCAAGATGGCTGCCGAAATGTCAAAAGGTCGTTCTTTTATTAGAGATTTACAAAATTCTTCTTCACATGAACCGCTTGGCCATGGTAGCCAAACTTAAAAGTTAAAAGTGGTCCATGGGTAGAAGCCTTTTCAGATTTGTTAAAATGGAGGTCATCGCTAATCCAAGATGGCCGCCGTCTAAAAGTAGCATAAATTCTTAAAAAAAAATCTCATTCTCATGAACCGCTAGCCGGATTTCGACGAAATTGGTAGGAATGATCGATGTACAATTGCTCTTTCAAAAGTTGTTAAAATGGTGACCCCTCGGGGTCAAAAATGGGCGTGGCCCGTGGGGTCAAATTTTATTTTTAGACAGAATATGGTCATGTTATATATCAAATCGAAGGTATCAATGAGGCGATCACTCTGGTACATTTTTTGTCGAAATCGGATTGTTATGTCATCCAAGATGGCCGCCGAAATGTCAAAAGGTCGTTCTTTTATTAGAGATTTCAAAATTCTTCTTCACATGAACCGCTTGGCCCATGGTAGCCAAACTTAAAAGTTATGGTCCATGTGTGAAGCCTTTTCAGATTTGTTAAAATGGAGGTCATCGCTAATCCAAGATGGCCGCCGTCTAAAAGTAGCATAAATTCTTAAAAAATCTTCTTCTCATGAACCGCTAGCCGGATTTCGACGAAACTTGGTAGGAATGATCGATGTACATTGCTCTTTGAAAGTTGTTAAAATGGTGACCCCGGGGTCAAAAATGGGTGTGGCCCGTGGGGTCTAATTGGGGTCAAATTTTATTTTTGACTGAATATGGTCATGTCATATATTGAAGGTATCAATGAGGCGATCACTCTGGTGCAATATTTGTCGGAATCGGATGATTATGTCTTCCATGATGGCCACCAAAAGGTCCATTTATTCAAGATTTTTAACAACTTTTTCTCAGGAACCACATGGCCGATGCTGGGTGAAGCATTTTCAGATTTTGTAAAATGAGAGTCATCGCTTAATCCAAGATGACCGCCATATAAAAATAGCACAATTTTTTTAAAACACATGGAGTCAATGTCACATTCTCCTCTGGTGTTCATGGAGTCAGGTGAGCGAATTAGGGCCATCATGGCCCTCTTGTTTTTTATCTTGACCCATTTTATCCGCGTAGTCGACTTAGCCATTTTCAATGTTAAGTTTTCGCGTTTACAATGTTAAGTTTTCGTGTTTAAGTACCACCTAGGACCACCAACCTTTCACAGCTTCATAACCAAGGAGTGCCCACCACATATCACTATCCAACATGTTACTTTTTTTTTTAACTTGACCCATTTTTTCCGCGCAGTCGACTTAGCCATTTTCAATGTTAAGTTTTCGCGTTTACAATGTTAAGTTTTGTGTTTAAGTCCATTTCCTTGGTACTGTACCACCTAGGACCACCAAACTTTCACAGCTTCATAACCAAGAGGTGCCTACCACATACAACTATCCAACATGTGACCATTTTTTTACCTTCACCTATTATTTCTACGTAGTTGACTTCGCCATTTTCAACGTTAACTTTTTAACGTACGTCTGGTTAAAGTTTTTTGGTTAAACCTTTTTCGTTATACTATATCTCTGCAACTGCTTCACCCATTACCTTGAAACTTCACATGGGTGTTTATCATCATCCATATTTTCATTCTAACCCCCAACCGTGCGGCCCCTGTGCACAATGTCAAGGTCAAATTACTTTGAATTTTTTTGTTAAAGTTTTTTAGTGTACTATATCTCTGCAACTGCTTCACCCATTACCTTGATACTGCACATGG
Source organism: Conchocele bisecta (assembly GCA_029237695.1). NCBI lineage: Eukaryota > Metazoa > Mollusca > Bivalvia > Lucinida > Thyasiridae > Conchocele > Conchocele bisecta. The sequence continues at coordinate 60,658,786 of CM055269.1, forward strand.
GTGTTTATCATCATTGTCGCGCCCGCTTGCGGAAAGCGCGATATAGTCGGCATTTTGGCATATGTCCGTCCGTCCGTCCGGGTGTCCGGTTAAAGTTTTTCCATCTACTCCATGCCTCGCCCCAAGGCGCGACATGCAGGCCACGGCCATCTAGTCTACAAAAAGTGGCCTCGTTTCTTTTTTTCTTTTTTCCAATTCTTTTTCTATTTTTGTCTAGTAGCATAAGGTCGTAAGTGCTATATATACTGACTATTATCATATACTAAAACAATTATTGACTAGTGAGCCATAGAATATAAATCTGATATTCTATGGCTCACTAGTCAATAATTGTATAATGTGTTCGGGCCAGTGAAAATTGCTTTCTGGCCCAGGCTCGAGGTCAAGGCGGCGGGACAAGGCGAGACATTTGATTCCAGGGAATTTTTGTCTTGATCATTTATCTCAGATGTTAAATGTATGTTCATGATAATGTAAAGCAAGCCAATACATTTCAGAATGGTCATATGCCTGATTTACAATGGAACATCTCTAAACGGGACACCCTGGGAGGAAATGTTTTCGAAGAATAGTTATTAGCTCTAGAGCTTATGTAGTCACCCCGGCGTCGGCGTCACCGTCACACCTTGGGTTAAGGTTTTTAGTCAAGCTTGTATATGGAATACTTCTGGCCCCACACCCACCATACTTGGATAACTTCATCTCCTATGGATGTACATCAACAACTCCTGACCTATATTTGACATTGACCTACATTTAACCTTGAATTACTTACTTAATTCCCCTTTGTTAAGGTTTTTAGTCGACCTTGGTTTTTAGTCAAGCTTGTACATGCAATACTATTGTGCATACAGACACCATAGTTGGACAACCTTTTCTCATAGGGATGTACATCAATAACCCCTGATCTATATTTGACCTTGACCTACATTTCCTCTTGAATTACTTACTTACTTAAAGGTTTGTACTCAAACTTGGTTACGGTTTATAGTCAAGCTTGTAGATGGAATACTCCTGGGCCTACAGCAACCATACTTGGACAACTTCATCTCCTAGTGATGTACATCAATAATCCCTGACCTATATTTGACCTTGACCTACTTTTACCCTTGGATTACTTAGTTATTTCCCCTTGGTTAAGGTTTTTAGTGAAGCTTGTATATGGAATACTCCTGGGCCTATAGCAACCATACTTGGAAAACTTCATCTCCTAGTGATGTACATCAATAACCCCTGACCTATATCTGACATTGACCTACTTTTAACATTGAATTACTTAGTTAATTTCCCTTGGTTAAGGTTTTTAGTCAACCTTGATTAAGGTTTTTATGCGGGCCGCGGCCACCTTCTTTGTCAAGCTATGTGTACATCGACAACCCTCATAGTTGAGCTATGCTGTTCTCCTACAGCTCTTGTTTTATTTTGCTAGCATTCATAGTTCGCGTTGATGCACTCGCGATTAGTAGTCACATGACAAACTTGTTTTGGCTGGCCACTACGTCATCGACTACATATACGTCAGCGTATGATCAAGGACCATGCAAGTTGCGACTGTATTCATACAATATTCACTGTTTTTGTAAGTTTGCATCTTCTTGGGTACCATCTGAGATACGGTCACTTTAAATATCATCCGGCTGCTTGCATGTGACAGCTGATCAGGATCTACACGGGTCATAAAGGTTTGGCGGATACATGGCCCTCGTAACTATGGTAACGAAAATTCCCCATTGGGAATTCCCTATTTTGCTTCAAAATTATCCATCGGCTGACAAAACATGGCAATTTTAGCCAGTTTAGATCCTATTAAATTTTCCTTTACACAGTGACATCGTAATTACTATGACTGGAAAATGGGGCTTATGGCATTTGTAACTAGCAAATTTCACCAAAATTGCAAAGTATCTTGCTAAGTACACATTGAGGGAGAAATTTTCAATTTACGGATAAATTCATTAATTTTTAGCTCGACTATTCGAAGAATAGTTAGAGCGTATGTAGTCACCCCGGCGTCGGCGTCACCGTCACGTCACTCCTTGGTTAAGGTTTTTAATCAAGCTTGTATATGGAATACTCCTGGCCCTACACCCACCATACTTGGACAACTTCATCTCCTAGTGATGTACATCAATAACCCCTGATCTATATTTGACCTTGACCTACATTTCCTCTTGAATTACTTAGTTAATTCCCCTTGGTTAAGGTTTTTAGTCAACCTTTGTTACGGTTTTTAGTCAAGCTTGTACATGGAATACTTATTTTTACAGGTTTTGTATGGGATTTAGTACTAAACCCATTTACCCGGCCTTAAATGACCTTAGCTGTTGATAGGCCGTTAAACCCCAACAAACAAACAAACAAACAACTGTTTGCAAACACTGCTATTGAGGTATGTGGTGATGAAAGGGCCTGCCCCCTCCCATCGTCCCCCCACCACCCCAACACAGAACACATAACCCACCACCGCATCCCCCCTCCGCCACCCACCACCTCCACTCTAATTATTTTAAGAACTTCTCCAACAGCCACCCACAGGAAGATAAACAAACTGGCTGTTGTAGAGATGGTTGTTGTAGGGTTAAATGAATACATACAATTTGTCTGATTGGGACATAAGCTATTGGCTGTTACAGAGAGGCGGCTGTTGTAGAGAGGTGGCTATTTGCGGAGGTTCGACTGTAAAGTCGGACCAGATGGATCTGTCTAATGGTGGAAAGGGGTGGGGAGTTCAATCGTCTGTGGTCTAATATGCTGGCTGATCTGACACTACACTGGTTATCAGCAAGGAAACACTATATGGTCCATTTTGTTGGCTGAATTATTCCAATACAAACAAACAATGTCATTTTACAACTTCTGTTTCCGACTTTATTTGATAAACAATATTTGTTGCATAATTCATGGAAAGTAATTGAATTGTAATTATACGGACACTTTACGTCTCTTCTGGGACTAATATTTCATATTTCAAATGGGCATGTACATAAAGCATTGCATTGCATGCTTTGTAGAATTGTTTTCGTTATTTGTTATTCAATTGTCAGCTTGTCATGTCATGACACAATTTTGCAATACAATTCCCTTCATATACATGTAGCACTATTATTTATAAGTTTTAGATATAGAGGATCTCAAACGAGTTTCCATTTGATATGAGATTTAAGAAACGAGTCGCACACAATTTATGCATAAAATTGGGGGGACGTTTCATAAATCTCATCATATGAAAGAGAAACAAGTTTGAGATTCTGTTTGTCACCTGACTTCAGCCTCCAAAGAGCAGAAAACTTGGAGATATTCATTATGTTTCAGTCAGCACGACGTCATTGACTATTTTCGCATCTAGTTGAAATCTCAACGGAGAAAAATAGTTTTAATCCTAGCAATAAAAGTATTATAAATATGTCACATTCTTGTTCTTTGTAAACACTCAATACTACCAAACGGGAGTTAATTCTGACAATTACAGTAATTTTTATGAGTCACGGACGCTTCTAATGACGTTTAAAACATGATGACGTCAACGTCAAAACATCATTGCTTTGCATTTGGAACGTCTATTTTATTCATTGACATAACTTGGCGCATAATATGAATACGTAATTAGGGTGATGCACTCCAGGTGTTATTACACGAGTGTCACAACACATTTATGAAATGGGTTAAAACACGACATAGCAATGAATTCATGTGATAAGTTGTTTTATCAAATCTTCACTTTCAGATTTAAATTTTGCATTGGCAACAACAACAACTTGAATATTAAATGTGGTGGTTTATTATTTGAATAAATATTAATCTTGTAAATGAAACTACATGCCTTGTCCTTTTCCCAAGATCTCCCAATTCCCTTTTGTGTTGGTGGGCCGTTAAGCACCATTCCATTCCAATTCCCAAGATCCAGCCATTTCCAAAATCACCAACACATTTCCCATATCCTCCTTTCCCCAGATTCTCATATCCCCAGGATTCTACCTTTCCCTCGATCTTCCCATACCCCACATTCTTCTGTCCCCAGGATCATCATTTTCCCCAAGGTTCTCCATTTCCCCCAGATCCTCCCTTTCCCAGTTTCTCACATACCCAAGATCCCCCCTTTCCCGAGATCCTCCCTATCCCCAGATTCTCATATCCCCCAGATCCTCCCATTCCCCATATTCTCATATACCACGATCCTCCATATCCCCAGATTCTCATATCCCACAGATCCTCCCTTTCCTCAGATTCTCATATCCCATGATCCTCCCATTCTCCAGATTCTCATACCCCCAAGATCCTCCCTTTCCACAGATTATCCTATCCCCAAGATCCTTCCTTCTTTCCCAAGATTATCCTATATACATGTTTCTCCCTATCCCCACCCTCATAACCCAAAGATCCTCCCTATCTGCAGATCTTCCCATTCCCCAAAATCTTCCCATTTCCCAGTTTCTTCCCATTCCCAAGATCCTCCCCATCCCAATATTCTCCCATTCCCCAGATTTTTTTATCCCCAAGATCCTCCCATAACCCAGATTGTTTTATCCCCAAGATCTGCCCATTCCCCAGATTATTTTATCCCCAATATCCTCCCATTTCCCCAGATCATCCCATTCCCCAGATCCTACCATTCCCCAGATCATCCCATTTCCCCAGATCCTTCACATTCTCCAGATCGTCCCATTTCCCGATAACATCCCATTTCACCAGATCCTCCCATTCCCCAGATCATCCCATTTCCCCATATCCTTACCATTCCCCCAGATCCTTCCCATTCCCCAGATCCTTACATTTCCCCAGAGCATCCCATTTCCACAGATATTTCCCATTACCCAGACCATCCCATTTCCCCTGATCCTTACCATTCCCCCAGATCATCCCATTTCCCCAGATCCTACCCATTCCCCAGATCATTTCCATTCCCCAGATCATCCCATTTCCCCAAATCCTCCCATTTCCCCAGATCATCCCATTCCCTAGTTCATCCCATTTCCCCAGATCCTTCCCATTCACCAGATCATCCCATTTCCCCAGATCATTCCATTTCCCCAGATCATCTCATTTCCTCAGATCATCACATTCCCCATTTCATTCCATTTCCCCAGATCCTTCCCATTCCCCAGATCCTTTCCATTCCACAGATCATTCCATTTCCCCAGATCATTTCCATTCACCAGATCCTCCCATTCCCCAGATCATCCCATTTCCCCAGATCCTCAAATTTCCCCAGATCATACCATTTCCCCAGATCCTCAAATTTCCCCAGATCATACCATTTCCCAAAATCCTTCCCATTTCCCCAGATCTTTCCCATCCCCCAGATCATCCCATTCCCCCAGATCCATCCCATTTTCCCAGATCCTTCCAATTCCCCAGATCCTTACAATTCCCCAGATCATCCCATTCCCCCCAGATCCTTCCCATTCCCCAGATCATCACATTCCACAAATCCTCCCATTCCCCAGAACCTTCCCATTCCCCATCACTATTGTAACAGCTAGCCAGCTTCTGTGCCAACGAATAGCTGTATCTGATTTAGGAAAAAGAAAGAACTTGAAAAATGACACCCTCTTGATTATCTTGACTAAAAATCAATTCTTAGGGAGATTTATCGGGCCGTGTGGCAGGAGAAATGAGCATTCTCACAGCTTGTGTGTGGCCGCTTTGTAGGCTGTCACAGTACCAGTCTGCCCAGTGCCGATTTGTAGACAGTGTCACCGTACCAGTCTGCCCAGTGCCGGTTTGTAGACTGGGTCACAGTACCAGTCTGCCCAGTGGGCCTGCTTGATTATCGCCACGGGCATGCAGATGTAGCAAATAAGATGAACTGATCGTGTGAGGAATAGCCCTTAGAATGCGGGAAATATAAATTGCCGTCTGCTGTTGTTTTATATGTTGTCTTCTTTGTTAATAAAAACATGATTTGGTAGCAGTTGCTGTCAAAACATGTTTTTGATGAGAAAAGTGGAAAATAAAAACAAATAATCAGCGGACGACACAATTTTATTCAACATTGTATAAAGGATAGATATATTTCTCTTTGTGTTTCGTTTGCCAGTATGTTCTGGTATCGAATGGCAGACTATTGAGCTGGTGTAGGAATAACGCCGAGTTTTACCAATATTAGCTCATCTGTTGATTTGCCTCTTGTTATTCCAGCTTACATAGCACTATATAGGTGGCGCTGACTGCACTCCGAGCGCATTGCATTGGAACTCAATTGGGTCGCTGTCTCACAAAAGGATCCTCATGGACACTTTCAACAATCTTCGTTCGCGATTTTATTTTGCACATATATATATCTTGATCCCACCCCACCCATGCTTCCCTCGTGCCCATGGTCAAGGTCAATTAACTTTCATATTCAGTAGATTTTCACATTCAGTAGATGCGTGCGCGTTTCTCTATTCTCCTATAACTTCTTTAGTGTATGACCGATTGGCTTCAAACTTCATGTGCGTGCATATTTCTCATCATTCATACTTTCATTACCCACCCGACCCATGCTCCCCTTGTGCTCAAGGTCAATTGACTTACTAACTACCATACTAATGCTCCCCTGTGTCCAATGTCAAGGTCAAATAACTTTGATTTCACATTCATTAGATGTGTGCGCGGTTCTCAATTCTTCTATGACTTGTTTACTGTACATGTATGAGCAATTTGCTTAAAAGTACATGCCCACTCAGTAGGCACAAAATGTTCTTTATAGCAATTAAATCGGTGTATAATTGTGTCACTATTCCACCAGTTCGAAAAATTATGAGTGCCCGCTATACAGATCATTTAGTAATATTTATTTTACTGATAGTGACTCGCGGTGGTATGGGCTATTTCCATAGGCAAATGAGGCATGCTACTTTTTAATTATTTATGCTAATTACATGCGTCACCTGAAAAAATAATATTTTCCACAGATTACGGTATACAGTATGGTCATTGCACATCAAAAAATAAATACAGAGAATAAATAATAATGTCTGTTAACATTTTAAGGAAACACGGTGCTGATATCAGTCTGGAAATTCACGTCTTGATATAAAATGTATGATAATGCCAATCAATACGTGGGGTAATGGTGAATTAATGTTTATTTTGCCAGAAAATGTCTCAGATGATGTCTCTGATATAAAGAACATTTTGTGCCTACTGAGGGGGCATATACATTTAAAATTGAATGTGCATGTTTATGATCCAACCACCACAGCGGTGGGATACATGCTGTTGGTGGTGTTCTTGTTTCTTAGTGGTTCATGTATAGCGAAAAAGCCGTGCCAAATTATCTCCCTTGCTTATCACAGTTTCTGATGGAATGGCCCGGCCATAAATGACCTTAGCTGTTGATAGGCCATTAAACCCCAACAAACAAACAAACTGATGGCATGTACTTGAACATAAAGCATGTATTTGTTATGCCCCCGCTACCGAAAGGTACGGGGGCATATAGTGTTACCGGCGTCCGTACGTCCGTACGTCCGTACGTCCGTCCCGTCCGTCCGTCCGGGCACATATTAGGGTACTTATGTGGCTAGCCCCACAGGGTTATGAACTTAGTAAAGGATAGGGTTGGTTACAATTAGCCACCTAAAAAATCCTTTTATGTGGCTAAAAAGTATAGTACTGTAAGAACGTCCGTCCGTACGTCCCGATATTACCATATTCTTTACCAACTTCTACATGGCTTCACATATTATGTCAATATTTATACACGTCATACATATGAACATGCCTTACACACTCCACCCCCCACTACTTCGACCTTCACCTTTGGCCTTGACCTTTTCCACTTTAAATGTTTGCTTGCCACTTTGGGACAAATCTATGTGCACGTTTCTCAATCCTACACTAACTTCTCAATACTTTTGCCAATCGCTTAAATATTTATACACTTGATACATATGAACATGCCTTATACACTCCACCACCCATTACTTCGACCTTCACCTTTGACCTTCACCTTTTCCACTTTAATTGTTTACTTGCCACTTTGGGACAAATCTACGTGCGCGTTTCTCAATCCTACACTAACTTTCACACACGCATTGCTCCAATGGTCCTCTACCGCCCTGTGTCAAATCCACATTCGTCCTGCCCCCGCTAAGCACAGGGTCAAGGTCACAGACTTGGTGTGTTTGAAACCTTAACATTCAGTTAAATGGCTTATAATTTGTGTTTCCTTGCTCGGATCTGCTTCACATTTCACACACGCCTTGCTACAATGCTCCTCTACCACCCGACCACATATAACATACTATTTTACTATTATTTTTATTCTTCATCTACATTGCTTGGCCCTAAATGATACTATTTTGTGTTGATGTGCCGTTAAGCACCATTCCATTCCATTCCTCTACCGCCCTGTGACAAATCCACATTCGTCCCGCCCCCACTAAGCCCAGGGTCAAGGTGCGTTCAAAACCTTAACGCTCGGGTAAATGGCTTATACTATGCCTCGTTTTCTTTGGCTGCCAGCGGGGACATTCGTGTGCCGACAGGCCACATTTCTAGTTTATCAAATAAAATGGTGTGATTGATTTTGTATATGTCATTTACTGTGCATGAAGCCAAAAAAAAACACATATCAGATATCTGAGACATCATTTAAGACACTTTCGCAAAGATATTGAATAAGTAGGGTTTTGCATAAATTATATGGCTTACAAACGACCTATCTCAACCAAATGCACATTCTATTTAATCAAATTCTAAAGTGTGTTGTATTTAACTAATGAGGCGCTGACTTGTCATTATAACTACCATTAAGCACAATTTGTGGAACACAATGCATTATTTTTGTGTGAAATGATTACAGTTGAGAAAGCCACTGTAGACACTCACTGAATGATTTTTATATTGAACATTATCATTGGTTTCAAAGATAGGTAATTGTTTTGTAATGCGATGGGTAATTTAACCTTACCGGAATCCCGACAAGAGACCTGGTTTGGCCCTCAGGTACGTCTTTGGCATTCTTGTATATGAGAGTTGAATCTGGTTATACCCCTTATTAAACACCTGTTTGAAAAACGGGACGTATTATGTATTCACCTTGTACCGGCGGGCGGGCACAGCTTGTTCTACTTGACAGATCATAACCAAACCATTACCAAATTTGGTATACATGTTAATACGGCAAGACGAAGAACCCTATTGATTTTTCAAAAATTTCTGAAGACTTATCTCGCCTTGGCAGCCATTTTTAGCTCGACTATTCGAAGAATAGTTAGAGCTTATGTTTTCACCCCGGCGTCGGCGTCGGCGTCACCGTCACGCATTGGTTAAGGTTTTTAGTCAAGCTTGTATATGAAATACTACTGGCCCTACACCCACCATGCTTGGACAACTTCATCTCCTAGTGATGTACATCAATAACCCCTGATCTATATTTGACCTTGACCTACATTTCCTCTTGAATTACTTAGTTAATTCCCCTTGGTTAAGGTTTTTAGTCAACCTTGGTTAAGGTTTTAAGTCAAGCTTATACATGGAATACTATTGTGCATACAGACACCATACTTGGACAACCTTTTCTCATAGGAGTATACATCAATAACCCCTGATCTGTATTTGACCTTGACCTACATTTCCTCTCGAATTACTTAGTTAATTCCCCTTGGTTAGTCAACCTTGGTTAAGGTTTTTAGTCAAGCTTGTACATGGAATACTAGTGTGCATACTGACACCATACTTGGACAACCTTTTCTCATAGGGATGTACAACAATAACCCCTGACCTATATTTTACCTTCACCTACATTTAACCTTGAATTACTTACTTATTTCCCCTTGGTTAAGGTTTGTACTCGAACTTGGTTAATGTTTATAGTCAAGCTTGTATATGGAATACTCCTGGGCCTACAGTAACCATACTTGGAAAACCTCATCTCCTAAGTGATGTACATCAATAACCCCTGACCTATATCTGACATTGACCTACATTTACCTTGAATTACTCACTTAATTTCCCTTAGTTAAGGTTTTTAGTCAAGCTTGTACATGGAATACTAGTGTGCATACAGACACCATACTTGGACAACCTTTTCTCATAGGGGTGTACATCAATAACCCCTGATCTATATTTGACCTTGACCTACATTTCCTCTCGAATTACTTAGTTAATTCCCCTTGGTTAAGATTTTTTGTCAAGCTTGTATATGGAATACTACTGGCCCTACACCCACCATACTTGGACAACTTCATCTCCTAGTGATGTAGATCAACAACCCCAGATCTATATTTGACCTTCACCTACATTTCCTCTTGACTTACTTAGTTAATTCCCCTTGGTTTGTCAACCTTGGTTAAGGTTTTTAGTCAAACTTGTACATGGAATACTAGTGTGCATACAGACACCATACTTGGACAACCTTTTCTCATAGGGATATACATCAATAACCCCTGATCTATATTTGACCTTGACCTACATTTCCTCTTGAATTATTTAGTTAATTCCCCTTGGTTAAGGTTTTTAGTCAAGCTTGTAGATGGAATACTCCTGGCCCTACACCAACCATACTTGGACAACTTCATCTCCTAGTGATGTACATCAACAACCCCTGATCTATATTTGACGTTGACCTACATTTAACCTTGAATTACTTAGTTAATTATACCCCCCCCCCCCCCCACCGCAACGAAGTTGTGAGGGGGTATACTGGAGTCAGCTTGTCCGTCCGTCCGTCCGTCCGTCCATCTTTCCGTCTTTCCGTCCGTCACAAAACTTAACAATTGTAAATTTCCTTTTTAACTTCTCTTTCCCTTTGCGGAAATCTTTCATATTTTACCCGCCCCTTGTCTGACACTCATACATCATTCTGCAACAAACCTACGACCCCCATTTATGCCAGGGGTCAAGGTCACGGACTTAGAAACTTAGAAAAAAACGAAAACTTAACAATTGTAAATTTCCTTTTAACTTCTCTTTCCCTTTGCGGAAACTTTCATCATACCCACCCCCTCTTCTCTGACACTCATACATCATTCTGCAACAAACCTACGACCCCCATTTATGCCAGGGCTGAAGGTCACGGACTTATAAACTTAGAAAAAAACGAAAACTTAACAAATGTAAATTTCCTTAGAACTTCTCTTTCCCTTTGCGGAATGCAGTGATATTTTACCCGGCCCTTCTCTGACACTCGTACATCATTCTGCAACAAACCTATGACCCCCATTTATGCCAGGGGTCAAGGTCACGTACTTAGAATGTCTAGTTTGCTTTTTTCAACTGGAACCACCATCGCACTCTCCATATGTGCTGACATAGTCTTTTATCTGAAAATGATAGTATGCGAGCTGGAATTCATTCTAGGTCAGGGCTGACGCGGGGGGGTATTCCGTAAGCCCCCGCTTACTGACAAATCTAGTTCCCTTGGTTAAGGTTTTAGTCAACCTTGGTTATGGTTTTTACTCAAGCTTGTACATGGAATACTATTGTGCATACAGACACCATACTTGGACAACCTTTTATCATAGTGATGTACATCAATAACCCCTGATCTATATTTGACCTTGACCTACATTTCCTCTTGAATTACTTAGTTAATTCTCCTTGGTTAAGGTTTTTAGTCAAGCTTGTAGATGGAATACCGGTACTCCTGGCCCTACATCAACCATACTTGGACAACTTCATCTCATAGTGATGTATATCAACAACCCCTGACCTATATTTGACATTGACCTACATTTAACCTTGAATTACTTACTTAATTCCCCTTGGTTAAGGTTTTTAGTCAACCTTGGTTAAGGTTTTTAGTCAAGCTTGTAGATGCAATACTATTGTGCATACAGACACCATACTTGGATAACTTTTTCTCATAGGGATGTACATCAATAACCCCTGACCTATATTTTACCTTCACCTACATTTAACCTTGAATTACTTAATTATTTCCCCTTGGTTAAGGTTTGTACTCGAACTTGGTTAATGTTTGTAGTCAAGCTTGTATATGGAATACTCCTGGGCCTACAGCAACCATACTTGGAAAACCTCATCTCCTAAGTGATGTACATCAATAACCCCTGACCTATATCTGACATTGACCTACATTTAACCTTGAATTACTCACTTAATTTCCCTAGGTTAAGGTTTTTAGTCAACCATGGTTAAGGTTTTTATGCAGGCCGTGGCCACCTTGTTTGTCAAGCTATGTGTACATCGACAACCCTCGTAGTCGAGCTATGCTGTTCTCCTACAGCTCTTGTTAATTTTCGCACTCTGTACCCTTGTCGACGCAATAAAGTTCTACTTTACAGATCGTAACCAAATTTGGTATTCGGTTTATATGTTTATCACAGCAAGACGAAGAAGAATATTGATTTTCAAAAATTTCCCAGCTAATTATCTCGCCATAGCGGCCATTTTTAATTTTCGCACTCTGTATCCTGGTCCATGCAATATAACTCAAGTTCTACTTCACCAATCATAACCAAATTTGGTATACATATTTATCATGACAAGACAAATAACCCTATTAATTTTGCACTTTGTAGCCTTGTCCACGCAATAACTCGAGTTTTACTTGATGGATCGTAACCAAATTCGGTATGCATGTTTGTCATTTTCCAATGGCTTATCTCCCTTTGGCGGACATTTTCAATTACGCATACTGTATCCTTGTCCACACAATAACTTTTACATGACGGTTCATAACCAAATTCGGTATACAGGTTTATCATGGCAAGATAAAGAACCCTTGAATTTGCACTCTGTATCCTTGTCCACGCAATAACACACTTTACTTGATGGATCGCAACCAAATTCGGTACACATGTTTATCATTGAAAAACGAGGAACCCTATTCATTTTCAAAATTGTTGGATCCTTATCTCCCTTGGCAGCCATTTTTAATTTTCTCATTCTGTATCCTTGTCTGCGCTATAACTAGAGTTCTTTCTACCTGATGGATCATAACCAAAGTTGGTACACATGTTTATCATGGCAAGTTAATTATATCCCCTTGTGGACTAGCCTTGCCTCGACGGGCGTGTGTTGTGACCTTTGGCACTCTTGTAGCAGTAATATGATAATTCCTAATCCTATTACATTTAGGGAAATGGGCCAAGTGACTTTAGTATGGTATGGACCTTGCACCAGGTCATGTTAGTCGGGGTTGAATAGATATTTTTTATGTAAATCATCCGTTCTGATTTTGGGATTTTCCCCACAATGCATCAGGTAAAATATGAAATGGTACCCGCTGGCCCGACCTTAAATGACCTTAACTGTTGATAGGCCATTAAATACCATTTTATCAAAATCAGATCTTAATTCTAGTTATTTTTCAGCAGTAAAGAAATCCTGAGTTGTTCATGTTGCACATTGGTGTACCATAATAACCCTAGTGGACACATTTTATTCCCGGAAAGACATATAAATATCTGACTTCCCACAACAAAGTATGCCCCAATGTTTAATGTTAATATGATTGTACTGGTTTATCGAATTAACAATATATTTGCATACAATTTGTTTTGGGAAACCCCTATTTTATAACAAATAGAGTCCGAATATTTACGGTTAATTTACGGTTACTACCGTACATGTATAAGGTTTCAGAAAAATGGCCAGCCTGCTCACCCTTGTCTGTCCATCTGTCCGTCACATCCATTCCGTCCATCTGTCCCGTCTGTCACGTTAACGTTTTTGTTATGCTCCCTATATGTGATAGCAAGAGGGCATATTATGTTGCTCTTGAGGTTCCATATGTCCGTCCGTACGTCTGTCCATATGTACGTCCGTCCGTGTACGTTTATGTCGAGAAGTTTTGTAAGAATTTCTCCAACAAGTAATATCTTCAATATTACGCGAAGGATTGCTTCAATACTTGGACACTTGAATCACCTGAACATTTGTCACACACTTGCGCCACCATTAACACAAGCTTGACCTTTGTCACCTTCGAAATGTCGGTGAAACAGTATGCCAGGAGGTATACCCATGTTTTACAAACATAATCTCTAGTTACAGTCAAGTATGCCAAGGGGACAGACATATATTTGTTACGTCAAAAAGTTTGTACCAGTTTCTGCAACATGTAATATCTTCAATATTATGTGAAGGATTGCTTCAATACTTGAACACTTGAATCACCTGAACATTTGTCACACACTAGCGCCACCATTAACATGACTTTACCTTTGTCACCTTCGAAATGTCGCTGAAACAGTATGCCAGGAGGTATACCCATGTTCACCAACATACATAATCTCTAGTTACAGTCAAGTATGCCAAGGGGACAGACATATCCATGTTTTATAAACATGATGTCTAGTTCCAGCTTGTATCTTCAATAGCATTAGGCGTACAACCACCATACTTGCACACTATCATGGGCCAGTGATGTGCACCAGAAACCACTCTCAAACAAATGACCATACTCGTACATAGTTATTTCACTTGGCTAAAGTTTTTGTTTGAGCTTGTATTTTCAATACGATGAGGCATACATCCATCATACTTGCACACTATCAGGAGCCAGTGATGTGCACCACAAACCACTGTGAAACAAATTACGGTACCTTCATGTGACCTTGACATATAGTTGCCAATAATTACATAGTTATTTCCCTTGATTAAGTTTTTGTTACAGATTGTATCTCGTAAAACATTTAAACTGTAATAGCTCGAATGCTGGATGCTGGATGCTGGATGCTGGATGCTTGATACTTGGTCTGTAGCTTCCTTATAAACTGTAAATATGCAAATTTAATTTTGATTTTTTATTCAACCCAGGTGTCATTGATTAATGATCTCCCCGTTTTGAACTTAGAATTTCACCATTTTGCCTGGTAACTTGTATACATGTAGCTTTCAAACAGTAATAGCGTGATTTTGATACATGTTATGTAGTTTATTCATGGTGTGTAGATGCGCAATGTAAATTTATATTTTTTATTTGACACTGGGCCATGGATTATCTCCCCCTTTTGGAATTTTGCCTCTTTTACAATCAAGTGGGGCATCGGTGTTCTATGAACACTTTTTCTAGTTTATGCAATAATTATCATTCTTATACCGGACCAGCTGCAATAATGGTCTAAACATAACAATCTGCGCCATTTTGCCGCAACACGTCACATATAGGCATCAGTGGTAGAACAGATTACAGTGGTAATCATTTGGATATAAATAATATTGACTGCTTGCACACTGAAGTCCATATCTCTGCCTGTGTCGGTTACAGTGGCAGTGCACCACTAACACCATGGAATTCCGCCAGCTCTATGTGTATATTGATCTTAAGTTTCGTATTCAGACAGCACCACATTTCTTAGCCAGCTAATTTCACCCTTTATATGCGGCGAACCAACCGGTCATTGTTGTCTGCAGGTGTTTTCATATTTTCTGCATTTCTGTTGGTCTTGGCACCAGTTTGGAATCGTCGGTGTTCGGCTAGTTGATTTTGCTCTTTATATGCGGAGATTGTTTATTGCCGTCTGCATGTGTATTCATATTTTCTGCATTTCTGTTAGTGAACATGTCTTGGTAGCAGTTTAGAATCATCTCCGTTAGAGACGATTCTCATCTGCTACCAATGCATGTTTTTGCTTAAAGATAAGAAATCCTATGAATATCAAGCAGACGAATATTAACATGGTTATGCTGTTTTTTTCTGCCTCTGTTTCATCGTTGAACCATGTCTTTCAGCATTTCCATTGGACATGTTTTGTTCAAGAATCTGTAAAAAATATGAATATCAAGCAGACGGACGATTATTTTTCTATCGCATTTAATAATACTGATTTTTTCTGCCACTGGTGCATAGTTGCAACACAGTCTGCTTATCTCTGTATTCGACAGCCATAATACGAGTGTGTGTGTGTGACCTGTACATATGAGAAGTGATGCTGGCATCGGAACGCGGAATACACACAAAACGATCTGCTCCAGTGGTCTAGATCTCAACTGTGGATCTAATGCAGCTCGTCTGCAGTCGTCATTCGTGCCTGTATGTGAATGGAATGGCTGTTACGGCACGGCACGATAATTAAGATGCATTTTATAATTTCAGTGTGTCGAGAATGTGAAAGTAGTCCACTGGCAGGCAGATGCTGGTGTAGGCTGGCCAACAACAACAACAACACAGCCATGTAAGAGATGAGCGGTAAATGTGTGCAGGGGAAGTGTATTGTGTATAGTGAGGAATCGTAAACAGCTGGGCTGCAATTGGATTAAAGGAGGGCCAGAAAGCCTGACAGAATTATGGCACTGTGATTCGTGATTCTCTCTGCATCAGGTGGATATACATATGGATATATGGACTTAGTTATCGGTTGAGATTATGATTAATATATTCTCTTTGTGTGTAGATCTATGAACAAATCTGTTGGAGTAGAAATAATTTTGGAAATAAGCCATACTATTTGGAATAAGCAAAGTATGGCCCATTTCCAAAATTAGGCTGACAAAAATTAATTTCAAAAATAAATTTAAGTTTAAGTTAACCCTTACAATGCTGTCTTATTTGTTTTGTCGTCTGCTGTTTATTTTCTATTTTCCATATTTATCATCAAAAACATGCTTTAACAGCACTTTAGAATAATTTACATGCTTTGACAGCACTTTAGAATCATTTCGGAAATGATTCTGAAGTGCTGTCAAACCATATTTTTATTGAGAAATAAGACAAGATATAAAAGCAACAGCAGAAGACAATTGTTGTGAGTAGCGGTCTAAGGGTTAATGATGTTTTAAATGCCATCATTCATAAAATCAGATGAAGAAATTCAATATCAGTTTCAGTAAAATCTCAAAATGCGATAATGCATATCTTCTCACGGATTAGATTTTATGAAGATTAATTTAGGAACCTGGATATACGATGCGTTAATTTTGTAGTCTGGAGTTCTTCATACATGTGATGTACTAAATCAAGAAAGTGCTTGTTGAATTTCGACCAGTGTAGCTCGTGATCCATTCACACACTGATACAGACTGATAATGGTGATAATTTCCGTTCATTAATAAATATGATAAGAAATGCTACCTGAGTCATAAGAATGGTGTACCCCTGTAGCCTATTTCACCAACATTGTAAAGCATACTTATCTAGCAAAGTATACTTTGAGGGAGTAATCATTTATTTTCGCTGAAATGCATTATGTCATATAGAACTAACGACTTAATATATTGGATGATTAAAAGTATGCAGAATTATTATACTGAATTTATTACATTATCACAGCCAAAATCGCTGTGATAATGTAATACATTCAGTATAATAAAAATTAATAAATTTATCCTTAAATTGAAAATTTCTCCCTCAAAGTATACTTTACTAGATAAGTATACTTTGCAATGTTGGTGAAATAGGCTACTGATCAGATTGCGGCGGATGTATAGGCTGATTGGTCGCAAAGTCAATTAACTCTTTCTGTCATCTCGGATCGCATATTTTTGACAATAGTCTGGGCCCGGTTGTTCAAAACATCCGTTAGCTTAACGGACTGTTAAATCCTTAACTGAATGGTTAAAATCTCTGTTTTAACAGAGATTTTAACCATTCAGTTCAGGATTTAACAGTCCGTTAAGGATTTAACAGTCCGTTAAGCTAACTGGTGTTTTGAACAACCGGGCCCAGGCTGGTTTGGCTCAACTCATTTCCTGGCAGATGCTGTCTATTACTTCTCGAGCTACTTTTCTTTGTCTAACCATACAATTATATGATATGTGGCTGTGACTGGAGAAATGGGGCTTATGGGATTTGTGACAAGCGTAGCTCCTGATCAGATAGCACACTCCTGTGGCCTGATAACGATCTATATTGCTTGTTAGAAGCATGATGGGCGTTTAATTGATGGAATGGCAAACAGTGCAGATCCTGGATCTACACTGGTCGCAAAGCCCATAAGCCTCATTTCTCCAGTTACGGCTACATATGACAACTCATCAATTGACAACTCAATTGATCCTTTCAACACTACTGTCTGTTCCACGTTTTTGTGCCAATGAACTTTTGGCTATTAAACACATTAAATCTAAAAGATATTTAAATGTAAGTAGTTTTTCATCAATAACAAAAAAGTCGCCCGCTCAAAAAAAAATTATTTGATTAAATTCCATCAAATTGATTTTATTGCGAACAAATTGTTTTCCTATGGGAATTTAACATGGGGGTTAAAAATAGATTTTTTTTAAATAATATTTTATTTGTGGACCGATTTTAAAAATCTAACTTGTTTTCTTATTTATGTCATTTCCAAGCTATCTAGACAGGTTTGGGGGTCAATTTCCAATTTCGTTTTTTTTACTACTCCCCCACTACTTCCACCTAGCTCTTTTTCTCCCATAGGAAAATCGTTTTTCGCTATAAAATCAATATTTGATGGAATTTCATGAAATAAATCTTTTTGGGGAGGGTGACTTTTTTGTTATTGGTGAAAAAGTGTTTACATTTAAATATTTTTTAGATTTAATGTGGTTAATAGCCAAAAGTTTGTCGGCAGAAAAACATGGAACAGACAGTAGAGACCTCTTATTAGTATTTACAAATTGTGTAGATCCTGATGAGCCGGCCAGGTTTAGTATATCCTGGTTCTACCTTTTTCACAGGAACCCATAAAATTATTTCAGTGAAAATTATTACCATGACAACGCTTTTGGCCTAGCCTGTACCTAAAATAGAACGCTATTCCCAGATGTGTATGAATTTTTGGAAACTGACAGGTTCGTTCTGTGGTATATAGATAGTTGTAGTATGTTCGCATCACTTTGAACATGGGATAACCAAATGTTTGGTGATTAAACTAGGGATAGTGCATTGAAGTGACGTTAGATTATCAACGAATGTTAATCAATTGTACACTATGGGATATATATACTTGAGGAATTAGTTAATAAACAACCGATAAGCCTATCTTTAAAACTGTGGGACACGTTTCATGAGCATTTACTTATCATCAGGAAAAGTGATTTTGGCGGATAATGGGTGCAACATTCGCATTTGAGTGGTATTAGGGACAGGTAACGTGTTCGTGCACGTCAATGAGTATGTCAATTACATGTCCAGAATATCCAATGGATGGGTGTAAAGGACGAATTTGAGTTGTGTTAGGTTATAAACGATTGCCAGGACTAAAGCCCATAAATGGGACAAGTAGCACGTTAAGTGAATCTAGTGTACATAAATGGCAATTACTAGTACATGTATACCCAATGGATGGGTGTAAGCGACGGATTTGAGTGGTTTTAGATTATCGACGATCATCAGGATTAAAGCCCATAATTAGATGGGAGTAGGTGCCGGGTTCGAGTGGAGCTGTCATGGCACAGAGCCATCGCTACAACAAACGGACCGAGTCGCTGCCCACTAGTGCGTTACCCAACGCGCTCATGTTGGGCAATGGGCAGATTAATCAAGAAGATAATCCTAACTATCTCGTTTATAAAAAAGTAAGTCGCTCACAATGTACGTTCAACGGATTATGTTAGTATTTTTCAATAGATTGCAAAACATTTCTAGGCTGTGAATGAGCCTTATTGGTACACAGGTTAAAGATTTGTGCCTGTAACATACAAATTACCCATTTATACCCCAACGATCTGTTTTTTAGCTCACCTGAGCGAAGCTCATGTGAGCTATTGTTACCGCAATGTGTCCGTCGTCCGTCGTCGTCGTCCGTCGTCCATGAACATTTTCAAACGTCTTCTCCTCGGTAACCATTGGGTCTATAGTCACCAAACTTCATGGCCTTGGTCCTTAGGTAGGGGGGTTACAAAATTGTTAAAATGATGTCATTATGTAATCCAAGATGGCCGCCGTCTAAAAATAGCACAAATTCTTGAAAAATATTCTTCTCAAGAACCGCCAACCGGATTTCGACAAAACTTGGTAAGAATGATCGATGTACATTGCTCTTTCAAAGTTGTTAAAATGGTGACCCCGGGATCAAAAATGGGCGTGGCCCGTGGGGTAAAATTGGGGTCAAATTTTATTTTTGACTGAATATGGTCATGTTATATATCAAATCGAAGGTATCAATGAGGCGATCACTCTGGTCCATGGGTGAAGCCTTTTCAGATTTTGTTAAAATGGAGGTCATCGCTAATCCAAGATGGCCACCGTCTAAAAATAGCATAAATTCTTAAAAAATCAATGAGGTATCAATGAGGCGATCACTCTGGTACATTTTTTGTCGAAATCGGATTGTTATGTCATCCAAGATGGCCACCGAAATGTCAAAAGGTTGTTCTTTTATTAGAGATTTCAAAATTCTTCTTCACATGAACCGCTTGGCCCATGGTAGCCAAACTTAAAAGTTATGGTCCATGTGTGAAGCCTTTTCAGATTTGTTAAAATGGAGGTCATCGATAATCGAAGATGGCCGCCGTCTAAAAATAGCATAAATTCTTAAAAAATCTTCTTCTCATGAACCGCTAGCATGATTTCGACGAAACTTGGTAGGAATGATCGATGTTCAATGCTCTTTCAAAGTTGTTAAAATGGTGACCCCGGGGTCAAAAATGGGCGTGGCCCGTGGGGTCAAATTTTATTTTTGACCGAATATGGTCATGTTATATATCAAATCGAAGGTATCAATGAGGCGATCACTCTGGTACATTTTTTGTCGAAATCAGATTGTTATGTCATCCAAGATGACCGCCGAAATGTCAAAAGGTTCTTTTATTAGAGATTTCAATATTTGTCGGAATCGGATGATTATGTCATCTATGATGGCCACCAAAAGGTCCATTTATTCAAGATTTTGAACGTCTTTTTCTCAGGAACCACATGGCCGATGCTGGCCAAACTTCATAGGAAGTTAAGATCCTTGGGTGAAGCATTTTCAGATTTGGTAAAATGACAGTCATCGCTTAATCCAAGATGACCGCCATCTAAAAATAGCACAATTTTTTTAAAACATGAACTCGATGTCACATTCTCCTCTGGTGTTCATGGAGTCAGGTGAGCGAATTAGGGCCATCATGGCCCTCTTGTTTGTCCTCTTGCCGATAGACAAGAGGGGATATAGCGTTAGTCCATGTACGTGCATACGTACGTGCGTGCATACGTTAGTAACAGTTTTCATTTTTCAATAACTTATGAACCGCTTCACCAATTTTAATAATATTTGGCCACAATGTGTCCATTTCAATGGGTCTTTGTCTGTGGACATAAAAGTATACACGTCATATTTATTCTAATAAGCAGGCATACATGTATTCAGGTGGGTGGCAGGTGGGAGCACGCGATGGGTAATTTAACGATCGGGGTTCATCCTTACCGGAATCCCGACTGGAGACCTGGTTTTGCCCTCACAATCGTCTTTGGCATTTTGTATGTGACAGTTGAATCTGGTTATACCCCTTATGTGAGTATTACGATATTTGTAATCGTATTTTAGGGGAAGGGGCCAATTAAGTGACTTGGTGTGGTATGGACCTGGCACCAGGTCAGGATATTCTAATTTCAGGGCTGAATATATTTGTTCTCGATGTAAATATTCTGTTCTGATTTTGGGATTTCCCCCCCAATGCAGCAGGTTAAAATGGGATCGAACCCGTTTGCCCGGCCTTGCATGACCTTAGCTGTTGATAGGCCGTTAAACACAAATAAAGAAACAAACAAAACATGTATTCAGACGACCTGTTGACACATTTTATCGCCTCGTCGAGAGATAGGAGGGAATTTAATGATACTCCATGTACATAAAATATTCATACTGTATTTGTTCTAGTAGACGTCCACAGGACCATGCAAACTAACGTTTGTGCATTATAATGGCACAAAACATGGTTTTGTAGTATTTTTCATTTCATTACTACATGTATGAAAATAATACATTTTTTTGTTTT
Organism: Conchocele bisecta; assembly: GCA_029237695.1. Taxonomy (NCBI): domain Eukaryota; kingdom Metazoa; phylum Mollusca; class Bivalvia; order Lucinida; family Thyasiridae; genus Conchocele; species Conchocele bisecta. The sequence goes on from CM055269.1 coordinate 60,680,560, forward strand.
CTTTTTTGAAGTGGCGATTTTTTTCCGAAAATTATAATTTTTTCTCGCCTATTGCGAAAGTGGCGATCACCAGTGGAATCCCTGGGCTAGTGTTGGAAAGAGGGCTTCTATTAGAATAAACATGGTATGTTGGTTCTAACTTCATACATTTGTTGTTTTCTTGTATAACTTCTTAACCTGTTCATATAATTATCCCCTCGCCGATTGGCAAGAGGGGATATAGCGTTCGTCCATATACATATGTACGTGTGCGTAGTAACACCTTTCATTTTTCAATAACTTATGAAACCAATTCACCGATTTTGATAATATTTGGCCACTTTTTTTGTCTAGGAATGGCACTTTGCATATGACCTACGTCCGACCACCCAAGGTCACTGAGGAAGTTCTCCTTATTACTCGATATTGGTCAAACTTCACAGGGATGATATATGGGTGATGCCATTTCAGATTTGTTAAAATGGAGGTCATCGACAATCCAAGATGGCCGCCATGGAAAAGTAGGTTAAATTCTTAAAAAATCTTCTTCTCATATGATTACGTCATCCAAGATGGCCACCGATAGTTCAAATGGTCATTCTTTTACTAAAGATTTCAAACGTCTTCTTCTTGTAAACTGCTTGGCCGATATTGGCCAAACTTAACTGTAATGGTCTGTGCTTGAAGCCTGTTCATTTTTGTTAAAATGGAGGTCATCACCAAATCCAAGATGGCCGCCGTTGAGAAGTAGGTCAAATTCTTAAAAAATCTTCTTCTCACGAACCGCCAGGCCGATTTCGACGATACTGGGTATGAATGATCGATAGTTAGCGCTGTTTCAGATTTGTTCATATGGTGGCCCCTGGGTCAAAAATGGGCGTGGCCCGAGGGGTCAACTAGGGGTCAAATTATATTTTTGCCCGAATATGGTCATATAATATATCAAATCGAAGGTATCGACTAGTCGATCACTCTGGACCATTTTTTGTCTAAATCAGATGATTTTGTCATCCAAGATGGCCACCGAAAGGTAAAACAATTGTTCTTTTACTAAAGATTTCAAACGTATTCTTCTTGTGAACTGCTTGGCCGATATTGGCCAAACTTAACTGTAATGGTCTGTGGGTGAAGCCTGTCCATTTTTGTTAAAATGGAGGTCATCACGAAATCCAAGATGTCCGCCGTTGAAAAATAGGTCAAATTGTCAAAAAATCTTCTTCTCACAAACCTCCGGGCCGATTTCGACGAAACTTTGTGTGAATGATTGATAGTTAACGCTGTTTCAGATTTGTTCATATGGTGGCCCCTGGGTCAAAAATGGGCGTGGCTCGAGGGGTCAACTAGGGGTCAAATTATATTTTTGCCCGAATATGGTTATATAATATATCAAATCCAAGGTATCGACTAGTCTATCACTCTGGAGCATTTTTTGTTTAAATCAGATGATTTTGTCATCCAAGATGGCCACCGAAAGGTAAACAAGTTGTTCTTTTACTAAAGATTTCAAACGTATTCTTCTTGTGAACTGCTTGGCCGATATTGGCCAAACTTAACTGTAATGGTCTGTGGGTGAAGCCTGTCCATTTTTGTTAAAATGGAGGTCATCACCAAATCCAAGATGTCCGCCGTTGAAAAGTAGGTCAAATTGTCAAAAAAATCTTCTTACAAACCGCCAGGCCGATTTCGACGAAACTTTGTATGAATGATGGATAGTTAACGCTGATTCAGATTTGTTCATATGGTGGCCTCTGGGTCAAAAATGGTCATGGCCTGAGGGGTCAAATAGGGGTCAAATTTTATTTTTGACCGAATATGGTCATTTTATATATCAAATCGAAGGTATAGCAGTAAATCACATGCACATTCGCAATATATGTTAGATCAGAAGGTACCAACAAATTTTGTGGAACATTTGAAGTTGTAAGTGAAGAGTCTTTGTGAAATCAAGATGACCACTATGGAGGCTTTTAGGTGAGCGATACAGTCCCATTTGGACCTCTTGTTTATTATTATTATCAAGGCTTCCAGCAAGGGGATTAGCTTAGTGATAACGATGCCTTTGTTTTTATTAAATTTCGCAGCCATGTGCATTATAAGTGTCGTGAATACACTCCCAGTTTCTACACCCAAGGTCAAGGTTTCTCAGCTGGAATGTATTTTTACCTGGCATGGCATGCGAGATGATAATACTATGTATGTTGTCATTGCTTGTTCTCCCAGTGAAGGTGTCACGACTGTTTCATTATAGGAATGAATGGCCTTTTTTGTGGAATTTATAGGGGTATAAACTTGGAAAAGTCGCGGGAATACTGGACGAGGCCTTCCGGCCTTCGTCCAGTATTCCCGCGACTTTTCCAAGTTTATATCCCCGATAAATTCAAGAAAAAGGCCATTCATTCCTTATAATTCCAGCATTTGAAATAAATTCATCAAGAAAATGTGTTTATTTTCCGTTTTCTTAAGAATTATTTTAACTGCGCCTGACGGTTACGGAAAGTAGTTCAGCATGGAGTTTACTGGGATATAAATTCTGGACAGAGACTTGCTACGGACCAATCAAATGTTAGGGAATTGTGTAAATATTTTTGTGCTGGAATTATTTCCTAATACAGTCCCATGGAGTAGCTACATGTACATGTAATGGCAATATCCATTTGATTGATAGAACACGATCTACAGAATCCCGGCTTATTTTCATCACTGACCTTGGTAGATCCTATACACACTGGATCAACTTTATCTTAAATCTTTTTGTCGTCTGCTGTTTATTTTCCATTTTTATCATCAAAAACAACACTTTGAATAATTTACAACATGCTTTGACAGCACTTCAGAATCATTTTATATTGGAAATGATTCTGAAGTGCTGTCAAACCATGTTTTTATTGAGAAATAAGGTAAGATATAAAAGCAACAGCAGACGACAATTGTTGTGAGTAGCGGTCCAAGGGTTAATCCATATTTGTTACAATATGCATAATCAATGTTTCCCTGACCAAATAGCCAGCATTGTTGACCCTGAAAAGACTGCACGGATCTGGGTCTACACTAGTTGGAAATACCATAAGCTCCATTCTCCATTCGCACCCCCATGCTCCAGATAAGCTGTGTATTTGCGTAAATACCCAATTAAAAATGCACAAACCCAATTGAAATTAGAAATAATGCATACCAAAAAGCAATTAATATTTCCGGTACGAAATTTGTCATCAGTCGGTAGCGTATTGCTATTAAGTGTTACACTTAATAGTGTGAATACATGTAGCTATGAAATAAATCATTCAAATCAGCCAAAATCTGCCCAAACTGCGAAAATTTATGATAAAGGTCGGATTTTACTTTACAAACTGGTTGAATTACTGCCAAACGCTCACAATACAATTTATATACACAAATAATGAAATACCCAATTGAAAATAAATGATGGAGTAAGATATTTAAAATACCCAATTTAAAATCTAAAATTTCAAAGGTATGGAGTAACAGTACCCAATTTTCAATTCCTTATCTGGAGCCCTGCACCCACCTGTATGTATTATAAAAACATATTTATGGACTTATTTAGAAACATCATCTGATCAGGGTCTACACTGGCCGCTAGACTAGTTGGGCCGATTTCATCAGATCGCAGCCTTTGTTGTGTTTGTAAATACATGTATCAGAGCTCCAGATAAGCTGCGTATTTGCTTCAATACCCAATTAAAATTGCCAAAAACCCAATTGAAATCAGAAGTAGTGAGTATCAAAAAACAATAAAATATTTCTGGTACCTTTATTATGCTGCAGAAAACAATAAACAGACCACAACTATAGCATATTTTTCCAGGTGGAAGACTCGAGCCTGTGACTCAAAAATAAATGCCCATACGGTATATAACATAGTACTGTATGACAACCAAGTGGGTGGGGTAATGGATTTTTTAATGGGTAATTATTTTTTGTGTCACTGGTCCGAGTCTTCAACCTGTACTCTATATTGGTGTTTGCAAACAGTGTAGATCTAGATGAGCCGGCTTGTGACAAGCGTCTCATCAGGATCTGCACTTTTTGCAAGCAAGTTTCATATTTTTTTATATTTTTAAAAAACAAACCCACCCCCTTATGGACTAGTCTGAAAATCATTTTGCGATGATTGGATTGGGCTGAATATTAACATATCAAAATCTCTTTCAGTTATTTAGGGGTGAAAGAGTTAATCCAGATTATGGTTGCTAGGTACATAACGATTTACTGACATAACTGTAACAGGTGTTGATTCTGCTTTAAGGCAGTCTGATCGGGATCAACACTGGTCGTGAGAACAGTCGGCCCGGTTGTATCGGATCGTGGCATAAATATTTATATTCCTCAGGAGGATCCAATAGAATTGTTCCCATTAACCTTTGCCAGTGATGTAAAGCTTATAACAGATAATGCCCCTAAATAGCTTTATTTTAATTCACCCAAGAGTGTCGGGTCATTTGTCATTATGGGCGCCATCCAGCATTATCGGTCTGACACTCAGCATTGACAAATGGACTGACAGACATTATAGAGTAATGTTCCGTCCTGAATTAAATTAACCCTGTCACCACTACAGACATCTTTTAGCAGTGTTTGCAAACAGTGTAGATTCCAGATGAGACAGCTCGTAACGAGCCGTCTCATCAGGATCTGCACTTTTTGCAAGTAATTTTCATATTTTTAAGGAAAAAGCACCCGACTAATCTCATTTCATTTTGTGACAATTGGATTGGTCCTTAAAGTGGCTGTATCTCAGATGGTATCCCAAATATACATTTCACAAAACACTTGAGATATATCACTGGATATTGTATGAATACAGTCACAACTTGTTCTTGGTCATAAACATGCGTTTGTCGGTTAATTATCTCATTTGCATATTAAGTCGAGGATATTCCATGCTCAGTTTAACTTGGCAGTATCTGGAAAACCCGACTAGTAGTCTAGTAGTGACTCAATTCTTTCTCCGATCTTTCGAAAAACCCACGAGCAGTGACGTAATTATACCCCCCCCCCCCCGCCACAATGAGTTGTGGGGGAGGTATACTGGAGTCAGGTTGTCCGTCCGTGCGTCTTACCACACACACGAATGGGTACTTGTTGGGTACAAAAGTACCCAACAAATGCTCATCTGTGTGGTGTTGGGCAAGCGTTTTAGGGATCTTCTTGGGTAGGGTTAGGGTAGTGTTGGGTACTTTTTGGGTATTGTTGGGTACTTTTTTATACAGTAAAAACCCAACAAGTATCCATTTGTGAGAACGTCCGTCCGTCACTAAACTTAACATCAGAGAAATATGTTATAACTTCTATTTCCTTCATCTAAAATGCTTAATATTTCACACATGCATTCCTGTAAGGCTCTACTATCATGTTGTGACAAATCCACGACCGTCCAGCCCCCGCTGATCCCAAGGTCAAGGTCACATACTTAGTCTCTTTATAAAACTTAACATCAGAGAAATATGTTATAACTTCTATTTCTTTCATCGAAAATTCTTAATATTTCATGCATGCATTCCTCTAAGGCCCTACTATCATGCTGTGACAAATCCCCGCTGATCTCGAGGTCAAGGTCACATATTTAGTCTCTTTACAAACTTAACATCAGAGAAATTGGTTATAACTTCTATTTCCTTGCTCTGATATGCTTCACATTCCACACACACGTTGCTCCAATGGACCTCTACCACCCTGTGACAAATTCAAATTTGTGCCACCCCCGCTAAGCCCAGAGTCAAGGTCACAAGCCCACACACTTTGATTTTTTTTACATATTTAATATTCCGTAAGCCACTCTTACTGACCAATCTAGTTCCTCATGTTACCACTGACTACCACTTCATTGCAGATAAGACAAAAAGGTAAGCTTGTTTGAAATGCTTCAAAAGTTTTATTACAAGATATGGTCAGCATTGCACACTTCTATATAATTGCCATATTAACACTGTAATACCTTAACACACGATGTACACGCATGGTCATAAGAAATAACTGAATTTAAAAATGTGAGAACTGGATGTTATCGATGATGTAATTGGTGACATCGTGTCTAGTCAAAGCAAGACATGTGGCTACTAAGTGTGAGCACATCAGTGAGAAATATGAATTCTATATACATGTACAGCAAAACTAGCGTTACTAACTGGTGTGAGCCACGGGTAAGGGGGGATTTATTTCCGACCTGGATATCCGAGGCTACATGTACGTTCGGCACAAATGTTATGAGATCCCTGTTGTAAGCTGGAGAAATACATGATGGCAAACATTTGTGCAGATGTTTCCATGGTAAGATCAATTTATGTGTTATCAAATGGACACCTTCCTTTGTATGTTCATAGTGTTATTTGCCTCAGCCGTTTGAAGACTCTTGATCTCAGATGTACAGATTTCTGTCTGTCTGTCCTTGCACAAAGTGCAGATCCGGATGAGACGGCTCCTTGCGAGCCGGCTCATCTAGATCTACACTGTTTTCAAACATTGCTAATAGGTCTTAAACTTTGGGAACTTACTCAGAACGTTTTATATGCACGGGCACTGATACATGTACACTAGCAGCATGAATGTGGGAAACAAAAATTGTCGTCTGCTGTTGTTCTATATTTTGTCATCTTTCTTAAATAAAAGCATGGTTTGACAACATTTTTGAGTCATTTCCATTGGAAATGATGCTAAAGGAAATGATTCTAAAGTGTTGTAAAACCATATTTTTGATGAGTAAAATGTAAAATAAAATCGACAGCAGACGACAAAATTTAATTCAGCATTGTAGGGATCTATCTATACTGTCTGTTAGAAGGAGGATGGGTTCACTCACTGAATAGTGTAGACCCTGGTCGGACTGTGTGCATTCACACAGGTCTAGGTCTGCACTGAGCACAAATGCGATAATCCCCTTTCTGCCGTCACAACTATTTACGACAAAGCTGGCTGGGAGATGTTTGTAGAATTCGCTGTGAATTTCTGGGATCATCCCGTATATAATCAATATAAAATATAGAAGAAAATTAATTTTGAAAGGGCAGTGTCTGCATCATAGCATTCAATACAGTGTAATTTAATAAACCTGTATACCGATGCTCAGACTGATAAAGGCACATGGGGGAAATCACAGATTGGTTCACTTGGTTGTCTGCAGTAAGCAAGTTCATGTGACAGTGGGATGTGTTACATATACCGCAGGGTGCATTCATTAACCCTTACAATGCTGAATTAAATTTTTTTGTTTGCTGCTTATTTTATATTTTCCATATTTCTCAACAAAAACATGGTTTGGCAGCACTTAAGAATCATTTCCGTTGGAAATGATTCTTAAGTGCTGTCACACCATGGTTTAAGCATTAGAATGTGGGAAACGTAAATGGTCATGGTCGTCTGCTGTTGATTTATGTTTTTGTCATCTTTGGTCAAAGCATGGTTTTCATGAGAAAAATGGAAAATAAAACATAAACAGCAGACGACACATTTTAATTCAGCATTGTAAGGGTTAATGGAGAAGGAAGACAAAATATGAAACAGTTCCCGCCTGTTAAAGGTTACCAGAATAGTGTAATGAATTATACCATGAATCAAAAATTGTCGTCTGCTGTTGACTTTTTATTTTGTCTCATTTCTCAATAAAAACATGATTTGACGGAACTTTAGAATCATTTCCATTGGAATTTATTCAAAGACAAAGACAACAGCATTAACTTCAGCATTGCAATGGTTAACCCGTAGAATGTGTAGACGTGGGAAATGAAACTGTCATCTACTGTTGATTTATATTTTGTCTTCTTTCTCAATTAAAATGTGATTTAACGGCACTTTGGAATCAACTTCATTAAAATTTGTGGTTGATTGGATTCATATTTCTGGATCATTTGTAAAATATTATGGGCCTGTATGACCCCTCACAGTTTATTTTGCCGGTCTTTATGACAAATAGGGGGGGGGCTAAAGGTTGCTCCAATAGGGGCTGGCCGCTACAATAGGGGCTACTGGCCGCTCCAATAGGGGCTAAGGGCCGCTACAATAGGGGCTACTGGCCGCTCCAATAGGGGCTAATGGCCGCTACAATAGGGGCTACTGGCCGCTCAAATAGGGGCTACTGGCTGCTCCAATAGAGGATATTGGCCGCTCCAATAGGGGCTAATGGCCGCTCCAATAGGGGCTACTGGCTGCTCCAATAGGGGCTAATGACTGCTCCAATAGGGGCTACTGGCTGGCTGCTCCAATAGGGGCTAATGGCCGCTCTAATAAAGGCTAATGGTCTCTCCAATAGGAGCTACTGGCTGCTCCAATAGAGGATATTGGCCGCTCCAATAGCGGCTAATGGCCGTTCCAATAAAGGCTAATGGTCTCTCCAATAGGGGCTACTGGCTGCTCCAATAGAGAATATTGGCCGCTCCAATAGGGGCTAATGGCCGCTCCAATAGGGGCTAATGCCCCCTCTTAGATCGATGGGACACCGAGTACACATCTATGGTCGAAAATAGATTTAAGTTTTTGATGATCCTAAGTATACGTGTAATGAACGTGCCTTGTATGGAAATTGCAACATTCAATGCCATGACTTTTTGTAGCCTTGTACAGTGTGTGTGTGTCACTGTGATATACCTCAAATTACATAGATGCTTCAAACTATCCAAATGATATTATACTGTATGAGGCTCAAATAATAAGTGTAGACAAGAAACCAGTAACACTGATGGATGTACCCCTCAAAAACTTTAGTGCTGAAAACATTAATGCAAATTGGACCTAGACTTTGAGCATAGCAGTCGTATATGGGTGAGCTATAGAATAAACACCTGGATGTGTCAAATAAGTATATGATGGTAACACAGATGTACATGTATACATGTAGTTGGTAGCCGAAAACGTAACGACATCTCAGACAGAAAGACAGATGAACAGACAGACGGACAGATGGATGGACAGGGTGGTAACTATATGTCCCTCAGCTTTGTGGGGTACATAAAAATTCACAACTATGCATTAACCCATTTCATGCTGAGGATGTTATTTTGTTTGTGAAAAATTCAAAATAGTTTCTTCATATTTGCTTACTGTCTGTTCCACGAAATGCTGCCCAAGATTTATTGCTATAAAAACACTCCAAGCTGCTTACTTTTTTTTATATAAAACAATGTAAAACTATTTTTAGCTCGACTATTCGAAGAATAAGTAGAGCTTATGTTGTCACCCCGGCGTCGGCGTCACCGTTACGCCTTGGTTAAGGTTTTTAGTCAAGCTTGTATATGGAATACTACTGGCCCTACACCCACCATACTTGCACAACTTCATCTCCTAGTGATGTACATCAATAACCCCTGATTTATATTTGACCTTCACCTACATTTCCTCTTGAATTACTTAGTTAATTCCCCTTGGTTAAGGTTTTTAGTCAACCTTGGTTAAGGTTTTTAGTCAAGCTTGTACATGTACATGGAATACTATTGTGCATACAGACACCATACTGGGACAACCTTTTCTCATAGCGATGTACATCAATAACCCCTGATCTATATTTGACCTTCACCTACATTTCCTCTTGAATTACTTACTTAATTCCCCTTGGTTAAGGTTTTTAGTCAACCTTGGTTAAGGTTTTTAGTCAAGCTTGTACATGGAATACTATTGTGCATACAGACACCATACTTGGACAACCTTTTCTCATATGGATGTACATCAATAACCCCTGATCTATATTTGACCTTGACCTACATTTCCTCTTGAATTACTTACTTAATTCCCCTTGGTTAAGGTTTTTAGTCAAGCTTGTATATGGAATACTCCTGGTCCTACACCCACCATACTTGAACAACTTCATCTCCTAGTGGTATACATCAACAACCCCTGACCTATATTTGACCTTCACCTACATTTAACCTTGAATTACATAGTTAATTCCCCTTGGTTAAGGTTTTTAGTCAACCTTGGTCAAGGTTTTTAGTCAAGCTTGTACATGCAATACTAGTGTGCATACAGACACCATACTTGACAACCTTTTCTCATAGGGATGTACATCAATAACCCCTGATCTATATTTGACCTTGACCTACATTTCCTCTTCAATTAATTAGTTAATTCCCCTTGGTTAAGGTTTTAGTCAAGCTTGTATATGGAATATTCCTGGCCCTACACCCACCATACTTGGACAACTTCATCTCCTAGTGATGTACATCAACAAGCCCTGACCTATATTTGACCTTCACCTACATTTAACCTTGAATTACTTAGTTAATTCCCCTTGGTTAAGGTTTTTAGTCAACCTTGGTTAAGGTTTGTAGTCAAGCTTGTACATGGAATACTATTGTGCATACAGACACCATACTTGGACAACCTTTTCTCATAGGGATGTACATCAATAACCCCTGATCTATATTTGACCTTGACCTACATTTCCTCTTGAATTATTTAGTTAATTCCCCTTGGTTAAGGTTTTTAGTCAAGCTTGTATATGGAATACTCCTGGCCCTACACCCACCATACTTGGACAACTTCATCTCCTAGTGATGTACATCAACAACCCCTGACCTATATTTGACCTTGACCTACATTTAACCTTGAATTACATAGTTAATTCCCCTTGGTTAAGGTTTTTAGTCAAACTTGTACATGGAATACTAGTGTGCATACAGACACCATACTTGGACAATCTTTTCTCATAGGGATGTACATCAATAACCCCTGATCTATATTTGACATTGACCTACGTTTCCTCTTCAATTACTTAGTTAATTCCCCTTGTTTAAGGTTTTTAGTCAAGCTTGTATATGGAATATTCCTGGCCCTACACCCACCATACTTGGACAACTTCATCTCCTAGTGATGTACATCAACAACCACTGACCTATATTTGACCTTGACCTACATTTAACTTTGAATTACTTAGTTAATTCCCCTTGGTTAAGGTTTTTAGTTAAGCTTGTACATGGAATACTATTGTGCATACTAACACCATACTTGGACAACCTTTTCTCATAGCGATGTACATCAATAACCCCTGATCTATATTTGACCTTGACCTACATTTCCTCTTGAATTACTTACTTAATTCTCCTTGGTTAAGGTTTTTAGTCAAGCTTGTAGATGCAATACTCCTGGCCCTACACCAACCATCCTTGGACAACTTCATCTCCTAGTGATGTACATCAATAATCCCTGACCTATATTTGACCTTGACCTACTTTTATCCTTGGATTACTTTCTTATTTCCCCTTGGTTAAGGTTTTTACTCAAGCTTGTATATGTAATATTCCTGAGCCTACAGCAACCATACTTGGAAAACTTCATCTCCTAGTGATTTACATCAATAATCCCTGACCTATATCTGACATTGACCTACATTTAACCTTGAATTACTTACTTAATTTCCCTTCGTTAAGGTTTTTAGTCAACCTTGGTTAAGGTTTTTATGCAGGCCGCGGCCACATTGACCTACATTTAACCTTGAATTACTTACTTAATTTCTCTTGGTTAAGGTTTTTAGTCAACCTTGGTTAAGGTTTTTATGCAGGCCGCAGCCACCTTGTTTGTCAAGCTATGTGTACATCGACAACCCTCGTAGTCGAGCTATGCTGTTCTCCTACAGCTCTTGTTTAGAAATGAACCTACTTTTTATTTCAAGAAAATCCGTCTAATAACAAAGTTATTTCGAATAAACAGTCATGGATGGGCTTTTGCCTTATAAATTCATTTCACCGAATTTTAGTTGTTGACAATAAAACGAGAAACTACTATTGCAATAATCACTTCCGGTAAACAACAACAACTATTATTGCGAACTGAACACGAATTCTTAAGAAATTTGTGTATTAACATCATTTTCTGGCATGTAAAACTTAAACAATTTGCATTGAAATATATCAATCATTTAATCTTCATATATTTAGTGAATATCATTCATCCATAAGGTTCCAAGTCGATCTGATACTACTGCTAATACGTCCTAATGTATTGTAAATTGTGAATGCTAACGAACTTGATTCGATTAACCTGGTGACCTTCACCAACCAATCAGCGTTTAGTAGAAGTATATGTTGTGACCACCATTTGAACCGGTCCAAATGAGTTGTCGCAACATATACTTTCATTGAGAAATAAGAAAAATAAAAATTAAATATTTAAAATATTTCAGACCCGTAAAGGTGTATTCCGTAAAGGTGTATTCCACATGTAATGGGTTAATAGTGCATCTGGATTTGAGTTAACAGAATAACTTGAAATGTCAAAAACATGCGTTATCATTTTTGTCCCGCCTGCTTTAGCAGAAGCGGGACATAGGCATAGCTTTTCCATCGGCGGTGGCGACGGCGGCGTCATCGGCGGCGTCATCGGCGGCGTCAACATTTCACGTTAAGTTTTTGTGTTTAGCTCAGTTTCCAGAAAACTATAACTCCTACGACCTCCATACTTGGTATACATCAACACTGTGGTGTAACCATCTCACACAGAGGGAACCCATGTGACCTTCACCTACTTTTCATGGTTCATTGACATACTTTTCACATGCATTCAACATTAAGTTTTTGCGTTTAGCTCTGTTTCTAAAACTTAGCACTCAGGTTAATTCATTGTAACTTCTGTTTCCCTCAATGGAATGCTTTAATATTCCATACATGCATTTGTAACAACATCTCGCATCATTCTACAGAAATCCCATTGTGCCCGCTAACCCCAAAGGTCAAGGTCACTCCGTGTTTGGAAAAGTTAACGCTCGGTTTAATGTATTACAACTTCTGTTTCCCTAGATGGAATGCTTCGGTATACATCAACACTGTGGTGTAACCATCTCACACAGAGGGAGCCCATGTGACCTTGACCTAGTTTTCATGGTTGATTGACCTACTTTTCACATGCATTCAACGTTAAGTTTTTGCGTTTAGCTGTGTTTCTAATACTTAATGCTCAGGTTAATTCATTGTAACTTCTGTTTCCCTCAATGGAATGCTTTAATATTCCATACATGCATTTGTAACAACATCCCGCATCATTCTCCAGAAAGCCCATGGTGCCCGCTAACCCCAAAGGTCAAGGTCGCTGACTTAGAAATTTCCGTGTTTGGAAAAGTTAATGCTCAGTTTATGCTTTAATATTCCATACATACATTTGTAACAACATCCCGCATCATTCTACAGAAAGCCCATGGTGCCCGCTAACCCCAAAGGTCAATGTCACTGACTTAGAAATTTCCGTGTTTGGAAAAAGTTAACGCTCAGTTTATGCTTTAATATTCCATACATGCATTTGTAACAACATCCCGCATCATTCTACAGAAATCCCATGGTGCCTGCTAACCCCAAAGGTCAAGGTCACTGAATTAGAAATTTGCGTGTTTGCAAAAGTTAATGCTCAGTTTATGCTTTAATATTCCATACATGCATTTGTAACAACATCCCGCATCATTCTACAGAAAGCCCATGGTGCGCGCAAACCCCAAAGGTCAAGGTCGCTGACTTAGAAATTTCCGTGTTTGGAAAAGTTAACGCTCAATTTTAACGCTCAGTTTATGCTTGAATATGCCATATATGCATTTGTAACAACATCCCGCATCATTCTACAGAAAGCCCATGGTGCCCGCTAACCCCAAAGGTCAAGGTCACTGAATTAGAAATGTCCGTGTTTGGAAAAGTTAACGCTCAGTTTATGCTTTAATAATCCATACATGCATTTGTAGCAACATCCCGCATCATTCTACAGAAAGCCCATGGTGCCCGCTAACCCCAAAGGTCAAGGTCACTGACTTAGAAATTTACGTGTTTGGAAAAGTTAACGTGTTTGGAAAAGTTAACGCTCAATTTATGCTTTAATATTCCATACATGCGCCAGGCGGGACATTTTGCTCCGCGGAGCTCTTGTATGATACATATTTGCCTATGTGTAGCAATTATCTCACCAACCGTTTGTTGGATTGACTGGTAACTTCATATGTCTATTTATCATATCCATATTTTCATTTCATGCCCCCAATCAATGTCAAATAACAATAATGTGTGCAGGAAATGTTTGTGTCTAGATTCACCTCAGTAATTCCATGGCCATTTGAATGTTTTGTAACCTGTGAGTGGTGAGTAGTATCTACAGATTCACCTGGCTGATTTTAGAGCTAGACTCCAGATTGAAAAAGGGACTGTACAATGTTGCGACCAGCATAATCCCTGATCAACCTGCGCATCTGCGCAGGCTGATCAGGGTCTATGCTGTTTGCCATTCTGTGCATAGAATTTGAAAAAATCGATAGCCCTATGGCGATCACAACATCATAAATCATAATCCAAATGTATGAATGGGAGAAAATATATAGGACCAGCGTCTACACTTGTTGCACCTTGTTAGGCCCCATTCGTCAGCCAGAGTTGTCTGTTCATGCAACACAGTGGCTCCATCCATCACTCCATTAGCATGACAGTTCGTTAGTTTATACTAGGCCATCTGTCTATTAGTGCCAGGTTACAGCCATAATCAATCTGATATGGCGTCCTGGTCTCACATAGTGGGCTTTATTTCAATGAAGCCAGTGTAGCTCCTGGTCATGATCAGATTGCACTCTCCTGTAGTTTGATAATGTTTCATATAGCAGAGCTCCAGATAAGGTGCGTATTGGCGTATTTTACGCAATTATTTTACCTGAATACGCATTGATTATCAAAAATGGGAGTACAAAATATGCACAGCAATGTGAAAATACGCATTGATTTTCAAATTGAGTAGTGAAAATACTGTCATAAAGTTGAAAATTCACTTAGTGTTTGCTTTTTGCACCTCAAATAAGTGAATGTTTAAATTTTTTTTTTTTTTTATCCTTTGTTCCATATTTAGTGATGAAGAAAATCAATAATCCATTTGTAAAAGTAAAATGCGCAATGATTTTGAAATCAAGGGGTATAATACACTTTAGACACAAAGCTTATCTGGAGCTCTGATATAGTTCACTAGAGGTTTAACTCATTTGATATGGGATACTTATCACATGGATCAATTTTGTTTTTTATGTTTTCTTTATTTCACAATGCAAATATATGTTGTTACCATTCATTTGAGATGGTTCAGTTCAAATGATTGGTCACAACATATACATTTATGGAAAAATAGGAAAATTATTTAAACATTTTGATCAACAAAATGGTGTATTATCAGCATGGAATTGGTTAATAAAATTAAATGGTTTGACTGAATGAGAGGCATGTACATGGTCTGATTTAGTTTTTTGAGAACGTAACTCTAATTACATTACCAAGGTGCATGATCATGTGGTTACAACAACAACAACAATGGCTGAAAGTGTCAGTAGACACGCAAATCGATTCTTCGCAAAAACAATAGAAGTTTGGGACAATGTACCGAGACCACCAAATGAAGCTTAACAATACGTGTTTGAAGCGCCATATTTCATCAAAATATGTTACATAATAAGGACAAAATAAAAGAATACGTACTTTGAATTGGAGGGCTTCTGGAAGTTTGAGTACTTGTTGTTGTTGTAGCCAGTGATTATACACCTTAATTAGCATTTTTACCATTAACTGTGGTATAGCGATATAGAGCATGCAACCTATTGACTGTGGTATAGTGATATAGAGCATGCACCCTATTGACTGTGGTATAGCGATATAGAGCATGCAACCTATTGACTGTGGTATAGCGATATAGAGCATGCAACCTATTGCCTATACAGCGGAAAACGTTCATCTTATTAACCCTTAGACCGCTATCTAAATTTTTGGTTGTTTATTGCTTATTTTCCATTTTTATCATCAAAAACATTCTTTGACAGAACTTTAGAATAATTTACAACATGCTTTGACAGCCCTTCAGAATCATTTCCGTTGGAAATGATTCTGAAGGGCTGTCAAGCCATGTTTTTATTGAGAAATAAGGCAAGATATAAAAGCAACAGCATACAACAATTGATGTGAGTAGTGATGTAAGGGTTAATGTCTGATTAGACTGCATCAATGTGATGACTATCTGCCCTAGTCATAGAGGTATACAGGGATTCCGCTGGCGATCGCCACTTTCGCAATTGGCGATAAAAATAAACAATTGGCGATAACAAATTACAATTGGCGATAAAAAATTACAATTTTTTTTTATTGATTTTTTTTTTCTTCAAAAATTGTAATTTTTTATCGCCAATTGTTTTATTTTTTTTGAGTGGCGATTTTTTTATTTTCCCCAAGGAATCCCTGGGTATAAGCCTCGTTTTGTCAGATCTATGTATATGTAACATGACCCGTTAACACATATTTTATTTTCTATTTGGCAGATATATATTGCCTAGGTACCTGAATTTTATTATAAACCTATTATTTCCTCAGTTTGTTCATATTCTCCCCTAAAACACATTTTGGGAATGAAGATTTATTTCCTTGCTGTTGATAAAATGGACCTGATGGCACCTGCTGTGTACACCTATCGAATCCTCTTGCACAATTACACACAGTACCAGGATTAATCATTTGTATGCTGAGGATACACCATTTTGTTTGTGGAAAATCCTAACTATTTTTTGTATTTGTGCTCGGAAGTATATGTCGTGACCACCGTTTGAACCGTCTCGTTGAGACAGTTCAAATGAGTGGTCACAACATACACATTTCACATCTCCTTTCACGGAGAAATAACAAAAATAAAATATTTTTTAAAAATGATACCCATAAAGGTGTATTCCGAATGAAATAATTAATCCATACAGTCAGATAAGGATCTACCATAACTGTTTTAATGACGGCTTTAATGCTACTTTTGTTGTACCTCGGTGACTGAATAGTGTAGACCCTTTTATAATGTGTAGGTTGGTCTGTGGTTACACCGGTCACACAAATTATAAAGCCACTTTTGTCAGCCAGTGGTATATCATAACCCATAGAACCACAGGAGGTCAATCAAAGGTGATTCCAGACTCTTTCCTACACAATGGGGAAATGAGAGTGAAATAAGAGTAGTTTGTGTGTATCATAATTAAGTCTAACATATATAATACATTAACCAATTACAGTATAAGGATATGTGTAGAATATACCCATATTGTTTAGAAAATGTAACCTTTCTCTCATGATCTGAGTGTTGTATATTAATGCAAACAAATATATAATCAGACAAATGGGATAAATTTTCTAAACACTAAATTCACATTTTATTTATTGAATATTTCAAACAGTCGTATTTACTGGATTATTTTCTTGGGGTAATATTTATCTTTCCAAGGAGTAACTTGGCATGTGTCGGCCATTTTAACCCTTTAAGCACTGCATACCTCTTTTAGTAGTGTTTGCAAACAGTGTAGATCCAGATGAGCCGACTCGTAATGAAAATTCCAAATATGTGTATAAATCAGTTTGTTAATTGTCGCCAATTATGACAGGTATGGACGGTCAGTTTGATGAAATGTGGCAAACACCAATTATCGGTGTGCCAAGATTACACCTTTTAGGTGCTGTTATATCCGAATGTGACAGAGTAAATTAACAGTAGGGATTCCTTCTTATAGGAATCATGATTTGCCTGGTTCGGCCCTCGGCCCTTGGGTACGTTTTTATCTTTGGCTCTTTTGTTACCTGGGAGTTGAATTGGGTTATTGCCCGTTATTAGTAGTAAGATAATCACTGATCCTACTGCTTTTGGGAGGGGGCAAAGTTATTCTGGTGTTGCGAGGACCTGGCATCAGATCAGGATTATTCTGATTTCAGGGCTGAACATATACATTCTTTATTGTAAATATTCAGTGCTAAACCCATTGACCCGGCCTTAAATGACCTTAGCTGTTGATAGGCCGTTAAAGGAAAAAAAAAATATATATATTGGATATAGAGCGGTTGCCAGCACTTGTGACAGTTTCAATGTTGCCGGCGCCGTTTCCCACCTTGACTGTTGGATCTAAATTTAGTGACCGTTCAGAGATGTTTTAGCTGTTTTGTCAAATTTTAGTGGCTGTTGGCCAGAGTGCAGAGGTGACTGTTGGAGAGGTCAATACTGTTGAAATATAATGGGGGGATTTTAACTGGCCATTGTTGAGAGGTGACCATTGTCGGGAGGTGACCCTTAGAGGAGGGGGCTGGACTGTACTAGGAAGTTACGTCCTTGCTCCTTTATCACATGAAAACCTTGTTATGGCGTGTTGTAACCCATTTCATAAATGTGATATGACACTCGTGTAATAACGCCTGGAGAGAATTTGATTGACTGGCTGCATCACTCTAATTATGTATTTGTATCATGCATCAACGTTATGTCAAATGAATAAAATGGAGACGTTCCAAATTACTTTCTTAATGGTGCTACAAAGCAATGAGTTGTGAGGTAAATATTATTTTTCATCAATACGGCTGCGGTTTCTTCCTTTTAATGATTACCATGTTCCAGTCGTTAACACTACAAGTTGCAGTCATATTGATGAACACTAAGATTTACCTCACAACTCAAGGGTGCCGCTAACCCGAATTTTCAGAAAATTCGGGTTAGGGTACTGCCATTACAAAGAACCAAAACAATAGGCTATGTGATTCCCCACTGTAAATGTATATGCTTAGAGTTTAGGCTGTGTTGTGCATACCCCCATGTACCAGTGCCCACGGTCAAGGTCACCAACCTTATTTTTTTTTATTACATTTTCAAAATAACTATTTAATCTCTTGACCAATTTTTAGCTCACCTGAGCGAAGCTCATGTGAGCTATTGTTACCGCAATGTGTCCGTCGTCCGTCGTCGTCGTCGTCCGTGAACATTTTCGTCTTCTCCTCGGTAACCATTGGGCCTATAGTCACCAAACTTCATGGTCATGGTCCTTAGGTAGGGGGATTACAAAATTGTTAAAATGACGTCATTACGTAATCCAAGATGGCCGCCGTCTAAATATAGCACAAATTCTTCAAAAATCTTCTTCTCAAGAACTGCCAACCGGATTTCGACAAAACTTGGTAGGAATGATCGATGTACAATGCTCGTTCAAAGTTGTTAAAATGGTGACCCCGGGGTCAAAAACGGGCATGGCCCGTGGGGTCAAATTGGGGTCAAATTTTGTTTTTGACCAAATATGGTCATGTCATATATATAAGTTATAAATGAGGCGATCACTCTGGTGGATTTTTAGCTCACCTGAGCGAAGCTCATGTGAGCTATTGTTACCGCAATGTGTCCGTCGTCGTCGTCGTCCATCGTCCGTCGTCGTCCGTGAACATTTTCAAACGTCTTCTCCACGGTAACCATTGGGTCTATAGTCACCAAACTTCATGGTCATGGTCCTTAGGTAGGGGGATTACAAAATTGTTAAAATGACGTCATTACGTAATCCAAGATGGCCGCCATCTAAAAATAGCACAAATTCTTAAAAAATCTTCTTCTCAAGAACCGCCAACCGGATTTCGACAAAACTTGGTAGGAATGATTGATGTACAATGCTCTTTCAAAGTTGTTAAAATGGTGACCCCGGGGTCAAAAATGGGCGTGGCCCGTGGGGTCAAATTGGGGTCAAATTTTATTTTTGACTGAATATGGTCATGTCATATATCAAATTGAAGGTATCAATGAGGCGATCACTCTGGTGCAATATTTGTCGGAATCGGATGATTATGTCATCCATGATGGCCACCAAAAGGTCCATTTATTCAAGATTTTTAACGTCTTTTTCTCAGGAACCACATGGCCGATGCTGGGTGAATCATTTTCAGATTTTGTAAAATGAGAGTCATCGCTTAATCCAAGATGACCGCCATCTAAAAATAGCACAATTTTTTTAAAACACATGAACTCAATGTCACATTCTCCTCTGGTGTTCATGGAGTCAGGTGAGCGAATTAGGGCCATCATGGCCCTCTTGTTTGTCAAAATCGGATGGTTATGTCATCCAAGATGGCCGCCGAAATGTCAAAAGGTCGATCTTTTATTAGAGATTTCAAAATTCTTCTTCACATGAACTGCTTGGCCCATGGTAGCCAAACTTAAATGTTATGGTCCATGGGTGAAGCCTTTTCATATTTGTTAAAATGGAGGTCATAGCTAATCCAAGATGGCCGCCGTCTAAAAATAGCATAAATTCTTAAAAGATCTTCTTCTCATGAACCGCTAGCCGGATTTCGACTAAACTTGGTAGGAATGATCGATGTACAATGCTCTGTCAAAATTGTTAAAATGGTGACCCCGGGGTCAAAAATGGGCGTGGCCCGTGGGGTCAAATTGGGGTCAAATTTTATGTTTGACCGAATATGGTCATGTTATATATCAAATTGAAGGTATCAATGAGGCGATCACTCTGGTACATTTTTACATCGAAATCGGATGGTTATGTCATCCAAGATGGCCGCCGAAATGTCAAAAGGTCTTTCTTTTATTAATGATTTCAAAATTCTTCTTCACATGAACCGCTTGGCCCATGGTAGCCAAACTTAAAAGTTATGGTCCATGATGAAGCCTTTTCAGATTTGTTAAAATGGAGGTCATCGCTAATCTAAGATGGCCGCCGTCTAAAAATAGCATAAATTCTTAAAAAATCTTCTTCTCATGAACCGCTAGCCGGATTTTGACTAAACTTGGTAGAAATGATCGATTTACAATGCTCTTTCAAAGTTGTGAAAATGGTGACCCCGGGGTCAAAAATGGGCGTGGCCCGTGTGGTCAAATTGGGGTCAAATTTTATTTTTGACCTAATTGAAGGTATCGGTGAGGCAATTGCTCTGGTGCAAAATTTGTCGGAATCGGATAATTATAACATCCATGATGGCCACCAAAAGGTCCATTTATTCAAAGATTTTGAACGTCTTTTTCTCAGGAACCACATGGCCGATGCTGGCCAACCTTCATAGGAAGTTAAGATCCTTGGGTGAAGCATTTTCAGATTTGGTAAAATGAGAGTCCTCGCTTAATCCAAGATGACCACCATCTAAAAATAGCACAATTTTTTTTAAAACACATGAACTCAATGTCACATTCTCCTCTGGTGTTCATGGAGTCAGGTGAGTGAATTAGGGCCATCATGGCCCTCTTGTTATAATATTCAGCAACATCAATGAACATTCGTCATTGTGTACCTAGACATGATGGTTTTCTGTGCATGCACCCCATTTCCATTTTCCAAACGTCTTAAGGTCAATTTGATAATTTGATTTGTGTAGTGATGTATTTCTTGTTATAATATACAGCTATCTCTGTAATGTTGTAGATGGAGGGGATAGTGGACCGAATGCAGGATGAAGCCACTGGCGTGCCTGTCAGGACGGTCAAGAGCTTCATGTCTAAAGTGCCCAGTGTCTTTACAGGTAAAAAAATATATTGTCATCACTCATGTAGCAGTTAAATTTCTCGTGTTTTGATTGGTCAGCTTGATGGGTAATATGAGCGCAATTTACCTGTTAAGCCCGTCACTATGGCTGAACTTAAAATGGCGGGGGGTCGAGGTGGAATCAAAAACAAAAACATTTTGGAAATCACCTCCGAAACATAGCCATAAGGAATGTTAATGACCTATCTAAGAAAACGAAAGTTAGATTTTGAAAATCGGTTCAGAAATTGACAAGTTATTAACACAATTTCTACTTGACTGGAAAAATAGGGCTTATGTGTTTTGCGACCAGTGTAGATCAAGATCAGCCTGTGCATTCGCACAGTCTGATCAGGATCTGCACTGTTCGCCATTCCATCAATGAAACACCCATCATGCTTCGAACAACGATATAGATCGTTTTCAGGCTACACGAGGGTGTTTCTTCATCAGGATCTACACTGGTCACAAATCCCAGTAAGCCCAATTTCTCCAGCCACATATTAGAAACGTTCCACTAAGTAAGAAAAATACTTGCGTTTTTGCATCAGCCAAGTGGTACTATATTTATTCTAATAATAGCCCTCTCTTATAGTAGCCCCCCTTTCTATATTTTCTCAAAGAAACAGCATCTGAAAATTAAAATTTTCTGCATAAAACGCAATTATAATGCCGAACTTAATGTAGAAAATATCATAGCCCTGGGGGCATTTATTAGAATAATTACGGTATATCTGTATAATGTAATGAGTTAACTCCTGTGTGTATTGCAGGTCAGGATCTGGTGTTCTGGATCATACAGAACATAGATGTGGATGATCAAGGTAAGATAACTTGTCGCTCTTGTCCATTCATTTGGATTCTTCTTCATGTTCTCGCTGATAAAAGAGCCGTTTTGTTACATTTTTAGCAAGTATAGCCTGCACATTGTGCCTTCTGCAGTCGGATCAGGGCTATGATGTTTGTCATTCAGTCCCATCAGAAATCAGTTTTGTTTAACACTTTCACCCCCAAGTAACTGGAATGGAATTAGTTGTGTTCATTTTTCAACCAATCCAATCGTCACAAAATGATTTTCAGACCAGTCCATTTATGAAAAGGGGGTGTTTTTGTCCTCAAAAATATGAAAATTACTTGCAAAAAGTGCAGATCCTGATGGGACGGCTTGTGACAAGCCGTCTCATCTGGATCTACACTGTTTGCCAATACCACTATACACGCCTGTGGTGTTGAAAGGGTTAACTGACAAATTCAGTTGCGAAAAATCTTTAAGCAAACCTTATCCAAATATATAGTGTAATTATGGTAATTCTGATTAGGCAATATGATTATTTGTTGACATTGTGCATTACACTTTCTCTATGATTAGCATATTGATGGCTCATTGTTCATTTATGGCACCATGTGTGGTATAGCAAAAACACAACAATGGGCGGAATCGAGTTATCGGCTTTCATTGCCAGATCTGTCGACCAAGCGAATAAAAGCGCTTCAATTTTATTATATAATCCTCACAGCTCAGAGGTTATTAGTGTTCATTACTGTTTTTATATCATATGACCGATGTTGCCAACTTTCTTTAAGATAATATCAAGGTGTATGATCACGTGGTACTAACAACAACAAGTACCGATTCAAAGTACGTATTCCTTTATAGTGTCCTTATTACATAACGGATTTTGATGTAATATGGCACATCAAACGCGTCTTGTTAAGCTGCATTTGGTGGTCTCTTTATTTTCGCCAAAACTTTTGTTGTTTTTGCGAAGAATCGATTTAGCCTGTGCCAATCTCCCTAGACCACCAAATGCAGCTGATGAAGACGAGTTTGATGCGCCATATTTCATCAAAATCCGTTGCATATTAAGGAAAATATCAAATATACTTACTTTGGAGTGGGCGACGTTGTTGTTGTTGTAACCACGTGATCATGCACCTTGAATATGTGGATGTGACTGGAGAAATGGGGCTTATGTGATTTGTGCCCAGTGTCGCTTCCTGATGAAATACCACACTCCTGTAGCCTGGTAATATATAATCTATATTGCTTGTTAGTTTAAACAATATTTATTTCAAGTTGTGGCAAGTGATATATATATACATACAATTGAGAACAGGATTAGAAAACAAGCTTTTACACTTATGTGAATTCTTCTCCTGCAGAAGGTCAGTTTTACAATATGGCTAAGGAACAAGTTGGTGAAATAAGGTAACATTGTATGAACAAACCCAAAAACAAAATGTGTATATCAAAATGAATGCGTCGCACCATGATGGAAGCGTATGTGGTGTTTGAACGCCTCACTTACGCTGGACAGTACCGATCAGAAGGGACTTAGCTAAAACGCAGACCGCTTTATCATGGTGCGCAACATTGGTATTTATAATAGAAATTGAAGACATAGGCAAGCTCAACACCGCCAGAGCGAATGCTGAGGTAGTGTGACTGTCCAACGTATACATTCATGTTTAGCATGTTAATATGAAAACTTCGTTGAAAAGTTAACTAAACGCTGAATGGTTACTCGGGCCCGGCTCCTGCTATCCGTATACAGGCGGGTGAGAATGTACCTTGATCTCCATTAAATGTTTTACATTGAAATTAAAATATGAAAACAAAAAAATACTGAATGTTCTGAGACACATGCAAACTGTCTTTTCTCTAAAAGAATGTAACTACGTCACCCCCGTCCCCGTAATAAATAATCTATATTGCTTGTTACAAACATGACCGGCATTTCTTTGATGTAATGGCGAACAATGTAGATCCTGCAAACCCATAAGCCCAATTTCTTCAGTCACAGTCACATATGACCGATATTGCCATCTTTCTTCAAGATAATATAGTTAAAGAGTTAATCTTGGTTTTTGTAAATTAAAATCTGAACTTAAAATAAAACAGTTTTGATTGGCTAAGCCATTACTTGTAATTGGAATTCAAAATAAAACAATCTTGATTGGCTGGGGAATAACCAATCAACTTAGATTTAGAACATGAGATGCAAGTACAGGAAAAGAATATTCAATGGCCAAGATATTGACAGACCTCCTGATTAGATTTCCATCTAAAGGGTATTTATTGTACATACTGATTTCAAACTCCATATTGTTTTTGCAAATGGATTGTTGAATTTATCACATGTTTTTTCAATGTTTTATAGGGAAGAAATGACAGTTGAAATAACTCGCTTTTACTTGTACTCCTCAATTTGAGTATTTTCAAATTGTTGTGAGTATGTTGTACAAGCACTTTTGAAAATTAATTCATATTCAGCTGAAATAAAGGTGTAATACAGAGCTCCAGTTAAGGTGCGTAATTTGGAGGTAAATTTCTTATTTATCCATCAAAAATGGCAAGTTGGGAGTGCTTTAGAATCGTCTCAATGAGACGATTCTAAGGCACTCCCAATTTGCCATTTTTGATGAAATAACAAAATTTCACCCCAAGTTGGTCAAATTACGCACCTTTAATAACTGGAGCTCTGGTAATATATATACACCAATATGCTGCTGTATTGAAACCGGCTACCTTACAACAGTTGCAACAATGGCATACCCTGATCTCAATGAACAAGGAGCATTCAATCAGTTCTGATTCAGAGTCTGCATCGTTTGCACATTTGTTCGGGGGACACAATAAAATCACGAATCCTCAGCCTCACAGTGGTCATTATTTGTGTAAAAGAGTTTGGAAATGTATTTTTAAAATGACAGGGGGTTGGCGGGGTCGGTGTCGGTGAAGGCTAGCTAGCACTAGAGGCATTTGAGTAAAGACCTTCGCCATTTTATTAAAAAAATTCTATGAGCACCTACTAATTACATTTCTATTGGCTAATGAAAGTGATATGTGGATGTGACTGGAGAAATGTTTGCTATTCCATCAATGAAACTCGGCATGCTTCTAACAAGGAGCATAGATTGTTATCATGGTACAGGAGTGTCCTATTTGATCAATAGCTACACTGGTCCCATCTCTCCAGTCACAGCCACATATTTACTATTCCATGTTCTGTAGTGATGCTGTTTGTGTCAAAGGCATTTGGCATGTTTCGACATTCATCGGTATAACTATATATGATGAACAACAAGGCTTCTAACTTTGGTCGGACACGACCGACCTCGTATCATAACAAATTCCACAATTTTATTAACACTAATGTAAATATTTTGGCGGAAAGTGCACATGTTCATTTGAGACTTATTATTATCTTGCTGAAATAGCATAGTTAGAACACAATTATGCAAAGAATATCGAATTACAGCTGGTTTTCCTACATGTAGGTCGGACACGACCTCGTATCATAACAAATGAAATAATGTGTTTGAGGCTCTAATGTCGATATTGTAGTGGCTAGCTCATATGTTCATTTGAGAATTATCGTTATCCTGCAGAAATACATAGAATACATAGAAAATTACAATTTTAAACATGTTATTTTGTTA
The DNA here is from genome assembly GCA_029237695.1 of Conchocele bisecta. Classification (NCBI taxonomy): domain Eukaryota; kingdom Metazoa; phylum Mollusca; class Bivalvia; order Lucinida; family Thyasiridae; genus Conchocele; species Conchocele bisecta. The sequence goes on from CM055269.1 coordinate 60,706,220, forward strand.
CAAAAACGAGCCTGTGTCCGACCGGAAGCTGCATACCTTTAATATAACTAACAAAGCAAATGTTGTTATTTAATCTCAAGGGAAGTAATCATTGTAATGTATTCAGTTACCAGCGCCATTCAATTATAGCAGTACCGACGAAAGCCGAAACACGCCGAATGCGTGTGGTTTATGTAAAACCGTACAGTGCACAGTGTGTGCTGACAAAACTTGTTTCTGTTGAGAATAAGCCAATTTTGACTTTGTGTACCACATTCAAATGGTTAACCCTTAGACCGCTATCCTGTTTTTTTTGTCGTCTGCTGTTTATTTTCTATTTTCCATTTTTATCATCAAAAACATGCATTGACAGCACTTTAGAATAATTTACAACATGCTTTGACAGCCCTTCAGAATCATTTCCATTGGAAATGACTCTGAAGTGCTGTCAAAACATGTTTTTATTGAGAATTAAGCAACAGCAGACGACAATTGTTGTGAGTAGCGGTCTAAGGGTTAATTTGTGGGGATGTTCTTTATGTGGCTATTTCAGCATGTACAATGTGCCTACAAATGGCAGTTTTATGTCGGTATTATGTTCTGTCTGTCGGGATTGTGGCAGTGTTATGTATTATGCATGTATCATCAGCACTTCCTGTGTTTCTGATTCGTAGAATACATTTAGGCTTGCCCATTGAGATGTTTTGTTATACATGTGCAAGGTTTTTGCATTTGTGGCTGGGGCCTGGAGAAATGGAAATTGCAACCAGTGTAGATCCAGATCAGCCTGTGCATCCGCACCTGTCTGATCAGGATCTGCACTGTTCGCAATTCCATCAGTGAAACGCCACCCATCATGATTCTAACAAGCAATATAGATATCAGGCTACAGGATTGTTCTATTTGATCAGGATCTACACTGGTCACAAATCCTATAAGCCCCATTTCCCCCATCGCAGCCAGATATACCTGCGTGAGTGGGAGTCTTGTCCATTTTGTCGCCGGCGTCCGTATGTAGCCGGTTTATTGTGCTGCGTCTGTGACATCACAGCTGGAATAAGGAAGTAGCTGTCCTTTCAGTTCGACTGCGGCATTTGGCCGACGACCGTAAATGGCCTCCGACTGTGAATAGGGGTTTTATGACAGTTGACAGAAATCCTGATCATGGAGCCAATGAGGAGGGGTCATAGTCGGATATATCCCTTTACAAATCTATTTATAGTGATCCGGTCCGATGCTGTATTTCAGTGGTTATTTTTTACTGAATAGCACAAAAATTGAGTTTTGCGAACAGAGTAGACCCAGATCAGACTGCACATCTGTGCAGTCTGATCTGAGTCTACACTGTCTGCAATAACATTAATAAGTGTGACAATGTGAATCTGGCATATACTGTAGTCCCGGATCAGATTGTGCAGCTATATAGGGTGACCTGGATCGACACTAGTCAAAAACACTATAACAAACTATGCTACGTTAGTCCTTTTTACAAGCAATTAGGCACGAAAATATACAATTTGGACCAGATTTCTATAAATAAATTCAAAGGGAAATAACTAGCTATGATCCCTCAGTTCACCAACATCCCTAAATGCAATAATTTAGCTATAGGTTCACTTTGAGAAATAATTTTCAATTGATGCATCAATTAATTATTTTGTTATTTGAAGTAGTTGATTAGGTGCAAAATGTTCTTTGTAGGAATTAAATAGGTGTATAATTGTTTTAACTATTCCACCAATTTTAAACATTAGGAGTGCCCCTGTACAGATATAATAATACAGTAATGTTTAACCCTTACACCGCTATCTTAATTTTTTGTCGTCTGCTATTTATTTTCTATTTTCCATTTTTTATCTTTATCATCAATAACATGCTTTGACAGCACTTTAGAATAATTTACAACATGCTTTCCGATGGAAATGATTCTGAAGTGCTCAGCTGTCGAACCATGTTTTTATTGAGAAATAAGGCAAGATATAAAAGCAACAGCAGACGACAATTGTTGTGTGTAGGCGTCTAAGGGTTAATGTGCTGATAGAGACATGCGTTTGTATCGGGCTATTTTGATATGCCAATGACGTAGGACGTTTTTAAATTATTTATATCAATTAAACGTGTCACCTGAATAAATAGTTTTGTTGACAGATTATTAAGTATGATCATTGCACATAAACAAATAGAGTGAATAAATAGTAGTTTCCGTTAACATTTTAAGAAAACACGATTATCACCCCTGATATCAAGAGTGCAATTCACGTTTATGGCAATAAACATATACGGTAATTGTAACTGAATGTTTATTTTGCCTGCTAATAATTGGACAAAATATATATGTCTTCCTGAATTACAACCTGTGATATGGGAGTCCAGGTTTAATGAAATAAAATAATGTTTATCTAAACAATGGCAATGATAAACTATGCTATGACAAAAATCGAACAATGCTGAGCAAACAGGAGGTCTAGCCATCGACTTATTATTCCGGCAATGATAAAGTAATAAATACACTCAATGAGTGAAAATTAAAATATAAACAGGCTTTTGTTTTATATGAAATAATACATTTCATTACAAATAATTAATTACTCCCGCAAAGTGCATTGAGATAGATTAAATCATTTTGGTGAAATCCGCGACTGATCATCGTACACAGTCACACTGTAGGGTGATGGTCTAATTGGAGGTACGCCATGTCTAATATCTCATGAAAATATTTACAAAACTTATCATATCTTTTGTAAATGACGTCGTTTTTCCGCATTTGCTGTGAAATTTTTGTCGTCTTTCGATGTCAACTTCAGAAAATATCACAGTTTCTGTAAATGTATATTTCATGAAAAATCGCACATGTTCTTAGGTACAAAATCACATGCCATGTCTCAGTTGTGTTTGCTGACCGTCATAAAGGCTACTACAGTGACTGAAACGTCTGATCTGGGGCTATGCTGGTCGTGTATGTCGCCAGGTCTCTTTTTCAAGGAGGCCCAGTTTGTAGTCCGCCATCATCATCACAGTGACTGCAATAGACAATATAGACTGAATATTTAGGGTTATTATGGTAACAATAGTTTACTTTTATTTGAAGAAGTAATATTTATAGTTTATATTTTTATATTCATTTCGAGCAAGCATTATGAGCGAAGAAATTGTTTATTAAAAATTAAATATGTGAACTATAACTATTTTTTTGCCTGCCCCTTCAAATGTAGCCCTGCCCCTAAACGTGCTTTCGAATTGCTTTCTACTATGTTATTGGCGGTTTGACACCGAATCGTGCATGTACACATCTGAACAGGAAGCATGTCACGTGAATTTCTGACAAGGCGTGCTGTGCTGTCTGGTTCTAAATATAATTTTTACTTATTGGAACATAATATAATGAATACATTTAAAAACTATTAGCAAAAGAGTCACAATATTGATGGTCTAGTAACATAAGGTCGTAACTGCTATGCTATGCTATGACTACTAGACCATCGATATGCGATTAATTGAGGTGAAATGCTATGTTTTCATTTGTCGAGAATCTATGGAGAAACAATAAAAATGTTTTGACTACCATTAGAATAGCGTCTACTAATTTTAATGCTTTATTTGTTGTGTTGTTTTTATATAGTTGCCCTTGTGATGTTATCGTTAATGCAAGCATGGTTTCATGGACAGTTTAAGTGTTGTGACTGCCATGTGTTGGTAAGTAGCTTCTCCAGCATGTTTCAACCATCACCGGAATGCAGCCATAATAGACTGCCTCTTGGGCCCATGTTCAAGGCATGTGCTAGAAATCTCTCTCAGCATGTTCGCCAAATTTGTACTCAAAATGATGCAGTTTGATTGGCTGAGCTTAGCATATAAGACACAGTACAGTTCGGTGTCGACCAACCGAATTTCATGATTTGAATCATGACAACGGAGCACATGCTCAAACTGTTTTATAGGCACAACCATGAACCAAACACTTAATCAAAATCATGCAGTTTGATTGGCCGAGACTCAGCTCAGCTCAGCCTAAGCCAATCAAGCTTCATGATTTCAAGCATGGTAATGCAGTACATGCTCAGAAAGTTTTAGAAGCACAGTTCCAGAGCTCAGAGCATTCAACAAATTATCATGAATGTCAACACGAGTTGCGTACTCCAGGAAAAACATTGTTTATATTAACCCTTACACCGCTATCTTAATTTTTTGTCATCTGCTGTTTATTTTCTATTTTCCATTTTTATCATCAAAAAACATGCATTGACAGCACTTTAGAATAATTAACAACATGCTTTGACAGCATTTCAGAATCATTTCCATTGGAAATGATTCTGATGTGCTGTCAAAACATGTTTTTATTGAGAAATAAGGCAAGATATAAAAGCAACAGCAGATTACAATTGTTGTGTGTAGCGGTCGAAGGGTTAACAGGGTATGGTATTATATGGTTTCAGTGGCATAATGTTTTACATCAGTTTAAGGATATTATAATTTTTGTAAAAAAAATCTCATTATTTTGTTTATTTCTCCATGAAGCTATATGTTGCTACCACTCATTTGAAACGTCTCGTTGAGACGGTTCAAACAAGTGGTAACAACATATACTTTTGAGATGAAATAAAGAAAATAGGGAATTTTTTTCTCATAAAAGTTTCATCTACTATTATTGTATCCCGTCTTTAATGTGTTAATAATTGGTTAGAGTCAATGTTGGTTTTATCTTGAGCATGTGAATAAAACTAAATAGACTGCTAAAGAGTGTCCAGACTAAAAATAATTTTGTATGTGACCATAAAACAGCTGATTTATCATCTGTGGTGCATCGAATATCATCAAAACTCATTGTGCTGTTTGGAAGTTGTTAAAAGAAATTCTACCATGAAAATGATGTCATCAAGTTATTCTTAACCTTTAAAGTGACTGTGTCTCAGATGGTACCTCCGAAAATGTATTTCACAAAACAGTTGAGATATGTCGATGAATGTTGTATGAATACAGTCACAACATGTCACTGGTCATAAGCATGCGTTTGTCAACTAATTATCGCATTTGAATGTCCGCTTCCGACATCATAAACATCAACTCCAGGAAATTTCATGCTAAATTGAACTTTGAGGTAGGCCTATTGCGTCATCGATCTATCGGAAAACCACGCGAGTAGTGACTCGTAATCAAATATTGAATTTCATGTTGTTGCATTAGATTCCGCCATTCAACGATATTTATGTGTATTTCCCCATGTTGCATGTGATATACTGTAATGGGATGTAATAAAGAGTATTTGAGTTGAGTTGAGTTGAGTTGAGTTGACTTAATTTGCTTCAGCAATTCATGTTACCACTGACTACCATTTTGCTGCAGATAAGACAAAAAGACAAACTTGTTTGAAATGCTTTAAAAGGTTTATTACGAGCTATGGTCAGCATTGCACACTTCTATATAATCAGCATAAACACAGTAATACCTTAACCCTTTCCCTGTTTTGCGATATTTCGACTCTTCCAAATCGAAAACATCTGAATAAAAGAACCAAATGCTGGGTCAAATGATGGTTAAATTATCTGATAGAGTAGAAAACATTGTGGGAAAAGGAGAAATTGCTTGCTACAAGCAATTTCTCCTTTTCCCACAATGTTTTCAAAAGACATCTTCTGCAGAGGCGTGAAAAGTCGTTTCTATCAGGGAAAGGGTTAACACACGATGTACTAGCTACAATATGCGTAGCGGTAATCGGCTATTCCCGCTACAATGCTCTATTCATTATTCACGTTAGCAAAATATACTTCCCCATAAACATCGATAAAAGTGACAAAAATAATCTACACATATATGTATATGTATATAAATAAACAATTTCCCAAAATCAGCCCAAAAATATGATTAATTTTTGTATATATTTGACTTTATTCGCAAAATTATTGTCTGGACGTTGCAGCCGTTTCCATCCGCCGCCATCTTTAGTCACGTGATCTCTCTTGGTATCAAATGATTACTCTAGTTTCCATATATGGTAACGGCGGCCATATTTGGAATGCTGACATACCGCGCGAAACAATGGCCGCCACAACATGTGTTCATTGTGACAAGCAATTTACAACCAAAGGCAAATGTTTTAGAAGAAAAAGCTTGAATTCAAAATTAAGTGTGATTGACAAAACAATAAAGGAAGTTATTGAAGCCGAATTTGACGTATTACTGACACCCGAACAGAAGCAAACGCGCTTACTATTTACTATTTCCGGTGGGTTCGTAGTAAAAGTTGTAGGATGACGTCATGTGTATGTCGCTATAGCCCCGCCCACTAAACATGTGATTAGGTCCAGATTTGAATGTTTTCACATGCGGGGATATCCGAATGAATCGGGAAATGGAAACAATATGGAGAACACACAGAAAATATGATGGTCGTTTTTAAAACCCGCGTTTAAAAGCACAACATCGCCATACCATGCTGTTTTGATATGCGCAGGTCAGAAAATAATGATTTATTGTACTTGTAGAGATAATTTCAGGACCGTTTGTATACTAGTTCGATCATAATCGTGTTCCAAATGCCGCATCTCGAATCGCGCCGCAAACCAAGAAAGTTGCTAATTAACGTATTTATAGAGCACCGCTTTCATACTGTAGCGAGAGCGGAAGTATGACTATTCATTCTAACGATGTACATGCATGATCATGAAAATAACCAAATTTAAAAATGTAAGAACTGAATGTTATCGGGGACAAGTCAATGACGTAGTGTCTAGTCAAAGTAAGGCACATGGCTACTAAGTGCCAGCGGGAAATATGAGTGCTATATATAACAACGCTACTTATTTTTTCAATAATAATTTTTGTTTTTTTACTTTCGTTTTTTTTCAGGTCACCTATAGGCTCATAATTATATGTTCAGAAAACCGATACAAATCTACTGTGAAATGCTATTTTATTTTACAAATTGTTTTGCTCGCATTTTGATCGCATTTCATCTACCGGTACATGTGAGACACAGGGCATATACAAGATGGGACACAAATATTGTTGTTTGGTGTTTTTCATCTTCGGCATTATTTCATATCAAATTTATCACATTTGCAGCACATTTGAGATGATTCTCATGCTCTGTTGAAACATGTTTTTGTTGAGAAAATTGAAAAATGAAAAAATAAACAGCAGACAACAGAATTTAATTAAGCATTGTACAGTATTTATTATTATTTCTAATAAACGCCCCAGGCTATGCAATTCATGGGGGATCAAAACATGGAAAACAGGATCAAAATATGTTATTTTCACATACAAAAGCCATTTAAAACGATGTTTTAAATGGCATTTGTATGTGAAAATAACATTTAGGATGCAAATATGGGAGGGAGGCTACTATTAGAGAGGGGGCTACTATTAGAATAAATGCGGTATGTGTTTAAAAACCTGAAATGGAATCAGGAGAAATAAAATGAAAGAAAAGTTATAAAATACAACACATGTGGCTCTTGGTTTTTGTTGCCTTTCACAAGCTTTTTTTTAGTTTTCCCGATTCCATTCCAACACTCCAGGCCATACTGCCAAAGTTTCCAACAGTGTAGATCCATAGCACTGGTGCTCCACTCCGCATCGGTGTAAAATGTTTCATGTCGAAAATTTGAACCGGTTTCCTGACGAAATGCCACTCAGCTCTACTTTATAGAGCTATCCCATAAACACGTTCATCTAGTAAACTGGGGGCCGTTTCACTAAACTTCGTAAGACTAAAATGTTCGTAAGTGCAAAATTATGATAGTCTGTAAATAGCACATTAACAATGTTTTCTTGTAAACAATTATTGGATTTACATTTATTGAGCATAGGCTGCATATGCTCAATAAATGTAAATCCATCAATTGAAATTTACAGACGATCCTAAATTTTCTGTTACAAACATTTTATTCGTACGAAGTTTAATGAAACCCCTCTAAATTTATGGAATAGTACAAAAACATTTAACATGGAAAAGTCTGTTTGAAGATGTCTCTGAGCTCAGAACATGTGTCTGGGTCCCGTTTCACTAAACTTTAATTGTACGACTAAGAAATCTGTAAGTACAAAACTAAAATTTACTGCACATTTGTCATTAGCAGTCGACTTTATGACAACACTTTGATGGATTTGTCCACATTCAATGACCCCTAAATGTGGAAAATTGTACCATTAATGTATTACATTGATCTATGAAATAAATTGATAGAAATCTTTGTAAGAACATTTTGATCGTACAAAGTTTAGTGAAACAGGCCCCAGGGGGCCGTTTCACTAAACTTTGTAAGACTAAAATGTTTGTAAGTGCACAATTTTGATAGTCTGTAAATTTCACATTAATATTAACAAAGTTTTCTTATAAACAATTATGCATTTACATTTATTGAGAATAGGCTGCATATGCATCCTATGCTCAATAAATGTAAATTCATCAATTGAAATTTCCAGACGATCCTAAATTTGCAATTATGAACATTTTAGTCGTACGAAGTTTAGTGAAACGGGCCCCTGGTGTTTAAGCTTTTTGTTTCACATACATGTACATGTGTCTACACATTTGTTGCACAAAGGGTTTTCAATAGACTATGAAAATCATGAATCACACTGACAAATCAAGATTAAATTTTGTTAAGTTCTCCATTTAGGCTCCACTTAGGGTCTAAAAAAGCCAAAGAGTCACTATTGAAAACCATGGCACATACTTGTCACGTCACGTGGTTTCACATCACATGGTTTCCGAACGACATGACGTCATGTTTTTTAGATGTGTTTACAGTAGATTTCCTTTAATATCTTGCTAATGGAATGACATATTTTTATGACATATACCGCAGCAAATACAGTACACACTGCATTTTATTGTATAGGCGGTTTTAATCCTATAATTCTGTCGTTTTGACGAAGAATCAGTTTACCGTAAATGTAAATAACAACTAGAGCATGTGAATGTTAGAAATAAACGGTACTCGATTCTTTGTGAAATTTATAAGTTATTGTAAACAACTTTCAGAGCACCCATAAAACACATATTTGGTGCGCTACATATCATCAAAATCCGTCAGTTTGTTAGGAAGATTTTACTGAAAATCTACTGTAAAAATGACATCACAGATTACGTCACGTTGGAAAATCGGGTTCGGAAACCAGGTGATCATACACCTTGTTGTCATAATATTGTAACAACGTCACAGCCTCCAATAATGTGTTCATTCACATTAACCCTCACTACGCGGGAGACGAAAATTGTCGTCTGCTGTTTTTCATTTTTGCCTTAATTCTTAACAAAAAACCTGTTTTGGCAGCACATGAGAATCGTCTCCAGTGGAGACGATTCTCATGCGCTGTCAAAACAGGTTTTTATTGAAAAATATTGAAAATAAAACATTTCCAGCAGACGACAAAATTTAATTCAGCGTAGTAAGGGTTAAGAATGCACATTATATTTGAAAAGAATGAGCATACAAAAGTACTATATACTCAAATGCGTCTAATAAAATTAATCATCACTGGCTGCACCCTTACTATTGCCGATATCTGGTTTGATTTTAAATTTATCGAGCTGGCCTGAAAATGAACAATGGAACCTCTCTAAACCAGATCTAGCAACCCGTGGAATTCCCCAGGGTGTCTGGTTTATAGAGGGTCCAGTGTACTTCGGGTAAATTAGAACTTCCATGCATGTATTTGTGCTTTGCAATCATGATCAGGCCTTATTAGAGATGAATGGCAGCAAAACCCATCAACATTAACTCTCTCACCCTTAAATAACTGGAATTCCATTCCAGTTACTTTGGGGGTGACACACTACTGTCTGTTTCACGCATAAATTTTACGGCCATATAAACAATGCAATTTCCAGAAATTTTGTCAAATATTGATTTTATTACAAAAACATGGGAGAAAAGAAGGTGGATGAGCTGTGGGAGGAGTAAATAAAAAAGAACAAATTTGGAAATTGACTCTGAAACCTGGCTAGATAGTATGGAAATTATCTTAGAAAACAAAAGCTAAATTTTGAAAATCGGTCCACTATTTCTGAAATTAGAAAAATTTCTCCATGTTAAATCCCCATAGACATCTTCACTCTGCACTCTGTGAAGATGTCTATGGGGATTTAACATGGGGAAATTGTTTTTTCGTAATATAATCAATATTGAACCAAATTTCACAAAATAAAAAGAAGGCTCATTCGTAAATATTATCCAAAAAATTATTGTTTTTTCATTGTTTATATGGCTGTAAAATTTGGGCAGGTTTCGTGAAACAAACAATAGGAAACTGTCAAAAAAATATTTAATTTGCATAATTCTCTGTGCACCATTTTCATCAATGCATGCAGCCTGAATACTCATTGAATGCAGTGTCAACATTTCTCCATGAAGACTCAATACTCGCTACTCCGTAGCTCATGCTCCAGATAAGCTGCATATTTGAGTAAATACCCAATTAAAATTGCCAAAAACCCAATTGAAATCAGAAGTAGCGAGTATCAAAAAGCAAAAACGAATGTGTGGTACCTTTATCATGCTACAGAAAACAATAAACAGACCACACATATAGCATAATTTTCTTACTTTCCATGAAAGCACATCTTGGTATTTCATTAGAATTGTCTCCAAGGAGACAATTCTAATGATATGCCAAGACATGTTTTCATTTCGAAGTAAACTATTCAATAATTGCTGTCTGTTGATGTGTAAACAGTAGTGTGATTTTATTTTACCCAATTAAAACTTTGAAATACCCAATTGCTTCAGCTATGATGGAGTGAAAATACTCAATTACTAATTTCTTATCTGGAGCCCTGCCGTAGCTGTATGCATATGCCAGCATTTATATGTTCAACTAAAAGGTTTGCGGGCTATAACATTCTGCAGTCGTTTGACGGATGAAGAGCATGCAATGGGTAATTTAACGATCGGAGTTCATCATTACTGGAATCCCGACTGGTTTGGCCCTCACATACGTCTTTGGCATTTTGTATGTGGCAGTTGAATCTGGTCATATCCCTTATGTGAGTACTACGATTATTCGTAATCCTATGTTAGTGGAAGGGGCCAAGTGACTTGGTGTGGTATGGACCTGGCACCAGGTCAGGTTATTCTAATTACAGGGCTGAATATATTTTTTCTCGATGTAAATATTCCGTTCCGATTTTGATAGGCCGTTAAACACCAATAATTCCAGCACAAAAATATTTACACTATTCCCTAACATTTGATTGGCCCGTAGCAAGTCTCTGTCCAAAATTTATATCCCAGTAAACTCCCACGCCAAACTACTTTCTACAGGTGCGCTGTCAGTGCTGTCAATGTAAACAAATGACTGCCGTCGTCAAAATAAACACATTTTCTTGATGAATTTATTTCAGATGCTGGAATTATAAGGATTGAATGGTCTTTTTGTGGAATTTATCGGGGATATAAACTTGGAAAAGTCGCGGGAATACTGGACGAGGCCTTAAAAAATTACAATTTTCGAGAGAAAAAAATACAAAAAAACTCTTTTTTTTCTCGAAAATTGTAATTTTTTATCGCTTCGTCCAGTATTCCCGCGACTTTTCCAAGTTTATACCCCGATAAATTCCACAAAAAATACCATTCATTCCTATAATAAACAAACAAAACCCCTGAACCTGCAGATGAGACTTGAAATCGAGGTCACGTCCTTGCATGCATGACCTTCGCTGACGTAAAACCCATTCGCTTTCTCTTTTGATGGTGCCACTTTCCTTCAGTCATGTCACCAATTCCCCCTGGTTTGGCGGATTTCAAATCGACTGATGCAATCAATACAGCAAATATTTTCTTTGCAAATCAAATCGGTCAATGTCCTCTCCACTTTCCTGGTTTTTCAAGAGATTTCAACAGCAGATGAGAAGCATCTCCATTGGAAAAAAAAATGGTAATAAATACAATGAAATGGCAGATACAGATAGCATGATATTCATTTCCCACACAGAGATGGTTTGGTTAACCTTAGAATGCAGGAAATGTAAATTGTCGTCTGCTATTGTTATATATTTGTCTTCTTTTGCAATATAACATGGTTTGACATCACTTTAGAATCATTTTCATTGATGAGAGAATTGGAAAATATAAAATAAACAGCAGACGACAAAATTTAGTTCAGCAATGTTAAAGCAGGCCTGCTGCAGAAAATATTGATTTTGTGTCATTTGACAAGATATTGTTTTCTGACGGTTGTTTAATGGGCTTGGGGCCTGTGTTGCCAGCCAAATGTGTTTAACCCTTTAACCGTGGGAAAATATTTTTCACCAGCTTCCCCACCAGCCCAACTTTTTCTTTATTTTTGCAATGAAACGTCTGTTTTAGCAACACATGAGAATCGTCCATACATTTTTGCAGCACGTGAGAAATGTCTCCATATGTATTAGTGTGTGAGAACTATATACTACCAGAAAATATTTTTTGTGGGAAATTATTTTTGTGGGAAATATTAAAAGTTTGTGATACTTTCTCACCAGTAGCCTTAACATAACCGTTTCAATGCTGATTTTTTTGTTGTCAACTGTTTCTTTTAACATTTAATTTTTTTTAAACATACCAGTAATTATTTTCAGAGTGCCATTTTGATATGCTTCCAAACATGTTTGTGTTAAAGGTACATGCCCACTCAGTAGGGACAAAATCTTATTGATGGGAATTAAATTAAGTGTATAATTGTGTCACTATCCCACCAGTTGTAAAAAGTATGAGTGCCTGCTATACAGATATAATCATGTAGTAATAATTATCTTTACTGATAGTGACTGGGGGTTGTATCAGGCTATTTTAATATGCAAATGAGGCATCCTATTTTTTAATTATTTATGCTAATTAAATGTGTCACCTGAAAAAAATAATATTTTTTGACAGATTATAAAGTATGATCACTGCACATCAAAAAATATATAATGTACAGTTAACATTTTTAAGGAAACACGGTTATTGCCCCTGATATCAGTGTGGACATTTACGTCTGATATAAAATGTATAATAATGCCGATCCATATGTGGGGTAATGGTGAATGAATGTTTATTTTGCCAGAAAATGTCTCTGATTTAAGAACAGTTTGTGCGTACTGAGTGAGCATGCACTTTAAGAACAAAGTTGAAAGTGGAACACAACTGACAGTTAGCACTATTAGGGTTAACCCTTACAATGTTTAATTAAATTGTGTCGTCTGCTGTTTTTTCTTTATTTTTCATATTTTTCTGTATAAAACATGGTTTGATAGCATTTTAGAATCATTTCCACTGGAAATGTATCTAAACTGCTGTCAAACCATGTTTTTATTGAGATGGAAGACAAAATATAACACAACAACAGACGGGAATTTACGTTTGGCAATTTACGTTTCCCGCATTTTAAGGGTTAATACATGTCAAGCAGCCATCTGAAATTCCTTTGTGACAAATTTAATTGATATCCAATTCCAATTGCTGTTCTCTCCTCGTTGAAAGATTGAGATTAAATCCGACAAAACTAGGCCTTTTCTATTTGCGATTATTCGAAACACAGACCAGTATTTTCCTCTGTGCAATCGGATCAGAATCTTCACTTCCCTCCATTTAACCTGCAAAATATCCTTCCAGACTTTATACGAATCGCATATACTACGCATTGTCCGATGATGGTGCGATTATCAGTATGAGTGATCTGCCGATTGGTTTCCTACTTGTATGGATGGACATGGATCATTCTCATACACATCCTTCCGTTTCAAACCCGGATGCATTATTGTGTGCAGTTCTCCATCATACATGACAGTAATGACAGTCTAGAAAATGATCCTGTATGATCCTCCTATGTTTCCTGACCAACACAAAATAGTATCTAATTTGTCATTAATTGTTTAGCCATTTTTGTCAAGCCCGATTGCGGAAAGCGAGACATAGTGATCACAATGACGTCTGGGTGTCCGTTCGTCCGTCTGTCCATCCGTGTGTCTGTCCATGCATCAGTCTGGGCACACAAGAGGGTATATGTTGGGTACTTTTCTGTGTGTTGGGGTGCTCTTTTTGTGCTCTTATTGGCTTATTCTGTTGTTTTTGTTGGGTACTTGTTATACAGTAAAAACCCAACAAAGATCAGTTGGTAGGAACGTCCGTCCGTCCGAAATCTGCGTTAAAGTTATACCTTATATCTCTGCAATCCTAAGTCACATTAACTTGAAACTTCAAATGCTTATTATTCATCATCCATATATTCATTCCCAATCATGCGGCCCCTGTGCCCCAAGTTCAAGGTCAAATTTGTGATAACGTTTTTACATACCTTATATCTCCACAACACTTACTCAGTTTGCTTCAAACTTCAAATAATTCTTTATTATCATCCATATTTTCATTCTATAGCCCACCCATGCGACCCACATGCCCAAGATCAAGGTCAAATGACATTCAAATTTGCGCTAAAGCTTTTACATACCTTAAGTCAAACTTATAAATATACTCCGAGACCATCAAATGCCTCGGCGGGCTCGACATGCGGGCCGCGGCCATCTGGTTTTAGTTCATCCATCGATTTGCGATTTGCGTTAAAGTTTGCCTACTATCTCCAGTGCTCCAGATAAGGAATTTGTAATTGAGTATTGTCATTCCATCATTTCTGAAGCAATTGGGTATTTCAAAATTTTAATTGGGTAAAATAAAATCACACTACTGTTTACACATCAACAGACAGCAATTATTGAATGGTTTGCTTCGAAATGCAAACATGGCTTGGCATTTCATTAGAATTGTCTCCTTGGAGACAAAAGGAGACAATTCTAATGAAATACTAAGATGTGTTTTCATGGAAAATAAGAAAAACATGCTATATTTGTGGTCTGTTTATTTTTTTCTGCAGCATGATAAAGGTACCACAATTTTTGTATTGCTTTTTGATACTTGCTACTTCTGATTTCAATTGGGTTTTTGGCAATTTTAATTGGGTATTTAAGCAAATATGCAGCTTATCTGGAGATCCTTATCTCTGTTACTGTCAGTTGGATTGGATTGAAACTTCATCAACATATTTGTCATCATTCAGATGTTCATTCTGTAACCCACCCATGTGGCCCCTGTACTGAGGGTCAAGTTTGTTTTGTTTGCATGCTGGTTTTTAACGGCTTATCAACAGCTAAGGTCATTTAAGGTTCGAGGGTCAAGGTCAAGTGAGTGAGGAATTTGCGGTAATGTTTTTGAGGGGTGCATGCCCCATCAGTTTTGCTGATTTCTTGTTCTTTTGTTCTCTGTGGTAAAGTATTATTCAGTTACTTCTTGATCATTGGTGTTTTTTCTTCCTGGGCTGTATGTGCATCCGTGTTCTATGCAGGGCTCCAGATAAGTTTTGTGTCTAAAGGGTATTGTACCCCCTGATTTCAAATTAAATTTTATTTTTACCAATGAATTATTGAATTTCTTCATTATTAAATAGGGAACAAATGATCAAAACATAAAACAAATTTAACCATTCACTTGTATGAGTGTATTGTTACTTATTCACTTATTTATGCTGTAATACAGTTGAAATCAAAGTACTGAAAGTACTGAACATAGGGTACTACAAGATTAAACTAGATTGATTGATTGATTGATTGTTGGTGTTGCAGTTTCATTAACCCTTAAAGGTACATGCCCACTCAGTAGGTACAAAATGTTCTTTACATCAGAGACATCATCTGAGACATTTCCTGGCAAAATAAACATTCATGCGCCATTATCCCACGTACTGAATGGCATTATTATACATTTTATATCAGACGTAAATTTACACACTGATAACAGGGACGATAACCGTGTTTGCTTAAAATGTTAACGGACATTACTATTTAATCTCTGTATTTATTTTATGATGTGCAATGATCATACTTTAAAATCTGTCGAAAATATTATTTTTTCAGGTGACGCATTTCTTTAGTATAAATAATTAAAAAATATCATGCCTCATTTGCATATGAAAATAGCCTGATACCACCGCACGTCACTATCAGTTATACACTTATTTAATTCCTATAAATGACATTTTGGGCTTACTGAGTGGGCATGTACCTTTAAAGCGCTGGAAACGACAATTGTCGTCTGCTGTTTTAAATATTTTTATATTTTCTCCTCAAAAACATACTGAGACGATTCTACTGCGCTGCCAAAACAGGTTTTTAAAGAGATTAAAATATACAAAATGAGCAGACGGCAATTTTATTTTTCAGCGTTTTAATGGTTAAGGGGTAAAGTACTGATATGGCACAACTTGAAGTACAGTATGCACTGCTACAGTATGTACCAAAACATTCAACAACATTACAGATTATGTATAGCAATATCAGAAAGATACGGTAACACATATACAAGACATCATCAATTCAAGTATACAGATTCCAGATATCTATGATCATTATAGATATATTGAAAACTGATTGAAGAGCAATAGTTACAATAATTCCGCCACGGAAGCGGTGTCGCGCCTGAAAATGCCTTATCGGTACATCGCCAAGCTTACTTCTGTTTTGTGAATGAAATAGTTGGCCCCGGATCGAGTATATTAAAACATACAAATGACGTCATTGGGGAAACCGCTGACAAAATTTTCAATGTATGGAAGCCCAAACTTAATTGTTAGATTTTTTGTTGTCGTATTTCAGTACTTGCATTAATATGGGTATTAATATACGCTGGATGTGTTATACTGTCATTAATTTGTTCCCTGACTGTAAGTTATCACCTTAAATACTGACTTATTGACCCCCTTCCCTGAACGTAGAATTGACACTCATGTTGGCGTGTATTGGCCACCATAGACAAATGTCAATCAGACCGAATTCGGGAATGTCACTAAAATCTGCTGTAAATCCATTGATAGAGAGAGAGAATGAGGATTAAACATCAGTTAGACCAACACGTGCGAGTTTTGTTTCGCACAGGTGTCGGGTGAGTTTAAAAATAGGCTGTCGGACGGTCAAACTTGATGTAGTTTGTGTGTTAAACGCGTCGCTTGTTTCGGAGAGTATTCGGAGGGGGAGTTAACTCTGTTACTAATTTTAGCGATGACCGCAAATGGGGGCAAATCACGCGCAACAAAATAATCCGATGTATTTTTAGCTCACCTGAGCGAAGCTCATGTGAGCTATTGTTACCGCAATGTGTCCGTCGTCGTCCGTCGTCGTCGTCGTCCGTGAACATTTTCAAACGTCTTCTCCTCGGTAACCATTGGGCCTATGGTCACCAAACTTCATGGTCATGGTCCTTAGGTAGGGGGATTACAAAATTGTTAAAATGACGTCATTACGTAATCCAAGATGGCCGTCGTCTAAAAATAGCACAAATTCTTAAAAAATCTTCTTCTCAAGAACCGCCAACCGGATTTCGACAAAACTTGGTAGGAATGATCGATGTACATTGCTCTTTCAAAGTTGTTAAAATGGTGACCCTGGGGTTAAAAATGGGCGTGGCCCGTGGGGTCAAATTGGGGTCAAATTTTTATTTTGTTTTTTGACTGAATACGGTCATTTCATATATCAAATTGAAGGTATCAATGAGGCGATCACTCTGGTGCATTTTTTGTCGAAATCGGATTGTTATGTCATCCAAGATAGCCGCCGAAAGGTTAAAAGGTCGTTCTTTTATTAGAGATTTCAAAATTCTTCTTCACATGAACCGCTTGGCCCATGGTAGCCAAACTTTTTTAAAAGTTATGGTCCATGGGTGAAGCCTTTTCAGATTTGTTAAAATGGAGGTCATCGCTAATCCAAGATGGCCGCCGTCTAAAAATAGCATAAATTCTTAAAAAATCTTCTTCTCATGAACCGCTTGCCGGATTTCGACGAAACTTGGTAGGAATGATCGATGTACATTGCTCTTTCAAAGTTGTTAAAATGGTGACCCCGGGGTCAAAAATGGGCGTGGCCCGTGGGGTCAAATTGGTTTCAAATTTTATTTTTGACCGAATATGGTCATGTCATATATCAAATTGAAGGTATCAATGAGGCAATCACTCTGGTGCATTTTCTGTCGAAATCGGAAGGTTATGTCGTCCAAGATGGCCGCCAAAAGGTAAAAAGGTCGTTCTTTTATTAGAGATTTCAAAATTCTTCTTCACATGAACCGCTTGGCCCATGGTAGCCAAACTTAAAAGTTATGGTCCATGTGTGAAGCCTTTTCAGATTTGTTAAAATGGAGGTCATCGCTAATCCAAGATGGCCGCCGTCTAAAAATAGCATAAATTCTTAAAAAATCTTCTTCTCATGAACCGCTACCCGGATTTCGACGAAACTTGGTAGGAATGATCAATGTACAATGCTCTTTCAAAGTTGTTGAAGTGGTGACCCCGGGGTCAAAAATGGGCGTAGCCCGTGGGGTCAACTTTTATTTTTGACCGAATATGGTCATGTTATATATCAAATCGAAGGTATCAATGAGGCGATCACTCTGGTACATTTTTTGTCCAATCGGATTGTTATGTCATCCAAGATGGCTGCCGAAATGTCAAAAGGTCGTTCTTTTATTAGAGATTTCAAAATTCTTCTTCACATGAACCGCTTGGCCCATGGTAGCCAAACTTAAAAGTTATGGTCCATGGGTGAAGCCTTTTCAGATTTGTTAAAATGGAGGTCATCGCTAATCGAAGATGGCCGCCATCTAAAAATAGCATAAATTATTAAAAAATCTTCTTCTCATGAACCGCTAGCCGAATTTCGACGAAACTTGGTAGGAATGATCGATGTACATTGCTCTTTGAAAGTTGTTAAAATGGTGACCCCGGGGTCTAAAATGGGCGTGGCCCGTGGGGTCAAATTGGATTTTTGACTGAATATGGTCATGTCATATATCAAATTGAAGGTATCAATGAGGCGATCACTCTGGTGCAATATTTGTCGGAATCGGATGATTATGTCATCCATGATGGCCACCAAAAGGTCCATTTATTCAAGATTTTTAACGTCTTTTTCTCAGGAACCACATGGCCGATGCCATAATCAATGGGTATTCAGCTAAAATAAGTGTGTCAAATACGCCAATACGCACCTTATCTGGAACTCTGTCTATAAACACACTTTCTAGTTGGATCAGCTGCAATCTCTGTCTGTCTAACAAAATGCAGAATACAACCATTTTAGTTGTTTTCAAACTTTTGTATTTCTCTGGGCAAGTTGAAATATATATACAGTGGAACCTCTCTAAGCCGAGCACCAAGACAACATATGTGATCTTACTTTTGATATGTTTCTTGGCCATTTATCTCAGATATTAATGTATGTTCATGATTGCAAAGCTCACGCATACATATCAGAATGGTCATATGCCTGATTTACAGTGGAACATCTCTAAACTTCCTAGCGTGTCCGGTTTAGAGAGGTTTCACTGTGCTATAAAAGTAAAAAAAAAAATACATTAACTTTCACTTGGCCAGTTGGGAAGTTGAACATTTGGCTACCCCTAAACGCAGGCTAATCTGGGACTATGCTAATTGTAAACGTTGTAAGGTACATTTTGTCAGTGAGACACCCAAATGACGCAATATTGCAGAATGAGCAAGCGATCAAGCTGAACATTAACCAAAAAACCTTCAAGTCCTGTTTCATTTGTGGAGGCGGAACATTTCTAAGGTGTGCAAGCAGGTGTCTGCATATGTTGGCTGCCAGCTGGCGAAAAGAGGGAGCTTGTACCACCTTAGTCTCAGCTTTCCCAGTCTGATCAGGGCCTACACTATCCTCTCTGACATTCAATGAATATCCTCAATGCCATCAGTAAAACACTAATGAGGGATCGTAGCTAGTTATTTCCCTGCAAATCTACTTATACAGATCCGCACCTATGAGGTTTTTTAGCGTTTGTTTCTTACACCGAGTACAACCATAGGTATTACGAACAGGGCTGACCCAGATCAGACAGCACACCTGTGCATTCTGATCTGAGTCTACACTGATTGCAATAGCATTAATAAGTGTGAAAATATGAATCTCGGATCAGATTGCGCAGATATGTTGGATGATCTGGATCAACACTTCAAAATCACTATAATTTATTTTTGTAACAAATCATGCCACATTCGCCCTTTTTACAAGTGATAAGGCAACTACACAATTTGGACCGGTGGGTTTCCTCTAATGATAATGCCTATTCCTGGTGCATTGAGTATAACATTTATTGTTGTGCTGGTATACATAAACTACAGTGAAGCCTCTCTAAACTGGACACCCTGGGAGGTTCCACTGTAGATTATAGTAATCAGCTCTCAGAACGGCCAAAAGGATCCAATATATATTACTACACTGCAGCTCCATTATAACGCGGTCGCGTATAGCGCGATCTCCATTATAACGCGGGTCTCTCGTGGATCCCAATTTTTTTTAAAAAAATCGAGAAAAAAAAAACAACAAATCGTCGGACGTCGTAGTCATTGTGTAATTAGTTGATTCGTGATTTCTTTAAGTGTATTCAAACAACGAAGTTCAAAGTCCATGAAAGGATTATTATTAGTATGTTAGCAAATGTAATACCTTTAATCAGGTAATCATGTTAATAGGCATATTTATTAATCAATTCAATTACCTTAATCCCAATTGACATGTATTCGCGAAGTAATGGTCGTATCAAAGGAGCATGCCGACCAATGTAACGCCTGATCAGAAGCTACACTGGTCACAAATCCCATGAGCACCATTTCTCCAGTCACGTAAATGTACTGCTTTTTGTCACCAAGTAATGTCAATGTATCTGTGTTAACACATAATTGTCGCTAATAAATGGTTGCGTGTTCGATCGCCTTTCTTTTTCTTTACTCCCAGGTGTAATATTTAGCGTTCTATAAATAGACTGGTGTTTCAGCATTATCTGGGTATGGGATCACGTGGTCTATTGTTTACACTGCAGCCCAAGGCAATCTCGCTTAAATCGTAAATTTCATTCATCAATATGACTGTTGCAGCGTAAACAATAGATCACGTGACCCCACATCCTGAGATTATGCACGTATCAACAGCTAATCGTCCGCATGAATAGGCAGGACACGTGACCATAGCCATTATTTATTATCAATTAATCCTTTTAAGCGCATGTTGATCGCGAGTAGTATACATTGTAATAAGCGTCTGTCTATCGCGAGCACAATACAACGTAATAAGCATGATTTTATAAATAACTCATATGTTTAATACATTAATACAAGTTTGTATGTCATAGGCATTATTAATAATTACTTTAGCTTCTGTTCAAATGACATGATTTTATATGGGTCCGTTGCTAATGGAATTCCCGCAATAGTTGGTAACCGAAATGCGGATGATACCAATAACCCGTGCAGTACCAGTACCCGTGCATGTCGCGAAATTTTATAACGCGGTCGGATTCGATCGCGGTTTGAAATCTTGGACCCCGACCACCGCGTTATAATGGAGCTGCAGTGTATTGTAAATTCCTTACGGTTCCTTTTGTCGGACTGCTGCCAGTAGTCTGTTTGGCAGTAAGACAGAAATTAATCGGTTGCTTAATATAATGAAATGTTTGTGCAATGAGGTGTAAAGATGCCTGGTGATCCGGTATGATAAAGCGGGACTTATTTGACTGTACCAGTCAGTGGTTAGCATGAGTTACTCTCCTTTCTTCTAGTTTAAAATTACATCATCCTACTGACACAGAGCTCCAGTTAAGGTGCGCAATTTGACCAACTTGGGGTGAAATTTTGTTATTTCTTCATCAAAAATGGCAAGTTGGGAGTTCTTTAGAATCGTCTCATTGAGATGATTCTAAAGCACTCCCAACTTGCCATTTTTGACGGAGAAATAAGAAATTTACCTCCAAATTACGCACCTTAACTGGAGCTCTTTGACATATATACAGCTTTGGTCATGTAGAGACGGGACCTCAGTTTAAAATCTCATCCGAAAGACCAGTGGGATGGAAATACTATGGAAGTATTGTTTCCTGCCTTGCACTAGGATTGAACCACAACCTCTGGTATTGAAGCCCAGTGCATGCAAACCTTTATGCCATCAGGTGTGAAAACAGTACTAATATATTAGTAGATTCTCATCAAATTTTGGTGCAAATGAGTGGTCACATCATGTCCTTTTGTTAACCCTTTCAACACTACAGCCCTCTATAACGGTATTTGCAAACAGTGTAGATCCTGATGAGCCTGCTCGTGATGAGCCGTCTCATCAGGACCTGCCCTTTTTGCAAGTAATTTTCATATTTTTAGAGTAAAATACCCCATTTTCATAAATAGTCTAGTCTGAAAATCTTTTTGTGACGATTGGATAGGTCGGAAAGTTAATAATATCAAAATCCATTCCAGTTATTTAGGGTTGAAAGGGTTCAGTAATAAGATACTGCAATAACACTTAAAACATATTTAAAATGAAATTCAGTATTAACACCTAGAACTGGTATATCAATCAGTTGTGGTTCGCATGCTCAATGTCAATACAAAGTCAAATGAAAATGACGATCCATGGGCTCGACATGTGGGCCATGGCCATCTGGTTTCTGGGGATTTTTATTCCGACATTGCGTATTATCTTGTTGTTTTTTTCATCCAATAATTTTATCCAAACCAGTAGAATATCGCGCCAACTTACCTCCTCCAAGTTTGTTGTGGCCATCTTGTTTGTTGTCTCCAAACAACATGTGTTGTTTTCATATCAAGTTTATTAGGCTGAGCTCTGAAATGAAGGGTTTTCTTCCATGAGTCTTGGACTTTCTATGTGCTTCCAAGCCTCACCTGATACATTTATAATAGTACCCCAGAGCTCCAGATAATGAATTACTGTCTGTTTCACGAAAGCTGCCCAAATTTTACGGCTATATAAAAAATTCAAAAACAAGATTTCTTTTGATAATATTAAATTACAGGAAAACTTAAGAATGAGCCTTCTTTTTATTTCGTGAAATTTTGTCAAATGTTGATTTTATTGCGAAAAAACAATTTCCCCATGTTAAATCCCCATAGACATCTTCACTCCGTGAAGATGTCTATGGGGATTTAACATGGGGAAATTTTTTTGAATTTTAGAAATACTGCACCGATTTTTAAAATTTAACTTTTGTTTTCTTAGTTAGATCATATCCAAGCTATCTAGCCAGGTTTTGGAGTCAATTTCCAAAATTTTTCGTTTTTTGACTCCTCCCACACTCCTTTACCTCTTTTTCCCCCATGTTAAATTCCCATAGAGAAATCAATTTTTCGTAATAAAACCAATATTTGACCGAATTTCACGAAATAAAAAGAAGGCTCATTCTTAAATTTTCCTTTAATTTAATACTAACGAAACAAATTTTGTTTTTGAATTGTTTATATGGCCGTAAAATTTGGGCAGCTTTCGTGAAACAGACTATAGTAATTGAGTATTGGCACTCCATCATTTCTGAAGCAATTGGGTATTTCAAAATCTTAATTGGGTAAAATAAAATCACACTACTGTTTACATATTAACAGACAGCAATTATTGAATAGTTTGCTTTGAAATGAAAACATGTCTTGGCATTTCATTAGAATTGTCTCCTTGGAGGCAATTCTAATGAAATACCAAGATGTGTTTTCATGTTTTCTGCAGCATGATAAAGGTATCATAAATATTTTATTGCTTTTTGATACTCTTCAATTGGGTTTTTGGCAAGTTTAATTGGGTGTTTAAGAAATACGCAGCTTATCTGGAGCTCTGGTATACTTATCTTGCTAAGTACACTTTGAGGGAAAAAAATTATATTTAAGAATAGCGTTGAAACGGTTAAAGGTCTCTATAAACGAGATCATACGGCAAACAACATACGGTAAGTACGATTTCTCAATGATGACAACTCCGCATATCCAGAGCCTTACAGATCTGTAGCATATTTCACCAACATTGCAAAGTATACTTATCTAGCAAAGTACACTTTGAGGGAGAAATTTTCAATTTAAGGATAAATTTATTATCTTTTATTATACTTAATTTATTACATTATCACAGCCTTTTAATATAATAAATTCAGTATAATAATTCTGCATACTTTTAATCATCAACTATAAGCAGTCGTTAGTTCTATATGACATACCGGTAATGCATTTCGGGAAAATAACTGATTGCCCCCTCAAAGTTCACTTTGCTAGATACATATGCTTAGCAATTTTAGTGAAATAGTGTCTACAGATGTCAAAAGACACCTACATGTACCTGGAAATGTCTGGAGTTGACCATTGACTAAGCTCACGCTGACCAATAACAAAGTTCTATATCAGGCATTGGCGCTGATAGTGTACATGGTCTATCCATATTCGAAACTACATTTGCTGACATGATTGGTCAACTGGCGTCACGTGACGTACCGTATGACACCAGTGTGATGACACAACATGAATAAGTCCGGCTTCATTCCAATGAAAACCACATTATACATACTCATTTTGTCGCATAAAGCTGTACCTGATAAGTAGAATACCAAGCTAGTAGCATCGTATGATATCTGTAGCCTATTTCACCAACATTGCAAAGTATACTTATCTAGCAAAGTATACTTTGAGGGAGTAATCATTTATTTTTCCTGAAATGCATTATTTCAAATAGAACTAACGACTGCATATATTTGATGATTAAAAGTATGCAGAATTATTATACTGAATGTATTACATTATCACAGCCAAAATGGCTGTGATAATGTAATAAATTCAGTATAATCAAAATTAATAAATTTATCCTTAAATTGAAAATTTCTCCCTGAAAGTATACTTTGCTAGATAAGTATACTTTGAAATGTTGGTGAAATAGGCTACAGAATTGCAAAGTATACTTATCTTGCTAAGTACACTTTGAAGGAGAAATTTTCAGAGTTACAGAGTAACAGAGTAACTGCCTGCAACTAGCCTAAGAATTCTAACATGTTTGCTAGCCTTGCCTGATAAACTTCACATCAAATACACTGGTATTTGCTACGTATGAGGCCTCCATTTGTGGTGGACAATGCCACACCGACCATGGCTGATCATGTATGGATGTTGTATGTGACACAGGGGAAGGCTGCGAGACAAATTATGGACCACTCGCTGTCAAACGGGACGCAGTCGCCTTTTACACTCTAGTATAAATCATGATCAGTTGCAATTTCACTGAGTTTCATCATTATGCCACCACAACGATTGTCTGTCAGTCTGTCTGTACACATTTTGTTTCCATGTGATAACCAGCGCCATCAGGCGCAGGAAGAATTTACAGAAATAGAACCTTTGTTCATTCTGGCTGTAAGTCACATGCACTCCGTTACAGACAGAAATTTCGGGTTATGAAGATGCGTCATATCTCAGGAAAAATGTTTAGTACATTATCCGTATATGACGTCAAAAGTTAACAAAATATTAATAGTAAATGCGGCATTCTATTCTGCTTTTGTTTTGAAAATTTTGTCAACTTTCGACATCAATTATAGAAATGAAAAATGATTTAATGAAAAATCGTACATGTTCTTCGGTACAAAATCACATGACGTTTCTCATATGTGGTGCCATTATGGTCTGCGGTGTTGAACGGTCTCAACTCTGTCTGCAGACATGGGCAGTACAGCCAGTGTGTAGCTATTAGTTTTTCTGTCCGTTCCGCTTCACTGAATTGACAGAATGATTTAGAGATGGCGCTACATTATTTCCTGTGTTGGCGACGTAATGGTGCCGACGATTTAGAAAGCAAACGTCTTGACATTTTGGCCGCCGGCTGACAAATGAGACCGCATAAAATTTATCATTGTATACTCTCACAAAGACAATTCTGGATGTAATTCATTGACTTTACAGCTGTTGGGCTAGTTAGCGTTTTTCCCCCTCTAACCCTTACAATGCTGAATTAAATATTTGTCTGTCTGCTGGGTATTTTTAGCTCACCTGAGCAAAGCTCATGTGCGCTATTGTTATGGCAAAGTGTCCGTCGTCCGTCCGTCCGTTCGTCCGTCCGTGAACATTTTCAATCATCTTCTTCTCCCGAACTGCTGAGCCGATATTGGTTAAACTTCACAGGGATGATATATGGGTGATGCCATTTCAGATTTGTTAAAATGGAGGTCATCGACAATCCAAGATGGCCACCATGGAAAAGTAGGTCAAATTCTTAAAAAATCTTCTTCTCACGAACCGCCAGGCCGATTTCGCCGATACTTGGTATGAATGATCGATAGTTAGCGCTGTTTCAGATTTGTTCATATGGTGGCCCGTGGGTCAAAAATGGGCGTTGCCCGAGGGGTCAAATTTTATTTTTAACCGAATATAGTCATGTAATATATCAAATCGAAGGTATTGCCGAGACAATCGCTCTGGAACATTTTTTGTTTAAATCATATGATTACGTTATCCAAGATGGCCACCGATAGTTCAAATGGTCATTCTTTTACTAAAGATTTCAACGTCTTTTTCTTGTAAACTGCTTGGCCGATATTGGCCAAACTTAACTGTAATGGTCTGTGGTTGAAGCCTGTTCATTTTTGTTAAAATGGAGGTCATCACCAAATCCAAGATGGCCGCCGTTGAGAAGTAGGTCAAATTCTTAAAAAATCTCTTCTCACGAACCGCCAGGCCGATTTCGACGATACTGGGTATGAATGATCGATAGTTAGCGCTGTTTCAGATTTGTTCATATGGTGGCCCCTGGGTCAAAAATGGGCGTCGCCCGAGGGGTCAAATAGGGGTAAATTTTATTTTTAACCGAATATAGTCATATAATATATCAAATCGAAGGTATTGACGAGACGATCACTCTGGAGAATTTTTTGTCTAAATCAGATGATTATGTCATCCAAGATGGCCACTAATAGTTCAAAAGGTCATTCATTTACTAAAGATTTCAAACGTCTTTTTCTTGTGAACTGCTTGGCCGATATTGGCCAAACTTAACTGTAATGGTCTGTGGGTGAAGCCTGTTCATTTTTGTTAAAATGGAGGTCAACACCAAATCCAAGATGCCCGTCCGCCGTTAAAGTAAAAGTAGGTCAGATTGTCAAAAAATCTTCTTCTCACAAACCTCCAGGCCGATTTCGACGAAACTTGGTGTGAATGATTGATAGTTAACGCTGTTTCAGATTTGTTCATATGGTGGCCCCTGGGTCAAAAATGGGCGTGGCCCGAGGGGTCAACTAGGGGTCAAATTATATTTTTGCCCGAATATGGTCATATAATATATTAAATCGAAGATATCGACTAGTCGATCACTCTGGAGCATTTTTTGTCTAAATCAGATGATTTTGTGATCCAAGATGGCCACCGAAAGGTAAAAAAGTTGTTCTTTTACTAAAGATTTCAAACGTATTCTTCTTGTGAACTGCTTGGCCGATATTGGCCAAACTTAACTGTAATGGTCTGTGAGTGAAGCCTGTCCATTTTTGTTAAAATGGAGGTCATCATCAAATCCAAGATGTCCGCCGTTGAAAAGTATGTCAAATTGTCAAAAAAATCTTTTCACAAACCTCCAGGCTGATTTCGACGAAACTTGGTGTGAATGATTGATATTTAACGCTGTTTCAGATTTGTTCATATGGTGGCCCCTGGGTCAAAAATGGGCGTGGCCTGAGGGGTCAACTAGGGGTCAAATTATATTTTTTGACCGAATATGGTCATATAATATATCCAATCCAAGGTATCGACGAGACGATCACTCTGGAGCATGTTTTGCCAAAATCAGATGATTACTTCATCCAAGATGGCCACCGACAGGTCAAAAGGTTGTTCTTTTACTAAAGATTTCAAAGGACTTCTTCTTGTGAACTGCTTGGCCGATATTAACCAAACTTAACTGAAATGGTTTGTTGGTGAAGCCTGTTCATTTTTGTCAAAATGGAGGTCATCACCAAATCCAAGATGTCCGCCGTTGAAAAGTAGGTCAAATTGTCAATAAATCTTCTTCTCACAAACCGCCAGGCCGATTTCGACGAAACTTTGTATGAATGATCGATAGTTAACGCTGATTCAGATTTGTTCATATGGTGGCCTCTGGGTCAAAAATGGTCATGGCCCGAGGGGTCAAATAGGGGTGAAATTTTATTTTTGACCGAATATGGTCATTTTATATATCAAATCGAAGGTATAGCAGTAAATCACATGCACATTCGCAATATATGTTAGATCAGAAGGTACCAACAAATTCTGTGGAACATTTGAAGTTGTAAGTGAAGAGTCTTTGTGAAATCAAGATGACCACTATGGAGGCTTTTAGGTGAGCGATACAGGCCCATTTGGGCCTCTTGTTTATTTTCCATTTATTTGTCAATAAAACATAGTTTGGCAGCACTTTAGAATCATTTCCATTGGAAATGATTCTAAAGTGTTGCCAAAGCATGTTTTTGTTGAGACATAAGACAAAATATTAAAAAATAGCAGACGACAATTTTTGTTTCCCGCAGCTAAGGGTAAAGTAACTGGAACTGAAGTTATCTTATATTTAAGGGTAGGAATTGGCTTGCAGACTTTCCAAACCCCTGGTAAATTTTTGCTTTGGAACTGGAACTGAAATGGACTCTTCCATATTTATCTTCAAACTGTTTGATCATTAGAAGAGGTGCAGTTGAACCTCCCAGAATGGCCACCTCTCCACAACAACCACCACTTTGTAACAGCTACTAGTTTATCCGAATTGCCTAAATATTTAACCTCCCTACAGCAGCCACCTCTCTACAACAACCAGTTTCCTGTCTTTTCATGGCTGGCTGTTGTAGAGGGGGTGAAATGTGATATTAAAAATTCGGTAACTTTACACAAACTGTGAAGATCATGATGTGATGACTCAGATTGATCTACACGGTTTTCAAATTGAAATGTACTAACAAATAATACATTAAATTCAGTAAATATGGCCAATTACATGGATTGAAATTGAATTGTCATTGTGGAGATGAATGACATCAAAGGAATGGCCAAAATAACAGTGTCTTCCTATTGGTATTGTACAACCTCATTACAATGAACATCATTTCTAAAGGAATAGTCATAATCCTTAAAATGTGGGTAATGTCATCTGCTGATGTTTTATATTTTGTCTTCTTTCTCAATAAAAACATGCTTTGACAGCACTTTAGAATCATTTCCTCTGGAAATGATTCTAATGTGTTGTCAAAACATGTTTTTCATAAGAAAAATGGAATATATAAAATAAACAGCAGGCGACATAATTTAATTCAGCAAACCTTTAGGCGGGAACTGTACATTGCCGTCTGCTGATTTTCATTTTTCATTCTTCTTTATTTTTTAACATAATGCATGTTTTTGCAGCACATGAAAATTGTCTCGATTGGAGACATTTTTCATGTGCTATCAAAACATGTTTTTATCGAGAAAAAAAGTAAAAATAATTACCGATAATACACAACAGAGGAGAAAATTTAATTTGGCACTGCACAGACTAAAATTCCAGAATGTTAAATTGAAAGTTTGGCTGATTGTATTATATTATCATGAATTTTCATCATCGTTTTCTGCCAAAAAAATGTTAGCTAAAATAAGGCATATTTCCACGGAGTCTCGGCTGTAGCTTTATTGGAAAAACATCAATCAGAGTCCTCTGGAGCATGTATTCTCAAGTCGAGCATATTTCAGGCGTAACATCCATCATACTGAGGAAAACATGAAAATGAACCACATACACCCTGTGTACGAAACACCGAGTTCACAAATCCAAGTTTTACACCTTGTGGTATGGGTATGGATCAGGTGGTCTATTATTATACCCCCGCAACGAGTTGTGGGGGGTATACTGGAGTCAGGTTGTCCGTCCGTCCGTCCGTCCATGCGGTGAGTGCGTGCGTCCGTGTGTCCGTGTGTCCGTGCGTCCGTGCGTCCGTGCATCCGTAAACTTAACATCAGAGAAATATTGTTATAACTTCTATTTCCTTCAACTAAAATGCTTAATATTTCACACATGCATTTCTGTAAGGCTCTACTACCATGCTGTGCCAAATCCACTAGTCCCAATGTCAAGGTCAAATACTTAGTCTCTTTACAAAACTTAACATCAGAGAAATAAGTTATAACTTGTATTTCCTTCATTGAAAATTCTTATTATTTCACTTGTGCATTCCTCTAAGGTTGTACTATCATGCTGTGACAAATCTACGACCGTCCAACCCCCGCTGATCCCAAGGTCAAGGTCACATACTTAGTCTCTTTTCAAAACTTAACATCAGAGAAATATGTTATAACTTCTATTTCTTTCATCGAAAATTCTTAATATTTCATGCATGCATTCCTCTAAGGCTCTACTATCATGCTGTGACAAATTCCCGCTGATCTCGAGGTCAAGGTCACATACTTAGTCTCTTTACAAAACTTAACATCAGAGAAATCGGTTATAACTTCTATTTCCTTGCTCGGATCTGCTTCACATTTCACACACGCATTGCTCCAATGGACCTCTACCACCCTGTGACAAATTCACGTGCATGCCGCTCCCGCTAAGCCCAGAGTCAAGGTCACAAGCCCACACACTTGGAAATTTTTACATATTTTAGGGGTACCTGGGCACACGCGGGGTGTATTCCGTAAGCCTCGCTTACTGACCAATCTAGTTTACACTGGATTTTGTCTGATTCAAACTTCTCTGCAGAATGTTCAAACTAACTACATAAGTAATGCTGCTAAATTTGATATTGGCGGACTCGTAGTGTTAAAGGTACATGCCAACTCAGTAGGCACAAAATGTTCTTTATATGAGAGACATCATCTGAGACATTTTCTGGCAAAACAAACATTCATTCACCATTATCCCACATATTGATTGGCATTATTATACATTTTATATCATGCTTAAATTGACACACTGATATCGGGGGCGATAACCGTCTCTGTATTTATTTTTTGATGTGCAATGATCATACTTTATAATCTGTCTAAAATATTATTTTTTCAGGTGATGCATTTAATTAGTATAAATATCATGCCTCATTTGCATATGAAAATAGCCTGATACCACCGCCGAGTCACTATCAGTAAAATAAATATTACTAAATGATTATATCTGTATAGCGGGCACTCGTAATTTTTAGAACTGGTAGAATACTGACACAATTATACACTTGTAATTACTATAAAGAACAGTTTGTGCCTACTGAGTGGTCATGTATGAAACCGCAGTCGTATTGATGAAAAATAAGATTTACCAGATACCTCATGGGTGCCGCCATTAATCCAGTGTAAACAATAGACCATGTGATCCCATACCAAGTTCACAAATCTAAATTTTCTACCTATTGTCGGAGGTGACTTCAAACCGAGGCCCATTATGTATTGTCCATCTGTCTGTCTGTCTGCATGTCCGTTAGACAGAGACTTTTTGGCTACCTACTGTCTCTGATACCGTGTCGGATTGGCTTGAAACTTCATACTTATTTGTCATCAAGCATATGTTCATTCAATAGCCCACCCATGTGATCCCTGTGCTCAAGGTCAAATGAAATTTGTGTTAACGTTTTTTAAAGGGACACCTGTTGCTGATTTCTTGTTGCTTCTGAAATACTCCTACTGGGGTAACTGAATAAAATGCGAGACACAGTTTCTTATGTTTACCAAAACATCATTTATTAACCACAGGCACTTTGTGGTATGAACGACAGATGCCTCTTTAAATGACACCCAACTGTGCTCCCATATTAAATACCTACAAGGTACGACACTCGCCATCTTTTCAACCAACGGAAGTGGATTATTTACCTGGGGCCCGGCTTGCTAATTCGGTAATTTTAACACGTGCGAAGGTGTTAGAATTACTGAATTAGCGAGCCGGGCCCAATGTACACTAGTGCCACTTCCGTTGATTGAAAAGATGGCGAGTTTTCTACCTAAAATTGGGTATGATGTAAAGTGTTTTGTTGTCCATACCACAAAGTGCTTGTGTTGTGAACTACGACTGTTGTGCCATATGTAAAACGCATGCATGTATATATTTCCATGATATCACACCAAATATACACTATGTTAGATGTTCATGTCTCCACCAGTCAACCACATGCATGCGCTACATCTGCTATACATATATCAGTGATTCTATATTGTATGTACATCTTGGTGCCATTTTTCTAGTTTCGAGGTAGAACCAATAATTCATTAAACTGTGTTTATTCCATTGGATGACAGTCCAGGTGTTACATTTATAATAGTATATAGCCAATTGTTCTCGTCATTTTATATATTTTATTTCCACTTCAGGGGACCAGGGGTCTCAGAAATGTCATTTCCGTTACGTACATTTATATGACATAAATATAGCTTTACAGTTACATTTTTTTCTTTTCAACAACACATAAAACTTAAGGGGCATCTATTAAGAAAAGTGTCAAGAATATGGTAAGCTAATTGTATTAGTTTGAAACAGAGCAATTTAGTAGCAAGTCGTGGAATTTCTCATTTGTGGTAACCCAACAACATGTATTTATTTTGAATTAGTAAAGTTAAACAAAACAAAATAGCCTGGCATGTAACAGAATGCGTGTTTTACCACATGTACCAAACATCGTTATAAAGCTACATTTAATTAATAGCACAGCCTCCAAAAATATGGGCGTAACGGAAATGATTTACGTAACGGTAATGACAAAATGTAACGGTAATGACACTCCATTTATTTAAAATACTAATACAGCATATATAACAAACATATTTATACTTTGCATATATATGCTGTACAATATAACTTCAAGTTAATGTTTACTTTTAATTTGATTGCCAATAGAAACCCACAATCCTCGAAGCTGTGTCTGTTTTTTGTTGTTTCAGAGCTTTTACTAATTAAATCCTGATATATAAATGTTGTAGGTCTGAATAAATGTGCCATTACTGACCGACAACTGATGGGACCTAGTTTATATCTAATTGACGCATGAACTGATTGGTTAGTATGGTAATCTATCATTGCCGTTACACGATCGTCATTACCTCCAATTTTTCACCCATCTGTATACAACGCATCATGAAGGTAGAATATGCAAATGCAACTTTGTAAGTGTGTCTATCCACCCATTTTGGTTTCAGCCGACCTACATACATATGGACGTGTATAAACCGCGAACGGTGTAATCTTAAAATTCCGAATACAGACCGGCCTCGTTCTCGGCAATGACTTAAGTTGTGTTAACACCGTGTTTATTTATAAATCGCGCGCCCATAAACAGTGTTCATTGCATTAGTAGCTGAGAGTAGGAAAGGGAGGTTACTCTGATTTTACATATGAATTGAGTAGGAGAGCCCAAGATTTCTGCTGAGAGCACTTTTTTTCCTGTGGTAAAGTAATTATTATGTACATTAATGTCCAGTTCTGATATCAAAATACGGAGAACTAGGTCTCTGTGACATTGTACGACCATGGTATTACCGCTGTGCTGTGGGTAGCTGAGGCAATTTACATTATTAATACAGATTATAAACACTGTATATCTCCTTCATTCATGGGGCAGTGCCTTGAACTTAGTACATATGTTGGGGCTGTAAAACTGTGACGAGTCCAGTTATATATAGTTGCCACCCTGTCCGTCTGTCTGTCTGTTCGAGATTTACGTTAACGTTTTCGGCTACCTATGATCTAGTCTGACAGATTGGCTGGAAACTTCATGTGCTTATGTGTCTTCGTCCATATTTTCATTCTATTGTTCATCCATGCAGCCACAATGCTCAAGGTGAAATGACTTGGAAATTTACATTTTTTGTGTGTTTTTTAGGGGTACATCCATCGGTGTTATACTTAAGCCTGGTATTCCCAACGTATGCTTTCAACCCTAAGTTACTGGAATTGACTGTGATATGTTAATTGTCCAACCAAACCAATCATAAAATGATTTTCAGACTAGTCCATTTATGAATGGGGTGTTTAAGTTCTCAAAAATATGAAAATAACTTACAAAAAGTGTAGATCCTGATGAGACGGCTCGTCACGAGCCGGCTCATCTGGATCTACACTGTTTGCAAACATCACAAAAGAGGCATGTAGTGTTGAGCGGGTTATTGACTTGTGTGATGCCCTGTTTCAGTGGAGGCGATACACCTTGCCCACCTGATGGCTTCACACGGCTACTTCTTCCCGATAGATGACCACGTTCTCACCGTCAAGTGTGATAACACCTACTACAGGTTCCAGGTGAGTGACACTGTAACACCATGATCAGGGACACTGTTGAGGGAGAAATTTTCAATTTTAGGATAAATTTATTAATTTTTATTATACTGAATTTATTACATTATCACAGCCATTATGGCTGTGATAATGTAATAAATTCAGTATAATAATTCTGCATACTTTTAATCATCAAATATATGCAGTCGTTAGTTCTATATGAAATAATGCTTTTCGGGAAAAATAAATGATTTCTCCCTCAAAGTATACTTTGCAATTTTGATGAAATCGGCTACAGGGATCACACTGTTCCGTGTTTTATTAGTGAGCAAATAATTGTATCCTACGGACGAAACTCGGACGAAAATCGGGGGATACTATAAACCAGTGTAAACAGCGTTGTGTAGTTCTACAAAAAAAAACAATCACCATTCGCTTCTTGGAAAACAACGTATTTATAGAATTTATTGTATTTATAGAACAACTCTGAAATATTATGACGCAATGGGCGCACTCGATGGCGAGTCCCCGTGAGACTTTTGACGTTGTAAACAACTTGCGGACAGAGTTGAGGAATATTTTCAGCAAATCTTACTAAAATGTTTACCTTGGCAATATATTCTTCACACTGGCATGGAAACAGCAAGCACCTGCATGACTTAGATGTATTTGTTGCAAATTCTGATCAAACGAATGCGCTTAATTAACAGGTATTTTCATTTGTCCGATAAACTGATTGTCCGGATAACTGGTATGACCCCTGTAGGAAAAAAAAAATTTGTATTAAAATCAATATTTGATGGAATTTTTTGGGAGGGTGACTTTTTTTTGTTATTGATGAAAAAGTACTAATATTTGATTGAATTTCATCAAATAAAACAAATTGGGGAGGGTGACTTTGTTTGTTATTGATAAATAAGTACCTACATTTAAATATTTGTCAGATTTTATGTGTTTAATAGCCAAAAGCAATAGCAAATGGTGGAACAGACATAAGTCAAATATCATTCGGAATATTTATCAGCAAATGATATGGGCAAAATCCCCCCCCCCCCCCCCCCCCCCCCCCCCCCCCCACCCCCCCCCCCCCCCCCCCCAAGGTAGGACAAAATCCCCCCCCTCCCGTCCAAAATAAAATCGCAGGTAGGACATAATCCCCCCCATCAAATTCAAGGGAGGACAAAATCCCCCCTGAACATATCCCTCCCTCCCTCCCTCCCCCCCCCCCCCCCCCCCCCCCCCCCCCCCCCCCCCCCCCCCCCCCCCCTCATGATATGTTTTGAAACCAAACGTTGTTATGGTTGTAATTGTGATACATAAATGGTGCTTGGTATAATGTGATCATGCTTAATATGCAGTATTTTGTGACCCATTATTGACTGTAAATAATGATGATTACCATTGCCCTATATTTTGAACAAGGAATTGTATTAAAACAAACGAATGATTGGTACAGTATTTACCTATCGTTTTGGCGAATAATTCATTGAAATGGTAATCGATTCTTCACTAAAACAATATGGTTTGGGACCGACATCAGTATACAAATGTACAAACGATAATAATACAATACAATACATTTTATTCACTCTAAGCCACATACGTGACACACGAGGTATACAATAGATTACATAATACAACGATGGGTAAAAATACAAAATGCATATGTATAAGCTCACTAGTCATTATAACCATAAAGCATTTCTTATAAAAATAGCTAAATTTCTTAATTGCTTTCCAGATTTTTTCTCAAATAGCTGTGCGAATTTTAAAATATTTGGTCTTCTAAAATAAAATGGCTTGATATACCGTTTTCGAACTTCATCATAGAAGCGGCACTCGAAAAGGAAATGAAACTCGTCACCGAGAGCACCAGCGCCACATTTGTTGCAGACCCTGCTTGCTCTCGGCACACCTGTCCATCTACCAGTTTCGACCGCCAGTCTATGATTACAAGTTCGAAATCTGGTCAATGTTTTTCTTAACCTTTCCGTGAGATTAATTAAATATGTTTCTAATCCAAACTCTGTTTTAAAGATTCTATACGTAATTCCACGTGAAGATGAATCGATGCTGGTGAGCCATGACTGATAAACTGGTTCTGAAGCTGAGTCCTGGCGTAGTGGCTCAGCCAGATAGCATTAACATCGTTCTGGCTAAGCCATACGCCAGGAACTCCAATTTCAGTTAAAATAGATTTAACATTCTGAATCCATCGGAAATGAGTCACATTTGCTTCATGTTGTGTATATAATAACTTATACATAAGAAACAATAATTTACTCTGCTTCCCTGAAACTAATTTTGCCCAAAACGAAATAATTCTACATTTAATGTCAATAATAAGCGGAAATTTGCCGAGTTCTCCATAAACCATGAAATTTGGTGTGGATTTCTTTACCCCCAAAACAGTTTTACAAAATTTCAAATGAATTGTTTCTATAGCCGAAATGTTTTCAAATCCCCAGATTTCACAGGCATAGCAGAGAATTGGAGTGATACATTGATCAAATAACTTAAGCTGACAGTCTACTGGAGTTGACAAGTTGTTAATCTTTCTAAATAGGCCGAAAAGAGCTTTGGATGCTTGGTCAATCAAATGTTTCTTAGTCTTATGAAAAGTTCCGTTTATCGTTATATGTAAAGGCTATCTTTTTTGATGATTTACGTTTTTTGAAAATCATAATTTTGGTTTTTGATGCGTTTACTTCCAATTTCCACTGAATACAGTATTGATGAAAATAATTTAGAGCATCTTGTAGGCCAGTTTCTGTCTCAGACATGAGAATAGTGTCGTCAGCGTATAATAACAAGAATAGTTTAACATATATATCTAGATGTTGAAACATGTCGGATGTAACCGATTGTAAATCTACAATACCGCATACATTGAGAAAATCTTCAAGGTCGTTCAAAAACATGGCAAACAAAAATGGTGACATATTTTCACCCTGCCCCTGACACCCACCATGCATGGGAAGTATTCTGAAAAGTCATTTCCTACTTTAACACAAGATTTAATACATTTATACATGTTTTTAATTATGTTTAAACATTTCCCGTTTATGCGGGACAGCAACAGCTTATACCAGAGGCCATTTCTCCATACAGTATCAAAAGCTTTCCTAAAATCAATAAATGCGCAGAAAAGAGGTTGCCTTTTACTAAATAGTATTTCTATAATTGCATGTAAAGTAAAAAGTTATCAGCCGTACTATATCCTTTCCGAAAACCAGCTGTGCCTCAGTTATAAGCCCATTCTGTTCAGCATATGTTGTCAACCTATTTGTAATTATAGAAGTGAATACTTTTAAAAACCAAGACAGCTAACTATTGTTATTGCCCTATAATTGTCAGGATCATGCCTTGAGCCCTTATGCTTATAAATTGGTATTATGACCTTCGAGCCAATCATTTGGTACAATTCCACTTTCAAAAACTGATTATTAAACAGTTTCACGTAGAGACTTAACATTATGTGTTTAGTGTTTGAAATATATTCCGTTAAGTATAGAATCGCGAGAAACAAGCCTTGTTGTTGTTTGACAGTTTGGAAATCGCTGAGAGTATCTCATTTGCTGATATAGGCGTGTTAATGTCTTCATTATTCGGTAAATTTATATCTGCTGCAGCATCAATAATATGTTGTTTTATTCATTAATATGATCAATGGCATTCTGTCTTTAAAGTAGTTATAAAATTGATTAACATGAATGCAAGTGATATGTTCGGTGTTTTGGACGCCGTTTAAAAGCTTCCAAAAGTCTTTAGGTCTTGACTTTTGCATTTGTCGTATTCGTGCACCGTATTTATGTTTATAGTTGTTCGGCCATGCTAGTAATTGTTTTCTTATATATTTTACTCGCACGATGTAAAATCGTTTTATTGTGTGCCGTTTTATGAAAATGATAATGCATTTTTAGCCTGCATAAAACATCTCCTATTTATACTACACTCATTTCCAAACCACGGTCTGTTTATGTTATTTTTACGACGCACCGGGCCGTGACGCGCCTGGCCAAACGTTCTGTATGCGGTCTGTGTAAACAAATGACCTATACGCGGCACAAAATTATCAAACGATGATTGGTTCGACCGTGCCTAGCGCTGCCCGTGCTGTCTGGTGCAGCCTGGTCGTGTGTACTACGAGAGCGTTCATTGACTAATATTGTGTCTAGTTCCGTGTGTAAACTCTGGATTACATGTTCATCGATATTATTTACAAATTCGTGGATTTTATTAGGATTCCAATTTCGCAATATGTGTTCCGGCTTACCGTTGTGTGCTAAAGTTGGATTACTCGAGATATTGAAATCAAATGAAATAGCACAATGTACGTCTGAAAGTAGAGGATTAAATTCATGTACTGTGAACTCGGTTGTCGAGAGAAGCAATAATGGGGTGAGTAGAGCATAATCTATTAGACTCGTATCATTACATGTCACTTTTCCAACGCCCTTATCACATCCCATACGCCCATTGGCAATGTACAGATTTGTAGATTTACACAAAGCTATTAACTTATATCCCCAGTTTTTATTGTTTTTGCCGATATCACAGGATGCCCTGTCCATGGAATATTTGCATCTGCTAACATTTGGCTGCTGCACATGAAATTTGCAATATCCTCATCGTCAATGAATTCTGTGATATAATCATTGTCTTGTAAATGATCGCATAATATTTTTGTTCTACTGTTGAAGTCTCCAACTAGACAGACTTCGTCGTAAATGTTGCATAATCGAGAAAGTTCATTTTCTATTTCAATGTTCCAATCTCCGTCTGTGTATAGGGAGCCCTCCGGTGGGATATATACCGTACCAAGCAGAGTGTTGCAATGTCTTCTGTTTCCTATATGAACACCAGCAATATTTAGAAACAGAACAAATTGCGACGCTGTGTCAAGTAGGGTCACCTGTGGGAGTAATGATTGTTTTGCAAGTACACATATGCCTCCGTATATGCGGGTCGATTTGTGTTGTTTACGATCGTTACGCAGTATTGTGTATCCAGGAAAGACAACTGAGTCATACTCGTGTAGATGAGTTTCTTGAATACAGACGATATCATAATTCCGTATAAACTGTTAAAATTCTGGAATATTTAGTTTATCCCTGATACCACTCATACATATTCTTGTTTGACGTTTATTGTGCAACTAAAAATACTTCATTAAATGTGCTTGTTTGATTGTGCAACTGAAAATACTTCATTAAATGTGCTTGATGTTTGATGTTTATTGTTCAAATAAAAGTGAATATGATTTACCTTGATTATGGGGGGATTTTGTCCTAGGCTACATTTTCATTGGGAGGGGGGGGGATTTGTCCTACCTTGAATTTTGATGGGGGGGTGATTATGTCCTACCTGTGATTTTAGATGGGGGCGGGGGGATTTTGTCCTCCTGTGTCAAAAATCATGGGGGGGATTTTGTCCTACACTCCCTCAGCCAGCAATGCATAGATCACAACCCAAAGATGTGCCGTGCGCAAGAATAACAATGCTTGCATCGCTGAGTAGCGGGTTATTTGCCTTTGTTTTTTTGTGCATGATTCCATATCGAGAACATCATCACTGGGGAGGGAGATATACACGCACTTGCAGACACTTGTCCATTTCTAGTTTTCTCATGCCTCTGTCTGTGTTAGATACATGTATGAGACATACTGCCATGTTTCTCCTGATTCTGTCTGTGTAAGATGTCACAGTGTTTGACCAAGGGAAACAAAGTGGACAAGAGAGCAAACAGCTAAAGCAGTGCCGGTCTATGATATGTAATGGCTGGACTATTGATCACAAAAGTAAACTCTGTGTCTTGTGAAAACACTCTGATTGAACAACAGTGCCATTTATCATATATAGCGAAGTGGCCGGGTCCTGATGTACATGTATACTATTGATCGATCAAGTACTTCAGTGCTTTCTTTCAAAGGTAACTGCTTTACAAATGCAAAGCTCCAGATAAGCTGCGTATTTGCTTAAATACCCAATTAAAATTATCAAAAACCCAATTGAAATCTGAAGTAGCGAGTATCAAAAAGCAATAACAATGTTGTGGTACCTTTATCAGGCTGCAGTAAACAATAAACAGAACACAAATATGGCACATCTTTCTTATTTTCCATGAAAACACATCTTGGTATTTCATTAGAATTTCTAGACAATTCTAATGAAATACCAAGACTTGTTTTCATTTCGAAGCAAACTATTCAATAGTTGCTGTCTGTTGATATGTAAACAGTAGTGTGATTTTATTTTACACAATTAAAATTTTGAAATACCCAATTGCTTCATAAATGATGGAGTGAAAATACTCAATTACAAATTCCTTATCTGGAGCCCTGTATATAGCGAAGTGGCCGGGTCCTGATGTGCATGTA
This sequence comes from Conchocele bisecta, assembly GCA_029237695.1. Lineage (NCBI taxonomy): Eukaryota > Metazoa > Mollusca > Bivalvia > Lucinida > Thyasiridae > Conchocele > Conchocele bisecta. The sequence continues at coordinate 60,746,579 of CM055269.1, forward strand.
TACTATTGATTGATCAAGTACTTCAGTGCTTTCTTTCAAAGGTAACTAACTGCTTTACAAATGTGATGCAATATATGTATAACATATATATGAATATTGCCTCGTTACTGTATTCTATACATGGAGTGGCCAACTCGGCCATCTTCCAATCCATCCATCAGCCAATTTCACCTCTTGCTTGTGGCATTTGCAACGAAAGGTAATGTGAAGTAGAACATATGATATACCGTATTTTGCCGTGTATTAGACACACTTTTTTTACCCAGATTTTCATCCCACAAAGCCCCTACGTCTTATACACATGTTTGGATACAAGAGCATTTTTTCCACCCCAAAATATCAACAAAAATGACAAAAAAATTCATAAAATAGAGATTTGTTTTGATATTTGTTGTTATTGTTAGTCTTTGCGGTAACATCCGTTTGAAATTGGAAAAATATTCTGAACAGTTCGTGCCTGACTCGTTTCGACCACAGGCATTCGGTGTGTTTTGGCTTTCATCGGTATAACTGTATGAGTTATACTGACGAAAGCCGAAACAAGCCGAATGCATGTGGTTTCGACGCTGTGTCACATTTGGTTGACATTTTCTCTGCCGAATCACAATCTGGCCTCTATCATTTGAATTATCTAAGTCAACTGGCCGACATCAAACACACCGCGTGTCAAGATTTACAACACAAAGCCATATCAAATATCAATACACGCGGTTGCTGACGTCAGTTTTGTATTCGTCACTAGACTGGTACCCTGTCTGATGTGTGCCTAGTGAAACAATACTACCGGGAACCAGTCTATTTACGACACGACAAACGTGTTTATGTGAATTGGGTCTCTATCTCCTTCAAATCCCGGCTTATTGCATTAGCGGCCAGACCAGGCAGAGGATTTGCGTAGTCTGCGCATGGTTTACAATGTTCGCCAATCTCTAATTAAAAACATCATAATTACGTCAGTGGACAATGAAAATTCGAGATAGCTATAGGCTGCTTTCAGCGTCATTTCGGCTGCACTGCTCTGAAATTTCTGTCAACATTTAGCGTCATTTACGGAAGATACAACTGATTTTGAAATATTACACAGGCGAAATGTGTGTGTTGCTTTGTGCAAAAAATTGATAACACCCAGCCGAGTCAACTAACAGGTGTTTATCGTACGACATCATTCAGCACGAGGCTGTAAACTGTGTGACCTTTAGGCTATGTTTTGAAATTACACTGATTGGTCAACACACCTTTTGATGTGCCGCAGACGTCGCGAACGTGCGACTTTCATCCTCGCATCATGGGGCAATCAGTAACCCATTTCATGCTGAGGATACACTTATCTTTGCGGAAAATCCTAAATATTTTCCTTCTATGCACTCAGAAGTATATGCCGCGACCACCATTAAAGGTCTCTATATAAACAAGATCATGGGGCAAACAACATACGTAAGATTTCTCATTGATGACAACTCCGCTTATCCAGAGCTTGTGCAGATCTGTAGCCTATTTCACCAACATTGCAAAGTATACTTGTTTAGCAAAGTATACTTTGAGGGAGAAATTTTCAATTTTAGGATAAATTTATTAATTTTTAGCCAGGTTTTTTGAAGAAAAAAATCCAGGCTATTGGATTGGCGAAATCCGGGCGGGCGGGCGGCGGGCGGCGGGCGGCGGGCGGCAGGCGGCGGGCGGCGTCCACAATCAATGTTAAGTTTTCGTGTTTGAGTCCATTTCTTTGTTACTGTACCACCTAGGACCACCAAACTTTCACAGCTTCATAATCAAGGGGTGCCCACCACATATCACTATCCAACATGTTACTTTTTAGCTCACCTGAGCAAAGCTCATGTGAGCTATTGTTACCGCAATGTGTCCGTCGCCCGTCGTCGTCGTCGTCGTCCGTCGTCCGTCGTCGTCGTCGTCCGTGAACATTTTCAAACGTCTTCTCCTCGGTAACCATTGGGTCTATAGTCACCAAACTTCATGGTCATGGTCCTTAGGTAGGGGAATTACAAAATTGTTAAAATGACGTCATTACGTAATCCAAGATGGCTGCCGTCTAAAAATAGCACAAATTCTCAAAAAATCTTCTTCTCAAGAACCGCCAACCGGATTTCGACAAAACTTGGTAGGAATGATCGATGTACATTGCTCTTTCAAAGTTGTTAAAATGGTGACCCCGGGGTCAAAAATGGGCGTGGCCCGTGGGGTCAAATTGGGGTCAAATTTTATTTTTGACTGAATATGGTCATGTCATATATCAAATTGAAGGTATCAATGAGGCGATCACTCTGGTGCATTTTTTGTCGAAATCGGATTGTTATGTCATCCAAGATGGCCGCCGAAATGTCAAAAGGTCGTTCTTTTATTAGAGATTTCAAAATTCTTCTTCACATGAACCGCTTGGCCCATGGTAGCCAAACTTAAATGTTATGGTCCATGGGTGAAGCCTTTTCATATTTGTTAAAATGGAGGTCATCGCTAATCCAAGATGTCCGCCGTCTAAAAATAGCATAAATTCTTAAAAAATATTTTTCTCATGAACCGCTGGCCGGATTTCAACTAAACTTGGTAGGAATGATCGATTTACAATGCTCTTTCAAAGTTGTTAAAATGGTGTCCCCGGGGTCAAAAATGGGCATGGCCCGTGGGGTCAAATTGGGGTCAAATTTTATTTTTGACCGAATATGCTCATGCCATATATCAAATTGAAGGTATCGGTGAAGCGATTGCTCTGGTGCAATATTTGTCGGAATCGGATGATTATGTCATCCATGATGGCCACCAAAAGGTCCATTTATTCAAGATTTTGAACGTCTTTTTCTCAGGAACCACATGGCCGATGCTGGCCAAACTTCATAGGAAGTTAAGATCCTTGGGTGAAGCATTTTCAAATTTTGTAAAATGAGTCATCGCTTAATCCAAGATGACCGCCATCTAAAAGTAGCATAATTTTTTTAAAAACACATGAACTCAATGTCACATTCTCCTCTGGTGTTCATGGAGTCAGGTGAGCGAATTAGGGCCATCATGGCCCTCTTGTTTTTTAACTTGACCCATTTTTTCCGTGCAGTCGACTTAGCCATTTTCAATGTTAAGTTTTCGTGTTTGAATCCATTTCTTTGTTACTGTACAACCTAGACCACCAAACTTTCACAGCTTCATATCAAGGGGTTGCCCACCACATATCACTATCCAACATGTTACTTTTTTTTTTAACTTGACCCATTTTTTCCGCGCAGATCGACTTAGCCATTTTCAATGTTAAGTTTTCGCGTTTTCAATGTTGAAGTTTTTGTGTTTAAGTCCATTTCTTTGGTACTGTACCACCTAGGACCACCAAACTTTCACAGCTTCACTTCATAATCAAGGGGTGCCCACCACATATCACTATCCAACATGATTACTTTTTTTTTAACTTGACCCATTTTTTTCCGCGCAGTCGACTTAGCCATTTTCAATGTTAAGTTTTTGCGTTTTCAATGTTAAGTTTTCGTGTTTAAGTCCATTTCTTTGGTACTGTACCACCTAGGACCACCAAACTTTCACAGCTTCATAATCAAGGGGTGCCCACCACATATCACTATCCAACATGTTACTTTTTAGCTCACCTGAGCAAAGCTCATGTGAGCTATTGTTACCGCAATGTGTCCGTCGCCCGTCGTCGTCGTCCGTCGTCGTCCGTGAACATTTTCAAACGTCTTCTCCTCGGTAACCATTGGGTCTATAGTCACCAAACTTCATGGTCATGGTCCTTAGGTAGGGGAATTACAAAATTGTTAAAATGACGTCATTACGTAATCCAAGATGGCTGCCGTCTAAAAATAGCACAAATTCTCAAAAAATCTTCTTCTCAAGAACCGCCAACCGGATTTCGACAAAACTTGGTAGGAATGATCGATGTACATTGCTCTTTCAAAGTTGTTAAAATGGTGACCCCGGGGTCAAAAATGGGCGTGGCCCGTGGGGTCAAATTGGGGTCAAATTTTATTTTTGACTGAATATGGTCATGTCATATATCAAATTGAAGGTATCAATGAGGCGATCACTCTGGTGCATTTTTTGTCGAAATCGGATTGTTATGTCATCCAAGATGGCCGCCGAAATGTCAAAAGGTCGTTCTTTTATTAGAGATTTCAAAATTCTTCTTCACATGAACCGCTTGGCCCATGGTAGCCAAACTTAAATGTTATGGTCCATGGGTGAAGCCTTTTCATATTTGTTAAAATGGAGGTCATCGCTAATCCAAGATGGCCGCCGTCTAAAAATAGCATAAATTCTTAAAAAATATTTTTCTCATGAACCGCTGGCCGGATTTCGACTAAACTTGGTAGGAATGATCGATTTACAATGCTCTTTCAAAGTTGTTAAAATGGTGTCCCCGGGGTCAAAAATGGGCATGGCCCGTGGGGTCAAATTGGGGTCAAATTTTATTTTTGACCGAATATGCTCATGCCATATATCAAATTGAAGGTATCGGTGAAGCGATTGCTCTGGTGCAATATTTGTCGGAATCGGATGATTATGTCATCCATGATGGCCACCAAAAGGTCCATTTATTCAAGATTTTGAACGTCTTTTTCTCAGGAACCACATGGCCAATGCTGGCCAAACTTCATAGGAAGTTAAGATCCTTGGGTGAAGCATTTTCAAATTTTGTAAAATGAGTCATCGCTTAATCCAAGATGACCGCCATCTAAAAGTAGCATAATTTTTTTAAAAACACATGAACTCAATGTCACATTCTCCTCTGGTGTTCATGGAGTCAGGTGAGCGAATTAGGGCCATCATGGCCCTCTTGTTTTTTAACTTGACCCATTTTTTCCGTGCAGTCGACTTAGCCATTTTCAATGTTAAGTTTTCGTGTTTGAGTCCATTTCTTTGTTACTGTACAACCTAGGACCACCAAACTTTCACAGCTTCATAATCAAGGGGTGCCCACCACATATCACTATCCAACATGTTACTTTTTTTTTAACTTGACCCATTTTTTCCGCGCAGTCGACTTAGCCATTTTCAATGTTAAGTTTTCGCGTTTTCAATGTTAAGTTTTTGTGTTTAAGTCCATTTCTTTGGTACTGTACCACCTAGGACCACCAAACTTTCACAGCTTCATAATCAAGGGGTGCCCACCACATATCACTATCCAACATGTTACTTTTTTTTTAATTTGACCCATTTTTTTCCGCGCAGTCGACTTAGCCATTTTCAATGTTAAGTTTTTGCGTTTTCAATGTTAAGTTTTCGTGTTTAAGTCCATTTCTTTGGTACTGTACCACCTAGGACCACCAAACTTTCACAGCTTCATAATCAAGGGGTGCCCACCACATATCACTGTCCAATATGTTACTTTTTTTTTAACTTCACCCATTTTTTCCGCGCAGTCGACTTAGCCATTTTCAATGTTAAATTTTCGCGTTTACAATGTTAAGTTTTCGTGTTTAAGTCCATTTCTTTGGTACTGTACCACCTAGGACCACCAAACTTTCACAGCTTCATAACCAAGGGGTGCCTACCACATACAACTATCGAACATGTGACCATTTTTTTACCTTCACCTATTATTTCTACGTAATTGACTTAGCCATTTTCAACGTTAACTTTTTAACGTACGTCTGGTTAAATTTTTTGGTTAAAACTTTTTCGTTATACTATATTTCTGCAACTGCTTTGCCCATTACCTTGAAACTTCACATGGGTGTTTATCATCGTCCATATTTTCATTCTAACCCCCAACCGTGCGGCCCCTGTGCGCAATGTCAAGGTCAAATTACTTTGAATTTATTTGTTAAAGTTTTTTCCTGTACTATATCTCTGCAACTGCTTCACCCATTACCTTGATACTTCACATGGTTGTTTATCATCATTGTCGCACCCGCTTGCGGAAAGCGCGATATCGTCGGCATTTTGGCATACGTCCATCCGTCCGTCCGTCCGTCCGTCCGTCCGTCCGTCCGGGCACACATTAGGGTACTTATGTGGCTAGCCCCACAGGGTTATGGACTTGTTAAAGGATAGGGTTGGTTACAATTAGCCACCTAAAAAATCGTTTTATGTGGCTAAAAATCGTTTTATGTGGCTAATATTTAACATGTGATAAGCCACATAAGTACCCTAATGTAAGAACGTCCGTTCGTCCGTCCGTACGTACATCCATGTGTCCGGTTAAAGTTTTTTCGTTAAAGTTTTTCCATCCACTGTATCTATTTGTTTAGTGTCCATGCCTCGCCACAAGCGCGACATGCAGGCCACGGCCATCTAGTCTACAAAAAGTGGGTATAATTATGTTATCCAAGTGTCTATGCTTGGAAAAAACCTGGCCTTCGTGGCTTTGCCTCGTTTCTTGTTATTATACTGAATTTATTACATTATCACAGCCACATAAATTCAGTATAATAATTCTGCATACTGTTAATCATCAAATATATGCAGTCGTTAGTTCTATATGAAATAATGCATTTCGGGAAAAATAAATGATTAGGAAATCGGCTACTGGTGATGGTCTGTAGCGTTTAAAGGGTTAACGGTCTCTATAAATGAAATCAAAGAGAAACAGACAAGGTATGATTTATCATTGAAATCAAAGGGCAACGACGTAGGTATGTTTTCTCATTGAGGACAACTCTGCTTATCCAGAGTCGTGCAGATCTGGTGATTGTCTCAGCGGTACTTTGTCATTGCTGGTGTATCTGTCATTGCAAAATGATACAGCTCTGGCATGACATTTGACAATTGCCGCGAGATGTCTGGCATTTCCATTGGTCACTGAATTATGAAACATGCAGTGAAAGCTAACCCATTATAGGATGGATGCAATTACATTAGTATCATTTTTTCCCCTATTTTCTTCTCGAAAGTATATGTTGTTACCATTCATTTGAACAGTCTCGTGGGTGGAATGCAATTACATTAGTATAGTATTTTCTTTCAGGAGATGTTCCCTGTTTTATTTATTTCTTCTCAGACGTATATGTTGTTACCACTCATTTTAACCGTGTCGTCGAGACGATTCAAATGAGTGGTAACAACCTATACTTTCGAGAAGAAATAAAGAAAATATATTTTCATTTTCCATCAGAAAAGTGGTGTATCCTAATCATGCAATAGGTTAAAGGTCGCTGAATTATTGAAAACCTGCAATTCAATAACATTGATTACGAAGTTGTGTGTTGGGACGGCCCATTATGGTGTGATTATTTCCTTTGTCGGACCATTTATATGAGCTGTCTCGTCATCTTCATAGACCCTTAATTAGTCTGTATGATCAGGTTTTATCTTTGAAGCTGAAGATGAACTGTAAAGAAAATATACATTGCAGCTCAGTGACTGTATTAAGTACATGTATATTACAAATACACGCAATGGTATTAACACTTTTATGAACATATTGACAAAGTTCTTTTCTTTGAACCAATGTGTGTGAACTGGGGAAGAGTTAGCAGCAAAGCTTCTGCTGATCCGAGAATAATCCGTAATAAATCCTCCTTGTCGTAAAAACTGACTAAGTGGATAGCTGGATTAAATGATCTTTTTGGTGTGGTAAATGTACCTGGCATCATATCAGGATCCGAGAATAATCTGTAATGCATCCTCATTATCATAAAAATGACTATAAATGGATAGCTGGATCAATCCTTTAAACCCTAAACAACTGGAATGGATTGTGATATGTTAATTTTCCACAAAATAATTTTCAGACTTATGAAAAGGGGTTTGTTTTTTCTTTCTCTAAAAATATGAAAATTACTTGCAATGTGTGCCAATCCTGATGAGACGGCTCATCCATTGCCGGCTCATCTGGATCTACACTGTTTACAAAGACTGGTATAGAGGTCTGTGGTGTTGGTTAAGTGATCTTTTTTGGTGTGGCAAATGCACCTGGCATCATATCAAGATCATGTAGGTTGAGTGTCCTGTAATGAATTAGCGATTTCTCCACATACAGTTGAATGCCTGGACACCCTGAGGACCTCCCATGGTGCCTGGGTTATAAATGGCCCATTGTAAATAAGGCATATTGATGGTCTAGTAACATAAGGTCGTAACTGCTATGCTAAAGCATAGCAGTTACGACCTTATGTTACTAGACCATCGATATGACTACTACTTGTACAATGCATGTGTGCTTTACGATCATAATCAGCTTGTTCAATATGCTGAGTGTATGCCAGGTATTGACAAATCCACTCATCCACTTGTACTGCCGAGTGCTGCTGAGTGAATTTTCGATCTGGAAGAGTGGTAATTTGAAGAGCCAGCACGGCATATACATTAAAACATATAGGAATACCGTCTATTAGAGTCATCACTGGCCATGAAGTCCTGGGTGGGCGTTTAATAGAGGCAGGTGTTTTTAGCAAAGGGAAAATGACATAAAAAGTGGGGGGTGGGCGTCTTGGGGGGTGGGCGTCTATTAGAGCATGGGTGTCTATTACAATCTTTACGGTATATGAAATTACATCCAATATAGATTAAGAATTTGTCGAGGCCTGTATAATGCTCATAAAGTGTTAAAATCACAGGACGGGAATATTACTTAAAGGACAGCTGGTTCAGTATCTGCTTGTAGTGTTATACTTCACAAGATTTTATTAACACTGCTTAAGGGTAGTTTTACAATCATGGTACATCAAAGAGTGCAGGGGGTAAAAAGAAGACGTGTTTTGTTTTTATCAATATTGTTTATTTTTTGATAGTGGATATATCAAATTTACAATATTTGAACAATTTGAGGCACCCAGGTAACTCAAACAAAAAATACGAGATTTTAGTTGTTAAATATAATGAAATCCTATAACAGGATAACATTTTGCAATCCTAAAAGTTCTATTTTCTTCATTTCTGAATGAAATTATATGTTGTTACCACTCATTTGAACCGTCTCGGCAAGACGTTTCAAATGAGTGGTCACAACATATACTTCTGTGTATAAAAAAGAAAAACATTTAAATTTTCCATCAGAAAAACTGTATCTTCCACATGAAACCGGTTAAACGACAGCCAGTTCAATGTGCTGTTTATGTAGAGGGAAGCAATCACTCCCGTTCCCTACAACCAGTTGATGGCAGGCAAAAACACAACACAAACAAACAGACAATCTTCTTTGTAAAGCCTGGCAAATCCACAAAGTTGAACAGGCGGCAGAGTCGGGTGCCATTTGCAACACTTGCTGAGAAAAGGGACGTTACGGGATTTTCTACAATTTCGATTCTGCTATCTTGCAAAGCTACACAGTCTGATCATGATAATTGATTTTCTCACGACAGTAAAACTACTAGAGTGACCGAAGGAACACCAGGGTAGACCATGATCAGACTGCGTTAATGGTCGCACACATTGTATAGACTCTTTTCTCAGCCGGATGCCCATTTGTAAACAGTAGTGAGGCTGAATCGATCTATTATGCAGAATGTAGAGCTCCACTATTCAGCTGTGCATCATGTCAAATATATCACACATGTCCTCCCAAAGCCTGGGTTGCTGCAGTTATCCAGCATCTAGCACACTTGTCTCATCCTGATATGGGTACTTCAACACTGAATTAAATTTCATCTTCTCATTGGTTACTATCCTCGATGGTTATATAGTTCTTACCTTTCAGTTCGGTCATCCATCCGTTTGTCCATCAGGGAGCCGTTTCACTAAACTTTGCACGACTAAAATGTAAAATTAGTATAGTCAGTAAATTTCACATTAACAATGTTTTCTTGTAAACAATTACTGGATTTACATTTATTGAGCATATGCAGCCTATGCTCACTACATGTAAATACATCAATTGAAATTTCCAGACGATCCTAAATTTGCACTTACAAACATTTTAGACGTACAAAGTTTAGTGAAATTATCCCCTGTTTGTCCATCTGTTTGTCCATCTGTTTGTCCATCCGAGCTTACAAATGGATACATATGTGGCTAGGAGAACAATAGGTTATGTAATATTCTATTGTTCCGTGATTTTATGTGGCTAAAAATGTGTTTATGTGGCTACAGAACAATAGGGATGAACAAAGGAAAAGGTTAGGGTTAGCCACATAAGTATCCATTTGTATGAACGTCCGTCCGTCCGTCCGTTCATCCATCTGTACCAGCACATTCAGGATATATGGCTAGCTCTACAGGGATAGATAGACCTAGTAGCAAAGATAGGATTTGTTGCATTAGCCACCTAAAAATGTGTTTATTTGGCTAAATATGTGTTTATTATAGGAATGAATGGCCTTTTTGTGGAATTTATCGGGGTATAAACTTGGAAAAGTCGCGGGAATACTGGACGAAGGCCGGAAGGCCTCGTCCAGTATTCCCGCGACTTTTCCAAGTTTATATCCCCGATAAATTCCACAAAAAGGCCATTCATTCCTTATAATTCCAGCATTTGAAATAAATTAATCAAGAAAATATGTTTATTTTCCGTTTTCTTAAGAATTATTTTAACTGCGCCTCACGGTTACGGAAAGTAGTTCGGTGTGGGAGTTTACTGGGATATAAACTTTGGACAGAGTCTTGCTACGGGCCAATCAAATGTTAGGGAATCGTGTAAATATTTTTGTTCTGGAATTATAATGGATTATTCTGTTGAGTAATATGGGGAATGGCAATCAGTCAGGGCCCGGTTGTTCAAAACATCAGTTAGCTTAACGGACTGTTAAATCCTTAACTGAATGGTTAAAATCTCTGTTAAAACAGAGATTTTAACCATTCAGTTAAGGATTTAACAGTCCGTTAAGCTAACAAATGTTTTGAGCAACCGGGCCCTGTTTGTTTAGTCTGTCATACGTAGCACATAAACTTAACATTTTGTGTTAATGTTTTGTTTGTAGAGCCCCTGCTCAGAGGCTCTTTTATTTCCATTTTTTTTTTGTCATGAAACATGTTTCACAACACTTCAGAATCATTTCCAATGGAAATGACTCTGAAGTGCTGTGAATCATGTTTCTAAGGTATATAAAACAACAGATAACAATTTATGTTTCCTGTGTTTGAATGGTAGTAACTACTTCATTCCACTATCAAACCATACACGTGCCTTTCATAATACTCTTTTATCAGGTAACTATAAATACATTCTGACCAATAACAATTGTCATAATTCTGCATTTACTAAGATTCGCATATCCTGTTCAAATCGCAGGGATTCCGCTGGGGAAAATAAAAAAATCGCCACTTCAAAAAAAAGATATAATTTTTTATCGCCAATTGTTTATTTTTATCGCCAATTGCGAAAGTGAATTTCAACACCACAGACCTCTATAGCAGATGCACATATGCTAGTCAAATTGTGATTAACCCTTTCAACACTACATACCTCTAAAGCAATGTTAGCAAATAGTGTAGATCCAGATGAGCTGGCTCATATTAGGGTTAACCCATTGAAGTCTGTGAATACACCACTTTTTTGTTGAAAAAGTCTGATTATTTTCTTTATTTCTCCATAAAAGTATGTGTTGTTACCACTCATTTGAACCGTCTCGTTGAGACGGTTCAAATGAGTGGGCAACAACATATACATTCGAACAGAAATAGAGAAAATAGCAAAACAAATCCCCAAATTTTCATACTACTGTACTTGTATCGAGCCTATAATGGGTCAGAAACCTACACTGAAGTCCCTGATCAGACTATGTGGACTGGTCACACAGTCAGTAAGCCTGCTTTTGTCACACCTGGGTTTTGTCTTCACTGTGAAGGTCTATGGTAGTTATTTTATGTCTAGAAAATAGACTTCAATTGTTTGCTATTTGTTATTTCTATAGAGATTTTATTGCCATGGCGATTGATATTGGAAGTGAGAGTTAACCAAAATATTCCTGGTTTCAAAAAACTTTTGCAGCCATTGTAGATTAAAACTGTCAGAATCTTTTTTATAAGTTTACAATAGGCACTCAGCGAAAATTGTGCCATTATTTTCAAGATATGTTCATTAACAGTCTGGTTTGTATTTATATATCTAACATGCAATGTACAGTGGAACCTCTCTAAACTGGACACCAAGAAAACACCTGTGATCTTATTTTTGATGAGTTTCTTGGTCATTTATCTCTGGTGATAATGTCTGTTTGTGATCGCATAGCACACAGCTATGACTCACAATGATCAAATGCTTGATTTACAGTGAAACCTCTCTAAACCGGACACCCTGGGGACCTCCCACACTGTACTGGGGACCTCCCAGGGTGTCCGGTTTAGAAAGGTTTCACTGTATAGACAATAATGCCAAACATTTATACATGTAAACAGTGTAGATACAGATGTGTCAGTATCTGATGGTCCATCTTAACACTGTGTGCCATTTTCTTATTGTTATTTTCTTTTTATACCCCCCTGCAATGCTTGATTTACAGTGAAACCTCTCTAAGCCGGACACCCTGGTAACCTCCCAGGGTGTCCGGTTTAGAAAGGTTTCACCATAGTTAAATTGTTTGAATTTTATCTTTTTAAATTTTAAAGTTCAATTATTAAATTTCTAAAATATTATTAGCAAATGGCTCTTTCGTTATCAGTCTGGCTTATTAACCTCGAAAGCGTTATATTAACCCATATTGTGTGTGAGACTGATACCTTGAGCCTGAAATGGGTTAACCCTTACACCGTTATCTTCATTTTTTTGTCGTCTGCCGTTTATTTTCTATTTTCCATTTTTAGCTCGCCTGCACGAAGTGCAGAAGAGCTTATGGCATACCCCCGGCGTCGTCGGCGTCCACAAACTTAATGTTGGGGTAAATGTCTTAAAACTTCTGTTTTATTTCATGGATCACCTTGTTATTTCATACATGCATTCCTCAGATGACCCTCTATCATGCTGTAGCAAATCCATGACCCACCACCCAACCCTTACCCCAAAGTCAAGGTCACAAACTTAGTATGTTCATAAACTTAACGTTGGGGTAAATGTTGTGTAATTTCTGTTTCTTTACAGGGAACGCTTTGATATTTCATACATGCATCATGATGACATTGTCACAAAAACCACCCCCCCCCCACCCCCCCCACCTCTTTCCGCAAGATCAACATCATAAACTTAACGTTGGAGTAAATGTCTTTTTAGCTCACCTGAGCGAAGCTCATGTGAGCTATTGTTACCGCAATGTGTCCGTCGTCGTCCGTCGTCGTCCGTGAACATTTTCAAACGTCTTCTCCTCGGTAACCATTGGGCCTATAGTCACCAAACTTCATGGTCATGGTCTTTAGATAGGGGGATTACAAAATTGTTAAAATGACGTCATTACGTAATCCAAGATGGCCGCCGTCTAAAAATGCACAAATTCTTCAAAAATCTTCTTCTCAAGAACCGCCAAGCGGATTTCGACAAAACTTGGTAGGAATGATCGATGGACAATGCTCTTTCAAAGTTGTTAAAATGGTGATCCCGGGGTCAAAAATGGGCGTGGCCCGTGGGGTCAAATTGTGGTCAAGTGAGTGAGTGAATAGGGTTTAACGTCCGCTTTTCTGACATAGAGGAACAAGCCTCAGGAGTCTACACGCAGACGGGTCAACGGGGTCGAGTCCCATATCCACCTGTCCAAGGGGGGTAAATCCCAACTTCAGAACTCAATATTTACAATCAAAATATATATTCAGTCCTGAAATTAGAACAACCTGATCTGGTGCCAGGCCCTCGCCACACCAGCATCATTTATCCCATCCCCTAAAAGTAATAGGATTAGCGCTAATCTTACTTTTCAAATTGTGGTCAAATTTTATTGTTGACCGAATATGGTCATGTCATATATCAAATTGAAGGTATCAATGAGGCGATCACTCTGGTGCATTTTTTGTCGAAATCGGATGGTTATGTCATCCAAGATGGCCGCCGAAATGTCAAAAGGTCGTTCTTTTATTAGAGATTTCAAAATTCTTCTTCACATGAACCGCTTGGCCCATGGTTGCCAAACTTAAAAGTTATGGTCCATGGGTGAAGCCTTTTCAGATTTGTTAAAATGGAGGTCATCGCTAATCCAAGATGGCCGCCGTCTAAAAATAGCATAAATTCTTAAAAAAACTTCTTCTCATGAACCGCTAGCCGGATTTCGACGAAACTTGGTAGGAATGATCGATGTACAATGCTCTTTCAAAATTGTTAAAATGGTGACCCCGGGGTCTAAAATGGGCGTGGCCCGTGGGGTCAAATTTTATTTTTGACTGAATATGGTCATGTTATATAACAAATCGAAGGTATCAATGAGGCGATCACTCTGGTACATTTTTTGACGAAATCCGATTGTTATGTCATCCAAGATGGCCGCCGAAATGTCAAAAGGTCGTTCTTTTATTAGAGATTTCAAAATTCTTCTTCACATGAGCCGCTTGGCCCATGGTAGCCAAACTTAAAAGTTATGGTCCATGGGTGAAGCCTTCATGTCATCATGGATTGTTATGTCGTCCAAGATGGCCGCCGAAAGGTCAAAAGGTCGTTCTTTTATTAGAGATTTCTTCACATGAACTGCTTGGCCCATGGTAGCCAAACTTAAATGTTATGGTCCATGGGTGAAGCCTTTTCAGATTTGTTAAAATGGAGGTCATCGCTAATCCAAGATGGCCGCTGTCTAAAAATAGCATAAATTCTTAAAAAATCTTCTTCTCATGAACAGCTGGCCGGATTTCGACTAAACTTGGTTGGAATGATCGATTTACAATGCTCTTTCAAAGTTGTGAAAATGGTGACCCCGGGGTCAAAAATGGGCGTGGCCCGTGGGGTCAAATTGGGGTCAAATTTAATTTTTTGACCGAATATGCTCATGTCATATATCAAATTGAAGGTATCGATGAGGCGATTGCTCTGGTGCAGTATTTGTCAGAATCGGATGATTATGTCATCCATGATGGCCACCAAAAGGTCCATTTATTCAAGATTTTGAACGTCTTTTTCTCAGGAACCACATGGCCGATGCTGGTCAAACTTCATAGGAAGTTAAGATCCTTGGGTGAAGCATTTTCAAATTTGGTGAAATGAGAGTCATCGCTTAATCCAAGATCTAAAAATAGCACAATTTTTTTAAAACACCTGAACTCAATGTCACATTCTCCTCTGGTGTTCATGGAGTCATGTGAGCGAATTAGGGTCATCATGGCCCTCTTGTTATAACTTCTGTTTCTTTACAGGGAACGCCTTGATATTTCATGCATGCATTCATCTGATGATACTCTATCATGCTATAGCAAATCCATGACCCACCCAGCACCCCTTTCCCCAAGGTCACAAACATAGCACATTCATAAACTTAACGTTGGGGTAAATGTCTTATAGCATCTGTTTCCTTTCATGGAACGCCTTGATATTTCATACATGCATTCCTCAGATGACCCTCTATCGTGCTGTAGCAAATCCACAACCCCACTTCTGTTTCGTTACAGGGAGCACTTTGATATTTCATACATGCATTCATGTGATCCTCTATTGTGCTACAGCAAATCCATGACCCAGCACCCCCCCCCCCCCACCCATTTCCCCAAGACCAACATCATAAACTTAATGTTGCAGTAAATGTCTTTTTAATACATCTGTTTCATTTCATGGAACGCCTTGATATTTCATACATGCATTCATCTGATGATACTCTATCGTGCTATAGAAAATCCATGACCCACCGCCCACCCCTTACCCCAGGGTCAAGGTCACAAACTTAGCACATTCATAAACTTAACATTGGGGTAAATGTCTTGTAACATCTGTTTCATTTCATGGAACGCATTGATATTTCATAACTTCAGATGACCCTCTATCATGCTGTAGCAAATCCACAACCTACCACCCAACCCTTATCCCAAGGTCAAGGTCACAAACTTAGCATGTTCATAAACTTAACGTTGGGGTAAATGTTGTGTAACTTCTGTTTCTTTACAGGGAACGCTTTGATATTTCATACATGCATCATCTGATGATCCTTTATTGTGCTACAGCAAATCCATGACCCCCCCATCCCTTTCCTCAAGGTCAAGGTCACAAACTTAGCACACTCATTCATGCATTCCTCATGCTGTAGAAAATCACCAACTTAGTGCGTTCATAGACTTAACGTTGGGTTAAATTTCGTTTTACTTCTGTTTTCAGGGAGCGCATTGATATTTCATACATGCATTCATCTTAATATGCTATATTATGCTATAGCAAACCCACAACCCACCTTGCACCACTGACCCCAATGTCAAGGTCCACCGCACGCCCCTTAACCCAATGTCAAGTTATATAATATTCATGTTTTTTTATGCAACTATGCCAAGTTTGAGTGAAGGCTGGCATCAGGCGAGCTTCGTTGTCTTCTCACAACTCTTGTTATACCCCCCCGCAACGATTTGTGGGTGGGGGGGGGAACTGGAGTCGGGTTGTCCGTCCGTCCGTCCGTCCGTCCGGGCTAACATTGGGTGTTTGGGGGCTAAGGGGAGGAGCCTAAGACAATAGAATACAATAGATTTATTATACACCCCCCCCCCCGCAACGAAGTTGTGGGGGGTATACTGGAGTCAGCTTGTCCGTCCGTCCGTGTTTCCGTCCGTCACAAAACTTAACAATTGTAAATTTCCTTTTAACTTCTCTTTCCCTTTGCGGAAATCTTTTATATTTTACCCGCCCCTTCTCTGACACTCATACATCATTCTGCAACAAACCTATGACCCCCATTTATGCCAGGGGTCAAGGTCACGGACTTAGAAACTTAGAAAAAAATGAAAACTTAACAATTGTAAATTTCCTTTTAACTTCTCTTTCCCTTTGCGGAAATCTTTCATATTTTACCCGCCCCTTCTCTGATACTCATACATCATTCTGCAACAAACCTACGACCCCCATTTATGGTAGGGGTCGAGGTCACGGACTTAGAAAAAAACGAAAACTTAACAATTGTAAATTTCCTTTTAACTTCTCTTTCCCTTTGCAGAAATCTTTCATATTTTACCCGCCCCTTCTCTGACACTCATACATCATTCTGCAACAAACCTATGACCCCCATTTATGCCAGTGGTCAAGGTCACGGACTTAGAAACTTAGAAAAAAATGAAAACTTAACAATTGTAAATTTCCTTTTAACTTCTCTTTCCCTTTGCAGAAATCTTTCATATTTTACCCGCCCCTTCTCTGATACTCATACATCATTCTGCAACAAACCTACGACCCCCATTTATGCCAGGGGTCGAGGTCACGGACTTAGAATGTCTAGTTTGCTTTTTTCAACTGGAACCACCATCGCACTCTCCATATGTGCATATCTGAAAATGATAGTATGCGAGCTGGAATTCATTCTAGGTCAGGGCTGACGCGGGGGGGTATTCCGTAAGCCCCCCGCTTACTGACAAATCTAGTTCCGTTTGCCCCTAAACCTATTGTAGTTTAGGGGCTATTTCTTTCATCTAAAATGCTTAATATTTCACACATGCATTCCTGTAAGGCTCTACTACCATGCTGTGCCAAATCCACGACCGTCCAACCCCCGCTGTCCCAAGATCAAGGTCAAATACTTAGTCTCTTTACAAAACTTAACATCAGAGAAATATTGTTATAACTTCTGTTTCCTTCATCTAAAATGCTTAATATTTCACACATGCATTCCTGTAAGGCTCTACTACCATGCTGTGCCAAATCCATGACCATCCAACCCCCGCTGATCCCAAGGTCAAGGTCAAATACTTGGTCTCTTTACAAAACCTAACATCAGAGAAATATGTTATAACTTCTATTTCCTTTATCTAAAATTCTTAATATTTCACACATGCCTTCCTGTAAGGTTCTACTACCATGCTGTGCCAAATCCACGACCATCCAACCTCCGCTGATCCCAAGGTCAAGGTCAAATACTTAGTCTCTTTACAAAACTTAACATCAGAGAAATATGTTATAACTTCTGTTTCCTTCATCTAAAATGCTTAATATTTCACACATACATTCCTGTAAGGCTCTACTACCATGCTGTGCCAAATCCATGACCATCCAAACCCCGCTGATCCCAAGGTCAAGGTCAAATACTTAGTCTCGTTACAAAACTTAACATCAAAGAAATATTGTTATAACTTCTGTTTGTTTCATTTAAAATGCTTAATATTTCACACATGCATTCATGTAAGGCTCTACTACCATGCTGTGCCAAATCCATGACCTTCCAACCCCCGCTGATCCCAAGGTCAAGGTCAAATACTTGGTCTCTTTGCAAAACTTAACATCAGAGAAATAAGTTATAACTGCTATTTCCTTCATTGAAAATTCTTAATATTTCACTTGTGCATTCCTCTACGGTTGTACTATCATACTGTGACAAAACTACGACCGTGCAACCCCCGCTGATCCCAAGGTCAAGGTGACATACTTCGTCTCTTTACAAAACTTATATGTTATGACTTCTATTTCTTTCATCGAAAATTCTTAATATTTCATGCATGCATTCCTGTAAGGTTCTACTATCATGCTGTGACAAATCCCCACTGATCTCGAGGTCAATGTCACATACTTAACGTAGTCTCTTTACAAAACTTAACATGAGAGAAATTGGTTATAACTTCTATTTCCTTGCTCGGATCTGCTTCACATTTCACACACACATTGCTCCAATGGACCTCTACCACCGTGTGACAAATTCAGGTTCGTGCCCAGAGTCAAGGTCACAAGCCCACACACTTGGATTTTTTTTCTTCTTATTTAGGGGTACATGGGCCCATTCGGTGGGGGGGGGGGGGGGGGGGGGGGGGGGGGGGGGGTATTCCGTAAGCCTCGCTTACTGACCAATCTAGTTATCATCAAAAACATGCTTTGACAGCACTTTAGAATAATTTACAATATGCGTTGACAGCAATTATTGAGAAATAAGGCAAGATATAAAAAGCAACAGCAGATGACAATTGTTGTGAGTAACGGTCTAAGGGTTAATAAAAATCATAGCCTGATTCTCATGTGAACTGTATTGTGTTGTTATTGATTGAAAATCCACACTTCATTCTATGGGAATGTGTGAGAACGGAAGTTGAACTGAAAATTAGCATTCACAAGTGTCACTAGCACCTGATATAGACGAGGTTTACGTCAGAACGCCATTGACCAAAATATATGGGACATGGTGTCCACAGACTTTGGAAACATGTAAAAACACATTCCTTGCAGTGGAAAATCTGGGAAATTGCTAAAAACACCGAAATATAGGGAGGAAAAACACCGAAATACAGTGGAACCTCTCTAAACTGGACACCGGGCTCCACAGTAATTAAGCACTCCATTAACCATTTTGTCATTTTCAATCATGAACAGACACGACAATGACATAAATTACTGAATCCCATCTAAATTTAAACACAATGGGGTCGCCAGGTTGTCCGGTCAAGAGAGGTTTTACTGTATAGGGGAAAATATCAATTCTCATGTGCTGTCAAAACAGGGTTTTTGTTAAGAATTAAGGCAAACATGAAAAACAGCAGACAATATTTTGCGTCTCCAGTGTAATGAGGGTTAACTATCAGTATACACTGTCATATTTCCCACAGGGTCACAGTTAACCCTTTCAACATTACAGACCACTATAGCCGTCTCATCAGGATCTTCACTTTTTGCAAGTAATTTTCATAATTTTTAGGAAAAAAACACATCCCCTTTTCATAAATGGACTCATCTGAAAATCATTTTGTGATGTTATTATTATATATAATTATTCAAGTTATTTAGGGATGGAAGGGTTAAATCGTTCAACTTTTTTCAACCTTTTTTTGCTGAATTAACACAATTGGTACAAACATACATGTATGTCTTCAGTTAATCCGAGTAAATAAAAAATAAATGTAAATGCTTGGATTTTACGACGGCACTGGCTTGATGACCTTGCATGTCATCTCCCAAGAATGGGAGAAAGGAAGGCTAGCTCTTATTAGAATAGTCCCATCCAGTTCTTAAATTAACGTGTCCAGACTCTCCTTCAAATCTGATACACGTGACCGCCTTTTAAAGTCCCCATCCGAAAGGACTAGTAGAACAGCAAATTCACAGTATCTCAGAAATACTGACGCTCTGGAACTGAACCCTAAATCGAACCCGGGTCTCCAGCGTGGCAGTCTAACGGAGTTACCCCTCGGCCACGGTCTGCTCTGTTAATCTGAGTGAAACAGTGGTACTCTGTATACTCTGGCCGATAAATGCTTTGGGAATGCCAAACGTCCAATTACAGTAAATGAAGCTAGGCAGTGCCAAATGTCCAATTAGTGCTTTCATTCCAGATGCCTCCAAATTGGATCATTTCAATGTACAGTGGAATCTCTCTAAACTGGACACCCTGGGAGGTGTCCGGTTTAGAGAGGTTCCACTGTAATCCAGTCATATTTGCATTTCACGATCAGAGCTCCAGATAAGCTGCGTATTTGCTTAAATACCCAATTAAAATTGCCAAAAACACAATTGAAATCAGAAGTAGCGAGTATCAAAAAGCAATACATGTACAAACATTTGTGGTACCTTTATCATGCTGCAGAAAACAATAACAGACCCCAAATATAGCATATTTTGCTTATTTTCAATGAAAACACATCTTGGTATTTCTTTAGAATTGTCTCCAATTGTCTAGAATTGTTTCTAATGAAATGCCAAGACATGTTTTCATTTCGAAGCAAACTATTCAATAATTGCTGTCTGTTGATGCTTAAACAGTAGTGTGATTTTACCCAATTAAAATTTTGAAATACCCAATTACTTCAGAAATGATGGAGTGACAATACTCAATTACTAATTCCTTATCTGGAGCCCTGCACGATATCTCTCTAAATTGAAAATGTTCAACATACAGTGGAACCTCTCTAAACTGGACACCCTTTGAGGTGCCCAGGATGTCCGGTTTAGAGAGATTTCACTGTAATGCACATCTTTGAGTATCACTACAAGACTGTGTATTTTGCGACATTATCATCAGAGATCATTGGTGGTAGTAAAACACGTTAAAATTATCCCTTTCACCCCTAAGTAACAGGAATGGATTTTGATATGTTAATTTTCCTACCAATCCAATCGTTACAAAATTATTTTCAGACTAGTCCATTTATAAAAATGGGGTGTTTTTGTTCTCAAACATATGAAAATTACTTGCAAAAAGTGCTGATCCTCATGAGACGGCTCGTTACGAGCCGGCTCATCTGGATCTACAGGGGTCATACCAGTTATCAGGACCATCAGTTTATCGGACAAATGAAAATACCTTTTAATTAAGCTCATTCGTTTGATCAGAAGTCACGCAGGTGCTTGCTGTTTCCATGCCACTGTGAAGAATATATTGCCAAGGTAAACATTTCAGTAAGATTTTCTGAAAATATTCCTCAACTCTGTTCACAAGTTGTTTACAACGTCAAAAGTCTCGCTGGGGCTTGCAATCGAGTGCTCCCATTACGTCATTTCTGAGTTGTTCTATAAATATAATAAATTCTAATAAATACGTTTTTTTCCAAGAAGCGAATGGTGATTGTTTTTTTTGCAGAACTTCACAACGCTATTTACACTGGTTTACAGGCGATAAAATTATGATTTCATGTTGAGAACACAAGTTATAAGATGAGTAGGTATATGTTTGTCCGGATAACTGATTGTCGATGTTAATTTTGGGGCAATCTTATGACTGATGATCTGACCCAATTTTAAGTGAGAAAGCTGGCACATTTTGCTAAATAGTTTACATGTGCTGAGAAAGCAAGAACCGAGGATTGTTCTGTGAAAATTATATGCCTGTAGCTGCTATTTGAAGAAAAATATCATAAAAACACTGCCATTTTTGTCCGATAATCTAGAGGATCCCTGTACACTATTTGCCAATACCACTATACAGGCCTGTGGTGTTGAAAGGGTTAATTAACCCTTTCCCAACCCTTAACCCTTTCCCTGATAGAAACGACTTTTCACGCCTCTGCAGAAGATGTCTTTAGAAAACATTGTGGGAAAAGGAGAAATTGCTTGTAACAAGCAATTTCTCCTTTTCCCATAATGTTTTCTACTCTATCAGATAATTTAACCATCATTTGACCCAGCATTTGATTCTTTTATTCAGATGTTTTCGATTTGGAAGAGTCGAAATATCGCAAAACAGGGAAAGGGTTAAACTTTCAGATGGTTCTGGGTGTCCGGTTTCAAGAAGTTATATTGCATGATTATGATTATGGCATGTATGATGAAGCCTCTCTAAGCTGGACAGGACACCCTGTGAGGTCCGGTCCCCAAGGTGTCCAGTAGCCTATTTCACAAAAATTGCAAAGTATACTTATCTTGCTAAGTATACGTTGAGGGAGAAATTTTCAATTTAAAGATAAATTTATTAATTTTTATTACACTGAACTTATTACATTATCACAGCCATTTTGGCTGTGATAATGTAATAAATTCATTATAGTAATTCTGCATCATCATCATCAAATATATGCAGTTGTTAATTCTCTATAAAATAATGCATTTCGGGAAATATAAATGAATAATTCCAGCACAAAAATATTTACACAATTCCCTAACATTTGATTGGTCCGTAGCAAGTCTCTGTAAATCCCAGTAAACTCCCATGCCAAACTACTTTCCGTAACCGTCAGGCGCAGTTAAAATAATTCTTATGAAAACGGAAAATAAACACATTTTCTTGATGAATTTATTTCAAATGCTGGAATTATAAGGAATGAATGGCATTTTTGTGGAATTTATGGGGGATATAAGCTTGGAAAAGTCGCGGGAATACTGGACGAGGCTTTCCGGCCTTCGTCCAGTATTCCCGCGACTTTTCCAAGTTTATACCCCGATAAATTCCACAAAAAGGCCATTCATTCCTATATTAATCCCTCAAAGATAGACAGGGATCAGTTTATAGGGCGAAGTGGATGAAATTCTCTCCCTAAATTGCCTGACTGCTCCCTATTTTGAGTTGAGGGAGAAGTTTTTCACTATATAAAACAGAAATTTTAAAGAAAAAAAAGGTATATTTTCTCAATTTTTCAATGAAAACATCTGCCCATTTTGAAGGGCTAGCTTGTAATCTGGCTAGATATGTGTGCTTAGCAATCAGTTACAGGTGAGAGAGGTTCCTCTGTAATACCTGTATGAGCGAGCACTCCTATACATGTGTGTATTATCTAGACACAAATTACTCTGAAACTTATCCAAATTAACCAACCCTTAGGCCGTTATCTTATTATTTTTTTTGTCTGCTGTTTTTTTTCTATTTTCCATTTTTATCATTAAAACATGCTTTGACAGCACTTTAAAGTAATTTACAACATGCTTTGACAGCAGCACTTCAGAATCATTTCCAATGGAAGTGCTGTCAAACCATGTTTTTATTGAGAAATAAGGCAAGATATGAAAGCAACAGCAGACGACAATTGTTGTGAGTAGCGGTCTAAAGGTTAATCACACTGCTGTTTGCTGGATGTAAGGTCTAGAGAGACTTTGCTGCATTTTGAACTTTGGAACTTCCCCCAGAAAAACATCTGGGTCATTCTTAATGTAGAATTGACAGAATTGGTCGTATTTGACATCATGTTGCGTGGTATAAATAAAGCAAGATGACGTGAAGCTCACAACATTCACCAATTCATACGCCAATGTTGCCCTGGAAAGTACAGTTTTAACCCTTACACTGCCAAATTAAATGTTGTTGTCTGCTGTTTATTTTTCTCAAGAAAAAAACATGGGATTGACAGCATTTTAGAAAGATTTCCAGCGGAAATGATTCTAAAGTGCTGTCAAACCATGTCTTTATTGAGAAAAAAGGCACAATACATATAAAGCATCAGCAGACGACAATTTTCGTGCTCAGCAGTCTAAGGGTTAAAAGTTACTTGAGATTTTTCTATTTGTGAGACTGGTCTATTGCGTAAACCCTTTCAACACTACAGACCTCTATGGTGGTGTTTGCAAACAGTGTAGATCCAGATAAGATGATTAGAGAAAAAAAACACCTCTTTTCATAAATGGACTAGTCTGAAAATCATTTTGTGATGATTGAAATGGACGGAAAATTAACATATCACACTCTATTCCAGTTATTTAGGGGTGAAATGATCAACATGCTGCAACATCATTTAGATGAGTTTTTGATGATGGTTTTCTGTTCACTTAACCACCGCTATCTTAATTTTTTGTCGTCTGCTGTTTATTTTCTATTTTCCATTTTATCATCAAAAACATGCTTTGACAGCACTTTATAATCATTTCCATTCTAAAGTGCTGTCAAACCATGTTTTTATTGAGAAATAAGACAAGATATAAAAGCAACAGCAGACGACAGTTGTTGTGTGTAGCGGTCTACGGGTTAATCATCCCATCTTCCTAGCATAAAATGTTCGGTTTTTGGATAGCACTTTAGTCATCAATACTTCTGAGAACACAATAATTGGTACATCAATATTGATATACGCATGCAATGCATCGATCGAACTGAATGTGTATCATCCAAAACATGTGCATACCAGTAAAAGCCAAAACATGTCTACAATTTTTGTTCATTCCCGGAATATTTATACTTTGAAAGACACAAATATTAATTATTCATTTCTTTCTGCTCATCTACACATGGGGGCATTATGATTAAAATGTACTTGCACGGGCAAAATGTTAATTGTCTAGCCTTTTTACACGATCTCTGTTCAAATCAACACCGAACATAATTACTGAAGCTGCTATTGTGGCCGGGGTCAATTTGTGCTATTAACAAACTGACGGGCGTAAGTTCGATTATATCCGTTGGTGGAGGGTAATGGACCACGAAATCCAAATCGCCGGTAACCAGTTTATTGCCATGGTTGTGAATGGAATAATATAGCCTCTGAAATGTACAATGAATACACTAAATATCGAGCATGGATATTTACTTATCGGCAAGTACAATACCTGGTATATGTTGGGACAATGTACATCGTTAGATGCACACGGTTTCAACATATACTATAATACACGAAACGGTTACAGGTTCGGTGTTGTAACGCATGATGTATTGTATCACGCAGATGAATGGCAGTGTAACAGGTACATATAGCAATGCGCCTTAGACTAATTTACTCGGACTACATGTATACCAGATATAGAGTACATTATTTACAATGTGCTATTCGTATTGTTCTCAGACGTCGGTAAGCTTATGTATTTACGAATAATAACCAGTTCACATGATACGAACTGACACGAACCTTAGATGTGGTCTATGAGGCTTTCCAAACGCATTCGTCACAGCTCACTCACATGGTGGGTAGAGTTAGCCTGCAATTGGTTAGGTAAGTGCAAGTGCATGTTTAGAATACGCGGGGCGGATTGGGGAGATAATGCGCGACCAGCATAACCGGGTAAATGCAACAGCGTAAACGATAAATAGCAATAGGTCAGATCGCGAAGAACGTAACCGAATATGACACAATACAACCAAGCGAACCGTTTACAATGTAAATACCTTTATATTATGATGATATGAATCTCCGAATCTCAGGACCAAAGTCTATCTCTCTCGTCGCAAGTATTCTCGTGGAACGTTCCATACAAAGTGAAAGAATCTACGATGGAATGCTCATACCTACGCGCACGAAGCGCGCGCGGTAAAAAACGGCGGGAAGTGGACCAGCCAATCAGAATTAGCCAACAAGCCAAGCGGGTGAACGTAGTCTCCAAGCCTGGAGTGAAATGTCCGACATTACCAAATATGGCAGCATTAGAGACTAAAAGTAACCGAGTCATGACGGGCAGACGGACATTACCAAATATGGTAATACCAAAGGCGAACTTGTCACATGAAGCTAAATGTATAGTCTGTTTCAGATTATACATGTTACGGGAAATACTATGAATTGACAACAATGAGACCACCGGCGATAAATAGTTTAATGCGAATAAAATACATAGAATGGCAATAAAATCATCTGCTACACTATATTTACTATTCATCGCAACAATGAGATTTAAATTTAATAATTAGTGATAATTGGAATGAAGAATGCGACATACGCTGAAATTAGACAATGACATGTAAGGATTATTTTCACCAGTCTTGGATCTCCGGACCAACGACAAATCGCTCCCCAATTAGACAGGGCAATTGTCATTGGATTGTTCAATGGATAACACTTTTAACCCTATCTTAATTTTTTGTTGTCTTCTGTTTATTTTCTATTTTCCATTTATATCATCAAAAACATGCTTTGACAACACTTTAGAATAATTTACAACATGCTTTGACAGCACTTCAGAATTGGAAATGATTCTGAAGTGCTGTCAAACATGTTTTTATTGAGAAATAAGACAAGATATAAAAGCAACAGCAGACGATAATTGTTGTGTGTAGCAGCCTAAGGGTTAAAGCAGTTTTACAGCTGGCTGTAAGTTGTAACACTTTTGAAACGTGCTGTATTCTAAAATTAGGACAAAGACAGTTTCCAGCAGTTACTATATTAGATCAAAGTACTGAAAGTACTGCGGAGAGGTTACCTCTAGAATCAGTTGTATGTAAACAATATCTGAATATATTCACAAGAATATACAATGTACAAGAAACTAGGCAATATTGTTTAGTTAAATATTGCAAAATAATGGTATTATAGTGACCTAGGAATGGTTACAATGGCTAAATCATTTAAGTAGAAAATGTAGGTCAATGTCACATGCTATATGTCCATTCCTTATTTCAGGCATTGGTGGCAGTACTTTTATTGACAGAAAGTGCAAATACATGTACATGTATATGTTGAATAAATTCAGTAGATACACCACTACATGAACAAGTTGACTCATTTACAAAAAAAAATAATCTTTAACCCTCGCTACGCTGGAGACGAAAATTGTCGTCTGTTGTTTTTCATTTTTTCCTTCATTCGTAACAAAAAACCGGTTGAGTCAAGAAATATTGAAAATAAAATATTTCCAACAGACGACAAAATTTAATTCAGCATAGTAAGTGTTAAAGTACTGAAATAAATGTTGTTGTCCTCTTGTTTATGTTTTATTTTCCTTTTTCCTATCAAACACATGCTTTGACAATTTTAGAATCATTTCCAATGCACTGGCCAATCTGGGTGAATGCATAATGGAAAGTACTTGCCCAGATTGAGATAGCACTCAAGATGGCACTTGAGTAAACATTTGAGGAGAAATGTGGCTGTGACTGGGGAAATGGGGCTTATTGGATTTGTGGCCAGTATAGCTCCTGATCAAATAGCACACACCTGTAGCCTGATACCGATCTAAATTGCTTGTTACAAGCATAATGGGATCCATTGATGAAATGGTGAACAATGCAGATCCTGATCAGACTGTACAGATGCACAGGCTGATCTGGTTCTACACAGGTGCAAAACTCATAATCCCCATTTCTCCAGTCAGAGCCACATACATGTACAAGGAAAGATTTTTAATAGAAGGTATCAGCTCAAAATGCCATGTTTGAAACATTGTGTGTTTTATTTTCAGACTCCGTGTTTCTGGCCGTCGAAATGTGGGGAACCAGAGAATACCGACTATGGTGAGTAAAACTTTCCTTCATTTGTTTCATGGAGATACCGTATTTATTCTAATAGTAGCCCCCTATCTAACAGTAGCCCCCCCTAATAGTAGCCCCCTCACTAATAGTAGCCCCCCCCCCCCATCCCATATTTGCATTCTAAATATGTTATTTTCACATACGAAAGCCATTTAAAACGTTGTTTTAAAACATTGTTTTAAATGGCTTTTGTATTTGAAAATAACGTATTTTGATAATGTTTTCCACATATTGCAGAGCCCCGGGGGCATTTATTACAATAAATATGGTAGGCCGTGACCCGACACACCCTACTAGACTTACTTTTTTATACATGGAAACATTTTGTAGTCCACCCTGTCTGTCCGTCCGTCCGTCCGTCCGTCCGTCCGGGCACACATTAGGGTACTTATGTGGCTAGCCCCACAGGGTTATGGACTTGTTAAAGGATAGGGTTGGTTACAATTAGCCACCTAAAAAATCGTTTTATGTGGCTAAAAATCGTTTTATGTGGCTAATATTTAACATGTGATAAGCCACATAAGTACCCTAATGTAAGAACGTCCGTCCGTCCGTCCGTCCGTCCGTCCGTCCGTCCGTCCATCCGGTCCGTCCGTCCGTCCGTCCGTCCGTCCGTCCGTCTGTCTGTCTTCGGTCGGTCGGTCGGTCGGTCCGGTCGGTCCGGTCGAGTCGGTCGAGTCGGTCGGTCGGTCGGTCTGTCTTAGATTTGTGTTAATGTTTTTGAAATCTATCTCTGTTACCATAAGTTGGATTTCCAACCAATCCAATCATCTCAAAATGATTTTCAGACAGTCATTTATATATAACAGGGGGTGTGTATGAAAATATGAAAATTACTTGCAAAAAAGTGCAGATCCTGATGAGACGGCTTGTTACGGATCTACCTTGTTTGCAAACACTGCCAAAGAGGTCTGTAGTGTTGAAATAGTTAAACAAATTAATATGTGTTTTCTTGCATTAACCCTTAGACCGCTATCTTATTTATTTTGTCGTCTGCTGTTTATTTTCTATTTTCCATTTTTATCATCAAAAACATGCTTTGACAACACTTTAGAATAATTTACAACATGCTTTGACAGCACTTCATGTTTTTATTGAGAAATAAGGCAAGATATAAAAACAACAGCAAACGACAATTGTTGTGAGTAGCGGTCTAAGGGTTAAAAGTGACACGCCATCATCATTGCCTGTGGATACACTGGACTAAGCTGGCTGCTAATGCCATTAGGTCCCCCTTGTCAGGGATCAACATATTCAACCCTTAGAATGCGGGAACGGAAATTGTCGTCTAATGTCGTTTCATATTTTTTCTCATTGAAAACATGGTTTCATAGCTCTTTAGAATCATTTTCATTGGAAATGATTCTAAAATGCTGCCAAAGCCTATTTTGATGAGAAAAATGAAAAATAGAAAATAAACAGCAGATGACAAAATTTATTTCAAAATTGTGAATGTACTATATTACTCACCATGTATAAATAGTTGAATAGAGTGATTCAAATTCCTTCCTTGGCAATGTTTCTGCTGATGTGCTCAAATTAATTTTGCACAGCAATGAACTTACTTGTATTTGGCTGTACTGATACTCAATGGAACGAACACCTGTCATTCCTTTCAAGATGCAGGAGTGCGGTGGCAGATCTGGGGTGCGTTTCACTAACCTTCGCACGACTAAAATGTTCGTAAGTGCAAAATTATGATAGTCTGTAAAGTCCCCATTAACAGTGTTTTCTTGAAAACAATTATTGGATTTACATTTATTGAGCATAGGCTGCATGCAGCCTATGCTCAATAAATGAAAATCCATCAATTGAAATCTCCAGACGATCCTAAATTTGGATTTACGAACATTTTAGTCTAAGAAGTTTAGTGAAACGGGCCCCAGGTGTTAGACTGGTTACAGATCAGGAGCTAGTAGTTCTGAGTGCATGACTCTTATAAGTACATTACATCACATTACATTACATTGTATTACATTACATTGCATTACTTGAGCGTTATGCCGGAGTACAATTTGTAGTTTTTCCAAAATTGCGTTTGAAGTGTTTACTCTCTACTTCATGGAAACTGACCAAAGAGTGTACACACTTTATTAGGTGTATTTATGATAATATTTTGTTCTCGTATTGTAGGAATTTCTCTCTATAACAATATAGCGAAGAATGAACGTCAACGCCCTGCAGATTATTACTTAATTTTTGTGTGCGAAATAGAAATGCTATTCAGCAAATTTATACTGTTGACTGTCGTGTAGCGATATAATGCAACCTATTGCTTATAATTTAAAGCACAAAACATGCAGCTAATCAGGAGCTAGACTTGCCATATAATGCAACATTCAATGTCTTCGCCACACAGGCAGATGGTCGGCAACCTCTGGTGATTTAGACAAATTGTCTAATTCCAGTCTCTTAGAATTAAATTTCTGTCAAAGTACTGTGGGGAGTTCGAGTAGTGTTTTCCTATAGGGCCAATAGGACTGACTTAATCGAGAAACGCCATTCGATTTGGTGGTGTGTGATATCTCATGAAAAATGTGTACAAAATTTACGATTTTTTCCATAAATGATGACAGTTTCTGTAAATATATTTCATAAATAAGCGCACATGTTCTTAGGTACAAATTCACATGGCATGTCTCAATTGTGGATATCTAACATCTCCCCCCTCATACAGTATGCCTGCCTGTTTTCTCCCATAACTTACGATGTCACGAAGCAAATGGTGTTGCAATGTCATTACTGAATCTGTACTGGTGGTAACTTGATTGCCATATTTCTCAATGATGTTACTGTCTTGTGAATGGTAGTCTAGAGTGGAATTGCAGCCAAGATGTTAGGACCTCCGACTGTCACTCCGGCGGCCTGGTTTGTTACTGTCTTGTAACTTGTGAATGGTAGTCTAGAGTGGAATTGTAGCCAAGATGTTAGGACCTCCGACTGTCACTCCGGTGGCCCTGGTTCAATTCTCGATCCCGGCACTGGAGTTCATGAAATACAATTGTAATTCCCACTCTACAAGTTTGTTCTACCCAGGTGTGCCATATAGCGGCTAATGGTCCGCGGGTATTCACGTTCTAAGATCCAGTTGGGACCCTTAACCCTTTCACCCCTAAGTAACTCAAATGGAATTTGATATGTTAATTTTGCAACCAACCCAATCGTCACAAAATGATTTTCAGACTAGTCCATTTATGAAAAGGGGGTGTTTTTGTTCTCAAAAATATGACTTGCAAAAAGTGCAGATCCTGATGAGACGGCTCGTCACGAGCCGTCTCATCTGGATCTGCACTGTTTGCCAATACCACTATACAGGCCTATGGTGTTGAAAGGGTTAAATCGAGCAACGAACGAATTGTAGTCTTTGGCTGAATTCTAGAATAGTTTTGAATAGCATTTGCACATAATCAACGGTGGTAGCCTGTAGGGGATTTATTTAGGGTTACCTTTACAAGGCTGAACTGTTCCTGGGTTATGGAACTTGATAACTATATATATATGTGTGTTTATTGAATGATACTGACACTGTTCAGAATGTCTATGAGTAGTATCACATACCACGCAGCATGCTATATATGTGGGCTCCTCGTTTGTGCATTGTGTTCTTTCATAAAACTAGCATAAATGTAAGCAAATTAGACACCTCACCATTTATGCTAAAAAAGGCAGAATTATGTGAAAGGAGAAAGACTTTTTTTTTAATAAAAATGATTTAATATATTTATATGGACATATGGGCAGTTACCAGAAGAGAAATGGTAATGCGGTATACCACAAATGATTTGGTAAGCCTACTTGAAGGGATTTGTGGAATAAAGGGGCTAACTCCCTCATGGAGTTAGCCCCCTTTTCCCACTGACCCGGTCATTATCGCTGATGGCCTGGGTATATTGAATAGATAAACCGTCACCTTTTCTCCTGCCCTTGTATAACACTTGCTTCTATCACTTCCAGACACTGATAACACTGTAATGTGTACAAATTGCTGGCTTTCACTGCAAATGTCATTGAGGGATTTGAAACCTTTGTAGTGTAAGAACATAGGCGATTAATCAGGCGTAGAAATGAGGAGCATGCTGACCATATTTGTTGATTTCTACATTTCCCGTTGATTTTCATCTTCAAAAATCTGATGTTGCCCGCTTAGCACATTTGGTAACGAGCGTGCTTCTCACTAATGTAGCCCGGGTTCAATCCTTGACTGGGGCTGTATGTGAGATGGTATGGTGGTCGCCAGAGAAGTGAATTTCCTCCAGGTACTCCAGTTCCTCCCATATTAACCCTTATTACGCTGAATTTAACTTTGTCGTCTGCTGGAAATGTTTTATTTTCAATATTTCTCGACAAAAACCTGTTTTGACAGCGCATGAGAATCGTCTCCACTGGAGACGATTCTCATGTGCTGTCAAAACATGTTTTTTGTTAAGAATTAAACAAAAATAAAAAACAGCAGACGACAATTTCTGTCTCCCGCATAGTGAGGGTTAAGGAACTCTTTTCCATCTGTGTCCACAAAATCATTTGTATAAGTGCTCTCATGCTTATTTGTAATCGCTGTAAAATAAAGATAGTTCAAATTAAAAATGTGATGTACAGTTGTCACATATGATGTACATTGTACTATTTTTAATCCCTGGCAACTGGCAAGACAGGGGGCCGTTTCACTAAACTTCTTACGACTAAAATGTTCGTAAGTGCAAAATTATGATGTCTGTAAATTTCACATTAACATTTTCTTGTAAACAATTACGGATTTACATTTATTGAGCATAGGCTGCATATGCAGCCTATACTCAATAAATGTAAATCCATCAATTGAAATTTCCCGACGATCCTAAATTTGCACGAACATTTTAGTCGTACGAAGTTTAGTGAAACGGGCCCCCAAGTCTTTACAGGGATTTATTATTTATACTCTCTGCAATGAGTTGTGAGGGGTGGATATACTGGAGTCACATTGTCTGTGTGTCCATCGATCACAAACTGAATGTAGCAGGTAAATTTCCTGTAACTTCTGTTCCCCTTCATGTAACTTCTTTGATAGTGCATTCATGCATTCCTCTGGTGGTCCTCTTATCATGCCGTGACACATCCATGATACTACTACTGCTTCTAGTCCCATGGTCAAGGTCACAGAATGGATATTTCTCAAAGCGTAAACTAGCGGGTAAATGGTAACTGGTAATGGTAAAAGATAGGTGTATTATTCCCTCACTTACTGAGCCATCACTTACTGTCAAGTCTAGTTTGTACTTCTATGTATTGTATACGTTGCTTCTCTGGCAGACTCACTGATTTCATGGTCATACTTATTAACAGGAGATGTTCACCATTCCGTTCATGCCCATTGTTTAACTATGAAAATCCAACCTTATTATTGTCCAGTCAACTACCTCTACTTTTTCATTGTATTGGAACGACCTACATGTACTCTATATACATGACCAAGTGCCACTGTGCATACCATAAAAATACATTTTATTCTTCCCGAGATCGATCTGCAGTTATTTGTCTTTTTTTTCAAATTAAGTTTGTTTTAGCTCACCTGAGCAAAGCTCATGTGAGCTATTGTTACCGCAATGTGTCCGTCGTCCATGAACATTTTCAAACGTCTTCTCCTCAGTAACCATTGGGCCTATAGTCACCAAACTTCATGGTCATGGTCCTGAGGTAGGGGGATTACAAATTTGTTAAAATGACGTCATTACGTAATCCAAGATGGCCACCGTCTAAAAATAGTAGGAATGATTGATGTACAATGCTCTTTCAAAGTTGGTAAAATGGTGACCCCGGGGTCAGAAATGGGCGTAGCCCGTGGGATCAAATTGGGGTCAAATTTTATTTTTGACCGAATATGGTCATGTCATATATCAAATCGAAGGTATCAACGAGGCGATCACTCTGGTGCATTTCTTGTCAAAATTGGATAGTCATTTCATCCAAGATGGCCGCCGAAAGGTCAAAAGGTCGTTCTTTTATTACAGATTCACACGAACTGCTTGGCCCATGGTGGCTAAACTTCACAGTTATGGTCCATGGGTGAAGCCTTTTAAGATTTGTTAAAACGGAGGTCGTCGCTAATCCAAGATGGCCGCCATCTAAAAATAGCACAAATTCTTAAAAAATCTTCTTCTCATGAACCGCCGAAGGTATCGATGAGGCGATTGCTCTGGTGCAATATTTGTCAGAATCGGATGATTATGTCATCCATGATGGCCGCCAAAAGGTCCATTTATTCGAGATTTTGAACGTCTTTTTCTAAGGAACCACATGGCCGATGCTGGCCAAACTTCATAGTAAGTTAAGATCCTTGGGTGAAGCATTTTCAGATTTGGTGAAATGAGAGTCATCGCTTAATCCAAGATGACCGCCATCTAAAAATAGCACAATTTTTTTAAAACACATATGAACTCATTGTCACATTCTCCTCTGGTGTTCATGGAGTCAGGTGAGCGAATTAGGGCCATCATGGCCCTCTTGTTTTATAAGCCATCCATATATTGCTCTACTCCCCATGTCAGAAGTGGATTTATGCAAGATCTTGTATGAGCAGTATAACTATTGTAAACCTTTGTTCCATTCTCCATTTCACATGACGTTACCAATGGACGTGCACTGATTAACCCTGAGACCCCTACTCACAACAATTGTCATCTGTTGATGCTTTTATATCTTGACTTATTTCTCAATAAAAACATGGTTTGACAGCACTTCAGAATCATTTCCATTTTATTGGAAATGATTCTAAAGTGCTGTCAAAGCATGTTGTAAATTATTCTAAAGTGCTGTCAAAGCATGTTTTTGATGATAAAAATGGAAAATAGAAAATGAACAGCAGACAACAAAAAAATTAAGATAGCGGTGTAAGGGTTAAGAAATATGTGTTCTTCACAACAAAAACCATGTCATATTTGCTCATTATGTAAGATAAAATGGTACGTGTAAATACAATACCTAGTGAGTGGCTTTTGATATGCTATCAGACCAGGCTAGGAAACATATACGAGTTTCGAGGTTCACCGAGAAATTTGCGAGTGTTAGGCTCAGCTTGAAAACGATAGGAATTCCGCGACCCGCCGAGAAATTGCTATGCGTTTCTAAGACTTGCCGGATAATGAATATCTGGGTTACAATAAATTGAAAACTGACATTTCATTTGTTGAACAGCATCGCATAACGTTGCCGAACAACATCTGCGACGAGCCTTGGAATTCCTATGCGTTTCCTAGCCTTGCCTGATAAATTTGATATTTCAAGACACTAGCCTGGTATCTCTATTTATCAAGTAGCTTGCTGTGCATTGACCAAATACGCGCTGACTGATAAGAAATTGTTTTGTCCTGCATTGACTAGATATGAATATCAATTCCTATGTCTTTCCTAGCCTTGGGTGATAAACATTATACAGTGAAACCTCTCTTAAACCGGACACCCTGGAAGTTCCACTGTATCAGAAACTAGCCTGGTATTCTCTGCCCATTTCAGCGGTGTATTTATGCAAGCGGACAATGCAGAACAAGCAGCGGCTGGAGCTCGCCGACTACGAGGCGGAGAATCTGGCGCGACTACAGAAGATGTTCTCCCGCAAGTGGGAGTTTATCTTCATGCAGGCCGAGGCTCAGGCCAAGTAAGTGCGGTAGAATGGCATAAGGACCTGATCATCAAACTGAAAAGAAAATACGAAGTAAAACATATGTTCTATTTTACATTTTCCATTCTGTGTCAAACGCCGGAAGAAGTGAAATTAGCTGATGGCTTGAACACACAAAGATGGTTGAGTTGGCCACTCCATGTGCCATATAGGATACAGTAATGAGGCAATATTCACATAAACGTTATGCATAATATTCCGCCACATTTACGACGAAGCAATTATCTTTGAATCAGATCATGATCAGGTATAGGAGTCCTTAAGGCTGTATAAAGTTAATTTCCTGAATATCATCCCTGCCCACTCCTACAAAATATTTATTTGTATATATTTAAAGAAAAAAGATTAATTATTGAGGTTTTTAACTCAAATTACAGCAAATTTTAATAAAAGGTATAAAAGTGTCCCACCCACCACATTTTTTTGAAAATTTGGATGATATTTAGTAAATTAACTATATCGAAAAATCTTATCGAAATTCTGAAATAAATGGGGTGGGAGGCTTTTTGTCGAGCCCGCTTGCGGAAAGCGAGACATAGTGATCACAATGACGTCCCGGTGTCCGTCCGTCCGTCCGTCCGTCCGTCCGTCCGTCCGAAATCTGCGTTAAAGTTTTTAAATACCTTATTTCTCTGCAGTCCTAAGTCACATTGACTTGAAACTTCATATGCTTATTAGTCATGATCCATATATTCATGCTGTATCCCACTCATGTGGCCCCTGTGCCCAAGGTCAAGGTCAAATGACTTAGAAGTTTGTGTTCCGAAATCTGCGTTAAAGTTTTTAAATACCTTATTTCTCTGCAGTCCTAAGTCACATTGACTTGAAACTTCATATACTTATTAGTCATCATCCATATATTCATGCTGTATCCCACTCATGCGGTCCCTGTGCCCAAGGTCAAATGACTTAGAAGTTTGTGTTCCGAAATCTGCATTAAAGTTTTTAAATACCTTATATCTCTGCAGTCCTAAGTCACATTGACTTGAAACTTCATCCATATATTCATTCTGTGTCCCACTCATGCGGCCCCTGTGCCCCTATGTCAAGGTCAAATGACTTAGAAGTTTGCGTTAAAGTTTCTGTCAAAATTTGCGTTAAAGTTTTCACATACCTACTATCTCTGTAACCGTAAGTCAGATTTGCTTGAAACTTTGTATGCTTATTGGGCATCAAACTTCAAATAAATACACTCTGAGACCATCAAATGCCTCGGCGGGCTCGACATGCGGGCCGCGGCCATCCTCGTATTTTATTTTATTCTACATTTTAAGTACACCAAAAATCTACAAATACAATGTTACTTTAGAAGTCTATTCAGAGCTCCAGATAAATTTTTTATCTAAAGAGTATTATACACCCAGATTTCAAATTCAATGCGGATTTTAAATTTACATATGTATTTTTTATTTTCTTCCTTATTAAATACGGAAAAAAATGATGACTTGATAACAATGCGCATTCTGCTAAAATAAGTGCTTAAAATACGCCAATACGCACCCAATCTGGAGCCCTGCTATTTTCGGGACAGGTGGCATGAAAATCAGTGTTTTCAGTGTGTTTACGTTTGATGGATACACTGTAATTTATCTGTAATTATAGTGTCAGTTCGTGAGATTGCAAAGAACAGTTTAGACTACATTTGTAACGGAACTACAGTGTAGCCTCCCTAAACTGGACACCCTGTAGACCACCTTTTTAACCCAATATCATATAGGTGACACACAAAAAGTGTTATCTCAATAAGTTATTAACCCATTACATGCGGAATACACCTTTACGCGTTTGATTTTTAAAAAAAATAAAAAATTCTCAATGAAAGTATATGTTGTGACCACTCATTTGAACCGTCTCAATGAGACGGTTCAAATGGTGGTCGCGACATATACTTCTAAGCACATTTAAAGAAAATATTTATGATTTTCGCCAATCAAAATGGCATATCCCCAGCATGAAATGGGTTAAGTATCTCCAGTTTCTCGTATGGAAGTACTCTCCACAAATCCAGCAGTTGAATAAATATTCCATTTGTTCCATTGTCTTAAAGGCACCGTGTCTCGGATGATGTCTCAGATATAATACACGGTTTCTTCTCTCATGCACAGTAAATGACATTTATAATTCAATCGCATTCAACATTTTATTTGGATGCAATTTAAAAAAAAAAAAAAAAGGTTATATTCAACGACATAACTGTGCTAAACAGGGGAGATAATTAGGTTTGGCATAATTTGAAATTTTCGTGAAACATTATACATACTAATTGAAATAAAATGAATTTGTAACCATTAATAATGGCAAAACATTCAAACGCTAGTTAGTTTTCAGTATTAAAACACTGCTGCCAATCCCCAATTTTTTCCAGGCGACTTAAAGATAAAATTCAGTTCATAAATACGATACAAATCTACAATTCAACTTTAGTTTTCTTAAAGGTACATGCCCACGCAGAAGGCACAAAATGTTCTTTATATCAGAGACATCATGTGAGACATTTTCTTGCACAATAAACATTCATTCACCATTACCCCACGTATTTATTGGCATTATTATACATTTTATATCAGACGTAAATGACTTTAATGTTCACACTTTATCAGGGGCGATAACCGTGTTTCCGTACAATGTTAACGGACATTACTATTTATACTCTGTATTTATCTTTTCATGTGCAATTATGATACTTCATAATCTGACGAAAATATTGTTTTTTCAGGTGACACATTTAATTATTATAAATAATTAAAAAATACCATGCCTCATTTGCATATGAAAATAGCCTGATACCAACGCGCGTCACTATCAGCAAAATAAATATTACTAAATGATTATACCTGTATACCAGCCGCTCGTAATCTTTAGAACTGGTGGAATAGTGACACAATTATACACTTGTTTAATTCCTATAAAGAACAGTTTGTGCCTACTGAGTGGACATGTACCTTTAATCTGTTCATCACTTTCTATGCATATTAGAGACCCAGTGCCTTTAACCCTTTCACCCCTATATAACTGGAATGAATTTTGACATGTTAATTTTCCGACCAATCCAATCGTGACAAACTGATTTTCAGACTAGTCCATTTATGAAATGGGGGTGTTTTTGTTTATAAAATTATGAAAATTGCTTGCATAAGTGCAGATCCTGATGAGACGGCTCATTACGAGCCGGCTAATCTGGATCTACACTGTTTGCAAACTCCGCTATAGAGGTATGTAATACCTGTTAATGCCTCGTGCAGTAATTGCTGAATATTTTATTTTTTTTTCGTTGTAAATATTCCGTTCTGATTTTAGGATTTTCACCCCTATTCAGCAGGTTAAATAGGGGATCGAAACATTGGCCCGGCCTTAAATGACCTTAGCTGTTGA
Source organism: Conchocele bisecta (assembly GCA_029237695.1). Lineage (NCBI taxonomy): Eukaryota > Metazoa > Mollusca > Bivalvia > Lucinida > Thyasiridae > Conchocele > Conchocele bisecta. Next base: position 60,785,027 of record CM055269.1, read on the forward strand.
TAGACCGTTAAACACTAATAAATCAAATCAAATCATACACAGTATGCCAGTTCTGTCTATATCAGTGTCTTCACCCTCTCTGAGATGGCCACGGGCTGTTGATAACAGGCCAATAAGCTAGTTCCTGCTGAAGATAAACCATTATGTTTGAGGAAAATCCTAAATATTTTCATTCTATGCTTTCAGAAGTATATGTCGCGACCACCATTTTAACCATCTCGTCGAGACGGTTCAAATGAGTGGTCACAACATATACTTTCGTTGAGAAATAGCCGAAAATAAAAATAAAATATTTAATAAATTTCATACCCGTAAAGGTGTATTCCGAAAGGAATGGGTTAAGCTAGTTCCTGCTGAAGATACACAATTTTTCTCACAGAAAATAACTGATTATTTTTCTTATTTCTCACCCAAACTATATGTTGTTACCACACAGTTGTACCAAATGAGTGGTAACACAATATGGAAAAGGGACCAGTTGGGTGATGACCTTATAATGCTGAAAACGAGAGAAAATGTGAGATACCATAATTTTCTATATGCATAATGTGTATAAGTAGATATCTTGATTACTATTTTCATTGTGAAGTAAAGGAAAGAAAATACAAATATGCAGTGTCGGTCTGAGCCAAGCAAACTGTCTAATGTTAATAATAACCAAGTACATACTCCGGTATAATCACACCCCTGGTTCTCTGTTTAGAACTACTTGATATTCAATATAGGAATGAATGACCTTTTTGTGGAATTTATCGGGATATAAACTTGGAAAAGTCGCGGGAATACTGGACGAAGGCCGGAAGGCCTCGTCCAGTATTCCCGCGACTTTTCCAAGTTTATATCCCAGATAAATTCAACAAAAAGGCCATTCATTCCTTATAATTCCAGCATTTTAAATACATTCATCAAGAAAATGTGTTTATTTTCCATTTTCTTAAGAATTATTTTAACTGCGCCTGACGGTTACGGAAAGTAGTTTGGCATGGGAGTTTACTGGGATATAAATTTTGGACAGAGACTTGCTACGGGCCAATCAAATGTTAGGGAATTGTGTAAATATTTTTGTGCTGGAATTATAGGGAAGTAACTGTTATGTTGTGTCCTGTCTCATAAAGGCAACCCCTGATTATCCCAAGTATATACTCAGATATAACAACAACCCTGTATATATCTACTCGATATTAAAAGGGAAGTAACTATTACTCGGAGATAAACTCATCCCCAGGTTCTCTGTGTAGAACTACACAATATTCAAAGGGAAGTAACTGCTGTGTTATGACGTCCTGTCATATACCTCACAACTCTGGGTTAGCCAGCTGTGGCGAATATGCAGTTATGAACTTTCAGAACAAGTACATACCCAGGTATAACCACAAACCTAGTTCTTTCTCTCTGTAGAAGTACTCAATATGCAAAGGTAAGTAAGTGCTGTCATATGCTTCACCACTCTGGACTAGCCAGCTATGCAGCTGTGGCGAATATGCAATTTTGAATATTTGGACCAAGTACATACTCGGATATAACCACAAACCCAGTTCTCTGTGTTTTCTACACCACTCTGTGTAGAAGTAGAAGTACTCCACATTCAAAGGGAAGTAAGTGCTTTGTTATGACAACCTGTCATATACCTCACAACTCTGGGATAGCCACCTATGTGCAGCTGTGGCGAATATGCAGTTTTGAACATTCAGACCAAGTACATACCCAGATATAACGACAATCCCTGGTTCTCTGTATAGATCTACTCGATATTCAAAGGGAAGTAACTCAGAGATATGCCCAACCCCAAGTTCTCTGTGTAGAACTGCCCAATATTCAAAGGGAAGTAACTCAGAGATATACCCAGCCCCAGGTAGAACTGCCCAATATCCAAAGGGAAGTAATTCAGAGATATGCCCAACCCCAGGTTCTCTGTGTAGAACTGCCCAATATTCAAAGGGAAGTAATTCAGAGATATGCCCAACCCCAGGTTCTCGGTGTAGAACTGCCCAATATTCAAAGGGAAGTTTTTTGTTTGTTTTTTGTTTGTTTGTTAGGGTTTAATGGCCTATCAACAGCTAAGGTCATTTAAGGCCGGGTCAATGTGTTTAGTACTAAATCCCATTTATTACCTGTACAAGTACATGTTCAAGTACATGTACAAATGGGAGGGGGGGGAATCCCAAAATCAGAACTGAATATTTACAATATAAAACAAATGATATTCAGCCCTGAAATCAGAATAATTCTGATCTGATGCCAGGTCCTCGCCACACCAGAATCACTTGGCCCCCTCCCAAAAGCAGTAGGATCAGCAATAATCTTACTACTTTTATTATGAGCAATAACCCAATTCAACTCCCAGGTAACAAAAGAGCCAAAGATAAAATCGTACCTGAGGACAAAGGGAGTAACTCAGAGATATGCCCAGTCCCATGTTCTCTGTGTAGAACTGCCCAATATTCAAAGGGAAGTAACTCAGAGATATGCCCAGCCCCAGGTTCTCTGTGTAGAACTGCCCAATATGCAAAGGGAAGTAACTCAGAGATATGCCCAACCCCAGGTTATCTGTGTAGAACTGCCCAATATTTAAAGGGAAGTAACTCAGAGATATTCCAAAACCCATGTTCTCTGTGTAGAACTGCCCAATATTCAAAGGGAAGTAACTCAGAGATATGCCCAGCCCCAGGTTCTCTGTGTAGAACTGCCCAATATGCAAAGGGAAGTAACTCAGAGATATGCCCAACCCCAGGTTCTCTGTGTAGAACTGCCCAATATTCAAAGGGAAGTAACTCAAAGATATTCCAAAACACATGTTCTCTGTGTAGAACTGCCCAATATTCAAAGGGAAGTAACTGCTATGTTGTGACCTGTCATATTACCTCGCCACTCTGGACTAGCCAGCTATACGCAGCTGTGGTGAATATGCAATAACACAATTGGCTGTAGCCGGCGAGGGACGCTGGTGATCGGCTTGTATGTGTATGGCATGTCATAGCGGTCACAAATCAATATCCTGCGGCGGCACATGAGACTTACCCGCGTATCCCTGGATTATGATCAGTGTCTGCGATATTTGTCGTCGATAACATGCTCTGTGATGTCACTGTGTGCGTAGCTTGCGATCTCTCCTCTGCCGGGTGATTGTGGTCCTTATATTGCAAGGATCCGTTTGATCATGATCTGATCTTTGTCAGTTTGCAGATTTCTCCTTTGTAGATGTGTGTGTTTTCTGGCGAGTTTCTTAAGTCTTGGTTGAAAGCCAGGCCAAACGAATGAATATTCGTACAGTGGTTCTGAGTATCATCTAGAAATTGGAAGGCATGAGAAAACTTGTCTGTAATCATGGGTTGGCGACCAGTGTAGCTCCAGATCAACCTGCGCATCCACGCAGTCTGATCTGGAGCTATACTATTTTGTCTGTGAATCGTTATGAATGATACTACTAAACCTTGTCAGGTTACATCAGTCTGTTAGATGACCAGGAGCTAGACTCATCAAAAACACATTAGCGCCAGTGACATTATGACACAATATATATCATAGTTCCTGATCATCCAACCTTTCAACTGTGGTCTAAATCCCAAAATGATCCTCTGTCAGCATGTTGAACAGTGTAGTCCCTGAACCGATAACTCAATGTGATTTTTACATCCAGCTTGCTAAGATTACCGTACATGTCTGGATGTACTATCTTTTTATAGTGTGTATACTGATTCAGTGATTTCCATACTAGCAATATATATTAAAATAAGAGAAAATATCGAAATTCGTAATCTTGCAAACAGTGTAGAGCCTGATCTGATTTATATGCTCACTTGTCAAAGTCTACGTGTGCTTGCATGCAGCAAGTAGCGTGTTTTTTCTTGACGTAATATGATTTGGCACCGAGTAGTTTCTACTATCTCTGTTTCACTCGCACTTTCCTCAGTGAGATAATCGGTGCAGGATTCCCATTTGAAAAGGAAGCTGTTTCAGTCCGAAGTAGACGTTGTATATTGGGTGGATGGCTTCTGTAATCAGTAGAGTGCTGATTGTTTGGTGCAACCCCCACTCTAATCACAATCTAATCTAAACACATGTGCTCTGGAGTACACCCATTAACCCTTTCACCCCTAAATAACTGGAATGGATTTTGATATGTTAATTTTGCAACCAATCCAATCGTCACAAAATGTTTTTCAGACTAGTCCATTTATGAAAAAGGTGTTTTTTGCTCTCAAAAATATGAAAATTACTTGTAAAAAGTGCAGATCCTGATGCGACGGCTCGTTTTTCCATTACCACTGTACAGGCGTGTGGTGTTGAAAGGGTTAATCCAGTCAACAACTGACTCCACCAGTGAACTAACACATGCAAATCCACCCCCTCACTGATACATGTTCCCCTTGACGCCCAACCAGTCGACCAAACTGTAAACCAACCAACCCAATCACCAACACTCAGTCAGTTGACGAACTCACCAACCAACCAACCAGCCAACTTATTAACCCTTTCAACACCACAGGCCTGTATAGTGGTATTGGCAAAAAGTGTAGATCCAGATGAGCCGGCTCATGACGAGCCGTCTCATCAGGATCTGCACTTCTTGCAACTAATTTTCATATTTTTTAGGGAGAAAAAAAACACCCCCTTTTCATAAATGGACTAGTCTGATAATAATTTTGTGACGATTGGATTGGTAGGAAAATTAACATATCACAGTCCATTGCAGTTGTTTAGGGGTGAAAGGGTTAACCTGCAACCACACAGTAGGCCAGCTAACCCATCCAACATTCACCCAATTAACAAATCGACTGACCCACTCACTCATCATCTGCATATATACCAACCAAGCAAGCAATCAACTAACTATCCAACCAACCAACCAACCAACCAACCAACCAACCAACCAACCAACCAACCAACCAACCAACCAACCAACCAACCAACCAACCAACCAACCAACCAACCAACCAACCAACCAACCCAACCAGACCGACCAGACCGACCCGACCAGACCGACCAGACCGACCAGACCGACCAGACCGACCAACCAGACCGACCGACTGGCCGACCGACCGACCAACCAAACAACCAAATAACCAACCAACCAAGACAAACCAGCCATCAGTTATTGACACAGTCATTATAGTTTGTTTAAACGTCCACAGGTATAAAACCAATAAGTGGGTGATTCATACTGGCTGTGATTTTATGTGATTTGAAGCAACAAACATGTCAGCTGACGACAGTGCAACCTCTTAATTATCACCATCGTTTACGTAAGCATCGCAGCTGTACAGGGCAAATCAATATACAACACGGCCAATTTGAGAAATGTGATGCGTCTTGACAAAAAAGCTGTGTATCACATTACCCACCAGTCTTAGTCGGGATCAGCCTAAACATTCACATATTCTGATCATAATGTACAATCATGGGGGCCGTTTCACTAAACTTTGTACGACTAAAATGTTTGTAAGTGCAAAATTATGATAGTCTAAATTTCGCATTAACAATATTTTTAATTAAACAATTATTGGATTTACATTTATTGAGCATAGGCTGCATATGCAGCCTATGCTCAATAAATGTAAATCCATCAATTGAAATTTCCAGACAAGCATAAATTTGCACTCACGAACATTTTAGTTGTACAAAGTTTAGTGAAAATGGGGCCCTGAACTATTTTTGTTGGGAAAACATGCATAAAGCCATGAAATGAGAAAAAATCAAGATCCATACCAAGCTACATGCTACTAAAAGCATGAGCTACATCGGTCAGAATCGAACGAAGCTACCGCAATAACCATACATATGCGGACACCATTGATTTGGGGAAACATAAAAATATATGGAACCCCCACAACAGTGAGCGTGCCAATATATAGGGTTAGTATGGGAGGAGTGGTCTAATCAAAATAGCAATGTATTTGGATATAATTTGTTTTGGGTTTAACCCTTACACCGCTGTTTATTTTCTATTTTTATCATCAAAAACATGCTTTGACAGAACTTTAGAATAATTTACAACATGCGTTGACAGCACTTCAGAATCATTTCCATTGGAAAAAGCAAATTGTGTCCTAATATTTAGGGTTAATACGATAATCAATTTTGTCACACATGTGGGTCTGGATCAGCCATTTTTAATTAATTGAATGACACTAGTGTAGGTGGTGACTAAAATTGGCTGTGTCACTAAGTGGTTACTGCCATGCGACAATGCCTAGAAACTGCCCGCAGTTCACCTTTACGATTCTCCATTAAATATCGTCTACTGTTCATTATCTATTTTCCATTTTTCTTGGTGAAAATATGTTTTCACAGCATATGACAATAGTCTCCAATGGAGAAGGTTCTCGTGCTCCTTGTCCGAGTATATATATTTTTTTGTTTTTTACTCAGTTACATGTAAGGTAGATGTGGGTAGATGTAAGAATTGTTTCTGGGGGAATGTATATTAGTTGACGATGGTGACATCCCTTAATCTTTTCACCCATAAGTAACTGGAATGGATTTAGAAATGTTAATTTTTCATCCAATTCAACCGTCACAAAATGATGTTCAGACTAGTCCATTTATGAAAAGGGGGCATTTTTGTTCTCAAAAATATTAAGATTACCGAAGGGCTAAACATTGTTTTTTTGCACATTCACGGACAGACCTCGGCAGATTAACCATTTCACCCCTAAATAACTGGAATGGATTTTGATATGTTAATTTTGCAACCCATTCCAATCATCACAAAATGATTTTCAGACCAGTCCATTTATGAACATGAGGTGTTTTTGTTCTCAAAATTATGACAATTACTTTCAAAAAGTGCAGATCCTGATGAGACGGCTCATTTCTTTATTAGGGTTAATGTACATTTCCAAAGTTGCTATTTTCAAAGTTTGGTACAGAAACTGGGATTAATTAACTTTTTTACCCCTAAGTAACTGGAATGGATTTTGATATATTACTTTTTCAACCAATCCAATCGTCACAAAACGATTTTCAGACTAATTCATTTATGAGAATGCTGTGTTTTCCTTCCCAAAATATGGAAATTACTTGCGGAGAGTGTAGATCCTGATGAGACGGCTTGTCACGAGCCGGCTCATCTGGATCTACAAGTTTTGCCAATACCACAATACAGGTATATGATGTTGAAAGGGTTACACATGTTATTGGCGTTCTCACGTGCTTTCGAATTTCGCTTTCAACGTGAGGGTGTTAACAACAGGATAAACAATCAACAACCAAACCTAGTTTCTTTCTCCTAACTTATGGAGATGGAATACCGTTGGGCTATGTTAGTATACCCACTAACAAATATATTGTAAATATTTGCCACATGTACCATCAGTCTGCTAGAATGCAATGGTTATTTGTCTCAAATTCTGATATCCATATCTAGAAATGATACAATTGCTGAACTTACTTTATTCACAGAGTTTACTGCATTCTTTTAAAAACAAGTCGATATGAAAAATAGAATGTAAGAACAACTATACAGTCGAACTTCGATGGGTCGAACCCTGGTAAACTCGTCAGCCATGCTTGCCTCGAACTAGCCTTTAGGTCCCGGCAGAATTCCTATATAAATACGTTAAAACTACCCGGTATAGGTCGAACTTGTGAAAGTCGAACAACCCTCAATGCCTCGAATCGCTGTCACGCCCGGTCGTGTATAAATCCACTATAAACACCACAAAAACTCGAACATGTCAGACGATTGTCTCCGGACTAGTTGATTGACTTTCACACCTATTGTTAACCGGTTTTCAAACAAATCTCAAGTGGTCATTTGAGCGTATACAATAACGGCAGTCGTGACCAGCATACGTGGTATTATGCATTGACCAATGTCGACGAAGTTGTTAGTTAATTAAAGTGGTAATTTATGGGACATGTGGAATTAAATAGCGCTCAGTTTTAATTAATGACCCAAGCATCTGGCCTTTTAAGTTGTAAATCAACATGAACTGTTTTTACTATGATCAGTAATGAGTGTGATGTGTCATCCGATTTATTCGCCATATAAGCAAAACATATTTTACAGATCATCAGACTCGTAATAATGTCTACCACAAATGCACTAGTTACGACCGAGCAATCCGAGGAAGGACCCGGTTCTGCCGGGGGGATATTCGGATCGGTTAGCGACACTGCTATCTGGATCGGCTACGGGGAAATCTGGCGTGAAACGTAAATTGACTACTAAGACAATTGAAGAAAAATACCAGGCTATCATGGAAGTGGAGAAAGGCCACAAATCGAAAGCGGAGATCGCGAGAATAACAGACTTCTTCAATACCGGACGTGTATAACTTTCATGTATAACTTGTACTGGGTTCCATGTGATAGTAAATTATGATTTGCAGTGAATGTGGTTCTGGGTCCGAAGTAGTGATGGGGCGACTGGGCATGATCGTATCGGACGGGGCAATCAAGTCCGCCAATTGTATTTCGTAATCATTTTCTGTTGTTCTCATGTTCTATTGCTGTATAATGGCTATGTAAATAAAAACACACATGACTTTGCCGCTTTCTTTATTTTATTAAAGCCTGTTTCTGTTAATAAACGACTGTGACAATCAACCGTGAATGCAAATGTAAGCGCATTTATATGAAACAACGTGTCGCAATGACGACTTGTTTCACTTAGTACACTGACCAACTCGTAGATCTGAAATGGTTACAGTAGAAAATCCCGATGGGTCGAACAACGGATGGGTCGAACTAGAACTTAACCCCGCAGGCTGTTCGACCCATCGAAGTTCGACTGTATATCTTTTTCGTCCACATTATGAAGTTTCTCCCGCCCATTTTACCAGTTTTATATTTTTCTTTAATATCTTTCTCAAAATATATGTACTTCATTTCTCTCATTACCATGATTAGATCAAGATGCTTAATACAACACAATATGAATATCATCATTTGCAATGCATGCCACCTATGAATTATAGCAGACCCACTGTCACCTTTTTGCCAAGCTTACATCAGGCTTATGTACTCGTACCGCATGTTGCGCTCTGAGATCTTGAAAACATAAAGATATGTTCTGTTCTGTTCTGTTCTGTTTTGATAGCTGGTATTTGCTAAGTAGTGTCAATTAAATACTCCCCCAATCGTGGGTTATTCTTGTCTACAAAGAGACATTCACATCCACTTTGCATATGGTAGATGGTGGGAAGGGGGGGGGGATATTCCCCCCCCCCCACCATTACATGCCACAGGCTATCTCTTCACCAACTTTCATTTCATTTCATCAGAAATACTCCCCCAATCACCTGCTATTCTTCTCCTTCTCTACAAAGAGACATTCACATCCACTTTGCATATGGTAGATGGTGTGGGGGAGGGGGAGGGGGGATATTTCCTAGGAAAATCTCCCCCCCCCCCATTCATGCCACATGCTGTCTGTTCTACACCAACATACATTTATTTTGTTTCTTCAGAAATACTCCCCCCAATCGTGGGCTATTCTTGTCTACAAAGAGACGTCCACATCCACAATGCATATGGTAGATGGTGGCGGGGGTGGGGTGGGGGGGAATGTTTCCTAGGAAAAAAATCTCTCCCCCCCCACCCCACCAATACATGCCACATGCTTGCTGTTCTACACAGATATACTGTTTTTATTTTCTAGACCCACCCCCACCATGTGCTATACATTTATACCAATCATATGTAGCTATGGTAGAGATTTAACCTGGAGAACTCTCTACCAGCCAACATACATAATAGTTATGGTACGGTAATGGGGAATTATTGCATATACCGGTAAATAGAATGTGCTATCAGGCCACATTAACCTATTTTATTTGACAAGACAACTGATATTGGTCAATATTGTACAAAAAAATTGTTTAGTTTCTTGTTATTGCAAAATGTATTTTCTGTTGTTCCTGTATCCTATTCATGACTTAACATGTTTCAATTACAGGGTGGACAAGAAACGTGATAAACTAGAACGAAAAGTATTAGATAGCCAGGAGAGGGCATTCTGGGATGTACATAGACCTGTTGTAAGTACCATATATTTTTTTTTTTTCTGAAAACAAAATATGTAAATTTTGGATTATCCTTGGACATTCCAAGGAAATTCCAAAATTATTTTTTGTTTTCAGAAAAATGTTTCCTTATTTGTCGTTAATATACATAAAAAGATGCCACATGAAGAATTAGCTTTAACTAAATAATGAACATCCACATTTACACGCCTCGAGTTTGTCAAGATAAAGACTTACTTTCTCTTCTCCAATGACACCTTATGATTATACCCACTATGTGATATAAAGTGAGTGTATATTGCTTTGCTCTTGAGGTTCCACCAGTACGTACCCGGGGGCCATTTCACTAAACTTTATACGACTAAAATGTTCGTAAGTGCAAAATTATGAGTCTGTAAATTTCACATTAACAATCTTTTCTTGTAAACAATTATTGGATTTACATTTATTGAGCATAGGCTATGCTAAATAAATGTAAATCCATCATCCATTTTTTTATCATCCAGTATTCCCGTGTTAACTTGGCTTAATTGTTATCTTACAGCCTGGATGTGTAAATACAACGGAAGTAGATATCAAGAAAGCATGCCGAATGAACAGACATTCCAAAATGTCGCGGGTGAGTTACAGATAGATAAAAGAATTGAATGCCCGTACGCAGGAATTAATTTAGGGGGGTGCGTTATCGACGGCCCGAAGGGCTAAACATTGTTTTTTTGCACATTCACGGACAGACCTCGGCAGATTAACCATTTCACCCCTAAATAACTGGAATGGATTTTGATATGTTAATTTTGCAACCCATTCCAATCATCACAAAATGATTTTCAGACCAGTCCATTTATGAACATGAGGTGTTTTTGTTCTCAAAATTATGACAATTACTTTCAAAAAGTGCAGATCCTGATGAGACGGCTCGTCACGAGCCGGCTCATCTGGATCTACACTTTTTGCCAATACCACTATACAGGCCTGTGGTGTTGAACGGGTTAAGGGGGGTGCGTACGAACCCGTCGCACCCCCTCTGCGTACGGGCCTGAATGCCGTCAGCTTGACAGGTAATATGAGCCCATATTACCTGTCAGGCATGTCAATATGGCTTGAATAAAAAATGGCGGCGGATTGAGGCTGAGTCGAAGACGAAAACAATTGGAAATCACATCAGAAACATAGTCATAGGGATTAAGAAAGAGAACAAAGGTTAGATTTTTAAAATCGATCCAGAAATTGCCAAGTTATTAACAAATGTCTTCTCGTTTATGTCTGGATAACGTCAGGTAATATTTGTAACGTCATGACGTCGTGCCGTTTGACACCATATTTCTATGACTAAACTTGCACCAATACACTTATAAAACTAAATTCTGGAGAAATATAAAGAATCTACGGTATGACAAATACGTTATTGTGATTCTACAAAGTCAATATGATGTCATATTATCCGTCTGAAACTATATCCCCCCTTGGCTTCATCTCGGCTGAATATAGATTCAGACGGGCAATATGACACCATATTGACTGTGTAGAATGAAAATAACTTATATTATCAGGCTACTGAAGTGTGCTATTTGATCAGAAGATACACTGCTCACACATCCCATAAGCCCCATTTCTCCAGTCACAGCCACATGTTAGTTTATAAACACACACATGACTGTGACTGCAAGATCAGGATCTATCATTGTTGCAAATGTCGTAAGCTACCTTTCTCTGCCGGTGGCCATATATATGAAATCAACCTTCATGACATCACTTGGTTCTAAATCATGTGATCGAATATTTGGTATTTCCATATTTGATGGGACGGGTTGTGGCCTAGGGGTTAGAATACCTGACTTCCAATCTGGAGGTTGTGGATTCAAACTTCGCCTTGGGCATTGAAAATACTTTCATAGTACTTCCTTCCCACTGGTCTGTCCGATGAGACTTTAAACTGTGGTCCCGTCTCTATATGACCTTGTGCTGTGCTGGGACGTTAAACCCATTCACTTTTTATATTTGTGGCTGTGACTAGAGAAATGGGGCATATGGGATTTGTGATCAGCGTAGCTCCTGATCAAATAGCACACTCCTGTAGCTCGATAATGATCTATATTCCTTGTTAAAAGCATGGCCGGTGTTTCATTGATAGAATGGCAAACAGTGCAGATCCTAATCAGACTGTGTGGATGCACAGGCTAATCTGGATCTACACTGGTCACAAACTCCATGGGTGCCATTTCTCCAGTCACAGCCACAATTCATCGACCTGACTCGGGTATTACCTCCTTTATAGTATCGCTGTTGTTTTTGTTGCAGATATTGATTTCGAAAAAGATGCAATATGTTCAAAATCGATATTGGCGTAATATGTTTACGATATCTGTGTAACATGTTGACGATATCGGTGTAATATGTTGACGATATCGGTGTAATATGTTGACGATATCCGTGTAATATGTTGACGATATCGGCGTAATATGTTAACAATATCTGCAAAATATTTTGAAAATATCAGCGTTATATTTTGACGATATCGGCAAAATATGTTCACGCTATCGGCAAACTATGTTCACGATATCGGCGGAGAAATATGGTGACGATATCAGCGAAATATGACAATTTCAATAACATATCTCTCTACTCGCCAAGGCTGGCCACAACCTGTAAACCCTATTTTATAGGCCGTCTTCTTTCACAATAAAAACATGGTTTGACAAATGGAAATGATTCTGGAAATGATTCTAAAGTGTTGCCAAAGCATGTTTTTAAAAAGAAAAATGGAAAATATAAAATAAACAGCAGACAACAAAATTTAATTCAGCATTTCGAGGGTTAAACATCATTATTGTTTGCCCTAGTTTCTCGACCAATGAAAGCAAGACACTTTCGCCATTATCTAGTCAATTAAATGTTTCAATGCGTAAAAAGTTATATTTAAGACCAGATTCTGTCTTGTTCACATAATTTCCCGTGATGCGAACCATGTCATTGCATGTGCTCGATTGATTCGTTGTCAAACAGCAATAACATAGTAGTATCGCAATTCGAAAGTACGTTTATGTGCGGGGCTTCATTTCAACAGACATGTGCATGTGAAGGACAATAAGATAGTTATAGTTCATATAAGAACAATGAACAATGAACATAAAAATCGCAATACCGGTAATTCTTTTTTTGTTGGAGCAGGTCGCCCATGTGTTGGGTATATTTTCAGCCTAATTATGCAGTGCCTGGCGGGCGGATCAGTCCCAGTGTGTCTGAGGCTGACCTACATCGTCACACCGAGAGTATACGCAAAGACCTATCCCATAATGTAAGTGTATGTCTTAAATATCGTGAATTGAAACCGACTAGAGACAATAACCTGTGGGTATTAATTACTTATCGGCGAGAGACAACTCCCATAATGCAAGTACATGTACATGTATATGTGGCACCACCACATTTTACAATGATTACTATAGGAATGAATGGCCTTTTTGTGGAATTTATCGGGGTATAAACTTGGAAAAGTCGCGGGAATACTGGACGAAGGCCGGAAGGCCTCGTCCAGTATTCCCGCGACTTTTCCAAGTTTATATCCCCGATAAATTCCACAAAAAGGCCATTCATTCCTTATAATTCCAGCATTTGAAATAAATTAATCAAGAAAATGTGTTTATTTTGACAGACAACAGCCATTTGTTTACATTGACAGCACTGACAGCGCACCTGTAGAAAGTAGTTTGGCGTGGGAGTTTACTGGGATATAAATTTTGGACAGAGACTTGCTACGGGCCAATCAAATGTTAGGGAATTGTGTAAATATTTTTGTGCTGGAATTATAAGCAAATACACTTATCAAATGCTTTCGCTGGCACACTTTGGGGCGTAACGATGTTCCGTAAAGTGTTAAGAAACCGGAGTACCCAGAAAAAATCCCACTTGTCCGATCTGGGGGCTGTTTCACTAAACTTTGTACGACTAAAATGTTTGTAAGTGCAAATTTTGAATCATCTGGAAATTTCAATTGGCTTTACATTTATTGAACATAGGCTATGCTCAATACATGTAAATCCAATAATCGTTTACAAGAAAACATTGTTAATGTGAAATTTCATAATTTTGCACTGAAGATCATTTTAGTCGTTTAATAAAACCGGCCCCTGGTGACAACCATACCATCACATATACTTGAGAGACAAACCTGGGTCACATTGGTTTGAAGCGTGCTCGTTAGCAATTCCACTAACTGGCAAAATAAGAATAACTGTTCTTACTGATCATTCAAATTTAAATGAAACAATTGTTCACACAGGGTTATAGAATTTCCACATTTGTAAAATTGTTCATAATGTCATTTTTTCCAATGAAATTTTAGGTCTGAGTGTTTGAATTCAGACATCCGCCCATATAAAATTACAAATAAAATAGCTTTGAAACGGTATTTCTAATTGCTTGTGTGAACAGTTATATATTTTATGATTGTTTCACCGCAGGATTTCAATTATTATTAATACAAACATTGGGAATTACTGATCCTCCCTTATTAACTCATTTCATGCTGAGGATAGTCATTTTTTTGTGGAAAATCCTCAATATTTTCTTGATATTTGCTTAGAAATATATGTCGTGACCACCATTTGAACCGTCTCGTCGAGACGGTTCAAATGAGTGGTCACAACATATATTTTCCTTGAGAAATAAAAATAAAAATTAAAAAAAATCCACACCCATAAAGGTGTTATCAAAATGTAGTTGGTTAAACATGGCTGTACATAAGGAGGTTGATTAGCATGCCATGTCTCTATATCATAGTTTTCTTTTATTTTTACTGATCTGACATTTATATTTTTCCGTGACTGCTATAGAGACTGGTATCTACGTGGTTCAAACTGGAACAGAAATCAATTGAACACGCACCCACTAAATCTAAATCTAAATTCACCCACATTTGTGACATTCCTGCACCAATAGAAAAACATGTCATGGGCTGTTATAGTTAATGAAGATTACTGTAGATACTGTACAGTCGAACCTCCCCGAACGGCCACCTCTCTACAACAGCCACCTCTCTGTAACAGCCGCTATTTTATATCCCAAATGGATGATTTCCTCTATATCTAACCCTTACACTGCTGAGCATGAACATTGTCGTTTGATGTTGATTTTGCATTCTTTCTCAATAAAAATATGTTTTGACAGCATTTTAGAATCATTTCCATTGGAAATGATTCTAAAATGCTGTCAAAACATGTTTTTATTGAGAATTATTGAAGAAAATAAATAAACATCAGACGATAAAATTGTATTCAGCATTAACCTCCCTACAACAGCCACCTCTCTATAACAGCCAGTTTTGCCTCTTCCCATGGGTGGCTGTTGTAGAGAGGTTGCACTGTATAATTATGTAATCGACATTTACATTCATTGCCCGTTAATTATTTGAAAAAACTTATTTACAATAGAGAATTTACATTTTTCTGATCGGAATATTTTCGTGATTTGCCGATGTAACCAACTAATCAAATTCAGTGATGGAGTTAAAAATAGTATCCGGGGAAGCTGCATTACATCATATCATTAAAAATAGTATCGGCGGGAGATCACGTAAATATTTGATGACTTCGAATCACGGTGTCGGTACACAGATAGGGATTGAATTCTAAGGGATTGAATTCTATATTGAGTCAGATTTGATTTTGAGAAATACGGGATTCGACCCCGTTGACCTGTAGCCGATTTCACCAACATTGCATATTATACTTATCAAGCAAAGTATACTTTGAGGGAGTAATCATTTATTTTTCCCGGAAATGCATTATTTCATATAGAACTAACGACTGCATAATTATATTTCATGATTAAAAGTACAAATGTATGCAGAATTATTATACTGAATTTATTACATTATCAAAGCCAAAATGTATAATAAAAATTAATAAATTTATCCTTAAATTGAAAATTTCTCCCTCAAAGTATACTTTGCTAGATAAGTATACTTTGCAATGTTGGTGAAAACAGCTAATGGCCTAACATGACTTCTCTCGGCATATACTGTAATTATGTTGTGCCACTATTGAACCATCGTGACGTGTTAAATAAGTGGTTGCAACTTATACTTTAGTACGTAATCTCTACTTTAATTTGTATTGACCAAGATACGCATATGGAGAATACCTTGTGAGTGTTTTTTTTTATAGCAAGTTTATTATAGGAATGAATGGCCTTTTTGTGGAATTTATCGGGGTATAAACTTGGAAAAGTCGCGGGAATACTGGACGAAGGCCGGAAGGCCTCGTCCAGTATTCCCGCGACTTTTCCAAGTTTATATCCCCGATAAATTCCACAAAAAGGCCATTCATTCCTTATAATTCCAGCATTTGAAATAAATTCATCAAGAAAACGTGTTTATTTTCCGTTTTCTTAAGAATTATTTTAACTGCGCCTGACTGTTACGGAAAGTAGTTTGGCATGGAGTTTACTGGGATATAAATTTTGGACACAGACTTGCTACGGACCAATCAAATGTTAGGGAATTGTGTAAATATTTTTGTGCTGGAATTATCATGCAATGCTAGGAAATGTGTAGGAAACCCTACTTTTTCCAATTGTAACCTGATAAACTTGATATCAGAAGATACTAACTGGTATTTTGTTCAGCTAGGTGCCTGATAAACCTATATCAGTGCCAGAATACAATAAGTTACCATGGAATATACTGTCATTGTGCTGCCACTTGTTTGATAAAGGCTCAGATTAACCCTTATAATGTGGAACTGAAAATTGTTGTCTGCTGTTGTTTTATACATTGTCTTCTTTCTCAATAAAAACATGGTTTGACTGCACTTTAGAATCATTTATATTGGAAATGATTCTAAAGTGCTATCAAAGCATGTTTTTGATGTGAAAAATGGAAAACAAAAAATAACCAACAGACAACAAAATTTTATTCAATATTGCAAGTTAATAGATTTTCTCATTGCACGTTGCAGTCTCTAATGACTCATTTATCAATGATGTTTTCATGTTTATCTGCAGATTGAAGTATTAAAAAAGAAATTAGAGAAACGGAGAGTAAAAGTATCAAAGGTTACAGAAAGGTATGGCATTTTGTCTAGGCCTCTAAAATCGTCTGCTGTTGTGTTTTCAATTGGTCTGGTTAAAGTTTGAGGGACTTCTTGCAAACTTTAAACATACCATTTTTTTTGTGTAACACCCAGTAGTTTTTGTCCACCCCGATTGTGGAGATTGAGTGATCACAATGATGTCTATGTCCGTACGTGTATTCATCTGTGTGTCCATCAGAAAATCTGTGGTAACCCTTTCACCCCTAAACATCTGGAATGGATTTTCATATGACAATTTTCCAGCCAATCCATTTGCAACTACAGTGCGACCCCGTTAGCACACGCTTCACTATAACTCGATTTCGGCTAGTACACGGTTGTGCCTTGGCTCCCGAATTTTTTGCCTATTTGTATATCAAAATCGTGTTAAATTTGTAACACTACTATTGTCAGAAATCGTGTTAAATTTGCGATTCTTTCCCAAATTAGACTCAAAATGGACGATTATTTTTATTTTTTTTATGGACGCATAGCCTCCTTTTATCTCACCGATGTGAATGTGCAGCTGATCACGTTTGCACATTTCGTAAATTAATCCGAGCAAACTGGGAATAAGATCAATTATTGGTCCTAGTAACAAAGCAGTGCTAATTGTTATGTGCTCGATTTCATTTTTCCGGCATGCGTTCGCGCTCACCATTGGTGGAATATTAATTAGGTGTAAAGGCTGACCAATCGGAGATCGCATATCAGTCGCGCAGATTAACTCAACCCAGATTAACTAAATTGTTACAGCACTGCCCACGCCCCCGGCGCATGTACACAAATGTGTATGTGACAACTGGCCTTATTTTGCTACGTCATAATTGAGCCAGTGCATGAGATAATCAACTTTATTATATAACTGAGATTTTCGCCGAGTATGATTTGACTTTTTTCTGCAAATATATCGGAAAGTTGATAACATTTTCAGAGCAAATGCATAATAATTACTAATTTAATATTCGTCAACATTCGATATCGTTTACAAAAAATGTACACTATTCTAAGATTCATCTTCGTCGAAAATCTCACGTGATAAGCCTGATTACCTCATGAACTGACGCAATATTATAACACGTCGGGCAAAACATGTCTATACAGGTCTGTGGTGTTGAAAGGGCTCTGTGCGTACTCAAACCCACAGGTGGAATAGTCGGACGTGTGACACAAAGAAAATGACCATTACAAAAATATCCATTACCCCACCCACTTGATCTCGTTCTATTATTAACGTCATGTACAGTACGAGTACGATACCAGGTGGGTAGGGTAATGGGATTTTTTTAATAGGCATTTATTTTGGTGTCCTAGGTCCGAGTCTTCCACCTGTGCTCACCATAGGAGTAAACACAGATTGCAACGCACGAGCTTGTCACGTGACGTTGCAGCTGATGGAACAGGATATCGTCATTGGGTCATTGCGTCATCGAATGATCTACACGCGTTTACTACACTTTTTTCTACACGCGTTTACAATAATGGATTGCACGGACCTGCGTAGATCTACATTCTACATGAACATGATGAATAAATAAAACATGACGTTAACAATTCTTGGATTCAATATATTTATTACATGCGAAGATGAAAACAGTGAAAACTTATGGCATATTATAGGCATTGGCGACGTCGTTCATTCGCAGTCACAGTGTACAGTGTACATGCATTTTTAGCTCACCTGAGCGAAGTTCATGTGAGCTATTGTTACCGCAATGTGTCGTCGTCCGTCGTTGTCCGTCGTCGTCCGTCGTCGTCCGTGAACATTTCAAACGTCTTCTCCTCGGTAACCATTGGGTCTATAGTCACCAAACTTCATGGTCATGGTCCTTAGGTAGGGGGATTACAAAATTGTTAAAATGACGTCATTACGTAATCCAAGGTGGCTGCCGTTTAAAAATAGCACAAATTCTTAAAAAAACGGATTTCGACAAAACTTGGTAGGAATGATCGATGTACATTGCTCTTTCAAAGTTGTTAAAATGGTGACCCCGGGGTCAAAAATGGGCGTGGCCCGTGGGGTCAAATTGGGGTCAAATTTTATTTTTGACTGAATATGGTCATGTCATATATCAAATTGAAGGTATCAATGAGGCGATCACTCTGGTGCATTTTTTGTCGAAATCGGATTGTTATGTCGTCCAAGATGGCCGCCGAAATGTCAAAAGGTCGTTCTTTTATTAAAGATTTCAAAATTCTTCTTCACATGAACCGCTTGGCCCATGGTAGCCAAACTTAAAAGTTATGGTCCATGGGTGAAGCCTTTTCAGATTTGTTAAAATGGAGGTCATCGCTAATCCAAGATGGCCGCCGTCTAAAAATAGCATAAATTCTTAAAAAATCTTCTCATGAACCGCTAGCCGGATTTCGATGAAACTTGGTAGGAATTATCGATGTACATTGCTCTTTCAAAGTTGTTAAAATGGTGACCCCGGGGTCAAAAATGGGTGTGGCCCGTGGGGTCAAATTGGGGTCAAATTTTATTTTTGACTGAATATGGTCATGTCATATATCAAATTGAAGGTATCAATGAGGCGATCACTCTGGTGCATTTTTTGTCGAAATCGGATTGTTATGTCATCCAAGATGGCCGCCAAAAGGTCAAAAGGTCGTTCTTTTATTAGAGATTTCAAAATTCTTCTTCACATGAACCGCTTGGCCCATGGTAGCCAAACTTAAAAGTTATGGTCCATGGGTGAAGCCTTTTCAGATTTGTTAAAATGGAGGTCATCGCTAATCCAAGATGGCCGCCGTCTAAAAATAGCATAAATTCGTAAAAAATGTTCTTCTCATGAACCGCTAGCCGGATTTCGACGAAACTTGGTAGGAATGATTGATGTACATTGCTCTTTCAAAGTTGTTAAAATGGTGACCCCGGGGTCAAAAAGGGTGTCAAAAATGGGCGTGGCCCGTGGGGTCAAATTGGGGTCAAATTTTATTTTTGACCGAATATGGTCATGTTATATATTAAATTGAAGGTATCAATGAGGCGATCACTCTTGTACATTTTTTGTTGAAATCGGATTGTTATGTCATCCAAGATGGCCGCCGAAATGTCAAAAGGTCGTTCTTTTATTAGAGATTTCAAAATTCTTCTTCACATGAACCGCTTGGCCCATGGTAGCCAAACTTAAAAGTTATGGTCCATGGGTGAAGCCTTTTCAGATTTGTTAAAATGGAGGTCATCGCTAATCCAAGATGGCCGCCGTCTAAAAATAGCATAAAATCTTAAAAAATCTTCTTCTCATAAACCGCTAGCCGGATTTCGACGAAACTTGCTAGGAATGATCGATGTGCAATGCTCTTTCAAAGTTGTTAAAATGGTGACCCCGGGGTCAAAAATGGGCGTGGCCTGTGGGGTCAAATTTTATTTTTGACCGAATATGGTCATGTCATATATCAAATCGAAGGTATCAATGAGGCGATCACTCTGGTACATTTTTTGTCGAAATCGGATTGTTATGTCATCCAAGATGGCCGCCGAAATGTCAAAAGGTCGTTCTTTTATTAGAGATTTCAAAATTCTTCTTCACATGAACCGCTTGGCCCATGGTAGCCAAACTTAAAAGTTATGGTCCATGGGTGAAGCCTTTTCAGATTTGTTAAAATGGAGGTCATCGCTAATCCAAGATGGCCACTGTCTAAAAATAGCATAAATTCTTACAAAATCTTCTTATGAACCGCTTGCTGGATTTCAACGAAACTTGGTAGGAATGATCGATTTACAATTGGGGTCAAATTTTATTTTTGACCGAATATGCTCATGCCATATATCAAATTGAAGGTATCGATGAAGCGATTGCTCTGGTGCAATATTTGTCGGAATCGGATGATTATGTCATCCATGATGGCCACCAAAAGGTCCATTTATTCAAGATTTTGAACGTCTTTTTCTCAGGAACCACATGGCCGATGCTGGCCAAACTTCATAGGAAGATCCTTGGGTGAAGCATTTTCAGATTTTGTAAAATGATAGTCATCGCTTAATCCAAGATGACCGCCATCTAAAAATAGCACAATTTTTTACACATGAAAAACTCAATGTCACATTCTCCTCTGGTGTTCATGGAGTCAGGTGAGCGAATTAGGGCCATCATGGCCCTCTTGTTTGTTGACATTATGATGCGTCTTGGGCGAGAACGGATATAGCACAGTTCGGATAAGCAACACGGAAGGTTGTATGTCGCCGGACTTCCGTGTACTAACGGGGTCGCACTGTAAATGATTTTCAGACTAGTCCATTTATGAAAAGTGGGTGTTTTTTTTTCTTCAAAAAATATATGAAAATTACTTGCAAAACATGCAGATCCTGATGAGACGGCTCACCGCGAACTGGCTCATCTGGATCTAGACTGTTTGCAAACACTGCTATATATAGGTCTGTAGTGTTGAAAGGGTTAACCCTTTGAACCCGAAAGCCTGCTATAGCGGTTTATGTAAACAGTGCAGATCCAAATGAGCCGGCTCGTAACAAGCCTTCTCATCAGGATCTGCACTTTTTGAAAGTAATTTTCATATTTTTGAGAACAAAAACTACCCCCTCTTCATAAATGGACTAGGCTGAAAATCGTTTTGTGACAATTGGGTTGGTTGCAAAATTAACATATCAAAATCCATTCCAGTTAAGGGTTAAGGTTTTAAAATACTTTATATCTCTGCAATTCTTATTCATATATCTGTGTAATTCTAATACATATATCTCTGTAATTCTAATTCGAATTGACGTAATGTGTACACGTATCTTTGTCATCATCCATGCTTTCATCCTGTATCCCACATATCAAAGGTCAAAGTCAAATTTCTTAAGACATTTGTAATGTAAACATATACATAGGCTAGCAACCACCAATTAGTTTTACTATACAACTTAACCGATTCCTCCAAATATGGCCATTCTCTCACACTTTCACTATTCGTATGGTTGCTGTGCAACCTACCTGTTCATAACCTGCAACCTGTCTGCACCGGATTTTCACTAATTAAACAATATGTTCACTTACTCCTAAGAAAGAAAATTTCAACGTTGTCCTGTCCGCCATATTGTTTATCATCAAAGTGTCATGTGACGTAGTGTTCACATCACGTGACAAGCAGGCTCAGTAATTTCTTTTAAATGCTAGAAATATGCTGGAAACTGGTGTTAAAAACACCCCAACATGTTTCTCAAGTAAAATTGGGCTGTAATGGATCAGGATTTACAAGCAAACTGGGTCTGTGGCCTCAAAACGTCTGCACTATTTTTTTTATACCGGACTACTAAAGCATACCCCCTGGCCGATGTGTACTATATTTAGCACAGTGATACCTACATACCGTACATGGCCATCATTACACCTGTGGATGACTAGCCAATGCCTTGGCCCACTTGACATGCAATCATATGGCATTGCTTATACATGTATTTGCATAGCATTTTCTGATAGTTTTAAAAATGTAAGTACTAAACTGTATATAGCGTAAAATCAAATAAATTTGTCACAATCGTAAAACAGGGAATTTGATGCATTTCGCGGAGTTTGATGCCGTCTAACAATGTTTTGATTCACTGCCTGTATATGTTGTAGCGCAATATGCGAAGTTTGATGCCTTCTAACAATGTTTTGATTCACTGCCTATGTGTTATATTGCAGCTTTATTGCGTACTTTGAGCACTATGCGAAGTTTGATTTCTTCTAATAATGTTTTGATTCACTGCCTGTTATATATATTGCAGCTTTATTGCGTACTTTGAGCAATATGCTGAGTTTGATTCCTTCTAACAATGTTTTGATTCACTGCCTGTGTGTTATATTGCAGCTTTATTGCGTACTTTGAGCAATATGCGGAGTTTGATGCCTTCCTGTCCCCTGCCGACCCAATTAACCCCTGGATTGCCGACAACCCCGAATACTGGGATCAGGAGAAAACTCTGTGAGTACTGAAACATTGCACTCTGATCAGGCCTCGACAAATTCTTAATTTCCACTCGTCCAGATTGGATTTCAACTTGTACATTCCTACAGGTTTTAAAGGCGCATGCCCACTCAGTAGACACAAAATGTTCTTTATATCAGAAACATCATCTGAGACATTTTCTGGCAAAATAAACATTCATTCACCATTACCCTACATATTGATTGGCATTATTATACATTTTATATCGGACGTAAATTTCTAGGGCGATAACCATGTTTCCTTAAAATGTTAACGGACATTACTATTTTATTCTCTTTTTTTTGATGTGCAATGATCATACTTTAAAATCTGTCGAAAATATTATTTGGTGTCGCATTTAATTAGTATAAATAATTAAAAAATATCATGCCTCATTTGCATATGAAAATAGCTTGATACCACCGTGATTCACTATCAGTAAAATAAATATTACTAAATGATTATATCTGTATAGCGGGCCTCGTAATTTTTAGAACTGGTGGAATACGGTAGTGACACAATTACACTTATTTAATTCCTATAAAGAACACTTTGTGCCTACTGAGTGAGCCTATGCCTATGCCGCACTGTCTCTTCAAATTGCCATTTGTCCAGTAGCCGATTTCATCATAATTGCAAAGCATACTTATCTAGCAATGCATTATCCCGAAATGCATTATGTCATATAGAACTAACGACTGCATATATTTGATGATTAAAAGTATGCAGAATTATTATACTGACTTTATTACATTATCACAGCCAAAATGGCTGTGATAATGTAATAAATTCAGTATAATAAAAATTAATAAATTTATCCTAAAATTGAAAATTTCTCCCTCAAAGTATACTTTGCTAGATAAGTATACTTTGCAATGTTGGTGAAATAGACTACTGGTGTTGCACTCCGTGTAAACGTAAAATGTTTCACATCGAAATATGTGTCTGGGGCCTGTTTCACTAAACTTCTTACGACTAAAATGTTCGTAAGTGCTAATTTAGGATCGTCTAGAAATTTCAATTGATGGATTTACATTTATTGAGCATAGGCTGCATATGCAGCCATGCAGCCTATGCTCAATAAATGTAAATCCAATAATTGTTTACAAGAAAACAGTGTTGATGTGCAATTTACAGACTATCATAATTTTGCACTTACGAACATTTTAGTCGTATGAAGTTTAGTGAAACGGCCCCCTGATTCCTGATAAATTCCCGTTCAGCTACATGCAGAAGATACTGTATAAACACATTTTCATCTAGTAACCGGCGCAAGAAACGGTTTGATTTTGATTGTTGAACCAGTTATTTTGATTGAGTGAACCTGCAGGTTTGGTCACTGAAAAATTCTTATTTTGATTGCTCCAGTCCGAGTTGTAGACAGGTTTGATCAAACACTTTGATTACAATTGAGTTACAAATAGTGTAGGTGGATGCACACGTTGTTTTGATGTTATTCATTTCACAATGCAGCATTCAATGTTTTGCCATTTGTTAACATACTGATTTTTTATGATTTTTCATGAAATATATATTAATACAGAAACTGTAATATTTTCAAAGGATTTTTTTTATATAAATTAGGTCCGCAGTAGCTATTTCCAGTGCATTACTGAGCAGACATTATCGTATTCAAATGCCCTGCTAACAAAATAAAGTCAAGCAGCGCCAAACATATTGCAATATGCTAATTTTCAGAAATGTGCTTCTAAAATGGACCCAAAACTTTGCCCAGGAGCTATTTGTTGTAAAAACATACCCGAATGAGCATTTGGCTTCTAGAAATCAAAATCTCTCCAGACTGTAAATCAACCAAAATCCTCTTACAGATTTCAGTTGCTTCATAGATGAAAGCCGAAACCCCTTTTCAAAAATGCTGGTGACGCCCACGCATGTTCTTGGGTACAAAATCATGTGTCTCATATGATCCCAAGGATTAACCTATGTCACCATGTTACCAGGAATTCGCGCGACATCCCCGTGCGGCGCGTGAAACGGTGGGCATTCTCGGTGGAGGAGTTGCTGCGCGATCCTGCAGGCAAGGAACAGTTCAGCAAGTTCCTCGACAAGGAATTTTCCGGAGAGAATTTAAAGTAAGTTCATTTGGAAATAAGTTCTCTGAAGAAAAGTTAAAGTATATAATTATGTGACTTCTATGAAGAAAATGTAAAGTAGGAATGTATCTTATTGCGTTCTCAGAAGAAAAGTTAACGTAAATTTGTCTATGGCGTTCTCTGAAGAAAATGTAAAAGAAATTATACAAAGGAGTTTTCAAAAATCAATTTAAAGTATGTTTGAATTATTGTGAAGTAGTTATGCACATGAGACTGCATTATAATTTATGGACGGGCGACATTGTGTAAACATTGTAGACACAGTAACAAAATAGCATAACCCATTTTATGCTGGGGATTCCCCGTATCTCCCTGATGAGAAATAAGAAAAATTGCAGATTTATTTTTAGAAATGTTTCAACCCATATATGGGTATTCCGTATAGAATGGGTTAACCCTTACTACGCTGAATTAAATGTTGTCGTCTGCTGGAGATGTTTTATTTTCAATATTTCTCGGCAAAATCCTGGTTTTGACAGCACATGAGAATCATCTCCAGTGTTAAGAATTAAAGCAAAAATGAAAACCAGCACACGGCAATTTCCGTCAACAGCGTAGGAAGGGTTAATGTGAGATAATACAAAGTATTACTAGGAGATAATTCCAGCACAAAAATAATTACACAATTCCCTAACATTTGATTGGCCCGTAGCAAATCTCTGTCCAAAATTTATATCCCAGTAAACTCCGACGCCGAACTACTTTCCGTAACCGTGAGACGAAGTTAAAATAATTCTTAAGAAAACGGAAAATAAACACATTTTTGATGAATTTATTTCAAATGCTGGAATTATAAGGAATGAATGGCCTTTTTGTTGAATTTATCGGGGATATAAACTTGGAAAAGTCGCGGGAATACTGGACGAGGCCTTCCGGCCTTCGTCCAGTATTCCCTCGACTTTTCCAAGTTTATACCCCAATAAATTCCACAAAAAGGCCATTCATTCCTATAGTAACTGGAAATGCACCACAGCCTGTGAATCATGCCAGTATTTGAATTTATTTTTTATTTAAAATACTTTGCTATTGTGCTTGAAATGAAGCAGCTTGCTTGGCTGAGCCTGAGCTGTTCCACAGCTGCTCAGACTCAGCCAATCAAACTGCTTGGCTACGAGTTGAGATTGCCAATAGATGTTCAGCAGCGATGACACTGCCAAGATTAACGCGGGCGGTTGTACATGTATATGTCTGGATACTGGATTAAGATCTGGATGAAATGTGGCTGTGACTGGGGAAATGGGGCTTATTGCTTTTGTAGCCAGTCCAGCTCCAGTAGCCTATTTCATCAAAATTGCAAAGTATTCTTTTGTAGCAAAGTATACTTTGAGGGAGAAATTTTCAATTTTAGGATAAATATATTAATTTTTATTATACTGAATTTATTACATTATCACAGCCATTTTGGCTGTGATAATGTAATAAATTCAGTATAATAATTCTGCATAGTTTTAATCATCAAATATATGTAGTCGTTAGTTTTATATGAAATAATGAATTTCAGGAAAAATAAATGATTACTCCCTCAAAGTATACTTTGCTAGAAAAGTATACTTTGCAATGTTGGTGAAATTGGCTACAGGTCTTCAAGCACTTTCATTCATCCTCATAATGATATGTATATGTGGCTGTGACTGGAGAAATGGGGCTTAAAGGATTTGTGACCAGTGTAGCTTGTGATCAAATAGCACACTCCTGTAGCCTGATAATGATAATATATTGTTGGTTAGAAAGCATGCGGATGCACCTATGGATCTGGATCTACATTGGTCACAAAATCCATAAACCACATTTCTCCAGTCGCAGCCACATATACAATGCCTTAGAATCATCACACATGTTTGCCTGACTGTAAGGTGAACAGTACAGTCTGACCTTGGTCTACAATGGTGGTAAATACCATAGACCCCATGTCTGCAGTTGCAATCACATTTAACCCTTTCAACACCACAGGCATGTACAGTGGTATTGACAAACAGTGTAGATCCAAATGAGCCGGCTCGTAACGAGCCGTCTCATCAGGATCTGCACTTTTTGCAAGTAATTTTCATATTTTTGAGAACCAAAACACCCCCTTTTCAAAAATTTACTACATGTAGTCTGAAAACCATTTTGTGATGATTGGATTGGTTGCAAAAATAACATATCAAAATCCATTCCAGTTGAATGAAAGGGTTAAATATGTTAGATTGAAATGGTTTTGTTGATCTCAACAACCTTTTCCTGGTAACTGCTTTGCACATTTTGATAATTCTTGGCAACAATGTGAGACTTATGAAACTCGTCAGCATTTTCTGCTCCTCATCAAAGCTTGGTGCATAAATTGTACCTGACTTGTTTCATATCAAATAGAAAGTCATTTAAGATTCTATATTTACATTAAAGTTCCATGTTACGACCACCCCGCTAATGAGACCGCCCCGCTATTACGACCACTGTTTCAAAGAACCGTTCTTTTTACTATACAATTACATGGTCGCAGGTTCCGATTCTACGACCACCCCGCTATTCCGTAATACGACCACCTTTGGCAGTCCCGATGTGTCAAAATGTGTTGTTTTTAGGCCCATCATAACGACCGCCTTCGGCGGTCCTGTCAAAATTTGTTTGTTGTCTTTGCGCTCGCCAATTCGACTACACCCATGGATAAAATTAGCGTGAAAGTTTTACGACAATACACAGACCGATTTATGACACCCAATAAACAAACGCGAAACTAGACATAGCACTATGGCTTTACTACCGTCTATAGCAAAGTAAATAATAATAAATAAATGATAAAGTCAGATAATGAAAAATAGAAGTTAAACATGATATATAGACATGGCATGTTAGTCTAACGCCAAACGTGACAATTTGACAGATTAGTGCATTTAATTGTTATTTAAAGAAGCGTGTGCCGATATTGCACTGGCTAATTAAGATTAAGAAGTGTTTGATGTTGGTGATTGAAATTAGTCCAATCGATTAGCGTGCGATTAAACTCGACCGGTGTCAATTATTCTTCGCCAATTATCGGGTTATTCGTGTGGGTAAGTACTCGGACAATAAGAAAATTGTGAAATAATGTGCGACGGTCATGGGGAAAACAAGGTTACTGACATTTGGGAGCGGTCTTCAGGAGATCTGCTAATGCAAACCGATCTGCATACTGCATACCATTGAGGATCTACATTTTTTTGTGACAAACATAACAACCACATAACTGATCAGCGACCAGCACAGCCCCTATTTATATGGATTATATGGCACATAATTATGTCCAAGCTGATGTTGGTCTACACTGGTTGCAAATATTGTTTTCAATTGTTGTCATATGAGCCAATTATATTTGTTGTTTACATTTGAGTAAATTATCATTTGGTGTAAATAAATCTTCATTCTAGAATATTGCATGTCTGATAAACATCAACAGCAATCATGGAAAAACGTAAACGTATATAATTATATAATACATATATTAAATTATACACTGTATTGTGTCCATATTTTATTCCATGACCATATTAAGGACCAGTAGCCCATGGTCATATTAAGATGTGGTCTTTTACTGAGGTCCGCTAATAAGACCGACTCGCTAATAAAACCACTTTTCTTCAGTCCCACAAGTGGTCTTAATAGCGGAACTTTACTGTATTTCCCATTTCCAGGTTCTGGCTTGCGTGCCAAGAATTGAAAGGTGTGAAAATGAGTGATTTACACGACAAAGTCCACGAAATATTCACGTAAGTAATCATTGTAATGTATTAGACTATTACACTAAAATGGTAGGTACACATTGCATGGCCCAGATTTACTGTAGTGTTTCTGTAAACTGTTGTCTGGCAAGCAATGCGAAGTATCGTGCTGCATATATGTGTGATATTTGATCAGGATCTACACTGTTTGGAAATGACGTACAATGTATGTAATCAACTCGGTGTTAACACAATGCTGAGGATACGCCATTTTACTGAAGGAAAACCTTGGAACATTTATTCACAGCTATCGTAATTCAAAACTTATTTTCAAACTCTTTTTTTTCTCTCACTGAATGTATATGTTGCGACCATTCGTTTGACCATCTTAACAAGACAAATGTGTGATCACAACATTTACCTGAACCCCTTTATAGCACTATGGTTGGGGTCCATGCAACGCCATCATGTTATCAGTGACTTGTGTTACATCCATTCTTTATCATATGAAAACCTTGTCATGACGTGCTGTAACCCATTTCATAAATGCGATATGATACATGTGTAATAACACCAGCAGCGAATTTGATTGGTTGCCCGTATCCCCCTAATTACGTATTCATATTATGCGCTAACATGCCAAACGAATAAAACGAAGACGTTCCAAGGAAACTGGTTTGAGATCCCCTGTGAATGTAATAGCAGAACTCAGTATTTGGGAGCCATGACATGATCGTGTTACATGTATATCGTTTTGTAATTATAGTGTTATACTGGGGTTGAAGTGTACTTTCAGTGAGAAATGAAAAAAATTGGAAAAATAATGTTTTAAATATATACCACTCATAAAATGGCACAAATACCATCACCACATAGCATGCACCTGGTTATATCAAACACAAATGTGTTATCCCAATAGCAGCAGGTATGTATATGTGGATGTGACTGGAGAAATGGGGCTTATGTGTTTGACGACCAGTGTAGATCCAGATCAGCCTGTGCATCCGCACAGTCTGATCAGGATCTGCACTGTTCGCTATTTTATCAATGAAACACCTTCATGCTTCTAACAAGCAATATAGATCGCTATCAGGCTACAGGAGTGTGCTATTTGATCAGGAGCTACAATGGTCACAAATACTATAAGCCCCATTTCTCCAGTCACAGCCACATGTAAGCTCCTTTTTCTCGTGACAGCTCATATGTCGCTGTGACTGGGAAAATAGTGTTTATAGGATTTGTGATCAGTGCAGCTCCTGATCGAATAGCACGCTCATGTAACCAGATAGCGATAAATATTGCTTGCCAGAAACATGTGACAGAATGACGGAATTCATGGAATGACGGACAGTGCAGATACTGATAAGATTGTATGGATGCACAGGCTGATCTGGATCTACATTGGTCACAAAACCTATAAAGCCCCATTTCTCCAGTCACAGCCACAAATGGGCACCAACTCTGGTGTTCCCTCCATTATTGCAATCATTTATTTTCTTGATATTGATTTTTCTTTAAACATCCTTTTTTGTTAATTTTCTACGTCATTTATGGCAATTATTGACTTATTTTCAAACTCAGTATCAGCGCAATATGATAAGAGAGATCATTCCAGTGCCAGGCACACATAAATGGTTCTGTGAGCAATGTCTATAAACTGCCAACAATTCCCCAATGTCTGGACTGTAGGCTTGGGCGGGTCCTAGAGGGCGTTTCATAGAGAATACCATATTAGTGTCTTTTGATATCAAGTTTATTGGGCAAGGCTAGGAAACGCATAGGAATCTATCTACCTATTTCCGAGCCAAGCCTGATAAACTTGATATCAATAGACAGTAACGTCACATGACACCGTTTGACCAATGAAACGTCAGATTTCAATTCATTGTAATACGGATATTCGTATCAAGTCAATGTTATCGGTCAGTGTATATTCGGTCAATTGAAAGTTTGTTTCCTGATAATGTCCTGTACTGTGACGATACTGCACAGTCTGTGACGCAAATGAACAAGTAAAATAAAACTGCACTTGCTATGTATATTTTTCTGGTAGTCGTGTTCGGTGATTTACATAGATCTCTCGACTTGGTAATATTGGTCCCGTACAATATGACCTAGTTGTTGACATGATGTTAAACCCAGCCACTCTCACACATGACTGTATATGGATTGTGTTTCAGTGAATTTTTAGCACCCGGAGCGCATAATCCCGTGAATATCGACGCGAGAATATCAGAGATTGTACGGAAGCGAGTGGAAGACAATCCTAGCCGATATTGTTTTCTGGAAGCTCAGGTACTCAGTTAACCCTTTCCCTGTTTTGCGATATTTCGCCTCTTCCAAATTGAAAACATCTGAATAAAAGAATCAAATGCTGGGTCAAATGATGGTTAAATTATCTGATAGAGTAGAAAACATTTCTCCTTTTCCCACTATGTTTTCTAAAGACATCTTCTGCAGAGGTGTGAAAAGTCGTTTCTATCAGGGAAAGGGTTAAAGGGTAGATACTGGTTTATGGATGCAGAACTCTAGATAAGATTTGTGTTTAATCCTTTCTCCCCTAAATATCCAATTTTGGCTTTTATATGCTACTTTTTGGAGAATTCCATTCTTGAGAATATGCAGATTTTTTAGAATTGAACAGTACTGACAAATGCTACAGATCCTGATGAGATGAGCATTTGCACATGGCCTGTAGGGTTGAAAAGGTTAAATATTATTCTACTCTTCGAATATACCCCTGGCATACGAAGTACGTCGAGGGGTATAGTTTTTGTATTTCTGTCCGTCCATCGGTAAGATTTGCATTAACAGTTTTTGGTTACCCAGTATCACTGCAACTGTAAGTCGGATTGACTTGAAACGTTATATACTTATTTTTCATCATCCATATTTCATTCAATAGCCCACCCATGCGGCTTTCATGCCCAAGGTCAAGGTCAAGTTAATTTGAAATTTGCATTAAAGTTTTTTAAATATTTACGTTTTAAGTACATACACAATATCTCTGCAACCGTAAGTCAGATTGACTTGAAATTTCATATACTTCACCCACCCATGTGGCTTTCATGATCAAGGTCTGGGCCAAATGATTTAGTGGTCAGACCAGACTTGGTTCGTCCAATTGTGATCGTTCACCGATCTAAAAAACACCTTTTTTCTAATTCCATTGCCTTTCATTCATGATTATGTCTTCCGGAATCCTGAAATAGGTTGAATGACGTTATCACAGTTTAGATTTAGCCATAGATCACTTCGGTGGTTGTATTATGGAAGATGGTGCATTGACCCGGTTCCAGATAATGAACAAAATTAGACAAAAAAGTGTTTTTTAGATCGGTGAACGATCACAATTGGACGCACTTTGTATGGTTGGAGTTTCTAATGTATATGGTCATGGTGCACGTCATTAGTTTGAGCTGGCGATCAGCTATCGGCCAAATATGACCGATAATGCACGCCGGACGGCCTCCGATTCTGTGTGAGATTCTTTCGTACACGCAAATTTCGCTTTGGATGGGGTATGCAAAATGCGAATAACTGAATAAATGCTGGAAACAGCTATTTGAAGTGAGTATATTCACACACCTAATACCTTTTTTTTTGCCAGAGACAGAAGTCCTACATTTAATCAATGTTTATTGTGTTTGTGAGAGGCGGAAAAGAGAGGGCTCTTTCTATAATTGCCATATTCTTTATCACCTTTCTATATAGAAGATGGTACTGTACGAGACCAAGTGGGTGGGGTAATGGGATTTTTTTAATAGGTATTTTTTTGGTGTCATAGGTCCGAGTCTTCCACCTGTGAAATGGAATAGGGAGTTAATGACTTGGCATATATTGTGTTCGCTGTGCATATAAATCACTGCTTTATGTAAGATGTATATGATGTTTTTTTCTGGCCCATGTAAGTGAATTTTTATTTTTCAGAGCATGCTCACCATTTTGAAAGTCAATGAGTGTTTTGTCAAAATTTGTTGTGCATGGTATGTACTCCCACTTTTGAAAGTAACCGAAAACGAGTGTAAAATGCATAAAATTGTACCTTATCTGTAGGTCTGGAGATATCATTGATGACTAAATGGTCCATATACTCATTTACACCGGTGTTGAACCTGGTCTGTTGAGTTTTCTACCATAATTAGCTTAATATGGCACATGCAATCATGTAGAAACTGATCAGACTCAGCAAGCCTCGGAATTGCTACATGTTTTCTATCCTCACCTGTAGCCGATTTCATCAAAATTGCAAAGTTACTTTTCTAGCAAAGTATACTTTGAGGGAGAAATCATTTATTTTTCCCGAAAAGCATTATTTCATATAGAACTAACGACTGCATATATTTGATGATTAAAAGCATGCAGAATTATTATACTGAATTTATTACATTATCACAGCCATATAATGGCTGTGATAATGTAATAAATTCAGTATAATAAAAATTAATAAATTTATCCTAAAATTGAAAATTTCTCCCTCAAAGTATACTTTGCTAGAAAAGTATACTTTGCAATGTTGATGAAATAGGCTACTGATACAGTGATAAACAGAGAAACTGGCCTGCTATTCCCCATATAT
Organism: Conchocele bisecta; assembly: GCA_029237695.1. Classification (NCBI taxonomy): domain Eukaryota; kingdom Metazoa; phylum Mollusca; class Bivalvia; order Lucinida; family Thyasiridae; genus Conchocele; species Conchocele bisecta. Next base: position 60,818,345 of record CM055269.1, read on the forward strand.
GTCGCTGTGACTGGAGAAATGGGTCTTATGGGTTATGCGACTGGTGTAGATCTCCACTGTTTGCCATTCCATCAACGAAACACCCATCATGCTTCTAATAAGCAATAGATATCGTTATCAGGCTACAGAAGTATGTTATTTGATCTGACAGGAGCTGCACTGATCTCAAATCCCATAAGCTTCATTTCTCCAGTCACAGCCGTATATCTGGATAGGAGTTGGAGGAAACCAGAGAGATGTAGAAAGCCCCAGTGTCCTATCTGTTGACCATCTTCCATCCTACTTATGAGACACTATCATAAAAATGGTCAGCATACCTTAGCTACCAGTGTAGCCATAGACTAATCTATACATCCGCACACGAAGAATCAGGGGCTGCTTCATTGGCTGTTTTGTCTGTAAATTACCGTAATTACCCTAAATATTCGGACACCAATATGTGAGCAAACAGTGTAGACCCAGACCAGTCTGCTCCTGAAGGAGCAGTCTGATCAGGGTCTGCACTATTTGCCATTTTCACAGAATGCTTCGGAGGCCTCATTGGACAACATAATCAACTTGATAAATGTTTATGACACTTATAACAATTGGTGTTGGTGTCCGAATATTTAGGGTAATTACGGTACCCTAGATGCTACTTACAGATCCATCATTCTACATCCATTTGTGACTGTAGATATGGAACTTGAAAAATCCTATAATCCCCATTCCAGTCACAGCCACATATGAGCCTACATTGGTGTCTAAATCCATAAGCCCCATTTCTCCAGGTACATAGCTGACTGAGTGACAGTGCTAACTAACCATGGGATACATGGGTCAAAATCCTGCTGGAATATTTTTCTTTTCTTATGACTAGTCTTCGCTACTAGTGAAAACCAGTAGCCTATTTCATCAAAATTGCAAAGTATACTTTTCTAGCAAAGTATACTTTGAGGGAGAAATTTTCAATTTTAGGATAAATTTATTAATTTTTATTATACTGAATTTATTACATTATCACAGCCATTTTGGCTGTGATAATGTAATAAATTCAGTATAATAATTATGCATGCTTTTAATCATCAACTATATGCAGTTGTTAGTTTTATATGGCATAATGCATTTCAGGAAAAATCAATGATTACTCCCTCAAAGTATACTTTGCTAGAAAAGTATACTTTGCAATGTTGGTGAAATAGGCTACAGGCATTTTAATCTTACAACCCTATCTTTTCAAAACATGTTTTGACAACACTTTAGAATCATTTTGTGTCTTTTGATATCAAGTTTATCAGGCAAGGCTAGGAAACGTGTAGGAATTCCTACCGTTTCTGAGCCGAGCCTGTAAACTTGATATCAAAAGACGCTAGCATGGTGTTGTATTTATCAGGTAACATTTTAGGCTACCTAATGAGCAATAATGGTGGTGATAATGAAATTAATTCAGTATAATAAAAATAATTAAATTGATCCTTAAATAGAAAAATTTCTTCCTCAAAGTGTACTTACATGTAGCAAGAAAAGTATTCTTTGCAATGTTGGTAAAATTTGCTACTGGCCCTATTCAGTCAGATCAGGCTGTATTTAGTTAGATCAGGCTGTATTTACCGGTAGTCAGATTACGTCCAATATTTCACTTTCTGGCGGTACCTGATCTCCCACGTGCATGCTTTATTAAGAGATAGGAAAAAGTACACTTATATAAATCCACACGTGAATTTGCTAATTGGATGTGACATGATGCCCTCTGACAGAGCAATAAAGCATTGTGTAGTGTTTTGTTTCATTATCATGGGACCCGAATGGTAAACCAATCGGGATCAGCTGTACGTGTACAAATGTACCGTACTTCTATTATTCTCTGTCTAACCCGTTCACCCCTAAATTTCCAACATTGTTTTTTGCCGTGCTGATTTTCGGATTATTCTATTAATGATACAATGTGCATTTTTGGGGTGGGGGGGGGGGGGAATTAAACAATACTGACAAACGCTGAAGATCCTGATGAGAGCTCATTACAGTGTTTGCACATGCTGGTTTTAGTGAGTGTACGTAAAGGGTTAACCCTTTGAACACTTCGGACCTGTATCATAATATTTGCAAACAGTGTAGATCCATCTACCGAGCCATCTCATCAGGATCCACTCCATTTGCGGATAGTTTATTATTTCTAAAAACAATACCCCTGATAAATGGAATAGTCTGAAAAACAACATGGGAGTGTCCATTCCAGTTACGTAGGGGTGAAAGGGTTAACTGAAACCATCCTAATTGTTAGGTAAAAATAACATAGGAAACGTTAATCCTGAAAATGCCAGAAATAAGTCTTGTCTGCTATTTTCATCTATAATTTATTTCGCTTGGAGATGATTCTTATGCACCATCAAAGTGTCACCTGCATGTTCACCATTACTCTGTTTCAGGACCATATATTTAAACTAATGAAGAGCGATAGCTACAGCCGTTATCTTCGTTCAGAAATGTACAAAGACTTTATGAGTGGCACGCGGAAAAAAGTAAGATTGTTATTACCTTCAATAGCGAGCAATTTCACCTTCAAGCACACGTGATGTAGCTGTGCCGCGTGCCAAGCCACTGTGTCGTCTCCCGCCATCCTGTGACCTAGTTCCCGCCATGACTTAGTTCCGGTTGTATAGTGTACACAGCGCCACCTAGGCTCTCTGTAGTACCAGACTCACTGTCCAGTACATTCTGAGTCGCCTTTGATGCTGCATAATGTTTATTGTATGAGCCCTAAGATTCTGGCAAAAGGTTTTTAACCGTTGATTCTAAAAAAAACAACAGAATCTGCTTCTTAGTTGTATCCATCCTTTATCTTTTTAAAATTATGGAACACGCTTGCGCCTCCATGACAACGAAAGCATTTTATATAAGTGTGCTCACACATTTTTGTAATCATTGTCACAGAAAGAAAATTTATTTAAAAAAAATAAAAGAATTTGGCCCCAACATTCATAAAGGAGGTTTCTATATATTTTTGGCAAGAACATTCAAAAAGTGATTATTTTAGCAAAAGAAAAATGCAATTTGTCAAAAATCAATTATTAGAATTCACAGTTTTTGTCTCGCCCGCAAAAGCGGAAAGCGAGACTAAGGTTTTGCTTTTCCGGAATCGTCGTTGTCATCATTCAATGTTAAGTTTTCGTGTTACGGTCATTACTTCAACACCTTATCAGCTACAGTTATCAAACTTTATACATACCTTTACTATGATATGCAGATGAATATAGGAATATTCCCGGGGCCCCAGGGTCAAGGTCAAGGCCCCAGGGTCCAGGTCAAGGCGGAACAAGGCGAGACATTTGATTCCGCTGAATTCTTGTTCTTAACATTTCCCAATATGGCTGATATCATGCACCCATGTCATTGTTAACGATAACATCCTGCAGTTCTAGCGACATTCCGAATGTGCTTGACAACCACTTAGACTGTCACAGTCTGCACTCTATCCATGTGTATTGTCACAGTGACCTAGTACTTCACCCGGGATTAGAAACCTTTCTGAGCAAATGCTCTGGCCTCGTACTCAAAATCAAGATTTTTGATTGGTCAAACGTTGACTCACACTCAAAATCAAAAAGTTTGATTGGTTGAGGCTAAGCATCATACTCAAAATCCGGAAGTTTGATTGGATAAACTCAGCGTTTGTCTCACACTCAAAATCAGGATGTTTGATTGGCCGAGGCTGAGCTCTCAGCCTCGACCAATCAAACTACCTGATTTTGAATTTGGAGAATGTGCACAGAAAGTTTTGTAAGCACAGGTACTGATCTCCGCCAGCCATTATCATGAAATGTACACTGTAGTATTGGCGAATAGGAAATTAGAACCGTCACCTGTATCATTAGTTTCGTATGTGAGCCAATGCATGTGACAAGCCTGATTTTTCCTTCAATGGCACTAAGAGTGGGTAAATGCGAGAATGCCTTTTATGGGTCTACACGAGTCGAAATGGTAATTGGAGCGATTTCTCAGCAACAGGGAAGAAAATTATTTTGAAATGTTTTTAAGGTTGATGAAATTAAATGAAATGTGTAATTAAGTTTTAAATTTGCTTCAAAATTTTCAGTGATTTTTTTAAAACTTGAAAACTGTTTACTATATTTTCACCAGAAAGTTCAGCAGTAAATGAATCATGTCATATACCCTGGGCCACATATGGTCTGTTTGATGCACCTAGTAATGGCACACACGGTATCTTACCAAGATGTATAGCTGTGCACATAGACTACTAGCTGTGTGTAAGTCTTGTCATTGTGTCTAATTCTTATCATGGAGTCTAAATCTTATCATAGAGTCTAAATGTGTTGGGTCACATGTATATGACATACTTTATTATCATTTACCCACACTTCAGATGAGCAGTATATTTAGCCCCTGTTGAGAAAAGATAGTTTATGACATTTACACTAATTGTAGAATCTAATTGGTTTGCTGATGGCAGTTAGCCTTCTTACGGCCCAGGGGCCCGTTTCACTAAACTTCGTACGACTAAATGTTTGTAAGTGCAAATTTAGGATCGTCTGGAAATTTCAATTGATGGATTTACATTTATTGAGCATAGGCTGCATATGCAGCCTATGCTCAATAAATGTAAATCCATTACTTGTTTACGAGAAAACATTGTTAATGTAAAATTTACAGACTATCATAATTTTGCACTTACGAACATTTTAGTCGTACAAAGTTTAGTGAAACAGCCCCCCTGATCAGACTGTGGTATTGTGCGGGCTGATCTGAGGCTAGGTGTAGTTGCCAATGTTATACGGTCCCTTTTGTAAGCTGATGGTTGACTTGGACCTTGTTGGACGATGTGTGCTACCAGTGCACAGCCCGGAAACATATTCACATTTCTGCCAGTAGCCAGCTGATTAGATTTGTATATTATCATAAATGATGTCTATGATCAACTCTTGTAACAAAAAGGCCTATAGCCAGTTTTGTCTACAAGTTTGGTATATTCAGCTGCACAGAGTGAACTTTGGATTCACTACGCGGGTTGATTTATTCTGCTAGTCTGATGACCCCAGAAAGAACAATCTTACCATTATTGTTGCGTATGTTGCTTAGCGATAACGGTAAGAATGTTCTTTCTATTAAGCCCCCAGCACTAGTATATCTACACCTTATCCTGGATCTGATAAAAACCTTTGTTTCACATCTGTTTTTCAAAACATGTGTGACCCTGTTGATGAAATGTTCACCTCATCCAAACAGGCTTTGAAATTTATGATAAATGTATTCAATCTTGAATGTTGGTCTAAAGTTCAGTCTACGAATAGAGGCAGAATCATGTTTGCGAGCTGCCTTTTCTATTACTCTTAGAATGCTGGGAACAAAAATTGTCGCCTGCTGTTGTTTTATATGTTGCCTTCTTTCTCAATAAAAACATAGTTTGACAGCATGTTAGCACTAATGTGCTGTCAAAGCACGTTTCTCATTGAAAAAACAGAAAACAAAAACTAAACGGCAGACGACACATTTAATTCAGCAGTGTAAGGGTTAATGTTTTGCAACAATTTTGTTACATATTTTTGTCAGATCTAAGGTCACATTTTCATTCCATCTTCCATCACCTGATTTATATATAGGCTTATTAACCCTTAGAGTGCGGGAAACAAAAATTGTCGTCTGGTGTTATTTCATATTTTTTTCTTAATTAAAACATAGTTTGGAAACACATGAGAAAAATGGAAAATAAAAAATAAACAGCAGACAACAAAAATTAATTCAGCATTGTAATGGTTCATCAATAGTATCATCACTAAACCAGCCTAAATGGGTTACCAGACTTGGACTTTATCGGGTAACCTGCCCTGTATTGACCGAATACGTACTGACTGATAACATATTGTTGTATCAGGCATTGCCCTGATATAAACATCCGGGTTACAACGAAGTGAAAACTGACGTTCCATTGGTCGGATGACGTCACGTGACGTTACCGAATGACGTCAGTGTAAATGACGCAACGTAAACAAGTCTGCGTTCTGTCCATAGAATACGACGTCATCTAATGTCATTTTCGAGCATAAAACGTTACCTGATAAATAGAATACCAGGCTAGTGTATTTTGATATCAAGTTTATCAGGCTCGGCTCGGAAACGGTAGGAATTCCTCGGCAAGCCTCGGAATTCCTACGCGTTTCCTAGCCTTGCCTGATAAACTTGATATCAAAAGACACTAGCCTGGTATTCTCTATATCACAAGTAACTTCCCTTAGAACAACTTCCAGGGTAACATTGACATTAGAATTGGTAGAATATATCAGTTGATGGTGCAGTAGTGAGTTCCCCATATATTTTTCACTGGAAAATTTAGCAAACTTACAAGGATATGCAAATTTGTTTGTGGAAAATGCTAAATATTTTCTTTATATGTGCTTGTTTATAAGTGTATGTCGCGACTACCATTTGAACCGTCTTGACGTTGAGAAATAACAAAAATAAAAATAAAATATTTTACAAATGTAATGTCCGTAAAGGTGTATTTCGAATGTAATGGATTATTGTTACAATGTCCTATCACTTATTATCCCCTCGCCGATAGCCAAGAGGGGATACAGCATTAGTCCATGTGCGTACGTTAGTAACACCTTTCATTTTTCAATAACTCATGAACCGCTTCACCAATTTTGATAATATTCGGCCACAATGTGTGTCATGGGATGGTGCTATATTTTGCATATGACGCATGTCCGACCGCCCAAGGTCATTGAGAACTTATGTCCACCTTGTTTGCAAAGCAAACATGTTTTAAGTTTGTTTTTTTTATCTTTTTTTATTATCAAGGCTGCCAGCAAGGGGATTAGTGTCATAATAACGATGCCCTTGTTCTTAGGGGAATTACTCCTGATATTCCAAGCTCGGTAACAATGCGCAATTAATTTTTGTCGTCTGCTGTTTATTTTCTATTTTCCCTATTTCTCATCAGAAACAGGCTTTGACAGCACTTTAGAATCATTTCCTCGGGAAATGATTCTAAAGTGCTATCAAACCATGTTTCATGGCGAAAGAAGACAATATATAAAACTGCAGCAGATGACAATTTTATAGCTGCACAAGTTGAATTGGAGCAAAGCTGGTTTCATTTAGTTCCTCAAATAGATCCCGCTGAATTATACGTTCAACGGTCTGTAATTATAAAACGTTATCCTACACTCAAGTTTTGAACTCGTATCCAACCAGTTTGAGTGTTTGAGCCTTCCACCCCATCATCAACCTTCCTACTCTAGCTCTCTGAATGTTGAGAAACAAATATTGTCGTCTGCTAATTTTTCAAAAGATTCTGATTTCTGAACAAAAACATGTTTTGTCAGCAAATTAGCATGGGAGATGAATTAATTGAGAAAAATTGAGAAAAATTAAAAGAAAAACAGCAGACGACAAAATTTCATTTCAGCATTGTCAGGACTGGTACTACTCCAGTCCTTCGAATGTGGGAAACAAATATAGTCGTCTGCTGATGAATTTTCTTAATGTTTCTCAACACAAATATATTGGAGAAAAATGAAAATAAAAAAAAAACAGCAGATGAGGATATTTAATTCAGCATTGTTCGGGCTAGTATATGTGTATTACTGTACATTTTATTTATTCACTTGGTTCTTGTGTGTTTGAGATATACCTGTACATGTATGTAAATTTTTGCAATGAAAGTATCTGTAGCCCATCGCGTCAGTGAAAATCCTGTGAAATTACAGCATCTTTCAAATGGGTATGAAGTTTCATCACATGGTTTGATTATCAGATGTTATTTCCGTATTCAACATCAGGGGCTTGTTTCACTAAATTGTGTACTACTAAAATGTTTGTAAGTGCAAAATTATGATAGTCTGTAAATTTCACATTAGCAGTATTTTCCTGTAAGCAATTATTGGATTTACATTTATTGAGGATAAGTGTAAATCCATCAATTGAAATTCATCAATTTCAGTTTCACCATAATTGTTACTGGCCTTCTTCAACCAATATTTGTAACATGATCAATTTATAGTTTTTTTAAACAGCTGATGAAGTTTCAGATTCATTTGAAGTATGCTGTAAACAGTGTGTAACGCGGTATGTTCTTGATTGATTATGCAATATAATCTAAAGTAATTTCTGTCAAACATGATTTTGTAATTCCATATTTGGTTGAAATGTTTTGACGAAATGCACATAAAAAGCTCACTATGTCCATGACTATTTTGGCAGCAACATAATTACTAGTGAATTATTGCATTCCTGGATCAGTTTTTGGCAACAAACGCTATGATTATGTTTGTTATTATCAAAATCAGTATATTAAAACAGCAGGTAATACTTTAATTATTGAACTTTTTTTACCCAGTTTAACCTGGTAATGGTGGTTGAGAATTTACCATTTATAGCCTGATAACGTAACAATTTTGCTTTTGGAATAGTTTATTTTTCTTCAAAAAAAATTAATGTCACAGCATATACTTCGAGAACAGGAAAAAAAACAGAAATAAGAAGATTACATACTCTAATTGTATACTGCCTGTATAAATTGATGACAATTTCAAGTTGTAAATTAGTTAAGAGTGTTATAGTAGTGAGAATTTCAAGTTGTAGGCGATGAGCATAACTGTGGAGAAGGGAAATTAAACTAAGGGAGTTTCTTTAGTTCCATGATGTCAATAAAAACTTATCAAATCTCTCCATGAATCCTGCTTGAAATTCAATTGGACTCGCAGCATATCGATTCTATGTTTTCATCCATTATAGGAATGAATGGCCTTTTTGTGGAATTTATCGGGGTATAAACTTGGAAAAGTCGCGGGAATACTGGACGAAGGCCGGAAGGCCTCGTCCAGTATTCCCGCGACTTTTCCAAGTTTATATCCCCGACAAATTCCACAAAAAGTCCATTCATTCCTTATAATTCCAGTATTGGAAATAAATTCATCAAGAAAATGTGTTTATTTTCCGTTTTCTTAAGAATTATTTTAACTGCGCCTCACGGTTACGTAAAGTAGTTCGTCATGGAAGTTTACTGGGATATAAATTTTGGACAGAGACTTGCTACGGGCCAATCAAATGTTAGGGAATTGTGTAAATATTGTTGTGCTGGAATTATTTGGACTCGCAGCATATTGATTCTATGTTTTCATCCATTGCATTCTGAATATTATATTAACCCTTTCCCTGATAGAAACGACTTTTCACGCCTCTGCAGAAGATGTCTTTAGAAAACATTGTGGGAAAAGGAGAAATTGCTTGTAACAAGCAATTTCTCCTTTTCCCACAATGTTTTCTACTACTCTATCAGATAATTTAACCATCATTTGACCCAGCATTTGATTCTTTTATTCAGATGTTTTCGAGTTGGAAGAGTCGAAATATCGCAAAACAGGGAAAGGGTTAAGTTAAGTGTATGCACATTTGGAAATATTGTCTTTTCCATTTTTCTCAATTCAGAACAAAGGTATATGGTGTGACCACTCATTTGAACCGTCTCAACGAGACGGTTCAAATGGTGATCACAACATATAATTCTGATGAGTACTGAAGAAATTATCTGAAATTTTCTGTTTGTAAAATGGCGGTATCTTCAGAATGCAATGGCGCCCCGTGCAGGCACCGGGGCGGGATCAACTGATCCTGAGAATAGTGCTGCAGTAGCCATTGCTTGTCGTAAAAGGCGACTAAACTGGCTTAACGATTGGGTTCATACTTTCCGGAACCCACTATACCGGATTTGGCCCTCATGTACATTTTTGGCTTTCTTGTATGTGAGAGTTGAGTCGGGCTATGCCCCATATATAAAAGTAAGATTAGCGCTAATCCTATTACTTTTAGGGGATGGGATAAATTATGCTGGTGTGGCGAGGGCCTGGCACCAGATCAGGTTGTTCTAATTTCAGGACTGAATATATATTTTGATTGTAAATATTGAGTTCTGAAGTTGGGATTTACCCCCCTTGGACAGGTGGATATGGGACTCGACCCCGTTGACCCGTCTGCGTGTAGACTCCCTGAGGCTTGTACCTCTATGTCAGAAAAGCGGACGTTAAACCCTATTCACTCACTCACTCACTCAGAATGCAATGTATAATTGGTTATGTTTATGCTTATAAAAGGTTTATAATCACAAGGCGAATGTTGAAATGAATACTTCATATTATTATATCCCCTGGCATACAAAGTATGTTCGATGGGTATATAGTTTTTGTCAGTCCGTCCGGAAGATTTGCGTTAAAGTTTTTATTTGTCGGTCCAGGCGGCTGCCGGGGGTATCCGTGAGTCTCTGGTTACTTGCTCTAGTTATATTATTGCCATGGTAACAAGTGCTCCGCCTTTTTGTGTATTTTAGTCACGTCTTTTCAAGTTATTATCGGGAACTGGCTGAGGTATTAATAAGTTGTCGTTATAGCTTGCTTACTTCAGTTCCAGGAGGTAATGTGAATGTTGTTGTTAAATATTCACAATTAGTTTCCTATTCATAATATAATATATGTGTAATGCGATAATAGCTGATTATGTTTCCGTTTATATAAACATGTTTGAGTTTATCAGATCTATTTGGGTTGTATGATACAGTACTTTAGAATATGTGTCTCTTGTCTGACAATATGGTGCAAGCATAGCAAATTGTACATATGTGATTATATAGCAATACTAATGTCTGCATTTTAGCTGCATGCAAAACATCAGTTAATTTCAATTATTTAGAAAACGAATAACCACTTTTTATGCCCCCCCCCCCCCCCTGCACGATAGCAAGGGGCCATATTGCTTTGCTCTTGAAGTTCCGTCCATCTGTTCGTCTGTCCGTCCATCGACATTTACGTCAAAATGTTTGTAACAGTTTCTCATTCATGTCATAACTTTAATATAGCCTGAAGGATGACTTTAACCCTTAGAAGTGTAGACCGTAACCCTGAATCTACTTTTAACCCTTAGACCGCTACACACAACAATTGTCGTCTACTGTTGCATTTATATCTTGCCTCATTTCTCAATAAAAACATGGTTCGACAGCACTTCAGAATCATTTCCAATGGAAATGATTCTAAAGTGCTGTCAAAGCATGTTGTTAATTATTCTAAAGTGCTGTCAAAGCATGTTTTGGATAGTAAAAATAGAAAATAAACAGTAGACGACACAAAATTAAGATAGCGGTGTAAATGTTAATATTTGGACACCTGAACATATGTAACACACTCATGCCACCATTATCATGACCATGACCGTTTTTTACCTTCAAAATATCACTGAGCCACTGAAACACAATTGTAGAGTCAAGTACGCCAAGGGGGCATATCAATGTTTTACAAACATAATGTCTAGTTTATGTTGTCGCTCACAAATATTTATCACTATTAAAGCCCTAGTCACTGAGGAAAACGACGACACTTATGATGGGGCTGAGTGTATTTGCTTTATTTTCTATTTCACACTAAATTAGTCGGTAGTAAACTCAGTTCTGAATTAGCATTATTTCTGTAAAACTCTTTGAGATACTGATACTACCTGGTCTTTAAAAAGACACAACATTGATTATGCTAATTAACTCATTATAGGCAGGACACAATTAGAGTACTGTAAAATTCCACATTTCTTCTCGAAACTAATTGTTGTCACCACTCATCAGGGGCCTATTTCATCAACATTGCAAAGTATACTTTCCTAGCAAAGTATACTTTGAGGGAGAAATTTTCAATTTAAGAATAAATTTATTAATTTTTATTATACTGAATTTATTACATTATCACAGCCAATTTTGGCTGTGATAATGTAATAAATTCAGTATAATAATTCTGCATGGTTTTAATCATCAAATATACACAATCGTTAGTTCTGCATGAAATAATGCATTTCGGAAAAATCAATGATTGTTCCTGCAAAGTATACTTTGCTAGTAAAGTATACTTTGCAATGTTGATGAAATAGGCTACTGAACCGACTCGCCGAGACGGTTCAGATGAGTGGTAACAGCATATACTTTTTTTGTGAAATAAACAAAATAGTCATATTTTTTCAACTGAAAAATATTGTATCCTTTGATTTTGGTGGGTTAATGTCCAATTTCTATAGTCACACATGTGTGACCGCCTTTAAATAGTACTTTCCTGCCCAAGTCGGTCAATTATACACAGGTTTTACATTAGTTTTCCTGTCTTACATTTGTGTGCCTGTATATAGCATTAACCACTTTCTTTTGTTGCTTATATAGCACGTGCAATGTGCGTTTAATTTAATCGTCCAGAAGATAACATTTATTGCATAGACAATGTCTACTGGTGAGAATGATTTTGAAATTTCAATGAGGATTTTGGCGAAATGACGTTGAAAGTTGGTAAATATTTTGGATAATATGCTGCTGAAGATGGGGAGGGAATGTGTATCTGAAAGATGATTCCATCCTAACAGGATTTACACCACCTTGGTGAATCCATCTTTATTGTGAATCGAGTGGTTTGGTATGGTAAGGACACCCGGTACCAGATCAGGATATACTCACTGTAATGCTTGAATAATATTGTACAGTGAAACCTCTAAACCAGACACCCTGGGAGGTCCCCAGGATGTCCAGCTTAGAGAGGTTTCACTGTAAATTAGGCATGTGATCATTCTGAGCCATAGTTGTGTGTTATGCGATCACGATCAGACATTGTCGCTTGAGATAAATGACCAAGAAGCTCATCAAAAATAAGATCACATGTGTTTTCTAGGTGTCCGGTTGAGAGATTTTCCACTGTATTTTCAGTGATGAATGCTCCCCTCGTGTTTCCATCCGCTGTAGCTGGAGAAACAGGGCTTATGGCATTTCTAGTCGGTCTACATCCCTGATCTTCTTGCACATTCCTGCAGTCTTACTTGGATATACATGTTTAGTGTTTGTTAGAAGCAGGACAGGTGATTTATTGACAGAATGGCGAACAGTGTAGAGCCTGATCAGACTGCGCGAAAGCGCAGGCTGATCTTGGTCTACACTGTTCGCATAAGCTCCATTTCACAGAAACATATGTGACATAAGAAATTTTGGATTTGTGTTATTTGTGACCAGTGTAGACCCTGATTAGCCTGCACATCCGTGCAGTTTCCTCAGGATCTTCACAGTTCACTGTTCCATCAACAGTGAAACACGTGTCATCCTTACCATCAATACCATAAGCCCCATTTCCCCAGTCACAGCCACAATCACGTCCTTATTGAATGGACGTAAAGCTTCATTCAATCAATTACTCCATCAGTTGGATAACATGGGAATGTATTTCTGCACATTTATAATTGATTTGTGCCGACTGTCAAAGCATATAATCTCACAGACTACTTGGCTGCTATTCCAACAGAGCTCAGCTAGTCCATAGGATGGGGAACCATACATTCTCGTCTGCTGTTGTTTTATATTTTTTGTCATCTTTCGCAATAAAATCATGGTTTAACAGCACTTTAGAATCATTTCCATTGGAAATGATTTGAAAGTGCTGCCAAACCATGTTTTTGATGAGAAAAATCAAACATGAAAAATAAGCAGACGACAATTTTCGTTTCCCGCATTTGAAGGGCTGGACATTTTATTTATTTGCAAAAAGTTTTGCTTCATTATGCTTTGCATAGCAATGCAAAATGTTTCATTTAACCATAACCAATCGGTATCTCATATTTATGTTGTTCCTATTACTCTTACTAACATTAGCATCCTTTGGAGAAAATATTTTGAAATGTTTTTGAAGTCAATGACACTGTATCCGACATCAAATGAAATACATGTAACTAGGCCATAATTAAATGATTGTCAGTTTGCCCGAACCCGACCCTACTTTACAAACATGGTTAGGTAGGCAAATTCTTTTGTTCTCATTAAAAAAAAAAAAAAAAATAAATAAATTTATCTTTGTATAATTCATCTTTGGTAAAGACAAATAAAAATATTTTTTTTTAGTTTTACACTGAAAAAATATTTTGAGTAGGCATATATTTTTTGAGTCGGTCGTGTTCGGTCAAGCCAACATACTTTCTATTAAGGTAATGTGCGATAACTAATATGCCTCTGATCACACAATTTGTGCTCTAGCGGGACAACTGCATTAGAACCGCTCATATTACCTCCATACCAATGTTCCCTGCTATCGATTTTGAAGAAAAACAATGTTTTTTCCATAAATGACATCGAAACTTGATTAACAATTCAGAGCTGACGGAATTCAATTGCGCATGAGCTATGTATTTTTCGCCATTTTCCTCGTTATTTACTACTGATTTTCAAAATCAATGTTGGTGACAAATGGCGATGTGTTAAGGGAGGTAATACCAGACACTGAGAGTTGGGTTCATTTAAGGGAGGTAATACCAGACACTGAGAGTTGGGTTCATTTAAGGGAGGTAATACCAGACACTGAGAGTTGGGTTCATTTAAGGGAGGTAATACCAGACACTGAGAGTTGGGTTCATTTAAGGGAGGTAATACCAGACACTGAGAGTTGGGTTCATTTAAGGGAGGTAATACCAGACACTGAGAGTTGGGTTCATTTAGCAAATAAAGTAAGAAATTGTTTATTAGGAAATAATATAAAATATCGTAAATTTGTCTCTTTGGTGATGCATTTATTAAAAGTTGAAATGTAAAAATTGTTTGAATATTAACCCTTAGAATGTGGGAAACAAAAAATATTGTCTGCTGTTTTATAATTTGTCTTCATTCTCAATAAAAAACATGGTTTGACAGCAGTTCAGACTCATTTCCAAAGGAAATGATTCTAAAGTGTTGTCAAATCATGTGATTGATGAGACAAAAGGAAAATAAAAATGAAACATCGGACAACAAAATGTATTCAGCATTGTAAAGGTTAATTTATTATGTTTGAAGCTACAGGTTTTGTCACTCACCTGACGATTCCGCAGTGGTTGCCATCTGGGTGGTGCAATTTCATGAACAAAAAAAAATTTGGTGGGGTGGTGGGGGGGGAATATTCAGCAAATATTCTCCTCCAGGGTAGGGCTGGTATATTTTTGTATGTACCCGAAAGTTTTTGGTACATATAGTCGCCAACCTGTACATTTGTTGATTATTTTATATTAATATTTTCGATTACCTACAATCTCTGTTACCGTAAGTCTTACGGCTTGAAAAATACTTATTTGTCGTTATCCATATTTTCATTCTATATTGCCTACCCATACAGCCCCTGTGCTCAAGGTCAAATTACTTAGAAATTGAATTTTTTTTTTGTGTTAATGTTTTTGAGTCGGTATATCCATCAGTTTTTCTGATTTGTTGTTTTTGGGGCAAGGTGTGGTAGGGGTGGAGAACATTTGTAATCTCCTGCTCATCTAGGTCAATAGCGGTGAAAAGTTTAATGCAGAATATCGGGAATAATGCAGATGATAACAAATGCAAAAAATTATAAAATTCAGACGATCAGTAATTTCCTGTATTGAAAACGGTTAGCGTGTGTTTTCTTGTACTGTACACATGTTGGAATGTTTGTCCCTAATTCTTTTGCAGAGTAGAAAGCGGTTGGAAATACGCAAAATGACCGTCTTGTGACCTAGTGGTTAGATTTACTTGGCACAAGCCCCAAGCAGGAAATGAATGGACAGGTATAGATCTATATCGAGGCTTGTTCTCACAGAAATTGCTGTGTGATTGTGATGGACATGAACAGTTTGTATTGAGTAACATTGTGCAATAAACAGGACCAGTGTCTAAGTGTGGTTCATGTGAGGTTGACCATTAACCCTTAATCCTTAGAACCTGGAAACAAAAATTGTCGTCTGCTGTTGGTTAATATTTTGTCTTTATTATCAATAATAAAATAGTTTGACAGCACTTTAGAATCATTTCCGTTGGAAATGATTCTAAAGTGCTGCCAAACTATGTTTTTCTTGATAAAAATGTAAATTAAAACATAACAGCAGACGGCAAAATTTAATTCAGCGTTGTAAGGATTATCAGGTGGAAAATAAATATTGTCATCTGCTGTTTTGTTCAGTTTTAATTTTTTTTCTCATGATTGTGCTGTCTAAATGTGTTTTCGTTTAAGGAAACACGAAAATATAAAATAAACAGCAGACAACTAAATTTAATTCTGTGTTGTTAGGGTTACGGTATTAACCCTTAAATGGTGGTAACTAATTTATGCTGTCTACTTTTCGCCAAATTTTCTTTATTTTCCTTCATAAACATTCAAGAGACGAGCTTAAATTGGAGACCTTTTAGCTGAATGGAATTCCTATCAATCAATCAATAACTAGAGGATATTCCATCAGCCATTATATTGTATAATTTGTATATGTCACTGATAAACTAACTACTACTTCCTTACATGTTGAATAACAGGAAATTATTACATGAATGCCTATTGACTTACCTGTAAAAACAAAAGGGAATGCAGTGATAAAGTTGTTTACACCCATTCCAACCCACACAAGTGTGTTACCCCGTTATTCAAACATGGCTTACTAAGAAAACAGCTGTGCTTCTTGTTGTTGTCTCGCCCACAAATACAGCGTAAGTGACGTCGTACACGTCAACCATTTTAGATGTACAGTCGAACCTCCCCGAACGGCCACCTCTCTACAACAGCCACCTCTCTGTAACAGCCGCTATTTTATATCCCAAATGGATGAGTTCATCTATATCTAACCCTGACACTGCTGAGCATGAACATTGTCGTTTGATGTTGATTTTGCATTCATTCTCAATAAAAACATGTTTTGACAGCATTTTAGAATCATTTCCATTGGAAATGATTCTAAAATGCTGTCAAAACATGTTTTTATTGAGAATTATTGAAGAAAATAAATAAACATCAGACGATAAAATTGTATTCAGCATTAACCTCCCTACAACAGCCACCTCTCCATAACAGCCAATTTTGCCTCTGCCCATGGGTGGCTGTTGTAGAGAGGTTGCACTGTACATGTACGTCCAAATGTTGAATATTTCCTGATCTGTTAGTCGGATCATTATCAAAATCATCCGTAGCATCCTCACATTGATGGCTATCCACCCATTGAAATTTTGATGGCCTTGACCTTCATCACATTGACCTTTGTAGGTGAGACACACGCAGGCGATTTCCTTGTTATTCTAGTAAAAAATCATGCTTATGTTAACCCTTACTACGATGAATTAAATTTTATCGTCTGCTGGAAATGATTTATTTTCAATATTTCTCGATAAAAACCTGTTTTGGCAGCACATGAGAATCATCTCCACTGGAGACGATTCTCATGTGCTGCCAAAACAGGTTCTTTGTTAAGAATTAAGGCAAAAATGAAAAACAACAGACACAATTTCTGTCTCCCGCGTAGTGAGGGTTAAACAGCCAATCTAGCGAATATCCGTGGAACCTATCACTGCACTGCATGAGCTTTTTTATCCCACCACTATGAAGATAAAACTACTGCTACATTTGAAGTTGCTACATCATCAATGTGGCAACCACTAATTAACGAGGGCTACTTGTCCTCCACAGTATATACATTGTATATCCATCAGGTCCATGTACATGCAATGGTGATCACAATGTGTGCCATCGGCTGAGCAACATAACCTCACGATATTTGCATTAATTGCGAAAATCCATGTGATTTGCACCTCAGATGTGCGATATCTCATGAAAAATATTGTCATAATTTCGATATTTTCCGTAAATGCTGTTGAAAGTTGATGAAATGTTCAGAGCACATGCGGAATAGAATACCGCATTTACTATGCAAACGTTCATTTAGAGAAAATATCAGTTTCTGTAAATGTTTTTCATGAAAAATCGCAATCACAAGCTTGTGTCATTTGAAGATCTTTGTGCATGTACACTTAGTAGGATAACAATATGATCGGTCGGCCGATGGTAGTCGGCCTACTCAGTGACTGAATGGCGAACAGTGTAGCCCCTGATCAGACTGCGCGGATGCGCAGGCTGATCTGGGGCTACACTGGTCGCACACTTCAGGACTCATTTTCTCAGCCGGGGGTCATTTTTATCATGTTTATACATGTGTATGTGTTCATTTTCATTGCACATGTCACGACTCCATGAGTTGGTGTTGACAATAGATTTACTGTTGAAAATATATTGTTCATAGCTGCATGGCAGTATTTATGAAGAAGGGCTAGAAGTATGCGGTCAGTTTTTTCTATTAATATTTTTTGTTTGTTATTTATCAACAACTTAATTTGACAGAATGGAGGATTTACAAGATTTCACACCCGGCCTAAAATATATATTCATAGAGACTATACAATGCTGGTGTCTTTTGATATTAACCCTCCCTGCGCTGGAGACGGAAATTGCTGTCTGCTGTTTTTTTTACTTTGCCTTAATTCTTAACAAAAAACTGGTTTTGACAGCACATGAGAATCGTCTCCAGTGGAGACGATTCTCATGCGCTGTCAAAACAGGTTTTTGTCAATTAATATTGAAAATAAAACATTTCCAGCAGACGACAAAATTTAATTCAGCATAGTAAGGGTTAAGTATATAGAGAAGGGCTATGAAACACATAGGAATTTCAAAGCTTGTCGAGGAGCCGAGCCTGATAAAGTTTTGTGGCAAGGATACCCGGTACCAGATGAAGATATTGTGTGGGAAGGGAATTGTAATTTTAGTGCTGAATTAATGATGTTCTCCCCAGAGATTGTGGGCATGTTACTGTCCATATCCTTGACGTTTTCGATGTCAAACAAATGTAAAACTCAATCAAATCGAAAATTTTGCTTCACATGAAAATTGTCTTCATGGCAGATAATACTTATACACTGTGGTTTTTTTTTCAGACAAACGTTTTCCCACCCTTTATATTTTATCTTGCAAACAACAAAATATGAATATATGGAGAAAGAAAATATTAAAGAGGACGTTTTAAAAATGTGCGACTGGTTTGTAACAGAAATTTGAAATGATGTCTGAATCTACTTTTAACCCTTAGACCGCTACTCACAACAATTGTCGTCTGCTGTTGCTTTTATATCTTGCCTTATTTCTCAATAAAAACATGGTTTGACAGCACTTCAGAATCATTTCCAATGGAAATGATTCTGAAGTGCTGTTGAAGCATGTTGTAAATTATTCTAAAGTGCTGTAAAAGCATGTTTTTGATGATAAAATGGAAAATAGAAAATAAACAAAAAAATTAAGATAGAGGTTTAAGGGTTAATACATGTACTACCGGTATGTTTGTATCTGTACATAATAGTATTTAGAGATGCATCTGCTGCAAGTTGATTACTAATCTGTCGTGTTCTATGTCTTGTTTCCTCGTATTACAGGGTACTATGATATTTATCTTTATGGAATAAGTACTGGTACATATTCAGATGATAACTGAAGATTCACCATTTTGTTGATGGAAAAAAATATTTCCTTATTTCTTCACAGCAGTGTATGTGTGACCCCTCATTTGAACCGTCTCATTGAGACCATTAACCCTTAGAATGCGGGACACGAAAATAGTTGTCTGCTGTTGTGTTATATTTGATCGTCTTTCTCAATAAAAGCATGGTTTGACAGCACTTTAGAATCATTTCCAATGGAAAGAAAATTTCATGAAATGATTCGAATGTGTTGTCAAAACATGTTTTGATAAGAAAAATGGAAAATAAACAGCAGACAAGTTTAATGCAGCACTGTAAGGGTTAAAACATTTGTAACAGGAAGTGCTGACTGTATATTCTTATTGTTTATGATCCTGGATCTTCGATATGTGAGAAATTCCATATATGTGATAAACACCACTACACATGTATTTATGCATTTTAGCCAGAAATCCTGCCACTGCAAAATTTATAAATATTTGTTAACATGATAACATAATGATAGTAATATCTGCTAACATGGAAAATATCCTTTTAAGCTTAGACGAAAATGCTGGTTATCATTGAAACAAATTTGTGTCCGCAAAAGAAACTACTTGCCAACATTGGAAAATAATTGTTGGTGATGCGAGCGAGTTCCTGACAAATGTACATGTATTTATAACCGTTTATCCCCATGTGACCCGGCTGCAAGGACTACATGTATGGGCAGTAATGTATGTACTGTAATAACCCTAAATATTTGGACACAGTTTATTCTGGGAAACACAATATAAATATATGGTTTTTCACAGCAACAAACGTGCAGATATTTTGGTTAGTATGGCTGTATTTGTTTATCACCACATGTATTTGGATACAATTTGTTTAACCCTTACTAAGCTGAATTAAATGTTGTCGTCTGCTGGAAATGTTTCATTTTCAATATTTCTCGACAAAAACCTGGTTTTGACAGCATATGAGAATCGTCTCATGTGCTGTCAAAACCAGTTTTTTTTTTAATAATTAAAGCAAAAATGAACAACAGCAGACGGCAGTTTCCGTCAACAGTGTAGGAAGGGTTAAATGCTTTGATTTAACATTGTTTTACCCTTACTACGCTGAATTAAATGTTGTCGTCTGCTGGAAATGTTTTATTTTGAATATTTCTTGACAAAAACCTGGTTTTGACAGCACATGAGAATCGTCTCCAGTGGAGACGATTCTCATGTGCTGTCAAAACCATTTTTTTGTTAATAATTAAAGCAAAAATGAACAACAGCAGACAGCAGTTTCCGTCAACAGCGTAGGAAGGGTTAAATGCTTTGATTTAACGTCGGCACTGGCTCGATGACCTTGCATGTCGGGACCAACTATTTGGATACAATTTGTTTAACCCTTACTACGCTGAATTAAATGTTGTCGTCTGCTGGAAATGTTTTATTTTGAATATTTCTCGACAAAAACCTGGTTTTGACAGCACATGAGAATCGTCTCCGGTGGAGACGATTCTCATGTGCTGTCAAAACCAGTTTTTTGTTAATAATTAAAGCAAAAATGAACAACAGCAGACGGCAGTTTCCATCAACAGCGTAGGAAGGGTTAAATGCTTTGATTTAACTTTGGCACTGGCTCGATGACCTTGCATGTCGGGACCAACTATTTAAGTCCCCATTCGATAGAACTAGGCTAGCACGAAGTTGTCTTGCCCAAGGATACGCCGAATTGGCCATTCGCAGTGGCTGGAGATGGGAATCGAACCCGGGCCGGGGTCTTCCGATCAGCAGTCCGACGCTCTACCTACTGAGCTAATTTGGCCACCTTACAATTTGTTTTGGGTACAATTTGTTTTCGGAAACGCCTATTGTATAGGGTTTTCCCAAAACAAATGGTGTCCAACTATTTAGGGTTTATATATTACGGTATGTATGGATCAGTTTGCTTATTTGTACAAGCTGAACATTTTGTATGATTATTGTCTGAATTTTAACACTTGGAAAATGTGAACTAAATCTAGTCATCAGCTGTTTTCAGTTTATTTTCTTATTTCACAGAATCTTGTTTTCTTAGCAGAACATGCTTCATTGTGAAAAATGGAAAATAAAAAATAGCAGACGATGAAGTTTAATTCAGCGTTATAAGGGTTAAAGATGATGTTAATGTTTGTCCTAATTTATACGAATATTATTGTATAACTATTGTATACATGTATATATGTATTTCTAATTTATATTAAGCCATATTTTGCAAATTTCATGCTTATAGTTGAGTCTCATTGTTTGCCAAAATTATTATTATCGCTATCTCTGTAAATCTAATTGAAACTGTCGGCTGTTAACAGTTTTATACTTATTGATGGTATTAACATTGAAGTTTTTTCACAGAAAGTCTCGATATGTTACACATGCATTCGTGTGATGGTCTTCCATCATGTAGTGACAGATGCCCATCACTAGAACCGTAACTCCTGATTGGCAGTTTTTTATTGCTTTCTATGATTGCCGCATTTACAGTTTTCTATGTGATTTTCAACATTAAAGCATCAACTTCATGAAAGCATACAGTGGATGTTTATTAGGCCACCTGAACCCTTTCAACCCTAAATAAGAATGGACTGTGATATGTTAATTTTACAACCAATCCAATTGTCACAAAATTATTATTTTTTTCTTATATTTAAGGGTGGGAAATGGCTCGAAGACCTTCCATACCCGGACAAAATTATTTTCAGACTAGTCCATTTATAAGAAGGGTTGTTGTTGTTTTTTTTTTCTTCAAAAAATATGAAAAATATTTGCAAAAAGTGCAGAGCCTGATGAGACGGCTCGTCTGGATCTTCACTGTTTGCAAACACCGCTAAAGAGGGCTGTAATGAAAATATTAAGTCTACCCATCCATACATTTCCCATTAGGATATATTTATAAACTGAAATAAATAAACATGAGACGATACGAGGATGAATTTTGCAACATATGACAATAAGACACATGGGAGCCGCCAGCCAACAAAATGTACCTTTCAACATTCCGGACCACTGTAGTCTCAGATCAGCTCATCCATGGGATTGGACTGCACTGTTTTCCATATAATTATTATCGTAATAACCATAAATATTTGGACACAATTTAATTTGGGAGACCCCTATTAAATAGGGGTTTCCCAAAACAAATATGCCATTCTAGCCCTAAAATGTCATACTAACCCTAAATATTGGCATGCTCGCTGTTGTAGGGATACCAGATACATGTATTTTTATGTGTTTTCCCAAAAAATGGTGTCCAAATATGTAGGGTCATTATGGTATCATTACGACAGCCACCAATTCCACTGATTGTGTGTGCACGAAGCTCAGGGGCCTGTTTCACTAAACTTCATACGACTAAATTGTTCGTAAGTGCAAATTTAAGATCGTCTGCTCAATAAATGTAAATCCAATAATTGTTAATGTGAAATTTACAGACTATCACAATTTTGCACTTACGAACATTTTAGTCGTACAAAGTTTAGTGAAACGGCCCCCAGGAACTACACTGGTTTCAGATGTCCTAGGGTACGTTTTGTCGGAGAATACATTGAATACGTGTCCAAATTGTCATCTGTAAAATGTACCATATCTAAAGTCAGACACAAAAATTGTTAATGATTTGATCCTGTTAACCCGGTCTAAAATGACCTTATCTGTTGACAGGCCGTTTACAACTATTTCATAAATTATTTATTGTGGAAAATGTAGTCGATGTAGTTCTGTTGTTACCATTTCTTGCACATGTTAATTAATTTCTGTTTCCATGATTTGCTATTAATAAATATGGCACCGACTGTATAAAGGGACATTACAAGATTTGCACAGTGCTGGTACTTGTACCAAATAGAAAACGGCTTAGCGCTTACAATGCTAAATTAAATTTTGTCGCCTGCTCTTTATTTTAATTTTCCATTGCAACAACTACATGGTTTGACAACTGTCATAACATTAGAATAATTTCCAATTGTCAAATCATGTTCTTATTGAGAAAGACTATTACTTTTAAGGAGTGGGGCTAAGTGTGGCAAGGACCTGGCACCATATCAGGTTATTTGAATTTCAGGGCTGAATATGTTGAGAAAGATGACAAAATATAAAACAACAGCGAATATTTTTTTAGTTTTCTACAGTCTAAGGATTTAGACCACCATCATTCAGACTATAGCCTATTTCACCAACATTGCAAAGTATACTTATCTAGCAAAGTATACTTTGAGGGAGTAATCATTTACTTTTCCCAAAATGCATTATTTCATATAGAACTAACTACTGCATATAGTTGATGATTAAAACTATGCAGAATTATTATACTGATTTTATTACATTATCACAGCCAAAATGGCTGTGATAATGTAATAAATTCAGTATAATAAAAATTAATAAATTTATCATAAAATTGAAAATTTCTCCCTCAATGTATACTTTGCTAGAAAAGTATACTTTGCAATGTTGATGAAATCGGCTACTGGGACTATACTGGTTGCAAAGGTTGTCATGTCGCTTTTCAGCCGGAGACCTCAATGCGTACAGAAGTTATTTCCTCATGTTGCCTTGACAGGAATTGCTAACTTGATCAGAACTACAAATGGATCTTTCAATGGAATAGTCCCAGCATGCAATTCCTGTAAGGCGGTACCCAGCTCACAAGCAAAACTGGTCCCCAGTGGGATAACAAACAAACTACACTATCTTACCTAGTCAGTAATAGAGGTGGGAGGGGTGTTTATAATGGGGTGCTATATAAAAAGAATCCAGTTCGCCAAATGTCACGTCAAGGTGCTACAATGGACACATGTTTAACCATTTCACCCTTAAGTAACTGGAATGAATTTTGATACATTAATTTTGCAACCCATCCAATCATCACAAAATGATTCTCAAATGATTCCCTTTTATGAAAAATGGGTGTTTTTGTTCTCCAAAAATATGAAAATTACTTGCAAAAAGTGCAGATCATGATGAGACGGCTTGTTACGAGCCAGTTCATCTAGATATACACTTGCCCATGCTACTATACAGGCCTGTGGTGTTGAAAGTGTTAAATGGGTTATTGCCTGCCAAACAAACCTTGGTGTCTGCATCTATGCTGTCTGGTCAGGGCTTACATTGTTCACAATTCAGTCAGTGGATGGGTAATTTAACGATCGGGATTCATCCTTACCGGAATCCTGACCGGAGACCTGGTTTAACCCATATAAGAGTAATACTACCTGTAGTACTTTTAGGGGAAGGGTCCACTTGACTAGTGTGGTATGGACATGGCACCAGGTCAGGTTATTCTAATTTAAGGGCTGAATATATAATACATTATGTACATTTGTAATTTATTTTGATGTAAATATTCCATTATGATTCTGAGACCCACCACCCCCCCCCCCCCCCATGCAGCAGGTGAATGAAGTGTCCAAATATTAAAGCAATCCTTCAAGTAATATTGAAGATATTACATGATTGAGAAACTCTTACAAACTTTTAGAAGTAACAAAATGTTTCAGCACCATTTCGAAGGTCATAAAGGTCAAGGTGATGTCATTGGTGGTGCGAGTGTGTCACACATGTTCAGGTGAATGAACTGTCCAAATAATAAAGCGATCATTCAAGTAATATTGTAGATATTACATGATGGAGAAACACTTACAATCTTATGTAAATGTACACGGATGGATGTACGGACGGATGGAAGTACGTAACCTCAAGAGCAATGCAATATGTCCCCCTTGCTATATCATAGGGGGCATAAAAATGCTAAATATTTTAGATATCATTATCACCATATAGGATGTATTATTTGGTGACTTGCTAACCGAATTACACGGCTGGTCTGGATCAACATGGACCACAAAGGCAATAAGCCGTGTTTTTTGCCAGATTGTAGCTTGTTTACATGGGCCGCCGGCTGTGAAAATGAATCTTACAACATTCATAGGTCAACACGTAGGAGACACGCCATGTGATAATGTACCCGAGAAACATACATGTACATGTACTGTATTTACAAAATTTACGATATTTTCCGTAAATGACGTACATTGACGAAAATGTCGTAGCAAATGTGAAATTCTATTCCGGATTTGCTATAAAAAATTCATAATCTTTCGACGTCATTTACAGAAAATATCAGTTTCTGTAAATTTTCTCATGAAAAGTCGCACTTGGTGTCTCCGGGTGATGATACATGGTGTCTCCGGGTGATGATACACACTTCCACATATGCATCAGGGTTGAACTGTTTTACTCACAGCAGTAAGCATGCCTGATTGGCTGACTGGCGAACAGTGTAGGCCCTGATCAGACTACGGTACATGTATGCGCAGGCCGATCTGGTGCTATTCTTGTCGCATACGTCGTAAGGTACATTTTAACAGCTGGGGAGGCCATAATGTACACCTACTGTTTGTTCCAAGTGTTTCTGCCAACCTACATTTGGATATCAAATGTGTTAAAAATACTTTTTCACAAAAAATGTCACTCCAATTTTTTTATTCAATGAAAGTTCATGAAATATTGATTTTATTGCTAAAAATCCAATGGGAATTTAATATGGGGCAAAGCAGCTGAAGACTGAGGGGAAGCTTAAGGGTCAAAAGAAATTCAACAAAATTGACTCCAAGACCTGTAGCCCATTTCATCAACATTGCAAAGTATACTTTAGTAGCAAAGTATACTTTGAGGGAGAAATTTTCAATTTTATCATAAATTTATTAATTTTTATTATACTGAATTTATTACATTATCACAGCCAATTTGGCTGTGATAATGTAATACATTCAGTATAATAATTCTGCATACTTTTAATCATCAAATATATGCATTTGTTAGTTCTATATGAAATAATGCATTTCAGGAAAAATAAATGATTACTCCCTTAAAGTATACTTTGCTAGTAAAGTATACTTTGCAATGTTGATGAAATAGGCTACAGGCTAGATAGTGTGGAAATGATGTAACTAAGAAAACAAAACTAAATTTTATGTCGGCCAGATTTCATAGAACAAACAGTAGGTGTTAGTTTTATGGGTGTGTATGTTTCTCTGTTTATACATACAAAAGCAATGAAATGTAAGGTGCTATGTTTCAGCATCAGTATTTTACAAGTTTTACAGCACTGCTAGAACTCGTATTGTTGGATACAATCACAGGTGAACACAAGTATTTAGCTCACCTGAGCCAAGAATAAAGACATTTTGAAGTGGTATCCACCCTTGCTTTATTGTCTTGTAAAATTAATAGCCTAGATACCATGCCATCAGATCTGGGGCCCGTTTCACTAAACTTTGAACAATAAAAATGTTTGTATGAAGATTTTTATTAATTTGCTTTTTACATTAACGTGGCTAACTAATGCTGACATTTTTCTAAAAAAAATACCTATATTGCCTATCAGTGTCTAATTTCTAATTTCGCACTTACAAACTTATTAGTCGTACGACGTTTAGTAAAATGGGTGCCTGTTTTGTAGCACACTTTTGAAATGATGCCTCTCCATTATAAAGTGAAAACATTGTATTTCATGACTGTTTAACATACAACAATACATAGATTTGGTGACATTGAAGTATTGAGCCCAATAACTATTTGGTATGTGATAGTCGTGTATATATTGGCCTGTGGCTGAGAATTTGGACCTTACGATGAGTGTGACCAGCGTAGTCCCAGATCAGCCTGCGCATCTGCGCAGTCTGATCAGGGTCTACGCTGGTCACCATTCCGTCAAAACACCGTTTATTCAACAAAAATAACAATTTTGATTGCCGTCTGTGTGTGTGTATATACGATTATCAGGATATACATTGGTCGTTAATGTTTTAAGGTCCCCTTTCTCAGCCTGACGCTCATATGCTGTAAAATGGTTGCTATTTAAATTGATGTGTTTGTTATTAACAGGTGCAATCACCCTGAAGTGAGCAATGCCTCTAAAACGGCTCTTCATTTGGGCCACCCATGAGAAATAAGTAAAAGGGTTAAACGTCCCAGCAACAGCTAAAGTCATATAGAGATGGAACCACAGTTTAAAGTCTCATCTGACAGACCAATAGGATGGAAATACTATGTTAGTATTTTTCATGTCTAAGGTGAGGATTAAACTGGCAACCTCCAGTATTGAAGTTCAATGCCATATCCCCTAGTCCATTACACATCCGTTGCACCTATGAGAAAACTGTAACTTTAGCTCATTTGGGCCACAGTTGGAGAGAAGGGACCTTATGGGCAGGGCATTTGCAACGACTAGATCCCGCTTCCTATGCAGTTAAGAAGTAGAATAAACGCCTAATCACATTGCTAATGATAGTAAGGCTACTTGCGACCAACGTTGGCCCTGATCAGACTGCGTGCGCATATGCGCACGCAGTCTGATCAGGGCCAACGTTGGTTGCACACAGTATAAAGTCCCTTTTCTTGACCACTGGTCCGTTTGTGGTTGGTGTACATCCAGATCATCATGTGTACTTGCACAGAGAGATTGATCAAAATTTGGATTTAAATACACACACTGTGTTCCATTGATAGAATTGTGATGAGCGTAGGTCCTGATCAGACGGCACGGATGTGTCCTCTGGTTGATCTGGTGCTATGCTGTTTGCATGTTTCATAATTAAAGGTCCAGTTTCTGAACTGGAGGCTCATACATGTGTATAGAAGGGCATAGCACAAATTAAATTATAAATGCGCAAGATAACTGTGTTGCTCTGTAATAATAAGCAATAACAGTGAACCACAATGTGTTTTGGAAATATCACCGTATAATTATCACATTTTATTGGCATACATACAAATAAATGCATATTGTAACCTCATTAATAAAATTATATAAATCGTAGTGTATGTATAATATGCAGACAATATAGTTAGAGAGAATATGGTTTATTATTTATTTAATGGTGTTGAGCGGACTCTCAACAGCTAAGGTCATTTTAGACTGGGTAAACGGGGTCGAGTGAGTGAGTGAATAGAGTTTAACGTCCGCTTTTCTGACAGAGGTACAAACCTCAGGGAGTCTACACGCAGACGGGTCAACGGGGTCGTGTCCCGTATCCACCTGTCCTAGGGGGGTAAATCCCAACTTCAGAACTCAATATTTACAATCAAAATATATATTCAGTCCTGAAATTAGAACAACCTGATCTGGTGCCAGGCCCTCGCCACACCAGCATCATTTATCCCATCCCTAAAAGTAATAGGATTAGCGCTAATCTTACTTTTATATATGGGGCATAGCCTGACTCAACTCTCACATACAAGAAAGCCAAAAATGTACATGAGGGCCAAATCCGGTATAGTGGGTTCCGGAAAGTATGAACCCAATCGTTAAGCCAGTTTAGTCGCCTTTTACGACAAGCAATGGCTACTGCAGCACTATTCTCAGGATCAGTTGATCCCGCCCCGAAACGGGGTCGAATCCCATTATTTCAGCCCTGAAATTAGAATAATCTGACCTGGTGCCAGGTCCTAATCACATCAGTCATTTAGCCCCAATCCCTAAAAGTAGTAGGATTAGCACTAATCTTACTACTTTTATAATGGGTATAACCAGATTCAACTCTTAAGTAACAAAAAAGCCAAAATAAAATTAATACCACCGTTGAATTTACAAATACCCTTCACATGGTCCGACCCAACCGCCCAAAAGGGAGAAACTACGAAATCCTATGATGATGTAGTCAAATAGTGATTGCCTGGAGTTAATTTCACAATAATTAATGCAGTTTATATACATGTAATATACATTTGACACGCTTTTCAACATTGCTGTACAACGAAAACATACATTTGAAAACTATCTACAATTACACATACATGTATGTAGCAAATGAGATTTCTGCCCACCACCACACGGAGTTGTTCAACGGTCTGTGATCATTAAACATTTTGAGCACGTGCTCGAGATCAGGCAGTTTGATTGGCCGAGACTGAGCACAGCTCAGCCTCGGCCAATGAAACTTCCTGATTTCAAGCACGAGATTCGAGTATGTGCTCGAGAAGCTTTATAATCAGTGAGCCCAGAGGTATTGCTCGCCCAGGGTACCTTAATATATTGCTGTACAGCTCTACTGAGCTCGAGGCTATTGCAGTAAACATGTTTCTACAAAGTTGTTTGTGTGTTTGTTTTCCTTACATTTATACCTGTAGATAATTCTCCATAGTACAATTTGGTCAGTTTGAAGATCATACTTCCGTATTTTGACAACATGAACTACAAAAATATGAAATCAGTAACACTGGTGGAGATTGTACCTCTCAAAAACTTTTATGCACAAATTTATGTCATTTACCATTGATCACAGGGGCCGCAGAGGTTTGTTTGTTTGTTTGTTTGTTTGTTTTTTGTTTGACCCTGGGCTTAGCGGGGGTGGGACAAATGTGGATTTGTCACAGGGCGGTAGAAGACCATTGGAGCAATGCGTGTGTGAAATGTGAAGCAGATCCGAGCAAGGAAACAGAAATTATAAGCCATTTACCCGAGCGTTAAGGTTTCAAACGCACCAAGTTTGTGACCTTGACCCTGGGCTTAGCGGGGGTGGGACAAATGTGGATTTGTCACAGGGCGGTAGAGCACCATTGGAGCAATGTGTGTGTGAAATGTGAAGCAGATCCAAGCAAGGAAACAGAAATTATAAGCCATTTACTCGAGCGTTAAGGTTTCGAACGCACCAAGTCTGTGACCTTGACCCTGGGCTTAGCGGGGGCGGGACGAATGTGGATTTGTCACAGGGTGACAGAGGACCATTGGAGCAATGCGTGTGTGAAATGTGATGCAGATCCGAGCAAGGAAACAGAAATTATAAGCCATATATACCCTAGCGTTAAGGTTACGTACGGACGCCGGTAACACTATATGCACCCCTCACCATTCGGTGGCGGGGGCATAAACAGCAGACGACAAAAAATTAAGATAGCGGTGTAAGGGTTAATGGTGTTTAACAGCTAAGGTCATTTAAAGCCAGGCCAACGGACTCGATTGCACATTCAACCTGCTGCATTAGGGGCAAAAATTACAAAATCAGAACGGAATATTTACATAGAAATAAATACATGTTCAGCCCTGAAATTAGAATAACCTGACCTAGTGTCAGGTCCATACCACACCAAAGTGACATGGCTCCTTCCCCTAAAAGAAATAAAATTACGAATAATCGTATTACTTACCGCATAGGTTGGATATGGAATGAAAATATGCATGCGGACAAGTATTTGTACATTTCAAGCCAATCCGACTTACAGTAACTGAGGTAGTAGGTAGCCGAAAACTTTATGAAAATCTTGGACAATTTGTTTGTTTATTAGTGTTTAACAGCTAAGGTCATGTAAGGCCGGGCAAACGGGTTCGATCCCGTTTTAACCTGCTGCATTGGGGGGAAAATCCCAAAATCAGAACGGAATATTTACATCGAGAACAAATATATTCAGCCCTGAAATTAGAATAACCTGACCTGGTGCCAGGTCCATACCACACCAAGTCACTTGGCCCCTTCCCCTAAAATAGGATTACGAATATCGTAATACTCACATAAGGGGTATAACCAGATTCAACTGTCACATACAAAATTCCAAAGACGTATGTGAGGGCCAAACCAGGCCTCCAGTCGGGATTCCGGTAAGGATGAACCCCGATCATTAAATTACCCATCGCGTGCTCCCACCTGCCACCCACCAAATCTTGGACAGACAGACAAACAATATTTGGAAAATGTACATAAAAGTTTGGCAAATCAAATTTCCAGATTTGAGCAAGAGAATGGAGTGTATGCTCTACATGTTGCAAGCGCAGGATTCATGCCCAATATCAATATTTCCCCGTCACCAATTTGAGTGAAATATGTGTTGCCATACTTCAGTTTTAATGTGTACTGGTACATGCAGTACTATACTTGATACTATGGTTGATATAAAAACTACAAAATGTGTTCATAGAACATGGATGCCCCACATATCGCTTTGATAATAAATGAGGCCAAATTCCAATTCAAAATCTTTTTTTACCCGAGCGTTAAAGTTTTTGAAGCACCAAGTATGTGACCTTGACCCTGGGCTTGGCGGGGGCAGGACGAACGTGGATTTGGCACAGGGCAGTAGAGGACCATTAGAGCAATGTGTATATGAAGTATGAAGCTGATCCGTGAAAGAAAACAGAAATTATAAGATATTTACCGGAGCGTTAAAGTTTTGGAAGCACTAAGTATGTGACTTTGATCCTGGGCTTGGCGGGGGCATGACGAACGTGGATTTGGCACAGGACAGTAAAGGACCATTAGAGCAATGCGTATATGAAGTAGGAAGGTGATCCGTGAAAGGGAACGGAAATTATAAGATATTTACCTGAGCGTTAAAGTTTTTGAAGCACCAAGTATGTGACCTTGACCCTGGGTTTGGCGGGTGCAGGACAAACATGGATTTGGCACAGGGCAGTAGAGGACCATTAGCGTAATGTGTATATGAAATATGAAGCTGATCCGTGAAAGAAAACAGAAAGTATAAGATATTTAATTGAGCGTTAAAGTTTTTGAAGCACTAAGTAAGTGACCTTGACCCTGGGCTTGGCGGGCGCAGGACGAATGTGGATTTGTCACAGGACAGTAGAGGACCATTAGAGCAAAGCTGATCCGTGAAAGGGAACAGAAATTCTAAGATATTTACCCGAGCGTTAAAGTTTTTGAAGCACCAAGTATGTGACCTTGACCCTGGGCTTGGCGGGGGCAGGACGAAGATGGATTTGGCACAGGGCGGTAGAGGACCATTATAGAAATGTGTATATAAAATATGAAGCAGATCGGTCGAAGGATGAAGAAATTATGAGACATTTACCCGAGCGTTAAAGTTTTGTGACGGACGGACGGACAGACGGACGGACGTTCTTACAACGGACGGACGGACGGACGGGACGGACGGACAAGGGTAACACTAAATGCCCCCTCCACTATCGTGGTGGGGCATAAAAACAAGGGCATCGTTGTCACTAAGCTAATCCCCTTGCAGGTAGCCTTGATAATAATAATAAAAAAAACTTTAACATTTTTGCCTTACAAACAAGGTGAACATAAGTCCTCGGCGACATTGACCTTGGGCGGTTGAACGAGGGTTGTATGCAAAACAAAGCACCATCCCTACACACATTGTGGCTAAATATTATCAGTGAATCGGTGAAGCGGTTCAAGAGTTATTAAACAAGAGCTGTAGGAGAACAGCATAGCTCGACTAGGGTTGTCGATGTACACATAGCTTGACAAACAAGGTGGCCGTGGCCTGCATAAAAACCTTAACCAAGGTTGACTAAAAACCTTAACCAAGGGAAATTAAATAAGTAATTCAAGGTTAAATGTAGGTCAATGTCAGATATAGGTCAGGGGTTATTGATGTACATCACTAGGAGATGAAGTTTTCCAAGTATGGTTGCTGTAGGCCCAGGAGTATTCCATATACAAGCTTGACTATAAACATTAACCAAGTTTGAGTACAAACCTTAACCAAGGGGAAATAAGTAAGTAATTCAAGGTTAAATGTAGGTGAAGGTAAAATATAGGTCGGTGTTATTGATGTACATCCCTATGAGAATAAGTTATCCAAGTATGGTGTCTGTATGCACAATAGTATTCCATCTACAAGCTCGACTAAAAACCTTAACCAAGGTTGATTAAAAACCTTAACCAAGGTGAATTAACTAAGTAATTCAAGGTTAAATGTAGGTCAAGGTCAAATATAGGTCAGGGGTTGTTGATGTACATCACTAGGAGATGAAGTTGTCCAAGTATGGTTGGTGTAGGGCCAGGAGTATTCCATCTACAAGCTTGACTAAAAACCTTAACCAAGGCGTGACGGTGACGCCGACGCCGACGCCACGCCGACGCCGGGGTGACAAGTTCTAACTATTCTTCGATTAGTCGAGCTAAAAATGAAAGGTGTTACTAACATACTCGCGTACGTACGTATG
Organism: Conchocele bisecta; assembly: GCA_029237695.1. Taxonomy (NCBI): domain Eukaryota; kingdom Metazoa; phylum Mollusca; class Bivalvia; order Lucinida; family Thyasiridae; genus Conchocele; species Conchocele bisecta. Next base: position 60,851,547 of record CM055269.1, read on the forward strand.
TACGCATGCACGCGTGAACTAACGCTATATCCCCTATTGCCTATCGGCGAGGGAATAATAATTGCTTCGTAAGTGGTGGGATATAATATATCAGATACACATGAACATGTGCTTCTTAGTGTACCTGTGCATGTGCTTGTTAGTGTGTAAACAGGTGACCATACTGACCAATGACTTGTGCATACTTAGAGGTCTCAGATGGTAATTCAATCAATGCACATTAAAGGACACACTAAGGAGAATATGTTGATACATTTTTATACATATATCTATCATATTTATGTAGCAAGTATCTGTGAAAGGATATTGTTCTACATATGTATATTATATCCTTATGTCATATACCGACAACGAAAGCATAGTTCCTGTATTTTGCGTATACTCCAGCGAATGAATGGCACATGGTAACACAACATGCTCAGGCATCGAAATTTTAACATTCTCATTCGGTCAAATAAACTGATCTTGAATGGACATGTGCGGCCGGCAACTTGGAATGACAAAGCCAGAATGTACTCTGGTGTCTCCATCGGGAAATGAAACAGTAAGTTGACACCATCAGTGAAAGCCTTTGCCATGGGATAGAACTGCTTCGGTGGTCGAACCATCGCTGGGATGACGATGGTCTCTTCAATTTCCTTACATATACCATAAGCTCTGTCGTACCCTCCACAACAAATATTGTACGCATCGGAGATACCCAACAGGTAGCCAATCCAACGCCAGAAATACACATAGTCGTCCAGATTCGATTTCGAACACTGGATCCCAAACTCGCGTGGATACGTAATTATTGCACCTATAAAACCACACTGAACTAGAGACATGTCATACTCGCTGAGGTTAATCTTTGATTTCTCGGTTTCATTAACATTGTCAGTCTCTTGTCCTTTTTCTTTCATCATGAACTTCCGTGCTCTGACATGAACTCGCCTAACAGCTCGGATGGATTTCCCGGCGCTGGTTTGAGGGTCCCACACGTTGCCGTAATGCCAGTTCAACAGATGTTTGGCTGAGCTTATATAGCGCCGGATAGCCTTCTTTGGTGTATCTGATTGATTTGTAGCAACTAACACGTCAAGTATATTGGCAACACTGAGTCCACAGACCAGCGCATACACCATAGCCACTGAACACTGGTACACGTTGTTGACAAAGAACCGCCGGCCCCGGTCAAACTTGGCCATATCGAGGCCGGCTGGCAGCTGGTCGGGCACAGAATGACCGTCGTCATACGTCGAGTCTCCCCGCCTTAGCTGTTCCAGGTACATGGCGTCTTTGACGCTGAAACAGATGTCTGTTTGCAGACAAAATGTGAACATTGACAAAGAAATGACAACGGAAATCAATGGCAAGATGTGGATCATTTTCATATCATTGAATCAGGTCAGAATTGGGGTCGTCGGCGAAGAAAAATGATCTTATAACATACGCGACGAGTGAAGCCCCCAGATTAGTCTGCGCCTGTCCCATAATCCAATATAATCACAATATTCCTTTGAATAACACTACATTTGTATTATCTATCTAACAAACAAATAAAAGTATATAAAAGATATACAATTTGGTCCTATTAAACTGCTATTAAATGATATAATACATTTACATGTTGCAAGTATGGTGCTCTGTAGGTGTTGTATGTAGTGGGAAAACAATTAAATGTGCAACAAAAACTGTCTGAACTTTCCACATACAGATCAGTCTTGTAAATAGGTCACATTTAGAACAACTTCCAGGGCATCATTGACGTTAGAATTGGGAGAATTTGTTGGTTTGAACTCGCGGGGCATAGTTCAAACTCTGCCATGCCAATTCTAATGCGGATGATGTCGTGGAAATAATTCTGACATAAAGTACTTGTGTACTACAAGTACGGTGGTAAACTACTAGTATATACGAGACAAGCCATGTTTTGTACCCAAGATGTGCATGAAAAATATTTACAACATTTTCCGTAAATAACGCCAAAAGTTATCGTGATTTTCATAGTAAATGAGAATTCTATTCCACATTTGCTATGAAAATTGTGTCGCTTTGCGACGTCATTTATAGAAATTATCAGTTTCTGTAAATATTTTTCATTCAAAATTGCACATCTTTTCACAAAATCACATGGCTCGTCACATATGAGACACGACATGTGATTTTGTAACATTGGACATCGGCGTAATTTCATGAATTATGTTTACAAAATTTACAATATTTTCCGTAAATGGCATCAAAAGTTGACAAAATTGCATGTACATGTACATGTACTCTGAAAATGTTGTCAACTTGTGACTTTATTTATGAAAAATATGGTAAATTTTGTAAACGTATTTGATGAAATGACGCCGATGTCCGAAGTTACAAAATCACATGCCTTATCACATATAAGACTGGTCTAATGTGAGCACACCAATGCCTAAACATGTGTGGGCAACCAGACACTACCTGTGAATTTGTTGAAGATCTCGATATTTTGTTAACCCTTTCACCCCTAAGTAACCGGAATGGATTTTGATACGTTACTCCAATCCAATTGTCATAAAATAATTTTCAGACCAGTCCATTTAAAAAGGGGGAATGAAAATTACTTACCAAAAGTACAGATCCTGATGAGATGGCTCGTCTCGAGCCAGCTTATCTGGACCAACACTGTTTGCAAACGCCGCTGTAAAGGGCTGTAGTGTTACATTTTGTTTTCACAGTGTTTTACAGTGTTTGTCCACAGTTTTCAGAACTTTGTAAATAATGATTGTGTAGATTGTGCTTCATTTCTACTTCCATGATAAATACAGGCCCGTACGCAGGAATTAATTTAGGGGGGTGCGTTATCGACGGCGCGAAGGGCTAAACATGTTTTTTTTGCACATTCACTGACAGACCTCAGCAGATTAACCATTTCACCCCTAAATAACTGGAATGGATTTTGATATGTTCATTTTACCGGGTATGGAAGGTGTTCGAGCCAATTCCCACCCTTAAATATGAGCCGAACGAATATGTTAATTTTGCAACCCATTCCAATCATCACAAAATGATTTTCAGACCAGTCCATTTACGAACATGAGGTGTTTCTGTTCTCTCAAAATTATGAAAATTACTTGCAAAAAGTGCAGACCCTGATGAGATGGCTCGTCACGAGCCGGCTCATCCGGATCTACACTTTTTGCCAATACCACAGTACGAACCCGTCGCACCCCCTCTGCGTACGGGCCTGAAATACACGTAATGATATGTACAAATGTAGTAGATTCTCAATCAAATTCCAGGATGAAATTGGGCGGGTGGGACACTATGACAAGGCAACTGCACAATAAATTCCTTGAACCCTAACCCCCGAATTGAAGAATACGGTAACCCCCGAATCAAGATCACAATCTGTAGTTTTTCTTAAACCTGGGTTTGAGTAATAATTGCGCACTTGGCAAATAAAACCCCCAGTTAAAACCCAGGTGTAAGGTTCACCAAGTCCGCAAATAATTAGTCAAACCCTGGTTTGAGGTATCGATGTGCACAATAATTCATTGAGCTCTCGAACCCGGTTATGAGGAAGTATTTGGCATTCAAACTAGGGTTTGGGGAATTAAGTATAGTTAACTACATGTATTTATATTCCAAACCAGTGTTTGAGTAAAAAACATCAATCAGCTATTTCTATCTTAAAATCTCGACGTGCATTTGCTCACCTATTGCACAATAATTTATCAAACCCTGGTTTGAATGATTATTGTGCACATTGATAGCTCAAACCCTAAATTAAGGATCTGAAACACAGGTTGAACCTCAAACCAAAGTTCGAGGAATTATTGTGCATTTTGCTTGCCATAGAACTTGTGCAATAAAAACCATAGAAAAATTATTTTATTCAGATGTTTTGGATTTGGAAGAGTCGAAATATCGCAAAACAGGGAAAGGGTTAAATGCCAATTAATTTTCGGGACAGATGGCGATGAGAATAATTTAACCCTTAGACCGCTAAAAATGTTAATGGAAACTACTATGTATTCTCTCTATTTTTTGACATGCAATGATCATACTTAACACTTTCCCTGTTTTGCGATATTTCGACTCATCCAAATCCAAAACATCTGAATAAAAGAATCGAATGCTGGGTCGGTCAAATGATGGTTAAATTATCTGATAGAGTAGAAAACATTGTGGGAAAAGGAGAAATTGTTTGTTACAAGCAATTTCTCCTTTTCCCACAATGTTGTCAAAAGACATCTTCTGCAGAGGCGTGAATGAAAAGTCGTCTATCAGGGAAAGGGTTAATAATCTGTCAACAAAAATATTTATTCAGGCGACACATTTAAATGATATAAATAATTTAAAAAGTCCTGTGTCATTGGCATATCAAAATAGACTGATACAAACGCAGGTCTCCATCAGCACATTACCCCTTAGATCGCTGCACACAACAATTGTCGTCTGCTGTTGCTTTTATATCTTGCCTTATTTCTCAATAAAAACATGTTTTGGCAGCACTTCAGATGGAAATGATTCTGAATTGCTGTCAAAGCATGTTGTAAATTATTCTAAAGTGCTGTCAAAGCCTGTTTTTTTTTTATGATAAAAATGGAAAATAAACAGCAGACGACAAAAAATTAAGATAGCAGTCTAAGGGGTTAATTTTAAAAAAATAAATAAACATGTAATGTCCGACCGTATCTGATATATTCCGGAATGTTTCCTGCACCAGTACAAATAATGTATTAATCAATGTTAATTCCCGCAATGTGCCTACCTGGTTTAGTGGTTCCTATTCAGGCTGTATACCCGACTGTCCTGTACTTGACCAGCAAACGCGCGAACAAAACATTTCTGTGAGTTATATTTGCCACCTTGCGACACCACTATACAATGCACATTATAACACCATATTAAAGTCTTCCACAGACTATATGTATAAACAATCCAAATATAACAATGTTTTTGCCACAATCTCACATTTGGGCCAGCAGCTGAGAAAATAAGTGAACCATAAAAACATTTACAACATCTTGGCCCTCTTGCACATTAACGCAGTTGGATTAGAATATAATCATTATACTGGTGGAAGGTAACCCACTTCACCGACTAAATAGCGAACAGTGTAGGCCCTGATAAGACTGCGCGGGCTACACTGGTCGCACATATCATCGGGTATCTTTTCAGCTTGGGGCCCAGCTGTGGTAATGTACATGTGAACACATAACTGACCCGGACATGACAACATGACAAGAGGTCACCAATAATTGTGGTATAGTTCTACACCATTGGACTGAAAATAAACACGGGCCATAACAAAAATAATTTGGTTCTCAGATACAAGCGCGTCAAAAAATCCTTGCGCGTCGGCATTTTATCGTCATGAACAAATAAAAACATACACGGTCATTCATTGTAAATCATAGATAGAAAACGCTACCATGTACAAATATGTTAAATCCAATGATTCTTCACATCTAAGCAGGTTATAATATATATGTTAACATATATGTTAACCACATGTTCAAATTGCATGCAAAATGTATTTTGGGACTTAAAAAAGAAATCCAAGACGATGATCTCGTTTTACAAATATATATAAAAAATCAGTTCTCCCGCACCCCTTTCTGCAAACTCCATGTCTATGTTTGTTTGTTGTTAGTGTTTAACGGCTTATCAACAGATAAGGATATTTAAGGCCGGGCCAACGGGTTCGATCCTGTATTTAACCTGCTGCATTGGGGGTGGGGGGGGGGGATCCCTAAATAAGAACAAAATATATATATCTGAAAAAAAATTCAGCCCTGAAATTAGAATAACCTGACCTAGTGCCAGGTCCATACCACACCAAAGCCACTTGGCCCCTTCACCTAAAAGTAATAGGATTATGAATAATCATATTGCTCATATAATGGGTATAACCAGATTCAACTCTCACATACAAGAAAGCCAAAGACGTACATGAGGGCCAAACCAGTTCTCTGGTCGGGATTCCGGTAAGGAAGAATCCCGATCGTTAAATTACCCATCGCATGCTCCCACCTGTCACCCACTCTGTGTCCGTATACCAAAGTACTTTTTTATGGCCTAATAAACAAGGCCAGGAGCAGGTTTGTCTGCTCAATTTTACCTGTTAGCTTGACACTGACATGAATATTCATGAGGATGTGGTCAATTAGCAAGTTCACCTCTAAGTAACTGGAATGGATTTTAACCCTCACTAAGCGGGATACGAAAATAGTCGTCTGCTGTTCATTTTTGCCTTAATTCTGAATAAACAAGAGTTGTCAGAAGACAACGAAGCTCGCCTGTTGGCAGCCTTCACTCAAACTTGGCACAGTTGTATAAAAAACATGAATATTATATAACTTGCACTTGGGTTAAGGGGTGTGCGGTGGACCTTGACATTGAGGTCAGTGGTGGAAGGTGGGTCGTGGATTTGCTATATCATGATATAGCATATTAAAATGAATGCATGTATGAAATATCAATGCTCTCCCTGAAAACAGAAGTAAAACAAAATTTAACCCAGCGTTAAGTTTATGAAGTTGGTGATTTTCTACAGCATGATAGCTATTCACATGAGGAATGCATGTATAAATGTGCTAAGTTTGTGACCTTGACCTTGGGGAAAGGGGTGGGGGGGGGGGGGGTGGGTCATGTATTTGCTGTAGCACGATAGAGGATCATCAGATGAATGCATGTATGAAATATCAAGGCGTTCCTTGTAAAGAAACAGAAGTTATAAAAAGACATTTACTCCAACGTTAAGTTTATGATGTTGATCTTGGGGAAATGGGTGGGGGTGGGTCATGGATTAGCTGTAGCACAATAGAGACATTTACCCCAATGTTAAGTTTATGAACATGCTAAGTATGTGACCTTGACCTTTGGGTAAGGGTTGGGTGGTGGGTTGTGAATTTCTACAGCATGATAGAGGGTCATCTGAGGAATGCATTATGAAATATCAAGGCGATCCATGAAAGGAAACAGATGTTATAAGACATTTACCCCAACGTTAAGCTTATGAATGTGCTAAGTTTGAGACCTTGACCTTGGGGTAAGGGGTGGGGGGGTCATGGATTTGCTATAGCACAATAGCATATCATTAGATGAATGCATGTATGAAATATCAAGGCGTTCCCTGTAAAGAAACAGAAGTAACTAGAAATGTGGCCTGTCGGCACACGAATGCCCCCGCTGGCAGCCAAAGAAAACAAGGCATATTTGAATGTGGATTTGTCACAGGGTGGCAGAGGACCATTGGAGCAATGCGTGTGTGAAATGTGAAGCAGATCCGAGCAAGGAAACAGAAATTATAAGGCATTTACCCAGCGTTAAGGTGTCGAACGCACCAAGTCTGTGACCTTGACCCTGTGCTTTAGCGGGGGCAGGACGAATGTGGATTTGTCACAGGGCGGTAGAGATCCGAGCAAGGACACAGAAATTACGAGCCATTTACCCGAGCGTTAAGGTTTAAAACGCACCAAGTCTGTGACCTTGACCCTGGGCTTAGCGGTGGCGGGACGAATGTGGATTTGTCACAGAGCAGTAGAGGACCGTTTATGATGTTGATCGTGGGCAAAGGGATGGGAGGTGGGTCATGGATTTGCTGTAGCACAATAGAGGATCATCAGATGAATGCATGTATGAAGTCTGTGACCTTGACCCTGTGCTTAGCGGGGGAAGGACGAATGTGGATTTGCCACAGGGCGGTAGAGGACCATTGGAGCAATGCGTGTGTGAAATGTGAAGCAGATCCGAGCAAGGAAACAGAAATTATAAGCCATTTACCCAGTGTTAAGGTTTCGAACGCACCAAGTCTGTGACCTTGACCCTGGGCTTAGCGGGGGCAGGATGAATGTGGATTTGTCACAGGGCGGTAGAGGACCATTGGAGCAATGCGTGTGTGAAATGTGAAGCAGATCCGAGCAAGGAAACAGAAATTATAAGCCATTTACCCAGCGTTAAGGTTTCGAACGCACCAAGTCTGTGACTTTGACCCTGGGCTTAGCGGGGGCGGGACGAATGTGAATTTGTCACAGGGCAGTAGCGGACGATTGGAGCAATGTGTGTGTGAAATGTGAAGCAGATCCGAGCAAGGAAACAGAAATTATAAGCCATTTACCCGAGCGTTAAGGTTTCGAACGCACCAAGTCTGTGACCTTGACCCTGGGCTTAGCGGGGGCGGGACGAATGTGGATTTGTTACAGGGCGGTAGAGGACCATTGGAGCAATGCGTGTGTGAAATGTGAAGCAGATCCGAGCAAGGAAACATAAATTATAAGCCATTTACCCAGCGGTAAGGTTTCGAAAGCACCAAGTCTGTGACCTTGACCCTGGGCTTAGCGGGGGTGGGATGAATGTGGATTTGTCACAGGGCGGTAGAGGACCATTGGAGCAATGCGTGTGTGAAATGTGAAGCAGATCCGAGCAAGGAAACTATAAACCGTTTACCCAGCGTTAAGGTTTCGGGACGTACGTACGGGACGTACGTACGTACGTACGTACGTACGTACGTACGTATATACGTACGTACGCCGGTAACACTATATGCCCCCCTCACCATTCGGTGGCGGGGGCATAATAACAAGAGCTGTAGGAGAACAGCATAGCTCGACTACGAGGGTTGTCGATGTACACATAGCTCGACAAAGAAGGTGGCTGCGGCCTACATAAAAACCTTAACCAAGGTTGACTAAAAACATTAACCAAGGGAAACTAGAAATGTGGCCTGTCGGCACACGAATACCCCCACTGGCAGCCAAAGAAAACGAGGCATTTTTGATCATAAGCCATTTAGCCGAGCGTTAAGGTTTCAAACGCATCAAGTCTGTGACCTTGACCCTGGGCATAGTGTGATAATCCATGCATCGGTGTAGAAGATATAGAGCGGAAGGGAATTTCAATAGGTTTGACCTTTGACCTTCAACTATGACCTTGACCTTGGACGTAGGTGCGTGGTTATTGATCGAGACACACCTTCTCATCCTGAGAAACATTTGTGCCAAGGCATTTGATAATCCATGCATCGGTGTAGAAGATATATAGCGGAAGGGAATTTCAATAGGTTTGACCTTTGACCTTCAACTGTGACCTTGACCTTGGACGTAGGTGCGTGGTTATTGATTTCAACACACCTTCTCATCATGAGCAACATCTGTGCCAAGCCATTTGATAATCCATGCATCGGTGTAGAAGATATAGAGCGGAAGGGAATTTCAATAGGTTTGACCTTTGACCTTCAACTGTGACCTTGACCTTGGACGTAGGTGCGTGGTTATTGATTGCGACACACCTTCTCATCATGAGAAACATCTGTGCCAAGCCATTTGATAATCCATGCATCGGTGTAGAAGATATAGAGCGGAAGGGAATTTGAATAGGTTTGACCTTTGACCTTCAACTGTGACCTTGGACGTAGTGGTGCGTGGTTAGCAATTTGATAATCCATGCATCAGTGTAGAAGATATAGAGCGGAAGGGAATTTCAATAGGTTTAACCTTTGACCTTCAACTGTGACCTTGACCTTGGACGTAGGTGCGTGGTTATTGATCGGGACACACCTTCTCATCATGAGAAACATTTGTGCCAAGCCATTTGATAATCCATGCATCGGTGTAGAAGACATAGAGAGGAAGGGAATTTCAATAGGTTTGACCTTTGACCTTCAACAGTGACCTTGACCTTGGACGTAGATGCGTGGTTTTCCAAGTATGGTTGCTGTAAGCCCAGGAGTATTCCATATACAAGCTTGAGTAAAAAACGTAACCAAGGGGAGATAACTAAGTAATCCAAGGATAAAAGTAGGTCAAGGTCAAATATAGGTCAGGGATTATTGATGTACATCACTAGGAGATGAAGTTGTCCAAGTATGGTTGATGTGGGCCCAGAAGTATTCCATATACAAGCTTGACTATAAACATTAACCAAGTAATTGAAGGTTAAATGTAGGTGAAGGTAAAATAAAGGTCAGGGGTTATTGATGTACATCCCTATGAGAAAAAGTTATCCAAGTATGGTGTCTGTATGCACAATAGTATTCCATCTACAAGCTTGACTAAAAACCTTAACCAAGGTTGAGTAAAAACCTTAACCAAGGGGAATTAAGTAAGTAATTTAAGGTTAAATGTAGGTCAAGGTCAAATATAGGTCAGGGGTTGTTGATGTACATCACTAGGAGATGAAGTTGTCCAAGTATGGTTGGTGTAGGGCCATGAGTATTCCATCTACAAGCTTGACTAAAAACCTTAACCAAAGAGAATTAAGTAAGTAATTCAAGAGGAAATGTAGGTCAAGGTCAAATATAGATCAGGGGTTATTGATGTACATCACTATGAGAAAAGGTTGTCCAATTATGGTGTCTGTATGCACAATAGTATTCCATGTACAAGCTTGAGTAAAAAGCTTAACCAAGGTCGAGTATAAAGCTTAACCAAGGGGAATTAAGTAAGTAATTCAAGGTTAAATGTAGGTCAAGGTCAAATATAGGTTAGGGGTTGTTGATGTACATCACTAGGAGATGAAGTTGTCCAAGTATGGTTGGTGTAGGGCCAGGAGTATTCCATATACAAGCTTGACTAAAAACGTTAACCAAGGGGAATTAAGTAATTCAAGAGGAAATGTAGGTCAAGGTCAAATATAGATCAGGGGTTGTTGATGTACATCACTAGGAGATGAAGTTGTCCATGTATGGTGGGTGTAGGGCCAGTAATATTCCATATAGAAGGTTGACTAAAAACCTTAACCAAAAGGAATTAAGTAAGTAATTGAAGAGGAAATGTAGGTGAAGGTCAAATATAGATCAGGGGTTATTGATGTACATACCTATGAGAAAAGGTTGTCGAAGTATGGTGTCTGGATGCACAATAGTATTCAATGTACAAGGTTGAAAAAAAAAATTAACCAAGGTTGACTAAAAACCTTAACCAAGGGGAATTAAGTAAGTAATTCAAGAGGAAATGTAGGTCAAGGTCAAATATAGATCAGGGGTTATTGATGTGCATCACTAGGAGATGAAGTTGTCCAAGTATGGTGGGTGTAGGGCCAGTAGTATTGCATATACAAACTTGACTAAAAACCTTAACCAAGGTTGACTAAAAACCTTAACCAAGGGGAATTAACCAAGTAATTCAAGAGGAAATGTAGGTCAAGGTCAAATATAGATCAGGGGTTATTGATGTACATCACTAGGAGATGAAGTTGTCCAAGTATGGTGGGTGTAGGGCCAGTAGTATTCCATATACAAGCTTGACTAAAAACCTTAACCAAGGCGTGACGGTGACGCCGACGCCGACGCCGGGGTAACAACATAAGCTCTACTTATTCTTCGAATAGTCGAGCTAAAAAGACATTTACTCCAACGTTAAGTTTATGATGTTGATCGTGGGGAAAGGGATGGGAGGTGGGTCATGGATTTGCTGTAGCACAATAGAGGATCATCAGATGAATGCATGTATGAAATATGAAGGCGTTCCATGTAAATAAACAGAAGTTACACAACATTTACCCCAAAGTTAAGTTTATGAACATGCTAAGTTTGTGACCTTGACCTTTGGGTAAGGGTTGGGTGGTGGGTTGTGAATTTCTACAGCATGATAGAGGGTCATCTGAGGAATGCATGTATGAAATATCAAGGTGTTCCATGAAAGGAAACAGATGTTATAAGACAGTTACCCCAACGTTAAGTTTATTAATGTGCTAAGTTTGTGACCTTGACCTTGGGGTAAGGGATGATTGGTGGGTCATGGATTTGCTATAGCACGATAGAGTATCATCAGATGAATGCATGTTTGAAATATCAAGGCGTTCCATGAAAGGAAACAGATTTTATAATACATTTACCCCAACGTTAAGTTTATGAATGTGCTCAGATTGTGACCTTGACCTTGGGGTAAGGGATGGGTGATGGGTCATGGCAAATAGCACGATAGGGTATCATCAGATGAATGCATGTATGAAATATCAAGGCATTCCATGAAAGGAAACATATGTTAGAAGACATTATCCCCAACGTTAAGGTTTATGAATGTGCTAAGTTTGTGACCTTGACCTTGGGGTAAGAGATGGTCGGTGGGTCATGGATTTGCTATAGCACGAAAGAATATCATCAGATGAATGCATGTATGAAATATGAAGGCGTTCCCAGTAAAGAAACAGAAGTTACACAACATTTACCCCAATGTTAAGTTTATGAACATGCTAAGTTTGTGACCTTGACCTTGGGGTAAGGGTTGGGTGGTGGGTCATGGATTTGCTACAGCATGATAGAGGGTCATCTGAGGAATGCATGTATGAAATATCAAGGCGTTCCATGAAAGGAAACAGAAGTTATAAGACATTTACCCCAACGTTAAGTTTATGAATGTGCTAAGTTTGTGACCTTGACCTTGGGGTAAGGGCTGGGTGGTGTGTCATGGATTTGTTACAGCATGATAGAGGGTCATCTGGGGAATGCATGTATGAAATAACAAGGTGTTCCATGAAAGGAAACAGAAGTTATAAGACATTTACCCTAACATTAAGTTTATGAATGTGCTAAGTTTGTGACCTTGACCTTGGGGTGAGGGATGGCCGGTGGGTCATGGATTTTCTATAGCACGATAGAGTATCATCAGATGAATGCATGTATGAAATATCAAGGCGTTCCATGAAAGGAAACAGATGTTAGAAGACATTTACCCCAACGTTAAGTTTATGAATCTGCTAAGTTTGTGACCTTGACCTTGTGTTAAGAGCTGGATGGTGGGTCATGGATTTGCTACAGCATGATAGAGGGTCATCTGAGGAATGCATGTATGAAATAACAAGGTGTTCCATGAAAGGAAACAGAAGTTATAAGACATTTACCCCAACGTTAAGTTTATGAATGTGCTAAGTTTGTGACCTTGACCTTGGGGTAAGGGCTGGGTGGTGGGTCATGGATTTGCTACAGCATGATAGAGGGTTAACTGAGGAATGCATGTATGAAATAACATGGTGTTCCATGAAAGGAAACAGAAGTTATAAGACATTTACCCCAACGTTAAGTTTGTGGACGCCGACGACGCCGGGGGTATGCCATGAGCTCTTATGCACTTCTTGCAGGCGAGCTAAAAACCTGTTTTGACAGCACATGAGAATCGTCTCCAGTGGAGACGATTCTCATGCGCTGTCAAAGCAGGTTTTCATCCAGAAATATTGAAAATAAAACATTTCCAGCAGACGATGAAATTTAATTCAGCGTAGTAAGGGTTAATATGCACTCAATCCAATCATCACAAAAGGATTTTCAGACAAGTCCATTTATGAAAAGGGAGTGTTTTTGTTCTCAAAAATATGAAAAGTGCAGATCCTGGTGTGACGGCTCATTACTGTCTCATCTAGATCTACACGTTTTGCCAATACCACCATACAGGTCTGTGGTGTTGAAAGGGTTAAAGAATGGAATTGAGTAGTGCTTAACGGCCCACCAATAATTGAAGGGACTGTCCACTTCAATTGTTAAGGTAATAGGAGAGCATCATTTGTTATTGTTTGCTCAAATGTTACTAAAGACAGAGCTCCAGGTGCGTGTAATTAGTATGGAATGTTGTTTTCCAACAACATGTATTCCACCAAAATCATAAGCGAGTTGGGAGTTCATTAGATTCGTCTCTGAGAGACAATTTTTGCAAAGTTCAATTAGGTGACTTTTGTCACATGATGCTTGATAACAATACACCTGTATGATGGAGATTGCAACTCCAGCACCGCGGCATACGGAAATGGGGCTTATGGAATTAAGGCCAGTCCAGCTCCTGATCTGATGCTGTCATCTGTGGGAAAATGGCGTTCCATGAAAGGAAACAGATGTTATAAGACATTTACCCCAAATTTAAGTTTATGAACATGCCAAGTTTGTGACCTTGACCTTGGGGTAAGACGTGGGCGGTGGGTCATGGATTTGCTATAGTATGATAGAGTATCATAAGATGAATGCATGTACGAAATATCAAGGCGTTTCATGAAAGGAAACAGATGTTATAAGACATTTATCCCAATGTTAAGTTAATGAATGTGCTAAGTTTGTGACCTTGACCTTGGGGTAAGAGGTGGGTGATGGGTCATGGATTTGCTATAGCACATTAGAGTATCATCAGATGAATGCATGTATGAAATATGAAGGCGTTCCCTGTAAAGAAACAGAAGTTACACAACATTTACCCCAACATTAAGTTTATGAACATGCTAAGTTTGTGACCTTGACCTTGGGGTAAGGGTTGGGTGGTGGGTCATGGATTTGCTACAGCATGATAGAGGGTCATCTGAGGAATGCATGTATGAAATATCTAGGCGTTCCATGAAAGGAAACAGATGTTATAAGACATTATCCCCAACGTTAAGTTTATGAATGTGCTAAGTTTGTGACCTTGGGGTAAGGGTTGGGTGATGGGTCATGGATTTGCTACAGAATGATAGAGGGTCATCTGAGGAATGCATGTATGAAATAACAAGGTGTTCCATGAAAGGAAACAGAAGTTATAAGACATTTACCCCAACGCTAAGTTTGTGGACGCCGACGACACCGGGGGTATGCCATAAGCTCTTCTGCACTTCTTGCAGGCAAGCTAAAAATGAAAGGTGTTACTAGCGCACATACATATATATGTATGTACATACTTTTGCTATATCCCTTCTTGCCTATCGGCGAGGGGACAATAATCCCAGGTGGGAATCCTTGTCAGGATGGATTCATCATTGAGTTATATGCATCCTCCCGCACACCAATTGGATGGCGATGATGAGAAAATTGATCTTGTGACCAGTGTAGCCACAGATCAGTCTGTGCATCACCATCGGGGCCAATAATGTTCACCATTCAGTCACAGGTATTTAGTGTAGTTTTATTATGTGGATTTATTGCACCCGATTCCTTTACAATACAGTAATGTATGCATACATTGTGTTCATGTACAGTGGAAACTCACTAAACCGGCATCAAGAATGCATTTGTTTGTCTAATTTTAATTATTTCACTGACATCTATATCCGTCTGATATTACTGTCAGTTCATGATTGCAAAGCACACACACATGTCTTGCAGTGCTCATATTCCAGAATTACATTGGAACCTGTCTAAACCGGACACCCTGGGAGTCCACAGGGTGTCCGATTTAGACAGGTTTCAATGTACATGTATGCTGTACATAAACTCACAACCAGCTGGTCATATAAATATTTGTAAATACCAAAATATAAATGACAGCTCCAAGTGGGAAATCCCCATAACTGTCATTCATAGCAGTACTGAGATGGTATGGTAGTCACCAGATTGGACCAAGCGGGTTTTCTCCGGATACTCCAATTTCCTCCAACAGTATGTACCGGTACCACCATCACACCTCCATCTCTGCCAAGTACAGCATTGAAGGTGCTCTCACGCTTCTTTGTAATCGTTGTAAGATAAATAATGTTTACAATTTAGCTGTCATTACAATTCACAAGGGTATTCAACACCAGCCAACTACTCAATGTTGTCCTTTACGATGATGTAAGCTATTTATGGTTCAATAAACCTTCAATTATCTTTCGGACATGCCAAAATAATTGTATATGCTACAAATATTTGAAGTATGAGAGTGTGAGAAAGTTAACCTATTGCATTCGAAATACGCATTTATGGGTATGACAATATTTTCTGTTTTCTTATTTTTCATTGAGAAGTACATGTTGTTACCACTCATTAGAACCATCTCGGCAAGACGGTTCAAATGAGTGGTCACAACATATACTTTTGCTGAGAAAAAAGAAAAGTAGAAAATTAAAAGAAAAGCAGAAAGTTGTTCCACGAGAATAAGTGTGTATCTTCAGCTTGTAATGGGTTAAACTAATAGCGTACCAGGTTCGTGCTGGCCAAAGCAACCAACGTGGGTGAATTGCCAATGTAAACCTATTCCAGTGCCCATCACTTGAACATGCCAACACAAATATGGCTGTGGCTGTGGCTAATGGGCTTGGCGACCAGTGAGATCCAGATCAGCCTGTGCATCCGCACAGTCTGATCAGGATCTGCACGGTTCACCATTATATCAATGAAGCGTCCATCATGCTTCTACAAAGCAATATAGATCGTTATCTGGCTACAGGATGGTGCTATTTTATCGGGAGCAATACTGATCACAAATCCCATAATCCCATTTCTCCAGTCACAGCAACAAATAGGCAACAACATGGCCACTGCATGACGAAAAGGAATTTATGTTTGTGCACAGACTAGCTGAATCTGCCTGTGCATATACCCGTATCAGCTGTTCATCTGTGCTACACTTCCACCCATCTGCTACGGTATTTATTGCACACAATTGGCTTTCACATCATAACAACACGGTGTTTTGAAACTCCTATTGTAATAAATATGTAAATAACACCGCTACAGAAAACATGTTAGGAAATCGGTACAGCTTCACCATACATGTATGATACTGTACTTATGCAATCAATAAAATCAAGTCTATAACAAATAGAGGATCTCTCATCATTGATGTGAGTTATAACAAATAGAGGATCTCTCATCATAGATGTGTGTTATAACAAATAGAGGATCTCTCATCATTGAGGTGTGTTATAACAAATAGAGGATCTCCCATCATAGATGTGTGTTATAACAAATAGAGGATCTCCCATCATATATGTGTGTTATAACAAATAGAGGATCTCTCATCATTGATGTGTGTTATAACAAATAGAGGATCTCTCATCATTGATGTGTGTTATAACAAATAGAGGATATCCCATCATAGATGTGTGTTATAACAAATAGAGGATCTCTCATCATAGATGTGTGTTATAACAAATAGAGGATCTCCCATCATAGATGTGTGTTATAACAAACAGAGGATCTCCCATCATAGATGTGTGTTATAACAAATAGAGGATCTCTCATCATAGATGTGTGTTATAACAAATAGAGGATCTCTCATCATAGATGTGTGTTATAACAAATAGAGGATCTCTCATCATAGATGTGTGAGGATCTCCCATCATAGATGTGTGTTATAACAAATAGAGGGAGATCCTCTATTTGTTATAACACACATCTGGATATATATGTATACATGTAGCACTATCAAGTCATGGTTGCAAATATTACTGTATGTTTGTTTGTTTGTGTATTAGTGTTTAACGGCCTATCAACAGCTAAGGTCATGTAAGGCCGGGCAAACGAAAATCGACAAGCGCATGTGTATCCCCCTCCCCAGATACACAAGTAGTTTGAAAAAAGGGTGTTCGAGTTATGCTCCGGAGACAAAATCAGTGACGGAAAAACAAAGGGAGATAACTAAAGAATTAGTGATGCAAGAGTTGTCATTCTTGCGGGACACACCTTTAGGGTCGTGGTCTATGCATGTGTGAAGTTTCATGAAAATATTCCAAAGGGTGTTCGAGTTATGCTCCAGACACGAAATCAGTGCACGAAACAACAAAGGGAGATAACTAAGAAATTAACGACGCAAGAGTTGTCATTCTTACGTGCGACACACCTTTGGGTCGTCTTCTATGCATGTGTGAAGTTTAATAAACTAGAGAATGTGTTCATAGAACACGGATGTCCCACATATCGCTTTGATAATAAATGAGGCCAAATTGCAAGTTAAAATGTTCTTTTACCTGAGCGTTAAAGTTTTTGAAGCACCAAGTATGTGACCTTGACCCTGGGCTTGGCGGGGGAGGACAAACGTGGATTTGGCACAGGGCGGTAGAGGACCATTAGAGCAACGCATATATGAAATATGAAGTTGATCCGTGAATGGAAAGAAAAATTATAAGATATTTACCTGAGCATTAAAGTTTTTGAAGCACCAAGTATGTGACCTTGACCCTGGGATTGGCGGGGGCAGGACGAACGTGGATTTGGCACAGGGCGGTAGAGGACCATTAGAGCAATGCGTATATGAAATATGAAGATGATCCATGAAAGAAAACAGAAATTGATTATAAGATTTTACCGAGCGTAAAGTTTTTGAAGCACTAAGTATGTGACCTTGACCTGGCTTGGCGTGGGGGCAGGACGAACATGGATTTGGCACAGGGCGGTAGACGACCATTAGAGCAACGCATATATGAAATATGAAGTTGATCCGTGAATGGAAATAAAAAATTATAAGATATTTACCTGAGCGTTAAAGTTTTTGAAGCACTAAGTATGTATGACCTTGACCCCTGGGCTTGGCGGGGGCAGGACGAACTGGATTTGGCACAGGGCGGTAGACGACCATTAGAGCACGCGTATAAATATGAAGTTGATCCGTGAATGGAAATAAAAATTATAAGATATTTACCTGAGCGTTAAAGTTTTTGAAGCACCAAGTATGTGACCTTGACCCTGGGATTGGTGGGGCAGGACGAACGTGGATTTGGCACAGGGCGGTAGAGGACCATTAGAGCAATGCGTATATGAAATATGAAGATGATCCATGATCCATGAAAGAAAACAGAAAGTATAAGATATTTACCCAAGCGTTAATGTTTTTGAAGCACTAAGTATGTGACCTTGACCCTGGGCTTGACGGGGGCAGAACGAACGTGGATTTGGCACAGGGCGGTAGAGGACCATTAGAGAGCAATGCGTATATGCGTGTTCGAGTTATGCTCTGGATACAAAATCAGAGCACGAAACAACAAAGGGAGATAAGTAAACAAGAATTCCGCGGAATCAGATGCCTCGCCTTGTCCCGCCTTGACCTCGAGCCTGGGCCCGAAAGCAATTTTCACTGGCCCGAACATATTATACAATTATTGACTAGTGAACCATAGAATATCAGATTACATTCTATGGCTCACTAGTCAATAATTGTTTTATTATATGATAATAGTCTGTATATAGCACTTACGACCTTATGCTACTAGACAAAAATTGAAAAAGAATTTGAAAAAAAAAAATGAAAAAAAAAAAATGGAAAAAAAGTTTAAAAATTAAAAATAATAATGCTTGCTACTGGAGCCCAGAATTTAATTTTAATAGTCCTATATTTATCTACATATATCTGCACAGGTCCACATAATGCCACAATATTTTCAACACAGTTTACGGAAATGTAATATAATCATTTACCTGTATAAATTACCTGTAAGTGGTCAGTGGTCAGTTGCACATGCTAGCACATGCACAGGTGAATAGTCTGTATATAGCACTTACGACCTTATGCTACTGGACAAAAATTGAAAAATAATTTGAAAAAAAAAATGAAAAAAAAAAATGAAAAAAAAAAAAATGGAAAAAAAGTTTAAAAATAATAATGCTTGCTACTGGAGCCCAGATTTTTTTCCCAGTCAAATTGAAAAATAATTTGAAAAAAAAAAGGAAAAAAAAAAATGACAAAAAAAAAAAAAAAAAATGACAAACAAAAGTTTAAAAATAATAATGCTTGTTATTGGAGACCAGATTTTTTTTTAATAGTCCTATATTTATCTACATATATCTGCAGAGGTCCACATAATGCCACAATATTTTCAACACAGTACCCAATGTAGTGATTTACCTGTATAAATTACCTGGTCAGCAGTGGTCAAGCACTGGACATCTGCACATGCTAGCCCATGCTTAGCACATGGTTCTCCCAGTTTCTATTGTTCTCTCTACAGGTAAGGTGTACAGAGCACACGAGAACAGGTATACAGAGCAGATGAGAAAACAGGTCTTCATGCATTATTGTCCAGTTTGTAGAGTGCGCAAAACAAAAAAGGGAGATAACGCAAGAGTTGTCATTCTTGTGCGCGACACACCTCCGGGTCATGGTCTATGCATGTGTGAAGTTTCATGAAAATATTCCAAAGGGTGGTCGAGTTATGCTCCGGACAGGAAATCAGTGAGCGAAAACAAAAAAGGGAGATAACTCAAAAATTAGCTATGCAAGAGTTGTCATTCTTGTGCACGACACACCTTCGGTTTGTGGTCTAATTCAATGTGTTAGTTTCATAAAAATATTCCAAAGGGTGGTCGAGTTATGGTCAATCAGTGCGCGAAACAAAAAAGGGAGATAACTCAAAAATTAGCTATGCAAGAGTTGTCATTCTTGTGCGTGACACACCTTCGGGTCGTGGTCTATGCATGTGTGAAGTTTCATGAAAATATTCCAAAGGGTGGTGGAGTTATGCTCCGGACACGAAATCAGTGTGAGAAACAAAAAAGGGAGATAACTAAAAAATTGGCTATGCAAGAGTTGTCATTCTTGTGCGCGACACACCTTCTGGTCGTGGTCTATGCATGTGTGAAGTTTCATGAAAATATTCCAAAGGGTGTTCGAGTTATGCTCCGGACAAGAAGTGTCTGCGGCGGACGCGGACGCGGACGCGGACGCGGACGCGGCGCGCTTTCAAATCCATAGTATCCCCCGACGGAGTCCGGGGGATACAATTAGAGCTAGCATTAAATATTTAGAGCTAGCTCCAAATCATTTGGAGCTAGCTCTAAATATTTAGAGCTAGTAATATTTATTTGAGTTTATGTTCCAGGAACGCCAAATCAACAACTCAAATAATTAACGCTAGCTCTAAATATTGAATGCTAGCTCTAATTATTTAGAGCTAGCATTAATTATTTGAGTTTATGTAGATGTGGTGTTCCATACATTTTAACCCATTCAACACCACAGACCTCTATAGAGACAATGTTTGCAAACAGTGCAGATCCAGATGAGCCGGCTCGTAACGAGCCGTCTCATCAGGATCTCCACTGTTTGTTAATAATTTTAAACGTCGTACAGATTACCCTTTTAGAAGAATGGGATAATTTGAATGAACAAAATTAAAGAAATAGCGTGAAACATTGGCATGGAACATCCTATTAAGTTACTTGGTGTTGAAAGGGTTAAGACCATAAACCACATCTCTCCAGTTACCATTACATTTGCAGTCCGTCTTGTTAATAGACATCCGCTTGCATCTTAGTCCATTTTCTTACAATGAAAGAGATGTTCCACAATTTTGCACAAAGACCAGTGAATGAATGGAACATAGTAACACAAGTTGCTCACGAGTCTAAATTTGATCATTCTTATTCTGTCGGAAAGCCTAATCTTGAATGGACATTTGTGACCTGATGCTTCGAAAGTCAAAGCGATTATAAACTCTGGCGTATACATTGGGAAATGAAACACCACATTCAAACCATCAGTGAAAGCCTTCGTCATTGGGTAGAAAAACTTTGATGGCCGCGTCATCGATGGGATTAGTATGTCTTTCTCTATTTCTTTGCATATACCATAAGCTCTGTCGTATCCACCACAACAGATATTGTTTGCATCGGAGATGCCCAAGAGGTAGCCAATCCAATGCCAGAAATACACGTAGTCATCGAGAGTGGATTTGGAACAGCGGATCCCAAACTCACTTGGATACGTAATTATGGCAGCTATAAAACCACTCTGAACCAGAGACATGTCATACTGACTCAGGTTAATTTGTGATTTCTCAGTCTCATTAACATCATCAGTCTCTTGGTCTCGTTTTTCCGTCATGAATTTCCGTGTGCGGACATGAACTCGCCTTACAGCTCGGATGGATTTCCCGGCGCTGGTTTGAGGGTCCCACACATTGCCGTAATGCCACCTCAACAGATGGACGGTTGTCCGTACGTAGCGCCGGATGGACTTCCTGGGAGTGTCCGATTCATTTGTAGCGACGAGGACATCCAGTAGATTGACCACGCTGAGACCGCAGACCAGCGAGTATAACATCGCCTCCAAACACCGGCCCACGTTGCTGATAAAGAACTGCCGGCCGCGGTCAAACTTGGCCATATCGAGGTCGGGTGGCAACCGGTCAGGCACAGAATGACCGTCATCATACGTAGAGTCTCCCTGCCTAAGTTGTTCCAGGTACATGGTTTATCTGGCGCTGAAACAGACAATGGCATGTGGGACACCGAGAGGTAGAATCAAGTTTCTGATATGTGGCTGTGACTGGATAAATTGGGCTTTATATGGGATTTAAGATCAGTGTAGCTCCTGATCAAATAGCACTTTCCTGTAGCCTGATAATGATCAACATTACTTGTCAGAAGGATGACTGATCCTGATTAGACTGTGTGGAAGCACAGGGTAATCTGAATCTACACTGGTCGCAAAATTTCTCCAGTCACAGTCATATATTTGTTCCACATCTTGGAAAATGGGCCTACTGTTTCTTTCACGAAACCTGACCAAATTATACTGCCATATGTAACGATATGGCCTGTTTCTCAAGGTTTATATCGATGTGACGGACATGTTGATAAATACTACTCGTAGCTGGTTGAAACCAGATAATTCTGATGCCACAGCATTAAATGTCATCCATAGAATATATAAGGCCGTCAGTTTGGACTGTCTGAGGAGTGTACAAACTGCCCACTTAGCGGTATACACTCACGTTGGTTGGTCGTAAGGTTGGACCCACGCCGGGTCGCCTTATGGCGCATTTGATAGTCTGGGCATGGTGTGCTAACTCTGAGACTCCGAGATCTATAATTTAGAATAAATCCACTATACGATCAATTGTGTGTAAATAAAAGTATATATGCAGAACTACTCCGTTGTTCGTGTAGTTGCAAGTCAGATGTGACAACAACAACGTTATACATATAAACAATGCAAAAACAATAATTTCTTTCGATAATATTAAATTTTATCAAAAGTTAAGAATGAGCTTTCTTATTATTTCGTGAAATTTGGTCAAATATTGATTTTGGGAATTTGATATGGGGGAAAAAGGAGGTGCTGGAGCTGGGGGAGTAGCCAAAAAACAAAAATAATTGGAAATCTGGCTATATAGCTTCAAAATGATCCAACTAAGAAAACAAATTTTTAAAATCCGTCCACTATTTCTGAAATTAGAAAAAATTCCCCCGATTTAAATCCCCATAGACATATTCACAGAGTGAAGATGTCTATGGGATTTAACATGGGAAAAAAACCGAAATAAAATCAATATTGGACCAAATGTCACGAAATAAAAAGAAGGCTCAAATTCTGCTACAATTTAATATTATTATTTTTTTTTCTTTTTTGCATCGTTTAATATATGGGCGTAAAATGTTGGCAGGTTACGTGAAACAGACAGTAGTAATAGTTTTGACCAGTGTAGTTCCTCATCATTTAGTAAACTACTTCAGCAGGATATACCCGGAGCTCTAGAGAATGAACAGGACATGCATGCAGGACCTTCCACCGTAATAACCCAAAGTATTCAGAAACCCCTTTTTCAAAACAAACTGTATACAAATACATTGTTATTGAGACCGTACAATATTGGGACGCTCTTCATTGTGAGAAACCAGTTATTTGTTTCTCTGAATAAATTGTGTCCAAATATTTAGGGTTATTGCGATCCAATCAAATTGCCTTATTTTGAGTTCAGATTTGGGGAACTTGCCCGAAAAAGTTTTATAATCACAGGCCCTTGTCCTTTGGCTCAATGTTCTAGATGCAGGTCACACTTGTGGGCCAGTCTACAACCTGTAGCCTATTTCACCAACATTGCAAAGTATACTTATCTAGCAAAGTAAACTTTGAGGGAGAAATTTTCAATTTAAGGATAAATTTATTAATTTTTATTACATGTATACTGAATTTATTACATTATCACAGCCATTTTGGCTGTGATAATGTAACAAATTCAGTATAATAATTCTGCATACTTTTAATCATCAAATATATGCAGTCATTAGTTCTATATGATATAATGCATTTCGGGAAAAATAAATGATTACTCCCTCAAAGTATACTTTGCTAGATAAGTATGAAATAGGCTACAGATCATTACACATGGTTGCACGATTACCCCATTTCATGCGAGATATAGTTACATCTCAGCGAGACGGTTCAAATGAGTGGTAACAACGTATACTTTAAGAGTAGAAATGAAGAAAATATTCAGAATATTCATCAGAATAATGGTGAATCTTCAGTATACAATACTTGCCTGTCACTGATTGAATGCTAAGCCAATGACACTGTTGATCAGCTAGCCTAACCATGCAGTGTCTACATTGTTGGAAGCATTGGAATGGACTACTGACTCAAAGACCATGAATGTAGATCCAGATCAGATTGTGTAGATGCACATGTTGCTCTAGGGTTATACTGTTCACAAATGTGGCTGCAACTGGAGATATGTAGATCCAGATCACCATGTACATCCGCACAATTTGATCAGGATCTGCACTTTTTTCCATTCCATCAATGGAACATCCATAAAACGTCTAAAAACCAACATAGATCAGGCTACAGGAGTGTACTATTTTATCAGGAGCTACACTGGTCACACATCCCATATGCCCCATGTGTATGCCCCCTAAGGCACTATGCGATAGCAAGGGGGGCATATTGCGTTGCTCTTGAGATTCTGCCCGTCTGTCCGTGTACATTTACGTCAAAAAGTCGAAAAGGTTGTAAGTGTAAATGACGACGTGAGGACAAAATTTTCATATGAAATGCGGAATCTGTCGTCAACTTCAGACGTCATTTACGGAATATATCGTAAACTTTGTAAATATATTTCATGATATCGCAGATGTTCTTAGGTAAAAAATCACATCGTGTCGCATATGGGCCACTGGTTGTCAAACAGGACCATATAATTATGGCTAGCCTGGGCCAAGGACAGGTACTGGAAGGAGCATTCACACAGGTCAGGGCCTACATTTTTCACCACCAGTTGTATAGTTATAACACTAGTACATGTATATATATTAAGCCTTAGACCGCTGGTGCTGTCAAAGCATGATGTAATGATAAAAATTGAAAATAAACAGCAGACGACAAACAAATTTAAGATAGCAGCGTAATAGCAGCATAAATTATTCTAAAGTGCTGTCAAAGCATGTTTTCGATGATAAAAATGGAAAACAGAAAATAAACAGCAGACGACAAATAAATTAAAATAGCGATGTAAGGGTTGAGATTTTGAATACACACAGTGAATGCCATTTGCATGCAATAAGCTGTTTTAAACATGTAGAAACAAAACATCAGTAACACTGATTGATGTATGCCTCAAAAACTTTATCGCAAATTTCAAAGTAATTTGAACTTAAATTTGAGCACAGGAGCCACATGGGTGAGCTATGAAAAATATGGATGGTGAGAAATAAGCGTATGAAGTCTCAACCTAATCAGATTTACGGTAACACAAACGGTAGGTAGCAAATTTAATGAAAATCTTAGACGGACGGACGGACAGGGTGGCAACGATATGCAACCTGAAATTACATAAAAATATGATAGAATAACGTTCTGTTTATCAACTTTTCTACATGCCTTCAGTATGTTGCACCATCCTATCACCAAGCCAACCGTGGTGCATGGATTCAACTGTGTGAATAGGAGATCCAGGATCTACACTGCTGGAATGCAAATGACCTGCCATGACAAAAGGGAGCTTATTGAGTTCATCTAGCACACGCGTGCAACCAGATACGGAAGTAGTTTTCGTTAGAAGCATCAGGGGAGCGTTTCACTAAACTTCATAGGATTAAAATGTTTGTAAGTGTAAAATTAGGATCGTCTGGAAATTTTAATTGATGGATTTACATTTATTGAATCCAGTAATTGTTTAACAGAAAACGTTGTTAATGTGAAATTTACAGAGTATCATAAGTTTGCACTTACGAAAATTTTAGTCGTATGAAGTTTAATGAAACGACCCCCAGGAGTGTTCCCCCAATATAATGAGGAACAGTGTCAGCCCTGATCAGATGGTGCAGGCTCATTTGGAACTACACTGATCGCAAACTCAATGAAACTTTTTTGTTGTGGAGCTGCACTTATGTGACTAACTGGAGAAATTGGTCTTACAGGATTTGTGACCAGTGAAGCGCCTGACCAAATAGCAGTCCTGTAGCCAATTAATGATCAACATAGAAGTTTCATTGATGGATTGATTTTATTTTATTTGATTTATTGGTGTTTAACGGCCTATCAACAGATAAGGTCATTTAAGGCCGGGCAAACGGCTACATTGGGGGAAAATCCCAAAATCTGAATGGAATATTTACATCGAAAACAATATATTCAGCCCTGAAATTAGAATAACCTGACCTGTAGCCTATTTCATCAACATTGCAAAGTATACTTTAGTAGCAAAGTATACTTTGAGGGAGAAATTTTAAATTTTATGATAAATTTATTAATTTTTATTATACTGAATTTATTACATTATCACAGCAAATTTGGCTGTGATAATGTAATAAATTCAGAATAATAATTCTGCATACTTTTAATCATGAAATATATGCATTTGTTAGTTCTATATGAAATAATGTATTTCAGGAAAAATAAATGATTACTCCCTCAAAGTATACTTTGCTAGTAAAGTATACTTTGCAATGTTGATGAAATAGGCTACTGGTGTCAGGTCCATACCACACCAATGTCACTCGGCCCCTTCCCCTAAAATAGGATTACGAAAAATCGTAATGCTCACATAAGGGGTATAACGATATTCAACTGTCACACACAAGAATGCCAACAACGTACGTGAGGGCCAAACCAGCTCTCCGCTCGGGATTCCGGTAAGGATGATGTATGGATGTTTGTTTGTTTGTTTGTTTGTTTGTTTGTTTGTTTGTTTGTTTGTTTGTTTGTTTGTTTGTTTGTTTGTTTGTTTGTTTGTTTGTTTGTGCTTAACGGCCTATCAACAGCCAAGGTCATGTAAGGCCGGGCAAACGGGTTCGATCCCATTTTAACCTGCTGCATTGGGGGGAAAATCCCAAAATCAGAACTGAATATTTACATCGAGAACAAATATATTCAGCCCTGAAATTAGAATAACCTGACCTGGTGCCAGGTCCATACCACACCAAGTCACTTGGCCCCTTCCCCTAAAATAGGATTACGAATATCGTAATACTCACATACGGGGTATAACCAGATTCAACTGTCACATACAAAATGCCAAAGACGTATGCGAGGGCCAAACCAGGTCTCCAGTCGGGATACCGGTAAGGATGAACCCCGATCATTAAATTACCCATCGCATGCTCACACCTGCCACCCACGATGTATGGATGACGCAAAACAAAACATTATTAAAACATAGTGTTAAATTTAAACTTTATTTAACGCTGTATTGCATAGAATATATGCTGCCATTTATATTATACATGATTCCTGAGAATTAGTCGGCACATGAGAAACCCGGTGCCCTGGTTTCTTTAAACTGTGTACATCAAAATATCAGGAGCGAGTTTCACTAAAACCTCGCACAACCAACCATGTGAGCAACATATTGTAGCATTAGCGAACCACGTTAATGTGAGAAGCAAACTCACAAAAATAATTTTTATCGTATGAATTTTAGTTAAACAGGCCCCAGTGAGTCGTCCACATTATCCCTTTCAACCCTACAGACCATAAAGCCATCATTGCAAACACTGTATATCCTGTAGCCATTTCATCAACATTGCAAAGTATATTTTAGTAGCAAAGTATACTTTGAGGGAGAAATTTTCAATTTTTTTTAAAAATTATTAATTTTTATTATACTGAATTTATTACATTATCACAGCCATTTAATGGCTGTGATAATGTAATAAATTCAGTATAATAATTCTGCATACTTTTAATCATGACATATATGCATTTGTTAGTTCTATATGAAATAATGCATTTCAGGAAAAATAAATGATTTCTCCCTCAAAGTATACTTTGCTAGTAAAGTATACTTTGCAATGTTGATGAAATAGGCTACAGATGAGCCGGCTCGTAACAAGTAAGTCACATCAGGATCTGCAGTGTTTGGCAGTATTTTTCAGATACATGTATTTAAAAAAATACCCCTTATCTGATCGATGGAATAGTCCATAAATGAGCATGGAACTCTCGATGTCAAATATTTAGGGGTGAAAGGGTTATTAAATGTGACAAGTGCTGTACCGTGCCAGTTACCAGCCATGGTTGTTACCTTGTACCAAGGTTCATTTCAAAAGTGGAACGATAGATCCTACTTGAATAGATAGAACCTAGTTAACCCTTACACTGCTGAATTAAATACTGTCGTCTGCTGTTTATTTCCTTTTTTTCTCTCATCAAAAATGTGCTTTGACAGCATTTTAGAATCATTTCCAATGGAAATGATTCTAAAGTGCTGTCAAACCATGTTTTTATTGAGAAAGAAGGCAAAATATAAAGCAACAGCAGACGACAATTTTCGTCAACAGCAGTCTCAGGGTTAAGCCGACAGAACCTGAGCTGATAGAGCCTATTTGAGAAGAAATTGGGCCATCAGTGATATATGATCTGAACCCCGATCCGTATTAGGTAACCCGCCCTGTCTCCAGATGTCTCGACTCTTTAACAGCTGGTAGTTGCCGATCAGGTTTAGGTCCCCCTCCACGAGGCCTCTCATCTCCACCACGCCATTGTTGAACCGAACTTCCCTCTCACGGACACCGTAGAATATATAGTCCACCATACACGCACCCTTCGAGTGAACCGAGCTAACTTCTCGGTTGTCATGCCATCCAGCAGAATGTGAGAATGGGTACGACGACACAAATTTCAGTTTATGTTTTAATGTCCCTGAACTATGGGTGAATGTTGGGCCTGGCTTTTCTATTTCTGATTGTCTTTGTGTGACTGACTGCTGCTGTTTATTTGACAGACTTTCTGCATTTGATTGTCGTTTTTTATCTGTAGATTCTATATATTCACCATCATCATCATCATCATCGTCGTCAATAACAATACAGTCGTTGATGGTTTTCCCAGAATGTCCACCCTTACCATGACCGGTGTCAGATTCTGTATGTTTGGCACGTTCAACGACCTCACTTGACTGCTTCACACGTTGAATACCGTCACCAGACTGCTTAATCTCCCCAGTCTGTGTGGCGCGTTGTACCACCTCGCGTGTGTACTGACAGCTGTCGCTGATGCCGACGCTGCTGGGGAGGAAGGCCTTGTGGAGATACACGTCCCTTCCTCGCTGTATCCCCTCCTGCTGCCCGGAGATGGCCCGACACACCAACCCTTCGTACTTCAGCTCGCCCATCGTCATCAGCTGGTATAGACAGATGGTTTGATTAGGAGGATATTTTGTTTACTGAGTTAAAGAGTGCCGAAGGTCACAATATATGCCCATCGAAGCATGGCCAGTCAACAAGGGGAGATAACTCACTGAAAATCAATAGGGCCTTCCAATGAGAGAAAATCATAACATTTTGAAAATCAATAGGGTCCTTTGTCTTGCTGTGGTAAACATGTATACCGAGTTATTGCGTGGACAAGGATACAGAATGGGAAAATTAAAAACAGCCACCAAACGGAGATAAGTCATCCGATATTTCATTTAAATCAACAGGGTTCTTTATCTTGCTGTGATAAATATGTATACTGAATTTGTTTACGATCCGTCAAGTAGAACTCTACTAATTACGTGGACAAGGATATAGAATTTGAAAATTCAAAACTTGAAATAAGTCATTTGAAAAGTTTGAAAATCAATAGGGTTCTTTGTCTTGCCGTGATAAAAAATGTACACCGAATTTGATTACGATCCGTCAAGTAGAACTGCAGTTATTGCGTGGACAGGCTATGCCTGCCCGTACAACATGAATAAGTCACATTTTCTTCACTACACTGACATCATTTGGTAATGTCAGGTGATGTTGTTTCAGACATAGCTTAATAGATAATCCCAGCTCTATGGATCTCTTTTTACTATTTCATCTGTCTTTTATATTTTCTGTATCCTTTGTATCAAAGGATACAGAAAATAAAAAAGACAGATGAAATAGTAAATGACATCCGTGAGCTGAGATTATCTAAGTAATTTCAGACAATGAAATATCGGTAAATGTAGTTTAAAATCTGAATTAATTGCGATACATTGTATCGCATCGATGCTTGATACAGTATTTTCTTATAAGCAAATGTATATTTTGGCTGTGAAGGGAGAAATGGGACTTATGTATTTTGCGACCAGTGCAGATCCAGATCAGCGAGTGCATCTGCACTTTCCCTATTTTATGCCCTTTAAATCCAAATTGAATTTTTTATCGGTGAACGTGTATCGGTGAAAATACATCTATAGTGAGTTACCTTGTATATCTTGCTGTTTGGTTCGGAATTGAAGTCGCCACAAACTACCATGGAGTGATACGTGTTGGACGTTGAACCCGCAGTATACGCATGTTTATCCAGTTCGGCTAGCAGCATCATTAACTGGGCCAGCTTCACATCGCCACGTCGGGGGTTGTACAACAGGTGCGTGTTCGCCACACACAGTCGCCGACCGGCGGGCACGTGCCGCGACACCGGTCGCAGTTTAACGATCAACGCGACGTTGTCTCGGTCCAGGACAGGGTGGTCAGCCCTGACGAAGTACTTGACCGGCACGGACCGGTCGAGGGTGAACTGTGACTGGCTATAGAAGGTGGCACAGCCGTCGTGTTTGTCACCGGTCCTCTTCAAATACGAGCTGCCGTAACCTGGATTTAAAACATGCAAAGTATACTTGCATGTATCTTGACAAGTACACTTTGAGGGGAAAATTTTCAATTTAAGGATACATTTATTATACAAAATGTATTACATTATCACAGCCATTTTGGCTGTGATAATGTAATAAATTGAGTATAACAATTCTGCATACTTTTAAAATCATCAAATATATGCAGTCATTAGTTCTATATGAAATAATCCATTTCGAGAAAAATATATGATTACTCCCTCAAAGTATACATTGCTAGATAAGTATGCTTAGCAATTTTGGTAAAATTGGCTACAGACAAGCCTGTGCATTGGCAGCCTGGTCAGGCCTACTTAGTTTATCATTTAGAATATGAGACATGCCATGTGATTTTATACCTAAGAGCATACGTGATTTTTCGTAAAATATATTATAAGAAACTGTGATATTTTCCGTGTTTGCTGTGAAAATTTTGTCAAGTTTCGACATCATTTACGGAAAATATCATAAATTTTGTAAATGTTTTCATTAGATATCTATCGCACATCTACGTAGGTACCAAATCACATGGCTTAAATCATACATTTGTGCCGCCGGCTGAGTAAAGGCACCGTATGATAATTGCAATAATTCAAATTCCTGATCATTTTGCACAATGTTTACGGTACAAAATTTACAATATTTGTCATAAATAAAGTAAAGAGTTGAGAATATTTTCAGAGTACATGCGGAAGATTTCCGCATGTACTCTGAAAATTTTGACAACTTTTGAAGACATTTATGGAAAATATTGCAAATCTCTGCAGTGTAAATTAATGCCAAATCTTGTAAGGTCACTTTTCTCAGCCAGTGGCCCAGAATAACATACAGTGGATGTGTTCACAAGTAATGACGTGTGTATGTACCGTAGGTGCAAAATGGTAACGTTGATTAACCATGTTAATGTGAGAAGTAAATCAATAAAAATCTTTGTGCGAACATATCTTTTTATTGTAAGAAGTTAAGTGAAGAGTTGAATATGAAATCATCCTGGGCCCGGTTGTTCAAAACATCAGTTAGCTTAACGGACTGTTAAATCCTTAACTGAATGGTTAAAATCTCTGTAAATCCTTAACTGAATGGTTAAAATCTCTGTTTTAACAGAGATTTTAACCATTCAGTTAAGGATTTAACAGTCCGTTAAGCTAACTGTTGTTTTGAACAACCGGGCCCAGTTTGACTAGACGAGTCTAACCACAGCTCAGTCAATCAAACTACTGTCTGTTTCACAAAAGCTGCCCAAATTTTACGGCTATATAGACAATGCAAAAACAATACTTTTTTCGATAATATTATATTATAGCAAAATTTAAGAATAAGCCTTCTTTTTATTTCGTGAAATTTGTTCAAATATTGATTTTATCACGAAATATTGATTTGTCTATGGGAATTTAACATGGTGGAAAAGGAGGCAGAAAGGTTGTGGGAGGAGTCAGAAAACAAAACAATTTGGAAATTGACTCTGAAACCTGGCTAGATACCGTAGCTTGGAAATGATCTAAGAAAACAAAACTTCTGAAATTCTAAAAAAACTCTGTGAAGATGTCTATGGGGATTTAACATGTGGAAATTGTTTTTTTCGCTATAAAATCTATATTGGACCAAAATTTATGAAATAAAAAGTACCGCTCATTCTTAAATTTTCCTTTAATTTAATATTATCAAAAAAGATATTGTTTTTTAATTGTTTATATAGCCGTCAAATTTGGGCAGTTTTCGTGAAACAGACAGTTTGTTTGTTTAATCTTTACCTACCCAATATTTCAGGCTTGGGTAGGTAAATTATTTTATTTTATTTGAGATTAAAAAATAATTATTTGTTTTTTGCACACTCGTACATAACACCTTTGTTCGATCATACAACTTGTTTCCTGTTGACGACCATATTATTTGATTCATGCTCTGATATTAAATGCCATTATACTTTCGTATACAAACACTCGCCCAAAACAGCCTTCCACGTCAATGTATTTGACAATTTCCTAATTTTATTCGAAACAAGTGAGCATGTCCCATGCTCCTCCGCCAGGACTACAGAAATACACAAAATGATGCTGTTGAAATCGGAAAGACCCTCTTCGCCGGCCAATGCAAAGGAAAAAAAATAAAATTATTTGGAAATTGGAATAAAAACTTTGTGGAGTCGGCGGGAAAAAACTGAGGCGGGCGGTAAAGATCAAACAAACAATATTTTAATTTAGGCCAAGAGCTATTACTGCAGTCATCATAATACACCCACAAACATCACTTTGATACATGAACAGGTTTAATATCAGAAAGAGCTTCATAAGTGTTACCTTTGACCTCTAAGTGTGACCTTGACCTTGGAAATATGTACGTTGATATTGAATGTGATACATCGTCTCATCATGGTAAACATTTAGGACAAATCATTTTGAAAATTCATTCGTCGTTTTAGAAGATATACAGCAGTAACAAATATTTCCAACAGACCGACAAGCTGGCTCCTATATACCGCCTTAAAGTAAAAATTTCAGACGATTTAACAACTGAAGCACGTAAATCTGAGAGACTTGATACATTCATTACTCCTACAAAGTTTTGTCGAAACCAGTCTGGTTATTATCATGGGAAGACATTGTTTAAAGATTTTGTCCAACTTCATATGGCGGCCATCTTTGATTATGTGACAATTTCCAATTTAAAAAATATGTAATTGTTGCACTGAAAGACAATAACTATGAAGGTTGGCCAGCATCGGCCAAACAGTTCACGAAAAGACGTTTGAACTCTCTAATTAAAGAATGACCTTTCGGCGGCCATATTGGATGACCAATAATCCGATTTCAACAAAAAATTATCCAGCAGAGTGATCGACTTGACCCCCCCCCCCTCCCAATTTTTTAACCTGGGGCCACCATTTTAACAAATGTGAAACAGCATTGACGATCGATCATTCCTGCCAAGTTTCGTTGAAATTGGCCCGGCGGTCCGTGTGAAGGAAGTATTTTTAAGAATTTGACCTATTTTTCCACGGCGGCCATCACAGATTAGGCGACAACCTCCAAATTTACAAATCTTGACATGCCCCCACCCATAGATCATCCCTGTGAAGTTTGACCAACATTGGCCCAGCGGTTCCTGAGATGACGTTTGATAGTGTGGACGGACGATGGGATGGAATGGACGGACGATGAACGAAAGGCGGTAACAATAGCTCACTTGAACCTTTGGCTCAGGTCAGCTAAAAACAAATCGGTGGTCAGCAGAAGGGGGCTAACTCCCTCATAGAGTTAGCGCCCTTCTTCCACTGACACCTTCAATTAACAAGAGGGCCATGATGGCCCTAATTCGCTCACCTGACTCCATGCACACCAGAGGAGAATGTGACATTGAGTTCATAAGTGTTTTAAAAAAAATTGTGCTATTTTTAGATGGCGGTCATCTTGGATTAAGCGATGACTTTCATTTTACAAAATCTGAAAATGCTTCACCCAAGGATCTTAACTTACTATGAAGTTTGGCCAGCATCGGCAATGTGGTTCCTGAGAAAAATACATTCAAAATCTCGAATAAATGGACCTTTTGGCGGCCATCATGGATGACATAATCATCCGATTCGGACAAATATTGCACCAGAGCAATCGCCTCATCGAAACCTTCAATTTTATATATGACATGAGCATATTCGGTCAAAAATAAAATTTGACCCCCAATTTGACCCCACGGGCCACACCTATTTTTGACCCCGGGGTCACCATTTTCAGAACTTTGAAAGAGCATTGTACATCGATCATTCCTACCAAGTTTCGTCAAAATCTGACCAGCGGTTCATGAGAAGATTATTTAAGAATTTATGCTATTTTTAGATGGCGGCCATCTTGGATTATCGATGACCTCCATTTTAACAAATCTGAAAATATCTTCACACATGGACCATAACTGTGAAGTTTGGCTACCATGGGCCAAGCGGTTCATGTGAAGAAGAATTTTGAAATCTCTAACAAAAGAACGACCTTTTGACCTTTCGGCGGCCATCTTGCACAACATAACCATCCGATTTCGACAAAAAATGCACCAGAGTGATCGCCTCGTTAATATCTTCAATTTGATATATGACATGACCATACAATTTGACCCCAATTTGACCCCACGGGCCACGCCCATTTTTGACCCCGGGGTCACCATTTTAACAACTTTGAAAGAGCATTGTACATTGATCATTCCTACCAAGTTTTGTTGAAATCCGGTTGGCGGTTCTTGAGAAGAAGATTTTTGAAGAATTTGTGCTATTTTTAGATGGTGGCCATCTTGGATTACGTAATGACGTCATTTTAACAATTTTGTAATCCCCCTACCTAAGGAACATGACCATTAAGTTTGGTGAACATACGCCCAATGGTTACCGAAGAGAAGACGTTTGAAAATGTTCACGGACCACGACAGACACATTGCGGTAACAATAGCTCACATGAGCTTCAATCAGGTGAGCTAAAAACAACAGCTGAGACCAAGACGCATTACACTGGCGACATCAAGTCTAAGCGACTGGAGATTAGCCAGGTGGTCTCTGGTAGAAACATACCCAGTGAGCCGAGCTCTGGTTTGAAGAAATCACGATAGTGGTCTTCTTGTACTTCCTGTAGACATATCACCTGTAACCATTGTAATGCAGTC
Source organism: Conchocele bisecta (assembly GCA_029237695.1). NCBI lineage: Eukaryota > Metazoa > Mollusca > Bivalvia > Lucinida > Thyasiridae > Conchocele > Conchocele bisecta. The sequence continues at coordinate 60,886,584 of CM055269.1, forward strand.
ATAAACATGGTGAAACGTGAGTGAATTTGTAACCTGACCATACCATACCAAAGCCACTTGGCCCCTTTCCCTAAAAGTAATAGGATTATGATTAATGGGGTATATAACCAGATTCAACTCTCACATACAAGAAAGCCAAAGACGTACATGAGGGCCAAACCAGGTCTCCGGTCGGGATTCCGGTAAGGATGAAATCCCGAACGTGAAATTACCCATCGCATGCTCCAACCTGCCACCCTGATGAAATAACAAGAAACTGTGACCTGTCGGCACACAAATGACTCCGGAGGCAGTTGGAGAAACTCCTTAAACTTCCTAACCAAAAGTGCTAAGTCATAGAGACTACCTATGCTAGTGTCTTTTGATATCAAGTTTATCAGGCAAGGCTAGGAAACGTTTAGGAATTCCTCGGCTTGCCGAGGAATTCCTACCGTTTCCGAGCCGAGCCTGATAAACTTGATATCAAAATACACTAGTCTGGTATTCTATTTATCAGGTAACGTTTTATGCTCGAAAATGACCACAGATGACATCGTTATCTATGGACAGAACGAGGACTTGTTTACGTTGCGTCATTCGGTAACGTCATCCGACCAATGGAACGTCAGTTTTCACTTTGTTGTAACCCGGATGTTGATATCAGGTCAATGCCTGATACAACAATATGTCATCAGTCAGTACGTATTCGGTCAATACAGGGCAGGTTACCTAATAAAAAAGAGTTCAAGCATAGTTGTGACGGTCAAAAGGTCGGTATCATTTGAAGGGCAGCATGGATGTACGGCATTTGTGCACAAGAATGATGTATTGAACTATTAAAATAATCCTTCAAGGGATACAGAAGTTATGACAGAATTGCGAAACTCTGGCAAACATCTTAAACAAAACATTTAAGTGCTTAAAGGCCCTGAACGGCTCAGTATTACAATTTTCCGATTTTTTCAAACACAAAAACATGTTTGGCAACTGATTTAGTACACAAAACTAACATATACTGCCTAATAGATACATCTCAAGTCTTGAGATTTACATCTTAATCGCAATGTGAAGACAACAAAAACTTGTTTCGTGAACCACTCAGTGCAAAATGTCAATATTGACAATTTCATTTCCGTAACGGCTTCGGCTCGGAAGCGAGTCGATAAACTCCGGCTATCGGAATTCATCGGCCGCGAATCGGGGAGTTGAGGAGTTGACCCGAGCGTCTATCGGAAAATCGATCGGGCTTTGAAACACCAAAATGAATGCAAACAGTTTCAAAGTGTGTGTAAATAGAAACCTGTTGGATGTATGTGTGGGAAAATCCAATAGGAGGCCAAATTCGGCAACTTGAGCCGTATAGGGGCTTTAAGCAAAGTTGTGATGGGCAGAAGGTCATTGCCATTTTAAGGGCAGCATGGATGTGTGGCATTTTTGCACAAGTATGATGTATTGAAATATTAACACTGGAGACCTCTTTTCTAATATTTGCAAACAGTGTAGATCATGAGCCGGCTCATAACGACGTAACAAGCTGCCTCATCAAGATCTGCACCATTTGTGGATATTTTACAAAATATCCCCCTTTTCTGCATAATGGAACAGTCTCAGGGGTAACATTAAACATGTCAGTTACTTAGGGGTGAAAGGGTTAAAGTACTCCTTCAAGTTAAAAGCAAATTATGACAGAATTGAGAAACTATGTAACATACATCAGGCATGTGGTGTTTGATCTCCGACAGCAATCGCCATTTCCGCTTTTTCCAACTAAGGGTCTGTTCCTTACAGTGTTGGTACAGGATTCTATTGTCCTCGATAAGTCTCTGGGCAAGCACATTGTAACTCATCACGGTGAAATAGACACCTGGCTCGTCATCCTGAAGTTGCAGGTACTGCCGACCACACGGTGTATACTGCCAGGTGCGACTGCCACTGCTAGGGCCTGTATTCACGTATAGAGTTACGTGGGCGATGAATTAATATACAAGAAAAGCCATGTGATTTTGTACCTAAAATGTGTTGTATCTCATGAAAAATATTAACAATATTTTCCATAAATGACGTCAAAAGTTGACTAAATGTTCAGAGCAATTGCGGAATAGAATTCCACATTTGCCTAAATTTTGTATTGATTTTCTATGTTATTTACAGAATCACAGTTTCTGTAAATAATTATATTTTTTATGAAAACATCGCACAACTTCTAAGGTACAAAAGTGGCTATGCAGAGTTTCTTATGAAACCAGTGAACATGTTTAACCCATTTCATGCTGTGGATATGTTATTTTGTTTGTGGAAAATCCTAAATAATTTCTTTCTCTGTTCTTTGATATATATGTCGTGACCACCATCTGAACCGTCTCATCGAGACGGTTCAAATGAGTGGTCACAACATACTTTTATTGACAAATAAAAAAAATAAACTATTAAAAACAAATCATACCCGTAAAGGTGTATTCTAAAATTTATAAAAGGGATTTCATAATAAAGAGGCTATGTCAACATGTTTAACCCTTACACTGCTATCTTCATTTGTTTTCGTCTGCTGTTTATTTTCTATTTTCCATTTTTATCATCAAAAACCTGCTTTGACAGCACTTTAGAATAAGTTACAACCAGGGTTGGCAATTTCCAGGGAAATAAGAGTATTTCCCAGGACGGCGGGAAATACCAGGAAATATGAATATTGGTGGTCTTTTTCATTCCAAAATGTCAAGATGAGTCTCTATATTCCACTATATCTACTATGGTTTATATCTGTGTAGACTGATAAGCCTACAGGTAAAACATTCTGCAATAAAGAAAGAAATAATAAGTTTATTTAGAGAAAAAAAACATCATTATTTTCTAGACAATTTTCTTCCCTATATACAAGTCTATGTAGTATTTGCCAACTGTCTATTTTATTGTATATGAGAACACCCTTCATTACCATAGTAACCTGCCACTAATAAAAGCTGCTTTTGGAATTTTGAGAAAATCCCTGTTGATAACAGGGATACAGACCACCTGGGTTCTTATTATACAGTATGACACAAAAGGTGTGAGAGAAGGCTGCCAATTAACAGCCTGTTGTCATAGCCTGATGGTTTATTAAAGTATATTAAAGTCTCATCAATGTACATGCAAATAAGTAGACATTAGTAGGCTTTTGGCTAATTTTAATGATTCATACAAATGCAAAGCATAAAACAACAGTACATTGTCAGTCATATAAGACTTGTAAGAGACTGTGTATGCACATCACGCATGCTAAGATCAAATATTCTCATTTCTTGATACCGAATATTAGTGTGGGAGAAGGTTGACAATTAACAGCCTGGGCCCAGTTGTTCAAAACACCAGTTAGCTTAACGGACTGTTAAATCCTTAACGGACTGTTAAATCCTTAACTGAATGGTTAAAATCTCTGTTAAAACAGAGATTTTAACCATTCAGTTAAGGATTTAACAGTCCGTTAAGCTAACGGATGTTTTGAGCAACCGTCTGATCATGATGACGTTATCCTTGTGAATTGTATCTAGCGTCTGCTAGATACATGGCTTGTCTCAGATGCTTCCTAAACAATGAAGAAGTAATTTACAAAAAAATAATACAACAAAAATATAAATGTCATGGTTGCCAAATATTACAACTGATGAGTACCCCTAGTTGGGAATGAAACAGATCTATACATTGTAATTAACCCCTATATCTAATTATTAAGTTGTTGATTGTTTAATTAACTATTACTGAGCTTAAAACTTAATTTAAATAACTTTAATTATCAAATAATAACATCAAAATTCATATTTCCCTGTATTTCCCACTTTGGGGAATATTTCCCGGGACAGGAAATACCGGTATTTCCCGCCCCCGGTATTTCCCGGCCAACACTGGTTACAACATGCTTTGACTACACTTTAGAATCATTTCCATTGGAAATTCTAAAGTGCTGTCCAACCATGTTTTTATTGAAAAATAAGGCACAATAAATAATACAACCCGTTTTTTCAAACCGGCGTACAGAAAGCAACAGCAGACAATTGTTGTGTGTAGCGGTCTAAGGGTTAATACATGTACATAGAGGATTTTATTTTTAAGTGATCATTTACTGGTAACATGGTATTTATTACGCAATCTTTACTGATTTCAAAAGAAACAAGGCTACATGAAGTTTCTTATAAAATCAGTCAACATGCTTGAAAATAGAGGATCTTACACAAGTGATGGCTTAACAAATATGAGATATTTATTAATATCGTCCACAAATTTCATAAGAAACGAGGCTATGCCGAGTATCCTATGAAATAAGAAAAACATGTTCAGGCCTCCAGATAAGGAATTAGTAATTGAGTATTTTCACTCCATCATATCTGAAGCAATTGGGTATTTCAATATTTTAATTGGGTAAAATAAAATCACACTACTGTTTACACATCAACAGACAGCAATTATTGAATAGTTTGCTTCGAAATGAAAACATGTCTTGGCATTTCATTAGTATGGTCTCCTTGGACACAATTCTAATGAAATACCAAGATGTGTTTTCATGGAAAATAAGACAAATATGTTATAATTGTGGTGTTTATTGTTTTCTGTAGCATGATAATGGTACCACAAATTTGTTGTTGCTTTTTGATACTCGCTACTTCTGTAGCCTATTTCATCAACATTGCAAAGTATACTTTAGTAGCAAAGTATACTTTGAGGGAGAAATTTTCAATTTTATGATAAATTGATTAATTTTTATTATACTGAATTTATTACATTATCACAGCCAATTTGGCTGTGATAATGTAATAAATTCAGTATAATAATTCTGCATACTTTTAATCATGAAATATATGCATTTGTTAGTTCTATATGAAATAATGCATTTCAGGAAAAATAAATGATTACTCCCTCAAAGTATAGTTTGCTAGTAAAGTATACTTTGCAATGTTAATGAAATAGGCTACTGATCTCAATTGGGTTGTTGGCAATTTTAATTGGGTATTTATGCAAATACGCAGCTTATCTGAAGCTCTGATGTTCATTTTGTTAATTGCAAATACTGGTTAAAAAATATTTTATTTGTATATTAATTACATGTTCAGCATCAATTGTAGTAGGGTTTGTATGTATTATTCAGGGATCACTCAGTTTACAGGGCGAAGTGGGCGAAATTCTCTCCCTAAATTGTCTGACTTCTCCCTATTTTGAGTGGAGGGAGAAGTTTTTCACTATATAAAACAGAAATTTTGGAAAAAATGGTCTATTTTCTTTTTTTGTTAGTGAAAACTTCTCCCTATTTTGAAGGGCTAGCTTGAACCCTGATTACTGTTCACATATTGGATTTTTAAGGAATTAAATGTGAGGGAGCATTAACGACCGCAGCATTCAGTTCCTTAGAAACTTGGGGTTAGCAGGTGTTTGGTGGTCGTGGATTTGGCAAGGCATAATAGAGAACCATTAGAGGAAGGCATTTGTAAAATATCAAGAAGTTGCCTCAAAGAAAATTGTAACAAATTTCCTCCAATGTTAAGTTTTCGAATTTTTGAAGACGGAAAAGACAGACGCTGACTACTGTACAGCACCGGGGGTATGGCATAAGCAATTCTTCTGAAGGCGTGCTCTTGGCTGCCAAGGCGAGATAATTCATCAGAAATTTTTGAACATCAATAGGGCTTTTCCTGATAAACATGTACATGTATATACATACCGAATTAAAACGTGCGTACAAAAATGAACAGCAGACGACAAACTTTAATCGAATATTGTATTGGTAAATACCTTGTTTTCTGTCACCTTCTTCGTTCCTGAATCTCTTGGCAGCTGGCCCCTGGGAGGAGTGGGAGTACTGTCTGGATGGTACAGAGGCTTGGACGTGATTAGTCGGGGTCGACAGATAGCCCCTCTGGGACACAGACTGGCCGTTCTGGTTTACTGCCTGAACACTCTGGCACACCGCCTGACCACTCTCAGCAAGTGGGTTTGTTTGTCGTTTGTAGAATGGCACTTTCCGCTTTGGTGACAGTGATCCGACATCAACGAATGGTGGGTTAGTTTGTTTCATTAAGGCTTCAACAAAGGAACAAGAGAAAGGATTTTCGTTTAAGCTAAGGGTGCGGTTGTTCTCATCTACTGACTCCTGTTTGATTGGCTCTGGCTGATTGTCCCGGGTAATCGCCACTCTGGGGTGAACCGAGTGTGAAAGTGTGGCGGAGGCACTCTTGCCAAATGCAACTATTGCTGGGTCAACGTCTGATATGTCACAATTACTGATGTTGCCAGCTTCTTTCAATACCGTATAGTCACGTGATGCTGTATCTCTACCTGCCGTGTTTCCTGTCAATGGCTGACTGGTGTTCTCAGCAGCAGGGGTAGTCTCCAACACACTGAGGTCACGCGAATCTGATGCTATCAGCTGAGTCACGGAAGCGGGTGTTTTTTCCCTTCGGATGTTCTTTGAGAGAATACGCGGGATGAAAGAAAATGTTTTATGCATTGTCAGATTATCCTATGATATATATAAGTAGCCACTGAAACTAAAAAGTAGAATATGTGCCATGATTCAACAAAACCAGGTTTATGACCATCACAACCAGTGAAAGATGGCACAAATTGTTTAAGATATCTTCAGAACTCCAGATAAGCTGCGTATTTGCGTAAATACCCAATTAAAATTGCCAAAAACCCAATTGAAATCAGAAGTAGCGAGTATCAAAAATCAATGAAAAATTTGTGGTATCTTTACCATGCTGCAGAAAACAATAAACAGACCAAAAATATAGCATATTTTTCTTATTTTCCATGAAAACACATCTTGGTATTTCATTAGAATTGTCTCCAAGGAGACAATTCTAATGAAATACCAAGATGTGTTTTCATTCAGAAGCAAACTATTCAATAAGTGCGGTCTGCTGTGTACACATAGTGTGATTTTATTTTACACAATTAACATTTTGAAATACCCAATTGCTTCAGAAATGATGGAGTAACAATACTCCATTACTAATTCCTTATCTGGAGCCCTGATCTTGATTACTTACAGAATATCCCAGATTGTTGAATTCATCCACATCAATACAACTGCTATATATTGCTTAAAATGGGTCTTGACAGTATACTAACATGGTGCACCCTTTCGACACTACAGACCAACTTAGTTACTTAGCAATGTTTGCAAAAAGTGCAGATCCATTCTGCACTTTTGCAAGTAATTGTCATATTTTTTCAGTCAATATGTAAACCAGAAATACAAGTGATCAAAGTGGCTGTGGTGATACAGGCTTTCATGAAGGTTTATAACCACAATTTCAAATAATGCAATAATGACAAAAATACAAAATTGCAAAGAAAATAAAGCAATTTACTGTTTTAAATCCATTTTATGCTAACGACACCAACTGTATTTTGATTTTCGTCTACAATTTAGATTACACAGCTTCAACAAGTGTATTTACAGTTGCCAGATACTTGTGGCCATTACGCTAGACCCCAAGACATTTTTTAAAACTAGAGCAAGCGAGAAGATGCTCACGGATACCTGCCTGCCGCGACAAACAAAAACTTATACGCAAATATTAAAAAAAAAATGAACACAAATCTTCATGTAATTACTACATTTGTTAATAAATAAAGCTATACACATCATACTAACGATGTTTGGACTGTACTTACATAATATCTGTCATTAATTTGGTCATACCAGGGCCCATTTTAATGTTTTGATGCAAATGAAAATATTTGTATATGAAATAAAGGGAGAGTACCAAAATTAACTTATACTAGGAAGCCAAGGAAGATAATCCACTATATAATGGCTAAATGGGAATGATGATTAGCCAGGTTTTTTGAAAAAAAATCCAGGCTATTGGTTGGCGAAAGACGGGCGGGCGGCGTCCACAATCAATGTTAAGTTTTCGTGTTTAAGTCCATTTCTTTGTTACTGTACCACCTAGGACCACCAAACTTTCACAGCTTCATAATCAAGGGGTGCCCACCACATATCACTATCCAACATGTTACTTTTTGTTTAACTTGACCCATTTTTTCCGCGCAATCGACTTAGCCATTTTCAATGTTAAGTTTTCGCGTTTACAATGTTAAGTTTTCGTGTTTAAGTCCATTTCTTTGGTACTGTAGCACCTAGGACCACCAAACTTTCACAGCTTCATAACCAAGGGGTGCCTACCACATACAACTATCCAACATGTGACCATTTTTTACCTTCACCTATTATTTCTATGTAATTGACTTGGGTGAAGCAGTTGCAGAGATATAGTACACAAAAAAAAGTAACATGTTGGATAGTGATATGTGGTGGGCACCCCTTGGTTATGAAGCTGTGAAAGTTTGATGGTCCTAGGTGGTACAGTAACAAAGAAATGGACTCAAACACGAAAACATAACATTGATTGTGGACGCTGCCCGCCCGCCCACCCGCCCGCCCGGCTTTCGCCAATCCAATAGCCTGGATTTTTTTTCAAAAAACCTGGCTAAAAACAATAGAACCTTTCTAATGTTGACATCCAAGGAGACAGTGTGTGAAAACTGTTCTGCCAACTAGTATAATTATATATATATACAGTGGAACCTCTCTAAACCGAACACCCTGGGGACAGACTGAAAAGTTTGGTTTATAGGGGTTTTCGGTTTTGAGGGGTTTTCTATTTCCAGTTAAGGAAATGTATGTTTTCCATCATTAACTCTTGGATTTGTATAGTATATACCATTATTACCATATTGAAAGCATATGTACACATTTTTTCAATAAATATGTCAAGTTTCTTTTTATTCTGAGAATTGATATGATGACTTTTTCATTGGATGACATATTTTTTTGAAAAGGTGTATAGCAATATGATTTTTTGTGTGTTGGAATAAAGCATTACAAAGACAATAAAGTTTCATCTTTTAATAAGTAACTAGAAATGTGGCCTGTCGGCACACGAATGCCCCCGCTGACAGCCAAAGAAAACAAGGCATATTTGAATGTGGATTTGTCACAGGGTGGCAGAGGACCATTGGAGCAATGTGTGTGTGAAATGTGAAATGTGAAGCAGATCCGAGCAAGGAAACATAAATTATAAGCCATTTACCCAGCGTTAAGGTTTCGAACGCACCAAGTCTGTAACCTTGACCCTGGGCTTGGTGGGGGCGGGACGAATGTGGATTTGTAACAGGGTGGTAGAGGAACATTGGAGCAATGCGTGTGTGAAATGTGAAGCAGATCTGAGCAAGGAAACAGAAATTATAAGCCATTTACCCGAGCGTTAAGGTTTCGAACGCACCAAGTCTGTGACCTTGACCCTGGGCTTAGCGGGGGCGGGACGAATGTAGATTTGTCACAGGGTGGCAGAGGACCATTGGAGCAATGCGTGTGTGAAATGTGAAGCAGATCCGAGCAAGGAAAGAGAAATTATAAGCCATTTACCAGAGCGTTAAGGTTTTGAATGCACCAAGTCTGCGACCTTGACCATGGGCTTAGCGGGGGCGGCACGAATGTGGATTTGTCACAGGGTGGCAGAGGACCATTGGAGCAATGCGTGTGTGAAATGTGAAGCAGATCCGAGCAAGGAAACAGAAATTATAAGGCATTTACCAAAGCGTTAAGGTTTGGAACGCACCAAGTCTGTGACCTTGACCCTGGGCTTAGCGGGGGCGGGACAAATGTGGATTTTTCACAGGGCGGTAGAGGACCATTGGAGCAATGTGTGTGTGAAATGTGAAGCAGATGCGAGCAAGGAAACAGAAATTATAAGCCATTTACCCAGCGTTAAGGTTTCAAACGCACCAAGTCTGTGACCTTGACCCTGGGCTTAGCGGGGGCGGGACGAATGTGGATTTGTCACAGGGCGGTAGAGGACTATTGGAGCAATGCGTGTGTGAAATGTGAAGCAGATCTGAGCAAGGAAACAGAAATTATAAGCCATTTACCCAGCGTAAAGGTTTTGAACGCACCAAGTCTGTGACCTTGACCCTGGGCTTAGTGGGGGCGGGACGAATGTGGATTTGTCACAGGGCGGTAGAGGAGCATTGGAGCAATGCGTGTGTGAAATGTGAAGCAGATCCGAGTAAGGAAACAGAAATTATAAACCATTTACCCAGCGTTAAGGTTTCGAACGCACCAAGTCTGTGACCTTGACCCTGGGCTTAGCGGGGGCGGGACGAATGTGGATTTGTCACAGGGCGGTAGAGGACCATTGGAGCAATGCGTGTGTGAAATGTGAAGCAGATCCGAGCAAGGAAAGAGAAATTATAAGCCATTTAACCGAGCATTAAGGTTTTGAATGCACCAAGTCTGCGACCTTGACCATGGGCTTAGCGGGGGCGGCACGAATGTGGATTTGTCACAGGGCGGCAGAGGACCATTGGAGCAATGCGTGTGTGAAATGTGAAGCAGATCCGAGCAAGGAAACAGAAATTATAAGGCATTTACCAAAGCGTTAAGGTTTGGAACGCACCAAGTATGTGACCTTGACCCTGGGCTTAGCGGAGGCGGGAAAAATGTGGATTTGTCACAGGGCAGTGTGACGTGAATAAATGTGAAGCAGATCCAAGCAAGGAAACAGAAATTATAAGCCATTTACCCAGCGTTAAGGTTTTGAACGCACCAAGTCTGTGACCTTGACCCTGGGCTAGCGGGGGCGAATGTGATTTGTCCACAGGCGTGTGGATTTGGTCACAGGGGCGGTTAGAGACCATTGGAGCAATCGTGTGTGAAATGTGAAGCAGATGCGAGCAAGGAAACAGAAATTATAAGCCATTTACCCAGCGTTAACGTTTCGAACGAACCAAGTCTGTGACCTTGACCCTGGGCTTAGCGGGGGCGGGACGAATGTGGATTTGTCACAGGGCGGTAGAGGACCATTGGAGCAATGCGTGTGTGAAATGTGAAGCAGATCCGAGCAAGGAAACAGAAATTATAAGCCATTTACCCAGCGTTAAGGTTTCGAACGCACCAAGTCTGTGACCTTGACCCTGGGCTTAGCGGGGGCGGGACGAATGTGGATTTGTCACAGGGCGGTAGAGGACCATTCGAGCAATGCGTGTGTGAAATGTGAAGCAGATCCGAGCAAGGAAACAGAAATTATAAGCCATTTACCCAGCGTTAAGGTTTCGAACGCACCAAGTCTGTGACCTTGACCCTGGGCTTAGCGGGGGCGGGACGAATGTGGATTTGTCACAGGGCGGTAGAGGACCATTGGAGCAATGCGTGTGTGAAATGTGAAGCAGATCCGAGCAAGGAAAGAGAAATTATAAGCCATTTACCCGAGCGTTAAGGTTTTGAATGCACCAAGTCTGCGACCTTGACCATGGGCTTAGCGGGGGTGGCACGAATGTGGATTTATCACAGGGCGGCAGAGGACCATTGGAGCAATGCGTGTGTGAAATGTGAAGCAGATCCGAGCAAGGAAACAGAAATTATAAGCCATTTACCCAGCGTTAAGGTTTTGAACGCACCAAGTCTGTGACCTTGACCCTGGGCTTAGCGGGGGCGGGACGAATGTGGATTTGTCACAGGGCGGTAGAGGACCATTCGAGCAATGCGTGTGTGAAATGTGAAGCAGATCCGAACAAGGAAACAGAAATTATAAGCCATTTACCCAGCGTTAACGTTTCGAACGAACCAAGTCTGTGACCTTGACCCTGGGCTTAGCGGGGGCGGGACGAATGTGGATTTGTCACAGGGCGGTAGAGGACCATTGGAGCAATGCGTGTGTGAAATGTGAAGCAGATGCGAGCAAGAAAACAGAAATTATAAGCCATTTACCCAGCGTTAACGTTTCGAACGAACCAAGTCTGTGACCTTGACCCTGGGCTTAGCGGGGGCGGGACGAATGTGGATTTGTCACAGGGCGGTAGAGGACCATTGGAGCAATGCGTGTGTGAAATGTGAAGCAGATCCGAGCAAGGAAACAGAAATTATAAGCCATTTACCCAGCGTTAAGGTTTCGAACGCACCAAGTCTGTGACCTTGACCCTGGGCTTACGGGCGGGGACGAATGTGGATTTGTCACAGGGCGGTAGAGGACCATTGGAGCAATGCGTGTGTGAAATGTGAAGCAGATCCGAGCAAGGAAACAGAAATTATAAGCCATTTACCCGAGCGTTAAGGTTTTGAATGCACCAAGTCTGCGACCTTGACCATGGGCTAACGGGGTGGCACGAATGTGGATTGTCACACAAAGGCGGCAGAGGACCATTGGAGCAATGCGTGTGAAATGTGAAGCGATCCGAGCAAGGAAACAGAAAATTATAAGGCATTTACCAAAGGCGTTTAAGGTTTGGAACGCACCAAGTATGTGACCTTGACCCTGGGCTTAGCGGAGGCGGGACAAATGTGGATTTGTCACAGGGCAGTAGAGGACCATTGGAGCAATGCGTGTGTGAAATGTGAAGCAGATCCGAGCAAGGAAACAGAAATTATAAGCCATTTACCCAGCGTTAAGGTTTTGAACGCACCAAGTCTGTGACCTTGACCCTGGGCTTAGCGGGGGCGGGACGAATGTGGATTTGTCACAGGGCGGTAGAGGACCATTGGAGCAATGCGTGTGTGAAATGTGAAGCAGATCCGAACAAGGAAACAGAAATTATAAGCCATTTACCCAGCGTTAAGGTTTCGAACGCACCAAGTCTGTGACCTTGAGCCTGGGCTTAGCGGGGGCGGGACGAATGTGGATTTGTCACAGGGCGGTAGAGGACCATTGGAGCAATGCGTGTGTGAAATGTGAAGCAGTAAAAAATGCGAGCAAGAAAACAGAAATTATAAGCCATTTACCCAGCGTTAACGTTTCGAACGAACCAAGTCTGTGACCTTGACCCTGGGCTTAGCGGGGGCGGGACGAATGTGGATTTGTCACAGGGCGGTAGAGGACCATTGGAGCAATGCGTGTGTGAAATGTGAAGCAGATCCGAGCAAGGAAACAGAAATTATAAGCCATTTACCCAGCGTTAAGGTTTCGAACGCACCAAGTCTGTGACCTTGACCCTGGCTTAGCGGGGGCGGACGAATGTGGATTTGTCACAGGGCGGTAGAGGACCATTGGAGCAATGCGTGTGTGAAATGTGAAGCAGATCCGAGCAAGGAAACAGAAATTATAAGCCATTTACCCAGCGTTAAGGTTTCGAAAGCACCAAGTCTGTGACCTTGACCCTGGGCTTAGCGGGGGCGGGACGAATGTGGATTTGTCACAGGGCGGTAGAGGACCATTGGAGCAATGCGTGTGTGAAATGTGAAGCAGATCCGAACAAGGAAACAGAAATTATAAAAGCCATTTACCCAGCTATAAGGTTTTCGAACGCACCAAGTCTGTGACCTTGAGCCTGGGCTTAGCGGGGGCGGGACGAATGTGGATTTGTCACAGGGCGGTAGAGGACCATTGGAGCAATGCGTGTGTGAAATGTGAAGCAGATGCGAGCAAGAAAACAGAAATTATAAGCCATTTACCCAGCATTAACGTTTCGAACGAACCAAGTCTGTGACCTTGACCCTGGGCTTAGCGGGGCGGACGAATGTGGATTTGTCACAGGGCGGTAGAGGACCATTGGAGCAATGCGTGTGTGAAATGTGAAGCAGATCCGAGCAAGGAAACAGAAATTATAAGCCATTTACCCAGCGTTAAGGTTTCGAACGCACCAAGTCTGTGACCTTGACCCTGGGTTTAGCGGGGGCGGGACGAATGTGGATTTGTCACAGGGCGGTAGAGGACCATTCGAGCAATGCGTGTGTGAAATGTGAAGCAGATCCGAGCAAGGAAACAGAAATTATAAGCCATTTACCCAGCGTACGGACGCCGGTAACACTATATGCCCCCCTCACCATTCGGTGGCGGGGGCATAAATATACATAATACACAGCACATATAAACAACAAAGTAAGGGGTATGAAGCTCAGAGTTAATGTCCCGGCAAATTATGCACCTTAACTGGAGCTTTGATGGAGCTGATAGGCGCTAGGCTCGTTACACACATTACTTTTGGGTTGTTATGAATAGTGTTGTCTGCTTTTTTTTTTTTTTCTCAAATTTATTCAAACATTATAATCAGGCCCGTTCTTACCGGTATGTGTTTCTCCACCCGAAAAAGTTAAGTCCCAATGAGACGATTCTAAAGCACTCCCAACTTGCCATTTGTATGGAGAAATAAGAAATGTACCCCCAAATTACGCACCTAAACGGGGGCTCGGCTACCCAGTTGTGTTTTATCATGTCGACATGTGTAATTCCCAATAAACAGAGTGCAGATGACATGGGATAAAGGCCCCTAAGTATTTTGTACCACTGTGGAACTTTCTCGATCAGCTTGAGCGCTCTTTTAAGACCAGAATGTGTTTTTTTTTATTGACATTGCAAATAGTGCAGATTCGCAATGTGATCTGAGTCTACGGTCTACACTGGTCGCAAAGAGCATATGACACATTTCGCGTGTGCTGTGTAGTTACTGTGAGCTGCTACAATAGCCCACAGGCTACAGTCACAAGTTTACAGCCTCGTTAAGTAATTATCATCAGATTATCTCAATTAATCGGTCGGTGGGTTCACAAATAATGTTTCGATTATTTTATTTCCGTAATTGTTACGTACGCGTATAATTAAATTGTGAACCATGCTATTGTAATGAGCTTGTAAAACAGTAAACATGTCTCGTATTTAGGTCGCATGTATTGAATAGATTCTTAACTTTGTTAACTATGACGTTAAAAAAACACGCCGCGTAGCGCATTGCACGCATGGATAGCGCTTGTACAGAGCTCAAGTTAATGTACGTAATTTGATCAATTTTGTTATTTCTTCCACACAAATGTCAAGTTGGGAGTCCGTTTGAATCGTCTCATTCTCGTGGCTCCGCATTTTGGGAACCAGAGCTGAACAATACTACCAGGAACCAGTCTATTGTAAACACGGTGTGATTTTGACACCCGCTTGAAACAACAACATTGAAATTGGGCGCGGTGTATTTCTTGGATGACATCCTGACAGGTGTCCGTGTTTCCGGTTTTCCGGGGTTATTTTAACGTTGAAATATGGTTTTGGGACTTGAAATGGCGTCCGGATTACGGAGTACAGGGGTTCCGGAATAGAGGGGTAGAAACTAATGTGTTTATGTAGCAGTTTTGATAGGGGTCCAGTTTGGAGGGGTTCCACTGTATATATATATATATATAGTAATATATAATTTAAGTAAATAATTACTAATATTTTAAAACTGCATTAATATTTATATGTGGCTGTGACTGGATAAATGGGGCTTATCGAAATTGTGACCAGTGAGGTTCTGATTAAACTACAAATGTGGCCTGTCGGCACACGAATACCCCCACTGGCAGCCAAAGAAAACGAGGCATTTTTGATTATAAGCCGAGCGTTAAGGTTTCAAACGCATCAAGTCAGTGACCTTGACCCTGGGCATGGTGTGATAATTCATGCATCGGTGTAGAAGATATAGAGCGGAAGGGAATTTCAATAGGTTTGACCTTTGACCTTCAACTGTGACCTTGGACGTAGGTGCGTGGTTATTGATCGCGACACACCTTCTCATCCTGAGAAACATTTGTGCCAAGGCATTTGATAATCCATGCATCGGTGTAGAAGATATAGAGCGGAAGGGAATTTCAATAGGTTTGACCTTTGACCTTCAACTGTGACCTTGACCTTGGATGTAGGTGCGTGGTTATTGATCGCGACACACCTTCTCATCATGAGAAACATTTGTGCCAAGCCATTTGATAATCCATGCATCGGTGTAGAAGATATAGAGCGGAAGGGAATTTCGATAGGTTTGACCTTTGACCTTCAACTGTGACCTTGACCGTAGGTGCGTGGTTATTGATCGCGACACATCTTCTCATCATGAGAAACATTTGTGCCAAGCCATTTGATAATCCATTCATCGGTGCAGAAGATATAGAGCGGAAGGGAATTTCGATAGGTTTGACCTTTGACCTTCAACTGTGACCTTGACCTTGGACGTAGGTGCATGGTTATTGATCGCGACACACCTTCTCATCATGAGAAACATTTGTGCCAAACCATTTGATAATCCATGCATCGGTGTAGAAGATATAGAGCGGATGGGAATTTCCAACAGACCGACCGACCGACCGAACCGACCGACCGACCGACAAGCTGACTCCTATATACCCCCAACAAACTTTGTTTGTGGGAGTATAATAACACCCTTCTGTAGCCTGGTAACAACCAATATTGCTTGTTCGAAGCATGACTGGGGTTTCATTTATGTAATGACGAATGTTACAGACGCTGATCAGACTGTGCGGATGTACAGGCTGATCTGGATTTACACAAAAACCCATTTCTCCAGTCACAGCCACATAGCCCCAATTCTCATGAATGTGTGCCTTCTCATTGATTTGTGCCCCTAGAAAACAAGTGAATACGGTAAGCATATTCTAAGAATAGTGTTAATTGAAAACTATTTAAAAAAAGTATTTTAAAGTTGTTTCCCACGGTTTTCTAAGTTACAGTTACATACAATTGTGATTTTTCTACATACTTCCTTAATCTAAAGAGAGTCTGTTCGCAAATTATGCATAAAATGTGATATATGTTGATTTCTAGGTGAATCTGGACTTCACCATATTTAAATTTGATGCATTTAGGCAGCAACACTTCTTTAGTGATCAAGGAATGTCACTCAAATGTGAAAAAAAGTTGTAGGGTGAAATTAGGTGACTTGGGTGGGTTATTTCTAGGGACTCTAGTCAAGTGTTTGAACTTTATGTTGATGTATACATTTTCAGTAATTAATCAGAATATAACACACAATATGAATTTATGTGCTTAGGGGCACGGATCCATGAGAACAGGGACTACATGTACAGTACAGCTCAGGCGAAGAAATCAAAATCCGCGCGTCGTGCTGGTCGGTACTGAAGACGGAATTGCTATTTTCATACGCGTCGTGACAAAATTTCTGACATTCGTGGCGGACAGGATTGTTGGTCCGCGACGGACAATATAATACGTCCGCCACGGATAGTCACGAATGTTTATAGCGCGTTCGTGCCGACCCGGCACGGAATAATACCTGTACAGTGGTCATTTTCCGATCGTCATTTAACCCTCACAATGCTGAATTCAACTTTGTCGTCTGCTGATTATTTTTTATTTTCCATTGTTCTCATCAAACACATAGTTTGACAGCAGTTTAGAATCATTTCTAATGAAAATGCTTCTAAAGTGCAGTTGATCTATGTTTTTATTGAGAAAGATATAAAACAGTGCGAATTCTATCACTGTTACTACTTTATACATCGACAAAATGACTCAGCAATATGCGACGAATCTCTGTGCAGTGGCGTAGCCAGAGCCTCTAAAACACTGAGGCAATAACATTGGTCCTTGTCGACATAGCGGAGCGTGATATGGGGGTCCTGGGCATCCCTACTCCACACAATTTTGTTTTGCAAATCTACGTCGCATTTCCCGCGTTCTGACGTATTTTAGATAACTATGTTCAGCTACATCGCGTCGGCAGGCAAAGAAACAAATATTTAAAGGAATAAATTCACGAAATTTAAGGTTCTTAATTATCGTTTCTACGCATATAAACAAAGTAAACAAAAAAAGTGAATGGGTTTAACGTCCCAGCAACAGTTACGGTCATATAGAGACAGGAACACAGTTAGTCTCATCCTACAGACCAGTGAGACAGAAATACTATGAATATATAGTCTGAAAATAGGGCGAGTCCAAGGTCCAGGACCTTCCATTTTCAATTTCGGACCTTTACACTTCAGAATTTTATACATATAATAGATCTTCGAACCTTTCATTATTTCCTTTGGACGGTCACGGACCTCCTCGTGAAAGTTGCTATTAGTCTATGAAAGTATTTTTGATGCATAAGACGATGTTTGAACCCACAACCTCCAGATTGGAAGTCAGATGTTCTAACCCCTAGCCACAACCCATCCCTTATAAATGAAGGAAAGAAATGCCCCTAACCATACATACTTAGAGCTGACGTAACGGCGGTAAGCTGAAATGGTGTACGTGACAATTGACATTTACGTTCCAACAAGATTTTCAAGGTGTGTAATCGATCGTATTTCCTCTCCACCATATGGAACCCGACTCGAGAAACACAAATTAAATCGTTTATTTCTGAATGTGTCAATTGTTTGCCCGGGCTAACAGTTTCCCCAATGACTATGGGCTAGGTTCGACATTTCATTCCATGTCGCATCGCCGGTTTTCGGTGATAATACTGTCAACAATTAAAAATACGGACGGACGCATTGTTATCACTATGTCTCGCTTTCCGCAAGCGGGCTCAACAATAATGCTATTATTCGTACAAAGTATAAATGGTGTTGTCTTAGGAGACTATTATAATGTGTATCCATTCTTCATCTACATTGCTTGGCCCTAAATGACTCTTTTGTGTTGATGGGCCGTTAAGCACCATTCCATTCATATTCTAATGTGCTGCCAAAACTGTGTTATTATTAAGAAATAAATCAAATGTGACAAAAAGCATAATTTTTGTTTTTTTGAACAAAACATTAGAATCGATTCTCATGTGTTGCCAAACCTATTTTATTAAGAAATCAACAAATGTGAAAAGAAAACATGATTATATTGGTATTTCATATTTTGACAAAATACATGTAGGAGAATCGTCTTTGGAGACGATTCTCATGTGCTGCCAAATCTTGCTTTATCAAGAAATCAAACAATGCACTATGTCATACTAATGCGTAATTATCAATTTATCTGCGATGACGTGAGCGACTACATACCGTGGTTTTGATATGTTTGTTTCCGCCAAACTCTAAATGTCGGTCACACTTTGCACGTGAAACTGGATTACCGACTGATGATTGTAAACACCATCAGGTGTACAGCTAGACCGAAAATGATATGTCGCAAATGTGCTAGTTGGGGATGGGTGGAAACGGGAGTATTATGTATCCACACAGTATGGGCGGCGGACGACTCTCGGGCACAGCTTGTTCTCACGATAGTGAGGCCCACTGCATGTCAAGGGCAGCGACATTGTCTCGGGTTCCGACAATGGATTTTAGATATAATTGTAAGTTGTATCACAGCGTAGGCATTGACACACCCAATCTTCTACCCTCCACTACGGTGTTCCATTTAGGCCATCATAATATTGCTATGGAGTCGATACTACGATATGGCCATAACACGAAGCCACAATGACGCGATATCACGATACTGTGTATCAGTTAGATCACGGTTCATCCGCATGTACGAGGAGATACTCTGCGAGCTTTAACAAGCGGAATATCACTCTACATGCGGACAAACGTGATTTAACTTATTTATCACATCCGCATGCACATACCTTGCGCACTAGCTGTGTACTATAGTCATCATATCGTCATCGTGCATGTCCATCCGGAAGGCAATATCATGATGACGATAGCGATAGTACAATATTATATCATAGTACATGTATCGATGAAAGGTATCGCGTTCGTAGTTTTTACAAAATAGGGTATCCTGGTCTGTGTGTGCGCAAAACTCAATTTCAACACAACGTGAAAAAGCCGAGGCAAAAATGCCGACATTGCAGTCACGAAAACGCGATATTGAATACAATAGAATATCACGTTTTCGCCTCACGATTTGGTCTCGCGTTTTCGCAATCTTGTGTATATATCGACGATGCGATGCAGTAACCAATAACGTATCGAAATATGTTTTTTTCACCAATAAAGATGTATTGGCAGTACATTAGAATCGTCTCCTAAGACAATTAACATGTTTTGTCAAATTATGTTTTTTGTTGTCCACATTTGTTCTATTTCTTAATAAAAATATGTTTTGGCAGCACATGAGAATCGTCTCCTAAGACAATGTGTATGGTGTCCAGTTAGGGGCATGTGACAACCTCACGTTTTCGCGATTTCTCGCATAGGTTGAGATCGCGAAAACGCGAGATTCTATCATATTCAATCTCGCATTTTCGCTACCTCGCCGTGCTATCTCACGTTTTTGCTTCGCGATCTCGCATGCGTGTTGGAAGTACAGTCTACCCACACGCATGCGCAAAGCGCAATTTCAACATGCATGCTTTCTACACAGGCATGAGCAAAACAAACCCGAATTTTCTGCTGTAACGCCGAGATAGTCACCCAAAGTTACAGACAGAAAAATCGGGTTAGAGCAAAACGTATCTTCAAAAGCGGAAGGCGAGATTGACGAGTTGGTCGAAAGGCGAAACGGAGGTCGGTCGTAAAATCAACGAATAATAACGGGACCGATATGATTTCTAATTACCTCTAAAGTAATAATCGCACTTTCCATTTACTGTACTTTCCATTTACCGATCTGGATAATTATACCATATTTACGATGTCTGCAAATTTCGATCAGAAAACTATAATATTATATATATATATAATAATATAAACGTGACGTGATGCATGTGTATAGGCCGATGTTACGATACAGATGTAAAAGATAAATCCACTTTAGACAACAGGTATCCTCTCGAATATTCTCCAGTCGGCACGGATCGCCACGAACATTAAACTATCGGGCGAGTAAGACCGCCTGCTGAGCTGCAGGAGTACTTTGCCCCAGGCATGTAAGTGGTCCGTCTTTGTCCGTTTTCGTCAATCTCTGTCCGTTTTCATTCGTGACGGACATTCGTGCCGAATAAAAATGGAATTCTGCTAGCGGAAAACGACATTTGCTCTTTTCGTCTAAGCTGTACTGTACTGTCATGTCAGCTAATTCTACGAATTGGCTAATGTGTAACTCACGTCAAATTTAGCCTTGCGTATGTTATAATAAAATATGTGTATTTTGGAATAAACAAGCTGATTAATTGCTACACTGTGGCACAAATTTATCACATTCCGATAGTTTGGTATAAAAAGTTATTCAGAATATAGTCAAAATGTGTAAAATCCTCAGACGCTGCTGATGTAATAGCTGTCTTATTTACTAAATTAACTGTTCAACTAAGAAACTAACATATCATGATGTCATTGGATAGTTCTGCTTCAAGTTTAATACCAATTATGCTATGCTGATACACAATGCTGTTCGCCATTTTTGTGTACACTACCAGATGCGCACCATTTGCAGAAAAAAATGTGACATTGCAAACACGCATGTGATGTCATACATCATACAATTTATGTCACTTACTGACGTCAGAACGTTATGTCATTTTACTTGCAGACTTCTTTCAATGTATTTTGTTGAAAATTCAATGAATTTTGACTGAATATGGGAATGTCAATGACATTTAAAGTTGTTTGGAAAGGCTTAGGTGCGCAGAATTAGCCGACACCATTGTATGTATGATATGCAATTATGATCGATGATAGCTTAAAGTTAGACAACTGAGACATAATTAATGAGTCTCGATCACAGTAGTCTCCCTTTATAATAATGCTATATTAATCACTTACCCACGGAAATATGCACGATTCACCCAAATCCTCCCCAAATCTTCATTTTCCCCCAAATCCTCATGTAATGAATAAGTTATCCAATTAATATGTCTCAAAACCTTTTAATATCGTTCTTAAGAAGTTATTGAACCTGATTTGAATACGTTTTTATGGTAAAAAGAGTCTTATTTCGATGTTTTAATTTAACTTAGGTATTCTAGCAGCCAAGGGAGATCATCCAAAATAAATTATGAGATAAATGCAAGGGAGATAAATGTTGTTTGACCCATATTGGTCAATTGAAACATGCAAGTTATTTACCATTCCAAATGTTTATTCATCTGTTTTTTTATCTGAATCAATCAATCAAATTCAGCACATATAGCTTGAAAATATGACCACGTCCGTAAATGTCAAGTGTCTATGCAGTACGGGCCCGATATGCAGCAAATCATCCCCAAATCCTCTTAATTACTGACTTTGTGTAAATACCAGCTTAAATTGTTACTAATCATTGAATAATACTATTTTCAGGTACCTAGCTGATGCAAGGAGTTTGGCTAAGAACGTGATATTAAAACGAAGCTCGCCAGAAAATGTCATGGGTGGCCAATATAAATGGTCTTAATTTTCAGAATTGTCTTTCTTGTATATATGTCCCCATATAAATGTTTCTTTGTTTAACGGCATAAGTTCTCAGTATTGCTTGTATTAGTGTTTTATGTCGAGCCATACTTGTTGTGTCATACTTTCATTGTATTGCTATACCCCACAAACAAAGTTTGAGGGGATATATAGGAGTCAGCTTGTCGGTCGGTCGGTCACGATGAATGACTGTGCACCTACGTCCAAGGTACTGTATTATGATCACTCCTGTGATAGCTCTATTTTTTTTTATTGTAATCAAAATGTGCTTAATATTAAATGTATTAAACTATCATGTATGTATCTTGTCATTTTCTCTCAATCTTCTAAAACTGTTAATTTGTATAATGATTCAACAGTATGGTCATATACAGACCGGAATATACCTGGTAAAAGCAGAAACAAACGTGTGACCTGGGTGGGACTAGTCATGGGCAACAAATGGGCTAGATTGATTGATTGATTATTGGTGTTTAAAGGCGTATAAACTGCCAGGGTCATTTAAGGCCGGGCCAACAGGATGGATTATCCCATATTCAACCTGTCCACAATGAGGGAAATTCCCAAAATCAGAACTCGATATTTACAGAACTATATATATTCAGTCCTGAAATTAGAATATCCTGACCTGGTGCCAGGTCCATACCGCACCAGAGTCACTTAGCTCCAGCCCCTAAAGCAATATGATATGTACAAATCTTATTCTTTTTTAATGGAGCATAATAGGATTTAGCTCTCAACTACCAGGGAGCCAAAACGGTACATGAGGGCCAAACCATGTAGGTCGGCATTCCGGTAAGGATGAACGCCGATCGTTAAATTACCCTTCGCTGGCTCTCAACCACCACCCAAACAAATGGGCTAGAACTTACTGCATATCGGGCCCCACAGGTACTGCATAGACACTTCACATTTACGGACGTGTTCATATTTTAAAGCTATATATGTGCTGAGGTTGGTTGATTGTTTGAGATAAACAAGAGCTCTAGGAGAACAGCATAGCTCGACTACGAGGGTTGTCGATGTACACATAGCTTGACAAAGAAGGTGGCTGCGGCCTGCATAAAAACCTTAACCAAGGTTGACTAAAAACATTAACCAAGGGAAATTAAGTAAGTAATTCAAGGTTAAATGTAGGTCAATGTCAGATATAGGTCAGGGGTTATTGATGTACATCACTAGGAGATAAAGTTTTCCAAGTATGGTTGCTGTAGGCCCAGGAGTATTGCATATACAAGCTGGAGTAAAAACCGTAACCAAGGGGAGATAACTAAGTAATCCAAGGATAAAAGTAGGTGAAGGTCAAATATAGGTCAGGGATTATTGATGTACATCACTAGGAGATGAAGTTGTCCAAGTATGGTTGATGTAGGCCCAGAAGTATTCCATATACAAGCTTGACTAACATTAAGCAAGTAGTTCAAGGTTAAATGTAGGTGAAGGTAAAATAAAGGTCAGGGGTTATTGATGTACATCCCTTATCCAAGTATGGTGTCTGTATTCACAATAGTATTCCATCTACAAGTTTGACTAAAAGCCTTAACCAAGGTTGAGTAAAAACCTTAACCAAGGGGAATTAAGTAAGTAATTTAAGGTTAAATGTAGGTCAAGGTCAAGAGAATTAAGTAAGCAATTCAAGAGGAAATGTAGGTCAAGGTCAAATATAGATCAGGGGTTATTGATGTACATCACTATGAGAAAAGGTTGTCCAAGTATGGTGTCTGTATGCACAATAGTATTCCATGTACAAGCTTGAGTAAAAAGCTTAACCAAGGTCCAGTAAAAACCTTAACCAAGGGGAATTAAGTAAGTAATTCAATGTTAAATGTAGGTCAAGGTCAAATATAGGTCAGGGGTTGTTGATGTACATCACTAGGAGATGAAGTTGTCCAAGTATGGTGGGTGTAGGGCCAGGAGTATTCCATCTACAAGCTTGACTAAAAACGTTAACCAAGGGGAATTAAGTAAGTAATTCAAGAGGAAATGTAGGTCAAGGTCAAATATAGATCAGGGGTTGTTGATGTACATCACTAGGAGATGAAGTTGTCCAAGTATGGTGGGTGTAGGGCCAGTAGTATTCCATATAGAAGGTTGACTAAAAACCTTAACCAAAAGGAATTAAGTAAGTAATTGAAGAGGAAATGTAGGTCAAGGTCAAATATAGATCAGGGGTTATTGATGTACATACCTATGAGAAAAGGTTGTCGAAGATGGTGTCTGGATGCACAATAGTATTCAATGTACAAGCTTGAAAAAAAAACGTAACCAAGGTCGACTAAAAACCTTAACCAAGGGGAATTAAGTAAGTAATTCAAGAGGAAATGTAGGTCAAGGTGAAATATAGATGAGGGGTTATTGATGTGCATCACTAGGAGATGAAGTTGTCCAAGTATGGTTGGTGTAGGGCCAGTAGTATTGCATATACAAGCTTGACTAAAAACCTTAACCAAGGTCGACTAAAAACCTTAACCAAAGGGAATTAAGCAAGTAATTCAAGAGGAAATGTAGGTCAAGGTGAAATATAGATCAGGGGTTATTGATGTACATCACTAGGAGATGAAGTTGTCCAAGTATGGTGGGTGTAGGGCCAGTAGTATTCCATATACAAACTTGGCTAAAAACCTTAACCAAGGCGTGACGGTGACGCCGACGCCGGGGTGACAACATAAGCTCTACTTATTCTTCGAATAGTCGAGCTAAAAACAGATGAATAGTATTATACACATTTGGAATGGTAAATAACTTGCATGTTTCAATTGACCAAAATGGGTCAAACAACATTTATCTCCATTACATTTATCTCATAATTTATTTTGGATGATCTCCCTTGGCTGCTAGAATGCCTAAGTTAAATTAAAACATCGAAATAAGACTCTTTTTACCATAAAAACGTATTCAAATCAGGTTCAATAACTTCTTAAGAACGATATTAAAAGGTTTAGAGACATATTAATTGGATAACTTATTCATTACATGAGGATTTGGGGGAACAATGAGGATTTGGGTGAATCGTGCGGCCCGAAATATGTGCTTTATTCTTCTTTTTCGGTCAAAATGTGATTATTATACGATATACTAATGATATATTGAAGAAAAGGCATATAATATAATCATCAATGTTATTTTTAATGAATATTTGGGTAGATTGTGGTAAGATTTGGGTAAATAACTACTAAAGTCTAAAGTAAATCGGGGGCTCCAGCACAAGGGTGGCACGATTTACCCAAATCTTGCCCAAATCTACCCAAATCTTCATGTAATTATTATATTTGTTAATAAATAAAGCTATACACATCATAATAACGATGTTTGGACTGTACTAACTACTTACATAATATCTGTCATTAATTTGCTCATTCCAGGGCGCATTTTAGTGTTTTGATGCAAAATGGTAATATTTGTATAAAAAATGAAGGGAGGGTACCGCGATTAACTTATACTAGGAAGCCAAGGAAGATAATCCACATTTTTAATTGAAATACAAATAAAAACAGTAGAACCTCTCTAATGTTTACATCCAAGGAGACAGTGTGTGCAAACTGTTCTGCCAACTAGTATAATTATATGTATATAGTAATATATAATTTAAATATATAAATTACTGATATTTTAAAACTAATACATGTACTGCGACTGGATAAATTGTGCTTATCAAAATTGTGACCAGTGTAGGTTCTGATTAAATAACACCCTTCTGTAGCTCGTTAACAACCTATATTGCTTGTTCGAAGCATGACTGGGGTTTCATTTATGGAATGACGAATGTTGCAGATGCTAATCAGACTGTGCGGATGCACAGGCTGATCTGGATCTACACTGGTCACAACACCCATAAACCCCATTTATTCAGTCACAGCCACATATACATGTGTGATGCACAATCATGATCGATGATAACATAAAGTTAGACAACTGAGACATAATTAATGAGTCTCGATCACGGTAGTCTCCCTTTATAATAATGCCATATTAATCGCTTTCCCGCGGAAATATGTGCTTTATTCTTCCTTTTTTCTGTCAAAATGTGCTTATTATAGCCTGGAACTGCCAGAAATCGGTCACCTAGCATGTTTATCAACATAATTCTTAATTAAAAGACATGTCAGGAAATTAATGTTATACACACTTATAATACAACATTTCATTGTTATAAAACTGTAACTTTAACAAAGATTACCTTGAAATATGTCCAGTAATCAGCTGTGAACACCGGTGACCCACTTTCCAATACTGCAGAAATTCACAACCGGTTTTCGGTCAATTTTACGACATCTACAGGATATGCCCAAAATAACACACACTCACAATGAAACTTTATTAAGTCTTTGGAAAAGTAAAATTATTGTAAATGTAACTCGAATTAACTTCAAATAACTGATTTAACTTATTTACAATGTATACTCATGTACTTAGTCCTGGGTTGGAGTGATTGCAGCATCACAGTGTGGGCACAAAAATGTGTCCCCACGCCTAATTACTCTCACTGGTGTACAAAATGGCAAATGGACCCACCGTTTGCATTTTTCACATTCACCCCAAGTGACTAAAATGATGTATGGCCTCTTTTGTTTGTCCGGACTGTGCCTCTTACAGACTACACACTTTTCCGCTTCAGGAATGGTTTCTTCGTCTGAACTGTCGACATCTTCAATATGTGTCTTCCTCGCACGTTTAGTTACAATGCCAGATAGGCCGGGCGTGGGAGATTTCAAAATCACTCGTTTTGATTTCTTCACATGTTCTTGTTGTTTACACTTATTGTCCTTCATAGTATGATTGTCTTTATGTTCTTTTATTTGTTGCACTACTCTATCCTCTGTTATCGCCTTTCCTTCGACTAATTTACTCAATGTATTTCTTACTTTCATTTCATTCTTACCTACATTTGTCAAGACTTTACCACCTTTATCGTGTAGAAATCCTTCAGCTGATTGAGATGCTACCACGTCAGCCACTGTCGGTGCAGGGTTCTCAGACACGTTGAATGTTGTAGATGGTGCCACTTGCTCGTCACTAACAACATGCGAGTCAAATGGATATATACCACATTTTCGAAATGCTGACTGAATGTTGCTGACAGACAATGTAGTCGAGTATACCTTGCAGGCAATCTTACAGACCTCGTACCTCGTAACCGATGAACCCCCCGTCTCACGCATGTGGCGATGGCAGGCCGCGTTCCACGCAACTTGAAAAGGCCCGAAACAGCTCACATCCAATGGTTGGAGCAGGTGGCTACAGTGTGGTGGTAGAACAAATAATACTACGTTTTCTGACTTTGCCCACTCTATCAATCCCAATGATACGTGACTCAGGTGGCCGTCATACAGGACAAGCGCAGGACAATTTTCATCTCTGACTGGTAAGTATTGGAGTAGATGGTGTTTCATGTAATGAGTGAATATTTCGGTGTTGGACCACCCACTTGGTGACAATGTACCATCGGCTCCTGGGCTGGCTCCCGTCATCAACGTGTCAAACATCCTGGCACCTGGGAAAATGAAGAAGGGTGGCACCTGCTGGCCCACGCCGTTCACGCAACCGATTAGTGTGACATTTTTAGATCTGCCAGATGTTACTGCTTGCGTTTTGCTGTGTTTACCAGCTACAATTTTGGGAGATTTGTGTTCTGTTGAGAGTCCCTTCTCATCAATGTTATAAATTAGGTGGGGCTTATCTTTGAGATTATGCTTCACCATGATTTTCTCCAATTCTGTGAAGTAATTATCAACAGCCATACGGGTTGCACTTTTGGCACGCGCAATCTCTAAACTACGGGGCTTTTTCACTTTGAGGTCAGGCCAGCGCTGAAGAAAGTTATACAGCCACTTATCTGTAAGTGGGTGCTCCTTGTCCCGTAAACCTAAAAACACTGCATAGTCGGACGCCAAGTTCATGGTTTCCTGTCTGCTGTAACCATAACCCACTTCGGCCAACTTTGTTACATGACTGGATAATAGAGCTTCTTGTTCCAGCGAGAATATCGGCGGCGGGCCTGACTTCACAACATCAACACTGAATTTCCCATTAACCCTGTCAAATACAGTAGAATATGGTACACCGAATGACAGTGCTGCTTTCCGTATTGGCATGGAAGTCTCTTTAACGGCTATGTAGGCCCTGGTTAAATCTTCAGGATCATAGGATGATCTGTACGGCAGCCTGGCAGCCACATTGCGCTGAAAGACACAATTAAGTGCACTAAATACATGATGCACCTTCTTACCTATGCATAAAAGCATATATATCTCATTCACACATATGCCTAAATCATCGGTGAAAAAAAATAATTTGATAACTCAACTGCATAAATTGTCTCTCACTTTTGGCCAACACCTGTACATTGACACCGCTTGGCAAGTGCGTGGGCCCTGGAAAATATCCATTTTAGCAGACAGTGAATGAAAAATTTGATAAACTTGTTATTTTGAGGATTTTTTTGGTATTTTATGAATGGGAACTTTTGGTCATGCATAGTGAAAATGCATTAAATTAGGACTTGGCATGATTTTATAACAGTTATTACCTTTCTAATCTCCATTTTCATGCAGCAAACAACTTTGACAGCTCGGTAGTCAGCGTAAACAATGTGGTGCGCGCGCAACCAGTGTTGTCGTAAAAAATAAGTAATTTTTTTTAAATCTCCGGAGCCGACCGGAAACAGGCAGTGACCGATTTCTGGCAGTTCGACGATATGATATACTAATGATATATTGTAGAAAAAGTATATAATATAATCATAAATGTTATTTTTAATGAAGATTTGGGTAGATTGGGGTAAGATTTGGGTAGATTTGGGTAAATCGTGCTGCCGCAGCACACGGGTCAACTGTTGACTGTAGTGTAGGGGAACTCAATAAGCTCTTGCAGCTTGTTATCCCCCTCAAATACTTCTTGGTAAATAATTACTTTCGCCACTTCCGGTCGGAGATAAACTTAATATACGGCTGTAATATCAAATCTCTTGGCGAGCCACAGTTTATCTAAGTTTGTCTTGAAGGACATCACTGTCTCTGCATTGACAAGTTCCGATCATCGATGGTAAGCTATTCCAAACGTTGATAACACGATGTCAAGATTGTAAACAATCAGGAGATGAACATTTAAACCAGAAGATGAAAATTTATGGCAGGAGAAAGTTCTCTTACTAGGAGATATGACAGGTATGCATGTCTAACAATCAATCACAAAGGCTGAGAAAAACGCGAGACAAAAAAAAATACCTTTCAGTTGTCCGTTGTTGTTGTTGTTATAATTTCCGATTTAGCATCGCTAAAATGCGCAAAGGACTTACCGCACCTGCGTCATCACGTACACAACTTCAACAATAATTCCGCCACGGAAGCGGTGTCGCGCCTACCGAGGCATTTAACTGTAACATGATCATGGGCTAAAGTAAGCATCACAAAGGCCATCAGAGAAATGCATGCTTTATACACGAACCACATATACAAACCACATGAACATGATCACCAGAGTCTCCTAGAATTTAGGAAGTCTCTGGAACTGGCACAAAAACACAACGCAAATGTCTGGATCGGAGGCGACTTCAATTTACCGAAAATGGACTGGGGCAACATGACACCTACACCAGATTGCAGACACTCATCCTACTACAGTGAATTTCTAGAGGTCATAAACGACCTCAACCTACACCAAGTCGTAAACACACCAACAAGAGACAAACACATCCTAGACCTATTCTTCACAAACAACCCCACACTGATCAAAAGGGTCAACGTACTACCTGGTATCAGTGACCATGACATAGCACACATCGAAGTGGACATGATTACAAAAAAATTAAATCACAGCCACCGAGAAATATCCCTCTCTATAAGAAAGCCAACTGGGATGGCATCAAACTTGCACTGAATACATACCACACGAACATGATAAACTCAGAGCAATATAGCAACCTCACTGTTGAGGAACTATGGAACAGCTTCACAACAGAACTTAACACATTAACAAATATACACATACCCACCAAACTCGCATGCAACAGAAACAAAGTTCCATGGATAAATCAGGAATTAAAACGTTTAGCCAGGAAGAGAGACATATTATATAGAAAACAAAGGTCAACAGGTTTGTCTGAAGACCGAAAACACTTCCTCAACACAAAACACTTATTCAGGCAAAAAAGTAAACAAGCATACCGCAACTTCCTAGAAAGTGTCCTGAATATAGCTCAACCACCAGACAGCACCACACAAGAATCCTCACAACATAGAACAAACACTAAAAAGCTATACTCTTTGCTTAAACATGCTAAGCAAGACGCAGCAGGAGTATCTACCCTCAAAGAAGGCTATACTCCCCATGAGGATGACACCAACAAAGCAACACTACTCAACAAACAATTTCAATCCGTCTTCAGCCCTAAGTCACCACTATCTCTAAAGTCCCTCTGCCAGATGAACATACAGGACTCTGTTGACATCGGTCAGCAGAGTACCGCTGATCCAGGCCCATATAACAAAATACCAGATATCGAGATTTCAATTAACGGCATAGACAAACTACTACGGAATCTCAACCCTCACAAAGCCTCAGGCCCGGATCAGCTCACACCGACAATCCTAAAAGAACTGCACTTAGAACTCTCTCCAATCCTAAAAGCCATCTTCCAAAAATCACTAGACAGCGGTACGTACACTACCAGCCATCTGGAAGAGTGCCAATGTAGCGCCCATATACAAAAAAGGGACAGATCCAATCCTGCCAACTATAGGCCAATCTCCCTCACCTGCGTTCTCTGCAAAGTACTCGAACACATAGTGGCCTCTTCCATGACAAAACACTTCACTAACAACAACATACTACATGACATGCAACATGGTTTCCGAGAAAAGCGCTCCTGTGAGACACAACTACTGATGCTCACTCATGACCTACTGAAATCTGTACACAACAAAAAACAAGTAGATCTGATTCTTTTAGATTTTAGCAAAGCTTTCGATAAAGTCAGTCACGAAAAACTCTTATTTAAATTACATAACTATGGAATCAGGGGAAACGTATTAAAATGGATAAAATCATTTCTGGACAATCGCTCCCAATCAGTAGTTGTAAATGGAAAGACATCTGGTGCCATACCAGTCTCGTCTGGCGTCCCACAGGGGTCTGTTCTTGGACCAATACTATTCCTAGCATACATTAACGACCTACCCGAAAATGTACACTCCACAGTTCGCCTTTTTGCATATGACACAGCCATGTACATCACATTAGACACTGAAGATCAATCAAAAGCCCTGCAAGACGACCTCACTAACCTAGAAAAATGGGAAAACATGTGGGATATGGAATTTAACCCTTCAAAATGCCAAGTCATTCACATCACAAAATCAAGACACCATATTCCCACAACATACAATCTACACAACACTACACTAGAATCTGTCCCCTCAGCGAAATACCTAGGGGTATACATCACATCAGACATGTCCTGGAACACACATATAGACAGGATTTCAAAGCAGGCAAACAAAACACTAGGTTTTCTAAAGCGCAACATCAAGGTACACTCAGAACAACTTAAGTCTACAGCATACAAAACCCTGGTACGACCACAACTAGAGTACTGCTCCTCAGTTTGGTCCCCCCACACACAAAACTCTATCTATCAACTCGAAATTGTCCAGCGCAGAGCCGCTCGCTGGGCAACTCGTACATACCAGCGCACATCCAGCGTAACAAATACTTTACAAAGGCTTGGATGGCGTCGCTTAGAATTAAGACGGATAGATACCAGGCTATCCATGCTATGCAAGATCACCAATGATATTGTGGCCATCCCAGCAGAACACTACTTAACGCAAAACACCAGACCATTACGACACTCACATCCACTCCAGTACAGAATTATCTCAGCCAACACAGACTACTATAAGTACTCCTTCTTCCCATACACTGTAGCCATCTGGAATTCCCTACCTATGGGTATTCCAACCCTACCCACATTAAACCAGTTCAATCAGGCTGTCAGCCGGATTGAACACACCACATTTGCCTAAATCCCAGCCCTGTTTTTACTTTTATCTAGAATAACACTCCCCTGTATATACTGCCTCTGGCTTTTACTGCAATTTTTACTCCTACTAACACTCTTGTCAGTTTGACGCGCATACATGCATCTATAAGTCCCCAACAGGGGTTCAAGATTAACGGAAGATAGATAGAAGATAGAGGTCAAGGGTGAGCGATCAAGGCCATGTTAATGGGGGCATGAGTGTGTTCCAAATGCTCACATGTAGCAGGCGTCCAAATATTGAAGCAATCTGTCAAGTAATATTAAAGTTATATCATGATGCAGAAATTTGTACATGGTCATGTTGATGGCGGCATGAGGGTGTTCCCAATGCTCACATGCATCAAGTTTCCAAATATTTAAGCAATCCTTCAAGTAATATTAAAGTTATATCATGATGAAGACATGTGTACAAGGTCATGTTGATGGCGGCATGAGGGTGTTCCCAATGCTCACATGCATCAAGTTTCCAAATATTTAAGCAATCCGTCAAGTAATATTAAAGTTATATCATGATAAAGACATGTGTACAAGGTCATGTTGATGGCGGCATGAGGGTGTTCCCAATGCTCACATGCATCAAGTTTCCAAATATTTAAGCAATCCGTCAAGTAATATTAAAGTTATATCATAATGAAGAAACTTTCACAAACTTTTTGACGTAAAAAATGGATATGTGTTTCCGCAAAAATGCGAAGGTACAAAAGGTTACGGCCATGTTAATGGAGGCAGGAGTGTGTTCCAAATGCTCACATGTTCAAGTGTCCAACTATTGAAGCAATCCATTATGTAATATTAAAGCCATATGATGATGAAGAAACGTGTACAAACTTTTTGCCACAAAATAAATGGCTGAGTGTTTCCGCAAAAATGTGAAGGCAAAAAAAGGTCAAGGTCATATTAATGGCGGCACGAGTGTGTTCCAAAGGCTCACATGTGTGAAGTATCAAAATATTGAAGAAATCCGTCAAGTAATATTAAAGTTTTTCCATGATGAAGAAGCTTGTACAAACGTTATGACATGTGTTGACCTGGACGACGACGCGGACAACGACAACGATGACGGCGGAAAAAGGGGCGAGTATAGTCTATAGTCGCACCTTCTGCTAAAGCAAGCGTGACAAAAATATTGTGTCGTGAAATAAAAATCACATTTTTAAAAATGTGTCTGGACGCAATCAACCCATTCGTACCACTGACGATTCCAGGTACCCTCCTCAGAGTGTTTTGCATCTTGGAAGAAGCTAAATGTCGATATTTGACGCTTTCCAGAAAACAGGATGGTTTGAATTTTGTCTCTCGCCATTGTAACGAAGGAAGTTGCAAGCCAGCAATTTTTTCACGTGACAATGGCAGTTTATTTATTTTTGGAACAATATCAAGAAACGCAAACTATGCATATATATAAGTAAGTGTAAAACTTGTAAATATAATGTAACTCGGAAAAAGAAGTCTACATTCGCCAGAGAAAAATCTCGACAACAGGAGTTTCGGAAATGCAAAGCTGCCAGTCGCAAGATGAGGACGAATATTGCAAACCCAACTCATGTTTCCTCGAGGCCCACCTCCATGCAAACATCATTGGAAAGTCTGTTGCACCCTACCTACGTAGCTGATGTTATTCAGACCGAATTGGAAAGGCACGCCGCCGTCACCAGTTATGTTAATGTCATTCAGATTGAATTAGATGGCCAGACGTCCGCCATCGAACCAGCTGAAGCCATTTATACAGAATTGACGCCATTCATGCAAAATTGGACAGCATAACCCCGCCGTCAGCCCAGCCGACACAATTCATACTGAATCTGACAATAAAACCCCCACCGTCGATGTCATTCGTACTGAATCGGAGAGCATAACCTCCGACATCTACTCGATGTACGCCGTCAGATATTTCCAAAAGAGTAATAAACACTTGCAAATATTTCCTTAACGATGTCGTCAATTTAAAGAAAGATTAAACAAACACCGGGAAAAATGACACAACAAAATTCCAGTTATACTGTTACAATCAAACCGGAGCAACAGAAACCAATCAAAATGGCACATAGAGACGATTGTCTCGGTAGAGCTGAAGAAACAGGTAAACAGGAGGTACAGTTTGGATTCACCAAAGGGCTTTCACCAATAATGGCCACTTTATTGATCTCCGATATAAAATGTGATGCTAAAGTGAATGACAAACCGTTGTACTTAGTTGTTAGATATTTTAAACAAGCATTCGGTGTGGTAAATCATAACATCCTTTTCAACAAGCAATATATGTCCCATTGGGATTGGAATAATGGTGATATCATGAAACAGCTGGAAGAAATGAATCTAGGCTACACAATTGGAGATAGTACTGTTATGGCCGTGTACTGTACTGTTATGGCCCATGATATGATTCTAGCAACAGACAGCTCATATGATTTTCAAGCGATGCTGAATATATCGAAAGAGGATGCAAATAAACATCACCTTTATATACCCACAAAACAAAACTACTAACGCAAAACAACGAAAGGAGAGACTCATCTCACACACGGCGATTGCATTGGAGATACGAGGGTCGGTCAATAAGTAGTGTCACATGGTGCATAACTTTAAAAGTAGGGGCAAAACTAAACGTATCATTCTATATTCCTTCGGTAATGTCTTCCGTGGGGTTGAAGACCGTCGATGACCGTGTGGTAGTTCTGAAATATTCGTTCATATGTAACCGTCGTTGATACAGTTGATACTTGCGTTCACTGGCGACTGATTGTCATCTAAGTCATTGTAGTGGATGCTTTGTCCTGTATGCCTATGTATGTGTGGTTTATTCTGTCGAATAGGCGGGTACAACGTCCTAATCCCGCGCCCGCAGGAATGACGTCACGAGTCACACCTGGTGGCACGACACGGCACGTAATTTTGTAAACGCATGGGCCCATATTAAATTTTGTAGGCCCATTCTAGATATCATTATTATGTATTGATTGCTTTAACACCAGTGTATTATAATTATAAAATCAAAATCAAAATAAAATTGTGTCAGAAATATAGAGTTTCCATGTGTCACAGGGTGAGTTGGGCACCAAATGTCACAGGGCAAGAAAAATGTGCTCCGGCCCGGGGCCGAACCCGGGACCTCTGGTTTACCGTACCATCGCTCTAACCGACTGAGCTAGCCGGGCACGAATACACACTTCATCCCCACAGTGAGTTAAGTACTGTGACCACTACTTTCTGCGTATATTACAGGCGGCATTTGTAGCTGTTGATAAATATATTACATTGTGGCACCTCCAAGAAATAATGATAAGACAGGAATCAATAGCCGTAAGTACTGATAGTTTCTTTGTCAGAGTGAAAGTCGTGTTTAAAAGTATGGTTTGCTTACCATTTCCTCATCATGAGAACAAAGGTTGACCAAGCGTGCATGGAAGCATATACTGCATAAAAAGCCATTGAGGATTTATTGAACGAGACAATGAGAGGCGATTGTACATGTGTTGCAAAGTCTACATTGAACCATTGTCCAATTAACATCATGGTCAGTAAGGGGAGCAGTCTATCCTCATATTCAAGATGTTCGAAGAGTGTTTACAAAGGCCAGAATGGTGACAGAGACTTACCTGGTGCAGGCACTTACATCAAGACAATATGTGAGCTATGCGGTGATGAGCAGGAAGATATATATCTCATATGATAGTCAGGTGCTGGGTCTTAACAGTACTCGAAGCCAGACTGAAAGAAATACTATTATAATGATGCCAAATCGCTTTTTTGGTGAAGATCTTTGACAAAATTTCAATGCGGTGATAGATTGCCAGTTGCTGAGCAGTTCATCACACCATGACAGAGATCTGTTAAACAGGGTATACATAAAGAGCAGACATCTTTGTTTCATGATTCACTGCAAGCGAATCACGCTTCTGAAAAAAACATTTATAGCAGAAGTAAATCAAATTATGTCGGGAGCACTTGTTGATAGTGAACATATTTGTTATATAACCGTATTCACAAGACAGACGATCGATATTAGTTGCATATCACTTGGTAGTAGTATTTATTGTCATATAGAAATACTAGAATCGTTTTTGTTTTCTGTGAATGTGTGTTCGTTTGAAGGTCTAATCCATTCTCTCACTGCATGTATGCGGTCATTAGCGCATACGATGTCCTTCATGACGTATTAAAGTATTCACATATAGTTTCTCTCATAGTACTATCATGAGCATCTGCTCTCTTGTTATCTCGCTGTGTATCGCTTTACTCACAATCGGGAGCTAATTACCATTTATTGTCCATTGGATATTCATATTAATTTGCATTGTGCTCGAGTGTTGTACTGACAGTACCACATTGTATCTATCTTCTATATATCATCAAACGATGCAGCACCCCACCATCACCTTTCCCTCAGTCCACGAAGATTATGTTCATGTGCGCTGTCGGAGAAGAATTAGCGAAAAATAGTAGCTGAGTCACGAATATGGAACGAACGCTTTTCTCTGACGCTATGCATACATTCAGGGAATATATAACTGATCCAGCGAAATAAGTAGTGATGTTTGAATCGACAATGTTTTTGAGAGTTTTACAAAGAATACAAGTCAGACAGATAGTACGGTAGTTTGCTAGGTTGGTATTTGTGCCTTTTTGTAGATAGGAGAATCATTTTCTATCTTCCAAAGCTGTATTTTCTTACAGAGATTTTGAGAACAATACCTGCAGAAGATTCTTAAGAATTGTCGGCTTTATATCAGTATCCTATTTCACCAACATTGCAAAGCATACTTTTCTAGCAGAGTATACTTTGAGGGAGTAATCATTTATTTTTCCTGAAATGCAATATTTCATATAGAACTAACGACTGCATATAGTTGATGATTAAAAGTATGCAGAATTATTATACTGACTTTGTAACATTATCACAGCCAAAATTGCTGTGATAATGTAATAAATTCAGTATAATAAAAATTAATAAATTTATCCTAAAATTGAAAATTTCTCCCTCAAAATATACTTTGCTAGAAAAGTATGCTTTGCAATGTTGATGAAATAGGCTAATGATCAGGTCCTGCAGCTTTATGGGGCTTAACTCTCTATACAAGTGTTTATATGCCGTTTGCTAACACAGTGATGTCTGACGTTTCGTTATGTTCGCTGTGTGTTAGCTCTGTATGTGCGCGCCTTTCGTCAGATATGTCCTGGAGTTTCCTGTTATAGAAATTTAGAGACTGTGGGGATTTAGAGGTAAAAACGGACTGAAACTGTCTGTTTAAAACATTGGCTCTGCCTATATCATCTTGTATTAATTTATTGTTGCGTTTTAGTAGTGAGTCGATGTTGTAGAGATCTTGATTAGAGAGTTTTTAATAAAGTACATACTTTAGTGTTGTATGGTTGATCGGTGTGCTCTGATGTTATGTTATTTCCTGTTGTATGTTGAATATATCTTCAAGATGTTTCTGGTAAGCTATGTTTTTGTTTTTGCGACAGAGATGCTTCATACAGTTCATACATTTATTTGATACCGGATATAGACTAGGTCTAAATAAACACGTAGTTTCTTAGATCCTTTTCTTCTTGTTTGTTCCTTCTTTTTACCTTACTATTTGACTTCCTTGGTTGCTTTTAATTATAAAATGTAGGATTAAATTTAATGGGATGCCCCACGCAGCACTGATTAAGCCTACTTGTATATGTATTTACTGAGGGAGCTGTGAAAATATTATTCGGAATATCGTTCTATCTATTCACTACACTGTTTCCAAGCACACTCCTTCTGGTTATTGTGTTATGACTGTTCCTTGAACAGTTGCATAGAGTATCCTCTACTGGAGTGGTATGTACTCATCGTGAAAAGCTTATCCTTATCCACTTTTTCATGACCATGTGATATTGTGTACACCTGTATCATGTCAGACCTTAGTCTTCAGTACTCGAGAGTGGGGATAGCTCTAATGTTACTAGTCTTTCGCGACATGGCTTAGTTGCCAGGTTCCCTACCAACCTGGTTGCCCTTAATTCTTTGTACATGTTTCATGTCAATTTCGTCCTTTTTGTAGTGTTGTGTCCACATCATCACCGTTGCATATTCGAGATGCGGGCGCACTAGTGACGTTTACAGCGTCAAAAACATTTCGTTGTCCACATGTGTAAATGTTTTGAAAATGACTAAGAGGGTTCTGTTTGCATTGCTGACGTTTTCACTAATGTGATTTCTCGGATATTGCTTTATGAAGCCTTCATGACATATTGTTTTGTAGTTTTTGTTTCGGTGCCTATAAATGCATGTGCTTATCTTTCTTAACATTATATGTCATTTGCCACACATTGGCCCAGCCACACGCTTCGCTTTTAGTAAATTGTTTTGCAGTATCATTTCTTGTGTTGGATTTCTCACTGCATAGTACAGCTTGGTATCATCTGCGAAATCAAGATATTATTTCTTGTCATGATCTATTCATGTTTGTTTGTGTTTTCTTTATGAGTTGTCACGTTTTCTCTTATTTTATATAATTTAACACACTATCGCATTTTTTCTGCGTCTTTTGCTCCCTAACAGCATTGTCAATTGACGCGCAACACAGTCTATGTCCCTGGCTGGGGTTTGACTGTCAGGGAAACAGATAGATAGATCTTGTTTTTTCTTTTGTGACTATGCATCTTCGTTGCGTTGTTAAAGCAACCACAACGGGTATGGGCACCTGCACGAACAGCCGAGAGGATTGTGGGTATTGTCAATGTAAATCAAAATGGAGAACGTCAACAAAGTTGTGACATGTTTACAAACATTCATGTTTCTAAAGATGAAAACAGAGTTGTTCATTGAACTGATTCATAATCGTAATTGATAACTACGAGAATATATACCAGTATAACTGACAGAAATGTATGTTTACCCGATGTAACAGTATTTGTATCAAATTTAAATCTGTAACTCGCCTCCAACAACATTTCCCCACCCACTTCTTAACGCTTACAACTGAGTGCCACTGATGTATGTGAATACAAGTGAATGATGGTGACTTTTGATATTAGTCACAGTTTGAAAGAAATGTTAGCAGTATAGTATTCTTGAAGTCGGTGTGACGTAAAAAGGTGAAGTGACACAAATTTCGGCCACACGATTTACCCAAATCTACCCAAATCTTCATTAAAAATGACATTTATGATTATATTATAATCACTTTCCTGTGGAAATATGTGCTTTATTCTTCCTTTTTATTATATTATAATCACTTTCCTGCGGAAATATGTGCTTTATTCTTGCTTTTTTTCTCCGCAAAAATGTGCTTATTATATGATGTACTAATGATATATTGTAGAAAAAATATATCATTAGTAGCCCCAATTCTCATGGATTCGTGCCTTCTCATTGATTCGTGCCCTTAGAAAACAAGTGAATAAGCATATTCTAAGAATAGTGTTAATTGAAAATTATTTTAAAAAGATATTTTAAGTTGTATCCCACTGTTTTCTAAGTTACAGTTACATACAATTGTGATTTACCACCTATTTTGTGATTTTTCTACATATTTCCTTAATCTGAAGAGGGTCTGTTCTCAAATGATGCATACAATGTGATAAATGTTGATTTCTAGGTGAATCTGGACTTCATCATATTTAAATTTGATTCATCTAGGCAGCAACACTTCTTTATTGTATGAGTGATCAAGGAATGTTACTCGAATGTGAAAAAGGTTGTAGGGCACGAACCTGATGAGAAGTTTCAAGATCAATTAGGTGACTTGGGTGGGTTATTTCTAGGGACTCTAAGACTTGCATAGACAATAATTTTGGTGAATTCCTTATGTCCACTCATAGTCAAGTGTTTGAACTTTATGTTGATGTATACATTTTCAGGAATTAATCAGACTATAACACACAATATGAATTTATGTGCTTAGGGGCACGGATCCATGAGAACAGGGACTACGTCACATAAAAAGCACATTTTTGCGGGGAAAAAAGGAAGAATAAAGCACATATTTCCGCAGGAAAGTGATTAATATAGCATTATTATAAGGGTGGCACAATTTACCCAAATCTTACCCAAATCTTCATGTAATTACTATATTTGTTAATAAATAAAGATATACACATCAAAATAACAATGTTTGAACTGTACTTACATAATATCTGTCATTAATTTGCTCATTTCAGGGCCCATTTTAATGTTTTGATGCAAAATGGAAATATTTGTATACAAAATAAAGGGAGAGTACCGCGATTAACTTGTACTAGGAAGCCAAGGAAGATAATCCACATTTTTAATTGCAATACAAATAAAAACAGTAGAACCTCTCTAATGTTGACATCCAAGGAGACAGTGTGTGAAAACTGTTCTGCCAACTAATATAATTATATGTATATATAGTAATATATAATTTAAATATATAAATTACTGATATTTTAAAACTAATACTACATATTAATTTACTACGATACGACAACTCAAAATATCTAACTCGCCCCGATGGAAACTTGGTCACCAAAATATATATATGAAGCGATTTTCTGACAATAATCAGTATTTTTTACTAAATCAAAATAAAATTCAGATTTATACAGGGCTCCAGATAAGGAATTTGACATTGGGTACTGTTACTCCATACTTTTGAAATCAATTGGGTATTCTCAATTTTCAATTGGGTATTTTAAAAACGTTACCCATCAATTTTTTTCAATTGGGTATTTCCATATTTTGATTACAAAAACCGATTCGGAAACAAATCGTACTAATTTATGTATTAACATGATTAATGGTACTGTTTTGTTGTTCATATAATTAATTGAAGCAGTGTTATACTTACATGTATGGTAACACTGCTTCACTTACTTATACGAACACCAAAATGATTAATTCAAGTTTTCAATGATTCCAAGTGCATATAAGTAACTGTTACTAGAGTAATTGGGCTTATGGCATTTGTGACCAGTGCAGTTCCGGATCTGCTAGCACACTTAGTTATAAGTTATGTAACAAGCAGTATCGTGTATTCAAAAAATCATGCGAGATGTTATTATCTGAATAACAAACAGTGCATACGCTGATCAAGAATGCTTTGATTGGCAGATTGATCTTTGTAACATGCGATCCAGTTTTTTTTTGCTGACCACGTTTGACAGCAATTCATCAATAATGTCAATCACGATTAATTTGGGGTCTCCACACACCGAGCTCAACAAAATGACTGTATGATGCCTTGTACAATGGATTACAATTCCACCTTTGCATCGGTCGTAAAATAAATCGAAATAAGGTTAACATTGGTGGTGGACTTTTGCAATTTTTTTCTTCCACGTTTGTTGTGGCCGCCATTTTGTTACGCCATATGTCACCAATTTTCTACGAAAAAATCTGACATTATCCGATTGTGTTATTTATAGTGTCTATCGCTACTACGATTGTATTAATTGGTGAATTCGGGCGCCGTTCAACTCGTCCTATTTTAACTTAGTTAATTCGACCGCCATTTTATTCAACGTGTGCGTTGGTCGAAATAGTAATATTTATCCGTGC
Organism: Conchocele bisecta; assembly: GCA_029237695.1. Classification (NCBI taxonomy): domain Eukaryota; kingdom Metazoa; phylum Mollusca; class Bivalvia; order Lucinida; family Thyasiridae; genus Conchocele; species Conchocele bisecta. The sequence goes on from CM055269.1 coordinate 60,928,110, forward strand.
GGATAGTCGTTTACGAATGTCTACGGACGTTTTTCGTTGCATCACCTTCAGTAGACTCGGGGTCGCCGAAACAAGCAGTTTCACATCGATTTGAATTGAAGAAAATAGACTAGTAATGAGCCTGGATCTCGGGTTCACAATAGTGTCGCATCGCCGTTTTTTCCCCACACTTATTGATTTGAAAAGCAGTACTATTTTCCGTAAATGACGTGGATTGTGACAACAAATTCAGAGGTAAAGGGGAATTCAATTCCGGCTCGCGTGAGCTCTGAAGTTTGTGTTAACTTTCGCCATAATTGATAGGCCCCGTCTTATCCGATTTTTTTCTCAAAATCAATATGGGCAAAATCAATTCCGGCTCGCGTGAGCTCTGGAGTTTGTCAACTTTCGCCATAATTGATAGGCCCCATCTTCTCTTTTCTCTTAATCAATATGGGCAAAAACGGCCGATGCGATAAGGGTGGAAATTCTAGATTTGGGATCATTAACTTGAACGGTACTCGAAACAACTGCCGTGTGGTGGGTTACTAGAGTTTCGTATTTAGTTGGACCCATTTTTTCCCCCGCTGAGAGTCGGAATCGCTCCCGCTAAATCCTGGAGTTCAAATCGAATACACCCGAGGACTGGTTTCCAGCCGTTATCGGTGAAATACAGCGAGACATTGTCCGCAGCTAGAGCCGGGACCAAACTTTGTAAACATTGAATGGCCGACCGCACAGATCATCGGCGATGATTTTGTAGGATTGTATACATGAACAACTCTAGCAGTACGCGACAGACTGAAAATACATTTGAGGAGTACGCTACAGGATAAAAAAGAATTGCGTACCGGACATTTTAATTGCTTTTTGGTACGCATTGTCTCCGATTTTAATTGGGTTTTTGCATTTTTTAATTGCGTATTTACGCAAATATGCACCTTATCTGGACCTCTGTTTATAATAATAATTTTGGCCAAAGACCAAATCGGTCCCAGCATCGGCGTGTCCGTTATAATAGACACAAGGCTAGTACTGTTAATTATCTCACTTAGAATTAGACAACAACATTTGCTTCACGGAAAATCCGATAATTTTACTATCGTGACTATTTGAAGTACATTATGTGGCAAATGGACCAAAGTGGATATTCTACTTGCCCGACCGGAAATGCCTTTCGTCAATACGAGCGGACGAGTGGAATTTTCGTCCCTGTATAGCCCAGTAAAGAAGCAGGCTGATGGTCGTCGGCCTGGTTTATATTTTGATAAATGTTGCATTTATTCAGGCTCCAAAAGTGTGCGCCAAATATAGGAGAATCTATACAGGTATGGTAACCTATAATTGGAGGCCTCCAATAGCACCCATCAGCTTATCGGAGTGTGATATAGTATGGCTGGGTAGCGATTAGAGATGATTGAGGGGAACTCGGACTAGTTTACGTGTATTGTGCGTTTTGAGTGACATATTACGGATTGGTCAAATGAAATTAAGTGGCGAATATACTACCTGAGTTATTAATGTCTAGCGAGTGTGCTCTACGTAATTAACTTATAGGTACATTCAGTCCTAATCCTATACCTAATCACTATATAGAAGAAATTGATTTCTGACGGTATGGTATTTGACGTGCCACTTTCATCCTCTCTTTGTGTGCTGCATCAGAATGCTATATTAGCCTATCATGATAACCGTGATTGCTGATTTTATGTTGCTAATTGGGTTTACTTTTTGTCCCGCCTGCTTTAGCATAGCTTTTCCGTCAGCATAGGCGGCGTCAACATTTCATGTTAAGTTTTTGTGCTTAGCTCAGTTTCCAGAAAACTGTCCTACGACCTCCATACTTGGTATACATCAACACTGCGGTGTAACCATCTCACACAGAGGGAGCCCATGTGACCTTGACCTAGTTTTCATGGTTCATAGACCTACTTTTCACATGCATTCAACGTTAAGTTTTGCGTTTGGCTATGTTTCTAAAACTTAAAACGCTCAGGTTAATTCGTTGTAACTTCTGTTTCCCTCAATGGAATGCTTTAAAGGTGCATGCCCACTCGGTAGGCACAGACTGTTCTTTATATCAGATACATCATCTGAGACATTTTCTGGCAAAATATACTTTCATTCACCATTACCCCACATATTGATTGGCATTATTATACATTTTATATCGGAGGTAATTTCCACACTGATATCAGGGGCGATAAGCGTGTTTCCTTAAAATGTTAACGAACATTACTATTTATTCTCTGTATTTATTTTTTGATGTGCAATGATCATACTTTAATCTGTCGAAAATATTATTTTTTCAGGTGACACATTTAATTAGTATAAATAATTAAAAAATATCATGCCTCATTTGCATATTAAAATGGTCTGATACCACCGCGCGTCACTATCGGTAAAATAAATATTACTAAATGATTATATCTGTATAGCGAGGACTCGTAATTGTTAGAACAGATGGAATAGTATAAAGAACATGTTATGCTTACTGAGTGGACATGTACCTTTAATATTCCAAACAACATCCCACATCATTCTACAGAAAGCCAATGTTGCCCGCTAACCCCAAAGGTCAAGGTCACAGGCTTAGAAAATTCCGGGTTTGGAAAACTTAACGCTCGGTTTAATTTATTACAACTTCTGTTTCCCTTGATGGAATGCTTTAATACTTCTTAGGTGTAATCTATAGCAACATCCGGCATGATTCTACAGAAAGCCCATGGTGCCCGCTAACCTCAAGGTCACGGGCTTAGAAAATGCTCAGTTTTGAGAACTTAATGCTTGGGAAACTTCTGTTTCCCTGGATGGAATGTTTTAATATTTCATACATGCATTTGTAAGAACATTCCGCATCATCTACAGAAAGTTCATGGTGTCCGGTAACCCCAAGGTCAAGGTCATGGACTTCAAAAATGTCTAGTATAGAAATATAGCTTCGGTGCCAGGAGATACATGTTGTTGGCGGCATTCTTGTTTGTGTTTAGCTGTGTTTGTTGGAAAATAAATGTTTTAGTTTCGGTTTATTATCCCCTCGCATAGCGAAAAGGGGATATAGAGATGCAAAAGTTGTCTGTTCGTCCGTCTGTCCATCACAAAAATTAACATTGGGGTTAATCTGCAATAACTTCTGTTTCCATTGATGGAATGCTTAATATGTCATAGGTGCATTTGTAACATCCTGCATCATTCTACAGAAAGCGTATGGTGCCCGCTAACCCCAAGGTCAAGGACTTAGAAAATGTTTTGTTTCGAAAACTTTACACTACATTATAACTTCCCTTTCCCTCAATGGAATGCTTTAATATTTCATAGGTTTATTTTTAACATCTCATATCATTCTACAGAAAGCCCATAGTGCTCACTAACCCCAAGGTTATTACAAGCTCCTTATGTACTATCAAACTGCGCCAGGCGGGACATTTTGCTCTGCGGAGCTCTTGTATTTGTTATTTACTAGTATTTATTTAATTTTAGTTTGTGTCACCTACCATACCGTCAGCTTTTGGCAGAAAATAGACAAATAAACATTAAATTGTTTGATTTTTGTCTATATTGGAGTAATGCAGATTGTCAATTTTTACATAAAAAGCAATTACTCCTGATGGAGGAAACCTCCAGTTCCCCCGGTAGCTCTGGAGTCCCTGTAGTAAAGCTAAAAAAAATTCAAAAGGGGGCGATTGGCTGCCAGTTAGCTAGACAAGCAGCCAAAGCAGTCTGAATCGTCTAAATAGTTCTCAACAGGTTTGTGCCCTCGATATTCACACACTTTAGAGTGACCTCCCTTGAACACAAATGCCAGATTTGCATTCTGTTAAAAAACACCATTTTTATACGCCCGTTTGAAAAAACGGGACGTATTATGTATTCATTTTGTACGGGCGGGCGGACACAGCTTGTCCACGCAATAACTAGAGGCTACTTGACGGATTGTAACCAAATTTGGTATACATGTTTATCACGGCAAGCCGAAGAAGCCTATTGATTTTAAAAAATTTCCGATAACTTATCTCCCCATTGGCGGCCATCTTTTGTCGCGCCTGCTTTAGCAGAGGCGCAACTATAGTCGGCGCTGTTTCCGTCGTCCGCGTCGTACGGTATTTTGTAAGGCAAATGCGTCAAAGTTATTGTTTTTTCACAATATCTCTTTAACCCCTTGCCAGACTTTCATAATATTTCACATCGATGTTTGTCTAGGGATGATGCTTCATTACGCACACTCCCACATCCAAATTCTCAAGGTCAAGGTCATTTATTGTCGCGCCTGCTTTAGCAGAGGCGCGACTATAGTCGGCGCTTTTTCCGTCGTCGTCGTCCGCGTCGTCCGTTTTTTTTGTAAGGCAAATGCGTTAAAGTTATTGTTTTTTCACAATATCTCTTTAACCCCTTGCCAGACATTGATAATATTTCATATCAATGTTTGTCTAGGGATGATGCTTCATTACGCACACCCCCACATCCAAAGTCTGAAGGTCAAGGTCATTTATTTACTTGTAATGTTCACCGGTTTTGTAACAGAAATGCGTTTTAAAGTTATTGTTTTTTCACAATATCTCTTTAATCCCTTGCCAGACTTTGATAATATTTCACATCAATGTTTGTCTAGGAATGATGCTTCATTACGCACACCCCCACATCCAAATTTTGAAGGTCAAGGTCATTTATTTACTTGTATTGTTCACCGGTTTTGTAACAGAAATGCGTTAAAAGTTATTGTTTTTTCACAATATCTCTTTAACCCTTTGCCAGACTTTGATAATATTTCACATCAATGTTTGTCTAGGAATGATGCTTCATTACGCACACCCCCACATCCAAATTCTTAAGATCAAGGTCATTTATTTACTTGTAATGTTCACCGGTTTTGTAACAGAAATGCGTTAAAGTTATTGTTTTTTCACAATATCTCTTTAACCCCTTGCCAGACATTGATAATATTTCATATCAATGTTTGTCTAGGGATGATGCTTCATTACGCACACCCCCACATCCAAAGTCTGAAGGTCAAGGTCATTTATTTACTTGTAATGTTCACCGGTTTTGTAACAGAAATGCGTTAAAGTTATTGTTTTTTCACAATATCTCTTTAATCCCTTGCCAGACTTTGATAATATTTCACATCAATGTTTGTCTAGGAATGATGCTTCATTACGCACACCCCCACATCCAAATTTTGAAGGTCAAGGTCATTTATTTACTTGTAATATTCACCGGATTTGTAACAGAAATGCGTTAAAGTTATTGTTTTTTCACAATATCTCTTTAACCCCTTTCCAGACATTGATAATATTTCACATCAATGTTTGTCTACGGATGATGCTTCATTACACACACCCCCACATCCAAATTCTGAAGATCAAGGTAATTTATTTACTTGTAATATTCACGGTCAAATGCCTCGGTTGGCGCGACACCGCTTCCGTGGCGGAATTCTTGTTTACTTTTAATGTTCACCGGTTTTGTAACAGAAATGTGTTCAAGTTATTGTTTTTTTACAATATCTCTTTAACCCCTTGCCAGACTTTGATAATATTTCACATCAATCTTTGTCTAGGGATGATACTTCATGACGCACACCCCCACATCCAAATTCTCAAGGTCATTTATTTACTTGTAATGTTCACAGTCAAATGCCTCAGCAGGTGCGATACCGCTTCCGTGGCGGAATCCTTGTTAATTTTTGCACTCTGTATCCTTGTCCACGCAATAACTCAAGTTCTACTTGACCGATCATAACCAAATTCGGCATACATGTTTATCGCAGCAAGACGAAGAAGCCTATTGATTTTGATGACTTATCTCCCCTTGGTGGCCATTTTTAGCTCGCCTGCACGAAGTGCAGAAGAGCTTATGGCATACCCCCGGCGTCGTCGGCGTCAGCGTCGTCCACAAACTTAACGTTGGGTAAATGTCTTATAACTTCTGTTTCCTTTCATGGAACACCTTGTTATTTCATACATGCATTCCTCAGGTGGCCCTCTATCATGCTGTAGCAAATCCATGACCCACCACCCAGCCCTTACCCCAAGGTCAAGGTCACAAACTTGGCACATTCATAAACTTAACGTTGGGTAAATGTCTTATAACTTCTGTTTCCTTTCATGGCCCTGGAACACCTTGTTATTTCATACATGCATTCCTCAGATGACCCTCTATCATGCTGTAGCAAATCCATGACCCACCACCTAGCCCTTACCCCAAGGTCAAGGTCACAAACTTGGCACATTCATAAACTTAACGTTGGGTAAATGTCTGATAACTTCTGTTTCCTTTCATGGAACACCTTGTTATTTCATACATGCATTCCTCAGATGACACTCTATCATGCTGTAGCAAATCCATGACCCACCACCCAGCCCTTACCCCAAGGTCAACGTCACAAACTTAGCACATTCATAATCTTAACGTTGGGTAAATGTCTTATAACTTCTGTTTCCTTTCATGGAACACCTTGTTATTTCATACATGCATTCCTCAGATGACCCTCTGTCATGCTGTAGCAAATCCATGACCCACCACCTAGCCCTTACCCCAAGGTCAAGGTTACAAACTTGGCACATTCATAAACTTAACGTTGGGGTAAATTTCTTATAACTTCTGTTTCCGTTCATGGAACACCTTGTTATTTCATACATGCATTCCTCAGATGACCCTGTATCATGATGTAGCAAATCCATGACCCACCACCCAGCCCTTACCCCAAGGTCAAGGTCACAAACTTAGCACATTCATAAACTTAACGTTGGGGTAAATGTTGTGTAACTTCTGTTTATTTACAGGAAACGCCTTTATATTTCATACATGCATTCATCTGATGATACTCTATTGTGCTATAGCAAATTCATGACTCTCCGCCCACCCCTTTCCCCAAGGTCAAGGTCACAATCTTAGCACATTCATAAATTTAATGTTGGGGTAAATGTATTATAACATCTGTTTCCTTTCATGGAACGCCTTGATATTTCAAATATGCATTCATCTGATGATACTATCTTGCTATAGCAAATCCATGACCCACCGCCCATCCCTTACCCCAAGGTCAAGGTCACAAACTTAGTACATTCATAAACTTAACGTTGGGGTGAATGTCTGTTTCCTTTCATGGAACGCCTTGTTATTTCATACATTCCTCAGATGACCCTCTGTCATGCTGTAGCAAATCCACAACCCACCACCCAACCCTTACCCAAAAGTCAAGGTCACAAACTTAGCATGTTCATAAACTTAACGTTGGGGTAAATGTTGTGTAACTTCTGTTTCTTTACACTTTGAACACCTTGATATTTCATACATGCATTCATCTGATGATACTCTATTGTACTATTGTACTATTGTACTATAGCAATTCCATGACCCACCGCCCACCCCTTACCCCAAGGTCAAGGTCACAAACTTGACACATTCATAAACTTAACGTTGGGGTAAATGTCTGATAACAACTGTTTCCTTTGATGGAACGCCTTGATATTTCATACATACATTCCTCAGATGACCCTCTATCATGCTGTAGCAAATCCACAACCCACCACCTAACCCTTACCCCAAGGTCAAGGTCACAAACTTAGCATGTTCATAAACTTTACGTTGGGGTAAATGTTGTGTAACGTCTGTTCCTTTACACTTTGAACGCTTTGATATTTCATACATGCATTCATCTGATCATCCCCTATTGTGCCCACCCCACCCCTTTCCCCAAGATCAACATCTAAACTTAACGTTGGAGTAAATGTCTTTTTATAACTTCTGTTTCTTTACAGGGAACACCTTCATATTTCATACATGCATTCATCTGATGATACTCTATTGTGCTACAGCAAATCCATGACCCACCCCCCCCCCCACCCACCCCCCCACCCCTTTCGCCAAGGTCACAAACTTAGCACATTTATACATGCATTCCTCATTTGAATAGCTATCATGCTATAGAAAATCACCAACTTAGTGTGTTCATAAACTTAACGCTGGGTTAAATTTTGTTTTCCTTCTCTTTTCAGGGAGCGCATTGATATTTCATACATGCATTCATCTTAATATGCTATATCATGCTATATCAAATCCACGACTCACCTTCCACCACTGACCTCAATGTCAAGGTCCACCGCACACCCCTTATCCCAAGGTCAAGTTATATAATATTCATGTTTTTTAGCCAGGTTTTTTGAAAAAAAATCCAGGCTATTGGATTGACGAAAGCGGGCGGCGGTGTCCACAATCAATGTTAAGTTTTCGTGTTTGAGTCCATTTCTTTGGTACTGTACCACCTAGGACCACCAAACTTTCACAGCTTCATAATCAAGGGGTGCCCACCACATATCACTATCCAACATGTTACTTTTGTTTTAACTTGACCCATTTTTTCCGCGTAGTCGACTTAGCCATTTTCAATGTTAAGTTTTCGCGTTTACAATGTTAAGTTTTCGTGTTTAAGTCCATTTCTTTGGTACTGTACCACCTAGGACCACCAAACTTTCACAGCTTCATAATCAAGGGGTGCCCACCACATATCACTATCCAACATGTTACTTTTTTTTTAACTTGACCCATTTTTTCCGCGCAGTGGACTTAGCCATTTTCAATGTTAAGTTTTCGTGTTTGAGTCCATTTCTTTGTTACTGTACCACCTAGGACCACCAAACTTTCACAGCTTCATAATCGAGGGGTGCCCACCACATATCACTATCGAACATGTTACTTTTTTTTTAACTTGACCCATTTTTCCCGCGCTGTCGACTTAGCCATTTTTAGCCAGGTTTTTTTAAAACAAATCCAGGCTATTGGATTGGCGAAAGCCGGGCGGGCGGCGGGCGGCGTCCACAATCAATGTTAAGTTTTCGTGTTTGAGTCCATTTCTTTGTTACTGTACCACCTAGGACCACCAAACTTTCACAGCTTCATAATCAAGGGGTGCCCACCACATATCACTATCCAACATGTTACTTTTTTAGCCAGGTTTTTTGAAAAAAAATCCAGGCTATTGGATTGGCGAAAGCCGGGCGGGCGGGCGGCGGGCGGCGTCCACCACAATCAATGTTAAGTTTTCGTGTTTGAGTCCATTTCTTTGTTACTGTACCACCTAGGACCACCAAACTTTCACAGCTTCATAATCGAGGGGTGCCCACCACATATCACTATCGAACATGTTACTTTTTTTTTAACTTGACCCATTTTTCCCGCGCTGTCGACTTAGCCATTTTTAGCCAGGTTTTTTGAAAAAAAATCCAGGCTATTGGATTGGCGAAAGCCGGGCGGGCGGGCGGGCGGCGGGCGGCGTCCACAATCAATGTTAAGTTTTCGTGTTTGAGTCCATTTCTTTGTTACTGTACCACCTAGGACCACCAAACTTTCACAGCTTCATAATCAAGGGGTGCCCACCACATATCACTATCCAACATGTTACTTTTTTAGCCAGGTTTTTTGAAAAAAAATCCAGGCATTGGATTGCGAAAGCCGGGCGGGTTGCGGGCGGCGGCGGCGCGTCCACAATCAATGTTAAGTTTTCGTGTTTGAGTCCATTTCTTTGTTACTGTACCACCTAGGACCACCAAACTTTCACAGCTTCATAATCAAGGGGTGCCCACCACATATCACTATCCAACATGTTACTTTTTTTTTAACTTGACCCATTATTTCCGCGTAGTCGACTTAGCCATTTTCAATGTTAAGTTTTCGCGTTTACAATGTTAAGTTTTCGTGTTTAAGTCCATTTCTTTGGTACTGTACCACCTAGGACCACCAAACTTTCACAGCTTCATAATCAAGGGGTACCCACTACATATCACTATCCAACATGTTACTTTTTATTTAACTTGACCCATTTTTTCCGCGTAGTCAACTTAGCCATTTTCAATGTTAAGTTTTCGCGTTTACAATGTTAAGTTTTTGTGTTTAAGTCCATTTCTTTGGTACTGTACCACCTAGGACCACCAAACTTTCACAGCTTCATAACCAAGGGGTGCCTACCACATACAACTATCCAACATGTGACCATTTTTTTTACCTTCACCTATTATTTCTACGTAATTGACTTAGCCATTTTCAACGTTAACTTTTTAACGTACGTCTGGTTAAAGTTTTTTGGTTTTAAAACTTTTTCATTATACTGTATCTCTGCAACTGCTTCGCCCATTAACCTTGAAACTTCACATGGGTGTATTTATCATCATCCAATTATTCATTCTAACCCCCAACCGTGCGGCCCCTGTGCCCAATGTCAAGGTCATATTACTTTGAATTTTTTTGTTAAAGTTTTTTCGTGTACTATATCTCTGCAACTGCTTCACCAATACCTTGATACTTCACATGTGTGTTTATCATCATTGTTGCACCTGCTGCGGAAAAGCGCGATCCTGTGCCCAATGTCAAGGTCAAATTAATTTGAAATTTTTTTTGTTAAAGGTTTTTTCCGTGAAATTGGTTTTCTGCAAACTGATTCACCCAACAACATTGATATTCACATGGTTTTAGCATCTTTGGCCACACTGCTTGGGAGAAAGCGCGATCCTTGTGCCCAAATTTGTTCAATTCAAATTACTTTGAATTTTTTTGTTAAAGTTTTTTTGTGTACTATATCTCTGCAACTGCTTCACCCAATACCTTGATACTTCACATGGGTGTTTATCATCATTGTCACACCTGCTTGCGGAAAGCGCGATATCGTCGGCATTTTGGCATACGTCCGTCCGTTCGTCCGTGTTTCCGGTTAAAGTTTTTTGATTAAAGTTTTTCCATCTACTATATCTATTTTTTTAGTGTCCATGCCTCGCCCCAAGGCGCGACATGCAGGCCACGGCCATCTAGTCTACAAAAAGTGGGTATAATTATGTTATCCAAGTGTCTATGCTTGGAAAAAACCTGGCCTTCGTGGCTTTGCCTCGTTTCTTGTTTTTAACTTGACCCATTGTTTCTGCGTAGTCGACTTAATTTTTTTTGTTAAAGTTTTTTCGTGTACTATATCTCTGCAACTGCTTCACCCAATACCTTGATACTTCACATGGGTGCTTATCATCATTGTCGCACCTGCTTGCGGAAAGCGCGATCCTGTGCCCAATGTCAAGGTCAAATTACTTTGAATTTTTTTGTTAAAGTTTTTTCGTGTACTATATCTCTGCAACTGCTTCACCCAATACCTTGATACTTCACATGGGTGTTTATCATCATTGTCGCACCTGCTTGCGGAAAGCGCGATCCTGTGCCCAATGTCAAGGTCAAATTACTTTGAATTTTTTTGTTAAAGTTTTTTCGTGTACTATATCTCTGCAACTGCTTCACCCAATACCTTGATATTCACATGGTGTTTATCATCATTGTCGCACCTGCTTGCGGAAAGCGCGATCCTGTGCCCAATGTCAAGGTCAAATTACTTTGAATTTTTTTGTTAAAGTTTTTTCGTGTACTATATCTCTGCAACTGCTTCACCCAATACCTTGATACTTCACATGGGTGCTTATCATCATTGTCGCACCTGCTTGCGGAAAGCGCGATCCTGTGCCCAATGTCAAGGTCAAATTACTTTGAATTTTTTTGTTAAAGTTTTTTCGTGTACTATATCTCTGCAACTGCTTCACCCAATACCTTGATACTTCACATGGGTGTTTATCATCATTGTCGCACCTGCTTGCGGAAAGCGCGATCCTGTGCCCAATGTCAAGGTCAAATTACTTTGAATTTTTTTGTTAAATTTTTTTCGTGTACTATATCTCTGCAACTGCTTCACCCAATACCTTGATACTTCACATGGGTGTTTATCATCATTGTCGCACCTGCTTGCGGAAAGCGCGATCCTGTGCCCAATGTCAAGGTCAAATTAGTTTGAATTTTTAGCCAGGTTTTTTAAAAAAAAATCCAGGCTATTGGATTGGCGAAAGCCGGGCGGGCGGGCGGGCGGCGGGCGGCGTCCACAATCAATGTTAAGTTTTCGTGTTTGAGTCCATTTCTTTGTTACTGTACCACCTAGGACCACCAAACTTTCACAGCTTCATAATCAAGGGGTGCCCACCACATATCACTATCCAACATGTTACTCTTTTTTATTTTTTTTAACTTGACCCATTTTTTCCGCGCAATCGACTTAGCCATTTTCAATGTTAAGTTTTCGCGTTTTCAATGTTAAGTTTTCGTGTTTAAGTCCATTTCTTTGGTACTGTACCACCTAGGACCACCAAACTTTCACAGCTTCATAATCAAGGGGTGCCCACCACATATCACTATCCAACATGTTACTTTTTTTTTAACTTGACCCATTTTTTCCGCGCAGTCGACTTAGCCATTTTCAATGTTAACTTTTCGCGTTTACAATGTTAAGTTTTCATGTTTAAGTCATTTATTTGGTACTGTACCACCTAGGACCCCCACCAAACTTTCAGCTTCATAACCAAGGGGTGCCTACCACATACAACTATCCAATATGTGACCATTTTTTTACCTTCACCTATTATTTCTACGTAATTGACTTAGCCATTTTCAACGTTAACTTTTTAACGTATGTCTGGTTAAATTTTTTGGTTAAAACTTTTTTGTTATACTATATCTCTGCAACTGCTTCGCCCATTACCTTGACACTTCATATGGGTGTTTATCATCGTCCATATTTTCACTCTAACCCCCAACCATGCGGCCCCTGTGCGCAATGTCAAGGTCAAATTACTTTGAATTTATTTGTTAAAGTTTTTTTGTGTACTGTATCTCTGCAACTGCTTCACCCATTACCTTGATACTTCACATGGGTGTTTATCATCATTGTCGCACCCGCTTGCGGAAAGCGCGATATCGTCGGCATTTTGGCCTACGTCCATCCGTCCGTACGTCCGTGTGTCCGGTTAAAGTTTTTTAGTTAAAGTTTTTCCATCTACTATATCTATTTTTTTAGTGTCCATGCCTCGCCCCAAGGCGTGACATGCAGGCCACGGCCATCTAGTCTACAAAAAGTGGGTATAATTATGTTATCCAAGTGTCCATGCTTGGAAAAAACCTGGCCTTCGTGGCTTTGCCTCGTTTCTTGTTTTTAACTTGACCCATTTTTTCCGCGCAGTCGACTTAGCCATTTTCAATGTTAAGTTTTCGCGTTTACAATGTTAAGTTTTCGTGTTTAAGTCCATTTCTTTGGTACTGTACCACCTAGGACCACCAAACTTTCACAGCTTCATAACCAAGGGGTGCCTACCACATACAACTATCCAACATGTGACCATTTTTAGCCAGGTTTTTTGAAAAAAAATCCAGGCTATTGGATTGGCGAAAGCCGGGCGGCGGCGGGCGGCGGCAGGCGGCGGCGGGCGGCGGCGGCGGGCGGCGGCGGCGGGCGGCGTCCACAATCAATGTTAAGTTTTCGTGTTTGAGTCCATTTCTTTGTTACTGTACCACCTAGGACCACCAAACTTTCACAGCTTCATAATCAAGGGGTGCCCACCACATATCACTATCCAACATGTTACTTTTTTTTTAACTTGACCCATTGTTTCTGCGTAGTCGACTTAGCCATTTTCAATGTTAAGTTTTCGCGTTTACAATGTTAAGTTTTCGTGTTTAAGTACCATTTCTTTGGTACTGTACCACCTGAGGACCACCAAACTTTCACAGCTTCATAATCAAGGGGTACCCACCACATATCACTATCCAACATGTTACTTTTTTTTTTAACTTCACCCATTTTTTCCGCGCAGTCGACTTAGCCATATCAATGTTAAGTTTTCGCGTTTACAATGTTAAGTTTTCGTGTTTAAGTCCATTTCTTGGTACTGTACCACCTACGACCACCACCAACTTTCACAGCTTCATAACCAAAAGGGGTGCCTACCACATACAACTATCCAACATGTGACCAATTTTAGCCAGGGTTTTTTGAAAAAAAATCCAGGCTATTGGATTGGCGAAAAGGGCGACCGGGCGGGCCGGCGGCGGGCGGCGGGCGGCGTCCACAATCAATGTTAAGTTTTCGTGTTTGAATTCCATTTTTTTTTTTGTTTCTTTGTTACTGTTACCACCTAGGACCACCAAACTTTCACAGCTTCATAATCAAGGGGTGCCCACCACATATCACTATCCAACATGTTACTTTTTTTTTTTCAAATTTTTTTTTTATCTTGACCCATTTTTTTCTGCGTAGTACGACTTAGTCATTTTCAATGTTAAGTTTTCGCGTTTACAATGTTAAGTTTCCGTGTTTAAGTCCATTTCTTTGGTACTGTACCACCTAGGACCACCAAACTTTCACAGCTTCATAATCAAGGGGTGCCCACCACATATCACTATCCAACATGTTACTTTTTTTTTTAACTTCACCCATTTTTTCTGCGCAGTCGACTTAGCCATTTTCAATGTTAAGTTTTCGCTTTTACAATGTTAAGTTTTCGTGTTTAAATCTATTTCTTTGGTACTGTACCACCTAGGACCACCAAACTTTCACAGCTTCATAACCAAGGGGTGCCTACCACATACAACTATCCAACATGTGACCATTTTTTTACCTTCACCTATTATTTCTACGTAATTGACTTAGCCATTTTCAATGTTAACTTTTTAACGTACGTCTGGTTAAAGTTTTTTGCTTAAAACTTTTTCCTTATACTATATCTCTGCAACTGCTTCGCCCATACCTTGAAACTTCACATGGGTGTTTATCATCATCCATATTTTCATTCTACCCTCCAACCGTGCTGCCCCTGTGCCCAATGTCAAGGTCAAATTACTTTGAATTCTTTTGTTAAAGTTTTTTCGTGTACTATATCTCTGCAACTGCTTCACCCAATACCTTGAGACATTCACATGGTGTATACATCATTGTCGCACCCGCTGCGGAAAGCGCGATATCGTCGGCATTTTGGCATACGTCCGTCCGTACGTACGTCCGTGTGTCCGGTTAAAGTTTTTTCCTTAAAGTTTTTCCATCTACTATATCTATTTTTTTAGTGTCCATGCCTCGCCCCAAGGCGCGACATGCAGGCCACGGCCATCTAGTCTACAAAAAGTGGGTATAATTATGTTATCCAAGTGTCTATGCTTGGAAAAAAACCTGGCCTTCGTGGCTTTGCCTCGTTTCTTGTTAATGTTAAGTTTTCGCGTTTACAATGTTAAGTTTTCGTGTTTATGTCCATTTCTTTGGTACTGTACCACCTAGGACCACCAAACTTTCACAGCTTCATAATCAAGGGGTGCCCACCACATATCACTATCCAACATGTTACTTTTTTTTTTAACTTCACCCATTTTTTCTGCGCAGTCGACTTAGCCATTTTCAATGTTAAGTTTTCGCTTTTACAATGTTAAGTTTTCGTGTTTAAATCTATTTCTTTGGTACTGTACCACCTAGGACCACCAAACTTTCACAGCTTCATAACCAAGGGGTGCCTACCACATACAACTATCCAACATGTGACCATTTTTTTTACCTTCACCTATTATTTCTACGTAATTGACTTAGCCATTTTCAATGTTAACTTTTTAACGTACGTCTGGTTAAAGTTTTTTGCTTAAAACTTTTTCCTTATACTATATCTCTGCAACTGCTTCGCCCATACCTTGAAACTTCACATGGGTGTTTATCATCATCCATATTTTCATTCTACCCTCCAACCGTGCTGCCCCTGTGCCCAATGTCAAGGTCAAATTACTTTGAATTCTTTTGTTAAAGTTTTTTCGTGTACTATATCTCTGCAACTGCTTCACCCAATACCTTGAGACTTCACATGGGTGTTTATCATCATTGTCGCACCCGCTTGCGGAAAGCGCGATATCGTCGGCATTTTGGCATACGTCCGTCCGTACGTCCGTGTGTCCGGTTAAAGTTTTTTCCTTAAAGTTTTTCCATCTACTATATCTATTTTTTTAGTGTCCATGCCTCGCCCCAAGGCGCGACATGCAGGCCACGGCCATCTAGTCTACAAAAAGTGGGTATAATTATGTTATCCAAGTGTCTATGCTTGGAAAAAAACCTGGCCTTCGTGGCTTTGCCTCGTTTCTTGTTAATGTTAAGTTTTCGCGTTTACAATGTTAAGTTTTCGTGTTTATGTCCATTTCTTTGGTACTGTACCACCTAGGACCACCAAACTTTCACAGCTTCATAATCAGGGGGTGCCCATCACATATCACTATCCAACATGTTACTTTTTTTTTAACTTGACCCATTTTTTCCGCGCAGTCGACTTAGCCATTTTCAATGTTAAGTTTTCGCGTTTACAATGTTAAGTTTTCGTGTTTAAGTCCATTTCTTTGGTATTGTACCACCTAGGACCACCAAACTTTCACAGCTTCATAATCAAGGGGAGCCCACCACATAATACTGTCCAACATGTTACTCTTTTTTTAACTTGACCCATTTTTTCCGCGCAGTCGACTTAGCCATTTTCAATGTTAAGTTTTCGCTTTTACAATGTTAAGTTTTCGTGTTTAAATCCATTTCTTTGGTACTGTACCACCTAGGACCACCAAACTTTCACAGCTTCATAACCAAGGGGTGCCTACCACATACAACTATCCAACATGTGACCATTTTTTTACCTTCACCTATTATTTCTACGTAATTGACTTAGCCATTTTCAATGTTGACTTTTTAACGTACGTCTGGTTAAAGTTTTTTGCTTAAAACTTTTTACTTATACTATATCTCTGCAACTGCTTCGCCCATACCTTGAAACTTCACATGGGTGTTTATCATCATCCATATATTCATTCTACCCCCCAACCGTGCTGCCCCTGTGCCCAATGTCAAGGTCAAATTACTCTGAATTCTTTTGTTAAAGTTTTTTTGTGTACTATATCTCTGCAACTGCTTCACCCAATACCTTGAGACTTCACATGGGTGTTTATCATCATTGTCGCACCCGCTTGCGGAAAGCGCGATATCGTCGGCATTTTGGCATACGTCCGTCCGTACGTCCGTGTGTCCGGTTAAAGTTTTTTCCTTAAAGTTTTTCCATCTACTATATCTATTTTTTTAGTGTCCATGCCTCGCCCCAAGGCGCGACATGCAGGCCACGGCCATCTAGTCTACAAAAAGTGGGTATAATTATGTTATCCAAGTGTCTATGCTTGGAAAAAACCTGGCCTTCGTGGCTTTGCCTCGTTTCTTGTTATACAACTGTGACAAGTTTGAATGAAGGCTGCCAACAGGCGAGCTTCGTTGTCTTCCGACAACTCTTGTTTAATTTTCAGACTCCGTATCCTTGTCCACGCAATAAGTCGAGTTCTACATGACGGATCGTAACCAAATTTGGTTTACATGTTTATCACGTCCAGATGAGTTATCTCCCCTTGTTGACTGGCCTTGCCTCGACGGGTGTATATTGTGACCTTCGGCACTCTTGTTTGCATTATTTTTCAACACACCCATTTAAGATTATGTTGGAAGTAAGGAAATAGGAGGTCAAATATAAGTGGATTACAATTGAAAATAAATTAAATGAGAGAAGAAATTTTAATGACTGGTATTATATGCAACATGTTTATGCTCCTGTAATATTTTTAGATGCCAATTCATCACATTTATGCACTAGTATAGGCTGCTGATAAATTTGCATAATTTGACATTTTGGAACTATTTTCTGTTCAGTAAATCGATAATAAATTCACAAATACAGCCAAACAACCTTTAAATTTACAACAATCGCGGTCCCTGTAGTTGACAAATATGAATTGAAAAATTAATTGTAGAAACTGGAAATATAACCTTGTTTTAGTGGTATTTATGAGGGTTTTAACCAATTTACTCACTTTGCCAATCATTTTAAGTAACTCCTCCCTTATTCTTACTATGTTGTTGGTTGTGAATGTGTGTACAACAGATATCTTAAAATGTTTCAGTAAACACTGTTGCGTGAAGTTGTTCTTAGAACGCGTTTTGCTGATGATTGCTAAAGGCAAAAATTGAGAATTGGGGCTAGTTATTCCAAGCGTTCAAAAATGATTAAATTATATGGGATAATTGGTCGGGTTTGCCCCTGCTCTCTTCAACAGGGGAGGCAATTACAACATGCAGGTGCGTGAATGGACGATGTCCTACTTCCAGAAGCCCCTGTCAAATAATATTTTCATTTTGTGTGTTCACGTTGCTTACACATTATAGAGACATATACAGAGATGGGTAACTTGTTATCAAGCTTTCACTTAGAAGGATACATCGCGTTTTCTCGGAAAATCCGGTGTGACTATCACGTGTCATGATTATTTGGGAGGATTAAGTTGACGCATGTGTCAAAAACAGCTAAAATACAATGTTAATGGTGTTAACTTATAATATTACTGATATTACACAGAAAATGTACATGTTTCTTGATTAAAATTAGTCTATCCTATCAAGAAATGGTTAATCTTGTTATTACAAAAGAAATCATCCAAATATATTAAGAAATATAAACACTAGTAGCGTGAGAACTCTGGTGCAAGTTTTTGCCATGATTGGCTGGTGAACAAATGTCCCAGTGTCTCGCTTGAATTCTCCAGTTAAAGCAACATATAAATGTAACAAAATGAAGAAATTGTGTTTAAGGACCCATGGGGCCCTTGATCATGTAATGATTCATGCATAATTAGCATAACATACATGTGAACATTCTCTTTTTACTATATCCTACACAGTACCTGGAATTTCCATGTCGGCCATCTCAGCATGTACAAGCCTTCAGCCAGTTTTACCTCTTATTGCGTTTGACACATACCACTAATAATATGACAAACACATGAATAAAATTTGGTGCAACATGATGGGGAGACATCTGACTACAGCAAGCTATGCCTTGTTTTCATCAAATTTATATACAAAGTCCGGTATCTGAAGGGTTTGTTGACCCTTTGTTAAAATGTTTGAGAATTCATTAAAGACTGTGTAACAGTAAGAACAATACACAGTGCTGTAGATATATACCTTTATTACCATAAATACTGTATCAAAATCAGTGACTTGTAAGCAGTTCCCTGAATGTATTGTCACTACTGTCTACTTGCCTGCTATGCTAGTAAATACAGTTTTTTACTTGTGACAGTGCATCAGTTTGACATTTTACACATTGAAAACGTGTCCATTGTATATTTTGTGAGTGATGGTAGAAAAGCTCAGATATTTAGATTTTTGTATAGTCTGCTTGAATAATATTTATAGGACATTGTCATCCTATGTATGTGGGACGTATTGCACCAAATTTTATTAGATTTTCTGCCATATTATTTGCTGTCAGACACTCCAAGTGGTGAAACTGTCCGATAACATGTACACACTAAAATGGCGGAGATGGCAACTCAATGCTCTGTATAATATACTCTAAGAAGAACAGGGTCAGATATACTTTATATAGATATTCAGTCACATGTATGATTCTACTACATTTGAAACAAACGGTCATATTCTATATAGTCAGACCTTAAATTAATTAACGATCATGTTGTGTTCTTGCAGAAAAGACCATCACTCTTGCTATACATACATGTATTTAGTGTTTTTGAGAACAATTTATTTATTTATTTTGGTTGCATCACTCAATCAATCAATTACTTTAATTTTTAGAAAACAAGATGGATGTGCGAGGAGAATCACAGGCTAGTTTTGCCAGTAAGTCAACATATTCAGAGTCAACAGTTATCAACCAGGACTTCGCAGAACCAGACCTGTTTCACCCAGAAGGCTCACCATTCAAGGCACCATATCCAACAAAGGTAAGCTATTCTGTGGCTGTGACTGGAGATATGGGGCCTATGGGATGTGTGACCAGTCTAGTTCCTGATAAAATAGCACACTACTGTAGCCTACGGTAATAACCATCTACCGGTATGTGGCAGATGCATAGGCTGATCTGGATCTATACTGGTTGCACAACCCATAAGCCCCATTTGTCCAGTCATGCTCACATAAAAAATGTAACAGTTTTTATTACTTGTAATACATGATACGTATACAAATGTTAAAACAATATAGCTTGTTTATTTTTTTAGATAAAATGAAAATATTTATAACATGTACCGTATTTAGCTGTGCATTGCACGCACTGGTGTACAACGCGCATCTATATTTTGGGGGGAAAAAAATAGTTTGCGTCTATAGCGCGCAACAAAAAAATAAATAAAAAAATCGGCGGAAATTCCGTCACGAGTATTAGAAAATTGCATTCCGAGTTCACATCCACAATGCTGAACGTGTGCTGTTAGGCTCTCTCGAAGAGAAAAATATCGCCAAAGGTCAGCTTTATGGCATAAATTTGACTTTATATTGTCTAAAAGTATGTTATATTTATTGTTATTTAATATGCTTAATAAAAATTCATGATGCATGTAATAAACTTATTGAACCTACTTACGAAGAAATTTGTTGTATATAATTCCACCATATTTGCCATTCGTGTATAACATAATTACCCGTAATCGCAAACACACAGCTGGCTAGCCATGTGTAAACTTCTTCCCCAAGGCGATAATAACTCCCTACTAGTGACCTGCACACGAGAAATGGGCCATAAACAATTCCCCCCAGCCAAATATTGACACTGTGAACCACCGTGGATATACGTAGGTACAGATAGTGTGTATTCACTGTTTATTGATTAGGTTTAACAATATACATAGGTACTACCTGAATACACGACATTCCAGCATAGCCCCATATCAGTGTATGCGCAGATGAATCAGGGGCTATGCTGGTCGCACATGTCATAAGGTATTGATGCGTGAATACTTGTCAATATTTTATAGAAATAGTAACACAGTCAGTCGGCACCTAGCAACGAAAAACGACCATTACCGAGTGTTAACGAATGCGATCTGAATGTGCGCGACGCTTGATTTAGCATCTAAAATCTTACATCAAGCACTTATGGGATTGAGATGATCTGTCCTCATTAATTATTCACAGAATGGCAGACGTGTGACGTCACTTTGAAAATGTACAACCAAACAATACCCGACAGGCAATATTTGACCGATATGAGCGTAAATACAGAAAACACGTAAATTTCCTCTAATACACGTAGCCTCTTATGTTACGAGCCTGGCTATATTAAATCCCAAAATATACCAATTTACCATCAATCTATACTTACAGCACCCATTCATATCGATTGATTCCTTTTCTCTTGTTTCACACTATGCGTATTTCAACGTCATAGCGGACACCTGTCAAAAATTGATATTTCCGTTTCCGGGCTTGTTTTGTTTGCGTAAAACTGGCAGAAATCAGTTGGAAATTTATGTTCCTACTTATAACGCGCAGGGTGACATCTGGATTAAAAATGGGGCTGAAAAAATGCGCGCAATACACGGCTAAATACGGTAATATCTTTATGGTAAAACAAATTTGAATTCTGTGCGTTTTTATGCATACATTTTGTCAAGTCGACGTCAGTTTGCTAAATATATATTTGAAAAACCAAATGTTGCATATCTCTCTGACATGTTTGTCAGATCGTTACCAAACTTCTACACTAGCTTCCTCGCATTGATGGCTAAACACCATGTGTCATTTGTGTGAAATTGGCCAGTGTACCCTTTTCAGCGATCAAAAGTTTGTTTTTTTAGCATGTACATCTTCACTATCTGTATAATCTGTATAATCAGCAGGGTATACAAAATATACTTTTGCAGAGCTCCAGATAAGCTTTGTGTCTAAAAAGTATTGTACCCCCTGATTCCAAATTAAATACTTATTTTATTTTTACAAATGGATTATTGATTTTCTTCATTATTAAATAGGGAACAAATGATCAAAACAAATTTTAACATTCGCTTATTTGAGTGTATTATTACTTATTTATACTGTGATACAATTGAACATTTACTTAGTTGAGCTGCAAAAAGCAACTAAGTACAAGTAAATTGTCAACTACATTACAGCATTTTCTCTACTGAATTTGAAAATCAATGCATATTTTCACATTGCTGTGAGTATTTTGTACTCCCACTTTTGATAATCAATGCGTATTCTGGTAATATATGTGCGTAAAATACGCCAATAGGCACCTTATCTTGAGCTCTGTACTTTGTTTGCAATGAATTCGGTGACAAATTCTTTAGACATGCACCTTTATGGAAACTATCTGACTTGAAGTTATATTATGAGTCATCTGGTCCTCTTGTCAACTGTTGACCTAATTGGCCAATTAATTATAGGTCATTTTCAAATATAACACAAGCATAACATCAGCCTTCACATCTGCAGTCTGGTCAGGGTTTACATTGCTTAACATTTAGCCAGCAAATCATTTCTGATGGCTAGGATCATTTAACAGGTGTGGGAATGTTCAGGATATATGCTGACATCATGATTTATTAGAGGTTCCTGGTAATTTCAGAAAAATGTTTCTGTTTCAAAATGGGAAGCACAAGATTATGGGTGCAAAAATATGTTTGTTTAGCCATTTTCAGAATTTGGCATTTGGAACTGTTCCTATCCCTGTTTATGTCAATACATGTATTATCTGTTTCACGAAACCTGCCCTAATTTTACAACACATGTGTATAAATATGTAAAAGAACTTCTTCTTTTTTGAAATTATTAAATTGTATGAGACAAAACAAAATTGGAAATTGGAAATTGACTCCGAAACCTGACTAAATGGCTTAAAAATGTTCCAGCTTAGAAAATAGAATTTAGATTTTGAAAACATGTTGAGTATGGCTGCATAATTTTTCAAAACAGTCCATTATTTCAGAAATTAGAAAGAAAATGTCATAATATTTTCTCATGCTAAACCCATAGATATTTTTCCCCCATGTTAAAGCATTTTTCCAAACCATGTTTTTATTGAGAAAATATAAGACAAAATTAAGGCAGATAACAATTTATATTTCCTTCATTTTAATGGTTAAATTTTTCTAAGAAATACTAATGAAACCATATTGTTTTTGCAAAGTTTAGATAGATAAGAAAGGGTCAGGTTTACACGCAACAGACAGTAGTTTCATTGTGCATGAGTGTGCTGGCTGATCAGGAGCAAACTGACTCAGCAAAATCACAGCTGGGTCCATTTTGTCATGTACATGTAGTACAAGATTTTGTCATGTGCACAAGTGTGCTGGATGATCAGTAGCCTATTTCACCAAAATTGTGAAGTTTACTTATCTTGCTAAGTACCTACACATTGAGGAAGCTGTCTTAAATTCAAGGATAAATTTATTAATTTTTGGCCAGGTTTTTTGAAAAAAAATCCAGGCTATTGGATTGGCGAAAGGCAGGCGGGCGGGCGGGCGCGGGCGGCGGGCGGGGGGCGGGGGGCGGGCGGCGTCCACAATCAATGTTAAGTTTTCGTGTTTAAGTCTAGGACCACCAAACTTTCACAGCTTCATAATCAAGGGGTGCCCACCACATATCACTATCCAACATGTTACTTTTTTTTTAACTTGACCCATTTTTTCCGCGCAGTCGACTTAGCCATTTTCAATGTTAAGTTTTCGCGTTTACAATGTTAAGTTTTCGTGTTTAAGTCCATTTCTTTGGTACTGTACCACCTAGGACCACCAAACTTTCACAGCTTCATAACCAAGGGGTGCCTACCACATACAACTATCCAACATGTGACCATTTTTTTACCTTCACCTATTATTTCTACGTAATTGACTTAGCCATTTTCAATGTTAACTTTTTAACGTACGTCTGGTTAAATGTTTTGGTTAAAACTTTTTTGTTATACTATATCTCTGCAACTGCTTCGCCCATTACCTTGAAACTTCACATGGGTGTTTATCATCGTCCATATTTTCATTCTAACCCCCAACCGTGCGGCCCCTGTGCGCAATGTCATGGTCAAATTACTTTGAATTTATTTGTTAAAGTTTTTTCGTGTACTATATCTCTGCAACTGCTTCACCCATTACCTTGATACTTCACATGGGTGTTTATCATCATTGTCGCACCCGCTTGCGGAAAGCGCGATATCGTCGGCATTTTGGCATACGTCCGTCCGTACGTCCGTGTGTCCGGTTAAAGTTTTTTCCTTAAAGTTTTTCCATCTACTATATCTATTTTTTTAGTGTCCATGCCTCGCCCCAAGGTGCGACATGCAGGCCACGGCCATCTAGTCTACAAAAAGTGGGTATAATTATGTTATCCAAGTGTCCATGCTTGGAAAAAACCTGGCCTTCGTGGCTTTGCCTCGTTTTGTTGTTATTATGCTGAATTTATTACAT
Organism: Conchocele bisecta; assembly: GCA_029237695.1. Lineage (NCBI taxonomy): Eukaryota > Metazoa > Mollusca > Bivalvia > Lucinida > Thyasiridae > Conchocele > Conchocele bisecta. The sequence goes on from CM055269.1 coordinate 60,952,188, forward strand.
TATCACAGCCATTTTGGCTGTGATGTGATAATGTAATAAATTCAGGATAATAATTCTGCATACCCTTAATCATCAAATATATGCAGTCGTTAGTTCTATGTGAAATAATGCATTTTGGGTAAAATAAATGATTAATCGCTCAAATTATACTTAAGCTTGATATGTATTCTTAGCAATGTTGGTGAAGTTGTCTACAGAAGTTACATATGACAAAATCTGTCTAGGAACATTTTGTCATGTAGTACATGTATATGATTATCTCTTATTGTGTCATATGCAATATTTTATATGGAGTTTTGAATGTTATATACTGTCGGCAGGTGGGAACAGAATTCCTGGATGATACGCACAACATATCAAGGGTAAACATGTAAAACTATGGGCAACTAGCATATAGCATGAATAACAGCTTTAGCAAATCAGACAGCTTTCACCTATTACATTCCCCATTTAGCTATTGAAAGACAACTTTAATATTTGTAATATTTCTGTTATATTATTAAACCCTTTTCCTTTAACTTTTTATATGCCCTTTTGAAAAAAACGGGACATAGTATGTATTCACACTGTACAGACAGACGGACACACCTAGTCCTTACAATAACTCAAGTTCTGCTTGTCAGATCTTAATCATATCACCCCTAAGTAAGTGGAATGAAACTGTATGTTAATTTTGCAACCAATCCAATTGTTGCAAACTAATTTTCAGACTAGTCCATTTATGAAAAGGGGGGCGTTTTTGCTACTTAATTGCTTGCAAAAAGTGTAGATCCTGATGAGACGGCTCGTCACGAGCTGGCTCATCTGGATCTACACTGTTATCCAATACCACTATACAGGTCTGTAGTGTTGAAAGGCATAACCAAATTTGGTGTATGTTTATCAAGGCAAGAGGACAAACCTTATTTCTTTTGAAAACTTCCAATAAAAATTCTCCTTGGTGACATTTTTAAAGTCTGCATCCTCGTTCTTGTGATAAATCTTTTTATTTTTTGCATGAAAAATTGTATAGCCTCAAAAATTGTATAGCCTCAATAGCTGACTGTCTGTTTCACATGGTTCCAGGATATTGTTATACTTTTACCTTCATTTGCAGTAAATATATATGTTTTTCTCGACAAACCATGCAAAGTTACTGTGCTTTATCGCCTTGATAATTGTAACTAATGTGGATAGTCACTCACAGCATCTTCATTTTGTCAAGGTTCGGGGTTATGGGAATGGGGTACTGGTACTTAGTGGCAACCAGGGTTTACATCTTTAACCCTTATACCGCTACTCACAACAATTGTCGTCTGCTGTTGCTTTCATATCTTGCTTTATTTCTCAATAAAAACATGTTTTGACAACACTTCAGAATCATTTCCGTTGTAAATTATTCTAAAGTGCTGTCAAAGCATGTTTTTGATGATAAAAATGGAAAATAGAAAATAAACAGCAGACAACAAATAAATTAAGATTGCGGTCTAAGGGTTAATTAACATTCATGTATTATTTACAGTACAGTCTTTATATAGAGGATCTTACATGAGAGATGATTTAATATGATATATTTTAACCCTTTCCCTGTTTTGCGATATTTCGACTCTGCCAAATCCAAAACATCTGAATAAAAGAATCAAATGCTGGGTCAAATGATGGTTAAATTATCTGATAGAGTAGAAAACATTGTGGGAAAAGGCGAAATTGCTTGTTACAAGCAATTTCTCCTTTTCCCACAATGTTTTCAAAAGACATCTTCTGCAGAGGCGTGAAAAGTCGTTTCTATCAGGGAAAGGGTTAAACAAGTTTACTGATTTCATAAGGAACAAGGCTATGCTATCATTCAGCAAGTTTAATAAATATCATGCTAAATCAACACAACTGTTAGATTCTATTTATTGCATAAGCACATCACAATATGTTAAAGCTGTAATGACCACCTAGCATGTTTTCTGTAGCAGCCTCATTTGCATAATATATTACACTAGTGTATTATTATTTTTGTCACGCCCGCTTGCGGACATCGCGATATAGTCGGCACATTGGTGTACGCACGTTTAAAGTTTTTGGTTAAATTATTTTTTGTTAAAGTTTTTCGGTATACTATCAAAGCCTCGGTGGGCGCAACTCGTGACGCGGCCAGCTAGTTATTACACCGTGTTATTACACTGTGAAGTTTATTTATGCAATAAAGTAAGGTTATTGAATGGAGTAATGATTCTTTGATATAAATTGTATTTATTAATACAATTTCAAGTCATTGCATGCAAAAACATTTAAAACCTTCATAATAGTCCCTGACTGTAGAAATCTTGCCAAAAACATACACATGTACAGTCTATTAGAGCTTGTGATATTGGCTGGATGGTGGGTGTTTCTGCATCTGTACACTTTGTTGGTTTTTGCCTGCATTGACTCTGAATATCAGTTATGTATTCATTGTCTAACTTTATCATCTTTGCTATTATCATAAAATTTCATCACTTTCTTTCTTAACCCTGACATTGCTTAACCCATTACATGCGGAATACACCTTTACGGGTATGAATGTTTATGGTCTCGGTAGAGCCGTGGGCGTATAGTGTTTGGACTGTGTGGTCCGTGTCTCCGGCACATTAAGGCGTTCGCCAGCGTTTCTAAATTATGTCATAACTTCTATATCCCTTGAAGGATTACTTAACTATTTCAACACAGTATACTTGTGGACAAACAAACAAACACACATCTATGCTGCCCTTAATATGACCTTGACCGCTTTGAACCTTTTCACACATTAAGAAGTTCGCCAGAGTTCTCAGTTATGTCATAACTTCTATATCCCTTGAAGGAGTACTTAAATATTTCAACACAGTATACCTGTTGACAAATGCCACACATCAATGCTGCCTTTAATTATGACCTTGATAACTTTGAACTTTTTCCCACATTAAGAAGTTCGCCGGAGTTTCTCAATTATGTGATAACTTCTATTATCTTAATGGATTACTTAAATATTTCAACACAGTATACTTGTGGACAAATGCCACACATCTATGCTGCCCTTAATATGACCCTGACCACTTTGCACTTTTTCACACATTAAGATGTTCGCCAGAGTTTCTCAATTCTGTCATAACTTCTATAACCCTTGAAGGATTACTTTAATAGTTCAATACATCATACTGGTGGACAAATGCCAGACATATTGATGCCCTTTATATGATCTTGACCTTTTGACCATGACAACTTTGGACTTTTTCACACATTAATAATTTTGCCAGCGTTTTTCAATTCTGTCATAACTTCTGTATCCTTGATGGATTACTTACATATTTCAGTAAATCATACTTGTGGACAAATGCCACATGTTCATGCTGCCCTTAATATGACCTTGACCATTTGACCTTGACAACTTTTTCACACATTAATAAGTTTGTCAGAGTTTCACAATTCTATCCCAACTTCTATATCTCTTGATGGATTACTTTAATATTTCAATACATCATACTTGTGCATAAATGTCACATGATCATGCTGCCCTTAATATGACCATCACCATTTGACCTTCACAACTATACTTATTGGTTAATTAATTTTGCCACAATTTCTCCAATCTGCCACCGGGTGCAATCGTGTGCCGACAGGCCACATTTTCTTGTTTTTAAATATTTTATTTTTGTTATTTCTCAATGAAAGTATATGTTGTGACCACTCATTTAAACTGTCTTGAAATATTTAGGATTTTCCACAAACAAAATGGCGTATCCTCAGCATGAAATGGATTAATTAAATTTTGTCGTCTACTGTGCTATAAAACCATGTTGTTATTATCGACAGAGACGGCAAACTACAATATAAAGCAGCAGACGACAATGTTGTGTCCAGCATTCTAAGGGTTAAAACTGACAGTACTCTTTGTAAAGCATTGTTAAACATTATTAATATATTTATTATGATTTGTAAATTCTAAAAATATACTGTATTTCTGTGTAAAAATGTAATCTTGAAATACCACATTTTAATGGATTAACCTAATAGCCCATTACATGCAGTAGTTCAAGATGTTTTACACCAGTTTAAAGTGTAAAATAAATGTACGAATATTGCCCATTTCTTACCCAAAGTACATGTGTATGTCGAGACCTCCATTTCAACCATCTTGAGATGGTTCAAATGGTGGTCTCAACATATATTTCCCAGAAAAAAAAATACGAAAAATAATTATAGAATTTTATAATGGCTTTAACAAAATTTCCATATTTCTTTTAATTTCTTGAGTATATGTGATCCACAACAAAACAAAAGGTTTCCGACCAGTGTAACACCTGATTATCTAACACACTTAGTAGTATATAAGAGTCACAATGATACCATCACCTCTGGAAGGCACCGGCTACGCGCGGCACCTTCCACCGCATGATGGTATCATTGTGACTCTTATATACTACTCACTTATACAACGTGTATCAAACATGTTTCTTTAACGCTTTTCATACGGAAGACAAAATGTTTTTCCGTTTAAATATTTTTATTTTTCTGCACAGAAGTACACTTTTGGTCATGGTGGATCACATATGTTCTAACCGCTCATTTGAATCATCTTAACAGCATAGGTAAACTTTCAGTAAAGAAATTACATTTCAAACAAATGAATAAATACCTTGCATGGAGTAAAGCCATTGCTGGCATCAGTAATTGCTTGTATGGGTTGTAGTAGCCACAGGGATCCAGATAAGCTGCGTATTTGCTTAAATACCCAATTAAAATTGCCAAAAATCTAATTGAAATCAGAAGTAGCGAGTATCAAACAGCAATAAAAAAAAACAAAACACAAATATAGCATATTTTTCTTATTTTCCATGAAAACACATCTTGGTATTTCATTAGAATTGTCTCCAAGGAGACAATTCTAATGAAAATGCCAAGACATGTTTTCGTTTTGAAACAAACTATTCAATAATTGCGGTCTGTTGATGTGTAAACAGTAGTGTGATTTTATTTTACCCAATTAAAATTTTGAAATACCCAATTGCTTCAGAAATGATGGAGTAACAATACTCAATTACTAATTCCTTATCTGGAGCCCTGTAGCCGTCACTATGCGGAAATGTATTTGTTGTCTGCCCCCTATGTGATAGCAAGGTGGGCATATTGCTTTGCTGTTGAGGTTCTGTACGTACATATGTCCGTACAGGCACACGTTCAGGGTCTTAGGTCGTCGGAGGTGTGGCCTAAGATAAAAGAAAACAATCCGTCCATCCATCCGTCCGGTCCATCCGTCCGGTCCATCCATCACACTTAGCTAGTTTTTACAGTCAAGTATGCCAGGGGTAGTTTAGTTATTTCTTTATTTTCAACTTATTATCAAGCAAAATCATGCATACTTTAGAATCATTTCCGTTGGAAATGAATGTTTCTAAAGTGTTGTCAAATCATGTTGGTGATGCTAAAAATGGAAAATAGAAAATAAATAGTAGCCAACAACATTTAATTCAGCTTTGTAAGTGTTAATGTCACCAATGACATCAAATTAAAATTGTCAGATCTTGAAATAATAATAAAAAAGTTAAAGAAAAGTAAAATTTGTATATGCTAGCTATCTCAAGCACTTGTCAATGTAATCCTGATGTTTCAAGACCTGTTTATATTGGTGTACATCAAGTAGCAAGTTAAATATAAAAGTTAGAAATGTGTGTCAATTTGAGATTTTTAGCCAGGTTTTTTTTTTTAAAAATCCAGGCTATTGGATTGAAAGCCGGGCGGGCGGGCGGGCGGGCGGGCGGGCGGGCGGGCGGGCGGGCGGCCACAATCAATGTTAAGTTTTCGTGTTTGAGTCCATTTCTTTGTTACTGTACCACCTAGGAACACCAAACTTTCACAGCTTCATAATCAAGGGGTGCCCACCACATATCACTATCCAACATGTTACTTTTTTTTTTAACTTGACCCATTTTTTCCACGCAGTCGACTTAGCCATTTTCAATGTTAAGTTTTCGCGTTTACAATGTTAAGTTTTCGTGTTTAAGTCCATTTCTTTGGTACTGTAGCACCTAGGACCACCAAACTTTCACAGCTTCATAACCAAGGGGTGCCTACCACATACAACTATCCAACATGTGACCATTTTTTTACCTTCACCTATTATTTCTATGTAATTGACTTAGCCATTTTCAACGTTAACTTTTTAACGTACGTCTGGTTAAAGTTTTTTGGGTTAAAAAACTTTTTCGTTTATACTATATCTCTGCAACTGCTTCGCCCATTACCTTGAAACTTCACATGGGTGTTTATCATCATCCATATTTTCATTCTACCCCCCAACCGTGCGGCCCCTATGCCCAATGTCAAGGTCAAATTACTTTGAATATTTTTGTTAAAGTTTTTTCGTGTACTATATCTCTGCAACTGCTTCACCCATTACCTTGATACATCACATGGGTGTTTATCATCATTGTCAGCGTGATATCGTCGGCATTTTGGCATACGTCCGTCCGTACGTCCGTGTGTCTGGTTAAAGTTTTTTGGTTAAAGTTTTTCCATCTACTATATCTATTTTTTTAGTGTCCATGCCTCGCCCCAAGGCGCGACATGCAGGCCACGGCCATCTAGTCTACAAAAAGTGGGTATAATTATGTTATCCAAGTGTCTGTGCTTGGAAATAACCTGGCCTTCGTGGCTTTGCCTCGTTTCTTGTTGAAAAGTAGACTCACTTTTGCCATGACATTGTATAATAAATATGGTATGTTGTTGATCAGGTTGTGAACTTTGGTGTCCCACTTGAGCGGTCAGACACCGTCGAGGAAATGACGAAGAAAGCTGCGCGCGGAGAGGGCCGGGGCAAGGCAAGCATCCTCATGGCTCGCTTGATTGATCGACCGGCGAATTCCCACGCCATTCAGAATGCCAATCGTAGTGTGAAGACCAACTATCAGGCAAAACCCCCTCCTATGCCAGTGAAGGACAGCAACAGTGTTCCCAGCAGTCCCTCACAGGAAAAGGTAACTACTGTCTGTTTCACGAAACCTGCCCAAATTTGACAAGCCATATTAACAATGCAAAAACATTATTATTTTTTTATAATATTAATCAAAATTTAAGAATGAGTCTTCCATGTATTTTGTGAAATTTGGTCAAATGTTGATTTTACTACGAAAACTGAGTTCTCTATGGGAATTTAACATTGGGAAAAAGAAGGCAGAGGATCAGGTGGAGGAGTCAAAAAAATAAAAAGTTTGGAAATTGACTCAGAAACCTGGCTAGATAGCTTGGAAACGATGAAACTAAGAAAACAAAAGTTAGGTTTTGAAAATCGTTTCTGAAATTAGAAAAATTACCCCATGTTAAATCCCCATAGACATCTTCACGGGTTCTTAAATTTTTATACTTTTTTTAGGATCTGGCATTTGGAACTGTTCCCACCCATGCATAACCAATAAGCCCATTTCTCCAGTCACAGACACGTATTCCTTGCCCATACGTGATTGGTTTCCCTTACAGCTGGTTCTGGTTCCTCGACCCCCGACCGAGAAGGCATCACCCACCCCGGGTACCAGTTTCCGGACGACAATGTTCAAGCGTGACTATCAGCGCCGACAACATATCATCCGCACCAAACAGAACAAGGGTCAGGACGAACCAAAATTGTCTGTGCAGATGTAAGTGCCAGTGTTACATTGGTTATAGGAATGAATGGCCTTTTTGTGGAATTTATCGGGGTATAAACTTGGAAAAGTCGCGGGAATACTGGACGAAGGCCGGAAGGCCTCGTCCAGTATTCCCGCGACTTTTCCAAGTTTATATCCCCGATAAATTCCACGAAAAGGCCATTCATGCCTTATAATTCCAGCATTTGAAATAAATTTATCAAGAAAATGTGTTTATCTTCCGTTTTCTTAAGAATTATTTTAACTGCGCCTCACGGTTACGGAAAGTAGTTTGGCATGGGAGTTTACTTGGATATACATTTTGGACATAGACTTGCTATGGGCCAATCAAATACTAGGGAATTGTGTAAATATTTTTGTGCTGGAATTATATTGTAATATCAATTTCAAATGAGAACACAACTGTGCTTGATATTTATGCCGCCTATTTGATAACAAAGATGAAACTAGAAAAAGTCGATGGCGCGCCATCGCAATATACCCACTTTCCCCAAATGCTAAGTCTGAAAGGGGGAGGTAATCCATGATGGAGTGTCGGATAAAAAATCCTAATTCACTTTGCGCATCAGCACATCCAAACGAAGCTACGAACCAAATATCAGACGCGTAGGTATTAAGGTGAAAAAGTTTTTCGAGTTACAAGGAAAAAATGGGAAATTCTGAGTGCGAAAGGGGGAGATAATCCATGATGGAGGGTCGGATGAAAAATCCGAATTCACTTTGCGCATGTGCACATGATAACGAAGCTACATAGCAAATATGAGGCGCGTAGGTATGAAGGTGAAAAAGTTTTTCGAGTTACAAGGAAAAAATGGGAAATTCTGATTCGGAAAGGGGGAGGTAATCGATGATGGAGGGTCGGATCAAAAATGGGAATTCACTTTGCGCATGTGCACATGATAACGAAGCTATACAAGCAAATATGAGGCGCGTAGGTATGAAGGTGAAAAAGTTTTTCGAGTTACAAGGAAAAAATGGAAAATTCTGAGTCCGAAAGGGGGAGGTAATCCATGATGGAGGGTCGGATGAAAAATCCAAATTCACTTTGCGCATCTGCACATGATAATGAAGCTACATAGCAAATATGAGGCGCATAGGGAAAGTGGGTATATTGCGATGGCGCGCCATCGACGTTTTCTAGTTTTATGTTTCCATACAATTTTGTGCCCTTATGGTATCCTGCAACATAGTTGTTGCACTCTTTTATGATTCCATTTCTAGCTTGACATTTGAAAAAGAAATGGAAGGCTCTCTCCAATCTAGTGGCAACGTTATCGTCAGCATTGATTCACTCCAAGGATAAAGTGTTTGGCCGCCCTTCAGTCTTTATAACTTTATAATGTTTACTACTAACAGGCTGCCAACAGCACTTGAACTATAAAGGTAGATTCTTCAACAATATTTTGTGTAGATTGCATTTATATAGTTTTTGCCATTATTTTATTTCACACAGAGCAGTCATCTATGAGTGCATTCATGTGTTATGCACACATTAACCCTTTCAACACCACAGACCTGTATAGTGGTATTGACAAAAAGTGCAGATCCAGATGAGCCGGCTCGTGACGAGCCGTCTCATCAGGGTCTGCACTTTTTGCAACAAATTTTCATATTTTATAAATCAAAAGCACCCCCTTCTCATAAATGGACTAGTCTGAAATCATTTTGTGATGGTTGGATTGGTCCGGAAATTAATGTATCAAAATCCATTCAAGTTACTTAGGGGTGAAAGAGTTAACTAGTCCACCGTCATAATAACCATAAATATGTGGACACAATTTATATTAGGAAACCTATACAAATAGATGGTGTCCCAACACAGAGTGTTTCCCTATCTGTATGGCTAGTACGGTTGTGCTGAGCTACTGCAACAAAGTATTGAGATACAATAAAATAGGCGTTTTCCAAAGCAAATGGTATCCCAATATTTGGGGTTGTTACGGTATGACATTTACCTCTCTTTAAGGTTACACAAACCGAAGCCCAAAGACTCACCAAAGTCAGTGATGTCAGATTCGGACACATCGGAGGCGAGCGATGACGACACATTCGCGGAGCTCGAGGGCTTGATGGAGCCTGATGGCAACATAACTGTGCCTAAACTGGGTGAGTTTCCATATCGACAGAAATTCATTTATCATGTGATAATAAAACTAGTATCTGAATTTTAACCATTACAATGCTGAATTAAAGTTTGTCATTTATTTTCAATTTCTGTCACCAAAAACCTGTTATGACAACAGTTGAGAAGTATTTCCGATAAAAATGTTTCCAAGATGCTGTTAACCCTATTCCCAACACAGCACCACTTATCAGCCAATAGGACCAGCAGGCTGTACAGGTGCCCTGCCAACAGAGGAATTCTACCTGACTGAAAATAAACCTGGCTGAAACATGGTGGCACAACTTGACACCCATTTCCTTCCAAGGATTAAACATTTTGTGCATGGAAACTTCTAGATACTTTTATTATGTCTCTACCAACGTATATACATGTAGGTTGCCACCCATTTGAACCGACTCATGAAAACGGTTCAAGTGGTTGTTCAAAACATATACAGTGGAACTTCGATGGGTCGAACAGCCTGCGGGGTTAAGTTTTAGTTCGACCCATCCGTTGTTCGACCCAACGGGATTTTCTACTGTAACCATTACAGATCGACGAGTTGGTCAGTGTACTAAGTGAAACAAGTCGTCATTACGACACGTTGTTTCATATAAATGCGCTTACATTTGCATTTACGGTTGATTGTCACAATCGTTTATTAACAGAAACAGGCTTTAATAAAATAAAGAAAGCGGTAAACTCATGTGTGTTTTTTATTTACATAGCCATTATACAGCAATAGAACATGAGAACAACAGAAATGATTACGAAATACAATTGGCGGACTTGATTGCCCCGTCCGATACGATCATGCCCAGTCGCCCCATCACTACTTCGGACCCGGAACCACATTCACTGCATATCATAATTTACTATCACATGGAACCCAGTACAAGTTATACATGAAAGTTATACACGTCCGGTATTGAAGAAGTCTGTTATCTCGCCTTGCTTCGTAGTCTTCCGCTTCACCTGCTTATATGGCGAATAAATCGGATGACACATCACACTCATTACTGATCATAGTAAAAACAGTTCATGTTGATTTACAACTTAAAAGGCCAGATGCTTGGGTCATTAATTAAAACTGAGCGATATTTAATTCCACATGCCCCATAAATTACCACTTTAATTAACTTCGCCGACATTGGTCAATGCATAATTACCACGTATGCTGGTCACGACTGCTGTTATTGTATACGCTCAAATGACCACTTGAGATTTGTTTGACAACCGGTTAACAATAGGTGTGAAAGTCAATCAACTAGTCTGGAGACAATCGTCTGACATGTTCGAGTTTTTGTGGTGTTTATAGTGGATTTATACACGACCGGGCGTGACAGCGTTGAGGGTTGAGGCATTGAGGGTTGTTCGACTTTCACAAGTTCGACCTATACCGGGTAGTTTTAACGTATTTATATAGGAATTCTGCCGGGACCTAAAGGCTAGTTCGAGGCAAGCATGGCTGACGAGTTTACCAGGGTTCGACCCATCGAAGTTCGACTGTACTTTTGTGTAGAAATAAGAAAAACTAGAAAAAGTCGATGGCGCGCCATCGCAATATACCCACTTTCCCCAAATGCTAAGTCCAAAAGGGGGAGGTAATCCATGATGGAGGGTCGGATAAAAAATCCGAATTCACTTTGCGCATCAGCACATCAAAACGAAGCTACGAACCAAATATCAGACGCGTAGGTATTAAGGTGAAAAAGTTTTTCGACCTACAAGGAAAAATAGTGAAATTCTAAGTCCGAAAGGGGGAGATAATCCATGATGGAAGGTCCGATCAAAAATCGGAATTCACTTTGCACATCATAACGAAGCTACATATCAAATATCAGAAATGTAGGTATTAAGGTGAGAAAGTTTTTCGACTTACAATGAAAAATAGTGAAATTCTAAGTCCGAAAGGGGGAGATAATCCATGATGGAGGGTCGGATCAAAAATCCGAATTCACTTTGCGCATCTGCACATCATAACGAAGCTACATACCAAATATCAGGCGCGTAGGTATGAAGGTGAAAAAGTTTTTCCAGTTACAAGGAAAAAATGGGAAATTCTGAGTTCGAAAGGGGGAGATAATCCATGATGGAGGGTCGGATCCAAAATCTGAATTCACTTTGCGCATCTGCACATGATAACAAAGCTACATACCAAATATCAGGCGCGTAGGTATGAAGGTGAAAAAGTTTTTCGAGTTACAAGGAAAAAATGGGAAATTGTGAGTCCGAAAGGGGGAGATAATCCATGATGGAGGGTCGGATCAAAAATCCGAATTCACTTTGCGTATCTGCACATGATAACGAAGCTACATACCAAATATCAGGCGCGTAGGTATGAAGGTGAAAAAGTTTTTCGAGTTACAAGGAAAAAATGGGAAATTGTGAGTCTGAAAGGGGGAGATAATCCATGATGGAGGGTCGGATCAAAAATCAGAATTCACTTTGCGCATCTGCACATGATAACGAAGCTACATACCAAATATCAGGCGCGTAGGTATGAAGGTGAAAATTTGTTTCCAGTTACAAGGAAAAAATGGGAATTTGTGAGTCCGAAAGGGGGAGATAATCCATGATGGAGGGTCGGATCAAAAATCCGAATTCACTTTGCGTATCTGCACATGATAACGAAGCTACATACCAAATATCAGGCGCGTAGGTATGAAGGTGAAAAAGTTTTTCGAGTTACAAGGAAAAAATGGGAAATTGTGAGTCTGAAAGGGGGAGATAATCCATGATGGAGGGTCGGATCAAAAATCAGAATTCACTTTGCGCATCTGCACATGATAACGAAGCTACATACCAAATATCAGGCGCGTAGGTATGAAGGTGAAAAATTTGTTTCCAGTTACAAGGAAAAAATGGGAATTTGTGAGTCCGAAAGGGGGAGATAATCCATGATGGAGGGTCGGATCAAAAATCCGAATTCACTTTGCGCATCTGCACATGATAACGAAGCTAGATACCAAATATCAGGCGCGTAGGGTATGAAGGTGAAAAAAGTTTTTACGTGTTACAAGAAAAAAAAAAAAAAAAAAATAAAATCCAAAAAATGGGTAATTGTGAGTTCCCCGAAACTGATAAAATCCATGATGGAGGGTCGGATCAAAAATCCGAATTCACTTTGCGCATCTGCACATGATAACCGAAGCTAAGAAAACAAACCAAAAATCAGGCGCGGTAGGTATGAAGGATGGAAAAAGGTTTTTCGAGGTAGTTAGTTTACAAGGAAAAAAATGGAAAAAAGGGAAATTGTGAGTCCGAAAGGGGGAGATAATCCAATGATAGGAGGGTCCCGGAATCAAAATCCGAATTCATCGTTTTGCGCATCTTGCAGCATGATAACGAAAGCTACATAACCAAAATATCAGGCGCGTAGGGTATGAAGGTGAAAAAAGTTTTTACAGTTACAAGGAAAAAATGGGAAAATTGGTGAGTCCGAAAGGGGGAGATAATCCATGATGGAGGGTCGGATCAAAAAATCCGAAATTCACCTTTGCGCATCTGCACCTGATGAAAAACGAAGCTACATACCAAATATCAAAGCAGGCGCGTAGGTTAATGAAGGTGAAAAAAGTTTTTTTTCGAAGTTATCAAAGGAAAAAATGAAAAATGGGAAATTGTGAGATCAACCGAAAGGGGGAGATAATCCATGAATGGGAGGGTCGGGATCAAAAATCCGAAATTTCACTTTGCGCATCTGCACATAGATAAACGAAATGGCTACATACCAAATATCAGACGCGTAGGTATGAAGGTGAAAAAGTTTTTCGAGTTACAAAGGAAAAAATGGGAAATTGTGAGTCCGAAAGGGGAAGATAATCCATGATGGAGGGGGTCGGATCAAAAATCAGAATTCACTTTGCGCATCTGCACATGATAACGAAGCTACATACCATATCAGGCGCGTAGGTATGAAGGTGAAAAAGTTTTTCGAGTTACAAGGAAAAAATGGGAAATTGTGAGTCCGAAAGGGGGAGATAATCCATGTTGGAGGGTCGGATCAAAAATCCGAATTCACTTTGCGCATCTGCACATGATAACGAAGCTACATACCAAATATCAGGCGCGTAGGTATGAAGGTGAAAAAGTTTTTCGAGTTACAAGGAAAAAATGGGAAATTGTGAGTCCGAAAGGGGGAGATAATCCATGATGGAGGGTCAGATCAAAAATCGAAATTCACTTTACGCATCTGCACATGATAACGAAGCTACATACCAAATATCAGGCGCGTAGGTATGAAGGTGAAAAAGTTTTTCGAGTTACAAGAAACGTGACGGACGTACGGACGTACGGACGAACGAACTTACATTTCGGACCATAGGGGGTACTTGCTATATAAAAGATCAAAGGAAATACCCCGTAAGACACAATAGGCTTACGGGGTACGGATTAAGTTCCATTGTGTTCTAACCCTAACCCATTGTCTTAGGCCACGCCCCCTACCCCATAAGTACCCTAATGTGTGCCCGGACGGACGTACGGACGGACGGACACCCGTGACGAAAACAATATACCCATTTTTTTTTCATAAAAAAGTGGGTATAAAAATAGATATGTGTACTTTGTGATACTCTGAATATGTAATTGGAAGGAAATTGGTGTTGCATGCATTCTATTCTAAAGGGATCATGCATAAAACTTCAAGTTGACCAAGATTTTCTTTCAGGAAATTATACTATTTATTTGAGAATAAGAACAAAATGTGTTGTTTTCCAGGCAGTTGGTCAGCCTGAAATGTTGAGACATAATAAAATACACCTACTTTGCCTTGTTTTGTTGTGGCTATACATGTAGCTCACAATATTCCCATTCTTTTCTATGCATGCCGGCTGGTGCACATGTTGTCGAGACCAAATATGGGATAGTCTAGACCAAATAAAGTTCTGTCGGCCCATTTCATGGTTGTTTCTTCATATTCCATAGCAAGAATCAAGGAATAAATCACGTACATGTATATCCAATTTTTTTCACAAATAGAATAATTTTACATCTGATTTGCTCATATATGAAAACACTTCACTGCAGACAACATACTAAATATATATTTATATACACATGTTTCTTTTTTCACACTTTTTTATGCCACCGGGTTTCGAAGAAATGGGTGGCATATAGTGTTTGGACCGTCCGTCTGTCTGTCCGTCTGTCCGTCTGTCCGTCCGTCCGGGTACACATTAGGGTACTTATGTAGCTAGCCCCACAGGGTTATGGACTTGGTAAAGGATAGGGTTGGTTACAATTAGCCACCTAAAAAATCCTTTTATGTGGCTAAAAATTGTTTTATGTGGCTAATATTTAACATGTGATAAGCCACATAAGTATAGTACTGTAAAAACGTCCGTCTGTCTGTCTGTCTGTCCGCCCTGATGGTACTATACTTATGTGGCTAGCCCCACAGGGTTATGGACTTAGTAAAGGTTAGGGTTGGTTACAATTAGCCACCTAAAAATTCCTTTTATGTGGCTAAAAATCCTTTTATGTGGCTAATATTTAACATGTGATAAGCCACATAAGTATAGTACCGTAAGAATGTCCGTCCGTCTGTCCATCCGTCACACTTTTCGGTTAACCAATTTGTCACAGTTTCTCAAATATGCTGCAGGTGGCATCCGCGTTCGACAGACGCATTTCTTGTTTATAGATTTTTTTATCCGTGTAACGCGAACCGGCTCGAGATAGAATGGTACATATGTAATGAACCAGGGCAATGCAAAAGGTTCCACTTTGGTACATGCAACCAGTGTAGCCACTGATCAGGTGTAGTCTGATCCGGAGCTACCATGGTAGCAAATGTCCAAATGTAGGGTTTACAATGCACTGGTTCATGTAAATAAACTTCTTACACTTTACACTTCACACTTTTTTTCTACTTTCACACTTTATGAATGGTATTCCAAGAAACAACGATCCTGGCACAGTGACACCTGACATAATTCGCAGCCAAAGCTGGTTTCCACAGCGCGATTCTTTGCCGTTTTCCTTTCCATCCGCTTGCACTGCTTGCATACACGCTTTCTGCCATCCATTCTGACAAGCCGGTGGGCACCAAGATTTTCCGGGTTGACGACAGCAAGTGTAGGGTGTGTCTGGGAATGCTTTCTCTTTCAGGATGAGAAGCCAGCCTCTAGTCCGTCACATACGGCCAGTCGGAAGTCCTTTTGGTTGAACTTCTTGGTCCCCTTGACAGGGTTGACCATGTCATAGATGATCCAGGCGTTGATGAGGCACACCTCGGCATAAAACCACAGACTGTACTTCCAGTATTTGTTGGCTTTTCGCCCTAATGGGTAGTAGGATCTGAGTTGGTTGCTCAAGTCGACGCCTCCCATGTACTTGTTGTACACCTTTATAAGATCCAGACAGGCAACCTCGGCAACTGCATTTCCTACCCGTCTGGGAATGGTACCAGTGGCATTACTTCCATTTGTCGATAGGAGATGCACATCCTTCCTGTCATTCCATTTGGTGGTGATAATATTTCCCATCTGCCACTTGAGCGTCGTTCCTCTTACAACCTTCTGCTTCGTTTTGGAACTTTGGAGGGAGACCTTTTCTATTTGTACGGACTGTCCCAGTGGCATATATGTGTCGCTCCGTCTGTAAGTCAGTCATTAGCTTCATAGACGTGAAATAATTGTCAATGAACAGGTGATGATACATGCCGGCGCAGTACTTTGAAAGTTCCATCACAACTTTGTAGCCTAGTCCTTCTGTCACTCCCTGTCCTTGTTTCGCCCCGGTGTAGATATCCGCATGAATGCAAAATCCATTGTGGGAGTTGGCTAACGTCCATGATTTCAGTCCCCATTTAGTTGGCTTTCCTGGCATATACTGCTTCATGTAGCTTCTGCCCTTGAATCCAATCATCGACCCGTCAATGCTGACATTTTGGTTGGGACGGTATTTCCCATTCTTGAAATTGGTGTTGCACATCTCCATCAATGGTCTAACTTTGAATAGTCGGTCACGAGCAGAATCGTCATCTGCGGGGGCATTTGTGTTGTCGTTCAAGTGGATATACTGGTTTAGTTTTCGCCATCGGTTGATTGTCATTACTTTGGAGATTCCATTGTTTCCCAGTTTGTCGACCGTACTCCAGTAGTCCTCGATGCTAGGTTGTCAGTTTATCTCCATGGCAATTACAGTGGAGAAAAAATATTTCATTTCTTCGGCTAAAGTTTCTCCCTGCTGTACCCAAATTGGATCACCCCTCCCATCTCTTTGCTCTTTTTTCTCTATTTCCTGCTTCGCATATTTACTTGTCTCCTCAGCAATTTTGGTGAAGAAATCTTCGGAGAACATCATGTAGAAATAATCGACAATTTCATACGGTTCATCCCCGATATTTGGGCCAACAGGCTGTACAAATGGCTGGATTGTGGGATTTCTGATTTTTGACGACCACTGTTTAGGATGTTACATAAAGGAATGTCATCATCCGAGTCATAACCTGCTGTGTCATCGCTAGAATAACTTCCGTCGTCGGATGACGGGTACTTATGTCTACGTCGGAATTAGCATCTCGCCTCGGTATCTCGCGTATATCATTATTTTCTTCATTGTTTACATTGGTCAAAACTGAATTGGACACCATGTTTTCTGAACAAAAGAAAACTGAACTTGACCTCGTGGGGGTAGAAGGAAAACGCATCTATTTATAACTACTTTCACGGAAAAGTACGATTAATAATTATTAAAATGTTCGAAAGAGAATCTCCTTTCAATACAACACGATGTTTGGTTGATATTTTCTACTTTTACATCGGAATACATACCGGAATGTAACGACTACTAATCAGCCGGTTTCGGCTGAATTGAGTGTCTATGTATACGGGCGGTTTCGGCCGATCTGAGTGTTACACGCTACGGGCGGATTCGGCCGCTTTGTTTGGAATAGGGTTAAACCTTGTTTTTATTGAGAAAGAAGACAAAATATAAAACAAGAGCAGACGACAATTGACGTGTCCAACATTTTTATAATCCTGTATCCTGAACATAGTTACCTGTACAGATCTGAATCAATTGTACATTTACAGCTCCATCACATTCATTCAAATATGTTAAATAATGGCTCTAAGGTAACCTTGTTAACTGAATGGTAGAGAGTGTAGGCCCTGATCTGACTAATTGCAAACATTATATGTCTGATATACTGGTAGGAATTTTGTATATCCACATTATCAACATTTCAGACATAGACTGCGTGTCTTCCACAGGCAGTGTTAATTTTCAGACCAATCCAATTGTCACAAAATGATTTTCAGGCTAGTCCATTTATGAAAAAGGTTGTTTTTTTTTTCTAAAAAAATTAAAATTACGAGCCGGCTCATCTGGATCTACACGGTTTGCGAACGCTGCTAAAAAGGTATGTAGTGTCCTGATGATAGCAGTAGGCAGGGATTCCGCTGGCGATCGCCACTTTCGCAATTGGTGATAAAAATAAACAATTGGTGATAAAAAATTACAATTTTCGAAAAAAAATCGCCACTTAAAAAAAAAAAAAAAAAAAATATATATTTTTTTTTTTTGAAGTGGCAATTTTTTTTTTTTTAGCCCTGAGTAGGAAAACTGTGTCTATATCCCATTATCAACATTTCAGACTTAGATCGCTTGCCTTCTGTGGCCAGTGATTTCCAACAAGAAGAGGAGCAAACTGCAATGTCCCCAAAGACACCGTCGTATGACGCGTCGGAGAGTGAAGCTGCCTCGCCCGTCTACACTACACAACACACTACCGAGGTGGACATGCTGAAGGTTCCTGGCGAAATCCCGATTATCGAGAGACGTGATCGACCGCCATCAGGAAAGGTCAGGCCAGCTTCGGCCGGGAAATCGGTCACCAAATCGGCGACTATAAAGAAGGAGAAGAGTATAGTGTTGTCATACCTGAAGAAGAACATGTACGATGATGCAGGTTAGTTGTTATTGGCAAGTTGCGATGTTCAAATCACTGTTAATGACATTTTATTCGTAAAACATAATACAGTAGAAGATCGATCTCTCGAACCGGCAACGGACTCGAATAAACTTTTGAGTCAGGCGTAGTTCGAGGGAAAGAAAGAAAATGTGAGTTAAAATTCAATTAAATATTTAAAGGCGAATTTTGTTCAAATTAATTAATTATCGTGGTCATCTTGACGTGGAATTAATGACGTTTAATTTTTATACGACCGTTTTTAAAAAACGGTACGTATTATGTTTTACCGCACGGCGGGTGGGCGGGCGGCTGAAGAAAAAGCGCATAGTTCGTGTACACAGCTCCTCCGAAACCGTTCAGTCGATCGATCTGAAACTATACACACGTCTTTTACACATATTGAAGATGTGCACCTTGGTGTTTTTATGCCAAAGAATTTTTTTTTAACAAAAATATCACCTTTTTAACTTAGCCATTTCTTCTACATTTTTCTGTACAACTCTATATACGGTACAGAGTTTGTGTACACAACTCCTCCGAAACCGTTCAGTAGATCGTTCTGAAACTATACACACATCTTCTACACATATTGAAGATGTGCACCTTGGTGTTTTTATGCCGAACAAATATTTTTTAACAAAAATATCACCTTTTTAACTTAGCCATTTTTTCTACATTTTTCTATACAATTCTATATACGGTACAGAGTTTGTGTACACAACTCCTCCGAAACCGTTCAGTGGATCGTTCTGAAATTATACACACGTCTTCTACACATATTGAAGATGTGCACCTTGGTGTTTTTATGTCGAAAAAATATTTTTTAACAAAAATATCACTTTTTTAACTTAGCCATTTTTTCTACATTTTTTTATACAATTCTATATACGGTACAGAGTTTGTGTACACAACTCCTCCGAAACTGTTCAGTCGATCGTTCTGAAACTATACACACGTCTTCTACACATATTGAAGATGTGCACCTTGGTGTTTTTATGCCGAAAAAATATTTTTAACAAAAATATCTCCTTTTTAGCTTAGCCATTTTTTCTGCATTTTTCTATACAATTCTATATAGGGTACAGAGTTTGTGTACACATCTCCTCCGAAACCGTTCAGTAGATCGTTCTGAAACTATACACACGTCTTCTACACATATTGAAGATGTGCACCTTGGTGTTTTTATGCCGAAAACATATTTTTTAACAAAAATATCACCTTTTTAACGTAGCCATTTTTTCTACATTAATGTATCCAATTCCCTATCATTTCCCTACACTCTACTTTTCTATCTCTGCCTAAATTAGTATACATGTTTAGCACAACGAGATGGAGAAATAATGTTATAGACTTTCAAATTCTCATTAATGTTTCTTGCCTTGGTGACAGCTTCACATTTCTGCATCTTCGCTGTCTGGCCCATATTCGACGGGCGTATTTTGTGACTTGCGGCACTCTTGTTAAATTTGTGATTCAATGTCACCACCTGTCAAGCGAAACATTTCAAAGAGACCGCCAATCGTGATATTCACACCTCGTTAGGCAAACAGATCAGCTGGCAACAGACTTACCTGTACAAGCTATCAATAGCACTTTACGTTGATTGACTGACCAAGGGACCGTGACTTCGGTTCGAGAGTTCGACTTTGTCGTAATTCGAATTTTAGGTAAAAAAATATATGAATTATATAGGGAAATTTGTCGGGACCACAGGACGAGTTCGAATTTTCCTGAGTGTTCGACAGAGACCTGTTCGAGAAATCAATCTTCTACTGTATCATAGATATAGTGATGATGTAACTAGTTTGATTGATGGATTTCATGAGAGTTTGACAGCCGTTAATCATTTCACCCCTAAGTAACTTTTTGATACGTCAATTTTGAAACCAATCCAACCATCAGAAAATGATTTTCAGACTATCCACTTATGAAAAGTTCTTATTCTCAAAAATATGAAATTACTTGCAAAAATTGCAGATCTAGATGAGACGGCTCATCACGAGCCGGCTCATCTGGATCTACACTATTTGCCAATAACACAGATAGTGTTGAAAGGCTTAAACAACAATGTCTTATACAGAATGGCTGATGTAACTGACATTGTATGACATTGTATGAATACAAAGAAGGATATATTTACTCCCAACAAATATGTGTTCTAATTAATCACTTTACAACTGTCATAATGCGGGATTAAATACAGTTTTATTGTCTCATTTTTTTCTTAATATTTTGCAAAAAAAAACAACAGTTTGGGCAGCACTTAATAAGTATTACCGTAATTACCCTAAATATTCGAACACCAAAACCAATTGTTATAAGTGTCATAAACATTTATCAAGTTGATTATGTTGTCCAATGAGGCCTCCGAAGCATACTGTGAAAATGGCAAATAGTGCAGACCCTGATCAGACTGCTCCTTCAGGAGCAGGCTGGTCTGGGTCTACACTGTTTGCTCACATATTGGTGTCCGAATATTTAGGGTAATTACGGTACGTCTAACAAGAATGGACTAGATCAGGCTGTATATGTATTCTAGCTGATCAGGAGCCTATTTCAACCTATCAACACTTGATCAATCAGGACCAGTAGCCCATTTCATCAACATTGCAAAGTATACTTTAGTAGCAAAGTATACTTTGAGGGAGAAATTTTCAATTTTATGATAAATTTATTAATTTTTAGCCAGGTTTTTTGAAAAAAAATCCAGGCTATTGGATTGGCGAAAGCCGGGCGGGCGGGCGGCGGGCGGGCGGCGGGCGGCGTCCACAATCAATGTTAAGTTTTCGTGTTTGAGTCCATTTCTTTACCTACTAGGACCACCAAACTTTCACAGCTTCATAATCAAGGGGTGCCCACCACATATCACTATCCAACATGTTACTTTTTTTTTATCTTGACCCATTTTTTCCGCGTAGTCGACTTAGCCATTTTCAATGTTAAGTTTTCGCGTTTACAATGTTAAGTTTTCGTGTTTAAGTCCATTTCTTTGGTACTGTACCACCTAGGACCACCAAACTTTCACAGCTTCATAACCAAGGGATGCCTACCACATACAACTATCCAACATGTGACAATTTTTTCACCTTCACCTATTATTTCTACGTAATTGACTTAGCCATTTTCAACGTTAACTTTTTAACGTACGTCTGGTTAAAGTTTTTTGGTTAAAACTTTTTCGTTATACTATATCTCTGCAACTGCTTCACCCATTACCTTGAAACTTCACATGGGTGTTTATCATCATCCATATTTTCATTCTAACCCCCAACCGTGCGGCCCCTGTGCCCAATGTCAAGGTCAAATTACTTTGAATTTTTTTGTTTTAAAGTTTTTTCGTGTACTATATCTCTGCAACTACTTCACCCAATACCTTGATACTTCACATGGGTGTTTATCATCATTGTCGCACCTGCTTGCGGAAAGCGCGATCCTGTTCCCAATGTCAAGGTCAAATTACTTTGAATTTTTTTGTTAAAGTTTTTTCGTGTACTATATATCTGCAACTGCTTCACACCCAATACCTTGATACTTCACAGGGTGGGTGTATCATCATTGTCGCACCTGCTTGCGGAAAGCGCGATCCTGTGCCCAATGTCAAGGTCAAATTACTTTGAATTTTGTTGTTAAAAGTTTTTTCGTGTACTATATCTCTGCGACTGCTTCACCCAATACCTTGATACTTCACATGGGTGTTTATCATCATTGTCGCACCTGCTTGCGGAAAGCGCGATCCTGTGCCCAATGTCAAGGTCAAATTACTTTGAATTGTTTTGTTAAAAGTTTTTTCGTGTACTATATCTCTGCAACTGCTTCACCCAATACCTTCATACTTCACATGGGTGGGTGTTTATCATCATTGTTGCACCTGCTTGCGGAAAGCACGATCCTGTGCCCAATGTCAAGGTCAAATTACTTTGAATTTTTTTGTTAAAGTTTTTTCGTGTACTATATCTCTGCAACTGCTTCACCCAATACCTTCATACTTCACATGGGTGTTTATCATCATTGTCACACCTGCTTGCGGAACGCGCGATCCTGTGCCCTATGTCAAGTTCAAATTACTTTAAATTTTTTTGTTAAAGTTTTTTTGTGTACTATATCTCTGCAACTGCTTCACCCAATACCTTGATACTTCACATGGGTGTTTATCATCATTGTCACACCTGCTTGCGGAACGCGCGATATCGTCGGCATTTTGGCATACGTCCGTCCGTCCGTTCGTCCGTGTGTCCGGTTAAAGTTTTTTGGTTAAACTTTTTCCATCTACTATATCTATTTTTTTAGTGTCCATGCCTCGCCCCAAGGCGCGACATGCAGGCCACGGCCATCTAGTCTACAAAAAGTGGGTATAATTATGTTATCCAAGTGTCTATGCTTGGAAAAAACCTGGCCTTCGTGGCTTTGCCTCGTTTCTTGTTATTATACTGAATTTATTACATTATCACAGCCAATTTGGCTGTGATAATGTAATAAATTCAGTATAATAATTCTGCATACTTTTAATCATGAAATATATGCATTTGTTAGTTCTATATGAAACTAGAAAAAGTCGATGGCGCGCCATCGCAATATACCCACTTTCCTCAAATGCTAAGTCTGAAAGGGGGAGGTAATCCATGATGGACGGTCGGATAAAAAATCCGAATTCACTTTGCGCATCAGCACATCAAAACGAAGCTACGAACCAAATATCAGACGCATAGGTATTAAGGTGAAAAAGTTTTTCGACCTACGAGGAAAAATAGTGAAATTCCAAGTCCGAAAGGGGGAGATAATCCATGATGGAAGGTCGGATCAAAAATCCGAATTCACTTTGCGCATCATAACGAAGCTACATATGAAATATCAGAAATGTAGGTATTAAGGTGAGAAAGTTTTTCGACTTACAATGAAAAATATGGAAATTCTGAGTCCGAAAGGGGGAGATAATCCATGATGGAGGGTCGGATGAAAAATCCGAATTCACTTTGCGCATCTGCACATGATAACGAAGCTGCATAGCAAATATGAGGCGCGTAGGTATGAAGATGAAAAAGTTTTTTGAGTTACAAGGAAAAAATGGGAAATTCTGAGTCCGAAAGGGGAGATAATCCATGATGGAGTCGGATGAAAACATCCGAATTACACTTTGCGCATCTGCACATGATAACGAAGCGACATAGCAAATATGAGGCGCTGGTGATGAAGGTGAAAAAGTTTTTCGAGTTACAAGGAAAAAATGGGAAATTCTGAGTCCGAAAGGGGGAGATAATCCATGATGGAGGGTCGGATGAAAAATCCGAATTCACTTTGCGCATCTGCACATGATAACGAAGCTACATACCAAATATCAGGCGCGTAGGTATGAAGGTGAAAATGTTTTTCGAGTTACGAGGAAAAAATGGGAAATTCTGAGTCCGAAAGGGGGAGATAATCCATGATGGAGGGTCGATGAAAAATCCGAATTCACTTTGCGCATCTGCACATGATAACGAAGGTACATACTAAATATCAGGCGCATAGGTATGAAGGTGAAAAAGTTTTTCGAGTTACAAGGAAAAAATGGGAAATTGTGAGTCCGAAGGGGGAGATCATCCAGTGGAGGGTCGGATGAAAATCCGAATTCAACTTTGCGCAAGCACATGATAACGAAGCCCCAATAGCAAATATGAAGCGGTAGGTATGAAGGTGAAAAAAGTTTTTTTTTTTCGAGTACAAGGAAAAAATGGGAAATTTCTTGGAGTCCGAAAGGGAGATAAATCCAGATGGAGGGTCGGGATGAAAAAATCCGAATTCACTTTGCGCATCAGCAACATGAAACGAAGCACCACAAATATGAGCGTAGGTATGAAGGTGAAAAAGTTTTTTTCGAGTTACAAGGAAAAAATGGGAAATTCTGAGTCCGAAAGGGGGAGATAATCCATGATGGAGGGTCGGATGAAAAAACCGAATTCACTTTGCGCATCTCACATGAAAAATAAACGAAAAGCTACAATACCAAATAACAGGCGCGTAAGGTATTAAGGTGAACAATGTAAATTTTCGGTTACGGAGGAAAAATGAAATGGAAAGTCCGCAAGAAGATAATCCAATGAAAAATTTTTTGGAGGGTTCGGGGATCAGTTCCCAAATCCACTGGCGCCATCTTTTTGCACAATGAAGTAACGAAGGTTACATACCCAAATATCGGCGTTAGGTATGAAGGTGAAAAAAGTTTTTTCGAGTTATACAAGGAAAAAAATGGGAAATTCTGAGTCCGAAAGGGGGAGATAATCCATGATGGAGGGTTCGGATGAAAAATCCGAATTCACTGCGCATCGCACATGAATAAACGAAAGGTACATACAAATATCAAGGCGCATAGGTATGAAGGTGAAAAAGTTTTTCGAGTTACAAGGAAAAAATGGGAAATTCTGAGTCCGAGGGCGAGAAATCCATGATGGAGGGTCGATAAAAATCCGAAATTCACTTTGCGCAGGCTGCACATGATAAACGAGCTACATAGGCAAAATATTAAGGCGCGTAGTATGAACGTGGAAAAGTTCGAGTTTCAAAGGAAAAAAAATGGGAAATTCTGAGTCCGCAAAGGGGGGAGATAATACCAAGATGGAGGGTCGGGATGAAAAAATCCGGAATTCCCTTTGCCGCATCTGCACATGATAACGAAGCACTACCAAATATCAGGCGCGAATTTGGTCTGAAAGGTGGAAAAATTCCGAGTTACAAGGAAAAAAATGGGAAATTTCTGATCCGAAAGGGGGAGATAAGCCATGATGGAGGGCGGATTGAAAAATCCGATTCTTTGAGCTTTTGCACCCATGATAAACAAGCTACAAACCAAATATCAGGCGCTAGGTATGAAGGTGAAAAAGTTTTTCGAGTTTACGAGGAAAAAAAATGGGGAAATTCTGAGTCCCGAAAGGGGGAGATAATCCCATGATGGAGGGTCGGATAAAAATCCGAATTCACTTTGCGATCTGCACATGATAACGAAGCTACATAGCAAATATGAGGCGCGTAGGATGAAGGTGAAAAATGTTTTTTTCGAGTTACAGGAAAAAAAAATTAAATGAGTCCGAAAAGGGGGAGATAATTCCATGATGGAGGGTCGGATGAAAAATCCGAATTCCTTTGCGCATTTGCACTGATAACGAAGCTACATACCAAATATAGGCGTAGGTATGAAGGTGAAAAAATGTTTTTCGAGTTACGAGGAAAAAAATGGGAAAATTCTGAGTCCGAAAGGGGGAGATAATCCATGATGGAGGGTCGGAGAAAAATCCGAATTCACTTTGCGCATCTGCACATGATAACGAAGGTACATACAAATATCAGGCGCATAGGTAGAAGGTGAAAAGTTTTTCGAGTTACAAGGAAAAAAATGGGAAATTCTGAGTCCGAAGGGGGGAGATAATCCATGATGGAGGGTCGGATGAAAAAATCCGAATTCACTTTGCGCATCTGCACATGATAACGAAGCTACATACAAATATAGGCGCTAGGTATGAAGGTGAAAAGTTTTTCGAGTTACGAGGAAAAAAAATGGGAAAATTCTGAGTCGAAAGGGGGAGATAATCCATGAGGAGGTCGGATGAAAAATCGAATTCACTTTGCGCATCTGCATGATAACGAAGCTACATAGCAAATATCAGGCGCGTAGGTATGAAGGTGAAAAAGTTTTTCGAGTTACAGGAAAAAATGGGAAATCGAGTCGAAAGGGGGAGATATCCATGATGGAGGGGTCGGATGAAAAAATCGAATTCTTTGCATGCACATGATAACGAACTATACCAAATATCAGCGTAGGTATGAAGGTGAAATGTTTTTCGAGTCGAGGATGGGCTGAGTCCGAAAGGGGGGGAGATAATATGATGGAGGGGTGGATGAAAAATCCCGAAATTCACTTTGCGCATTGCACTGATAACGAAGCTACATCCAAATATCAGCGCGTAGGTATGAAGGTGAAAAAGTTTTTCGAGTTACGAGGAAAAAAATGGGAAATTCTGAGTCCGAAAGGGGGAGTAATCCATGATGGAGGGTCGGATCAAAAATCCAAATTCACTTTGGCATCTGCACATGCTACGATTGGTGGGAAAATACCGGGGGAAAGCCTACATCAAATTAGGCGCAGTAGGTATGAAGGTGAAGAAAAAGTTTTTCGAGTTACAAGAAACGTGACGGACGTACGGACGTACGGACGTACGGACGGACGGACGTACGGACGGACGGACACCCGTGACGAAAACAATATACCCGTTTTTTTTTACAAAAAAAGTGGGTATAATAATGCATTTCAGGACAAATAAATGATTACTCCCTCAAAGTATACGGTACTTTGCTAATAAAGTATACTTTGCAATGTTGATGAAATAGGCTACAGGAGCTACACTTGATAAACCTGTTTTAATTATGGCAATCAAATATTTCATTATATTCCCTCTATATTTAAGCGCCAGAGAATGATGACGTGATATTTAACCTGAAGAAGTTGCGAAACCGCCTCGGCTGGCAGACAGTTGTACCACGCCACGCCCCCGGATGTAAAAAAGCCATGGTGAAACTGAAAAACATTCCTGATAATGAAAAGGTATGGACTGGTTAGCTTGGACTGGTTTGGCAATCAGGTTGACATGTGAATTTACCAGTGTGGGTGGCCAGCTGATAAAATGGATATTACAACATTTGCAATAAGGCCATGCCATTATTTTTCTCTGTTAAGCATCCACCCAGATGGCCAAAACCTACCTACGTATCCGGTAAAAACAAACAAGGTCTTGAAGAAAAAAACTAATGTAAATTTATGCTAAAGACTTTCTCAACACTTTGCAGACTGCAAAGGGTGAGAAAGTTTTTAGCATAAATTTAAATTTCCGCCAGCAAACTTTAGAAAAGAAATAAGAAAAAAATACTCTAATTAAACTTATTAAGTGTAAATTCATGAACGGATATAAAACATGCACAAGTCCCCAATCAGTTTTCATATTACTCCACCAGTAAATAGTGTCAACTAGCATATACAATTTGTTTGTTTTTTCACAGAACCACTCTCAAAACCTACCAGCACGTGATGCTTATCAGTAGCCTATTTCATCAACATTGAAATAGGCTACAGAGAAAGAACTTTGTACGGCCGAATTGCAGATCCTCATCGTGCACAATCACATACTGGTTTTGAATTTAATTATTTTGCTGAAAGCAGTTGCACAACTTCAGTGAATGAATTGCTGTCACCTTGTATTAACAGGAAGCAAGCAAAATGAGGCTGGATGATGGTGAATTTGTGTATTGTCTTCCGAGGAAACGTAAAGATCGACGTAGCCGGTATGACCCCTTTGACCTCCAGGTCGTGTCGCCCAATGAGTCGAGGACAGAGAAGACTTATTGGACTGTCACTGCTTCATTTATAACACGGGTAAGGATGTTTCAAGGTTATCCATATGTGAATTGAAATACTTATTTTGCATTGCCAGTAATGTTGGGGAACTTCAGTGTTCTTTATGCTTTAGTGTGCTTGATAGCAATGAATATGTAAAATGAACTTCAGTTATTCAATCAATCAATTCAGTCATTTATGTCTCATTGCACTATAAACATAACTTTGAAAGGTACACATGAATTGTCAGTAGCCTCCATGTTACGTTACAAGCATCCATGCCTGCCTTGCTGTATCCCTAAGGTTGTAGTCAACAATGAACGTGGTGGACTTATGACCAAGTATGTATGTTACGTCTCACTACTTATATGTTCGCATCTAAATTACATAGTCATCCACTGTCATGATCATGTTAGTTTGTAAATCCTAATTTTTAGCCAGGTTTTTTAAAAAAAAATCCAGGCTATTGGATTGGCGAAAGCCGGGTGGGCGGGCGGGCGGGCGGGCGGGCGGGCGGGCGGCGGGCGGGCGGGCAGGCTGGCGGCGTCCACAATCAATGTTAAGTTTTCGTGTTTGAGTCCATTTCTTTGTTAGTGTACCACCTAGGACCACCAAACGTTCACAGCTTCATAATCAAGGGGTGCCCACCACATATCACTATCCAACATGTTACTTTTATTTTTAACTTGACCCATTTTTTCCGCGCAATCGACTTAGCCATTTTCAATGTTAAGTTTTCGCGTTTACAATGTTAAGTTTTCGTGTTTAAGTCCATTTCTTTGGTACTGTAGCACCTATGACCATCAAACGTTCACAGCTTCATAATCAAGGGGTGCCCACCACATATCACTATCCAACATGTTACTTTTTTTTTAACTTGACCCATTTTTTCCGCGCAATCGACTTAGCCATTTTCAATGTTAAGTTTTCGCGTTTACAATGTTAAGTTTTCGTGTTTAAGTCCATTTCTATGGTACTGTACCACCTAGGACCACCAAACTTTCACAGCTTCATAATCAAGGGGTGCCCACCACATATCACTATCCAACATGTTACTTTTTGTCGCTCCCGCTTGCGGAAAGCGCGATATAGTCGGCCGTTTGGCGTACGTACGTACGTACGTACGTACGTGTGTCCGGTTAAAGTTTTTGGTTAAGCTGTAAGGTTAAGTTTTTTGGTTAAAGTTTTTGATTAAGTTCTTTGGTTAAAGTTTTTGGTTATGTTTTTTGGTTAAGTTGTTTGGTTAAGTTTTTTGGTTAAAGTTTTTGGTTAAATTCTTTGGTTAAAGTTTTTGGTTAAGTTTTTTGTTTTTTGGTTAAGTTTTTTGGTTAAAGTTTTTGGTTAAAGTTTTTGGTTATACTATATCTCTGCAACTGCTTTGCCCATTACCTTGAAACTTCACATGGGTGTTTATCATCATCTATATTTTCATTCTACCCCCATCCCGTGCGGCCCCTGTGCCCAATGTCAAGGTCAAATTACTTGAAGTTTTTGGTTAAGTTTTTTGGTTAAAGTTTTTGGTTAAGTTTTTTGGTTAAGTTTTTTGGTTAAAGTTTTTCGTTATACTATATCTCTGCAACTGCTTTGCCCATTACGCTGAAACTTCATATGGGTGTTTATCATCATCTATATTTTCATTCTAACCCCTCCTGTGCGGCCCCTGTGCCCAATGTCAAGGTCAAATTACTTTGAAATTTTTGGTTAAGTTCTTTGGTTAAAGTTTTGGGTTAAGTTTTTTGGTTAAAGTTTTTGGTTAAGTTCTTTGGTTAAAGTTTTTGGTTAAGTTTTTTGGTTAAGTTTTTTGTTATACTATATCTCTGCAACTGCTTTGCCCATTACCTTGAAACTTCACATGGGTGTTTATCATCATCTATATTTTCATTCTACCCATCTCCCGTGCGGCCCCTGTGCCCAATGTCAAGGTCAAATTACTTTGAAGTTTTTGGTTAAGTTTTTTGGTTAAAGTTTTTGGTTAAGTTTTTTGGTTAAGTTTTTTTGGTTAAAGTTTTTCGTTATACTATATCTCTGCAACTGCTTTGCCCATTACCTTGAAACTTCATATGGGTGTTTATCATCATCTATATTTTCATTCTACCCCCTTCCGTGCGGCCCCTGTGCCCAATGTCAAGGTCAAATTACTTTGAAGTTTTTTGGTTAAGTTGTTTGGTTAAAGTTTTTGGTTAAGTTTTTTGTTTTTTGGTTAAAGTTTTTGTTAAAGTTTTTCGTTATACTATATCTCTGCAACTGCTTTGCCCATTACCTTGAAACTTCACATGGGTGTTTATCATCATCTATATTTTCATTCTACCCCCATCCCGTGCGGCCCCTGTGCCCAATGTCAAGGTCAAATTACTTTGAAGTTTTTGGTTAAGTTTTTTATTTTTTGGTTAAAGTTTTTGGTTAAGTTTTTTGGTTAAGTTTTTTGGTTAAAGTTTTTCGTTATACTATATCTCAGCAACTGCTTTGCCCATTACCTTGAAACTTCACATGGGTGTTTATCATCATCTATATTTTCATTCTACCCCCCTCCCGTGCGGCCCCTGTGCCCAATGTCAAGGTCAAATTACTTTGAAGTTTTAGGTTAAGTTGTTTGGTTAAGTTTTTTGGTTAAAGTTTTTCCCCTGTGCCCAATGTCAAGGTCAAATTACTTTGAAGTTTTTGGTTAAGTTTTTTGGTTAAGTTTTTTGGTTAAGTTTTTTGGTTAAGTTTTTTGGTTAAAGTTTTTCGTTATACTATATCTCTGCAACTGCTTTGCCCATTACCTTGAAACTTCACATGGGTGTTTATCATCATCTATATTTTCATTCTACCCCCCTCCCGTGCGGCCCCTGTGCCCAATGTCAAATTACTTTGAAGTTTTTGGTTAATGTTTTTATCGCGCCCGCTTGCGGAAAGCGTGATATAGTCGGCACTTTGGCGTACGTACGTGTGTCCGGTTAAACTTTTTGGTTAAGTTTTTTGGTTAAGTATTTTGGTTAAAGTTTTTCGTTATACTATATCTCTTTTTTTAGTGTCCATGCCTCGCCACAAGGCGCGACATGCAGGCCGCGGCCATCTAGTTTTTTAACTTGACCCATTTTTTCCGCGCAGTCGACTTAGCCATTTTCAATGTTAAGTTTTCGCGTTTACAATGTTAAGTTTTCTTTGTGTTTAAGTCCATTTCTTTGGTACTGTACCACCTAGGACCACCAAACTTTCACAGCTTCATAACCAAGGGGTGCCTACCACATACAACTATCCAACATGTGACCATTTTTTTACCTTCACCTATTATTTCTACGTAATTGACTTAGCCATTTTCAACGTTAACTTTTTAACATACGTCTGGTTAAAGTTTTTGGTTTTTCGTTATACTATATCTCTGCAACTGCTTCGCCCATTACCTTGAAACTTCACATGGGTGTTTATCATCATCCATATTTTCATTCTAACCCCCAACCGTGCGGCCCCTGTGCCCAATGTGAAGGTCAAATTATTTTGAATTTTTTTGTTAAAGTTTTTTGGTTAAAGTTTTTGGTTAAGTTTTTTGGTTAAGTTTTTTGGTTAAAAGCGCGATATTGTCGTCATTTTGGCATACGTCCGTCCGTACGTCCGTACGTCCGTGTGTCCGGTTAAAGTTTTTTTGTTAAAGTTTTTCCAGCTACTATATCTATTTTTTTACTGTCCATGCCTCGCCCCAAGGCGCGACATGCAGGCCACGGCCATCTAGTCTACAAAAAGTGGGTATAATTATGTTATCCAAGTGACTATTCTTGGAAAAAACCTGGCCTTCGTGGCTTTGCCTCGTTTCTTGTCTTTATTATATACCCCCAAATTATTTCAGGGTACATATGGTCGCCACCCTATTTGTGTGTTTTCAGCTACCTACTATCTCTGTTACAATAGTCAGATTGGCTTGAAACGTCATATACTTATTTTTCATCATCCTTATGATTCTATAGCCCACCCGTGCGGTCCCTGTGCTCAAAGTCAAGGTCAATTTGCGTTAACGTTTTTGAGGAGAACATCGATCAGTGTTATTAATTTCTTGTTTTCAATGACACTTGCCTTGGCGATTTCATCATGTGGGCTGCAACTACCATAATGACCCTAATATTTAGACACCATTTGTTTTGGGAAACCCCTAGGGGTTTCCCAAAATAAATTGTATCCAAATGTATTATTATTTCGATAAATCAGTACCACCCTACTAACCCTAACCATTGGGACTCTCTTTCTTGTGGGTAACCAGCTATTTATATGTGCTTCCTGGAGTAAACTGTGTCCGAATATTTAGGGTTATTACGGTACTTTATATTTATTGTATTCTAATATATAGGTTGTACAGAGGGACAGTGGGGAGGGGGAGACATACAGCACGCCAGCTCTGTGGTGGTTGTGGGAGCACCGCCTATACTACAGTATCTGTGACCTCTCCGTGTTCACCAAGTTCCGCATCTGGAAATCATTCAAGATCTGGAAGAAGTCAGTTCGGCTACAGAAGAGCAGCAAGAGCCAGTGAGTTGATTATCAAACAGGCCCTGAGAGACGGTACAGTTCTTTACACCTAAACATCTTGATAATTTTAACCCTTACAATACTTTATACTTAGCCCTTAGACTGCTGGAAGCAAAAATAGTCGTCTTCTGTTGTTTCAAATTTTATCTTTTTTCTCAATAAAAATATGGTTTGGCAGCACTTTAGAACCATTTCCACAGAAAATGATTCTAAAGTGCTGCCAAAGTATGTTTTTGTTGATAAAAATGGAAAATAGGACATAAACACCAGACAACAAAACTTGATTCAGCATTGTAATGGTTAAAGTATGGTCACATACTCTGGTATGACTCAACACTATTTACCATTTAGACTACATATAATTTATCCTTAATTTGCATATGCCTTCAGGGTGACCCTCTACAAGAGCCTGTTCATTGCCAACGAGGTGCTGCAGGGCTGCCTGATCCACGTACGGAGCCTGTGTGAGGCGGCCTCGGGCAGTTTGACCGGCATGGGCAGTGGGGAGGCCGCAGTCCGCCTCATCACCCTCGACAAGTCCTCCACCCTCACCCTCGACCAGTTCAAGGTCATACAGAGGGAGCAAGGTCAACATGCACTCGGGCAGCTGAACACACTGCGCAATAAGATTATTGATATTGCTTGGGAGTCATGTGCGGTAAGTTTATTTTCACGTTCTACGTTGCTTATCTAATGTAGCATTCTGGTGTATTATATACAGTTTCTGTATGTCACATAATTATAAAACTGTACTTGAATGATGTACATGTACTTGAATTATAAAAATATGTTATATTACAGAGCTCCAGTTAAGGTGCGTAATTTGACCAACTTGGGGTGAAATTTTGTTATTTCTTCATCAAACATGGCAAATTGGGAGTCCTTTAGAATCGTCTCATTGAGACGATTCTAAAGCACTCCCAACTTGCCATTTTTGATGGAGAAATAAGAAATTTACCTGCAAATTACGCACCTTAACTGGAGCTCTGTATTATCAAACTTCATGCTCAACATAAATCTATTATTATTATTATTATTACTGGATACATGGGCTTTATGGCCAGTCCAGCTCTTAACCCTTTCAACACAACATACCTCTATTGTTCTGTTTGCAAATAGTGTAGATACAAATGAGCTGGCTCAACACGAGCGAGCCGTCTTATCAGGATCTGCACGTTTTTCAAGTAATTTTCATATTTTTTATAAAAAACACCCCCTTTTTATAAATGTACTAGTCTGAAAATAATATTCTGTTGATTGGATTGGTCGGATTGGTCCATTCCAGTTACTTGAGGTTAAAAGGGTTAATCTTCTAGATATGAACTGTTTTTTAAAAACAGCGCAGGTGTTTCAGCACTGATCCTGATACACCATTCACTATTCAGTGAGACACCCAAATATGATCTATAGGCTATTAAGAGTCTGCAAGGATGCTAGCAGATCAGTAACGAGACCGTCCACAAAATCCATAAGCCAGATTTATCCCGTCAACACAGTGCGTATGTGCCGTGAAACACGGTGCCGTGAAACATTTTTGATATCCTGTCAATACGACCTAATCACTGCGTATGAATATGTGCGGTGGCTGGGATTATTTTTTTTGCATTTTAAAGCCATTAGTAGGTGTTGACGGGATAAATAGAATAGTAGGTTAGTGCCGTGAATGGGAAAAATATCTGGCGTTGCTCAGAAACGGGATGTGCTCGGCAGAGCCTGGCCCATCCCGTTTCCTAAGCCTTGCCAGATATTTTTTCCCATTCACGGCACTAACCTACTATTCACTATTTCTCCAAGCCCAGTCCCATATTGTATAATCCCACCATTTATAGACGGTGGCAGAAATGGAGGGGATTACCCACGGTATCCGACCTGAAGGCTCGAGGAAGGTGAAGATCAAAGTTCCCGTGGTGGAGGTGACCAAAGACGAGGTCAGCACGAAGTCGCAGAGAATCCAGGCGAAATACGGAGTTACCCCACTTGTCTCCCCTGCCGAGAAGAAAAAGGAGGAGCAAAAGAGTAAGACAGAATCCTCACATCTAGCATCTAATTATAAAATAGTTTTGAACTGGAATCTTGATCGCAAAATCCGACTCGACCAATCGCATTGATTGGTTTGGTACTGTTGAAAATATGTGATGGATGAATAAAAGAAATTTGTTTTGCAGCCTGATAATGATCAAAATAGTTGGTTAGAACTGAAAGTATTTTGTTTTCATAATTGTGGCTGTGACTGGAGAAATGGGGCTTATGCGTTTTGCAACCAGTGTAGATCCATATCAGCCTGTGCTTAGGCACAGTCTGATCATGATCTGCACTGTTCACCATTCCATCAATGAAACATCCATCCTGTTTCTGACAATCGATATAGATCGTTTTCATGCTACAGGAGCGTGCTATTTGATCAGGAACTACACTGGTCACAAATGTCATAAGCCCTATTTCTTCAGTCACAGCCACAATTGTGAGCATCTACCACATAAAGATGTCAAAACCTGTATGCTGACATGAATACTGCATTCTCAGGTGATAAGCCAAGGTATGCGGAGATCGCCGAGTGGCGTAAGATCCTATGTCGACTCGCATCCTTCCTCAAGTCCATCGACTACCTGGTGCTGGAGATGTTGCGCCGGCTCGTTTTCACGGCAACCAGACACCTGCTAGACCACCTTGTGGCTTCGTACAATGTCACAGAAGAGGAGGAGGAAAAGGTAGGGAACATTTTATGAAGAATATTGAGAACGGCAATGTATTTGTGGCTGAGACTGGAGAAATGGGGCTTACAGGTTTTGTGACCAGTGTAGATCCAGATCAGCCTGTGCATCCGCACAGTCTGATCAGGAACTACACTGTTCACCATTCCATTAATGAAACACCCGACGTCCTTCTAACAAGCAATATAGATCATTATGATGCTGCAATAGTGTCCTCCTTGATCAGGAGCTGCACTTGTCACAAATCCCATAAGCCCCATTTTTTCAGCGACAGCTACATTTGAATGTTCAGTTGTGGATATTGTTAAGCAAAGGGAAGTGCTGTGGCTCAGTGGTAGAATGCACGACTTAACTACTGACGGTTCTGAGTTCAAAATCTACCCTAGGGTATGAAAATACTTTCATAGTATTTCCATCCAACTGGTCTGTCGGATGAGACTTTAAATTGTGGTCCCATCCCCATATGACCTTTGCTGTTGCTAGGATATGCAACCCCATTTGTTTTATTTTGTTAAGTGATTAGTGATGACAAGGTCATTCATGGTTTGCCATAGGCTTTCAGGGCCCGTTTCACTAAACTTTGTATGACTAAAATGTTCGTAAGTGCAAATTTAGGATCGTCTGGAAATTCCAATTGATGGATTTACATTTATTGAGCACAGGCTGCCTATGCTCAATAAATGTGAATGCAATAACTTTTTACAAGAAAACATTGTTAATTGTGCACTTACGAACATTTTAGTCGTACAAAGTTTAGTGAAACGGGCCCCAGGATGGCATAACCCTTTTTGAAGCAATTCAAAAGGCTTTCAAAAATTGTCAATTACAGTTTTAAATGGACACTTCAAGAATATACTGGTCAATTTATTCTAATGCACAAATACAATATGTTTGTAGAATATACAGCATTACAGATACTATAAAATAAGTGAATGCATAATTCTTACAGACATGTCTTCATAATCAGTAATAATTGATCAACAGACATTTGACAATTTGATGTTAGTTATAAAGAAAATAATTAATATATGTGGGCCACAAACTGATAATTCCAGCACAAAAATATTTACACAATTCCCTAACATTTGATTGGCCCGTAGCAAGTGTCTGTCCAAAATTTATATCCCAGTAAACTCCCACGCCGAACTACTTTCCGTAACGGTGAGGCTCAGTTAAAATAATTCTTAAGAAAACGGAAAATAAACACATTTTCTTGATGAATTCATTTCAAATGCTGGAATTATAAGGAATGAATGGCCTTTTTGTGGAATTTATCGGGGATATAAACTTGGAAAAGTCGCGGGAATACTGGACGAGGCCTTCCGGCCTTCGTCCAGTATTCCCGCGACTTTTCCAAGTTTATACCCCGATAAATTCCACAAAAAGGCCATTCATTCCTATATTAAAACAAGACTTATTTCACTGATGACCAGTATAGATCCTGATCAGCCTGCACACTGCCACAGAGACATAACTCACACGGAGATTTCTCGCAAACATCCTGATCAGAGCCCATTCTTATGAAATTTTATGTGCATGTACTCGGAGCACATTCTCAAATTCAAGAAGTTTGATTTGTCGAGGCTGAGCTGTGCTCAGTCTCGACCATTCAAACTGCTTGATGTCGAATATGAATTTGAGACATTACATAGTATAAACATATTTTATTGAATATCATTTTAGGTAGATAAACAGTGTGTGAAAGATAACTAAGAGTTCCTCTCCTTCTTGTCATGATTCATATGTTGTTTCTTCAAATGATACACATTTCATAGTATAATGAGTTCCTCTCCTCGTCACGATTTATATGTTTTTTCTTCAAAATCATACACATTTCTGTGTAGTATGAACTGCGGATGAAAAGCCAGAATAGAGGTTGGGTGGAGGTAACTTTTATTGGGACATTCCATGTCCTTCCTATATTTCCTTAAACCAATAACAGTAAAGTACCACATATACCCACACAGATTAACCGTAGTAACTGGCACGTAATGTAACATGCATTTCACTTTTTTTTCTTTGTAGCGCACATGTTGCTTGCTTCATTCATATTTCATAGTTATTAGACAGAAAAATGTTTATAAATTTACATTTTTTAACAAATTGTGTTTACATGTGGAATTGTGTCATATTTGATTCCAATAAATAATGTATTTTTAGCTCGACTATTCAAAGAATAAGTAGAGCTTATGTTGTCACCCCAGCGTCGGCGTCGGCGTCACGCCTTGGTTAAGGTTTTTAGTCAACCTTGTATATGCAATACTACTGGCCCTACACCCACCATACTTGGACAACTTCATCTCCTAGTGATGTACATCAATAACCCCTGATCTATATTTGACCTTGACCTACATTTCCTCTTGAATTACTTAGTTAATTCCCCTTGGTTAAGGTTTTTAGTCAACCTTGTACATGGAATACTATTGTGCATACAGACACCATACTTGAACAACCTTTTCTCATAGGGATGTACATCAATAACCCCTGATCTATATTTGACCTTGACCTACATTTCCTCTTCAATTACTTAGTTAATTCCCTTTGGTTAAGGTTTTTAGTCAAGCTTGTATATGGAATACTCCTGGCCCTACACCCACCATACTTGGACAACTTCATCTCCTAGAGATGTACATCAGTAACCCCTGATCTATATTTGACCTTGACCTACATTTCCTCTTGAATTACTTAGTTAATTCTCTTTGGTTAAGGTTTTTAGTCAACCTTGTAGATGGAATACTCCTGGCCCTACACCCACCATACTTGGACAACATCTCCTAGGGATGTACATCAATAACCCTTGATCTATTTTTGACCTTGACCTACATTTGACCTTGACCTACATTTGACCTTGACCTACATTTCCTCTTGAATTACTTAGTTAATTCTCTTTGGTTGTTAATTCTCTTTGGTTAAAGTTTTTAGTCAAGCTTGTAGATGGAATACTCCTGGCCCTTCACCAACCATACTTGGAAAACTTTATCTCCTAGTGATGTACATCAACAACCCCTGACCTATATTTGAACTTGACCTACATTTAACCTTGAATTACTTAGTTAATTCCCCTTGGTTAAGGTTTTTAGTCAAGCTTGTATATGGAATACTATTGTGCATACAGACACCATACTTGGATAATTTTTTCTCATAGGGATGTACATCAATAACCCCTGACCTATATTTTACCTTCACCTACATTTAACCTTGAATTACTTGGTTAATGTTTATAGTCAAGCTTGTATATGGAATACTCCTGGGCCTACATCAACCATACTTGGACAACTTCATCTCCTAGTGATGTACATCAATAATCCCTGACCTATATTTGACCTTGACCTACTTTTATCCTTGGATTACTTCGTTATTTCCCCTTGGTTACGGTTTTTAGTCAAGCTTGTATATGGAATACTCCTAGGCCTACAGCAACCATACTTGGAAAACTTCATCTCCTAGTGATGTACATCAATAACCCCTGACCTATATCTGTCATTGACCTATATTTAACCTTGAATTACTTACTTAATTTCCCTTGGTTAAGTTTTTTAGTCAACCTTGGTTAAGGTTTTTATGCAGGCCGCAGCCACCTTGTTTGTCAAGCTATGTGCACATCGACAACCCTCGTAGTCGAGCTATGCTGTTCTCCTACAGCTCTTGTTTCTCATAAAAACCCTTTTCTGAAATAGATTCGTATAGCCCTGGTCTCTAGCCTTATACGAGACAGCTTAGCTTTCCATTGTTAACTCTTTGCATGCTGGGAAATTTGTGGGCTATGAGTAGCTATGAATAGCAGACAACAATTCACTGTATTTTCATTTATTTCTACCTATAAATATCATGAATATGTCTTGGAATTTCATTAGAATTGAGTCCACTGGACTCAATTCTAATGAAATTGCAAGAACATATTTACAGAGAGAAATAAGAAACATACGCATACATTGTTGGATTTTATTGTCACCTGGCAACAAGTTAAAATACAATGATCATGTGCTGTAAATATAAAATTTGTTATATTACTTGCACCTAAACTGTGCTGAAGCTCGGCCAATGAAACCTTTTTGGTTTCGAGTTACTGTAAGGACCCTAAACATTTGGACACAATTTGTTTAAACAATTGAATCCAAATATTATTGTCATTGATAAAGCAGTACAACCATATTAACCCTGCCAGGAAATGTGGATTAGATATAAACATTGTTTGGCAGTACACAGGAATTGTCTCCCATATTTATGACCTAATTGCTGACGGAAAGTTAAAGCCACTCACTCGTGTTAATCCCAATCACATTAAACCCAATCACTCGTGGTAAACCCAATCAGTGAATCACTCTATGAGAGATGATTCTTGTCTGCTCACTCGTGGTAAACCCAATCAGTGAATCACTCTATGAGAGATGATTCTTGTCTGCTGCCAAAACATGTTCCTTCTTGCATAATTGTTTAACAAAAAGCAGGTAAAGTTATTTTCCCGCTTTTTTTGTATTGTGTCGTGTATTTTCTCGTCAATGTCGTAACTATATATTGGTTGCGAGCTGACGAAGATACCTTACAAAATTTGTGACTACTGTTGCCCCTGATCAGTCTGCACATCCATGCAGTATGGTCAGGGCCGACACTGTTGGCCATTCTACCTCTACATCAGTGGGCCTGCCACCAGCAAAATGAATAAATTCAAATCATTTGAAGTGGATGTTCATGAGTACCAAAACATAACCATTGCAAATTTCATAATACATGCATACCTTTTCTCAGCTGGGCCGCCCATATCCAGTCTACTGTTGCATGTATTTGTGTCCATGACTGGAGAATGGGCTTATGGGTTTTATGACGACCAGTATAGACCCAGATCAGCATGTGCATGTGCGCAGTCTGGACAGAATCTACACTGTTTGCCATTCCATCAATGGAACACCCTTCAAGGGTGTTCCATTGATGGAATGGCAAACAGTGCTTCATGCTTTGAACAAGCATTATTCAATGTAGATTATTATCAGGCTACTGGAGTGTGCTATTTGATCAGGAACTACACTGGTCAAAAATCCAATAAGCCCCATTTCTCCAGTCACAGCCACATGTATTGATGATATTTCAGCGAATCACAGCCCTGCTGGCCACCCAGAGATACGCCTTCAAACATGTATTACGCTAGTCCATGTGAGACAAGCCATTTGTACATTAGAAGATGTGCAATTTTCCATGAAAATGTTTAAAGAAACTGTGATATTTTCTGTAAATGACATAAAAAGTTGACGAAATGTTCACAGCAAATGCGGAATTCTATTCCGCATTTGCTCTGAACATTTTGTCATCTTTCGACATTATTTATGAAAGATATTGTTATTTATTTTCATGAGATATCACACAACTTCTTAGGTACAAAATCACATGGCTTGTCTCGTATGTGAGCTGCTGCCTCATAGTTGACCTTTTGAAAGTTGTGACCAGCCTATATCCATATCAGTTAGACAAACAAACATGTCCTTTACATATTGATGGCAACATTCGAAAATGCCATCTCTGTATTTCGGCGAAAATTTTTCTCTGTGCATTTCACGCCATTCCTGTATACCGTGGACCTGTCAGACAAAATATGTTAAACCGTAGATATGGCTTTTTAAAATAATTGTCACTTTCTAGTT
Organism: Conchocele bisecta; assembly: GCA_029237695.1. NCBI lineage: Eukaryota > Metazoa > Mollusca > Bivalvia > Lucinida > Thyasiridae > Conchocele > Conchocele bisecta. The sequence continues at coordinate 60,993,036 of CM055269.1, forward strand.
TTCACAAAAATATTACATTATTTTTAACACATGCATTGATTGAATGCAATGTAATATAAATATCACAATCAAACATCTAAATGACAGTTGAACCTCCTCAAACGGTCACCATTCTACAACAACCTTCTCTATAACAGCCGATATTTTATATCCCATGTGAACAATTGCCTCCCTACAACTGCAACCTCTTTACAACAGCCACTTTTATGTCCTCCCATTCGTGGCTGTTATAGAGAGGTTTCACTGTATTATATTGAAATCAAATAGTCAGTTTTTGTTGCTCCTGAAAAGTGGCAGTTTTGCTGATTTGGCATTATGGAATGTTGCTGCTGATGTGTTTAGTAGATTGTGTCCTGGGCCCGGTTGTTCAAAACATCAGTTAGCTTAACGGACTGTTAAATCCTTAACTGAATGGTTAAAATCTCTGTTTTAACAGAGATTTTAACCATTCAGTTAAGGATTTAACAGTCCGTTAAGGATTTAACAGTCCGTTAAGCTAACTGGTGTTTTGAACAACCGGGCCCTGGCTAACTGTGTAACTGTTGATTGGGCTACACCAATGACTACTGGTTGCTCTTGTTGTAGGGACTTTTATCAGTCAGTGGCTCATTGTTTGTTGGGTTTTAGCATTTTTGTTATATTCTTTTTCAATTGTTTATTTTTATTCACAGAAGTACACACAATATGTTTAGTATGTCGAGGGTATATAGTTTTCGCCTTCTGTCCGGTCATCCATAACATAAACTTAAACATATTGTTATGATTTCTGTTTTCCACCATGGAATTCTTTCATATTTTGCTGTTCTCTACTAACATCATCCTGCATCATTCTGTGCAAAAGGCTCCACCTACGAGGGTCATTCAATATATAATGCGCCCCGTGCAGGCACCGGGGCGGGATCAACTGATCCTGAGAATAGTGTTGCAGTAGCCATTGCTTGTCATAAAAGGCGACTAAACTGGCTTAACGATTGGGTTCATACTTTCCGGAACCCACTATACCAGATTTGGCCCTCATGTACATTTTTGGCTTTCTTGTATGTGAGAGTTGAGTCGGGCTATGCCCCATATATAAAAGTAAGATTAACGCTAATCCTATTACTTTTAGGGGATGGGATAAATGATGCTGGTGTGGCGAGGGCCTGGCACCAGATCAGGTTGTTCTAATTTCAGGACTGAATATATATTTTGATTGTAAATATTGAGTTCTGAAGTTGGGATTTACCCCCCTCGGACAGGTGGATACGGGACACGACCCCGTTGACCCGTCTGCGTGTAGACTCCCTGAGGCTTGTACCTCTATGTCAGAAAAGCGGACGTTAAACCCTATTCACTCACTCACTCAATATATAATGCAACCTGGTCTTATATTTTCTAAACATAAACTAAAAACGGATTAACCTTATGAAGTAATTCCCCTTATGTTGGATAACTGATGCCTAACGATTAGGAAGTTTCAGTTGCTAAGCAACCACGCTCGTACACCTTCACTTGGTCGGTCACGGCAACTTATATCTCATCCAAGTCAGTATACCTAATTCCCCTCATGTTTTCTTTTAACTTAGGAAGTATGTCATAGTCCAGAGAATAAGCTGGGTACGGCAATCTTTCCCACTTGTATGCCTCCAACAGTGACGTCGCCCACTCCGAAACGTGCGGTGTTGCATTGTCATGTAGTATAATCGGACCTACTTTTAAAAGGTTTGGTCACTCCTACGGATCACTTGTCTGAGGAAGGTTCGAGGGTACTCCCTGTAGTATTTACCATTTGCAGTCTGTCCACTTGGAACCACATGACATGTCAGTATTCCGTGAATATTAGTCGCGAATATCATGAGCATGTTTAATTTCCGTGGACCCCGACGGAACTTTGCAGGCCTTGGTGGGTTTGGTGTGTGCCATTCTGCCGATTGTGTTTTCGATTCTGGTTCGTATGATCTTATCCATGATTCATCTATATATAGCCACGATTTTGGAAATAAAGTCATTACCTTCTTCAAAGCGTGAAAGTAGATCAGTGGCAAAATTAATTTGATGTTCAATTTGAGGCGACGTCGTCAACTGGTGAGGCACCCACCTGGCAAAAACCTAGACGGTTGTGAATAGTTAATTGAACTGAATACACGCTGATGTCTATACACGCTGGGCTATTTTTATGCCCCCGCTACCGGCATATAGTGTTACTGGCATCCGTCCGTACGTCCGTCCCGTCCGTACGTCCGTCCCGTCCGTCTGTACGTCCCGATATTACCATATTCTTTAGTAACTTATACATGGCTTCACATATTATGTCAATATTTATACACGTCATACATATGAACATGCCTTACACACTCCACCCCCCAGTACTTCGACCTTGACCTTTGGCCTTGACCTTTTCCACTTTAAATGTTTGCTTGGCACTTTGGGATAAATCTACGTGCACGTTTCTCAATCCTACACTAACTTCTCAATACTTTTGCCAATCACTTAAATATTTATGCACATGATACATATGAACATGCCCTACACACTCCACCACCCAGTACTTCGACCTTCACCTTTGGCCTTGACCTTTTCCACTTTAAATGTTTGCTTGGCACTTTGGGACAAATCTACGTGCACGTTTCTCAATCCTACACTAACTTCTCAATACTTTTGCCAATCGCTTAAATATTTATACACATGATACATATGAACATGCCCTATACACTCCACCACCCAGTACTTCGACCTTCACCTTTGCCTTGACCTTTTCCACTTTAAATGTTTGCTTGGCACTTTGGGACAAATCTACGTGCACGTTTCTCAATCCTACACTAACTTCTCAATACTTTTGCCAATCGCTTAAATATGTATACACATGATACATATGAACATGCCCTACACACTCCACCACCCAGTACTTCGACCTTCACCTTTGGCCTTGACCTTTTCCACTTTAAATGTTTGCTTGGCACTTTGGGACAAATCTACGTGCACGTTTCTCAATCCTACACTAACTTCTCAATACTTTTGCCAATCGCTTAAATATTTATACACATGATACATATGAACATGTCCTACACACTCCACCACCCAGTACTTCGACCTTCACCTTTGGCCTTGACCTTTTCCACTTTAAATGTTTGCTTGGCACTTTGGGACAAATCTACGTGCACGTTTCTCAATCCTACACTAACTTCTCAATACTTTTGCCAATCGCTTAAATATTTATACACATGATACATATGAACATGCCCTACACTCTCCACCACCCAGTACTTCCACCTTGACCTTTGGCCTTGACCTTTTCCACTTTAAATGTTTGCTTGGCACTTTGGGACAAATCTACGTGCACGTTTCTCAATCCTACACTAACTTCTCAATACTTTTGCCAATCGCTTAAATATTTATACACATGATACATATGAACATGCCCTACACACTCCACCACCCAGTACTTCGACCTTGACCTTTGACCTTCACCTTTGCTACTTTAAATGTTTACTTGGCACTTTGGGACAAATCTACGTGCACGTTTCTCAATCCTACAATAACTTCTCAATACTTTTGCCAATCGCTTAAATATTTATACACATGATACATATGAATATGCTTTACACACTCCACCACCCATTACTTCGACCTTCACCTTTGACCTTCACCTTTTCCACTTTAATTGTTTACTTGCCACTATGGGACAAATCTACGTGTGCGTTTCTCAATCCTACACTAACTTTCACACACGCATTGCTCCAATGGTCCTCTACCGCCCTGTGACAAATCCACATTCGTCCTGCCCCCGCTAAGCACAGGGTCAAGGTCACAGACTTGGTGCGTTTGAAACCTTAACATTCAGTTAAATGGCTTATAATTTGTGTTTCCTTGCTCGGATCTGCTTCACATTTCACACACGCATTGCTACAATGGTCCTCTACCGCCCTGTGACAAATCCACATTCGTCCCGCCCCCACTAAGCCCAGGGTCAAGGTGCGTTCAAAACCTTAACGCTCGGGTAAATGGCTTATAATCAAATATGCCTCGTTTTCTTTGGCTGCCAGCGGGGGCATTCGTGTGCCGACAGGCCACATTTCTAGTTTCACTGAGTAATGCTTCTCTTACTTTTTCCACATGGTAAGTGTCAGGTGCGGTTGACCCACCTCGTTACTTGTGAATAAGAAAGAGCAGAGTCGCCACAAACTTGCTTCAACACACTGTGGATTTCTTTTGTATTCTTGTGGTGATATATGTTTCAAATTGAATGTAGGCATTCTGTTCCTGTGAGCTGAACGCGGCCATTTTGACTTGGGCGATGTCACGTTCCACGACATCATCATCACGTTGTTGTTAGTTTGACGTCACGTTTTACTTTCAATTATAATTGGCTATGTCCATACCGATTTTTGTAAAACTTACCCCATTAGTTTGTAAATTAGCGGACCGGTGGCATTATATATTCAAAGAACCCCTTGTATATATATATGGCTACATGCCAGGTCAAGGCCAAATGTCTTAGAAAATATGTGGTCGGACCAGGCAGCGGCCGGGGGTATCCGTGAGCCACTACTCACTTGCTCTAGTCTGAGTATGTGCAACAATCTTATGCTTCAAGTCAATCAAGCAGTTTCATTTTGTGAACCTGAGCTCTGTTCAGACTCAGCTAATTAAAAATTTAATTTCAAGTTCATTTTTCGAGAATGCTCAGAATATGTTAGAATCACGTGCCCAGATATATTACCAGCCATAATAAAATATGAGCTTTATATTGCGTATTGAGTGTGAACTAACAATCTTGTACCATATGTGGATCTAAATTGCTTGTTAACCATTTCAACCCTAAATAACTGGAGTGGAATGTGATCTGTTAATTTATTGACCAATCCAATCGTCACAAAATGATTTTCATTTGTGAGAAAGGTGTATTTTTGTTCTCTAAAAAATATGAAAATTACTTGCAAAAAGTGCAGATCCTGATGAGACGACTTGTTACGAGCTGGCTCCTCTGGATCTACACTGTTTGCAAACACCACTATAGAGGTATGTAGTGTTGAAAGGGTTAAAAGTCGTCAGAATTGTTACACTTGCTAATTAGCAGACATAGTAGACTCTGACCAGACTGTGGCTTCACCGACATTGTGACTCAAAACCGAGATACTACATGTGTATGTACAATGTATCGTAATGACAGTTGTGTTTTTGTGTAGCCTTATGACAGCTGTTCTTTGATTGTGGTTAAGAGTAGCTTGATTTAGTTGCTACCGTGGATTTGGTATTTCCCCTACATTGCTAAATATCTGTTTTAAAGGGCCAGTTTAACGATTCATGGGGCTTTATCAAATAGAACAGAAAAAATACATTATTAGTGTACCATGAACATATACGATACATATATAAAGTATACAGTAGCATAGAATATGCAGGAAATTACTAAGAATAATTAAGTCTATATACCGACTTATCTGTTATCTAATACCAAGAGAGATTTATGTTGAAAAGTGACATCGCAACTCACACGACGGTATCTGCGGCAACAAGCCGCTAATGGTGCAGGACATTTCAGTCCATGCACATTTCACACAGTTTCCAATGCAATAAAGTATCATAATTGTTCTATTTACTAATAAAGTACATGTAATGTATAATAATATACATTGTTTTAAAGTCACTCTTTTTCGGAGGTTATTGGTAATTACTATAATATAATTTGTCGATTTGCATATTTCTACGCTCTCTTCGGGCTTGAATTGTCAAACAACTTCTTTAAGTTATATGTTTGTTGTGTGTTGTTACCTGTATGTTTTGATGTATTTGTGGTGTTTATGGGGTTGCTTATTGACAATCTTTTATATAATTTAGACTGTGTGGCAGTAAATTTTCATTAGGTACATTATCATCGCTGCTGTGATACATGCATGTGTCTGTTTTTACATCAATGCATCCAAATTTACATCCAATTGTTGAGCAAGTGACTCCGTCGGGGGATACTATGGATTTGACAGCGCGCCGCGTCCGCGTCCGTGTCCGCGTCCGCCGCAGACACTTCTTGTCCGGAGCATAACTCGAACACCCTTTGGAATATTTTCATGAAACTTCACACATGCATAGACCACGACCCGAAGGTGTGTCGCGCACAAGAATGACAACTCTTGCATAGCTAATTTTTGAGTTATCTCCCTTTTTTGTTTCTCGCACTGATTTCGTGTCCGGAGCATAACTCCACCACCCTTTGGAATATTTTCATGAAACTTTACACATGCATAGACCACGACCCGAAGGTGTGTCGCGCACAAGAATGACAACTCTTGCATAGCTAATTTTTTTAGTTATCTCCCTTTTTTGTTTTGCGCACTGATTGACCATAACTCGACCACCCTTTGGAATATTTTTATGAAACTTAACACATTCAATTAGACCACGACCGAAGGTGTGTCGTGCACAAGAATGACAACTCTTGCATAGCTAATTTTTTAGTTATCTCCCTTTTTTGTTTTCGCTCACTGATTTCCTGTCCGGAGCATAACTCGACCACCCTTTGGAATATTTTCATGAAACTTCACACATGCATAGACCACGACCCGGAGGTGTGTCGCGCACAATGAATGACAACTCTTGCGTAGCTAATTTTTGAGTTATCTCCCTTTTTTGTTTTGCGCACTCTACAAACTGGACAATAATGCATGAAGACCTGTTTTCTCGTCTGCTCTGTACACCTTTTCTCGTGTGCTCTGTACACCTTACCTGTAGAGAGAACAATAGAAATTGGGAGAACCATGGGCTAGCATGGGCTAGCATGTGCAGATGTCCAGTGCTTGACCACTGCTGACCAGATAATTTATACAGGTAAATCACTACATTGGGTACTGTGTTGAAAATATTGTGGCATTATGTGGACCTGTGCAGATTTTTGTAGATAAATATAGGACTATTAAAAAAAAATCTGGTCTCCAATAACAAGCATTATTATTTTTAAACTTTTTTTTTTCATTTTTTTTTTTTTCATTTTTTTTTCTTTTTTTTTTCTTTTTTTTTTTCTTTTTTTTCTTAATTTTTTTCTTTTTTTTTATTCATTTTTTTTTTTCAAATTATTTTTCAATTTTTGTCTAGTAGCATAAGGTCGTAAGTGCTTTATACAGACTATTCACCTGTGCATGTGCTAGCATGTGCAACTGACCACTGACCACTTACAGGTAATTTATACAGGTAAATGATTATATTACATTTCCGTAGACTGTGTTGAAAATATTGTGGCATTATGTGGACCTGTGCAGATATATGTAGATAAATATAGGACTATTAAAAAAAAATTCTGTGCTCCAGTAGCAAGCATTATTATTATTTTTACTTTTTTTTCCATTTTTTTTTTTCATTTTTTTTTCAAATTATTTTTTCAATTTTTGTCTAGTAGCATAAGGTGGTAAGTGCTATATACAGACTATTCACCTGTGCATGTGCTAGCATGTGCAACTGACCACTGACAACTTACAGGTAATTTATACAGGTAAATGATTATATTACATTTCCGTAAACTGTGTTGAAAATATTGTGGGAATATGTGGACCTGTGTATATATGATGTAGATAAATAAATAGGACTATTAAAAAACATTCTGGGCTCCAGTACAGGGGTCCTACCAATTATCCGGACAATCAATTTATCGGACAAATCAAAATAGCTGTTAATTAAACGCATTCATTGGATCCGATTTTGCAACGGACACATCTAAGTCACTCAAGTGCTTGCTGTTTCCATGCCAGTGTGAATAATATATCGCCAAGTTAAACATTTTAGTAAAATTTGCTGAAAACATTCACCCCCAACTATGTCCACAATTTGTTTACAACGTCAAAGTCGCGCGCGGGGGCTTGTATCTGTCACTGCGCATGCGCATAATTTGAGGCCCCTATAGAGTTTTTCAATACTCTGTTGTGTGAAGTATGCAGCCGATACGATGCATTCCTCCAATATAATTTTCAGACTGTTTAATACACAATGTACAATACAGAGCAGATAGGAAGGAATGCGAAAATGTATCATGATAGAAAAATAACGAAGAGCTACTTATTCAAAAAAAAAAATAATTGTTTTAGGGCCAAATCGGCCCAAGCCATTTCGGACCCAAGCCATTATACACCATTTCGCACCCATATTAATTTGTGGGTAAAATCGACAGGTGCGAAAACACCAGTGTACGAAACAATCATTACCGCGGATTTTCCACCAAATTATGAAGAGCTCAATCGAGTGCGCCCATTACGTCATTGCAGAGTTGTTCTATAAATACAATAAATTCTATAAATACGATGTTTTCCAAGAAGCGAATGGTGATTGTTTTTTCTGCAAAACAACACAATGCTGTTTATACTGGTTTTCAGGCGATAAAATTATGATTTGAAGGTGAAAATACAAGTTATAAGACGATTATACATTTGTCCGGATAATTGATTGTCGATGTTAATTTTGGGGCAATCTTACGACTGATGATCTGACCCAATTTTAAGTGAGAAAGATGGCACAGTTTGCTAAATAGTTTCCATGCATTGAGAAAGCAAGAACCGACGATTGTTCTGTGAAAATTTTATGCCCGTAGCTGCTATTTTAAGAAAAATATCATATAAAAAAACAGCCATTTTTGTCCGATAATCTAGAGGATCCCTGTAGGGAGCATTATTCTTTTTCTTTTTTTTTATTTAATTTTTTTTTTTTTTTTTTCCATTTTTTTTTTACATTCTTTTTCAATTTTTTAACTGACCACTAACTTATTACAGGTAATTTATACAGGTACATTATTACATTTCCGTAAACTGTGTTGACAATATTGTGGCAGTATGTGGACCTGTGCAGATATATGTAGATAAATATAGGACTATTAACAAAAATTCTGGGCTCCAGTAGCGAGCATTATTTAAAAAAAAAAAATTTGTATATTACATTTCCGTAAACTGTGTTGAAAATATTGTGGCATTATGTGGACCTGTGCAGATATATGTAGATAAATATAGGACTATTAAAAAAAAATTCTGGGCTCCAGTAGCAAGTATTATTATTTTTTATTTTTCAGCTTTTTTTTTCAAATTTTTTTTAATTTTTTTTTTACATTCTTTTTAAATTTTTTAGCTGACCACTAACTTATTACAGGTAATTTATACAGCTAAATTATTACATTTACCTAAACTGTGTTGACAATATTGTGGCAGTATGTGGACCTGTGCAGATATATGTAGATAAATATAGGACTATTAAAAAAAATTCTCGGCTCCAGTAGCGAGCATTATTTTTTTTATTTACCTTCTATATTACATTTCCGTCAACTGTGTTGAAAATATTGTGGCATTATGTGCACCTGTGCAGATATATGTACATAAATATAGGACTATTAACAAATAATTCTGCGCTCCAGTAGCTTCACACATGCATAGACCCTAAAGGTGTGTCGCGCAAGAATGACAACTCTTGCATCACTAATTGTTTAGTTATCTCCCTTTGTCCGTCACCGATTTTGTCTCCGGAGCATAACTCGATCACCCTTTTTTCAAACTACTTGTGTATCTGGGGAGGGGGATACACATGCGCTTGTCGACAAGCGTCCATTTCTAGTTAACATTGGCCTTTACAATAACAACTTCAGTAGCCGATTTCATCAAAATTGCAAAGTATACTTATCTAGCAAAGTATACTTTGAGTAATCATTTATTTTTCCCGAAATGCATTATGTCATATAGAACTAACGACTGCATTTATTATATACCTACCCATGAAATACATAGTTATACGATGTAAATAAAAGTCATATGTTCTCATCGATGAAATAAACAACTTCCGGTGAAAATACAACTACTTCCTCCATCTATTTTCATAACGCGCATCGGCAGTAAAACAGCGCAAACATGCTGCAAATACACATTCATTACCGTATACAGTCTAAAAAACTGCTAATTTCCATGGAGCTGTATATAATAAATAGAATATTCATATTTTTGCAACGAATATGACATATATGTTCATCGAGTGGTGTGAAATATCCATATTTCACAAGTGCCGTTATGATTAAAAGTTTGCAGAATTATTATATTGAATTTATTACATTATGATAATGTAATAAATTCAGTATAATAAAAATTAATAATTTATCCTTAAATTGAAAATTTCTCCCTCAAAGTATACTTTGCTAGCGAAGTATACTTTGCCATGTTGATGAAATAGGCTACAGGTTATTCACAGTGTGATTATTTTCCTAGGCAGTATTTAGTTAAATTTTCCTCTATGATATAGTGCTTGTTTCATTTTTGTCGCGCCTGCTTTAGCAGAGGCGCGACTATAGTTGGCGCTTTTTCCTTCGTCGTCGTCCGCGTCGTCGTCCGCGTCGTCGTCGTCCGCGTCGTCGTCTGCGTCGTCCGTTTTTTTTGTAAGGCAAATGCGTTAAAGTTATTGTTTTTTCCAATATCTCTTTGCCACACTTTGATAATATTTCACATCAATGTTTATCTGGGGATGATGCTTCATTACGCACACCCCCACATCCAAATTCTCAAGGTCAAGGTCATTTATTTACTTGTAATGTTCACCGGTTTTGTAACAGAAATGCGTTAAAGTTATTGTTTTTTCACAATATCTCTTTAACCCCTTGCCAGACTTTGATAATATTTCACATCAATGTTCGTCTAGGGATGATGCTTCATTACGCACACCCCCACATCCAAATTCTGAAGGTCAAGGTCATTTATTTACTTGTAATGTTCACTGGTTTTATAACAGAAATGAGTTAAAGTTATTGTTTTTCACAATATCTCTTTAACACCCGCCAGACTTTGATAATATTTCACATCAATGTTTGTCTATGGATGATGCTTCATTACGCACACCCTCACATCCAAATTCTCAAGGTCAAGGTCATTTATTTACTTGTAATGTTCACCGGTTTTGTAACAGAAATGCGTTAAAGTTATTATTTTTTCACAATATCTCTTTAACCCCTTGCCAGACTTTGATAATATTTCACATCAATGTTTGTCTATGGATGATGCTTCATTACGCACACCCCCACATCCAAATTCTCAAGGTCAAGGTCATTTATGTACTTGTAATGTTCACAGTCAAATGCCTCGGCAGGCGCGACACCGCTTCCGTGACGGAATTCTTGTTTGTGGTTGTACATGTACATTTATCGGTCGTAACATGAATATAACTAATGCACACTAATTTAAGTGATAAATAACTGTATATATTAACCCTTTCAACCCTACTTAACTGGGATGGACTGTGCCTTGTTAATTTAAGGGCCAATCCAAGCATCACAAAATGATTTTCAGATGAAAAGGGATGTTTTCTTTTTCGACAAATTATGAAAATTACTTGCAAAAAGTGCAGATCCTGATGAGACGGCTCATTACGAGCCGGCTCATCTGGATCTACACTGTTTGTGAACACCGCTATAGTGTCTGTAGTCTGTAGTGTTGAAAGGTTTAATAGAATATTTTTTTTGGCGGCCTGAAAACCTGAACACACATGGTGAGATGGCCAATATTGTACACATTTGTTCCAGGATGATATGGAATCTACCGAGCGGTCCAGTAGTTCCCACTCCAGCTCTCCAGTGAGGTCGTGGTATGTTGTCGCTCCTGTCCATGTCATCATATGTGGCCGTGACTGGAGAAATGAGGATTTTGGGATTTTTAACCAGTGTAGATCCAGATTAAACGGCACACTCCTGTAGCATGATAATGATCTATTTTGCTTGTGAGAAACATGACAGGTGTTTTATTGATGAAATGGCGAACAGTGCAGATCCTGATCAAACTGTGCGGATGGTCAAACAGCACGCGTTGTACATTTGAACACGGCTGTGAACGGTGTCAAACAACGGCAGTCCTGTAACAATATGGAATAAACACTGTTGTTCGAAGCATCTGGAATGCTGCCACCAATTCCATTAGCGAACAGTGTAGGCTCTGATCAGACTGCTCAGATGTGCAAGTCATATATGGTCTGCCAGATGACAAGATAAACCTTACAACGTTCACAACAATTGTAGATCCTGTGATTGCATATTCACAGGGTAGGATTAAAATTGTTTTGCAGTATTTCATTTACTCAATGGCAACCGCATTGACCCTAGTAACGTGCTTGGAGTGTCCCACCAGACACAAGGCAGGTATACAATTTTTAGGTTGGTGTGACTGGTAGCTGTAGTAGGCATTTGCTACTAAAATAGCGATTTGGCTACTAATATTTAAGAAATTATTTGAGAAAAAAAGTACTGTTTATAAATTTTCTATCAAATGTAAAATAGTTCAAAATCCTAGCACCAAACTAGAATTGGTACCAATATTTAACTAACTGGTGACTCACCAGCTGGCTATATCAGTCTGAGTGGAAACTTGAACCTTCAACCTCCAAGTTACGAGATGGATGATTTACCCACTACCAGGTCAAGGTGTTTGGTACTGTGTTACACTATATTTTCAGGCCTCAATCCCATGCAAGCTCTACACCATCGAACATGCTTCCACCGAGACTGAATGTCACAGACAGTGGCTACATTATACCACACTATGACTTTGATGACGTTGAACTGTATGAAGGTCCCCCTGACGTGGACGAGGTCAGTGTAGTTGGACAATAATTAGGCCGCCAAAGGGACCTTAGGATATTTGCAACTGACATACCCTCATATCAGCCTTTGCATCTACATTCAATACTTGTCTATACCCATCAAATCATCAAATGTTGCATGCCGCCAGTCTCAGTAGAGCCGGAGGCATTTATTGTTTGGACTGTGTGTACATATGTAGACGATAGTGATAGGACTCGAACAATGGGTTTTGAGTATTCGGAGATACTTTTCTTTGTTTTATCCGAGTCCTTGGACAGAATTGCATTTATTCCGTATGTACTTTAACAATAGACTGAGGACTCAGAACAATGGAGAGAACAATGAGGTCCTCGCACTATCGGTGCTGCGGGGTTGTGGTGTGAGTGCCTGTGTGTGTTTCAGTGTGTGTTTCATTATTATCCATGGATCCGGTTTTTCAGAGTTTCTCCAATCTTGTTGTTTAATGCCTTAGACATGATAGAAATGTTTCGCGAACGTAATAGTGAACATTATAGATCTAGGTTGTCAAGTCTGATATACCTGATAGCAAAATTCGCTAGCATTGCATTCTATTTCGCAGGTAATGTTTTGTAGGATGAAAGACGCAGGAGTAATGTTGTTTTTGTTGAAATGAACGCAAACTTGTTTGCATTTCTTTATTATGCTAATGTGATTCTGTAACACCATGAGACCACTACACACAACAATTTTCGTCTGCTGTTGCTTTTATATCTTGCCTTATTTCTCAATAAAAACATGGTTTGAGAGCACTTCAGAATCATTTACAATGGAAATGATTCTGAAGTGCTGTCAAAGCATGTTGTAAATTATTCTAAAGTGCTGTCAAAGCATGTTTATGATGATAAAAATGTAAAATAGAAAATAAACAGCAGACGACAACAAATTAAGATAGCGGTTAAGCATCAGTGGAAGCAGTTTTGAGTTTGGATTGTCCCTGATATGTTGTATCAGAGTCTGTGCCTGATAAGCTTCTTGTTACCATTCAGGGTGTACTGTAATGACCCTAAGTATTTGGACACCAATTGTTTTGGGAAACCCCTGTCAAATAGGGTTTCCCAAAAACTAATTGTATCCAAATACATTGTTATTGTGATAAACCAGTACAATAATACTAACCTTAACTATTGGGCCACTCTTCATCGTGGGAAACCATACAAATTATGATACAAATAATGTGGTTTTGTACCTAATTCATGTGCGATATTTCATGAAAACTTTACGATAGTTTCCGTAAATGACATCGAAAGTTGACGAAATTTTCATAGCAAATGCGGAATGTAATTTGCTATGAAAATATTGTCGACTGTCTACATCATTTGCAGAAAATATTCTGTATATATATATTTCATGAAAAATGACCCATGTTCATGATGTTGTTAGGTACAAAATCATATAGCGTGTCTCATATTTGTATATTTCCCAGAATAATCACAGGTTGAAGTAACGGACCGAGGTCTATAAATACATTAAATATGCCTAAAAGCATCAATAAATGAAGAAAAAACTATTTTTTATTTTTTTTTACTCCCTCCATATACAATGTACTCCATGGAGGGAGAAAAAAATAATTCTTCATTTATTGATGCTTTTAGGCATATTTAATGTACATGTATTTATAGACCTCGGTCCGTTACTTCAACCTGTGAGAATAATTGTCCAATTTGGATTATTACAGTGTTCAGTCAATCTGCTACTAGTTACCTCTTTTGGTGGGTGGTTGGTCGGGAGCATGTGACGGGTAATGCAACGATCGGGGTTCATCTTACCGGAATTCCGACTGGAGACCTGTAGCCTATTTCATCAACATTGCAAAGTATACTTTAGTAGCAAAGTATACTTTGAGGGAGAAATTTTCAATTTTTTTAAAAATTTATTAATTTTTATTATACTGAATTTATTACATTATCACAGCCATTTAATGGCTGTGATAATGTAATAAATTCAGTATAATAATTATGCATACTTTTAATCATGAAATATATGCATTTGTTAGTTCTATATGAAATAATGCATTTCAGGAAAAATAAATGATTACTCCCTCAAAGTATACTTTGCTAGTAAAGTATACTTTGCAATGTTGGTGAAATAGGCTACTGGTTTGGCCCTCACATACGTCTTTGGCATTTTGTATGTGACAGTTGAATCTGGTTACACCCCTTATATGAGTATTATGATTATTCATAATCCTATTTTAGGGGAAGGGGCCAAGTGACTTTGGTGTGGTATGGACCTGGCACCAGGTCAGGTTATTCTCATTTCAGGGCTGAATATATTTTTTTCTCGATGTAAATAATCTGTTCTGATTTTGGGATTTTCCCCCCAATGCAGCAGGTTAAAACGGGATCGAACCCGTTTGCCCGGCCTTACATGGCCTTAGCTGTTGATAGGCCGTTAAACACCAATAAACAAACAAACTAGTTACGTTATAAGCATTGCCTGTAGGTGCTAGAGGAGATCCGACAACAGGACGTGGTGGAGGAGTTCTCCTCGCCTGTATTCAGCCTACAGCTGGTGCTGACTGTCCCCCAACCCCCCGAGGAGAGGAAGTGTACTGCCAGTGCCGCCGATGCCGTGAAGACCCAGTCGTCACATTCATCCTTCCTCAAACAGACCCTGCTCGACGATGATCAACGTGTAGGATCGGGGAAGAAAACCGTGAAATTTCACGATGAACAGGGAAATTCTGGTTTGTTCTATATATCACTGGCTCCAGGGTAGCATGTGAATCTGAAAATATTTTGTTGAAATTCTTGCTTGCTCCTATTTTATTTATGTATAAAAATATTTTGTGGCAATTCTTGATTTCTCCTATCCCTTTAATATATAAAAATACTATGTTGCAATTCTTACTGGATCCTATTTCTTTTATGTATACAATACTGCCATAATAACCCGTAACATTTGTACACAATTTGTTCTGGTAAACCCCTATTTTATATGTGTTAACCAGAATAAATGGTGTCCAAATATGTAGTAAGCTATGTTCCAATTCTTGATTGCTCCTATTCCTTTTATAAATCCCTTGTGCCAGTACTTTATACGTCCTTATATGCAGGACATTCAAATGCTAGTGACATGGATGCATTTAAAACTTTCTAAGCACATACTCTATTGTCATGATTGCATTCAAGCAGTTTTATTGATGAGACCATGTTGCCCTCAGTCATCTGTAGCCTATTTCATCAACATTGCAAAGTATACTTTAGTAGCAAAGTATACTTTGAGGGAGAAATTTTCAATTTTTTGAAAAATTTATTTATTTTTATTATACTGAATTTATTACATTATCACAGCCATTTAATGGCTGTGATAATGTAATAAATTCAGTATAATAATTCTGCATACTTTTAATCATGAAATATATGCATTTGTTAGTTCTATATGAAATAATGCATTTCAGGAAAAATAAATGATTACTCCCTCAAAGTATACTTTGCTAGTAAAGTATACTTTGCAATGTTGATGAAATAGGCCCCTGATACTAGTCGGAAAAGAAATAAGCCAGGATTTTATCTACATTATATATATTCCCATGTATCAGAGGCAGGTATGATTATTGATGTCTTGTGATTTTTTTCTCTAACTTTTAAGAGTTGACTCGAAACATGGGTATGGAATAATGCAAATATTAGTCTCACAATGGCACTCACTTTTTGCTTACTGATGCAGAATGTCACACTCCATTGATCCAGAAAATGCCATATTGAATTCCATAATATTATGATGGACACTCAAATGTTGACTTTTCAAGTACAATATTTCAATCAAGTGTAATTGTGTAAAAGCAATGTCTCGGAGGGGGGGGGGGGGCCGTTTCACTAAACTTTGTACGTCTAAAATGTTCGTAAGTGCAAAATTATGATGCCAGATGCTGGCCTGTATGTTGTAGATTCTGAGTCGGAATATGAGGATGAGGATGAAGAGGGAGGAGAAGATGATGGGGCATCCAGCTCTAATGAAGACGAACAAGTCAGTGACGATGACTTAGCTTATCCAGACAAAAGGTACAGTGAAACCTCTCTAAACCGGACACCAAGAAAACACATATGATCTTATTTCTGATGAGTTTCTTGGTCATATATCTCGGGTGATAATGCCTGATCGTGATCGCACAGCAAACAACTATGGCTGAGAATGATCAAATGCCTGATTTACAGTGAAACCTCTGTAAGCCGGACACCCTGGGGACCTCCCAGGGTGTCCGGTTTAGAGAGGTTTCACTGTACCGTCTCAATTGTCTGGAACTGTGATACACAAAATCACATAATATTTGGGATACATGCATCTCTGAAATCTGCTGTATTATTTGCTAACCTGTTTTCATCTACCAATCTTTATTTCACACCGTTATCAATTGTGAAACAATAAGGACGCTTTCTGTAATCAACATATTTTCTCTTTGAGTTAACCCTTTCACCCCTAAGTAACTGGAATGGATGGATGTTGATATGTTAATTTTGCAACAAATCCAATTGTCACAAAATGACTTTCAGACTAGTCCATTTATGACAAGTGGGTGTTTTTGTTCTAAAAAAATATGAAAATTACTCGCAAACAGTGCAGATCCTGATGAGACGCCTCATCACGAGCTGGCTCATATGGACCTACACTATTTGCCAATACCACTATACAGGCCTGTGGTGTTGAAAGGGTTAATTAAAATCCATGTCTCATTGCTGAGGGAAGGGTTAATTTTCTTGATATCAATTAACCAGTATATATCTATACAGGAAAAAAACCACCGTCCGACCATTTGTGAGTTTGTCACCAACAGAACATGAGTTCAAGATGGGGATCAAAGATGTGGTCACTGGATTTGAAAACACTATAGGTATGTTTGACATCTGAATAAATTTTAATTGTGAAAATCAGACATCATTTTGGAATGTTGGCAACATAACAATAAGCAGATTTATAAGGCAAACATTGATCATTTCATAATCCACAATCTGTCATGAAAAATATGTATGGTCTTATTGCATTGTGTGGGTGGTTGGTTGGGAGCACGCGACAGGTAATTCAACGATCGGGGTTCATCCTTATCGGAATTCCGACTGGAGACCTGGTTTGGCCCTCATATACGTCTTTGGTATTTTGTATGTGACAGTTGAATCTGGTTGTACCCCTTATATGAGTATTACGATTATTCATAATCCTATTTTAGGGGAAAGGGCCAAGTGACTTGGTTTGGTATGGACCTGGCAACAGGTCAGGTTATTCTCATTTCAGGGCTGAATATATTGTTTCTCAATGTATATATTCTGTTCTGATTTTGGGATTTTCCCCCCAATGCAGCAGGTTAAAATGGGATCGAACCTGTTTGCCCGGCATTACATGACCGTAGCTGTTGATAGGCCGTTAAACACCAATAATTCCAGCACAAAAATATTTACACAATTCCCTAACATTTGATTGGTCCGTAGCAAGTCTCTGTCCAAAATTTATATCTCAGTAAACTCCCATGCCAAACTACTGTCCGTAACCGTGAGACGCAGTTAAAATAATTCTTAAGAAAACGGAAAATAAACACATTTTTTTGACAAATTTATTTCAAATGCTGGAATTATAAGGAATGAATGGCCTTTTTGTGGAATTTATTGGGGATATAAACTTGGAAATGTTTTTTTTTTTTTTTTTTTTTTTTTTTCGAAAATTGTAATTTGTTATCGCTTCGTCCAGTATTCCCACGACTTTTCCAAGTTTATAACCCGATAAATTACACAAAAAGGCCATTCATTCCTATAATATTTGCATTGCTCACCAGAGTATCCACAGATTATCCTGTGCATTCATGCACTATGATCCAGGGGACCGTTTCACTAAACTTTATATGACTAAAATGTACGTAAGTGGAAAATTATGATAGTCTGTAAATTTCACATTAACAAGTTTTTTTTGTAAACAATTATTGGATTTACATTTATTGAGCATAGTCTGCATATGCAATTTGCACTTACGAACATTTGAGTCGTACAAAGTTTTGTGAAACAGGCCTATGGTCCATGTTGTCCAATATTGCATAGATGTCTTTGACAAAAATATGACAGTATGTATCTGACTACAGCAACGGTAACTGATCAGAGGCTATACATATAGAAAATAAATATGTCTTCTTGTCATAGTGGTTCACATATTAGGCCATTCAAAGTTCTTCCTCTGTTAAGCATCCGCGTGCTGGTAGGTTTTGAGAGTGGTTCTATGAAGAAGAAAAAAGAATGTGTAAGCTATTTTACACTATTTACTGGTGAAGTAATATGAAAATTGATTTGGGACTTGTCTAAGTTTTAAATATGTTTTATGAATTTACACTTAATAAGTTTAATAAGAGTGTTTTCTTATTATTTAGTGGCAATTTAAATTTATGTTAAAAACTTTCTCAACCCTCTCTTTTTTTCAAGGCCTTGTTTGTTTTTACCGGATATTTAAGTAGGTTTTGAACATCTGGGTGGATGTTTTTCAGAGAAAAAATTTGGCATGGCCTTAGCGCATGGCTGATTTACGCCTGTAGTAATTAGATAAAATTACTTGATGTTCTATAAATGGTGTTGAATGTTGGAGACTATTTCAGATATAAAATTTTATTTCTCTGATCTGAGCTTATGGCAACAGATCAGTCTCTTGTTGATTTAGTGAAGAATTTGTTGTACTGTCTGAATGGTAATTAGTTAATATATGAGAAGAGACTGCACTGCTCAGGCTTGTCCTAGTCTACAGGGATTCTCTAGATTATCGGACAAAAATGGCAGTTTTTTTATGATAGTTTTCTTAAAATAGCAGCTACGGGCATAACATTTTCACAGAACAATCGTCGGTTCTTGCTTTCTCAATGCATGCAAACTACTTAGCAAACTGTGCCATCTTTCTCACTTCAAATTGGGTCAGATCATCAGTCGTAAGATTGCCCCAAAATTAACATCGACAAACAATTATCCGGACAAATGTATAACCGTCTTATAACTTGTATTCTCACCTTAAAATCATAATTTTATCGCCTGAAAACCAGTGTAAGCTTTATGTAGATTTGGAGAAAAAACAATCATCATTCGCTTCTTGGAAAACATCGTAGAACAACTCTGCAATGACGTAATTATGCAATTGTATTTATAGAACAACTCTGCAATGACGTAATGGGCGCACTCGATGGAGCTCTTCATAATTTGATAGAAAAATCCGCGGTAATGAGGCCCGTAAAGGAAATTATGATCGTTTCGCATACTGGTGTTTTCTCACCTGTCGATTTTACCCACGAATTACAAATGTGTGAAATGGTGTGTAATGGCTTGGGTCCGAAATGGTTTGGGGCGATTTGGCCTTGAAACATTTATTATCTGCCCTCTTCGTTCTTTTTCTATCATTATACATTTTCGCATTCCTTCCTATCTGCTCTGTATTGTACATTTGTGTAACAGTCTGAAAATGATATTCGAGGAATGCATTGTATCGTCTGCATACTTCACACAACAGAGTATTGAAAACTCTATAGGGGCCTCAAATTATGTTCAGTGACAGATACAAGCCCCCGCGCGACTTTTGACGTTGTAAACAATTTGTGGACATAGTTGGGGAATGTTTTCAGCAAATTTTACTAAAATGTTTACCTTGGCGATATAGTCTTCACACTGGCATGGAAACAGCAAGCATCTGCGTGACTTAGATGTATTCGTTGCAAAACCGGATAAAAAGAATGCTCTTAATTAACAGGTATTTTCGTTTTGCCCGATAAACTGATTGTATGGATAATTGGTATGACCCCTGTACATGCTTGCAAGTGCAACAAACCCGGTTTTGTCAAGTGGTGTCCCATATTTCTTCATTCTGTTGCATGATTCCTGAGAATTACATTAGTCCAAATTTGTTTACTAGCATTACCTCATAAAGTTGATAGTTTATAGAAAAACCACATTTGACACATTTTTGTAGTTACATCGATATATACTAATCTACCATTTTTTTGTAGCTGAAATTGTGTCATTGACTCGAGAGAAGCGACTGTCGGTGTTTTGTCGGCCACCGGTAGACGACATCAAGCTGAACTTTGATGAGGAAGAGGAGGAGGAGCGGCGGGAGATGACTCGACCGTGGCCCGATGTGGAATTCATATTCGGGGATGACCCAGAATACCAGGAGTTACTCACGGAACTCGACCAGTACATGACTATGGAGATGGAGCTTGTTAAACAGTATTCCACGGTAGGGGTAAACGTGTAACAGGAAGTCTGGGTGCCCTTCCAAATTTTGCTTTGTTTCCACACACATTAAATCTGCTTACACAGTCTTATTTGATTAGTTTTTATGCCCCCACCAATTTATTGGGACATTATGTTTTACCCCTGTCCGTCTATGTGTCCATGCGTCCATCCGTGCATTCGTAAGGCAAATGCGTTTAAGTTTTCAATAACTCCTTAACTCCTTCACCAATTTCAATAATATTTGCCCACAATGTCTGTCTAGGGATGGTGCTTTCTATCGCATATGAACCACGCCCAAACACCCAAGGTCAAGGTCACTGGGGACTTATTTTCACCTTGTTTGTAAGGCAAATGTGTTATAAGTTTTCAAAGGTTTTCTCAATAACTCCTTCACCAATTCCAATACTATTTTACCACAATGTCTGTCTAGGATTGGCTTCGTAATAACGTTCCATTTTACTATCAAGGCTGTAGGTCGGGGGCATCCGTGTTCTATGAACACATTTTTTAGTTGTTGTTTTTTTGCTAAAATCATATAGTATTCTATTGTAAGGCTTATTTTAGCGGCTGAATCACAGTAGGAATTCAAACAGTATGTCACAATATGTCTTACAGTCTAATTATTCTCATGTCATGTGCAGTTAATCATTTTGCTGAAGGTCAAATAGTATTATTTGGTAGTGTTAATTGATTGTATCTGATCTGGTTCTACACCGGCCACTATATATATATGCCATAACAGAGCTCCAGATAAGCTGCGTATTTGCTTAAATACCCAATTAAAATTGCCAAAAACCCAATATAAATCAGAAGTAGCAAGTATCAAAAAGCACTACAAATTTTGTGGTACTTTTATCATGCTGCAGAAAACAATAAACAGCTACAAATATAGCATATTTTTCTTATTTTCCATGAAAACACATCTTGGTATTTCATTAGAATTGTCTCCAAAGAGATAATTCTAATGAAATGCCAAGACATGTTTTCATTTCGAAGCAAACTACAGGTCATTCTCGTTATCTCGAAGTCAAATGGACTGGTGAAAATATATCGACATATCCGAACTTCGAGATAACAATTCGCCAAATTTCTCGAAAACAAATCCGAACAAAATTGCTTCAGAAATGCCTCTTTATTGTATTTCCGGGTTTTCATAAATCGCTCACTTTCTTTTTACACAATGCGCATGCGTATGTTACTAAATATATCAAATATGCTTCTTACAATTTCCGGTGAATTAGACACAATTTGTTAATGCTTTTTCGCAGCTACTGAGCTAGACTGTGTAAACAAGCGATTTTTATTTTATGACTCACATATTCAAAAACACAATAACACATCAGATTGAATCACTTGATTTATCTTTACCATAAAACACATTGTATTTTAGTTACAACATCAAAATGATATTGGAATGTATGTGGCCGCTAATGAGCCCCGCCAGGTAATTCCAATAAATTGGCACCTTGACTGAGGCAATGGGAAAATGCCATGGACCAAGATGTATTGTAAATGATATTGGATTAGTTAGGCACTGAATGTTATATACATATAAATACACACACATACACACATATGTATATAATATCTGAAACACACACAGAAAGTGCCTGATGTTCAGCCATTTGATTGAGATAGGAAACACACGCAGGAAACACTGATGGCTGACATTTATGATGTAATAGCCAAAATGGGAACACACGGCAATGCAGTGCCAGGACACGATAGAGCATAAGCCTGGTCTCCAGACCTGCAATTGTCTCTTCCTTGCCTAGGTACTTCATTAAGAACCGTTGTAAAAGGGAGATGCAACTGCAAGTTTTAAATGGACAAAAATCCTTTTTGATTTATTTGTCTTATTTAAAATAAATAAATAAGTCATTTATTTTAAATAAGACTATTGCAAATGGATGAAAGTGAATTGATCGACCCCCGACCCCTAGAATTTTCCGCCACAATAAATTTACATATTGCTCATTATTTAAATGTATCCGCCAAAATTCTAAACACATGGTATATGGGATATAGTAGCTTGTCTTATTGTGTCAAGTAATATATCATTTCCCTTATCCGATAGGTGGACTACATCAGATCGGAATAATTCCGACTGTGTATAATTAATAGGGGCAGACACTATGTGGCCATTTCGACAATCTGTGACTGCCCGCCTACCAAATATATTCATCCGGCGTCTCTTTTGTTCCATAATAATGTTGACTTTGTCACCCACACCCCTCCATGTCAGTCGTAGCAAAATGTCAATCCAAACAATGACTGTGGTTGAAAATATTGTGGAAATGTGGTTAATACCCTTTTTCACCCATTTTTCGAGTTTGATGTGTTATTGTGTACTGCCACATCTCTGAAAGTAGCCTCTCTGACCTCGAAATGCATGTTGGGACCCAGGACCAATTTGTGAGTTACTTTGCCCTGTCGCTGCATCTCTAGCTACAGTTTCTGAAGCGCCGGACCCCTGTGGGCAGACCCATTTTCCATGACCCAAACCACATGTTGAACACGCATGGGGGTAACAGCATTGTGGCCATGGACAGAATCCTTTATTAAAGTCATGGCATGTCTGATTTGGCTGGGGGCCACGGGTAGCAAGCGTAACTGGTTCGTTCATGCTGAGGGACATACACTCAGCCACAAGTCCTGATTGATATTTGCCCACGATTGGGGGTGGGATGCCTGTCGAATACGAAATTGCTCGTCAAATGAACGCCATGACCCTCGATTGTGACCTGATGCGGCTTCTCGTATGAGAGCCATGTATCTTAACATTTCATGGGCTTTGGCTGGGAATTTACTGATCATAATTGACATATAAATCACAAATGCATCAGTCCATTTTTCAATTGAAGGAATTTTTTCCCTGCATTCCCTTGGTTTTGTTTCAATTTGGCCAGTTGCTGAAAGTCGAAGAGTGCTGGGGCAACACATGTCATTTAGTTCAATGGCGCCCTTCAAAAGCAGAGACATATTTATATATTCACCACGCCAGATTTGTTCCCTCAATGACATTGGGATGTGAACAAATGTTTCATCTTCCACAGACTTCATGGGTTCAATTTGGGAATTTACCAAACTATTGGTGTTCATACTGGAATTGCTAACACCGCACCCCTGTAATTCTGCCACTGGTGGGCCCTGTCTTCTTCTAACAATGTTAGAATCCATTAGAATGTGTTCAAAGTCAATGACCTCACCTGCTTGCGAACCTTCAGGCTCAGCACCACCACACAACACTGCCCTCTCTGGCAGTTCCTTAGGCCTTTCAGGCCTCCCACTGACTCTCTTGGCAGGGGGATTGCTTGCCCTTGTTGCCCTCTTCTTCCCTTTTCCTCTCCCACTCATTATAATAATTGCAAATATAAAGTAAAAATGTAAATGTTGTTTCTTTACTTGCCTTGAAAAGGCCTTGACCATTATTACCCATAATGCCTCCCCCCCCTCCCCCCCCCCCCCCAAAGATAGAATTGTAAGGGGGGCAACTGTGTGTTAACAGTTGACCAACCCCCTGTTTGAGTTATTGCTCTTCCTCACTTAGCCAGTAGAACTATCCTGTGTAAACTATGAGCAGTTTAACAACAGCATGAATTAAGCTTGCAAAATAATCATGGTTATTTCTAAAGCAATAATCTGTATTATTACATCTACGATTTACTTATTGCTATACCGTTTAATTCATTTTTCTGTTAAAAGAGATTTGATATCACATTAAATTTAATTGATTAATTATGGTTTTAAAGGCCCAACAATTGGTGCCCTGGTACCGAATTTTGTAGGAGGGGCATATCCAATTACTGATAGCGTCCCTAGCCTGTCAGTTATACACTGGCTTTATAAATAGAATACATAAACAGCAATACATGTTTGTCGTCTGCTCCCAATGTAGAACAGTGAGGGGGCTGCTGGATAGCCAGTGTAGGTGTTTCATACTGACCAGTATCTAGATATATGGTATGTAGGTTTGTTATCAAACGTGTGGTCCCATAAAACACATAAATTATACAATATATACCCGTCCCTATAATAGTGTCTGTATGTTTTAGTTGTGCAGGAAAATGATTGAGAATTTACTAAAAGTGTTAAAACTTATATAGTATTTTGCTGCTAACTATTTCAAAGCAAAGAGTATTCTGATGCTATTATATAAATTATTAAAAATAGAAACACGTAAAATTTAATGAAACACCTTTCCATGTGTTACACAATGACAAACTGGGGCTTATTGAGTGTTTGATCAGTTTAACTCACAATCAGATAGCACATGACTATAGCATGATACAGTTTACATCATTAATTAGAGCCACCATGAATGACCACCAAACTTAACAGTGTAGATCCTGATGAGGCTGCGAGGATGCACCAGCTGATCCGGGGATATGCATGTCGTAACGTGTCCACGTGTCCGTTACTTAGAATGTGTCATGTATATATAGTGAAACCTATATTGTTCTTCTGGACCTGAACAAGGTTCCTATCTCCGATGTATTTTGTAAGTACATGTAGTAACCAATATATAAGAATACAGTCAAACTTGTGTTAAGAGACCACTCAAGGGAACTGCCAAAAGTGGTCTCTTAACAGAGGTGGTCTCTTAATAGGGACAGCCATGTGGAGTGGGTACACGGATGATATATAAAAAACAACACAGTGACAACACAGTCAAGTAATAACATGTATACACATATATGTATGTTTATTAAAGTAATAACATGTACAATGGAAAACATAAGTTTGAATAGTAATATGGAATTAAATCAACATAAAAGTATGAGAATGTATTTACACACCATCAGTTACACAAGTATGTACAGTCAAACTTGTACTTCAGTGCCTTCACACGGTCCTGTAGCGTCAAGCATTTTCGTTTGGTAGACATGGTTACACCTTCATTGTGGTAATTTGGTGTAACGAAATGGCATTTTGCGCAGGTTTATATGTGCCCACATTAACTCGAATTAATCATTTGTGACAAGCCAATTAAGGGTCATCTCACTCGTCAATAATTACGGTTAACATTATTCACAGCGTATTAATTAGCTCACGAACCCATTCCTCGGTAATTGAAGTTCCGCGATTTACACCGATCAGGTCAATTAAGAATCAAGTGCATTAATATGGTTGATACATGTAGATAGATAACAATTATCCATTTTTTTCTCTCAATAATTTCTATTCCAAACATGTTTTGACAGCACATGGTAATCGTCTTCATTTAACATCAGCGTGTATTCTGATATTTTTTGTCAATGATCGACTGCATTGTGAGACGATTCACATGTGCTGCCAAAGCATACTTTTCAGTAATTAATATGGTAACAGCAGACGACAATTTAAGTTCCCCGCGATGTATAAATCTATTCTCACGATAAGAGACCACTTTTGGCAGTTCCCTTGAGTGGTCTCTTAACACAAGTTTGACTGTAATATGGTAACAGCAGATGACAAATTCAGTTTCCCACGATCTATAAATCGCTATTCCAATGTCTTAATGTCTATAAATAACCTCAGGCAGTCAAGGTTGCCACGTTACCTTAAATCAATACGCGCCTATACACCTCAATACACACACAGTAGGCTACATGGCATTGTTTCTCACAATCAGGTAACATTTACACTTGACAGCAACACGTTTTATGGATTATAGCCACCACTTATAGCCGTTTTTCGAGCCGTGTTTTCATGGGCGCTGACAGTCGCCGACGGTCGTTAAACGCGTTGTATTTTGACGGAATGGGCCGTATTTATACGGTCGCTGGTCGCAGACAGCAGGTGGTCGTTCATTGCAAGTACGTTATTATGGGAAATTCGTCGGGCGGGATTCAAACCGGTCGCTTACAGCAGGTGGTCGTTTATTACAAGTGGTCGTTAGCACAAGTTCGACTGTATGTGTTTGTAATAAGTCGGTATTTGATAAAAATGTGTAACTGTGTCATGTCATTCCACAGATCATTATGTGTACAGTCCCATAGAAAACGAACAGCCAAATGCCAAGCTGATTCTGACAGGTTAATGTTCCTGTTAATGATTTTGTATTGCACTATGGGGTCAGCTAATGAGATATCAAAGCATGCAGAACTACTTTCACTGCCTTACTGGAGTCTCCAGTAACCGCCAGACTCGACCATCGTGCATGAGAATATGTACAGGTGAGTTTTATTACCACCAGCGACTATTATAGCCGTAATCTTTGCAGCTTAGGTCCAGATCAGAATGAGCAGTCACATCAGGATCTAGACTGTCAGTTTATTTGATACTGAATGAATGACTGTTAAAACGTTTGATTAGAAAAGTTTTATAAACTATCAACAGAGCTCAAGCTAAGGTGCGTAATTTTATCAATTCTGGATAACAACAAATTTCTGCACCAAAAAATGGCAAGTTGGGAGTCTCAATGATCTCAATGAGACGATTCTAAAGGACTCCTAACTTGATATCTTTCATTGAGAAATAAGAATTTCGCCACCAAATTATGCACCTGACACGGAGCTCGATCTGTATCAATCTCAAGTCCGCGCAGTCTGATCAGGGCTAAAGTTTTTTTGAAGGAGTAATATTAATGATACCAGGAAAACGCTTCGACTCCCAATCATTCTCAGTGTCAATTAGTGCAAATATTCTAATCAATAACACACAATTGCAAATTATACATATTTGGCCTTATATTTGTATATGCGTATACTATGTACACAGTGATCCGTTATGAGACCAACCATGTAAGTAATTTGATACATTTCCACAGTTGTCATAGTTCATGAAAAATATTTACATAATTTATGATTTTCTTCCGTACATGACAACGAATATTTATGACACTTTCAAAGCATATTGCAAGATGTCATCATTTACTAAAAAACACAAGGCTGTTATA
Organism: Conchocele bisecta; assembly: GCA_029237695.1. Lineage (NCBI taxonomy): Eukaryota > Metazoa > Mollusca > Bivalvia > Lucinida > Thyasiridae > Conchocele > Conchocele bisecta. The sequence goes on from CM055269.1 coordinate 61,020,676, forward strand.
AATATTATTCTTTGAATATCGCGGCTGCTATTATGTATGAAATCAATTGAGATAGACGGAATGGCGAACCGTGCAGACCCTGATCAGACTGCGCGGATATGCAGGGGATTTGGGTAGAGGAGTTGGCAGCATAGATCATAAGCCCCATTTCTCCGTCATGACAACATATGCCATATGTATGCATGTATGGCATAGATAATTGCAGGTTTTGCAATCGTGGTGCCATAATTATGTGCTCTTCATATTTACTGCTACATTTTGAATAAAATATAAAAATACAGCAAATATCTAGTACATATCTCTGCTATCGAATAATAACAAAAAAAGATTAGTATTTATTATATCTTCCCATTTTAGTTCAGAAACCAGACATATTTATTCTGTCCTATGCAGTGGTCAAGCCGCCTGACCATTATCCATGCGCGGACACAAAATAGTTCTCACACGTCCAGTTTCATTTTCGCACATAAGGATTATGTTTGGCGATTTGGTTTCTTGTTAGTTTTCGTTTGTTTAGTGGAATGCATACATATATCGATTCACCTCGGTGTATATAAATATTGAATACGATTTTATATTATAATGGTATCATAGATAGTATTTTGGCCCGCATATTCCTACGCCGTATTGGAACCATTTTGGCGGGATTTGGAGAGGTCTTCGGAACACATATTTTGGTAAAATCTTAATTTTTTTTCACAATATATTTGTCGTTGGTCAACCGATTTTGACGGGAGAAAAGGCATTTTTGCATCTCTGATAATGATAAAATTGATTATAGCATTATTTATAGATTTTATTTGAGTTATAACATATTTAGAATTTAACTGGGAATTTCAGAATCTTGTCATATCGCCTAATGGGCCATTTGACCCGGTGTTAGGAACATTAAAGGAACATTAAATCTCGCCGTAGGAACATTAAATCTGCTTGGTATCTGGGATGCAGACAGGTTTATTCCAGTATCCAGCTGTGCAACTCAGTTTCCCAACCCCACGTTTTCTTTGAAGTAGTGGGGTTTACAAGTACCCGACTTTCTATGGGAGCGTACACCTAATGTAACCCCGTCCCAGTTAGAATATGCTGACAGCTAATTAGAGACCAGTGTTGAAATAGCCATACTGGTACGTGTTAGGATACAGGAAATAAGGCTGCTAGAAAACTTGAATTCATGTAGTCATGTACATTCCAGATCAGACTGCACATACATGCTGTTTACAACTGTGCATACTAACCCGAGTATATGCTGTTTATAATTAGTATATACTGTATTTTCACAGCCACTGTATCAAGTTCTAGGCGAAATATTTCTCTTGCTGGTCTATTAAACCATGGTTTTGTTTCATTCACCTTGCTGTGTGCATACCAACCACACATTTAATTTGATATTACTGTCCAAATTCAAAGTTGTGCGGCTGGCACACTGTCTGATGTTGACCATACAGGCAGTTATAGCTGTTAGCGTTATCACTAAACACGTGGGTTTGTTTACAATGTCAGGTCATGAACTCAGCTCTATGCATGAATTACATATGTAACAGCTACGCTCCGCCCGGCAAGTTTGAATCAGTTGTCAGTTGAGTACATTGTATTACTTCAAAAGCACATTTACATTTGTTTTCTTAAATCCAAATTTTTCTAAACCTTCCAAAGTTGTATTATCTATGTCTGTGTGAAATAGTGTACTTATTTGTTCAGTGGTATTTCTAAAATATCTGAAAATGTGTCCCTGAAGTGAAGCATGCATAAAATTATCAAAAAGCCTGCCCAACGCCATCTGGTGGCTTTTATATCCCAGTTGGGCCTTTAAGTGAACTGCTTTAACTGGACATGCAACTTTAAACGCAGTTTAGCGGCGGCGGTGTCTTTGGTTTCTATAGACGTGTGAAAACTTACCTGAGATATCGCGCTGATTCAGACTTGGCAGAGCCCGGAGCTTAATTTTCGCATCGACATATCAGAATAGAAATGTGAAGGAAACATACTATCTGGACTCGATTTCCACTTCGACTAAACCGATATATCGACATATCCGATATCGAGTTATCAGGAGTAAAATATATGATCTATATAGGGAATTCTACCAGGACCTGGGACGTATATCGAGATAAGCAGGTATATCGAGATAAACGATATCAAGATAATGATATTCAGCTGTATTCAATAATTGCTGTCTGTTGATGTGTAAACAGTAATGTGATTTTATTTTACCCAATTAAAATTTGGAGATACCCAATTGCTTCAGAAATGATGGAGTGACAATACTCAATTACTAATTCCTTATCTGGAGCCTTGCCATAAGCACCATTATACGTTCACATACTTGGGCTGCTGGCTGACAAATTAGACTTGACAGCATTTACAACAATTGTTTATTTAATTCTCTTGCACAGTCACATAGTCTGAATATAATAGAATCTTTGATAATTTTGCTGATGACACTATGGTTACTTCAGCAAGTGATGCTGAACCAAGTCGGCCCTGATCAATTGAAATATTGTTATGTTCTATTTGTCAACTACACAATAACTACGATGTTTCCACAGAACTACGAGAATTTCTGCGTGATGGTGTCCAATTGCCTACAACTCGATGTCGACGATTCGATGTCTCGGCGACAGTGGTCCACCCAGGAGTTCAGCACGGTGCTCGCTTCACACACAGACATGGTCAGTTAGTTTGAAGTTTGTGTTCTTTGTTCGTTACACTACCACCTGCGCTAATCTTGCCAACATATGTAAATTCCTTTATTTAAAAATACCTAATATTGTGCTTAAAATCAAGCAGCTTGATTGGCTGAGCCTGAGCTGTGCTACAGCTCAGGCTCAGACAATCAATTTGCTTGGTTGCCAGTTGATGTTGCCAATATATGTTCAGAAACGTTGATGATCTTGGCAAAATTAACATAGGTGGTTTGGAAATGGGGCTTATGGGTTTTGTGACCAGTGTAGCAGCTGATCAAATAGCACACCTATAGTCTGGTAACAATCTATATTATAGAGGCATAACGGGTGTTTCATTCATTGAATGGCAAACAGTGCAGACCTTGATCAGACTGTGGATGCACAGGCTGATCTGGATGTAATTGGTCACAAAACCCATAAGCCTAATTTCTAAGTCACAGTCACATTTAAGGTTGGGAATTGGCTGAAAGATTTTTTGACCAATAACTAATTGCTGTATCAGGCATTGACGCTGACACAATATCAAATCATTGCCAAAACTGCATTGGAAAGGCTTTTCAGTCAGAGACTCCATGTAATAAAGAAGGCTTTTCATGCAGAGACTCCATGTATTAAAGAAAGGGTTTTCATGCAGAGACTCCATGTAATAAAGAAAGGCTTTTCAGGCAGAGACTCCATGTAATAAAGAAAGGCTTTTCAGGCAGACTTCATGTAATAAAGAAAGTCTTTTCATGCAGAGACTCCATGTAATAAAGAAAGGCTTTTCAGGTAGACTCCATGTAATAAAGAAAGGCTCTTAGGCAGAGACTCCATGTAATAAGGAAAGGCTTTTCAGGTAGAGACTCCATGTACAAAAGAAAGGTTCTTAGGCAGAGACTCCATGTAATAAAGAAAGGCTCTCAGGCAGAGACTTCATGTAATAAAGAAAGCAGAGACTCCATGTAATAAAGAAAGGCTTTAGCAGAGGACTTTTCCATGTAATAAAGAAAGGCTTTTAGCAGAGTGACTTCATGTAATAAAGAAGGCTTTTTCATGCAGGAACTTCCATTTAATAAATAGGCATGGTTCTACAGTGACTCCCATGTAATAAAGAAAGTTATGGCAGAGATTTTATCATGTAATAAAAGAAATGCTTTTCAGCAGAGACTCCATGTTTAATAAGAAAGGTTGTTAGCAGGACTCCTGTTAATAAAGGAGTGTTCATCAGAGACTCCCATGTAATAAAGAAAGGTTGTTCATGCAGAGACTCATGTAAAAAGAAAGGTTGTCATGCAGGACTTCAGTAATAAAGAAAGGCTTTTCATGCAGAGACTCCATGTAATAAAGAAAGGTTGTTCATGCAGAGACTCCATGTAATAAAGAAAGGCTGTTCATGCAGAGACTCCCATGTAATAAGGTTGTTCTGCAGAAAGACTTCATAATAAATAAAGGTTGTTTCATGCAGAGACTCCCATGTAATAAGAAAGGCTTGTTCATGCAGAGACTCATGTAATAATAAAGGTTTGTTCATGCAAATTCATGTAATAAATAGTTCATGCAGAGACTCCATGTAATAAAGAAAAGGTTGTTCATGCAGACTCCCATGTAATAGACGGGTTGTTCATGCAGAGACTCCCAAATAATAAAGAAAGGTTGTTCATGAGCTTCATGTAATAGAGGCTTTTCATGAGAGACCCATGTATAAAGAAAGGTTGTTCATGCAGAGACTCCATGTAATAAATAAAGGTTGTCATGCAAAGGCATTAATAAATGGTTGTTCATGCAGAGACTTCATGTAATAAATAAAGGTTGTTCATGCAGAGACTTCCATGTAATAAAGAAAGGCTGTTCATGCAGAGACTCCCATGTAATAAAGAAAGGTTGTTCATGCAGAGACTTCATGTAATAAAGAAAGGCTTTTCAAATGGCAGAGATCCATGGTAATAGAAAGGTTGTTCTGCGACTCCATGTAATAAAGAAAGGGCTTTCCAGGCAGAGACTCCATAATAAAGAAAGGCTTTCCAGGCAGAGACTCCATGTAATAAAGAAAGTAGAGACTCCATGTAATAAAGAAAGGCTTTTCATACAGAGACTCCCATGTAATAAAGAAAGGTTGTTCATGCAGAGACTCCCATGTAATAAAGAAAGGTTGTTCATGCAGAGACTTCATGTAATAAAGAAAGGCTTTTCATGCAGAGACTCCATGTAATAAAGAAAGGTTGTTCATGCAGAGACTCCATGTAATAAAGAAAGGCTTTTCAGGTAGAGACTCCATGTAATAAAGAAAGGCTTTCCAGGCAGAGACTCCATGTAATAAAGAAAGTAGAGACTCCATGTAATAAAGAAAGGCTTTTCATACAGAGACTCCCATGTAATAAAGAAAGGTTGTTCATGCAGAGACTTCATGTAATAAAGAAAGGCTTTTCATGCAGAGACTGCCATGTAATAAAGAAAGGTTGTTCATGCAGAGACTCCATGTAATAAAGAAAGGTTGTTCATGCAGAGACTTCATGTAATAAAGAAAGGCTTTTCATGCAGAGACTCCATGTAATAAAGAAAGGTTGTTCATGCAGATACTCCATGTAATAAAGAAAGGCTTTTCAGGTAGAGACTCCATGTAATAAAGAAAGGCTTTCCAGGCAGAGTCTCCATGTAATAAAGACAGGCTTTTCATACAGAGACTCCCATGTAATAAAGAAAGGTTGTTCATGCAGGACTACCGATTAGTTAATAAATGAAAGAAGCAGGAGACACCACTGTAATAAATAAAGAAAGGCTTTTCATAAACAAGAGACCTCCCATGTAATAAAGAAAGGCATTTTCATGCAGAGACTCCCAATGGTTAATAAAGAAAGGCTTTTTCAAAAGGCAGTGACTTCCAATGCAATAAAGAAAGAAGAGGACACCATGTAATAAATGAAAGGCTTTGCCTACAGAGCACTCCATGTAATCAAAAGAAAAGGCTATTTTTCATACCAGAGACGTCCCATATAATAAAAAAGGTTGTTCCTGCAGAATAAAACTTCATGAAATAAAGAAATTTGCTTTTCATGCCAGAGACTCCCATTTAAATAAAGAAAGGTTTGTTCGTATTAGCAGAACTCCATATCAATTTAAAGAAAAGGCTTTTTAAGTTAGAGACCACCATAGAATAAACAAAGGGCATTATCATTGCAGAAGAATCCATGAATAAAGAAAGGCTTTTCCGTGGAGACTTTTCCAATGTAATAAAGAAAGGCTTTTTCATCAGAGACTCCTGTAATAAAGAAAGGCTTTTCCTTACAGAGACTCCTCCAATTTGAGAACTTGCATGAAAGGGCCTTTTCCAATGCAGAGACTCCCATATAATTAAAGAAAGGCTTTTCAAACAGAGGGACTCCAATGTAATAAAGAAAAAAGGCTTTTCATGCAGAGACCCAAACCAAATTGTAATAAAGAAAAGGTTGTTCATGCAGAGACTCCATGTAATAAAGAAAGGCTTTTCAGGTAGAGACTCCATGTAATAAAGAAAGGCTTTTCATGCAGAGACTCCATGTAATAATGAAAGGCTTTTCATGTGGAGACTCCATGTAATAAAGAAAGGCTTTTCATGCAGAGACTCCATGTAATAAAGAAAGGCTTTTCATGCAGAGACTCCATGTAATAATGAAAGGCTTTTCATGTAGAGACTCCATGTAATAAAGAAAGGTTTTTCATGCAGAGACTGCATGTAATAATGAAAGGCTTTTCAGGCAGAGACTACATGTAATAAAGAAAGACTTTTCATGTAGAGACTCCATGTAATAAAGAAAGGTTGTTCATGCAGAGACTGCATGTAATAATGAAAGGCTTTTCAGGCAGAGACTACATAATATAAAGAAAAGACTTTTCATGCAGAGACTGCCATGTAATAAAGAAAGGTTGTTCATGCAGAGACTTCATGTAATAAAGAAAGGCTTTTCATGTAGAGACTCCATGTAATAAAGAAAGCAGAGACTCCATGTAATAAAGAAAGGTTGTTCACGCAGAGACTCCATGTAATAAAGAAAGGCTTTGCAGGTAGAGACTCCATGTAATAAAGAAAGGCTTTTCATGCAGAGACTCCGTGTAAGAAAGAAAGGCTTTTCAGGCAGGTAGAGACTCCATGTAATAAAGGAATGCTTTTCAGGCAGAGACTTCATGTAATAAAGAATCATGCAGAGACTACATGTAATAAAGAAAGACTTTTCATGTAGAGACTCCATGTAATAAAGAAAGGTTGTTCATGCAGAGACTGCATGTAATAATGAAAGGCTTTTCAGGCAGAGACTACATGTAATAAAGAAAGACTTTTCATGCAGAGACTGCCATGTAATAAAGAAAGGTTGTTCATGCAGAGACTTCATGTAATAAAGAAAGGCTTTTCATGTAGAGACTCCATGTAATAAAGAAAGCAGAGACTCCATGTAATAAAGAAAGGTTGTTCACGCAGAGACTCCATGTAATAAAGAAAGGCTTTTCAGGTAGAGACTCCATGTAATAAAGAAAGGCTTTTCATGCAGAGACTCCGTGTAAGAAAGAAAGGCTTTTCAGGCAGGTAGAGACTCCATGTAATAAAGGAATGCTTTTCAGGCAGAGACTTCATGTAATAAAGAATCATGCAGAGACTACATGTAATAAAGAAAGGCTTTTCATGTAGAGACTCCATGTAATAAAGAAAGGCTCTTAGGCAGAGACTCCATGTAATGAAGAAAGGCTTTTCAGGTAGAGACTCAATGTAATAAAGAAAGGCTCTTAGACAGAGACTCCATGTAATAAAGAAAGGCTCTTAGGCAGAGACTCCATGTAATAAAGAAAGCAGATACTCCATGTAATAGAGAAAGGCTTTTCAGGCAGAGACTTCATGTAATAAAGAAAGGCTTTTCATGCAGAGACTCCATGTAATAAAGAAAGGTTGTTCATGCAGAGACGGCATGTAATAAAGAATGGCTTTTCATGTAGATACTCCATGTAATAAAGAAAGGCTCTTAGGCAGAGACTCCATGTAATAAAGAAAGGCTTTTCAGGTAGAGACTCAATGTAATAAAGAAAGGCTCTTAGGCAGAGACTCCATGTAATAAATAAAGGCTCTTAGGCAGAGATTCCATGTAATAAAGAAAGCAGAGACTCCATGTAATAAAGAAAGGCTTTTCATGCAGATACTCCATGTAATATGGAAAGGCTTTTCAGGCAGAGACTCCATGTAATAAAGAAAGGCTTTTCATGCAGAGACTCCATGTAATAAAGAAAGGTTGTTCATGCAGAGACTCCATGTAATAAAGAAAGGCTTTTCAGGAAGAGACACCACGTAATAAAGAAAGGCTTTTCAGGCAGAGACACCATGTAATATGACATGGTACATGAAAAACCAGCAGGAATTGAATAAACATCTATGTTACTTTTAACAGGTTCATGGAAATGAAAACCATATACAGTCATACAGTGGAACCTCTCTAAGCTGGATACCCTGGGGAGTCCCCAGGGTATCCAGTTTAGAGAGGTTTCACTGTATGCCATATGAGCGTTGCGATCAGAAACGGACATTATCAACAGAGATAAATTTCCTTGAAAATTAAACAGATGTTATCTCAGTGTTTGGTTTACAGAAGTTCCAATGCACTTGCTATTTGCAGCATATGCACACACACACAACCATCCCACACAAGTGTGGTGAATATTGTAGATTCGGCATATGAGGAAGATGAAGGTTCAGCGCCGTATCGCGATGGTGCAGGTGTTCAGCAAGCAGTACCGCGACTCGTGCCTGCCCTACCCGGATAACCTCGTCACGAAGGTCAGCAAGGTCCTCCCGCTCATTGCGATCAAGAGGAATGAAGATCTCCTCACCATCATCAAGGTAACGTCTTGTGTAATTTGTTGGAGCAGTTGATCATTTTGAGGTAATTGAAGGTGGCAGTAAAAGAATTGTATTGTCAGGTCTTGATCTTTATGCTTCAATGGGGGAGTGTGACCAGGGTCTGTGCTTATAAATCTTTCTGAGCATGTGCTCCATTCTCATACTCAACGTTTGATTAGTTGAGGCCAAGCTGTGCTCAGTGCAGCCAATCAAACTGCTTGATGTTGAGTACAAATTTAGAGAATATACTTACAAACTATAAGTGCACGCACAGTTTTTCTACTGAAACATTTAGTTGCTTATCAAAACAACACTCAATAGTATTAAATTATCCTCATCTTTTTTACAATTCAGTTGATTGAATGTGATAAATATTGACTCTAGCCCTTACAATGCTGAATTCCTTTTTGTCGTCTGCTGTCTTTTTTTATTTTCCATTTTTCTTATCAAAAACATGTTTTGACAACACTTTAGAATCATTTCCAATGGAAATTATTCTAAAGTGCCATGTTTTTTTTAGGAAGAAGATGAAATGTAAAACAACAGCAGACGGCTATTTACGTTTCCCGCATTGTAAGGGTTAAGCATAGAAAAGCTACAAGTGATATAAGTTTGTATTAACTATTTCCAATTCCTTGTACACAGGGTGCCTCCAGAAAGCTGGACAACTATCCAAAGTCTGTAGAAGAGTTTGTGGAACATTTGTCTTTCCTGGGGAAAATGTCAACAGAGTTACCCGCTCTGGAGCGGGAATTTGAAATCGTCAACAAACTGTTCACTATCGCCAAGAGCTACAATGTGGAGGTGACAGCGGAGGAGCTGGCTCTTTATCAGACGCTGGGACCCGACTTCGTTACACTGAAGGTAACATTGTAGCAGTTAACCAGAGCTCCAAATAAGGCACATATTGTCGTAGTTTACGCATTCATTTTCGCAGCATACACATTGATTTTCTGAAAATCATTTTGTGACAATTCGATTGGTTGCAAAATTAACATATCAAATTCCATTCCAGTTACTTAGGGGTGAAAGGGTTAATGACATATCTATAGTTGCTATGTTTGCCTCAGTGGTTTTCTTTCTCTGGTTACGGCACTGAGATTTGTTGAATTATCACATACCTTTTAGCTCAATTTCTAATGATGATGTTGATAGGACGTTAAACACCAACAAACAGTAAGAACTTCTCTCCCCCCACAGAACATCATCTTATTCTGTGATGCGAAGAAGGACGAGAACATCCGTAAGTTCAGCCAGGACCTGGACACGTTGATCTACAACATCCGCACGAAGCTGATGGAGCTGAAGAACCGGGTTCGAGACCCAGACCTGCTGCACATTGACACGATGCCCGTGTCTGCGCTGGAGACCATCAAGTTCCTACAGGAGGAGGTGCAGTCCCTGTCACTGAAGGCGAGGAGTTACGCGACCTACCAGGAGAGGTTTGGCAGCTCGCTGACTCACTCGAGGCATAGACTCATTGGAGAGTAAGTGTCACATTCCATTGTACTGGTGGATGAGCGGGTGTGTGTCTCTTACCGATAAATACATTGTAAGGATTCTTACCTGAACTGTGAATCCTGCTGTGATTTACACCTGGGGACAAGTGATCCTGTGTAATAACGGTGCCTGATACTGGATCAGGATACTATCTTCAGTACTGAAAGCATTTTTTATGCCCCCAGTCTCGGTAGAGCCGGAGGCATATAGTGTTTTGACTGTTTGTCCGTTTGTCTGTCTGTGTGTCTGGCACATTAAGAAGTTTGCCCCAGTTTCTCAATTCTATATCCCTTGATAGATTACTTCAATATTTCAATACATCATACTTGTGGACAAATACCACACATCCATACTGCCCTTAATATGACCTTGACCTGTTGGCCTTCACACCTTTGAACTTTTTCACATATTAAGAAGTTTGCCAGAGTTTCTCATTTCTGTCATAACTTCTACATCCCTTGATGGAATACTTTAATATTTTGATACATCATACTTGTGGACAAATGCCACACATCCACACTGCCCTTAATTATGACCTTGACCTTTTGGCCTTCATAAATGTGCTTGTGAATACTTATCACATTAGTTAATTAACTTGGCCACAGTTTTCTCCAATCTGCCACCGGGGGCATCCGTGTGCCGACAGGCCACATTTCTTGTTTGTAATTTTTTGGTGTTGATTATACGGTTCTTTCACACCTCCCTCCTCTTTGCGATGAATTCCTCCTTAAGGATTCATACCTTGATGTCTATTACAGGGAGTACCTGTACATGAGCCTGTCTATTACAGGGAGTACCTGTACATGAACATGGCGCGGCATGAGGACCACAGTGCCCAGGAGATCCAGGCGGACCTGTCCGAGGTGGAGCGAGACCTCACCCTGCGGCGCCTACTCTGGCAGTCCCAGGAGGAGTGGACGAAGCTCATCGAGGAGTGGACGACCACGTCGTTCGACGCCCTGCCCATTGAGATGCTGCAGAAGAACGTCAACCGATACTCACAGACCATGTTTATGTTAGAGAAAGGTATAGTTCTTTGCAAGGATTATATATTCACCCTTTCACCCCTAAATAGCTGGAATGGAGTTTGAATGTTAATTTTCCAACCAGTCCAATCGTCACAAAATTGGTTTTCAAACTAGTCCATGTATCAAATAGCGGTTGTTCTGCGGATGCAGAGACCATTTCATCACTGAAACACCCGTCATGCTTCTAACAAGCAATATAGATAATTATCAGGCTACATGAATATGCTATTTTATAGTGATCTACACTAGTCTCAAAACCAATAAACCCCATTTCTGCAGTCACGGCCACATTCCCCCCATTCTAGGCCTGCCACACAATGAGGTGGTGCCGAAGTTGAAGGAGCGAGTGATGGACTTCAAGCAGGGAATGCCAGTGATCACGAGCCTGCGTAACCAGTTCCTCCGACAACGCCACTGGAAACAGATAGAACGCCTCATTGGCAAGTCTATCGGCAAGGACAAGTCATTTACACTCGGCAGTCTACTCGAGATGAATGTAAGCTGATCAACCATATATGAGACACGCCATGTAATTTTGTACCTAAGAACATGCCGAATTCTATTCCACATTTGCTATGTAAGTATCATCATCTTTTGAAGTCATTTACAGAAAATATCACAGTTTCTGTACATATATTTCATGAAAAATCATACATGTTGGGAGATACAAAATCACATGGCGTGTCTCATATCTGTAGGACTCCGATCGAGGGTCAGTCCCAGGACGGGATCCAAATCCCAGAGCGGGGGCTAATTTTTCCCAGAATGGGGGCTAATTCGGCTCATTCAGCACATTCTGAATATGCCCGTTTGACTTCAAGCATGAATGATGGACATCAAAGTTAGTGAAGTAACGTCACGCTTTGCCCACAGACGTTCAGATCAAAGATGGTGCCGACTATTGAATACGTTGTGTTTGTCATCGAGACAATATTAATAATGTGATTTGAACAACATATGCCTGTCTTGTTTCCATGACGGTCATACATTTCCTGCCTTTTCCGGCTATTGTGAAATTGGCCCCTGTTCTGGGTTTGACTTTACATTTTTGGCCACCATTCTGGTATTAGCCCTGTTCTGTGACGGACCCTGATCTGTACCTTACATATATATGCTACATTTATTGAGGAAAATATAACTCGTATATAGAGGATCTCAAATGAGTTTCCATTTGATATGAGATTTATGAAACAAGTCATGCACAATTTATGCACTGAGCCTCTGATGAGGTAGGTGCATAAAATTTGCGGACGAGTTTCATCACATGACTTGAGCCTCCAAAGAGGAGAAAACTTGGAGATATCCAATACGTTTCAATGAGCAGACGCCATTGACTCTTTTCGCATCTAGAAAAATACTTTTAATCCTAGCAATAAAATTATTGTAAATATGCCATATAATAGATTCCCGTTATTTGTAAACACTTCATAGTTCCAAACGGGAGCTAATTAGAGGTGCAACGATACGGTCAAACCCGTATTGCGATATATTGCGATACAAGAAACCCATATTGCAATACGTATTGCGATATTATACCATGTATGAACAAATAATAATAAAAAGAAACAGGCGATAAAGAACAGTCTTTATTGTTTATTATTGTCATTAGAACACATCAAAACACTGTGTGGGTCAGGACTTTGCCCAGAAACAGTTGAGATTAATGATTATTTCTGGACGAGAGGAAATTAGGGAGAAGTGATAAAAATCATATTTTCCCTGATTTTTTCTCTTACTTATAGTTATCGCGTAACTGTATACATTAACTCTATGTTTTCAAAAGCATGCATATCTATTAGAGGGGTAGAGGCATCAACATGCTGAGCCACCTCGTCGAGACGGTTTAAGCGAGCGTTAACAACGTATACTTTCATTGAGAAATAAAAATACACATGGGGGGGGGGGGGGGTTGAGGGGGAGGGGGGGGAGGGGGAGGGCTGGGAAGCAAATGTAGTAGATTGTAGAATTTGAAAATAGATTGTAGAATTTGAAGAAAATAAAAAAATCAAAAGTATATGTTGTTACCACCCATTTGAACCTCTTTAACTGTGTACATAAATATCGTTTATGAACTTGGATGTGCATAAATTCTGTATATTTACTTAATACCAAAACTGAATTATCATAAAAATCGGGTTACGTTAACATCGATTGGAAAAAGTTGCAAAAGGACGAAACTACGTAGGTACGAAATCGCCGAAATTGTCCGTGATATTTACAGACTTTTTCATGTTTTGTGAAAATAAGAGTTAGTCATATTTGATTGAAATAAACAGTTAGTAATGTAATAAACAATACTTGATTTCGGCATAAAAGGATTGCATTAGTATATATCGATTTCGTATTTAATTCTTTCACACTTTTCGGCGAAAAAGAAAGTTGCAATCATGGGCAGAAGCATCCGCAGTGTAGGCCACGACTGGGTTCGTCAGGTGGCGCTTTCAGTGGGTATACCCACAATCGTAGCTAACGATTGGATGCTATTTTTATTTCGGAAATGGTATCAAAGCGTCATAAGCTGACAAAAATGTGTGTAGACAACTACGAAATTTGTTCGCCACCGGGCGACCCAGCTTATACTTTTTACTAGCCCGACCCAGAAACGACTCGCATCCGGCGCCCGTTAAAACACGTGTTTACATGTGTTTGTTTGTTTGTCTGGTTGAGAGTATTCGGAGGGAGTTAACTCTACCTCGTGTTCATGATCAATCGCTGATAGATCTATTGCCGACGTCTTTCGCAACAGTAACCTGTCAATCATACCACTAAGGGCTGCCTTTACTTACCAGCGATTGGCTGTACTGTATAAATAACTTCGCCACGAGAATAACACGTGTTTTGAACTGACAATTATAGTAGCCAGAAGCAATGTTTGGCTAGGGGATTATTGAAACTATTGACCCGTGACTTTTATTGTGACAGCGGGTAGGCATGATTTTAGTGATTTGCATAATGATGTGATGAAAATTTGGTCAAACAATCGGGTGTCGTAAAACAAATGGTATTGTAAACAGTTCGACAGACCTGCAATTAGCGAGATTTAGGTCACTGGGTGGGAAATGAACCCAGGTAACAGTACGGTTTACAAACTTTACACACGGAATTTGCTGTAAAACTTCCAGATGTGTTGGACGTCCGAGATTACTCACTACATGTATTAGTCATCTAATTGTGGCGTGTTTATTACAAATATTGACTTCTGTCATATGAAAAATTATGTTTTGTATGATTTTGAATAATTTTACACAATTATTTTAACACAAGATGGCGACCGAGAATATGGTGTAAATATCGCGATACGCGAAAACCGTACCGCGATACGTATCACCAGGATGACATATCGCAATATACCAGTATACTGGTATATCGTTGCACCACTAGAGCTAATTATGACAATTGCAGTAATTTTAATGAGTCACAGACGCTTCTAATGACTTAAAACTTTATGACGTCGACGTCAAAACATCATTGCTTTGTCGTGCCATTACGGACGTCATTTGGAATGTCTCTATTTTATTCATTTGACATAACGTTGGCGCATAATACAAATACATAATTAGGGTTATACGGGCAGCCAATCAAATACACTCCAGGTGTTATTACATGTGTCGTAACGCATTTATGAAATGGGCTAAAACACGGCATAAGAAGGATTTCATGTGATAAAGAATATTCCCATATGTCAACTGCAAGGAGTTGTCACAACATCTATTTTTATGGAGAAATAGCTAAATGTAGAAAGTAATTATTGTCGCGCCCGCTTTGAAGTTTTTGGTTAATGTTTTTGTCACGCCCGCTTGCGGAAAGCGTGATATAGTCGGCACTTTGGCGTACGTACGTGTGTCCGGTTAAAGTTTTTGGTTAAGCTGTAAGGTTAAGTTTTTTGGTTAAAGTTTTAGGTTAAGTTCTTTGGTTAAAGTTTTTGGTTAAGTTTTTTGGTTAAGTTGTTTGGTTAAGTTTTTTGGTTAAAGTTTTTGGTTAAATTCTTTGGTTAAAGTTTTTGGTTAAGTTTTTTGGTTAAGTTTTTTGGTTAAAGTTTTTCGTTAAAGTTTTTCGTTATACTATATCTCTGCAACTGCTTTGCCCATTACCTTGAAACTTCACATGGGTGTTTATCATCATCTATATTTTCATTCTACCCCCATCCACCGTGCGGCCCCTGTGCCCCAATGTCAAGGTCAAATTACTTTGAAGTTTTTGGTTAAGTTTTTTGGTTAAAAGTTTTTGGTTAAAGTTTTTTTGGTTAAGTTTTTTGGTTAAAGTTTTTTGTTTTTTGTTATACTATATCTCTGCAACTGCTTTGCCCATTACCTTGAAACTTCATATGGGTGTTTATCATCATCTATATTTTCATTCTACCCCCTCCTGTGCGGCCCCTGTGCCCAATGTCAAGGTCAAATTACTTTAACATTTTTGGTTAAGTTCTTTGGTTAAAGTTTTGGGTTAAGTTTTTTGATTAAAGTTTTTGGTTAAGTTCTTTGGTTAAAGTTTTTGGTTAAGTTTTTTGGTTAAGTTTTTTGGTTAAGTTTTTCGTTATACTATATCTCTGCAACTGCTTTGCCCATTACCTTGAAACTTCACATGGGTGTTTATCATCATCTATATTTTCATTCTACCCATCTCCCGTGCGGCCCCTGTGCCCAATGTCAAGGTCAAATTACTTTGAAGTTTTTGGTTAAGTTTTTTGGTTAAAGTTTTTGGTTAAGTTTTTTGGTTAAGTTTTTTGGTTAAAGTTTTTCGTTATACTATATCTCTGCAACTGCTTTGCCCATTACCTTGAAACTTCATATGGGTGTTTATCATCATCTATATTTTCATTCTACCCCCCTCCCGTGCGGCCCCTGTGCCCAATGTCAAGGTCAAATTACTTTGAAGTTTTTGGTTAAGTTCTTTGGTTAAAGTTTTTGGTTAAGTTTTTTGGTTAAAGTTTTTGGTTAAGTTCTTTGGTTAAAGTTTTTGGTTAAGTTTTTTGGTTAAAGTTTGTTTGTTGTTAAAGTTTTTCGTTATACATATCTCTGCAACTGCTTTGCCCATTACCTTGAAACTTCACATGGGTGTTTATCATCATCTATATTTTCATTCTACCCCCCTCCCGTGTGGCCCCTGTGCCCAATGTCAAGGTCAAATTACTTTGAAGTTTTTGGTTAAGTTTTTTGGTTAAAGTTTTTGGTTAAGTTTTTTGGTTAAGTTTTTTGGTTAAAGTTTTTCGTTATACTATATCTCTGCAACTGCTTTGCCCATTACCTTGAAACTTCATATGGGTGTTATCATCATCTATATTTTCATTCTACCCCCCTCCCGTGCGGCCCCTGTGCCCAATGTCCAGGTCAAATTACTTTGAAGCTTTTGGTTAAGTTCTTTGGTTAAAGTTTTTGGTTAACTTTTTTGGTTAAGTTTTTTGGTTAAAGTTTTTGGTTAAGTTTCTTGGTTAAAGTTTTTCGTTATACTATATCTCTGCAACTGCTTTGCCCATTACCTTCAAACTTCACATGGGTGTTTATCATCATCTATATTTTCATTCTACCCCCCTCCCGTGCGGCCCCTGTGCCCAATGTCAAGGTCAAATTACTTTGAAGTTTTAGGTCAAGTTGTTTGGTTAAGTTTTTTGGTTAAGTTTTTTGGTTAAAATTTTTCCCCTGTGCCCAATGTCAAGGTCAAATTACTTTGAAGTTTTTGGTTAAGTTTTTTGGTTAAGTTTTTTGGTTAAGTTTTTTGGTTAAAGTTTTTCGTTATACTATATCTCTGCAACTGCTTTGCCCATTACCTTGAAACTTCACATGGGTGTTTATCATCATCTATATTTTCATTCTACCCCCCTCCCGTGCGGCCCCTGTGCCCAATGTCAAGGTCAAATTACTTTGAAGTTTTTGGTTAATGTTTTTGTCACGCCCGCTTGCGGAAAGCGTGATATAGTCGGCACTTTGGCGTACGTACGTGTGTCCGGTTAAACTTTTTGGTTAAGTTTTTTGGTTAAGTATTTTGGTTAAAGTTTTTCGTTATACTATATCTCTTTTTTTAGTGTCCATGCCTCGCCACAAGGCGCGACATGCAGGCCGCGGCCATCTAGTTGTATCCCCCCGGACGAAAGTCGGGGGGGGGGGGGATACTTTGGATTTGACACCGAACATCGTCCACACCCTTGTCCGCCCGCCACAGACACTTCTTGTCCGGAGCATAACTCGAATACACTTTTGAATATTTTAATGAAACTTCACATACCGGTATGCATAGATCATGACCCATAGGAGTGTCACGCACAACAATGACAAATTTTGCATTGCTAATTTTTTAGTTATCTCCTTTTGTTTTTTCGCACACTGATTTCTTGTCCGGAGTATAACTCGAACACCCTTTGGAATATTTTCATGAAACTTCACACATGCATATACCACGACCCAAAGGTGTATTGCGCGCAAGAATGACAACTCTTGCGTCACTAATTTTTTAGTTATCTCCGTGTTTTTTCGCGCACTGATTTCGTGTCCGGAGCATAACTCACACACCCTTTGGAATATTTTCATGAAACTTCACACATGCATAGACCACGACCCAAAGGTGTGCCGCGCGCAAGAATGACAACTCTTGCAATGCTAATTGTTTAGTTATCTCCCTTTGTTGTTTCACGCACTTATTTCCTGTCCGGAGCATAACTCGCACACCCTTTAGAATATGTTCATCAATCTTTACACATGCGTAGACCACGACCCAATGGTGTGTCTCGCGCAAGTAACTAATTTTCAAATTATCTCCATTTGTTTTTTTGCGTCCTGATTTATCGTCTGGAGCATAACTCAAACACCCTTTTGAATATTTTTATGAAACTTTACACATGCATAGACCACGACCAAAAGGTGTGTCACACACAAGAATGACAACTCTTGCTACACTAATTTTCTAGTTATCTCCCTTTATTTATTTTTCGCACTGATTTCTTGTTCGAAGCATTACTCGAATACCCTTCGGAATATTTTCACGAAACTTCACACATGCATAGGTCATGACCCAAAGGTGTGTCGCACACAAGAATGATAACTCTTGCCTCACTAATTTTCCAGCTATCTCTCTTTGTTTTTTTGTGCACTTATTTCTTGTTCGGAGCATAACTCGAATACCCTTTGGTATATTTTCGTGAAACTTCACACATGACCCGAAGGTGTTTTGTGCACAACAATGACAAATTTTGCCTCACTAATCTTTTAGTTATCTCCCTTTGTTTGTTTTCGCACACTGATTTCTTGTCTTTAGGCATCACAGGACGTTTGAAAATTTACTGCTTTTCTGAGGGCAGCGGGTGACTTATAAAAATAACTGCCTCTTACAATCAGTTAAGGAGGCTCTTGCGGCAAATATTGCAAAATATGCGCAAATGAAATACAAATCATGCGCCACCATAAAAATGCAGCCGCACCAGATGTGTATATTTAAATTTTTACAAAGTTGCCCCACCCACCTATTTTTGGCCAGAAATTTCAACACGTCTGAATTTGTTTTCATGAAAATATGAGGCACAGAGGCTTTGTTATGACTTGTTCTGTCACACCATTTCATGAAAATGATTCCAAAGCGGGGTCATAACCACATCAAATTTTCACTACAAATGCCTGAAAAGTACCTTAAATTCTGGTGTGAAACCATAACGACAAGACAGCATAGCATGCGCCATTTTCCAAGATGTCAAAATCAACCGGAGCTAACTTTCAGTTTCGTAGAATTATGAAATATTCTAACAAATACACCCTAGTCAAGCCTCCCAAAGTCAAGAAATATTCATAAACCTATTTTTCTAGACACACTGGTGTAACTTGCATGGTCGGTAGTGGAGTATATAGAAAACCTAGCACAAACTTAACATTGGGGTAAATGTCTTATAACTTCTGTTTCCTTTCATGGATCACCTTGTTATTTCATACATGCATTCCTCAGATGACCCTCTATCATGCTGTAGCAAATCCAATGCCCCACCACCCAACCCTTACCCCAAGGTCAAGGTCACAAACCTAGCATGTTCATAAACTTAGCGTTGGGGTAAATGTTGTGTAACTTCTGTTTATTTACAGCGAATACCGTCATATTTCATACATGGATTCATCTGATGATACTCTATTGTACTATAGCAATCCATGAGCCACCTCCCACCCCTTTCCCCAAGGTCAAGGTCACAAACTTAGCACATTCATAAACTTAATGTTGGGTTACATGTCTTATAACATCTGTTTCCTTTTATGGAACGCCTTGATATTTCATACATGCATTCATCTGATGATACTCTATTCTGGTATAGCAAATCCATGACCCACCCCTTACCCCAAAGTCAAGGTCACAAACTTAGCACATTCATAAACTTAACGTTGGGGTAAATGTCTTCTAACATCTGTTTCCTTTCATGGAACGCCTTGATAGTTCATACATGCATTCATCTGATTATACCATATCATGCTATCGCAAATCCATGACCCACCCCTTACCCCAAGGTCAAGGTCACAAACTTAGCACATTCATAAACTTAATGTTGGGGTAAATGTCTTATAACATCTGTTTCCTTTCATGGAATGCCTTGATATTTCATACATGCATTCCTCAGATGACCCTCTATCATGCTGTAGCAAATTCACAACCCAACACCCAACCCTTACCCCAATGTCAAGGTCTCAAACTTAGCATGTTCATAAAATTTAACGTTGGGGTAAATGTTGTGTAACTTCTGTTTCTTTATAGGGAACGCTTTGATATTTCATACATGCATTCATCTGTTGATCCTCTATTGTGCTACAGCAAATCCATGACCCACCCCCAACCTCTTTTCCCAAGATCAATATCATAAACTTAACGTTGGAGTAAATGTCTTTTTATAACTTCTGTTTCTTTACAAGGAACGCCTTGCTATTTCATACATGCATTCATCTGATAATACTCTATCATGCTATAGCAAATCCATGACCCACCTCCCACTCCTTTCCCCAATGTCAAGGTCACAAACTTAGCACATTCATAAACTTAACGTTGGGGTAAATGTCTTATAACTTCTGTTTCCTTTCATGGATCACCTTGTTATTTCATACATGCATTCCTCAGATGACCCTCTATCATCCTGTAGCAAATCCATGACCCACCACCCAACCCTTACCCCAAGGTCAAGCTTACAAACCTAGCATGTTCATAAACTTAGCGTTGTGGTAAATGTTGTGTAACTTCTGTTTATTTACAGCGAATACCTTCATATTTCATACATACATTCATCTGATGATACTCTATCGTACTATAGCAATCCATGACCCACCTCCCACCCCTTTCCCCAAGGTCAAGGTCACACACTTAGCACATTCATAAACTTAACGTTGGGGTAAATGTCTTATAACATCTGTTTCCTTTTATGGAACGCCTTGATATTTCATACATGCATTCATCTGATGATACTCTATTGTGGTATAGCAAATCCATGACCCACCCCTTACCCCAAGGTCAAGGTCACAAACTTAGCACATTCATAAACTTAACGTTGGGGTAAATGTCTTATAACATCTGTTTCCTTTCATGGAATGCCTTGATATTTCATACATGCATTCATCTGATTATACCATATCATGCTATCACAAATCCATGACCCACCGCCCACCACTTACCCCAAGGTCAAGGTCACAAACTTAGCACATTCATAAACTTAACGTTGAGGTACATGCCTTATAACATCTGTTTCCTTTCATGGAACGCCTTGATATTTCATACATGCATTCCTCAGATGACCCTCTATCATGCTGTAGCAAATCCACAATCCACCACCCAACCCTTACCCCAAGGTCAAGGTCACAAACTTAGCATATTCATAAACTTAACGTTGGGGTAAATGTTGTGTAACTTCTCTTTACAGAGAACACTTTGATATTTCATATATGCATTCATCTGATGTTCCTCTATTGTGCTACAGCAAATCCATGACCCCCCCCCCACACACCTCTTTCCTCAAGGTCAAGGTCACAAACTCAGCACATTCATACATGCATTCCTCATGTGAATAGCTGTCATGCTGTAGAAAATCACCAACTTAGTGCGTTCGTAAACTTAACGTTGGCTTAAATTTTGTTTTACTTCTGTTTTCAGGGAGCGCATTGATATTTCATACATGCATTCATCTTAATATGCTATATTATGGTATAGCAAACCCACGACCCACCTTGCACTACTGACCCCAATGTCAAGGTCCACCGCACGCCCCTTAACCCAAGGTCAAGTTATATAATATTCATGTTTTTTTATGCAACTGTGCCAAGTTTGAGTGATGGCTGCCAACTAGCAGGCTTCATTGTCTTCTGACAACTCTTGTTAAAGCTAGCCGCGCACTGTCCCGTGAGACCTTAGCATAACTCGAATACCCTTTGGAATATTTTCATGAAACTTCACTCATGTATAGACAACAACCCAAAGGTGTGTTGCACACAATAATGATAACTCTTGCCTCACTCATTGTTTAGTTATCTCTTTTCGCAGATTGATTTCCAGTCAATCCAAAACTTGTTTACTCTTTGGACAATTTTCATGATATTTCACACTTGCGAAAACTATGACCCAAAGGTGTGTCTCATGCAAGAATGACAACTCTCACCTTACTAGCATATTAGTTATCTCCCTTTATTTTGCTAGTGGCTGCCTGTAGGAGGGGAGGGGGATACACATGCACTTGTTGACAAGCGTCAATTTCTAGTTAAATGTCACTGTGACTTGACAAATGGCACATACACTGGATCTTTATTTACATTTAGATTAATTGATAGCAGAATTGCTAACAGATCAGGGGCTAGACCGGAAACAAATTACATAATCCAAATTTCACCAATCAATGTCACAAATGGCATCATGTAAGTTCAATCAGCCTTACATTATATGTGGCTGTGACTGGAGAAATGGGGCTTATGGGTTATGTGAGCAGTGTAGCCCCAGATCAGCCTGCGCATCCACTCAGTCTGATCAGGGTCTGAAAAGTCCACCATTCAGTCAGTAGAACACCGATCTTGCTTCTGATCATCATCATCATACGTCCTTATCAGGCTATAGGAGTGTGTTCGTGTAATATTTGATCAGCGACACTGGTCACAAATCCCATATGCCCCATTTCTCCAGTGACAGCCACATATGAGACTCCATGCAATTTTGTACCTTCAGGCATCTGCGTAATTTCATTAAATACGTTTACAATATTTTCAAAAATAAAGTCAAAAGTTGACCAAAAGAAAATATTGTAAACTTATTTCATGAAATGACACAGATGTCCGAAGGTACAAAATCACATGTCGTGCCTCATATGACGTTCTGTCCCTTCCATTCAGATCTTCAAGCACAAGGAGAAGATCCAGGACATCTCCACGACAGCCAGCAATGAGGCCACACTGGAGACCATGTTACAGAAGGTAGCCTCACCAGCATGTTTAACCCTTTCAACACTACAGACCTCTATAGCCGTATTTGCAAACAGTGTAGATCCAGATGAGCCGGCTCGTAACGAGCCGTCTCATCAGGACCTACACTTTTTGCAAGTAGTTTTCATATTTTTAGAATAAAAACACCCCCTTTCATAAGTAGACTAGTCTGAAAATAATTTTATGGCGATTGGTTTGGAAAGTTAACATCAAAATCCATCCCAGTTATTTAGGGTTGAAAGAGTTAAGATGGGGAAACAATTGTGTATTTTCTCAAGCCTGTATGTAGAAATGTGACAAACTAATCAAAATGATGTCCGACTGTTTGCCAGTGTATTCATTGATCTGTATGTCCGTGCTAGTGTACGTCTGGTTGGTATTTTATGTAACTGCATTACAGTGTTTAAGTTCCTTACATCTCATCAATCCTATAGTCTGTTTCACGAAAGCTGCCCAAATTTTATGGCCATGTAAACAATTCAAATATTGATTTTATTGCGAAAACAAAATTTTCCCATGTTAAATCCCCATAGACATCTTCACGGAGTGAAGATGTCTATGGGGATTTAACATGGGGACATTTTTTAGAATTTCAGAAATACTAGACCGATTTTTAAAATTTAACTTTTGTTTTCTTAGTTAGATCATTTCCAAGCTATCTAGCTAGGTTTCGGAGTCAATTTCCAAATTTTTTCGTTTTTTGACTCCTCCCACAACTCCTCTTCCTTTTTCCCCCATGTTAAATTCCCATAGAGAAATCAATTTTTCGTAATAAAATCAATATTTGAACAAATTTCACGAAATAAAAAGAAGGCTCATTCTTAAATTTTCCTTTAATTTAATATTATCGAAAAAAAATATGGTTTTTGAATTGTTTATATGGTCGTAAAATTTGGGCAGCTTTCGTGAAACAGACTATAAGTTGCATTGATTTGAAAATTCATATACTTCTTTGTCACCATGTATACTATCATTGTGTCACCCACGTAAACAGCCCACATACCCAATGTCATTGTGAAATTACTAGTTTGCGTTTGATTTTTGATTTTACAAAATTTGCCTTTGGTTCCCATAAGTATCTAATGTAGAATATATCTAACCACATACATCCACCCTCAGTCCATCAATACCCATTGAGACCATCATAACTCCATGTAACTATCAAAGGTCATGGCAGGCTTGCGATGCTGTCTGCAGCCATCTTGTTTTGCAACATTAGTGTTCAATTTATTTTATAAAACCTTGGTTTATGTGAACCAAAGTTGATTACACCGCCGTTACTGACTAACCATTCTCCCTATGATCATTCTTCGCCTACAATTATATGCCTTATGTTTATTAAAACTGTTGACTTAAGTTTAATTTAATTCCATAGTGTTTTTGTCTCTAGATTATAGACATATGGCGCAGTACAGATTTCCGTTACATGGCACATGCTGGTCGCGACACTTTCATCATCGCCGGGGCCGACGACATTGTGGCTCAGTTGGAAGACAGCCAGGTCACAGTGGGAACAATACGGGGCTCCAGATATGTGGGACCGATCAAGGTAAGCATCAGTGTGTAGGGCACCAATATGTATGGATTCTTATTTATTGTAAGCTGTGATCAATCCCTAAGACACATAAATATTCCTAACTACCATAATTATCTTAACTATTCAGACACCATTTACTTGGGCAAATGCATAAAAATATATGGTTTCCCCACGACAGTGAGCATGCAAATATTTAGGGTTAGTATGGCAGTACTGGTTTAATCGCAATAATAATGTATTTGGATACAATTTGTTTTGGGAAACCCCTATTTAATCTTCCCAAAGCAAATTGTGTCCGAATAGTCGGGGTTAATTCGTAAGTGACACATGATACTGGATCATTTTGATGAATTTAAGTTTTTAACCAGTGTTGCACTGAAATCTTCTACCATTATCCTATAACGTATGAACTTCTTGCCTTGTGTAGGAATGATTTTCTCCCTAGCGGTTAGGGCACAGGGGGCCGTTTCACTAAACTTTGTACAACTAAAATGTTCGTAAGTGCAAATTTAGGATCGTCTGGAAATTTCTATTGATGGATGTACATTTATTGAGCATAGGCTGCATATGTATGTGCAGCCTATGCTCAATAAATGTAAATCCAATAATAGTTTACAAGAAAACATCGTTAATGCGAAATTTACAGACTATCATATTTTTGCACTTACAAACATTTTTGTTGTACAAAGTTTAGTGAAATGGGCCCCTGGACTCCAATACTAGAGGTTGCGATTTCAATCCCCACCCTAGAAGTGAACAAATACTTTCATAGTATTTCCATCCCTCTGGTCCTTCAGCATGTTCAGGATAAAACTTGAAACACAGGTCCTATCCCTACATGACCGTAGCTGTTGCTGGGACGTAAAATCCATTTACGTTCACCTTTTTAGCTCACCTGAGCAAAGCTCATGTGAGCTATTGTTACCGCAATGTGTCCATCGTCGTCCGTCGTCCGTCGTCCGTCGTCCGTGAACATTTTCAAACGTCTTCTCCTCGGTAACCATTGGGCCTATAGTCACCAAACTTCATGGTCATGGTCCTTAGGTAGGGGGATTACAGAATTGTTAAAATGACGTCATTACGTAA
The DNA here is from genome assembly GCA_029237695.1 of Conchocele bisecta. NCBI lineage: Eukaryota > Metazoa > Mollusca > Bivalvia > Lucinida > Thyasiridae > Conchocele > Conchocele bisecta. The sequence continues at coordinate 61,045,752 of CM055269.1, forward strand.
TCCAAGAACAACCAACCGGATTTCGACAAAACTTGGTAGGAATGATCGATGTACAATGCTCTTTCAAATTTGTTAAAATGGTTGTGAAAATGGTGATCCTGGGGGTCAAAAATGGGCGTGGCCCGTGGGGTCAAATTAGGGTTAAATTTTATTTTTGACCGAATATGATCATTTTATGTATCAAATTGAAGGTATCAACGAGGCGATCACTCTGGTGCATTTTTTGTCGAAATCGGATGGTTATGTCATCCAAGATGGCCGCCGAAAGGTCAAAAGGTCGTTCTTTCATTAGAGATTTCAAAATTCTTCTTCACATGAACCGCTTGGCCCATGGTAGCCAAACTTAAAAGTTATGATCCAGGGGTGAAGCCTTTCCAGATTTGTTAAAATTGAGGTCATCGCTAATCCAAGATGGCCGCCGTCTAAAAACAGCATAAATTTTTAAAAAATCATCTTCTCATGAACCGCTAGCCGGATTTCGACGAAAGTTGGTAGGAATGATCGATGTACAATGCTCTTTCAAAGTTGTGAAAATGGTGATCCCGGGCCCGTGGGGTCAAATTGGGGTCAAATTTTATTTTTGACCTAATATGCTCATGTCATATATCAAATTGAAGGTATCGATGAGGCGATTGCTCTGGTGCAATATTTGTCGGAATCGGATGATTATGTCATCCATGATGGCCTCCAAAAGGTCCATTTATTCGAGATTTTCATAGTAAGTTAAGATCCTTGGGTGAAGCATTTTCAGATTTGGTAAAATAAGAGTCATCGCTTAATCCAAGATGACCGCCATCTAAAAATAGCACAATTTTTTTAAAACACATATGAACTCAATGTCACATTCTCCTCTGGTGTTCATGGAGTCAGGTGAGCGAATTAGGGCCATCATGGCCCTCTTGTTTTCTTTCCTCTCCATTCATTTAATCAATCACCATTCCATCCTAAGGAGTTGCAAATAACCAGTCAATCAGTTTACCAATTAACCCTTACAATTCTGAATTAAATTTTGTTGTCTGCTGTTTATTTTATATTTTTTTCATCAAAAACATGTTCTGACAGCACTGGAAATGACTCTAAAATGCTGTCAAACCATGTTTTTATCCACTAAGAAGACAACATATACAGCAACAGCAGATGACATTTTTCGTTCCCAGCATGCTAAGTGTTAAGTCCATCAATTCTACAGGGCCAGGTTGAGGAGTGGGAGAGGAAGCTGAACATCTTCGCGAAGACGCTGGACGAGTGGATGAATTGTCAGCGCAACTGGCTGTACCTGGAGCAGATCTTCTCTACACCGGACATACAGAGGTCAGCACTGATTCATGTACTTGTTGTCCTGTGTAAGGCAATGTTGCATGCGCAAATGAGACATGCCATGTGATTTTCTACATGTGTAATACCTTATGAAAAATGTTTACAAAATTTGCAATATTTTCCATAAATGAAGTCGAAAGTTGACGAAAATTTGCAATATTTTCCATAAATGAAGTCAAAAGTTTACGAAATTTTCATGGCAAATTATATTCCGCATTTGCTATGAATTTTTTTTCATCTTTCAACGTTTTCTTCGATACAAAATCGCATGGCGTGTCTCAAATGGTAGAATGCGGTGTATAACATACTGTATATTTGTGGGCTGATATGTCCTGTTAAAGGCTGTTACATTAAATGAGCAATGAATAGAATTCCGCATTTGCTATGAAACTTTCGTTAACTTTTGACGTCATTTACAGAAAATATCATAGTTTCTGTGAATATTTTTCATGAAAACTTGCACATGTTCTCGGGTACAAATTCTCATTTCAGACAGCTGCCCAGTGAGTACGAGTCGTTCAACAAGGTGGACAAGTCATGGAAGAATATCATGCGAAGAGTGCAGGACCGGCCCAATGCCATGAAGTGTGCCACCGAGAGCGGAACTTTGGAGACGCTTCAGATCTGTAACGTCGCCCTCGAGAAAATACAGAAGTGTCTCGAGGTTTGTAGTGTTATTTGTGGCTGTGACTGGAGAAATTGGGCTTACAGGCTTTGCGACCAGTGTAGACCCAGGCCAGCCTGTCTGATCAAGGTCTGCACTGTTCGCCATTCCTTCAATGAAACACCCATGATGCTTCATAACAGGCAATATAGATTGCTATCAGGCTACAGGAGTGTTTCATGGTTCAAAGCGAGACATAGTGATCACAATGACGTCCGGGTGTCCTTGCGTGTGTGTGTCCGTCCGAGTAAACAAGGATGTAGAAGGAGCCATGGGGCGGAGCCTAACATAAAAGAATCCTTTGATTTATTCCGTGTGGCCCCTTATTAGCTCACCTGAGCGAAAATAGCACAATTTTTTGTCACGCCCGCTTGCGGAAAGCGCGATATAGTCGGCACTTTGGCGTACGTACGTACGTGTGTCCGGTTAAAGTTTTTGGTTAAGTTGTTTGGTTAAGTTTTTTGGTTAAAGTTTTTGGTTAAGTTCTTTGGTTAAAGTTTTTGGTTAAGTTTTTTGGTTAAGTTTTTTGGTTTAGTTTTTTGGTTTTTAGTTTTTTGGTTTAGTTTTTTGGTTAAAGTTTTTCGTTATACTATATCTCTGCAACTGCTTTGCCCATTACCTTGAAACTTCACATGGGTGTTTATCATCATCTATATTTTCTTTCTACCCCCCTCCCGTGCGGCCCCTGTGCCCAATGTCAAGGTCAAATTACTTTGAAGTTTTTGGTTAAGTTTTTTGGTTAAAGTTTTTGGTTAAGTTTTTTGGTTAAGTTTTTTGGTTAATGTTTTTCGTTATACTATATCTCTGCGACTGCTTTGCCCATTACCTTGAAACTTCACATGGGTGTTTATCATCATCTATATTTTCATTCTACCCCCTTCCGTGCGGCACCTGTGCCCAATGTCAAGGTCAAATTACTTTGAAGTTTTTGGTTAAAGTTTTTTGGTTAAAGTTTTTGGTTAAGTTTTTTGGTTAAGTTTTTTGGTTAAGTTTTTTGGTTAGTTTTTGGTACTATATCTCTGCAACTGCTTTGCCCATTACCTTGAAACTTCACATGGGTGTTTATCATCATCTATATTCTCATTCTACCCCCCTCCCGTGCGGCCCCTGTGCCTAATGTCAAGGTCAAATTACTTTGAAGTTTTTGGTTAAGTTTTTTGGTTAAAGTTTTTGGTTAAGTTTTTTGGTTAAGTTTTTTGGTTAAAGTTTTTGGTTAAGGTTAATTTTTTGGATTAAAGTTTTTTGTTATACTATATCTCTGCAACTGCTTTGGTCATTACCTTGAACCTTCACATGGGTGTTTATCATCATCTATATTTTCATTCTACCCCCCTCCCGTGCGGCCATTGTGCCCAATGTCAAGGTCAAATTACTTTGAAGTTTTTGGTTAAATGTTTTTTCGCACCCGCTTGCGGAAAGCGCGATATATTCGGCACTTTGGCGTACTTACGTACGTACGTACGTACGTACGTACGTGTGTCCGGTTAAAGTTTTTGGTTAAGTTTTTTGGTTAAAGTTTTTCGTTATACTATATCTTTTTTTTAGTGTCCATGCCTCGCCACAAGGCGTGACATGCAGGCCGTGGCCAATTAGTTTAAAACACATGTGAACTCAATGTCATATTCTCCTCTGGTGTTCATGGAGTCAGGTGAGCGAATTAGGGCCATCATGGCCCTCTTGTTCTATTCATTACAAGGGGCCATCTCTTTGATCTAGAACAATGGAAATGGCCCCTTCTTCACTATTGGTGGGCCGTCCGTCCGTCCGAAATCTGCGTTAATGTTGTTAAATACCTTATATCTCTGCAGTCCTACGTCACATTGACTTGAAACTTCATATGCTTATTAGTCATCATCCATATATTCATACTGTATCCCACTCATGCGGCCCCTGTGCCCAAGGTCAAATGACTTAGAAGTTTGCGTTAAATTTTTGTCAAACTTTGCATTAAAGTTTTCAAATACCTACTATCTCTGTAACCGTAAGTCGGATTTGCTTGAAACTTTGTATGCTTATTGGTGATCATCCATATATTCATTCTGTGTCCCACTCATGCGGCCCCTGTGCCCCTATGTCAAGATCAAATGACTTAGAAGTTTGCGTTAAAGTTTCTGTCAAAATTTGCGTTAAAGCTTTCACATACCTACTATCTCTGTAACCGTAAGTCAGATTTGCTTGAAACTTTGTATGCTTATTGGGCATCATCCATATAATCATTCTGTGTCCCACTCATGCGGCTCCTGTGCCCCAAGGTCAAGGCCAAATGACTTAGAAGTTTGCGTTATTATAAAATCTAGGTTTAAAGTTTTTACATATCTTATATCTCCACAATTGTGACTCCAATTTACTTTCAACTTCCAATACTTTTCATCATCCATATTTTCATTCCATAGCTTGCCCATGTGGTCCACTTGCCGAAGGTCAACGTCAAATGACTTTGAAATTTATGTTAAAGTTTTTACATACCTGATATCTCCACAACACTTACTCCGATTTACTTCCAACATCCAATACTTCTTATTCATCATCCATATTTGCATTCTATAGCCTGCCCATGTGGTCCACATGCCCAAGGTCAAGGTCAAATGACTTTGGAATTTGTGTTAAAGTTTTTACATACCTTATATCTCCACAACACTTACTCTGATTTACTTCAAACTTCAAATAATTCTTTATTATCATCATCCATATTTTCATTCTATAGCCCACCCATGCGGTCCACATGCCTAAGATCAAGGTCAAATGACTTTAATATTTGCGTTAAAGCTTTTACATACCTTATATCTCCACAACCCTTAATTCAAATTCAAATAAATACACTCTGAGACCATCAAATGCCTCGGCGAGCTCGACATGCGGGCCGCAGCCATCTGGTTCTGAAACTGCGGCCTATATGAAAAAATATACACCCTTGTGGTCTAAATTGAATACTCTCTAAATACATGCATCATATCATTATTGCTGCCATTAAACTTTTAAACTGAGCCAGTATTTATTCATGCCCACACGTTGACCCCTGCTCAAATCAGGAAATGTGATTTCCGGAGACAGAGTAAAGCTCAATCACTGACTTCAAGCATGAGAATGGAGTACATGGAGTACAATATGCATAATCATGCCATACCTGTTCTAGGATTACCTGGAGTCCAAGAGAATCGTTTTCCCGAGGTTCTACTTCTTGAGTAATGACGAACTCCTGGAGATTCTTGGCCAATCAAAGGACCCCGACGCAGTACAGGTATGGGTGTACACGTATAGTTATACTGTCTCCGAGGTCAATAAGAATTGATAAAATAAAGAACTGAGTGCATGCTCAGAATGGTTTACAGATTTGCCAAGACTAAGCACAGTTCGGACCTAATCAATGAGTCTGCCTAATATTGAGCATGAGAAGTGAATACAAGCTCAGAATGTTTTATAATCACATGCTATTTATTAGACATACAAGCTGAGAATGTTTTATAATCACATGCTATGAGCATGTGATTATAAAACATTTTGAGCTTGTATTCACTTCTCATGTTCTGCCACATCTAACATACTATTTTACTATTTGTTTCTTCTTCATCTAAATTGCTTGGCCCTAAATGATACTCTGTTGTGTTGATTGGCCGTTAAGCACCATTCCATTCCATTTCACTTCTCATGAATATTTGACAGCATCATTGATCAGGTCTGAGCAGTGCTCAGTCTTGGCAAATCTGTCAATACAAATTTCAAGAGTGTTCTCAAACACTTTATTATCATAGGCTTAGATTGGTTTCACTACAATTTGTCTAAAGAGCATGATTCATGTGTACAGTTGCACAGACCGATAGAGCGTCATAGGGCGCTTATACCTGAATTACAAAGGAACCCATCCAAACCACTCTCCATGGGGACCACCCCCCAGGTTGTAAAGGTTAAACAATTGTTGAGACAATAATAAACCTTCTATATTGATTTGATTATTTGTTTTTATATTCCTCTCTGATACAGAAAATCAGTGCAAAATGTTCAATGTTGTTTAAAAAAAATCCAATTTACAAAATCTTTTTATTAAAATCTCTTTATGTGATGAACTCCTACACACTTATTTGTCCTAAATGCTACTTTTCTGTTGTTGAGAACTGACCTGGATTATTCTATCGAAGTCACATGTTTAAATGTGTCGTCTTCTCACTTCTCGCACCTTTAAGCCATTCACCCCTAAATATCTTTCTGAATATCTGTAGCCTATTTCACCAACGTTGCAAAGTATACTTTTCTAGCAAAATATACTTTGAGGAGTAATCATTTATTTTTCCTGAAATGTATTATTTCATATAGAACTAACGACAGCATATATTTGATGATTAAAAGTATGCAGAATTATTATACTGAATTTATTACATTTTCACAGCCAAAATGGCTGTGATAATGTAATAAATTCAGTATAATAAAAATTAATAAATTTATCCTTAAATTGAAATTATTTCCTTCAAAGTATACTTTGCTAGATAAGTATACTTTGCAATGTTGGAGAAATAGGAGACAGGCATGAACAGCTTTCAAGTAGCCTATGTAGCTGCATGTCTGTAATGTTTAAATATTCACGGTGTAGATCCTCCATTCAGATGGCGCATTGCACGCTGGTTCCTGTTTTCACACATTGGTGTTATGGTCTGTACTTTGAAAGGGTTTATTCTCAATAAGCTTGTTCGGATATGTGTTTCTAACGCATGCTACCTTGTTCTTGTTTTAAATTCAGCAATTCTTATGTAAATCATTAAAACCTGTATCTTTACCAGCTTCGTCGTCGGCGGCGTCGTCATCATTCAATGTTAAGTTTTCGTGTTACGGTCATTACTTCAACACCTTATCAGCTACAGTCATCAAACTTTATACATACCTTTACTATCATATGTAGATGAATATAGGACTATTAAAAAAATTCCGGCTCCAGGGTCAAGGTCAAACTCTATTTCTTTCTATGCTACAAACTGAACATTAATGCATGAAGACCCGTTTTCTCGTGCGCTCTGTACACCTTACCTGTAGAGAGAACAATAGCCTTCTCCAGTTGAACACTTCTGCATGTGCAAGCATGTGCAAATTTCCAGCTTGACCACTAAATGTCCAGCTAAATTATTACAGGTAATTATACCCCCCGCAACGAGTTGTGGGGGGGTATACTGGAGTCAGGTTGTCCGTCCGTCCGTCCGTCCGTCCGTCCGTCCGTCCGTCCGGGTAAACTTAACATCAGAGAAATATTGTTATAACTTCTATTTCCTTCATCTAAAATGCTTGATATTTCACACATGCATTCCTGTAAGGCTTTACTACCATGCTGTGCCAAATCCACGACCGTCCAACCCCCACAGATCCCAAGGTCAAGGTCAAATACTTAGTCCGTAAACTTAACATCAAAGAAATATTGTTATAACTTCTATTTCCTTCATCTAAAATGCTTAATATTTCACACATGCATTCCTGTAAGGCTCTACTACCATGCTGTGCCAAATCCATGACCGTCCCAACCCCCGCAGATCCCAAGGTCAAGGTCAAATACTTAAGTCTCTTTACAAAACTTAACATCAGAGAAATATTGTTATAACTTCTATTAACTTCATCTAAAATGCTTAATATTTCACACATGCATTCCTGTAAGGCTCTACTACCATGCTGTGCCAAATCCATGACCATCCAACCCCCCGTTGATACCAATGTCAAGGTCAAATACTTAGTCTCTTTACAAAACTTAACATCAGAGAAATATTGTTATAACTTCTATTTCCTTCATCTAAAATGCTTAATATTTCACACATGCATTCCTGTAAGGCTCTACTACCATGCTGTGCCAAATCCATGACCGTCCAACCCCCGCTGATCCCAATGTCAAGGTCAAATACTCTTTACAACACTTAACATCAGAGAAATAAGTTATAACTTTTATTTCCTTCATTGAAAATTCTTATTATTTCACTTGTGCATTCCTCTAAGGTTGTACTATCATGCTGTGACAAATCTACGACTGTCCAACCCCCGCTGATCCCAAGGTCAAGGTCACATACTTATTCTCTTTACAAAACTTAACATCAGAGAAATATGTTATAACTTCTATTTCTTTCATTGAAAATACTTAATATTTCATATGCTGTGACAAATCCCCGCTGATCTCGAGGTCAACATCACATACATACCGTATAACCTCGACTTAACGCCCCCCTCCTAATAAATTCCCCCCCACCCCCCCCCCAAATAATTTTTTTTGTAATTTTATTTTTTTTAATTTTTTACTGGCTAATAAACGCCCCCACCACCACAAAATAATCCTAATCCTATTACTTTTAGGGATGGGATAAATGATGCTGGTGTGGCGAGGGCCTGGCACCAGATCAGGTTGTTCTAATTTCAGGACTGAATATATATTTTGATTGTAAATATTGAGTTCTGAAGTTGGGATTTACCCCCCTCGGACAGGTGGATACGGGACACGACCCCGTTGACCCGTCTGCGTGTAGACTCCCTGAGGCTTGTACCTCTATGTCAGAAAAGCGGACGTTAAACCAACCCTATTCACTCACTCACTCAAACACAAATAATCCTTAAATCCTTATTTGTGTTTGAAATTGGCGGTCCTTTTTTTTTTTTTTTTTTTCCGGCTAATAAAACGCACTTTTGTAAAGAAAATGTAACGCCTCCGGGGGCGTTAATTTGAGGTTATGCGGTAGTCTCTTTACAAAACTTAACATCAGAGAAATCGGTTATAAGTTCTATTTCCTTGCTCGGATCTGCTTCACATTTCACACACTCATTGCTCCAATGGACCTCTACCACCCTGTGACAAATAAATGCCCCCCCCCTTTTGTAAATAGTAACGCCTCCAGGGGCGTTAATTCAAGGTTATACGGTAGTCTCTTTACAAATCTTAACATCAGAGAAATCGGTTATAACTTCTATTTCCTTGCTCGGATCTGCTTCACATTTCACACACTCATTGCTCCAATGGACCTCTACCACCCTGTGACAAATTCACGTTCATGCCGCTCGCGCTAATCCCAGAGTCAAGGTCACAAGCCCACACACTTGGAAATTTGTACATATTTTAGGGGTACCTGGGCCCACGAGGGGGGTATTCCGTAAGCCTCGTTTACTGACCAATCTAGTTTATACAGGTAAATTATTATACCTGGGTATTACATTTCCGTAAACTGTGTTGACAATATTGTGGCAATATGTGGACCTGTGCAAATATGATATGTAGATAAATATAGGACTATTATAAAAATTCTGGGCTCCAGTAGCGAGCATTAGTTTTTTGGTTAAAGTTTTTCGTTATACTATATCTCTGCAACTTCTTCGCCCATTACCTTGAAACTTTACATGGGTGTTTATCATCATCCATATTTTCATTCTACCCCCCAACCGTGCGGCCCCTGTGCCCAATGTCAAGGTCAAATTACTTTGATTTGTTTGTGTACTATGTCTTTGCAACTGCTTCACCCATTACCTTGATACTTCACATGGGTGTTTATCATCATTGTCGCGCCCGCTTGCGGAAAGCGCGATATAGTCGGCATTTTGGCATACGTCCGTCCATCCGTCTGTGTGTCCGGTTAAAGTTTTTCCATCTACTATATCTCTTTTTTTAGTGTCCATGCCTCGCCCCAAGGCGCAACATGCAGGCCATGGCCATCTAGTCTACAAAAAGTGGCATCGTTTCTTGTTTTTTTTCTTCAAATTCTTTTTCCATTTTTAGCTCGCATGCACGAAGTGCAGAAGAGCTTATGTCATACCCCCGGCGTCGTCGGCGTCGGCGTCAGCGTCGTCCACAAACTTAACGTTGGGTAAATGTCTTATAACTTCTGTTTCCTTTCACGGAACACCTTGTTATTTCATATATGCATTCCTCAGATGACCCTCTATCATGCTGTAGCAAATCCATGACCCACCACCCAGCCCTTACCCCAAGGTCAAGGTCACAAACTTGGCACATTCATAAACTTAACGTTGGGTAAATGTCTTATAACTTCTGTTTCCTTTCATGGAACACCTTGTTATTTCATACATGCATTCCTCAGATGACCCTCTATCATGCTGTAGCAAATCCATTACCCACCACCCAGCCCTTACCCCAAGGTCAAGGTCACAAACTTGGCACATTCATAAACTTAACGTTGTGTAAATGTCTTATAACTTCTGTTTCCTTTCATGGAACACCTTGTTATTTCATACATGCATTCCTCAGATGACCCTCTATCAATGCTGTAGCAAATCCATGACCCACCACCTGCCCTTACCCCAAGGTCAAGGTCACAAACTTGGCACATTCATAAACTTAACGTTGGATAAATGTCTTATAACTTCTGTTTCCTTTCATGGATCACCTTGTTATTTCATACATGCATTCCTCAGATGACCCTCTATCATGATATAGCAAATCCATGACCCACCACCCAGCCCTTACCCCAAGGTCAAGGTCACAAACTTGGCACATTCATAAACTTAACGTTGGGTAAATGTCTTATAACTTCTGTTTCCTTTCATGGCACACATTGTTATTTCATACATGCATTCCTCAGATGACCCTCTATCATGCTGTAGCAAATCCATGACCCACCACCCAGCCATTACCTCAAGGTCAAGGTCACAAACTTGGCACATTCATAAACTTAACGTTGGGTAAATGTCTTATAATTTCTGTTTCCTTTCACGGAACACCTTGTTATTTCGTACATGCATTCCTCAGATGACCCTCTATCATGCTGTAGCAAATCCATGACCCACCACCCAGCCCTTACCCCAAGGTCAAGGTCACAACTTGGCATTCATAAAACTTAATGTTGGGTAAATGTCTTATAACTTCTGTTTCCTTTCACGGAACACCTTGTTATTTCATACATGCATTCCTCAGATGACACTCTAACATGCTGTTAAATCCATGACCCACCACCCAGCCCTTACCCCAAGGTCAAGGTCACAAACTTGGCACATTCATAAACTTAACGTTGGGTAAATGTCTGATAACTTCTGTTTCCTTTCATGGAACACCTTGTTATTTCATACATGCATTCCTCAGATGACCCTCTATCATGCTGTAGCAAATCCATGACCCACCACCCAGCCATTACCTCAAGGTCAAGGTCACAAACTTGGCACATTCATAAATTAACGTTGGGGTAAAATGTCTTATAACTTCTGTTTCCTTTCACGGAACACCTTGTTATTTCGTACATGCATTCCTCAGATGACCCTCTATCATGCTGTAGCAAATCCATGACACACCACCCAGCCCTTACCCCAAGGTCAAGGTCATAAACTTGGCACATTCATAAACTTAATGTTGGGTAAATGTCTTATAACTTCTGTTTCCTTTCACGGAACACCTTGTTATTTCATACATGCATTCCTCAGATGACCCTCTAACATGCTGTTAAATCCATGACCCACCACCCAGCCCTTACCCCAAGGTCAAGGTCACAAACTTGGCACATTCATAAACTTAACGTTGGGTAAATGTCTGATAACTTCTGTTTCCTTTCATGAAACACCTTGTTATTTCATACATGCATTCCTCAGATGACCCTCTATCACGCTGTAGCAAATCCATGACCCACCACCCAGCCCTTACCCCAAGGTCAAGGTTACAAACTTAGCACATTCATAAACTTAACGTTGGGGTAAATGTCTTATAACTTCTGTTTCCTTTCATAGAACACCTTGTTATTTCATACATGCATTCCTCAGATGACCCTGTATCATGCTGTAGCAAATCTATGACCCACCACCCAGCCCTTACCGCAAGGTCAAGGTCACAAACTTAGCACATTTATAATCTTAACATTGGGGTAAATGTCTTATAACATCTGTTTCCTTTCATGGAACGCCTTGATATTTCATACATGCATTCATCTGATGATACTCTATCGTGCTATCGTAAATCCATGACCCACCGCCCACCCAATCGTTACCCCAAGGTCAAGGTCACAACTTAGCATGTTCATAAACTTAATGTTGGGGTAAATGTTGTGTAACTTCTGTTTATTTACAGGGAACGCCTTCATATTTCATACATGCATTTATCTGCTGATACTCTATCGTGCTATAGCAAATTCATGACTCACCGCCCACCCCTTTCCCCAAGGTCACAATCTTAGCACATTCATAAACTTAATGTTGGGGTAAATGTATTATAACATCTGTTTCCTTTCATGGAACGCCTTGATATTTCAAATATGCATTCATCTGATGATACTCTATCAAGCTATAGCAAATCCATGACCCACCGCCCATCCCTTACCCCAAGGTCAAGGTCACAAACTTAGTACATTCATAAACTTAACGTTGGGGTAAATGTCTGTTTCCTTTCATGGAACACTTTGCTATTTCATACATTCCTCAGATGACCCTCTATCATGCTGTAGCAAATCCACAACCCACCACCCAACCCATACCCAAAAGTCAAGGTCACAAACTTAGCATGTTCATAAACTTGACGTTGGGGTAAATGTTGTGTAACTTCTGTTACATTACACTTTGAACACCTTGATATTTCATACATGCATTCATCTGATGATACTCTAGTGTGCTATAGCAAATCCATGACCAACCCCAACCCCTTTCCCCAAGGTCACGGTCACAAACTTAACGTTGGGGTAAATGTCTTATAACATCTGTTTCCTTTCATGGAACGCCTTGATATTTCATACACGCATTCATCTGATGATACTCTATCGTGCTATAGCAATTCCATGACCCACCACCCACCCTTACCCCAAGGTCAAGGTCACAAACTTGACACATTCATAAACTTAACGTTGGGGTAAATGTCTGATAACAACTGTTGATGGAACGCCTTGATATTTCATACATACATTCCTCAGATGACCCTCTATCATGCTGTAGCAAATCCACAACCCACCACCCAACCCTTACCCCAAGGTCACAAACTTAGCATGTTCATAACTTTACATTGGGGTAAATGTTGTGTAACGTCTGTTTCTTTACACTTTGAACGCTTTGATATTTAATACATTCATTCATCCGATGATCCTCTATTGTGCTACAGCAAATCCATGACCCACCCCACCCCTTTCCCCAAGATCAACATCATAAACTTAACGTTGGAGTAAATATCTTTTTATGCCCCCGCCACCGAATGGTGAGGGGGGCATATAGTGTTACCGGCGTCCGTACGTACGTACGTACGTACGTACGTACGTCCCCAAACCTTAACGCTGGGTAAATGGCTTATAATTTCTGTTTCCTTGCTCGGATCTGCTTCACATTTCACACACGCATTGCTCCAATGGTCCTCTACCCCCCTGTGACAAATCCACATTCGTCCCGCCCCCGCTAAGCCCAGGGTCAAGGTCACAGACTTGGTGCTTTCGAAACCTTAACGCTGGGTAAATGGCTTATAATTTCTGTTTCCTTCCTCGGATCTGCTTCACATTTCACACACGCATTGCTCCAATGGTCCTCTACCGCCATGTGACAAATCCACATTCGTCCCGCCCCCGCTAAGCCCAGGGTCAAGGTCACAGACTTGGTGCTTTCGAAACCTTAACGCTGGGTAAATGGCTTATAATTTCTGTTTCCTTGCTCGGATCTGCTTCACATTTCACACACGCATTGCTCCAATGGTCCTCTACCGCCCTGTGACAATCACCATTCGTCCCGCCAACCATTAAGCCCAGGGGTCAGGTCATTGACTTGGGCTCGAAAACCTTAACGCGGGTAATGGCTTTATAATTTCGGGTTTTTCCAAATTGCTCGGTTCTGCTTCTATTTCACAAAGATTGCTCCATGGTCCTTCTACCGCCTGTGACAAATCCACATTCGTCCCGCGTAAGCCCGGGTAGGTCACAGAATTCCCCCTGCTTTCGAAACCTTAAGCTGGGTAAAGGCTATTTCTGTTTCCTTCCTCGGATCTGCTTACATTTAACCACAACGCATTGCTCCCAATAAAGGTCCTCTACCGCAATGTGACAAATTCCACATTCGTCCCGCCCCGCTAAGGCCAGGGTCCAAGGTCCTGAATTGGTGCCCTTTCGAAACCTTAACGCTGGGTAAATGGCAAATTTCTGTTTCTTGCTGGATCTGCTTCCACTTTTCACACACGATTGGCTCCAATGGTCCTCTACCCCCCTGTGACAAAATCCCACATTTGTCCCGCGCCTAATGCCCAGGGTTCAAAGGTCACTGCTTGGTGTTTCGAAAACCTTAACGCGGGGTTAAAATGGCTTAATAATTTCTTTTTTCTTCCTGGATTGCTTCACATTTCACACACGCATTGCTCCAATTGGTCCTCTACCGCCATGTGACAAATCCACATTCGTCCCGCCCCCGCTAAGCCCAGGGTCAAGGTCACAGACTTGGTGCTTTCGAAACCATTAACGCTGGGTAAATGGCTTATAATTTCTGTTTCCTTGCTCGGATATGCTTCACATTTCACACACGCATTGCATCCAATGGTCTCTACGCCCTGTGACAAATCACATTCGTCCCGCCCGCGTTAAGCCCAGGGTCAAGGTACAGACTTGGTGCTTTCGAAACCTTAACGCGGGGTAAATGGGCTTAAAATTTTTGTTTCCTTGGGTCGGATCTGCTTCATTTCACACACGCATTGCCTCCAATGGTCCTTACCGCCCTGTGACAAAATCCACATTCGTCCCGCCCCCGCTAAGCCCAGGGTTCAACGGTACAGGACTTGGTGCTTTTCGGAAACCTTAACGTGGGTAAATGGCTTATAATTTCGTTTCATTCCTCGGGATGCTTAACCATTTCACAACACGAATTGCTCAAATGGGTCTCTTACCGCCATGTGGACAAATCCACATTCGTCCCGCCCCCGCTAAGCCCAGGGTCAAGGTCACAGACTGGTGCTTTCGAAACCTTAACGCTGGGTAAATGGCTTATAATTTCTGTTTCCTTGCTCGGATCTGCTTCAAATTTCACACACGCATTGCTCCAATGGTCCTCTACCGCCCTGTTGACAAAGCCACATTCGTCCCGCCCCCGTTAAGGCCCTTAGGGTCAAGGTCACAGACTTGGTGCTTTCGAAACCTTAACGCTGGGGGTAAATGGCTTATAATTTCTGTTTCCTTGCTCGGATCTGCTTCACATTTTCACACACGCATTGCTCCAATGGTCCTCTACCGCCCTGTGACAAATCCACATTCGTCCCGCCCCAGCTAAGCCAGGGTCAAGGTCACAGACTTGGTGCTTTCGAAACCTTTAACGCTGGGTAAATGGCTTATAATTTCTGTTTCTGCTCGGATCTGCTTCAATTTACCCACGCATTGCTTCCAATTGGTCCTCTACTCCCTGGACAAACATTTCGTCCCGCCCCGCTAAGCCCAGGAATGAAAGGTCTCAGACTTGGTGCTTTCGAAATCTTACGCTGGGTAAAATGGGTTATAATTTTGTTTCCTTGCTCGGATCTGATTCACATTCACACACGCATTGTCCAATGGTCCTCTACCGCCCTGTGACAAATTCACATTTGTCCCGACCCCGCTAAGGCCCAGGGTCAAGGTCACAGAATTGGTGTGTTCGAAACCTTAACGCTGGGTAAATGGCTTATAATTTCTGTTTCTTGCTCGGATATGCTTCACATTTACAACACGCATTGCTCCAATGGTTCCTCTACCGCCCTGTGAAAATAAATCCAACATTCGTCCCGCCCCCGCTAAGCCCAGGGTCAAGGTCACAGACTTGGTTGCTCGAAACTTTAAGCTGGGTAAATTGGCTTATTATGCCCCCGCCACCGAATGGTGGGGGGAGGTATAAAGTGGTTACCGGGCGTCCGTTACGTAAGTTTACGTACGTCCCGAAACTTAACGCCTGGGTAAATTGGCTTATAATTTCTGGTTTATTGCTCGGATCTGTTCACATTTCACACACACATTGCTCCAATGGTCCTCTACCGCCCTGTGACAATCATTCAAATTCGTCCCGCCCCGCTAAGCCCAGGGTCAAGGTCACAGACTTGGTTGGATGAAACCTTAACGTTGGGTTTAAATGGCCTTGTTAACTTTTGTTTTCCTTGGGCTCCGATCTGGCTTCACATTTAACACACACATTGCTCCAATGGTTCTACCGCCCCCTGTGACAAATCCACATTCGTCCCAGCCCCCCGCTAAGGCCCGGGTCAAGGTCCACAGAACTTGGTGCAATTTGAAACCTTAAAGCTGGGTAAATGGTTGTAATTTCTGTTTCCTTGCTTCCGATCTGTTTCTCATTTCACACCCGCATTGTCCAATGGTCCTCTACTGCCCTGTGACAAATCCACATTCGTCCCGCCCCCGCTTAAGCCCAGGGTCAAGGTCACATACTTTGGTGCTTTCGAAACCTTAACGCTGGGTAATGGCTTATAATTTTCTGTTTCCTTGAATCGGATCTGCTTCACATTTCACACACGCATTGCTCCAAAATGGTCCTCTACCGCCACTGTGACAAAATCCACATTTGTCCCGCCCCCGCTAAGCCCAGGGTAAGGTCACATAAATTGGTGCTTTCGAAACTTTAACGCGGGTAAATGGGCTTATAATTTTCTGTTTCCTTGCTGGATTCTGCTTCACATTTTCCACAACGCATTGCTCCAATTGGGGTCCTTACCGCCCTGTGAAAATTCCACATTTTCGTAAATTCCGCCCCGGCTTAAGCCCCAGGGTCAAGGGTCACAGACTTGGTTTTGCGTCGAAACTTTAACGCTGGGTAATTTTGGCTTATATTTCGGTTTCCTTGGCTCGGATCTGACTTTCACATTTCACACACGCATTGCTCCCAATGGTTCCTCTACCGCCCTGTGATTCCTACATTCGTCCCGCCCCCCGCTAAAAGCAGGGTTCAAGGTCACAGACCCTTGGTGTGTTTCGAAACCTAACGCTGGGGTAAATGGCTTATAAGTCTGTTTCCTTGCTCAGATTGCTTCACAATTTCAACACGCATTGCTCCATTGGGGGGGGTCCTCTACCGCCCTGTGAAAAAATCAACATTCGTGCACCCCCGCGTACGCCCAGGGTCAGGTCACAGACTTGGTGCTTTTCAATCCTTAACGCTGGGTAAATGGCTTATAATTTCTGTTTCCTTGCTCGGATCTGCTTCACATTTCACACACAAGGCATTGCTCCAATGGTCCTCTTACCGCCCTGTGACAAATCCACATTCGTCCGCCCCGCTAAGCCCAGGGTCAAGGTCACAGACTTGGTGCATTTGAAACCTTAACGCTGGGTAAATGGCTTGTAATTTCTGTTTCCTTGCTCCGATCTGCTCACTTTCATTTCACACCCGCATGCTCCAATGGTCCTCTACCTGCCCTGTGACAAATCCACATTCGTCCCGCCCCCGCTAAGCCCAGGGTCAAGGTCACATACTTGGTGCTTTCGAAACCTTATCGCTGGGTAAATGGCTTATAATTTCTGTTTCCTTGCTCGGATCTGCTTCACATTTCACACACGCATTGCTCCAATGGTCCTCTACGCCCTGTGACAAATCACATTCGTCCCGCCCCCGCTAAGCCAGGGTCAAGGTCACATACTTGGTGCTTTCGAAACCTTTAACGCTGGGTAAATGGCTTATAATTTCTGTTTCCTTGCTCGGATCTGCTTCACATTTCACACACGCATTGCTCCAATGGTCCTCTACCGCCCTGTGACAAATCCACATTCGTTCCGCCCCCGCTAAGCCCAGGGTGCAAGGTCACATGACTTGGTGCGTTTCGAAACCTTAACGCTGGGTAAATGGCTTATAATTTCTGTTTCCTTGCTCGGATCTGCTTCACATTTCACACACGCATTGCTCCAATGGTCCTCTACCGCCCTGTGACAAATCCACATTCGTCCCGCCCCCGCTAAGCCCAGGGTCAAGGTCACAGACTTGGTGCGTTTCGAAACCTTAACGCTGGGTAAATGGCTTATAAGTCTGTTTCCTTGCTCGGATCTGCTTCACATTTCACACACGCATTGCTCCAATGGACCTCTACCGCCCTGTGACAAATCCACAATTCGTCCCGCCCCCCCCGCTAAGCCCAGGTCAAGGTCACATACTTGGTGCTTTTCGAAACCTTAACGCTGGGTAAATGGCTTATAATTTCTGTTTCCTTGCTCGGATCTGCTTCACATTTCACAACACGCATTGCTCCAATGGTCCTCTACCGCCCTGTGACAAATCCACAATTCGTCCCGCCCCCGCTAAGCCCAGGTCAAGGTCACAGACTTGGTGCTTCGAAACCTTAACGCTGGGTAAATGGCTTATAATTTCTGTTTCCTTGCTCGGATCTGCTTCACATTTCACACACGCATTGCTCCCATGGTCCTCTACCGCCCTGTGCAAAATCCACATTCGTCCCGCCCCGCTAAGCCCAGGTCAAGGTCACAGACTTGGTGCTTTCGAAACCTTAACGCTGGGTAAATGGCTTATAATTTCTGTTTCCTTGCTCGGATCTGCTTCACATTTCACACACGCATTGCTCCAATGGTCCTCTACCGCCCTGTGACAAATCCACATCTTCGTCCGCCCCGCTAAGCCAGGGTCAAGGTCACATACTTGGTGCTTTCTTGAAACCTTAACGCTGGGTAAATGGCTTATAATTTCTGTTTCCTTGCTCGGAATTGCTTCATTTCACACAGCATTGCTCATGGTCCTCTACCGCCCTGACAAATCCACATTTGTTCCGCCCCCACTAAGCCCATTGGGTCAAGGTCACAGACTTTGGTGCTTCGAAACCTTACGCTGGGTACCTTTTATAAACTGTTCCTTGCTGGACTGCTTCACATTCCACACGCATTTGCTCAATGTCCTCTACCGCCTGTGACAAATCCACATTAAGTCCCGCCCCCGCTAAGCCCAGGTCAGGCACAGACTTGGTGCGTTCGAAACCTTAAACGCTGGGTAAATGGCTAATTTCTGTTTCCTTGCTCGGATCTGCTTCACATTTACACACACGCATTGCTCCAATGGTCCTCTACCGCCCAGTGACAAAAATCCACATTCGTCCCGCCCCCGCTAAGCCCAGGGTCAAGGTCACAGACTTGGTGCGTTTCGAAACCTTAACGCTGGGTAAATGGCTTATAATTTCTGTTTCCTTCTCATCTGCTTCACATTTCACACGCATTGCTCCAATGTCCTCTACCGCCCTGTGACAAATCCACATTTCGTCCGCCCCCGCTAAGCCCAGGGTCAAGGTCACAGACTTGGTGCGTTCGAAAACCTTAACGCTGGGTAAATGGCTTATATAATCTGTTTCCTTGCTCGATCTGCTTCACATTTCACACACGCATTGCTCCAATGGTCCTCTACCGCCCTGTGACAAAATCCAACATTCGTCCGCCCTCCGCTAAGCCCAGGTCAAGGTCACAGACTTGGTGCTTTCGAAACCTTAACGCTGGGTAATGGCTTATAATTTTCTGTTTCCTTGCTCGATCTGCTTCACATTTCACACACGCATTGCTCCAATGGTCCTCTAACCGCCCTGTGACAAATCCACATTCGTCCCGCCCCCGCTAAGCCCAGGGTCAAGGTCACAGACTGCTTTCGAAAACCTTAACGCTGGGTAAATGGCTTTTACTGTTTCCAAATTGTCGATCTGTTCACATTTCACACTTTATAACGCATTGCTCCAATTGGTCCTCTACCGCCCTGACAATCCACATCTCCGCCCCCGCTAAGCCCAGGGTCAAGGTCACAGACTTGTGCGTTCGAAACCTTAAGCTGGGTAAATGGCTAATTTTCTGTTTCCTTGCTGGGATCTGCTTCACATTTCACGACACGCATTTGCTCCAACGGTCCTCTATAAACCACTTCGCCCCCCCCGATGACAAATCACATTGGTCGCGCGCTTAAGCAAAGGTCCAGACTACAGTACTTGTACGATCCGAAAAATAATAACGCTGGTACATGGTCTTATATTTCGTCCGCTCGCATTCGGGTAAAGGAAGCCTTGACATTTCTTGACACACAGCAGTCCAAGGTCCTCTACAATGACAAATCCACATTCGTACCCGCTAAGCCCAGGGTCAAGTCACGACTTGGTGCGTCGAAACCTTACGCTGTAAATTACCTTATAATTTCGCCGCAACGCTGTAGCACACAGTTTGTAACGGTCCTCTACGTACAACACGTACATAAGTACGGTACGACTCCGAAACCTTAACGCTGGGTAAATGGCTTATAAATTCTGTTTCCTTGCTCGGATCTGCTTCACATTTCACACACGCATTGCTCCAATGGTCCTCTACCGCCCTGTGACAAATCCACATTCGTCCCGCCCCCGCTAAGCCCAGGGCAAGGTCACAGACTTGGTGCGTTCGAAACCTTAACGCTGGTAAATGCCTTATATTTCTGTTTCCTTGCTCGGGTCTGCTTCACATTGCACACACGCATTGCTCCAATGGTCCTCTACCGCCCTGTGACAAATCCTCATGTCCGCCCCCGCTAAGCTCAGGGTCAAGGTCACAGACTTGGTGCGTTCGAAACCTTAACGCTCGGGTAAATGGCTTATAATTTCTGTTTCCTTGCTCGGATCTGCTTCACATTGCACACACGCATTGCTCCAATGTCCTCTACCGCCCTGACAAATCCACATTTCGTCCACCCGCTAAGCCCAGGGTCAAGGTCACAGACTTGGTGCGTTCGAAACCTTAAACGCTGGGTAAAGGCTTATAATTTCTGTTTCCTTGCTCGGTCCTCGCTTCACATGCACAGGCAATACTCCAGGTGGTACTACCGCCCTTTGACAATACTCATTCGCCCCCGCGTAAGCAGAATAAGGTCACAGACTTGGTGCGTTCGAAACTTAATAGCTGGTAAATGGCTTATAATTTCTGTTTCCTTGCTCGGATCTGCTGACATTTCACACACATTGCTCCAATGGACCTCTACTACCGCCCAGTGACAAATCCACATTCGTCCCGCTCGCTAAGTCATGTCAAGTCACAGACTTGGTGCGTTCGAAACCTTAACGCTGGTAAATGCTTATAATTTCTGTTTCCTTGCTCGGATCTGCTTGACATTCACACGCATTGCTCCAATGGTCACCGCCCTGTGACAAACATTCGTCCCGCCCCCGCTAAGCCCGGTCAATCACAGACTTGGTGCGTTCGAAACCTTAACGCTGGGTAAATGCCTTATAATCAAAGCAACTCTGCTTCCATTGCATACGTTGTCCGGGTCTCGTACCGCCCGTACTACATTCGTCCCGTAACTAGTCGGGTAAGGTCACAGACTTGTGCGTTAGAAACCCTAACTTAACGCTGGGTAAATGGCTTATAATTTCTGTTTCCTTGCTCGGATCTGCTTGACATTTCACACACGCATTGCTCCAATGGTCCTCTACCGCCCATGTGACAAATCCACATTCGTCCACCCGCCCCCGCTAAGCCCAGGGTCAAGGTCACAGACTTGGTGCGTTCGAAACCTAACGCTGGTAAATGCCTTATAATTTCTGTTTCCTTGCTCGGGTCAGCTTCACATTGCACACACGCATTGCTCCAATGGTCCTCTACCGCCCTGTGACAAATCCTCATTCGTCCCGCCCCCGCTAAGCTCAGGGTCAAGGTCACAGACTTGGTGCGTTAGAAAACCTAAACGCTGGGTAAATGGCTTATAATTTCTGTTTCCTTGCTCGGATCTGCTTCACAGCACACACGCATTGCTCCAATGGTCTCTACCGCCTGTGACAAATCCACCATTCGTCCCGCCCACCCCGCTAAGCCCAGGGTCAAGGTCACAGACTTGGTGCGTTCGAAACCTTAACGCTGGGTAAATGCCTTATAATTTCTGTTTCCTTGCTCGGGTCTGCTTCACATTGCACACACGCATGCTCCAATGGTCTCTACCGCCCTGTGACAAATCCACATTCGTCCCGCCCCACTAAGCCCAGGGTCAAGTCACAGACTTGGTGCGTTCGAAACCTTAACGCTCGGGTAAATGGCTTATAATTTCTGTTTCCTTGCTCGGATCTGCTTGACATTTCACACACGCATTGCTCCAATGGTCCTCTACCGCCCTGTGACAAATCCACATTTGTCCCGCCCCCGCTAAGCCCAGGGTCAAGTCACAGACTTGGTGCGTTCGAAACCTTAACGCTGGGTAAATGGCTTATAATTTCTGTTTCCTTGCTCGGGTCTGCTTCACATTGCACACACGCATTGCTCCAATGGTCCTCTACCGCCCTGTGACAAATCCTCATTCGTCCCGCCCCCGCTAAGCTCAGGGTCAAGGTCACAGACTTGGTGCGTTAGAAACCTTAACGCTGGGTAAATGGCTTTATAATTTCTGTTTCCTTGCTCGGATCTGCTTACATCACACACGCATTGCTCCAATGGTCCTCTACCGCCCTGTGACAAATCCACATTCGTCCCGCCCCCGCTAAGCCCAGGGTCAAGGTCACAGACTTGGTGCGTTCGAAACCTTACGCTGGTAAATGCCTTATAAATTTCTGTTTCCTTGCTCGGGCTGCTTCACATTGCACACACGCATTGCTCCAATGGTCCTCTACCGCCCTGTGACAAATCCACATTCGTCCCGCCCCCGCTAAGCAGGGTCAAGGTCACAGACTTGGTCGTTGAAACCTTAACGCTGGGTAAATGGCTTATAATTTCTGTTTCCTTGCTCTGGATCTGCTTGACATTTCACACACGCATTGCTCAGTGGTCCTCTATCCGCCCTGTGACAAATCCACATTGGTCCCGCCCCCGCTAAGCCAGGGTCAAGGTCACAGACTTGGTGCGTTCGAAATCCTTACGCTGGGTAAAGGGCTGGTTAAATTATAATTTCTGTTTCCTTGCTCGGGTCTGCTTCACATTGCACACACGCATGCTCCAATATAATATCTACCGCCCTGTGACAAATCCACATTCATCCCGCCCCCGCTAAGCCCAGGGTCAAGGTCACAGACTTGGTGCGTTAGAAACCTTAACGCTGCGTAAATGCCTTCGACTGGGTGCGTTCAAAACCTTAACACTCGGGTAAATGGCTTATAATCAAATATGCCTCGTTTTCTTTGGCTGCCAGCGGGGGCATTCGTGTGCCGACAGGCCACATTTCTAGTTCATACATGCATTCATCTTAATATGCTATATCATGCTATATCAAATCCACGATCCACCTTCCACCACTGACCTCAATGTCAAGGTCCACCGCACACCCCTTATCCCAAGGTCAAGTTATATAATATTCATGTTTTTTATGCAACTGTGACAAGTTTGAATGAAGGCTACCAACAGCCGAGCTTCGTTGTTGTCTAGTAGCATAAGGTCGTAAGTGCTATATACCGACTATTATCATATACTAAAACAATTATTGACTAGTGAGCCATAGAATATAATCTGATATTCTATGGCTCACTAGTCAATAATTGTATAATATGTTCGGGCCAGTGAAAATTGCTTTCTGGTCCAGGCTCGAGGTCATGTTGGCGGGACAAGGTGAGACATTTGATTCCGCGGAATTCTTGTTCATATATTGAGGGTGATATGGTTTAATCCTGTAGAATATAGGCCATTCAAAATGTTGAAAACTAAATTACTAGTGTTATGCCAAACTCTGTTACTAACATACAATTCCATTTGATAATTCTATGTTTAATTCACCCATAACTCAGTGAGTAAACTAATGTGAATTTATTGGGTAAGTATGTGATTCATTTGAAAATCATTTGACTATTATTTAGCCATTTATCCATTTCACTGAACGTTCTGCCATTATTATGTATAACATTTCATATTGACCATAATATGACAGGGGCTCCGGAAGCGTCATAAGATTGGTCCGGTGAATCTCGTGGGTCAATGTATGTTGTTACCCCTCAGTTGAACCGTCTCGCCGAGACGGTTCAACTGAGGGGTAACAACATACACTTTTTATGAGAATAAATGCAGAAAAAAATATTTACATACCGGTTTTTTTTTTATATATATATAAAAATATTTCAAAATTATTGATCCTATTCCGACGCCCCTGTATGACACATTTATGCTAGAGTCAGGCTCAGGGTTTACACTGTGCAGTCATAGGAATCTGAATTCTTCTTCCAATGCATTATTAGCAGACTGCATGGGATGGGTATGTAGTACACAGAATGTAAACTGGTTGGAAATGCAATTTGTTGGATCATGGCCTATATATAATTTCATAATTCGTTTTATAATGTAGGATGATCCAATGGTCGTGGTAAGCACACATACATTGTTGGTGTTGTAATCAAAATTTCATTTCAGCCCGCCTGTACAAAGTGCAGGATAGCTAATGACATACCCCAGCATCGTCCTTAGTCATTTTCATCATCTACTTACATACTAATGCAAGGTGCATGATCACGTGGTTATAACAACAACAACAGTGGCTGAAAATGTTGAAATCTTGAAAGTATTATTTGATATTTTCCTTAATATGAAACGGATTTTGATGAAATATGGCGCAGCAAACGCGTCTTCATGAGCTGCATTTGGTGGTCCAGGTAGTTTGGCAACAGACTTATGTCGTTTTTGCGAAGAATCGACTTCCACGGAAATCGATTCTTCGCAAAAACGACAGAAGTTTGGGCGAAAATACGGAGACCACCAAATGCAGCTTAACAAGACGCGTTTGATGCTCCATATTTCATCAAAATCCGTTACGTAATAAGGGCACTATAAAAGAAAACGTACTTTCAATCAGATGGATTCTGGAAATTTCAGTACTTGTTGTTGTTGTTAGTACCACATGATCATACGCCTTGTAATGGGGGTAAGTTCTTTATAAACCCTGTTTCCTTTCATGAGATTTATTGATATTTCACAGATTCATTCATCAGTTCTTGCTCTGTCGTGCTATGATAATGAAAATCTACCATGCACTCTCTGTTAACCCTTTGACCACTACTCACAACAATTGTCGTCTGCTCTTGCTTTTATATCCTGCCTTATTTCTCAATAAAAACATGGTTTGACAGCACTTCAGAATCATTTCCAATGGAAATGATTCTGAAGTGCTGTCAAAGCATGTTGTAAATTATTCTAAAGTGCTGTCAAAGCATGTTTTTAAAGATAAAAATGGAAAATAGAAAATAAACAGCAGACAACAACAAATTTAAGATAGCGGTCTAAGGGTTAATGCCAATGCCAAGTTCACAGACTTATTTGCATTCACACATAATTTAACTGCCACCATGTTTGTTATTCAGTTGGATTCAATTCTGAATTTGCAGCTGGTTCTACTCAGTCGCTCATGCGTTACAGATTTTTATGCCAATGTCAGATGTTAATCAATCAAGCAATCATAATTTGCCATTTATGTTATTGTTATCGTTAGTTGACATGCTTTTGTATACATGTATTTCTATATTTCTATTGGCCGATGACGACAAGCAATGCAGTTTGTCTGAAAGAAGTTATATTTATTTTTAACTGTTCTGTTCATGGGAATGTGAAACCAGGATGTTGTTTACTTTTTTAAATTGATAGTAGTCCATATGTCAAGCTTTATATCTTTTAAATATGTCAAGCTTTATAAAGCTAGTTGTCCTGTAAATGAAATGCTGTATGTTACAATGTTTCCAAGCGTTTACTGACAGAATGAAGATTATTTCAGATACCGATATTTATCCCGTCAACACAGTGCGTATGTGCCGTGAAACACGGTGCCGTGAACCATTTTTGATATCCTGTCAATATGACCTAATCACTGTGTATGAATATGTGCGGTGACTGGGGTTATTTTTTTGCATTTTAAAGACATTTGTAGTGTTGACGGGATAAATTGAATAGTAGGTTAGTGCCGTGAATGGGAAAACTATCCGGCGTGGCACGGAAACGGGATGGGCTTGGCAGAGCCTCGCCCATCCCGTTTCCTAAGCCTTGCCAGATATTTTTTCCCATTCTCGGCACGAACCTATTATTCTCTATATATATAGCATTAACTGGAGGAATGAGGCTTATGGCCAATACAACCAGTATAGACCCCTAACTAGACTATGCATTTTTGCAGTCTGACCAAGAACTACCCTGTATAGAAATCAATTAGCGAAACATGAGTCTTTCTACAAACAGTGTAGATCGCCATGTGGTGGCAGGAAGGACTGCACACATTTATAGAATAATTCCAGCACAAAAATATTTACACAATTCCTAAACATTTGAGATTGGCCCATAGCAAGTATCTGTCCAAAATTTATATCCCAGTAAACTCCCACAGCGAACTACTTTCCGTAACCGTGAGGCGCAGTTAAAATAATTGTTAAGAAAACGGAAATTAAACACATTTTCTTGATGAATTTATTTCAAATGCTGGAATTATAAGGAATGAATGGCCTTTTTGTGGAATTTATCGGGGATATAAACTTGGAAAAATCACGGGAATACTGGACGAGGCCTTCCGGCTTTCGTCCAGTATTCCCGCGACTTTTCCAAGTTTATACCCCGATAAATTCCACAAAAAGGCCATTCATTCCTATAATGACTCCAGTATTTTTATGCTGCACCATAGCTGAATGTGTAGTTAATAAGGATGCCCTTTGTTCATCCAGTTCACTGGCTGTTGAACAGACGTAAAATCACAACCAATCGATCATCCAGTTCTCTTCAGCAATATTAGTTGGTGCAAGGTCCAATCAGAGCTGGAAGGCACTTTTTGAATAAAAAAAACACTACCCATGTAATTAAATTAACTTTCTGATGAGTTTTTAAGGACTTTTCAATTCCATAAATAAAACATTCAGGTACCTTCCAATCCCCCAATATAACCAATTCTGGAATCGCCTTTCGTGAATCGTGAGAATGTAATGGTGTTGGGAAGTTCTAATTGATTCTGTGTTTTTCAGCCTCATCTTAGTAAATGTTTCGGCAACATACGATCTCTAGAGATAAAGGTGTTGCCACGACAACCACCGACAGTGAAATCAATGATATCAGCTGAAGGGGAGGTTGTGCAGATGCCCAGGTGAGCAGTTATCTCCCTTTAATGTGCCTTGTTATACTGGCAGGGATGGGCCGTGGCCTAGGGGATATGGAATTGGACTTCAGTACTGGATGTTGCGAGTTCAATCCTCACCCTAGGCATGAAAGATACTAACATAGTATTTCCATCCCACTGGTCTGTCGGATGAGACTTTAAACTGTGGTCCTGTCTCTATATGACCTTAGCTGTTACTGGCACATTAAACCCATTCACTTGCTGTACTGGTTGAATGACATGTGTCATTTTGGACCATCTTTTTCTTGTATTTGTTACTTGTGAGGTGTTGGTGGCTTAATTGTTAAGCTGATGTACTAATCTCATTATTTTCTGAGTTACTGGTATACTATTTTACTGATAAATTCTGTATTTGTCATCTTAACTACATGTCGTGATCGCAATTTGAATCATCTCATCAAGACTCGTCAATTCATGTTTGATATGTTAATTTTCTGACCAATACAATCAATACACAATGATGTTATGGCTCATTTGAATCTACACTGCAAACATCACAAAAGAGGTATGTAGTGTTTAAAGGGTTAATTTTGATGTTTTCTGTTTTTTGTTTATTTTCCATATTTGTTAATAACATCCTTTTAGCATTACATTATAATCACCCTCATGAAAATAGTATTTTGGCATGACAATTTGCCATACATATCCCTTGTTCAGTTAACCCTTAGACCACTACTCGCAACAATTGTCGTCTGCTGTTGCTTTTATATCTTGCCTTATTTCTCAATAAAAAACATGTTTTGACAGCGCTTCAGAATCATTTCCAATGGAAATGATTCTGAAGAGCTGTCAAAGCATGTTGTAAATTATTCTAAAGTGCTGTCAAAGCATGTTTTTGATGATAAAAATGGAAAATAGAAAATAAACAGTGACGACAAAAAAATTAAGATAGTTGTTAACCTGTGTACCTACTTTCAGAAGTGTAAGAGCCCGTGGATTTGTGGAGACCTGGCTGGGCAGTGTGGAGCAGGGCATGTTCGAAACCGTGAAAAAGTGAGTATTGTTATCTCTTATAGGTACCATAGCAACCATAAATATTGAGATTTATAACGATCACACAACATAGCTGTAAGGTGTAGACGACTGGATAAGCAAATTATTGAATTTTGAAAAAGTTTCATGAAAATTCCTTTCTTCCAGTGTAAAGATACTTACCTACAATGTTTCCTATTGCAGGCACCTGAAGGATAATGTTTCCTATTGTGGTCACCTGAAGTTGGGTCTGTCTGACTGGCTGGGGATTCCCCTGACACTTACCTACAATGTTTCCTATTGCATGCACCTGAAGTTGGGCCTGTCTGACTGCCTGTGGATTCCCCTCACACTTACATACAATGTTTCCTATTGTAGACACCTGATGTTGGGCCTGTCTGACTGGCTGTGGATTCCACTTACCTACAATGTTTCCTATTGCAGGCACCTGAAGTTGGGCCTGTTTGACTGGCTAGGGATTCCCCTCACACTTACCTACACTGTTTCCTATTGCAGGCACCTGAAGTTGGGCCTGTTTGACTGGCTAGGGATTCCCCTCACACTTACCTACACTGTTTCCTATTGCAGGCACCTGAAGTTGGGCCTGTTTGACTGGCTAGGGATGCCCCTCACACTTACCTACACTGTTTCCTATTGCAGGCACTTGAAGTTGGATCTGTTTGACTGGCTGGGGATTCTCCTCACATTTACCTACACTGTTTCCTATTGCAGGCACCTGAAGCTGGGCCTGTCTGACTGGCTGGGAATTCCCCTCACACTTACCTACACTGTTTCCTATTGCAGGCACCTGAAGTTGGATCTGTCTGACTGGCTGGGGATTCTCCTCACACTTACCTACAACGTTTCCTATTGCAGGCACCTGAATCTGGGCCTGTTTGACTGGCTGAGGATTCCCCTCACACTTACCTACAATGTTTTCTATTGCAGGCACCTGAAGCTGGGCCTGTTTGACTGGCTGGGGATTCCCCTCACACTTACCTACACTGTTTTCTATTACAGGCACATGAAGCTGGATCTGTCTGACTGGCTAGGGATTCCCCTCAGACTTACCTACAATGTTTCCTATTGCAGGCACCTGAAGCTGGGCCTGTTTGACTGGCTGGGGATTCTCCTCACACTTACCTACAATGTTTCCTATTGCAGGCACCTGAAGTTGGATCTGTCTGTCTGACTGGCTGGGGATTCCACTCACACTTACCTACAATGTTTCCTATTGCAGGCACCTGAAGCTGGGCCTGTCTGATTGGCTGGGGATTCCCCTCACACTTACCTACAATGTTTCCTATTGCAGGCACCTGAAGTTGGATCTGTCTGTCTGACTGGCTGGGGATTCCCCTCACACTTACCTACAATGTTTCCTATTGCAGGCACCTGAAGCTGGGCCTGTCTGATTGGCTGGGGATTCCCCTCACAGACTGGGTGCAGAAACACCCGGGCCAGGTCGTTCTCACTGTGGTACGTAGCCTACTAGATATTACCACAATGTCAACTCATCCATCATCTTGAATACATTTAATACATATATATTATAGTATAGTGTATTGTATTTTCACACCAACATTAGTGGAAAATGAGACATAATGGGCACAATTCTGGTGTAGGCGACAATGTTCTAGGCTTCATCAATTTTGGACGTACGTCCCACTATTGAATAGCCCCTGATCCATCAGGCAGATCATTACCAAGCTTCATAAGTAGGTTCCTCACATTGATGGCTATCCACCAAATGTCATTTGGCTGACCTTGTCCTTTGTGGGTGAAACACAAACCGGCTATCGCTTTGTTTCGGAATGATGTGTAGGTCAAGATTTTGATACCTTTTCAATTTCACTGCAACTAGTGAATGTAAATTTAGTTGCTTTATTATTCCCTCTATGCGATAGCAAGGGGGGCATATTGTGTTGTTCTTGAGGTTCTGTTCGTCCGAGCTAACGTCCGGCGGTTTAAGAGTTTAGGGGCGTGGCCTAGCACAAAAGATTCCTTTGATTTATTGTATCCCCCGGACTCCGTCGGGGGATACTATGGATTTGACAGCGCGCCGCGTCCGCGTCCGCGGTCCGCGTCCGCGGTCCGCGTCCGCCGCAGACACTTCTTGTCCGGAGCATAATTCGAACACCCTTTGGAATATTTTCATGAAACTTCACACATGCATAGACCATGACCCGAAGGTGTGTCGCGCACAAGAATGACAACTCTTGCATAGCTAATTTTTGAGTTATCTCCCGTTTTTGTTTCTCGCACTGATTTCGTGTCCGGAGCATAACTCCACCACCCTTTCGAATATTTTCATGAAACTTCACACAACATGCATAGACCACGACCCGAAGGTGTGTCGCGCACAAGAATGACAACTCTTGCATAGCTAATTTTTTAGTTATCTCCCTTTTTTGTTTCGCGCACTGATTGACCATAACTCGACCACCCTTTGGAATATTTTTATGAAACTTAACACATTCAATTAGACCACGAACCGAAGGTGTGTCGTGCACAAGAATGACAACTCTTGCATAGCTAATTTTTGAGTTATCTCCCTTTTTTGTTTTCGCTCACTGATTTCCTGTCCGGAGCATAACCTCACCACCCTTTGGAATAAATTTTCATGAAACTTCACACATGCATAGACCACGACCCGAGGTGTGTCGCGCACAAGAATGACAACTCTTGCGTAGCTAATTTTTCAGTTATCTCCCTTTTTTGTTTTGCGCACTCTACAAACTGGACAATAATGCATGAAGACCTGTTTTCTCGTCTGCTCTGTACACCTTTTCTCGTGTGCTCTGTACACCTTACCTGTAGAGAGAACAATAGAAACTGGGAGAACCATGTGCTAGCATGGGCCTAGCATGTGCACGATGTCCAGTGCTTGACCACTGCTGACCAGGTAATTTATACAGGTAAATTACTACATTGGGTACTGTGTTGAAAATATTGTGGCATTATGTGGACCTGTGCAGATATATGTAGATAAATATAGGACTATTAAAAAAAAATCTGCTCTCCAATAGCAAGCATTATTATTTTTAAACTTTTTTTTTTCATTTTTTTTTTCATTTTTTTTTTCAAATTATTTTTCAATTTTTGTCCAGTAGCATAAGGTCGTAATACTCCTTTGGCGCTCGGCTGAAAATTTCGACCTACTCCTACCCAGAGTAGAACTTTATGAAATATATCTATTCTTACAGGAAATTCATCGTAGAATTCGAATCTGCGTGTTAAAATTGCGAAAACCGCGGCCGAATATGTTTTTTTCGCTGGTTTCTATGGTAACCAATATTTTTTTCCAGAAAATTCAAAATATATATTTAAACATCTACGTGTTGCAAAACAACATATAAAGTTGTATATTTGGTAAACTGTCTTCATTTTACACGCACACATATTTTGGAATCGAACAATAATATTAAAATGCATGTTCGTAGACGGTAACCATGGAAACGTGGGTTTCTAGCCAATCGGGAAGATTAGCGTTTGCAACGGGCTGTACCTTGGTATTTATGAACAATTAACGTCAGTTGTAATGTTATACATTTCGACACACATAATACTGACGAAAACTAACACTTCTATACTTTCAAATGCAATAATAATCACATTATACGTAGTTTGGTTGGTCTAATTATCTAAACTATACGCGAATGCTGAGCAGTGCAAATTATCATATAATTTAGAAAAAAATGTAATTGCCGTGTATAATTATAATCGTTGCCCGAATGTCATAATATATAGAGAACCCTCGTACAAAGAAAAATAT
The DNA here is from genome assembly GCA_029237695.1 of Conchocele bisecta. NCBI lineage: Eukaryota > Metazoa > Mollusca > Bivalvia > Lucinida > Thyasiridae > Conchocele > Conchocele bisecta. Next base: position 61,077,392 of record CM055269.1, read on the forward strand.
GTACACATACATGTTCGACTGTCTGTCGACAATTTTAACATTTTCAAGATGGCCGCCAAATCTAACGAACTATTGCTGAGCAGATAAAATAATCATAGAATCGAGAACAAATGTTGTGTATTTGACCGATGCAACGAACGGGATATTATACACACGATCATACGAACGCATGGGACTATACACTGTATGTGCATACATGTTCGACTACCTGTCGATATGTTTTACTTTTTCAAGATGGCCGCCAAATTTAACAAACAAATGCTGAGAAGATCAAATATTCACAAAATCATAAACAGATGGTGTGTACATAACCGATAAATAACTATACAATGGAAACAGGACGACGATCTCAACAGCAGAAATCAGTACACGATACAAACTACATTATTTAGTGTTTCGTTTGCAAGATCTATCCACCTTCAAGTGGGCTCACTTTTCATCATCCGAATCCGAATCACCTATTGTAACAGCAGTCGTTCTGTTTGTGCACTCATGTTGGCACCGACAGATGTCAATGCATTGAAGGCCCACGGAATGGCACTGACACTTGCTGCTATTACAGTTGCCATCCTTACAATACAAATGTGTCAGGTCCCTCAAGAATACTGGCGCTGGTGGATTTGCGAAGTAAACTGGCACCAGGATTATCATTTTCATCTTTCTTCCATCCATTTCCGACTGGATCAGGAACCTCAGGATCTGGAATATGGCTTTGGCACCAGACTATTGTCTGAACTCGTGCACGCATTACATGGTGCTTGAATGCATCTTCTGTCGGTGGAAGTTGCGTTGCTGATTTGTCCGTGGATGTAGCGATCGCCAATCGGATTTCATCCATACTGTCATACGGTTTTCCACTTGTCTTATTGTTGAAGCCGCCAAACAGCATCATAGTATACCTTCGCGCGACTGGTAAACATTCATCTATAGATTCTGATAAGCCCACCTTGGACAATTCCCGTAGCTTGTCGGCACTTTTCACCAGTTTGTTGAACGAGGTTCGTTTCCCAACTTTGTATATTGAGCTGTTTGTGTCGCATCCAGTCAAGGCATGCATGGCAGGTAAGCAGGAGCTTACGGTTTGGCCTATCTGTTGGGCAATCGAGTGGATTGGAACAAACCTGTTTCTGAAAGCATTGCCTCGTTCTATGCCCTGTATGCATATATATTTCTGTGTCCGCGAAACGTTATAGTAGTAATACAGAAGGATGACGAGCACATCTGTATCGTCAGTACGGATCAGAATACGGCCATGCGTTTGAGCCATATGGTGTGGCATGCAGCACCATTCGGGTATCTGCCTCTTCCTGACTCGAAAACAAGGTTTGATAAGCATTCCGTACCTTCCTTCGTCACAGACTGTACTTCTCGTCCGTTCCGAAAACCACCGGCAAGTACAATGGATAGCTGCTGTTTCAGATGGCCTGGTGCATTCACAGCTACGTACTCACACACAAAGGCTGTCAACGATGCTTTGTTTTCAGAGTTACTCAGAAAACGGCGGTAATTTGGAACTGTGCGACCGCCACTCACCATATAGGCAGGTACATCGCTGTTGGCCGTGCGACGCTGACGTTCAGCTTCTTTGAGAGAACTGGCTTTATCATACCGGTCAAAGACGACAGTGACCGATGTAATCGACTTGTCCCGGGTAAAATGTGACATGATATGTTTCAAAACGACTGCGCCTAGTTGGTCAAATGTTTTGAAGTGTCCTTCGTTCAGCGACTGCAGCAGTGCCATCGCATCGATGATATATGCCGTGTTGCTGTCAGTATCAGCTTGCTGAACTGGAAACTCGTTGATCTCCTCAAAGAAAGATTCAAGTTTCTTCGTCAACTTCCTGCCTTGTTTGTTTTGCGCATGGTGCCGTCGTCGTGAAATAGGGCAGGTGGAACCGAAGCCAATTCATGTTTCAAGACATCATTCATTTCAATGTCTCTATGATTCGCTACTGCCAGCAGTCGTCTGAACAGAACTTCCGAGTCTAGCATCAGTTTCGATGTTTTGCTTGTAGCAAATGGTTTTCCGCATATTCGAGAAGGTCTTAACCTTACCTACTGCGAGGGATTGGTCCCAGAATTTCACAGTACGTTCCTTCGAGATTCTTTCCGATACGAATTTATCAACTGCCTCTTGACTAGCAACTCGGAATTCATTCATCGACTTTTCTATGTCCGCAGACGCAACTTGCCCTGTGGCAATGTTTACCAGAACGTTCTGATACCGTGTTTAAGTCGAACGGATTTTGGTACTGTGTAGTGACTAGATCAACTACCTTATCAACATCTGCTTCATCCCTTTCCTTTCGGCTTTTGCCCAATTCCTCGTGTTGACTAGCACCTTGGTTCTTGGATACAGTCTCTCTGAACTGTCCACAAAATTCACCTAGAATGTGACGAGTTACCAGCCACCGAGTCAATGCTCCCTTTCTACGAGTAAATCCAATGATTCCCCCTGATCCTTTTGCTTCTTTATTTATTGTTTGTTCAAGTGCCTGATCAGTTGGAACTGCATTGAAGGCGTGCCCGGATCGCCGTCTGACAACAAAGCCACCGTTCTCAAGATGTTCATATGCTTGTGGGTTGGTGGTCTTTAGAGCGAGCATATCGGCGATATACACGGGCGTGAACCGTGCGTAGTTTGTTCGTCCTGCCGCCCAAAACCAGTGAACACTCTCCGTTACTGATAACATGTGGAGATCAAAATCGCCGTCTCTTTCTGCTCTCAAAAGCCGTAGTAACAGAAATGCAGCATCAAGGAAGTTCATCCAGTACCTGAATGTTGAACTTTGCGCTTCTCCAGTGTTCGGAACTCGCTTATGAGGTCAAGTGTATCTTGAAATTCGGCCTCTAGGGTTTCTCGAATCTCCTTTGCAGTCTCCACATCCTTCTCCTTGATTGCATCACGGAGTTTCTCCATGTGATGTCCTATCTGGGGCTGTGGTTCTTTGTCTTTCTCTGTTGTCACCCAATCGATAAAGGCATCAAAGAAGCATCGGCACATTGCGTCTAGGATGACCTTCATGCCCCTTACTCTCTTGTCAGTTGTGCTCCTGTTAGCATCTGTCTGGCGGTAACGTCAGAATAAACATCCGACTCTGTCAGTAAGCTGAGAAGGCCTCCATCTCCAAACAGCTTTCCAATGGAAGCGAGAAATGCCATTGTATGATGCAGACCCCCTAGTCTGAGTGTTACCTTACCTTCCAAACACGCTGGCTTTGTCCACAATATTTCTCTAGCTTTGGAATAGATGGCTAGAACAGCTGTCACTATGATGTGGTTTTGTCCAAGTTCCGCTGCCAGTCGGACAAGCTGATTGAGTGCTGTGAAAATTGTGGAGTTGTCTGACGGCGGTGCGTCTATGAAAGGTAAGTACCTGACGGTCGTTATAGGTACAGAGGCCTTTGTAGTCACTGAATTATATCCTGACCATGCAGGGATATTATCAAGACCAGCCATATATGATCTACAAAGAGCCCAAGACAGGTCGGAAACCACAGCTTTACGGATATGGTCGTTGTCCCCATCAATGTAAAAGTTGGCAGCATTGGCAACTGTGTCTGGAGCTGGACGTGTTGGTGGCTTTTGAAAATATGTTACGCTTGACATGTCGGTGCCATAATCACCTGCGCCGATACTTCTCTCCGAGAGCCGGGTATCTCAACATCCGATATCTGTCTGTCTTGGTCACACCTCTGATATACAACCATGGCCATGGAATGGGTTGTTTCTTTGCCGTCTAAGGTGTGTTCATTTGTGTCAAAGTTATCAATTGCTGCATGAACTGTTCCCATGTTGTCGTCAGTGTTGGTAGTGTGTATACCGAATGGGACGAAAGGTACACCTTCTTGTGATAGCTGTTGTTTTGCTGCGGATGTTATGAATCGCAAAACTTCTTCATAAGAAACACTGTATCCCAATGTATACAGCGTTCTCACCAACTTGGAACTGCCAAAGTCATGGTATGCCGTTAAAGCTAACCCCAGGTTAATTGGTGTTAGTATGCGCTTGCTTTGTGAAATTACGTTGTGGCATGTTGCTAACACCTGTATATTGTCACGTCTGTGAACTTCATCACCCGTGCCAGTGGCTGTATCGAATGCTTTCGCATTTACTAGCCAATGATAAAATCGTACAGTGGTCCTGGCACGAGTTGGCTGCAAGCGTCAATGCTTAAATCCTGCAATCGGTACGCTTGTGTAGTGGACTGAATGTCTTTAATGGCTCGCCGAAGGATACCTGCGGCCCCATATAATATCTGCCTGTCTGTGAGATACGCCCCTTGTATGTCTAACTTCGACTCCTTGTATTCGTTGGATTCGTCAAGTTCAGATTTCAATTTAGAAGCTTTGTGAAGTACAGCACCAACTGATACTGCACTGGAACATACAAGATCCGATTGTCCCTTTCTCTGGAAGAACGATATATCTTCACCAAATTGTTTCTCCAGCCGTTGTTTAAGTTTCCATGATTTATATACATTGGCGAGTTCATCTGGAACTCCAGCTCTACCCAGAAATTGTATGTATTTAATATTTAGATCAGATAATGTGACTACTGACTTTGTCTCGGAGAAGATTGTTTGTTTGGTTTCGTTTAAGCATCTGAAATGCTTCTTCGTAAAGAACTGGCTCGTCGACCTTGTCTTCATGAGGTACCATAAAACTTACATTGCGTTTGCTGATGTAATGTCCATAACATGAACGGTGATATTTCGCATCATAGCAAATAGGTCACCATATGCCTGCATGCGGGAAATGACAACTTGATCATTTCTCAACGTGGCGGCATTCACTGTTTTCTGCCTTGTTGATTCGCCTGTCCCAGTGCTTACACCAGATAATGGCTCTTTTATGTTACCAATTTTCTTGGCACTGCACAAATGAAACAGTTCTCTCTGATATTAAAACCCGATTGGCTGTCTCTGGTCGACCTTCGAAGCTCTGGTGACATCGGCGATTCGCTTCTGCTTGACGAGACATCATCACTTTTAGGCGCTGTGTCACTGCTGTAAAATTTGTTTGTGTATGTAGCCCGACACACCCTATGATACCGTACGTTTACCTGATGTGAAAGTATATCCTGGCGATGCGGCCTTAATAAGTCATTTACTCGATCATGTTTAGCCTCTGCTATGTCTAACAATGTCTCTAGACCTGTTACTGTTGGATTTTGCACGATATCCTTGTGTGACGCCTCTGGAATAGACTTTAGACATATTATGCATATGCTTCTATCCAGTTTCAAGCATTTTGCCTCTGGTTCACCTAAATCCATAATTGATTTGGAAGATGCGTACACACCAAACTTAATTCGGTTCTCGTTCGATGCTTATGTACAACAACACGTCGGTTTGATATACCCGTAATTTGTCGTAATAATTGGGGCGATATTACTCTGTGTCTTTGCAGACTGAGCAGTGGACGATCAGCATCCGTTACCACATATATTAACACCGCCGTGATTTATATATGAAAGTGCAAATACGGAATCATGCATTCACGGCCGTGTTAATTAAAGTTTCATTTAAAAGAGTAGAAAATCACAGCGGTGTTACTTAAAGTTACATACAAAGAGCAAAAAATCACGGCGGTGCTGAATATAATGACATTTAAAGAGCCCGAAGGGAGGTAACAATCACTTGTACGCAGATTATGTGCTATTTGTGTTCGGAACATCTCAAATCCAAAATGTTAAGAGTTTGTAGATGGACAAACGAACGGACGGGTGAAAGACTGCTCGGAAATAAGAGGCAAAAACTATAAACAATGTATCAATGTACTATTCGACATAGTTTGGACCCCACCCACCCACACACAGAGACACGACGGGGATTGGTCCATGTGAGTGGTTGCTATGGTTACATGATCGTTTTACGGACAACATTTATATACTAGTATAATATTAAATTATATTCTTATGTGTACGTAGTATTTCATCGATATTAACCTAATAATACCAGTGTCATAATACAAACAAATACGTGCATGCATGTATTGAATTTTTCAATAAAATGTGGTTACCTTGGCAACATCCAAAAATACGTATTTCGCCAAGGTTTACTGAAATTCAACACATGGGTTCGTATTCTATGATGATTTTTACATACTAGTAGCTTCATTACACCAACTTGTATGATGGAGATTTGTCTGCACGAAAATAAATGTGAAAATACTACTTTCAAATACGGCGTGACTGACTTAGTTACCATGGTAACAGAAATATATGTTTGAATGATAGAATATTTATTGGTAAATATGAACATTTACACCATGTTTGTAAAATATATTGACTAAATCTATATTTAAGCAAGTATAAAGGCTGAAAATCGTAGGCTAAATAAGAAAGTTATTTTCGGATGAAAAACGCAGTTGCCATGGAAATCAGCAAAAAAACAATATTCGGCCGCGGTTTTCGCAATTTTAACATGCAGATTCGATTTCTACGATGAATTTCCTATAAGAATATGTATGTTACATAAAGTTCTACTCTGGGTAGGGGTAACTCCTTAAATAAGCGTCGTACAGAGGCCCGTCTAATACAGTATAAGTGCTATATACAGACTATTCACCTGTGCATGTGCTAGCATGTGCAACTGACCACTGACCACTTACAGGTAATTTATACAGGTAAATGATTATATTACATTTCCGTAAACTGTGTTGAAAATATTGTGGCATTATGTGGACCTGTGCAGATATATGTAGATAAATATAGGACTATTAAAAAAAAATCTGGGCTCCAGTAGCAAGCATTATTATTTTTAATTTTTAAACTTTTTTTCCATTTTTTTTTTCATTTTTTTTTTCAAATTCTTTTTCAATTTTTGTCTAGTAGCATTAGGTCGTAAGTGCTATATACAGACTATTATCATATAATAAAACAATTATTGACTAGTGAGCCATAGAATATAATCTGATATTCTATGGTTCACTAGTCAATAATTGTATAATATGTTCGGGCCAGTGAAAATTATGCGTTGCTCTAATGGTCCTCTACCGCCCTGTGCCAAATCCACGTTCGTCCCGCCCCCGCCAAGCCCAGGGTTAACATCATATACTTAGTGCTTCAAAAACTTAACGCTCAGGTAAATATCTTATAATTTCTGTTTTCTTTCACGGATCAGCTTCATATTTCATATATGCATTGCTCTAATGGTCCTCTACCGCCCTGTGCCAAATCCACGTTTGTCCTGCCCCCGCCAAGCCCAGGGTCAAGGTCACATACTTGGTGCTTCAAAAACTTTAACGCTCAGGTAAAAGAAAATTTTGACTTGCAATTTGGCCTCATTTATTATCAAAGCGATATGTGGGACATCCGTGTTCTATGAACACATTTTCTAGTTTATTAAACTTCACACATGCATAGAAGACGACCCAAAGTGTGTCGCACGTAAGAATGACAACTCTTGCGTCGTTAATTTTCTTAGTTATCTCCTTTGTTGTTTCGTGCACTGATTTCGTGTCTGGAGCATAACTCGAACACCCTTTGGAATATTTTCATGAAACTTCACACATGCATAGACCACGACCCTAAAGGTGTGTCCCGCAAGAATGACAACTCTTGCATCACTAATTCTTTAGTTATCTCCCTTTGTTTTTCCGTCACTGATTTTGTCTCCGGAGCATAACTCGAACACCCTTTTTTCAAACTACTTGTGTATCTGGGGAGGGGGATACACATGCGCTTGTCGACAAGCGTCCATTTCTAGTTCCATAAGCTCCTGAAGTCTATTGATGTTTAGGGGCTTTTTATTTGTTCTTCAAACAATGGAAATACCCCATAAACCCAAAATGTTTGTCCGGCCGTCCAGCCGGCTGGCAGTCTGTGTACATTTACGTCGAAAAGTCAACAAGTTTGAAAGAATTTATCCAGTTAAGAGTTCAGTATGCCATCGTGGCATATCCATAACATAATATCTAGTTATTTAAATTTTTATGGCAACAAAATTGGGTGCAAATCTTTCAGAAAATTTAACTCAATTGAATAAAAATTATTGTAACATCTGATAAATATATATATAATTAACAGTGACCAAAATAATACAGGAATGGTGTCATTTTTGTCCATTTTAGCTTTTTATCAGCTAGCACATTCATGTGGTGTAATATTGACGAAAGGTCATCAAGAATGTTTCTCGTACATCATAACGAACAGTGTAGGCCCTGATCTGTGCAGTCTGACCTGTGTCTACACTGGTCGCAAACTCAATAATCCCCTTTATTTATGACAAGTCACACATTACAATATATTTGTAACTACAGGCCCAGATAATGTTCAACAAGGAAGTGATGAAGTGTTTCGACCAGTCGGATCCCCTCGCGGCCCTCGTCATTGTGCACAATGACATGGTGGACCAGCTCAGTAAACTCGCTGGGCTTGTATCCACAAACCTCCTCTCCTACCAGACCATGAGCATTGAAGCGTTACTCACCATCGACGTGCACAGTCGCGACATCATCTCTAACCTGATATCTGCTGATGTCATGAAGAGGGATGACTTTGAATGGAAAAAGTAAGATTTTTGTCGTAGTTCATCTTAGCTGACCCTGGCATGTGTATTTGTTTTTCAAAGGGTATATATTTTTCACCTTTACTCCGATCACCCATCTGTGCACATATCTGTTATTGGAGTAATCAGGGGTTGGAATTTTCAGGATATATTCTGGAAGCAGGGTTTGTGGTTCCTGATAATTGCAGAAAAATTCTGGAAAGCACACTTTCATGCATTTGTGGGTGCAAAATAATGTTTGTTTTAGCCATTTTCAAGATTTGACATTTGGAACTGTTTCCACCCCTGAATAATTTTATAACTGTAATTATCCATCATAGTGATTGGCCATATTCTCATTCTAAAACCGACCTACAGTTGAGCACCAGTATCTCGAATATCAGTATCTCGATGATATCCCCTATCTCGATGATTCACTAAAGTCCCAAATTATATCCTTATTTGTTTAATATAAATTTCCTCGGCTATCTCGACCATGTCTTATCTCGTATATGTTCTCTATCTCGACTGTTCATTCTGTTCCCTCCGATTACCAATACGTTAAGTTAAAAATCTCTTCGCTATCTCGATCACATAAACGCTTGGATAAATCGTATAAGTGCCTGGCTGCCAAGATCGATTTGGTTGGCTCTAATTTTCCAAACACTTTATCAAACAAAACAAAATAAATTCACACCTACCTCAAGTTGTTTGCTAAATTAGTCTACCTGGATATATTTGTGTGTTTGTCACGATTCATTAAGCATATCACGCTGGTCATTTACGCAAGTCACTGAGAGTCGTTACGCCACCTTGTAATGTTGATTAGCTTACTACCATTGGTCACTAGTTAATTGGTGATTGTTTACTCGTGGTGTAATGGATAATATTTTCGCCAAAATATTTGACCATGTCTCTTCATCGATATCTCGAACCTAGTCCTATCTCGACTATATGGACGATCTCCCTTCGACTTCGAGATACTGGTGGTCGACTGTATGTTGTCTATGTGACTTTATTTATGAAAAAATATTGTAAATTTTGTAAACATATTTAATTAAATTACGCAGATGTCCGAAGGTACAAAATCACATGGCGTGTCTCATATGTGTTCCTAAGAATTGTGTCCGAATATTCAGGGTTATTACGGTAGCAAATATTGCGTATCCATCACAGGCAGCTGAGGTACGAGTGGGACGAGCAGACCAACAACTGCCAGGTGCACCAGAGTAACGCGTCATTCCAGTACGGCTACGAGTACCTGGGCTGTTCCTCGCGTCTCGTTATCACGCCCCTCACTGACCGCTGCTACCTCACGCTGACCAGTGCCCTCCACCTCCATCTGGGCGGCTCGCCCGCGGGCCCCGCTGGCACTGGCAAGACGGAAACTGTCAAGGACCTGGCCAAGGTGTGTTACACCGATAGTATCGTCTCTACTTTGTTCTGTATGCTGTTGTGGTATTGTTTTGTCTATTATATTTGCTTTTCAGGGGGCCGTTTCACTAAACTTCGTACGACTAAAATGTTTGTAAGTGCAAAATTATGATAGTCTGTAAATTTCACATTGACAATGTTTTCTTGTAAACAATTATTGGATTTGCATTTATTGAGCATAGGCTGCATATGCAGCCTATGCTCAATAAATGTAAATCCATCGATTGAAATTTCCAGACGATCCTAAATTTGCACTGACAAATATTTTAGTTGTGCGAAGTTTAGTGAAACAGGCCCCTTGTGAATTAGTTTACGGTATCACATTTTGAGCAACCTTATACATATTATACTTGATCAATGCCAACTGCCTCAGTCTGTATCGTGAATGTTTTTTTTGTCTTTCTCTATTGTTAGGCACGTTTAAATGTTAAGCGTATATTTAACAACACAGAAAATCACACTTGTGCTTGTCATGCAGTTATCAGTCAATTAAACTCATACTATATATAGTTAAGTTAATTACTGTTTTTATGTCCCCATGTGATAGCAAGGGGGCGGGGGCATATTGCGTTGCATTGCAGTTCTGTATGTCCATCTGTACATCCCACCGTATGTCCGTCCGTGTACATTTACATACAGTAAGATACAGTAAAATAGAAAAGTCAAAAAGTTTGTAAGAGTTTCTCCATCATGTGATGTCTTCAATAACACCACCAATGACATGACCGTGACCTTTGTGACCTTCAAAATGGTGCTGAAACACATAGCCTTTTTCTTATGTCAAAATGTTTGTTTCTCAAATGACTTTTAGTTTTCTTGTTTTACACACAATCTCTAGTTAGAGTCCAGGGGCCCGTTTCACTAAACTTCCTACGACTAAAATGTTTGTAAGTGCAAAATTATGATAGTCTGTAAATTTCACATTAACACTGTTTTCTTGTAAATAATTGTTGGATTTACATTTATTGAGCATAGGCTGCATATGCAGCCTATGCTCAATAAATGTAAATCCATCAATTCAAATTTGCAGACGATTCTAAATTTGCGCTTACGAACATTTTAGTCGTAAGAAGTTTAGTGAAACGGCCCCCTGTATGCCATGGGGGCATATCCATGTTTTACAAACATAATGTCTAGCTCTCTATTATAATCATTGATCTGGAGTTACATGTACAATGTATAAACCCCATTTTCAACTTAACGAAATGACACATTTTGCATGTCTGAGGAACCACATCCACAGTTTTCAACTTCATACTCTATTCAATTTCAGTCTATGGGAAAACTGTGTGTTGTCTTCAACTGTTCTGAAGGCCTTGACTACAAAACGCTTGGCAAGTTTTTCTCTGGCCTGGCGCAGTCTGGCAGCTGGTGCTGTTTTGACGAGTTTAACCGTATAGACTTGGAAGTGTTGTCTGTGGTCGCACAGCAGATCCTCACAATCAAGACGGCCAAGGACCAGAATTCCCTACTCTTCATGTTTGAGGGCCGCGATATCAAACTGAACCCCACATGTGGATATTTCATTACGATGAATCCAACGTAAGTTGACCTGTTGGAGAAATGTTTTTTATGCCCCCTGTGCGATAGCAAGGGGGCATATTGCGTTTCTCTTGAGGTTCCGTAGACTAAGTGTGTATTTGAGGTTCCGATAGACTAAATGTGTATTTGTGTAAATCTGTAGTCTGTCCATGCATGTACATTTACGTCAAAAAGTCCAGTATACCACGGGGGCATATCCATGTTTTACTAACATAATGTCTAGTTGTATTGGATTGCATCAAGGATAGACTAAGTGTGTATTTGTGTAAGTCTGTAGTGACATAGTCACATGGCTGGCTATCAATATTGGTGTCATCTTGCCAACTATCATCTAAAATGTATTTGTTGAAATAGCTTTCGGCTTCAAATTAGCCTTCTTAGAAGTACAGTGGAACCTCTCCAAACTGGACACCCTGGGGTGTCCCCAGGGTGTCCGGTTTGGAGAGGTTCCACTGTAAATCAGACATGTTAGCGCTTCATGACACATTCTAGTGTTTTGGTATCATGAAACGTCATTGTAATCAGAGATACATAACAGCGAAACGAATCTAAGTTAAATATCCTGTTTATAGGGGTTTATACTGTAACAAACCCCAGATTACCAGTGTGTATGTTGTAACATTCCCTCCACAGGTACGCCGGTCGTGTTGATCTCCCCGACAACCTGAAGTCGCTGTTCCGGCAGGTAGCGATGATGGTCCCTGACTATGACCTCATCGCGGAGATCATGCTCTTCTCTGAGGGTTTCCAAGACGCCAAGTCCCTGTCGCGGAAGATCGTCAATCTGTACCAGCTCGCGAGTCGACAGCTGTCTCAGCAGGACCACTATGACTTTGGTATGCGGGCCATCAAGTCGGTGTTGGTGATGGCGGGGCATGGTCGCCTCCAGGTCCAACAGAAGTAAGTTGTTATAGGCCCGTGAATTATACTCAAATGTGGCTATCATTGGAGAAATGAGGCTTATGGGATTTGCGACCAGTGTAGCTCCTGATCAAATAGCACACACCTATAGACTGATTTATATTGTTTGTTAGAAGCATGACAGATGTTTCATTGATGGAGAGGCGAACAGTGCAGATCTTGATCAGACTATGTGGATGTACAGGCTGATCTGGATCTACACTGGTCGCAAATGCCATGAGCCCCATATCTCCAGTCACAGCCACAAATCACATTTACAAATTATTGTTTGAGGCTGAACTGTACTGTACAAATCGCAATGTTTGATTTCCAGTCAACATTTTGCTCCATATGTCGACAGCCAGACTCGGGATGACATATAATATTGCTATACAGCCAACTCTCCTGGCTCTCCACACTCTGCATAGATTAACATTCATTTAAATTATTAGACGACCAGTTATGCAGTCCTCTTAATATGTTTAATGGAAACCTCTCATCCAACTTAATTTCTGCATTTGCCTAACATTTTCACATACAGTGTAACCTCTCTACAACAGCCACCCATGGGAAGACGCACAAGTGGCTGTTGTAGAGAGGTGGCTGTTGTAGGGAGGTTAATTCTGAATTAAATTTTGTTGTCTGCTGTTTTGTTGTTTGTTTTCGATTATTCTCATAAAAAACATGCTTTGACAGCATTTTAGAATCATTTCCAATGGAAATGATTCTAAAGTGCTGCCAAACCATGTTTTTTATTGAGAATTAAGGCAAAATATAAAGTAACAGCAGACGACAATTTTCAGCAGTCTAAAAATAGTGGACATCATCAATTTGGGATATAAAATAGTGGCTGTTACAGAGAGGGTGTTGTTGTAGAGAGGTGGCCGTTCAGGGAGGTCCGACTGTACTTTTGAATAGTTCTAGGAAAATATGAAAGTCTTTTTACGTCAACACTTTACAGGTTTGACGTGGCTAAAAAGAAAATTACTGAGAAGGATGAATCGTTCATTCTGATCCACTCCTTGCGAGATGCCAACCTGCCCAAGTTCTTGGCGGAAGACGTCCCCCTGTTTGAGAGTATTCTGGCCGACTTGTTTCCTGGAATCACCCCGCCAGAACCCGACCACGGGGTACTGGAGGTGAGTGTACTGTGACACAGAACAAGGGGTGGCTATATACACCTGGCAATCACTGTAGTAATTCTGGCATGATTGTTTCCTGGAATCATCCAGGGTGTCTGGCTTAGAGAGGTTTCACTGTAAATCAGGCATTTGATCATTCTGAGCCATAGTTGTGTGCTATGTGATCACGAACAGACATTATCACCTGAGATAAATGACCAAGAAACTCATCAAAAATAAGATCACAGGTGTTTTCTTGGTATCCGGTTTAGAGAGGTTCCACTGTAGTTAGTGAATCACTATTGGTTAACAAAACTGTTGTCGCTGCAACAATTTATTTGTTATTCTGAGGTTGTTTTTAACACATCACAGTTTTGACTACTGCGTTAAAAATATTGATGGATTGACATACAACTTCCATTACAGAAAGCAATATTTCTATGTTGATACGAGACCAGTATATCTTCCCTATGACATACCATGGTAATAATCGATTTACATGTAACTGCCAGTACAGAAAACAATATCGATGTTGGTACGAGACCATTATCCCCTCTATTACATACCATTTAATGGACTGACCTATAACTCCTATTACAGGAAAGTCGATCATCAATTAAAGAACCCGTTGATGGATTGACATGTAACTCCTATTACAGAAAGCGATATCAATGTCGTTATGAGACCAATATCAATCATCCCTATTACAACCCACTTGATGGATTAATTGATTGTCAATTCGTCCAACTCCTATTACAGAAAGCGATATCAATGTCGGTACGAGACCAATATCAATCATCCCTATTACACATCACTTGATGGATTGACATGTAACTCCTATTACAGAAAGCGATATCAATGTCGTTATGAGACCAATATCAATCATCCCTATTACAACCCACTTGATGGATTGAGTTAAAGCGATATCAATGTCGGTACGAGACCAATATCAATCATCCCTATTACACATCACTTGATGGATTGACATGTAACTCCTATTACAGAAAGCGATATCAATGTCGGTACGAGACCAATATCAATCATCCCTATTACAACCCACTTGATGGATTGACATGTAACTCCTATTACAGAAAGCGATATCAATGTCGTTACGAGACCAATATCAATCATCCCTATTACACATCACTTGAAGGATTGACATGTAACTCCTATTACAGAAAGCGATATCAATGTCGGTACAAGACCAATATCAATCATCCCTGTTACAACCCACTTGATGGATTGACATGTAACTCCTATTACAGAAAGCGATATCAATGTCGATACGAGACCAATATCAATCATCCCTATTACACATCACTTGATGGATTGACATGTAACTCCTATTACAGAAAGCGATATCAATGTCGTTATAAGAGACCAATATCAATCATCCCTATTACACATCACTTGATGGATTGACCTATAACTCCTATTACAGAAAGCGATATCAATGTCGTTATGAGACCAATATCAATCATCCCTATTACACATCACTTGATGGATTGACCTATAACTCCTATTACAGAAAGCGATATAATGTCGTATGAGACCCAATATCAATCATCCCCTATTACAACCACACTTGATGGATTGAATGTAACCCGATTACAGAAAGCGATATCAATGACGGAGACAGAACCCAATATCAATCATCCCTATTACAACCCTCTTGATGGATTGACATGTAACTCCTATTACAGAAAGCGATATCAATGTCGGTACGAGACCAATATCAATCATCCCTATTACAACCCACTTGATGGATTGACATGTAACTCCTATTACAGAAAGCGATATCAATGTCGGTACGAGACCAATATCAATCATCCCTATTACAACCCACTTGATGGATTGACATGTAACTCCTATTACAGAAAGCGATATCAATGTCGGTACGAGACCAATATCAATCATCCTATTACAGGCCACTTGATGGATTGACATGTAACTCCTATTACAGAAAGCGATATCAATGTCGGTACGAGACCAATATCAATCATCCTATTACAGGCCACTTGATGGATTGACATGTAACTCCTATTACAGAAAGCGATATCAATGTCGGTACGAGACCAATATCAATCATTCTATTACACATCACTTGATGGATTGACATGTAACTCCTATTACAGAAAGCGATATCAATGTCGGTACGAGACCAATATCAATCATCCCTATTACACATCACTTGGTGGATTGACCTATAACTCCTATTACAGAAAGCGCGATATCAATGTCGGTACGAGACCAATATCCCTATTACAGGCCACTTGATGGATTGACCTATAATTCCCATTACAGAAAGCGATATCGATGTCGGTGCGCGACCAGAACTTTCAGATGTGGCCGAACCAGCTGGAGAAGGTGAAGCAGTTGTACAACCAGATCATCGTACGGCACGGGGTCATGCTGGTGGGGCCCACCGGCGGGGGCAAGACGACCGTGCGTACTATCCTGCAGAAGGCCCTCATCCTGCTGCCCACCATCACCACGCAGGACGACCGGCCTGACGAGAAACCTTCCTATGTGGTACGTGTAGTGGGCAAGAAACCCTGCTTATGTAGTATGGATGTGGATAATACCAGGCTGGTGTATTATGGTAGCATGTTCATCATATAAATAAAAAAAACACTAGCTTGATATTCTATTTATCAAGTAGCATATTATAGGAATGAATGGCCTTTTTGTGGAATTTATCGGGGTATAAACTTGGAAAAGTCGCGGGAATACTGGACGAAGGCCGGAAGGCCTCGTCCAGTATTCCCGCGACTTTTCCAAGTTTATATCCCCGATAAATTCCACAAAAAGGCCATTCATTCCTTATAATTCCAGCATTTGAAATAAATTCATCAAGAAAATGTGTTTATTTTTCGTTTTCTTAAGAATTATTTTAACTGTGCCTCACGGTTACGGAAAGTAGTTCGGCGTGGGAGTTTACTGGGATATAACTTTTGGACAGAGACTTGCTACTGGCCAATCAAATGTTAGGGAATTGTGTAAATATTTTTGTGCTGGAATTATTGTTAAATAATTCCAGCACAAAAATATTTACACAATTCCCTAACATTTGATTGGTCCGTAGCAAGTCTCCGTCCAGAATTTATATCCCAGTAAACTCCATGCCGAACTACTTTCCGTAACCGTCGGGCGCAGTTAAAATAATTCTTAAGAAAATGGAAAATAAACACATTTTCTTCATGAATTTATTTCAAATGCTGGAATTATAAGGAATGAATGGCCTTTTTGTGGAATTTATCGGGGATATAAACTTGGAAAAGTCGCGGGAATACTGGACGAGGCCTTCCGGCCTTCGTCCAGTATTCCCGCGACTTTTCCAAGTTTATACCCCGATAAATTCCACAAAAAGGCCATTCATTCCTATAATGAACATTTATCATTTTAGGCATGGAAATGCGGGGGCGCCGGAAGCATCATAAGATTGGTCCGGCGAATCTACTGACTGCCCTCGCTACCCACCTAAGGTGTATGTTGTTACCACTCAGTCTCAGCGAGACAGTTCAACTGAGTGGTGACAACATACACTTTTATGAGAAATGAGAAACATTGCAGAAAAAATATTAACATTCCTGACATTATTATTTGGTATATATGAATTCCAAATATTTCAATAAAAACATAATTTTGTTACAATTATTGGTCCGGCAGTTGCCGGATCTGTCTGACCTGTTCCGACGGCCCTGAAATGAGTAGGAATTTCAACGTTTACTTTCGAATTCTTACCATTTCTGAGCCAAGTTTGATAAACTTGATACCAAAAGACATTGGCCTTGTATTGCATTTATTAAATAATAATTCCAGCACAAAAATATTTACACAATTCCCTAAGATTTGATTGGCCCGTAGCAAGTCTCTGTCCAAAATTTATATCCCAGTAAACTCCCACGCCAAACTACTTTCAGTGACATTCTTAAGAAAACGGAAAATAAACACATTTTCTTGATGAATTTATTTCAAATGCTGGAATTATAAGGAATGAATGGCCTTTTTGTGGAATTTATAGGATATGGCCTTTTGTGGAATTTATCGGGGATATAAACTTGGAAAAGTCGCGGGAATACTGGACGAGGCCTTCCGGCCTTCGTCCAGTATTCCCGCGACTTTTCCAAGTTTATGCCCCGATAAATTCCACAAAAAGGCCATTCATTCCTATAATACTCTGTACTATGAAATACACATGCACATTGTTGTTTTTGCTGAAACTTGTTTACGTTTCCTTGTATTATTGGTAGCATCATGTGACATCCTGCCTATTAATGAAACCAATATATTGTACATGTAGCACTAACAGAAAGTGACTTTTTGACATCAAAATGACTTGAGACTTAAAATCTATATTTACCAAATTTGGTATGTTGCATATAATAACCACCCACAATTGGAGACTTTGGAGAGTTTATCATGGAGCTTAATTTGTGAAGGACTGTCTGTAAGCCTCTCTTACGTAAGTTACCGTACTATATTTTATGAACTATATCATATTTACAGCACAACCGAGCCAAGAAAGGCCACTGTGACGTATTCACGGTGAATCCAAAATGTGTGAAACTTGGCGAGCTATTCGGACAGACTGACCCAAACACATTTGACTGGACGGATGGACTGATCGCCATGTGTATCCGCAAGTTCTCCAAGGAGTTGATGAAATTCAGTAGCACGGATGATACGAGTCGGCCACCAACCGCTGCATCTTCTCAGCTTGAGCAACTCCGGGTAAGGGTGAAATTGTAGCATATATATGGCTGTTACTGGAGAAAGTGGGCCAGTGTAGATCATACTTCTATCTAGGAATATAGATCGTAATCAGTCTACATGAGTGTGCTATTTGATCAGTAGCCACACTGGTCACAAACCCAATAAGCCCCATTACTCCAGCCCCAGCCGCAAATAATATTTGAGGTTGTGACTGGAGAAATGGGGCTTATGGGTTTTGCGACCAGTGTAGATGCAGATCAGCGTGTACATCCGCACAGTCTGATCAGGATCTATACAGTTCGTCATTGCATTAATGAAACACCGTTCATGCTTTTAACAAGCAATATAGATTGTTATCCGGCTACAGATATGATCAGGAGCTACACTGGTCACAAATCCCAAACGCCCCATTTCTCCAGTCACATCCACAGCCGGCTGATAACAGGTACCTTACAAAATTAGCAAGACTTGGACATTTTGGACTGTTTTTTCTCTGTTGGATTGAAATTAATCAAAGGGGCCAGTTGAAGAAGTGGGCTAAGTTCCTTATATAGACTTAGACTGCTTCTTCTGCCCTTCAATTGTTTTGCTAATGGCTGGCAACCTCCTGCAGCATGATAAGGGTCTATGCTGTTTGTTAAAAGCAAGACCTGTGTCTCACTGAATGAATTGCGATCAGTGCAGACCTTCACCACACTGCATTGATTTCCACATCTTACCAATAATGATATTGAATTTAATTTAATTACATTATCTTCCATAGATGACTCGAAGATTTGCAAAATACAGTCAATGAAGAATGTTTCTCGAGATATTTACACATTTGTGTAAGCCTTCGATAAAATGTAGCCACACATGAACAATGCATGACCTTGCAAATGCATCACAGGGTTATGCACTTGGGTATGTAATTCATATGAGGGTTTATACTGTGTGCAACATTGGCATTGCATGTTTTCAGTTGAGTACCTGTGTTTGGTTATTCAACCCTTACACGGCTGAATTAAATTCTATCGTCTGATGTTTATTTCATATTTTCCATTATTCTCATCAAAAACGTGCTTTGACAGCACTTGATAATGATTCTCAAGTGCTGTGAAACCATGTTTGTATTGAGAAAGGAGGCAAAATATAAAGCTACAGCCAACGGCAATTTTCATGTGCAGCAGTCTAAGGGTTACATTTTCATTTCAATATAAATGTTTTCTTGTAATAAGGCCATACAAAGTTCTTTCTCTGCTAAGCGTCCACGTGCGGGTAGGTTTTTAGAGTGGTTCTGTGAAAAAACAAACAAACTCTGTATGCTATTTGACACTATTTACTGGCGACGTAATATGAAAACTGATTGGAGACGTGTGCATGTTTTATATCCTTTCATGAATTAATACTTAATAAGTATTTTCTTCTTATTTTTTTGTGGCGGAAATTTAAATTTGTGCTAAAAACTTCCTCAAACCTTTGCAGTCTGCAAAGGGTTGAGGAAGTTTTTAACATAAACTTACATTCATTTTTTTTTCAAGACCTTGTTTGTTTTTACCGGACACGTAGGTATGTTTTGGCTATCTGGGTGGACTCTTAACGGAGAAAAACAATGGCATGGCCTAATTTGATTTCCCTAGTTTGGCCAACATGGGTTACAAGTACATGTAGTCAATGTAAGTATGAACATGGCTTTCAGACTGAACATCGTTCACATTGGCAGTATACAAGGGCTATCTTGTGACATCTGTGACTTATCTAATTCTGCATGAAACGCGACTAAACTCTGTTTGTTAACTTGTGGATGAGGATCATTCCATATACCCATACTAGTAACTTGGATAACTAGAAGATAACCCACTGTAAGGTGATTGGGCTATTTGATTTTCTTGTGAATATTAGTTTCTGACACTGCAGGGGCGGATCCAGCATTTGGGGGTGGGGGGTACTCCAACTCCGCCCCTGCTGTGTCAAATGATCACAAATGTCATATGGTACTTATTTCAGCGACTCTACTGCACTGTCTATGCAAAATCGATATATGTATGCTGCTTATTACAATAATAACCCGAAATATTCGGACACAATTTATTCCAGGCAACAGATATAAATATCTGGTTTCCCACAAGAAAGAGTCTTCCAATGTTTAGTGTTTAATAGCATGGTTGTACTGGTTTATCACAATAATCCGGTTTGGAGATGTTGCTCTGTAAATCAGATATGTACTGGTTTATGGCAATAACAACATACAGTGGAACCTCTCCAAACTCTACACCATGTCCAGTTTGGAGATGTTCCAATGTAAATCAGACATGTGAGCACTTCATGCCACATTCTAGTGTTTTGCAATCATGAAAAATCATTGTAATCCGAGATACATAACAGTGAAACACATCTAAGGTAAACATCTATATTTTCCCGTGTGTCCGGTTTAGAGGGGTTTCACTGTAGTTGGTTAAAATTTGTTTACAAATGGTGTCCAAATATTTTGGGTTATTTACTTACAACAACAACAACTGTACAAGCTACTATATAAACATCACTTGCTGGGGGCCGTTTCACTAAACTTTGTACGACTAAAATGTTCATAAGTGCAAAATTATGATAGTCTGTAAATTACACATTAACAATGTTGTATAAACAATTATTGGATTTACATTTATTGAGCACAGGCTGCATATGCAGCCTGTGCTCAATAAATGTAAATCCATCAATTGAAATTTCCAGACGATCCTAAATTTGCACTAATGAATATTTTAGTCGTAAGAAGTTTAGTGAAACGGGCCCCTGGGCTGTAACATTTCTTGCAGCAATCATTTCGTACACAATCATAATAATCATCATCAGTCATAATATTATTGCCATAGATTCATGATCAGGTTTCAAGTATTTAATTACATTAACAGGGTATTTTGTTTTGTAGTTAGCTTTAATTTCAAGCTCTAACCATCTGGTACTTATTTATTTTTATTTTGAGTCAGGGGGCCGTTTCACTAAACTTTGTACGACTAAAATGTTCGAAAGTGCAAATTTGGGATCATCTGGAAATTTCAATTGATGAAATTTACAGACTACCTATCATAATTTTGCACTTACGAATATTTTAGTTGTACGAAGTTTAGTGAAACGGCCTCCAGGTGACTTGACTGGATTGATGCTGGTAAATGGTCTAAACTTACATTTGGTAAGACATCTTACCTGATTTCATTAGGTGAGACGACATGGCAACAAATTCAGGCCGAGTTACATGATGTCATATATTCAATTGATGGCAGCTGTACAAAAGTATTTTTTAACAACTTATTGAGGGTTTGAAACATAAAGTGGTTTCAGAGGTTTGATTACTAGGTGTCCGCCTTAGAGAGGTTTCACTGAAAATCAAGCATTTTGGTCATTCTGAGCTAAAGTTGTGTGCTATGTGATCACGAACATGCATTATCATCTGAGGTAAATTACCAAGAACTCATTAAAAATAAGATGACAAGTGTTTTATTTGTGTCCTGTTTAGAGAGGTTCCACTGTACCTCAAGGGTGGAGCATATCATCATCATCATAGTCATCACCAGTATCATCATTAACCATCATCATTAACCATCATCATCATCATTATAATCATCATCATCCTGGGTATTCTCATCATTATTATTATCAGCATAATCTCTATTTTTGAGTGTCCAAATACAAATGTAAATACTACTTGACCATGAAAACACTAATACGATTAATCAACATATTTATTGTAGATAACACTATAGAAACGGCGTTCTGACATATTTTATCACTCACCCTTCGGACAAGGTGATAGATATACGTGTATATCACATGTGTACTGTACGATCATCCATATGAATATTTCCATATACTAATGCATACGTGAAGTAAGTAAATTCATTTTTGTCCTACCGACATGTCAATTCCCTTTGATCATGAGCATTCAGCGTAAGCCGCCCCACCTTCTAGAGCATTACACATATAAGTGCTAGCATTAATGGGATTTTATCGGAGAGAAAGATATTACTTCTTGAATCGGGTGAAGGCGAAACTGAGGCACAGCAAATCAGCCCGTGTATCCGCATAGTCTGACCAGGATCTGCACTGTTTGCCATTCCATAAATGAAACAGCCATCATAAATCAATATAGATTGTTTTCAGTCGACAGCGGTGCGATATTTGATCAGAAATCCCATTGGCCTCATTTCTCCAGTCACCGCCACACATATTGTTTGTTCCTGTAATAGCCAGTACCACCCACATTAACCATTTTACTCCTACGTTACTGGAATGGATTTTGATATGTTAATTTTGCAACCATCACAAAATGATTTTCAGACTAGTCCATTTATGAAAAGGGGGTATTTTCTGTTCTCAAAAACATGAAAATTACTTTAAAAAAGTGAAGATCATGATGAGACGGCTCGTTACGAGCCGGGTCATCTGGATCTGCACTTTTTGCATAAACCGCTACAGAGCGCTTTCGGGTTCAAAGAGTTAATAAGACTTGTCTATATCCATTCCCCACGTGTAGCCAGTGACGGGAACATCGAGCGAGGCATCTACAGAGCTGGAGGACAAGGAGGCGAGTGGCAGCAGCGGTGGGATGATGACCGACTGGCGATGGCTCGTGCTGGACGGCCCTGTGGACACGCTCTGGGTGGAGAACCTGAACACTGTGCTCGATGACTCGAAGGTCCTCTGTCTGCCGAGCGGGGAGCGCATTAGTCTTGCGCCCGGCATGCGGCTCATGTTCGAGGTGGATAATCTGTCCCAGGCCAGCCCCGCCACCATCAGTCGCTGTGCCATGGTCTATATGGTGAGTTTTGTGTCGGCTGTTTGTTGGTTGATTGT
This sequence comes from Conchocele bisecta, assembly GCA_029237695.1. Lineage (NCBI taxonomy): Eukaryota > Metazoa > Mollusca > Bivalvia > Lucinida > Thyasiridae > Conchocele > Conchocele bisecta. The sequence continues at coordinate 61,100,422 of CM055269.1, forward strand.
TCGAATGGACGTGGCTGACTCGTCATTTGCACTTTTTGCGTTTTTTATCAGACGTGACATTTGGTATGTAGCTTCCTTATGGTGAGTAGATGTGCACAGTTTATTTTTATTCCACCCCCAGGTAATGTATTATCTCCCTCTTTTCGACTTAGAATTTTGCCTTGTAACTCGTAAAGCTTTTAAACCCTAATAGCTACACGCCTGAAACCTGGTATGTAGCTTCCTTATGATGAGTAGATGTGCAAAGTTTATTTTGATTTTTGACTCGACCCCCGTTTTCTTTCGACTCAGAATTTTGCCTCATTTACTATCAAAGCGGTATGTGGCACATCTGTGTTCTATGAACACTTTTTCTAGCTTACTGATCCTCTTGTACATACATCAGTGACGAATGACCAAATAGTTCCATGTTGTTCATTAGTATTGTCGCTGTGGCTATAAACTCGAAATAACGATGATCGTTCGCGCCTTCCGAAGGAAGAAGTGCTTATGGCATACCCTCGGCATCGTAAGCGTCCATCTGTCTGTCCGTCCGTCCGTCCGTCCGTCCGTCCGTCCGTCCGGGCACACATTAGGTGGCTAGCCCCACAGGGTTATGGACTTGGTAAAGGTTAGGGTTGGTTACAATTAGCCACCTAAAAATTCCTTTTATGTGGCTAAAAATCGTTTTATGTGGCTAATATTTAACATGTGATAAGCCACATAAGTACCCATTTGTAAGAACGTCCGTCCGTCCGTCCGTCCGTCCGTCCGTCCGGGCACACATTAGGGTACTTATGGGGTAGGGGGCGTGGCCTAAAACAATAGAAGACAATGGAACTTATTCCGTACCCCGTAAGCCTATTGTGTCTTACGGGGTATTTCCTTTGATCTTTTATATAGCAAGTACCCCCTAAGGTCCGAAATGTAAGTTCGTACGTCCGTCCGTCCGTCCGGGCACACATTAGGGTACTTATGTGGCTAGCCCCACAGGGTTATGGACTTGTTAAAGGATAGGGTTGGTTACAATTAGCCACCTAAAAAATTGTTTTATCTGGCTAAAAATCGTTTTATGTGGCTAATATTTAACATGTGATAAGCCACATAAGTACCCTAATGTAAGTACCGTCCGTCCGTCCGTCCGTCGTCCGTCCGTGTCCGGGCCAGAACATTCGGGTACTTATGTGGGCTAAGCCCCACACCGGGTTATGGACTTGTTTAAAGGATAGGGTTTGGGTTCAAATTTAGCCACCAAAAATCGTTTTATGTGGCTAAAAATGGTTTTATGGTGGCAATATTTAACATGCGATAAAAGCCACATAGTTACCTTGAAAGTAAAGACCGTACCGTCCACCGTCCGTCCGCCTCCGTCCGTCCTTCCGTCCGGGGGGCAGACATTAAAGGGGGTACTAGTGGTAGGCCCCACAGGGGTTAATGGACTTGTTAAAGGATAGGGTTGGTTACAATTAGCCCACCTAAAACAAGTTTTTATGTGGCTAAAAATGGTGGCTAAATTTAACTTTTTATGTGGCTAATATTTAACATGCGATAAGCCACATAGTTACCTGAAAGTAAAGACGTCCGTGACACCGTCCGTCCTCCGTCCGTCCGTCTGTCTGTCCGTCTGTCTTCAAAAATTATAATGGCCTATATTTTCTGTTTCCTTGCTTGGATTTGCTTCATATTTCACACACGCATTGCTCCAAGGGTCCTCTACCTCTGCTAAGCCCAGGGTCAAGGTCAAATACTTTGTACGCTCGAAACCTTAACACGCTCTGGTAAATGGCTCATAAATTTTGTTTCCCTTATCCAGCACGTTGTGTTTTCAAATGTGCCCTCGGTTCCTTTGCTGCCACCGGGCGCGCTTCGTTGTCCTCTGACAACTCTTGTATATTTTGTTTTGTTTCTTCTCAAGAAAAACATGGTCTGTCAGCACTTTAGAATCATTTCCTTTGGAAATGATTCTAAAGTGCTGTCAAAACATGTTTATGCTGAAAATGGCTTTGTGGAATCAGTAAACCATTTAGTAACTATCATATTAAATTATCACTCATGTATGATCCTCTGTAAAATAACTATTTGTTTAACTCTTTCACCCCTAAATAACTGGAATGGATTTTGATATGTTAATTTTGTAACCAATCCAATCGTCACAAAATGATTTTCAGACTAGTCCATTTATACACTATATTGGAGACTGTCATGCAGTTCTCCCAGTTTTGACAGATGTTGTTTTGTGGTGGCAGGCCTGATCTACATGTAGGTCAGTGTCCCAGCTAGCGAGAGTGCATGATCATTTTAGATATGCTAATTTTGACAATGGAATTATTGGTTAAATTATATAGTTCAAAGGTCGCGGGAGCAGGGAGTGACATCCGCTGTCCCGGGAATTCAGTTTTGCACAATGCGTAGTCGGCGTGGATGTTTCTGAGGATTCTTGACATTCTGAAAAATTTGAAAATTTCTTGCAAAAAGTGAAGATCCTGATGAGACGGCTCGTCACGAGCCGGCTCATCTGGACCAACACTTTTCGCCAATAACACTATACAGGTCTGTGGTGTTGAAAGGGTTAAACTACAGGTGATGGACAAAAATCACATGGCAGTATCTTCTCGATGACCCGTTGCCAAATCATTACTTGCCATTTCAGGACCCGGTTGACCTTGGCTGGCGGCCATTTGTGAAGACGTGGATCCAGCGACTGACTCGCGACATGCCCGACAGTGGCAAGGTGCACCTACAGCGCATGTTTGACTACAGCATCGAGAAGGGGCTCAAGTTCTTCCAGGCCAACGCGCGATTCCAGTGTGTACCTGCCCCCGACATGGCCCTTATATCCTGCCTCTGCAACATACTCTCCGCTTTCTTCGACTTCATGGGCACAAACAGTGGATTTGGTCAACCAGGTGAGATGTTACAATGATTTTTTTCAAATTTTTATTTCAAAAACATATTTTCCATAAATGATGTCGAATAAATTTGGCTTGAGCTGTGATTTTTTACAATTTTTGATGGAAAAAATTGAGACACACCATGCGATTTTGTACCTAGGACATCTGCGCTATTTCATGAAATATATTTACAGAAAGTGGGATATTTTTCGTAAATGACTTCAGAAGTTATCACAAATTTCAGTGTACATGCGGAATATACTCTGAATTTTTTGTCAACTTTTAACTTCATTTATGGAAAATTTGTGAAATTTTGTAAATGTTTTTCATGAAATAACCCAGTTGTCAGAAGGTACAAAAACGCATGGCGCGTCTCAAATACATTTATTTTGAAGTTATTTTTTTTTAAATCTTTTTAAATACATGTATCGGCGGTGTGGTAAGGGAGGCAATTCCAGAGTTGATCTTGCTAATCAATCATAATTCCAGCACAAAAATATTTACACAATTCCCTAACATTTGATTGGACCGTAGCATGTCTCTGTCCAAAATGTATATCCGTAAACTCCCACGCCGAACTACTTTCCATAACCGTGAGGCGCAGTTAAAATAATTCTCTTGATTAATTTGTTTCAAATGCTGGAATTATAAGGAATGAATGGCCTTTTTGTTGAATTTATCGGGGATATAAACTTGGAAAAGTCGCGGGAATACTGGACGATGCCTTCTGGCCTTCGTCCAGTATTCCCGCGACTTTTCCAAGTTTATAACCCGATAAATTCAACAAAAAGGCCATTTGAAACAAATTCATCAAGAAAATGTGTTTATTTTCCATTCATTCCTATATTGAATCCATTATGTAAGTAAGTGTATGAGTGATTGGGGTTTACTATCCCATCAACCGCGAGGCGATATGGGACAAACATCTGTAGCCGATTTCATCAAAATTGCAAAGTATACTTTTCTAGCAAAGTATACTTTCAGGGAGTAATCTTTTATTTTTCCTGAAATGCATTATTTCATATAGAACTAACCACTGCATATATTTGATGATTAAAACTATGCAGAATTATTATACTGAATATATTACATTATCACAGCCAAAATGGCTGTGATAATGTAATACATTCGGTATAATAAAAATTAATAAATTTATCCTAAGATTGAAAATTTCTCCCTCAAAGTATACTTTGCTAGAAAAGTATACTTTGCAATGTTGGTGAAATAGGCTACTGGGTTTATCCAATGCCTGTTACTAGGGGAAAATAACAATGTCGTACAAAATGCGTTGTAATTATTGTTTGTTTTATAGTTCCGTTTTATAAATGTTGTGTTCTTGCAATCACTTGGCTTTTTACTTCAAGCGAGTTTGATCACTGTGATGTCTGTCTGCTTGCCTGTTTAAGATTTATTTGAGTCTTCATATGCATGCTTGTCATCATCCATGCTTTAAACCTGCCAATTCTGTCCTAAAAGGTCGGGAGCACGATCGGCGTTCATCCTTACCGGAATTCCGATTGGCGACCTGGTTTAGCCCTCACATACGTCTTTGGCATTTTGTATGTGACAGTTGAATCTGGTTATACCCCTTATATGAGTATTACAATTATTCGTAATCCTATTTTAGGGGAAGGGGCCAGGTGACTGGTGTGGTATGGACCTGGCACCAGGTCAGGTTATTCTAATTTCTGGGCTGAATATATTTTTTCTCAATGTAAATATTACATTCTGATTTTGGGATTTTACCCCCAATTCAGCAGGTTAAAACGGGATCGAACCCGTTTGCCCGGCCTTATATGACCTTAGCCGTTAAACACTAATAAACAAACAAACAAACTGTCCCCAAAGTCATGGTTAAGGTCATATCACTTTCAAAATTTGTTTTTAAAACTTACAATACTTAATTAAATGTTGTTGCCTGCTGTGGTTTTTTTTAATTTCCATTTTTCACAATAAAAACAAATATTTGGCTGCACTTTAGAATCTTTTCCAATGCTACGTTTATCACCATGTATCATTGTGTCCCATATATAGACATACTGTTCATTCTCCTATAGTCAAAATTATAGATTAACATTTTCTTGTGGACATGGTAACTACGTAAGTGATATTGCAGACGTTTTACCTGGTCAGCCAAAAGATGGAGGTAAATTAACAATAGTATATTAGTCACTGGCTGACTAAAGGGGCTTAGCCACAACCAGTAGTCCATATCAGACTGTTATTATACCCCCCGCAACGAGTTGTGGGGGGGTATACTGGAGTCAGGTTGTCCGTCCGTGCGTCCGTACGTCCGTGCGTCTGTGCGTCCGTGCGTCCGTAAACTTAACATCAGAGAAATATTGTTATAACTTCTATTTCCTTCATCTAAAATGCTTAATATTTCACACATTGCATTCCTGTAAGGCTCTACTACCATGCTGTGGCCAAATCCACGACCGTCCCAACCCCCGCAGATCCAAGGTCAAGGTCAATTACTTAGTCCGTAAACTTAACATCAGAGAAATATTGTTATAACTTCTATTTCCTTCATCTAAAATGCTTAATATTTCACACATGCATTCCTGTAAGGCTCTACTACCATGCTGTGCCAAATCCACGACCGTCCAACCCCCGCAGATCCCAAGGTCAAGGTCAAATACTTAGTCTCTTTACAAAACTTAACATCAGAGAAATATTGTTATAACTTCTATTTCCTTCATCTAAAATGCTTAATATCACACATGCATTCCTGTAAGGCTCTACTACCATGCTTGTGCCAAATCCACGACCGTCCAACCCCCGCAGATACCCAAGGTCAAGGTCAAATACTTAGTCTCTTTACAAAACTTAACTCACAAGAAATATTGTTATAACTCTATTTCCTTCATCTAAAATGCTTAATATTTCACACATGCATTCCTAAGGCTCTAACTACCATGCTGTGCAAAATCCATGACCGTCCAACCCCCGCTGATCCAATGTCCAAGGTCATACTCTTTACAAAACTTACATCAGAAATAAGTTATAACTTCTATTTCCACATGCATTCCTGTAAGGCTCTACTACCATGCTGTGCCAAATCCACGACCGTCCAACCCCCGCAGATCCAAGGTCAAGGTCAATTACTTAGTCCGTAAACTTAACATCAGAGAAATATTCTTATAACTTCTATTTCCTTCATCTAAAATGCTTAATATTTCACACATGCATTCCTGTAAGGCTCTACTACCATGCTGTGCCAAATCCACGACCGTCCAACCCCCGCAGATCCCAAGGTCAAGGTCAAATACTTAGTCTCTTTACAAAACTTAACATCAGAGAAATATTGTTATAACTTCTATTTCCTTCATCTAAAATGCTTAATATTTCACACATGCATTCCTGTGAAGGCTCTACACCATGCTGTGCAAATCCTGACCGTCCAACCCCCACTGATCCCAAGGTCAAGGTCAAATACTTAGTCTCTTTACAAAACTTAACATCAGAGAAATATTGTTCTAACTTCTATTTCCTTCATTGAAAATTCTTAATATTTCACACATGCATTCCTGTAACGCTCTAATACCATGCTGTGCCAAATCCATGACCGTCCAACCCCGGATGATCCCAATGTCAAGGTCAAATATTTAGTCTCTTTACAAAACTTAACATCAGAGAAATAAGTTATAACTTCTATTTCCTTCATTGAAAATTCTTATTATTTCACTTGTGCATTCCTCTAAGGTTGTACTATCATGCTGTGACAAATCTACGACTGTCCAACCCCCGCTGATCCCAAGGTCAAGGTCACATACTTAGTCTCTTTACAAAACTTAACATCAGAGAAATATGTTATAACTTCTATTTCTTTCATTGAAAATTCTTAATATTTCACGCATGCATTCCTCTAAGGCTCTACTATCATGCTGTGACAAATTCCTGCTGATCTCGAGGTCAAGGTCACATAGTTAGTCTCTTTACAAAACTTAACATCAGAGAAATCGGTTATAACTTATATTTCCTTGCTCGGATTTGCTTCACATTTCACACACGCATTGCTCCAATGGACCTCTACCACCCTGTGACAAATAAATTCACATTCATGCCGCTCCTGCTAAGCCCAGAGTCAAGGTCACAAGCTCACACACTTGGACATTTTTACATATTTTATGGGTACCTGGGCCCACGCGGGGTATTTCGTAAGCCTCGCTTACTGACCAATTTAGTTTTCCATGAAAACACTTCTTGGTATTTCATTAGAATTGTCTCCAAAGAGACAATTCTAATGAAATGCCAAGACAAGTTTTAAGTTAGAAGCAAACTATTCAATATTTGTGGTCTGCTGATGCGTAAACAGTAGTGTGATTTTACCTAATTAAAAATTTGAAATACCCAATTGCTTCAGAAATGATGGAGTGACAATACTCAATTACTAATTCTTTATCTGGAACCCTGGGGTAAACTACATCTATACACACCTTGTTTGGGGCTCAGGTTAAGTGGTCCCTTTTGTCAGCCGTTAGCCCATGAACATATCCAGGAGATCAATTTCATTTTCATATTCTCATTTTTCACAGACATTGTGCTACAGTCTGACAAAATCATGCTATTTCATTTGACCAGTGCTGGTGTTTCATTAACTGAATTGTGAACAATATAGACTCTGACCAGACTGCATGTGTGCGGAAGCTGGTCTGTGTCTGCACTGTTCATGAAGACAATCTATCCCCTGATTTGTCATATTGTAGCCAATATTTATTGTTACATGACTGTCGTTGTTCGACACCGCTCATGGCCGTGTTCAAACATATAGCGCGTGCTGTTTGACCATGGCTGTAGACAATGCTCATTCCGGGGCCAAGCTAACACCTACGTAATGCATGTTACTCGGGACGTTACTAGAACACGCCATTACGTCACCAGACCAGTTCACACCGGTCTCACTGAACTTTTGAAATTGGCGCGGGTACATCACGCGACGTGTACTGTGGCCCCGGAATATGTATATGTAAATTACAGCTGTTTGAATGAAACAGGTTATCCCCAACAAAGTACGTCCGAAATGTATTGCATATAAATGCTCCAAATTGCATATTTCCGACGGAAATGTAACAATAACGTTCGACCATGTCCAGCCTTGTGTAAACGTTTGCTGTGGCACTTGGGAACTGTTTGAACCCGCGGCTTATGACCTTGAGGTTCAAACATTTCCCTCATGCCACGGCAAACGTTTACCCACGGCTGGACATGGTCAAACCTTATATTACCAGATGGGTCCATATTTTATATTGCAATAGAGCTAGACATAGGCTAGTAACTATATTCTAGTTTCTACACACCTATATATTGTTAACTTGTTGGCATTACTTGTATATATATATAGATAGTAATATAGCTATTTTAACCATTTCAACACTACAGCCCTCTTATTGCGGTGTTTGCAAACAGTGTAGATCCAGATGAACCGGCTCGTGACGAGCCGTCTCATCAGGATCTGCACTTTTCATAAGAAATGTTCATATTTATTTAAAAAGAAAAACACCCCCTTTTTAGCTCGACTATTCGAAGAATAAGTAGAGCTTATGTTGTCACCCCGGCGTCGGCGTCGGCGTCGGCGTCACCGTCACGCCTTGGTTAAGGTTTTTAGTCAAGCTTGTATATGGAATACTACTGGCCCTACACCCACCATACTTGGACAACTTCATCTCCTAGTGATGTACATCAATAACCCCTGATCTATATTTGACCTTCACCTACATTTCCTCTTGAATTACTTGGTTAATTCCCCTTGGTTAAGTTTTTAGTCGACCTTGGTTAAGGTTTTTTAGTCAAGCTTGTATGCAATACTACTGGCCTACACCCACCATACTTGGACAACTTCATCTCCTAGTGATGCACATCAATAACCCTTCACCTATATTTGACCTTGACCTACATTTCCTCTTGAATTACTTACTTAATTCCCCTTGGTTAAGGTTTTTAGTCAACCTTGGTTAAGGTTTTTTTTCAAGCTTGTACATTGAATACTATTGTGCATCCAGACACCATACTTCGACAACCTTTTCTCATAGGTATGTACATCAATAACCCCTGATCTATATTTGACCTTGACCTACATTTCCTCTTCAATTACTTACTTAATTCATTTTGGTTTTTAGTCAACCTTCTATATGGAATACTACTGGCCCTACACCCACCATACTTGGACAACTTCATCTCCTAGTGATGTACATCAACAACCCCTGATCTATATTTGACCTTGACCTACATTTCCTCTTGAATTACTTACTTAATTCCCCTTGGTTAAGGTTTTTAGTCAAGCTTGTAGATGGAATACTCCTGGCCCTACACCAACCATACTTGGACAACTTCATCTCCTAGTGATGTACATCAACAACCCCTGACCTATATTTGACCTTGACCTACATTTAACCTTGAATTACTTAGTTAATTCCCCTTGGTTAAGGTTTTTACTCGACCTTGGTTAAGCTTTTTACTCAAGCTTGTACATGGAATACTATTGTGCATACAGACACCAATACTTGGGACAACCTTTTGTCATAGTGATGTACATCAATAACCCCTGATCTATATTTGACCTTCACCAACATTTCCTCTTGAATTACTTACTTAATTCTCTTTGGTTAAGGTTTTTAGTCAAGCTTGTAGATGGAATACTCATGGCCCTACACCAACCATACTTGGACAACTTCATCTCCTAGTGATGTACATCAACAACCCCTGACCTATATTTCACCTTGACCTACATTTAACCTTAAATTACTTACTTAATTCCCCTTGGTTAAGGTTTTTGTCGCGCCCGCTTGCGGAAAGCGCGATATAGTCGGCACTTTGGCGTACGCACGTACGTATGTATGTACGTATGTTCGTACGTATGTGTGTGTCCGGTTAAAGTTTTTGGTTAAGTTGTTTGGTTTAAGTTTTTTGGTTAAAGTTTTTGGTTAAGTTCTTTGGTTAAAGTTTTTGGTTAAGTTTTTTGGTTAAAGTTTTTCGTTATACTATATCTCAATGCTTACTGCTTTGCCCATTACCTTGAAAACCTTAAAACTTCACATGGGTGTTTATCATCATCTATATATTTTCATTCTACTACCTCCCCGTGCGGCCCCTGTTGCCCAATGTTCAAGGTCAAATTACTTTGAAGTTTTTGGTTAAGTTCTTTGGTTAACAAAGTTTTTGGTTAAGTTTTTTTGGTTAGAAAGTTTTTGTTAAGTTTTTTGTTAAATTTGTCGTTATATCTAATATCTCTGCAACTGCTTTGCCCACCCTTGATTACCTTGAAACTTCACATGGGTGTTTATCATCATCTATATTTTCATTACTACTCCCCCCTCCCATGTGGCCCCTGTGCCCGCCCAATGTCAAGGTTAAATTACTTTGAAGATTTTGGGTAAGTTTTTTGGTTAAAGTTTTTGGTTAAGTTTTTTGGTTAAAGTTTTTCGTTATACTATATCTCTGCAACTGCTTTGCCCATTACCTTGAAAACTTCACATGGGTGTTTACATCATCATATTTTTCATTCTATACCCCCCTCCCGTGCGGCCCCTGTGCCCAATGTCAAGGTCAAATTACTTTGAAGTTTTTGGTTAAGTTTTTTGGTTAAAGTTTTTGGTTAAGTTTTTTGGTTAAAGTTTTTCGTTATACTATATCTGCAACTGCTTTGCCCATTACCTTCAAAACTTCACATGGGTGTTTATTCATAATCTTATTTTCATTCTACCCCCCTACCGTGCGGCCCTGTGCCCATTTTCAAGGTCAAATTACATTGAAGTTTTTGGTTAAGTTTTTTTTGGTTAAAAGTTTTTGTTAAGTTTTTTGGTTAAGTTTTTTTTTGGTTATTTTTTGGTTTAAAGTTTTTGGTTAATTTTTTTTTTGGTTAAAGTTTTTGTTATTTTACTATATCTCTGCAACTGCTTTGCCCATTACCTTGAAAAACTTCACATGGGTGTTTATCATCATCTATATTTTCATCTACCCCCCCCTCCCCGTGCGGTTCCCCTGTGCCCAATGTCAAGGTCAAATTACTTTGAAGTTTTGGTTAAGTTTTTTGGTTAAAAGTTTTTGGTTAAGTTTTTTGGTTAAAGTTTTTGGTTAAGTTTTTTGGTTAAATTTGTTCGTTATACTATATCTCTGCAACTGCTTTGCCCATTACCTTGAAACTTCACATGGGTGTTTATCATCATCTATATTTTCGTTCTACCCCCTCCTGTGCGGCCCCTGTGCCCAATGTCAAGGTCAAATTACTTTGAAGTTTTTGGTTAAAGTTTTTTTCGCGCCCGCTTGCGGAAAGCGCGATATAGTCGGCACTTTGTCGTACGTACATATGTACGTACGTACGTGTGTCCGGTAAACGTTTTTGCTTAATTTTTTTGCTTACAGTTTTTCGTTATACTATATCTTTTTTGTTAGTGTCCATGCCTCGCCACAAGGCGCGACATGCAGGCCGCGGCCATCTAGTTACTCAACCTTGGTTAAGGTTTTTAGTCAAGCTTGTAGATGGAATACTATTGTGCATACAGACACCATACTTGGATAACTTTTTCTCATAGGGATGTACATCAATAACCCCTGACCTTTATTTTACCTTCACCTACATTTAACCTTCAATTACTTGGTTAATGTTTATAGTAAAGCTTGTATATGGAATACTTCTGGGCCTACATCAACCATACTTGGACAACTTCATCTCCTAATGATGTACATCAATAATCCCTGACCTATATTTTACCTTCACCTACTTTTATCCTTGGATTACTTAGTTATCTCCCCTTGGTTACGGTTTTTAGTAAAGCTTGTATATGGAATACTCCTGGGCCTACAGCAACCATACTTGGAAAACTTTATCTCCTAGTGACGTACATCAATAATCCCTTGGTTAATGTTTTTAGTCAACCTTGGTTAAGGTTTTTATGCAGGCCTCAGCCACCTTCTTTGTCAAGCTATGTGTACATCGACAACCCTCGTAGTCGAGATATGCTGTTCTCCTACAGCTCTTGTTATATGCCCGTTTGAAAAAACGGGACATACAGTGCAACCTCTCTACAACAGCCACCCATGGGATTGGCTGTTATAGAGAGATGGCTGTTGTAGGGAGGTTAATGCTGAATACAATTTTATCGTCTGATGTTTATTTATTTTATTCAATAATTCTCAATAAAAACATGTTTTGACAGCATTTTAGAATCATTTCCAATGGAAATGATTCTAAAATGCTGTCAAAACATGTTTTTATTGAGAAAGAATGCAAAATCAACATCAAACGACAATGTTCATGCTCAGCAGTGTATGGGTTAGATATAGATGAAATCATCCATTTGGGATATAAAATAGCGGCTGTTACAGAGAGGTGGCTGTTGTAGAGAGGTGGCCGTTCGGGGAGGTTCGACTGTATTATGTATTCATCTTGTACGGGCGGGCGGCGGGCGGGCACAGCTTGTCCATGCAATAACTAAAGTGCTACTTGACGGATTGTAACCAAATTCGGTATACATGTTTATCATGGCAAGACGAAGAAGCCTATTGATTTTCAATTTCCGATGACTTATGTTCCCTTGGCGGCCATGTTCATACTTTGTATCCTTGTCCACGCAATAACTCAAGTTCTACTTTACCGATCGTAACCAAATTCGGTATACATGTTTATCAAGGCAAGATGAAGAAGCCTATTGGTTTTCAGTGAATTATCTCCACTTGTTGACTGGCCTTGTCTCGACAGGCGTATACTGTGACCTTCGGAACTCTTGTTATAAATGGACTAGTCTGAAAATCATTTTAGGACAATTGGATTCATCAGCAAATTAACATATCAAAATCCATTCCAATTATGTAGGGTTGACAGGGTAAACATTCGGCATTACTTGTATACATATATAGTAATATAGCTATTGTTAACTAAATACATGTATAGTTATAATTCCAACTCCAGTTGGTTTACATGATCCTGAGAATTTTCATTGGTCACAAGTAGCCGGGCACATCGATAGAATCCAGGGGCCCGTTTCACTAAACTTAGTACGACTAAAATGTTTGTAAGTGCAAATTTAGGATCGTCTGGAAATTTCAATTGATGAATTTACATTTATTGGAGCATAGGCTGCATATGCAGCCTATGCTCAATAAATGTAAATCCAATAATTGTTTACAAGAAAACATTGTTAACAAGAAATTTATAGACTATCATAATTTTTCACTTACAAACATTTTAGTTGTACGAAGTTTAGTGAAATGGGTCCCAGAACTGTTTAAATTTCAAATGATAAAAACAACATATTGTGAATATTTTACCATCATTTGGTCACTTTCTATTTATTCTGAGCTATAATTTTCAATATATTTTTTCTCGATGTAAATATTCCGTTCTGATTTTGTGATTTCCCCCCAATACAGCAGGTTAGAACGGGATCGAACCCGTTTGCCTGGCCTTACATGACCATAGTTGTTGATAGGCCATTAAACACCAATAAACAAGGAAAGAAAACCCCTCGCCGATAGGCAAGAGGGGGTATAGTGTTAGTCCAGGTACGTACATATGTGCGTGCGTGGGTGTGTGCGTGCGTGGGTGTGTGTGCGTCTGTTGTGCGTGCGTGCGTGCGTGCGTGCGGGGTGCGTGCGTGCGTGCGTGCGTGGTGCGTGCGTGCGTTTGTGGGTTGTTGCGTGCGCGTGCGTGCGTGCGTGCGTGCGTGCGTGCGTGCGTGCGTGCGTGCGTGCGTGCGTGCGTGCGTGCGTGCGTGCGTGCGTGCGTGCGTGCGTGCGTGCATCAGTAACACCTTTTATTTTTCAATAAATTATAAACCGCTTCACCAATTTCGATAATATTTGGCCACAATATGTGTCTAGGGATGATCCACATCCAGCTGTCCAAGGTGAAGGTCACTGAGGACTTATGTTCACCTTGTTTGTTATACACTGATACGTTCTCTAAACATGTCAGTTATTCCTATAGTATGTTGACACTGCGGCAATATTAAATCTACATTTGTTCTGGATTTCTTTTATTTAACCCTTACACCGCTATCTTAATGTTTTGTCGTCTGCTGTTTATTTTCTCTTTTCAATTTCATCAAAAACATGCTTTGACAGCACTTTAGAATAATTTCCATTGGAAATGATTCTGAAGTGCTGTCAAAGCATGTTGTAAATGGAAATGATTCTGAAGTGCTGTCAATGCATGTTGTAAATTATTCTAAAGTACTGTCAAAGCATGTTTTTGATGAAATTGAAAATTCCATTGGAAATGATTCTGAAGTGCTGTCAAACCATGTTTTCATTGAGAAATAAGGCAAGATATAAAAGCAACAGCAGACGACAATTGTTGTGTGTAGCGGTCTAAGGGTTAAGGAATAAAACCATGGGTTCTTGTGCTGCGCCTCGGGTCTCGGACGGGCAGTATGACACCATGTTGACTGTAGAATATCAATGAATAATATTATACAGGGCGCCGTTTCACTAAACTTTGTACGACTAAAATGTTTGTAAGTGCAAAATTATGATAGTCTGTAAATTTCACATTAACAGTGTTTTCCTGTAAACAATTATTGGATTCACATTTATTGAGCATAGGCTGCATACTCAATAAATGTAAATCCATCAATTGAAATTTTCAGAAGATCCTAAAGTTGCACTTACGAACATTTTAGTCGTACAAAGTTTAGTGAAACGGTTCCCTGGTGAATATAGATTCAGACGGGCAGAATGACACCATGTTGACTGTGTAAAATCTCAATGAATAATATTATACAGGTGAAAATCTCTAAACTACATTAGTATATATATGTGTTTTCAGGCTTGTTTATAAATCTTTGGAAAACAAGTTCAAAGTTCAAATTACTTTTTAGTAGCCCTGCGCAAATAAAGTTCAAATTACTTTTTAGTAGCCCTGCGAAAACTCAGTTATGCCATACACTCATTTGTGGCTGTGACTTGGGAAATGGGGCTTATGGCTTTTGCGACCAGTGTATATCCAGATCAGCCTGTGCATCTGCACAGTCTGATCAGGATCTGCACTGTTCACCATTTCATCAATGAAACACCCGTCATGCTTCTAACAAGCAATATAGATCGTTATCAGGCTACACGACAAGCGCACTATTTAATCAGGAGCAACGCTGGATATAAATCCCATAAGCCCCATTTCTCCAGTCACGGCCACATATAATAGATGTCACCTATTAATTTGCCCAGACAAGGAAGAGACGGTCCAAATGGAAAGTTCGGAGACTTGCTGTGAGAGTCGCGTTTCGAGCCGCAGCTCCTCGCGAATTACCAAATCCCGACTGCGCCGTCGCAACGTAAAACGTCACCCAAAAATCAAGGAGGAACCTACATCTTCTTTAAAGGCAACGAACGCAAGGTATGGCGGCACATTCCGTATTTATTCTAATAAACACCCCCAGGGCTATGCAATCCGTGGGGATCAATTCGTGGAAAGTAGGATCAAAATATGTTATTTTCACATACAAAAGCCATTTAAAACAATGTTTTAAAACTCATTTTTAAATGTTTTAAATGGCTTTTGTATGTGAAAATAACATATTTAGAATGCAAATATTGGAGGGGGGCTACTAATAAGGAGGGGGCTTCTATTAGAATAAAGAGGATATTCCATCATACATTTTGAATAGCGGGAAATAATACACGAGTGTGCGTCGGCTTCCGCATAAGCAACGAGTGAGCGTAGCGAACGAGTTGCTTGCACGGATGAGTATTATTTCCGCTATTCAAACATGTACGATGGAATATCCTATTTATTACACTTCCAAGGCAGATATATATGCACATTTAGTCTACTTTTTATATTAAAATCAATGAATTGTGATGTGCGCATAAATAGTTACACAATGACGTGTTTTTCTGCGTTTTGACGTTACATTGTGTGACGTCAAATGTGACGTCATGTAAACTTTTTGAAATCCAAATTACGCAGCTGTTTCTATGAACCAGATATATTTGACTGCATGTTTAGAATGTGTTCAATCACATTACCATTCTAGATTAGACGAAACCCTTTCCAAGTTTTCAAATAACTTTATTTTGACTGTAATAAAAAGTAAACATTTTGCATGGTAGCTCGTGTTTTTAAGAAAACAGGCGCGCAATTACGGGTGTTCTCTTCACGGTGTATTATTTGTAAGGAGTTGATTACCGGTTTTCTCTCACAGCGAAACCCATGCACATAACTCGCAAGAGTGTAATAAAAGTGATCCATCATGATAAAATTGGGCTTACCGGTATTGTGTTTTTGAGCAGTATAGCTCAGCTTTAGCATTTACACATGCATGTCGCTTGATATGAAGCTAAAGCAGTCCTGTCTGTTCCTGCCAAGTCCGTAGAGAGCACTCTAGTCCCAGATCAGGAGCCTATTTCACCAACATTGCAAAGTATACTTTCTATCAAAGTATACTTTGAGGGAGAAATTTTCAATTTTAGGATAAATTTATTAATTTTTATTATACTGAATTTATTACATTATCACAGCCATTATGGCTGTGATAATGTAATAAATTCAGTATAATAATTCTGCATACTTTTAATCATCAAATATATGCAGTCGTTAGTTCTATATGAAATAATGCTTTTCGGGAAAAATAAATGATTTCTCCTTCAAAGTATACTTTGCTAGATAAGTATACTTTGCAATGTTGGTGAAATAGGCTACAGGCTGTGTTGGACACATGTTCTGTAGCAGATTTCACCAAAATTGCAAAGTACACTTTGACGGAGAAATTTTCAATTTAAGGATAAATTTATTAATTTTTAGCTCAACTATTCGAAGAATAAGTAGAGCTTATGTTGTCACCCCGGCGTCGGCGTCGGCGTCGGCGACGGCATCGGCGTCGGCGTCGGCGTCGGCGTCACGCCTTGGTTAAGGTTTTTAATCAACCTTGTATATGGAATACTACTGGCCCTACACCCACCATACTTGGACAACTTCATCTCCTAGTGATGCACATCAATAACCCCTCATCTATATTTGACCTTGACCTACATTTCCTCTTGAATTACTTAGTTAATTCCCCTTGGTTAAGGTTTTTAGTCAACCTTGGTTAAGATTTTTAGTCAAGCTTGTATATGCAATACTACTGGCCCTACACCCACCATACTTGGACAACTTCATCTCCTAGTGATGTACATCAATAACCCCTCATCTATATTTGACCTTGACCTACATTTCCTCTTGAATTACTTTGTTAATTCCCCTTGGTTAAGGTTTTTAGTCAACCTTGGTGAAGGTTTTTAGTCAAGCTTGTACATGGAACACTATTGTGCATACAGACGCCATACTTGGACAACCTTTTCTCATAGGGATGTACATCAATAACCCCTCATCTATATTTGACCTTGACCTACATTTCCTCTTGAATTACTTACTTAATTCCCCTTGGTTAAGGTTTTTAGTCAAGCTTGTACATGGAACACTATTGTGCATACAGACACCATACTTGGACAACCTTTTCTCATAGGGATGTACATCAATAACCCCTCATCTATATTTGACATTGACCTACATTTCCTCTTCAATTACTTACTTAATTCTCTTTGGTTAAGGTTTTTAGTCAAGCTTGTAGATGCAATAATCATGGCCCTACACCAACCATACTTGGACAACTTCATCTCCTAGTCATGTACATCAATAACCCCTGACCTTTATTTTACCTTCACCTACATTTAACCTTGAATTACTTGGTTAATGTTTATAGTCAAGCTTGTATATGGAATACTCCTGGGCCTACATCAACCATACTTGGACAACTTCATCTCCTAGTGATGTACACCAATAATCCCTGACCTATATTTCACCTTGACCTACTTTTATCCTTGGATTACTTAGTTATTTCCCCTTGGTTACGGTTTTTACTCAAGCTTGTATATGGAATACTCCTGGGCCTACAGCAAACATACTTGGAAAACTTCATCTCCTAGTGATGTACATCAATAACCCCTGACCTATATCTGACATTGACCTACAATTAACCTTGAATTACTTACTTAATTTCCCTTGGTTAAGGTTTTTAATCAACCTTGGTTAAGGTTTTTATGCAGGCCGCAGCCACCTTCTTTGTCAAGCTATGTGTACATCGACAACCCTCGTAGTCGAGCTATGCTGTTCTCCTACAGCTCTTGTTATTACATGTATACTGAATTTATTACATTATCACAGCCATTTTGCCTGTGATAACGTAATAAATTCAGTATAATAATTGAGCATACTTTTAATCATCAAAAATAATTATGCAGGCGTTAGTTCTATATGAAATAATCCATTTCGGGAAAAATTAAATGATTAGTTCCTCAAAATATACTTAGCTAGATAAGTATGCTTAGCAATTTTGGTGAAATCGGCTGCAAATGTTGACTACACTGGTCAAAAGCTCAATAAACCACTATTTGTCATAACAGGACAACTGCCGTATTTATTCTAATAGTAGCCCCCTCTCTAATAGTAGACCCCCGCCCATATTTGCATTCTAAATATGTTATTGTCATATACAAAAGCCATTTAAAACAATTTTAAAACATTGTTTTAAATGGCTTTTGTGTGTGAAAATAACATATTTTTTATCCTATTTTCGATGTTTTGATCCCCACGTAGAATAAATACAGTACTTTCTACTATACATGAAATTAGTCATGTGGATATTGTTCCTGTTTGTTACATCCCTACCATACCTTTGGTGTTACATGCACTGCTATATCGACCTTAATTTTAGGTACCTCAAGTGGGCGGTTGATTGGGTGATAATAATCCATCTCCATCCATCCATCCATCCATCCATCCATCCATCCATCCATCCATCCATCCATCCATCCATCCATCCATCCATCCATCCATCCATCCATCCATCCATCCATCCATCCATCCATCCATCCATCCATCCATCCATCCATCCATCCATCCATCCATCCATCCATCCATCCATCCATCCATCCATCCATCCATCCATCCATCCATCCATCCATCCATCCATCCATCCATCCATCCATCCATCCATCCATCCATCCATCCATCCATCCATCCATTCCATTCCATTCCATTCCATTCCATTCCATTCCATTCCATTCCATTCCATTCCATTCCATTCCATTCCATTCCATTCCATCCATCATCCATTTCATAAGATCAACATCAAAATAAATTAATCAATTGGTAATTGCAGCTATGAGCGAGTTAAGTTTCTGGAGCCGTCAACATCCGAGTGGAGGTATAGTGTCCACCCTGTAGCATGTTGTGCCACTAGTTTAGGGTGTAAGCACCGGTGGTCGGTCACCGAATATTGTCCCACCTTGACAAAAATGGGCTTTGCGACCAATATAATCCCTGTAGCCGATTTCATCAAAAGTATACTTTGAGGGAGTAATCATTTATTTTTTCCGAAATGCATTATGTCGTATAGAACTAACGACTGCATAAATTTGATGATTAAAAGTATGCAGAATTATTATACTGAATTTATTACATTATCGCAGCCAAACTGGCTGTGATAATGTAATAAATTCAGTATAATAAAAATGAATAAATTTATCCTTAAATTTAAAATTTCTCGCTCAAAGTATACTTTGCTAGATAAGTATACTTTGCAATGTTGGTGTAATCGGCTACAGATCTGCCTGTACATTCATGCATTCTGATCAGGGCCTACAGTGTTCGGTATTGAGTTGACAAAAATGTTTATGATCATATACAAGAACCTAAGATGTGTATCAGATTGCATACATGTGCTAGCTGATGAGGAGCTACACTAGTCAAAACCTCAATGAGCTCATTTTTATCATGACAGCATTATGCTGGTTGCAAATGTCACAAATATGACTGTGACTGCGAAATGGGGTTTACAGTCATCAGTCAGTGAAACATCTGTCTTGCTTAATTTAACCCACTACAGACGGGATACAATTTAAGTACAGTTGAGCACCAGTATCTCGAAGTCGAAGGGAGATCGTATTTTAGTCGAGATAGGACTAGGTTCGAGATACCGAGGAAGTGACATGGTCAAATATTTTCGCAAAAAAAGATCAAATCATGTTACCCATCAATCACATCACGAGTAAACAATAAAGGAATAAAGAAACAAAACATTGTTGCTTTTATTATTTTATATACCAATTAATTGACAAACAACAATATGAACATTACATACATTATATACATGTATTCAATAGACAATATGTCACTCACTAACAAGGAAATAAAGTTGTGTTTACATAATGAGTAACATATAATACAAGAAACAGAAAAGTACATGTTTTAAACGAAACGAAATTGACACCGTCACTCGCAGTCAGGTCTCGTGAAGAAATCCTTGATCGTCCCTTGCTTCGTACACTGGCGTCTATACAGCTGTGTGAAGAATGCCGTGGACTTTGACAGGGCGTTAAAAATGTCATGTGGCACGTCGTATGCTTAATGAATCGTGTCAAACACTCAAACAAATCGAGGTGGACCAATTAAGCAAACAACCCGAGGCAGGTGTGAATTTATTTTGTTTCGTTTGATAATAGGTTTTGAAAATTAGTGTTAACCAAATTGATCTTGGCAGCCAGGCGCTTAGGGGATTTACCCAAGCGTTTATGTGATCGAGATAGCGATTTTTAACGTATTTTTATACGAAGAGGACAGAATGAACAGTCGAGATAGAGAACATGTTCGAGATGGGGCATGTTCGAGATGGCCGAGGAAATTTACATTAAACAAATAAGGATATAATTCGGGACTTTAGCGAATCATCGAGATAGGGGATACCATTGAGATACTGACGTTCGAGGTACTGGTGCTCGACTGTAGTAGTATGAACCTTTTGAGAGAAAAAAATCCTATTTTCTTTATTTCCTTTCAAAAGTATATGTTTTTACCACTCATTTGAACCATCTCGATGAGACGGTTCAAACGAGTAGTAACAACATATACCTTTATCAAGAAATAAACAAAATAATGATATTTTTTCAACAAACATTATCGTATCCTTAGACTGAAATGGGTTTAAAAATCCAGTTTATATCATAGCATAACAGGAGCCAGGCTGTCCACAAATATCAGAAGCCACATTTCTCCTTTCACAGTCACGGATATAGTTGTTGCTTTATATCTTGTTCTTTGATTACAAAGCTTGCCGAGCATATAAAGCTGTTCGGTTGGCTGATCCCCAGCATAGCTCAGCCTCAGCCAATCATGCAATTTGACTTCAAGCATGAACGTTTAATATATTCTCAGAAAGTTTTATAATCATGGATCCTTGTCACTACATTTTCTAGCTTGCAGATTGTACAATGGAACCCCTCTAAACCGGACAATCAGGAAAATATAGATGTTTAATCTAGATGTGTTTTGCTGTTATATACCAAAACACTAGAATGTGTCATGAAGCGCTAACATGTCATAACATTTACAGCGGAACATCTCCAAGGTGGTTCCCATGATGTCCGGTTTGGAGAGGTTCCATCGTATTGTCTTCTTGAATGGTTGCATTATTGACTATCAATCGTCTATGCCTTTACTGTATGTACTCTACTGTGTGATCATGAACTACCTTGACAATGTGTATGATCACGTGGTACTAATAACAACTACAAGTACCGATTCAAAGTACGTATTATTTTATAGTATCCTTATTACGTAACAGATTTTGAGGAAATATGGCACATCAAATGCGTCTTGTTAAGCTGCATTTGGTGGTCTCTGTATTTTCGCCCAAACTTCTGTCGTTTTTGCGAAGAATCGATTTCCGTGTCTCCGACACGGAAATCGATTCTTTGCAAAAACGACATAAGTCCCAGGACCACCAAATGCATCTTATGAAGACGTGTTTGCTGCGCCATATTTCATCAAAATCCGTTGCATATTAAGGAACATATCAAATAATACTTACTTTGGAGTGGGCGACGTTGTTGTTGTTGTAACCACGTGATCATGCACCTTGCTTGATGTATAGTGTGAACTGTAGCAGTGTGTCATGTTTTATACTGTAATCATGGTAATGCATGTTTGCACACTCATATGTGGCAGTGACTGGGGAAACGGGGCTTATGGGTTTTGGAACCAGTGTAGCACCTGATCAAATAGCAAACACATGTTGCCTGATAACGATCTAGATTACTTGTTAGAAGCATGACGGTTGTTTAATTAATGGAATGGCGAACAGTGCAGATCCTGATCAGACCGTGCAGATGCACGGGCTGATCTGGATCTACACTGGTCACAAAATCCATAAGCCCCATTTCTCCAGTCACAACCGCATATCATGAACTTGTTTGAAAATAGTGTAATTATAGCATTGTATACTGTAATATAATGCCTTCACTTCTCCCTCCATCAACATATTGTGAATTAAATTATGATGATAACCAGTCTGATCAGAGTTTGCACTGTTCGCCATTGAATTGGGATAACACCCGTTTGTAACAAATACAGTACACATTTTTTTGTGTGGTCTTTTGTCACTGTGTCACCGTGGACAAAACGTGTTTACAGTGGTCGATCACCGCGGGCATAGCCTGCCTGTCCCCCGCGATCGCTGTTTCAGCCAGTGGGGTTGCGGTGACAGCATCCCCGGTCACTGCGATGCACTGCCCTAACGTTATCGCGGTGATTCGCCGTGATCGTTCACGGGGGATCACCGCGATTGCATATTTACCTGTACAGATATATGCATGTACATTTGCAAAATAATACTTTTTTTTGTACGAAAAAACATGAATTAAGTGTGCGCCTGTGTCAGTACATGTACTTGAGATTCAGTCGGGTTTGTGAAATTAGGATGTTCACATGTTTTGACATGTGACGTGCAATATATTATAGGAATGAATGGCCTTTTTGTGGAATTTATCGGGGTATAAACTTGGAAAAGTCGCGGGAATACTGGCCGAAGGCCGGAAGGCCTCGTCCAGTATTCCCGCGACTTTTCCATGTTTATATCCCCTATAAATTCAACAAAAAGGCCATTCATTCCTTAAAATTCTAGCATTTGAAATAAAGAAAATGTGTTTATTTTCCGTTTTCTTAAGAATTATTTTAACTGCGCCTCACGGTTACGGAAGTAGTTCGGCATGGGAATTTACTGGGATATAAATTTTGGACAGAGACTTGCTACGGGCCAATCAAATGTTAGGGAATTGTGTAAATATTTTTGTCCTGGAATTATATTTCAATAAACGGGAACAATAAAATATGCAAATTCCGAGATTATATATATTGTTTTCCGTATTTTCGTATACGACGGCGATATATTAACTTTTTATACAAATGCAAACAATGTAGACATTTTAAAATATTTGTTCCTAAAATAGTATACCTGTACAGATAGATATTTTAAATATTTCACTCAATTTTCGGTTTCTGAAATGTTTCCTAATGTACAGGTATGGTTAGAAAAATAGTGAACAGTAAATTATGTTCATATCTGTACACTGTATAAATACGTCCACTAAATTGGGTTTAATTGTATCTCATTAACTTCAAGAAAGCAAGAGGTGAAAACTAATTGTAAATTAGTGAATTGATTTTATTGGTATTTTTCGCCTGGAGTATTTTTACTTGTTGATACTTAGTTGACGTTCAAATAAATAATTAACCGACCGCGGTCATGCCGATGCTGGTAATATTTTAGACATTTCCATTATTTAATTGACCATTACTTGTGTGATTAAGTGAATACATGTTAAGTGATTATGAAATAATTATGATGATTACGCCTGTACAGTGACGCCTTTTATTTTGTTTAATGGTGTTTGTAATCAACTACCCATTAATTATTTCAAACACACGTAACATCATTGACATAATTAATCAGCCACTACATGTACATGTACTTGCATATTTATGAACAAAATTATATTATTTCGCATATATGCATTGTATATACATGTACTTACGATACAAAAGGTGACGTGAAAAATAACATGCAATACCGTACATTGGTAGGAAAACCTTGATTGCATATTTACCTGTAGCGCATGCAGACGTATTTTTTATACACATTTACAACGGTCGCGGTGACGATCACCGCGAATAATCGTCACCGCGAATCACAGTGACATGTCCGCGCTGAGGAAGATCGCGGGGATGGGTGGGTCGCGCACGGAAAAAAAATGTGTGTACTGTAGTATAGATTATTAACCATTACAGCGCTGTATTGAATTTTACCATCTTCTTTTTATTTGTCTTCCACTTTTCTCTGTGAAAACATGTTTGGCAGCAAATGAGAAAAAAAACTTTTTGTCAAGAAATAAATTAAAAAGTAAAACAGCAGACGCCAATTTCTGGTGCCCGCCGTTTAAGAGTTAACAGTCTGCAGGAGATGAGGAGCGGGCCAGGATATCCCACAATAACGCCATTTCTCCAGACACATTCACAAATCAGTTGATGTTTCTGCAAAACATTGTACAGTAACCAGAGTACGAAGACCTCTAACAGATTCCTGGATGTATTTGGCACAATCGACGGTCGCATCAGCAGTTCACCAAGCTCACAGAGCAGTGCCAGTAGCACCGACTCACAAAGTCACAAGAAAAAGGGAACCTTCAAATTCGTGAATAAATGGATTAGGTAGAAAAAGTAGTTCCTGGTTTATTGATATATCAGTTATGGAATTGTGTTATTGTTTTGTTGTTGTTGTCGTTAGTAAACAGTGGCCCTTCTCACTGAACTTCATACGATACAAATTTTCGTACATACATTTCTATAAATTTACTTCACACGTTAAAGGTACAAAATTTTCTTTATATCCCAGACATCATCAGAGACATTTTCTGCAAAAATAAACATTCATTCACCATTACCCGCGTATTGATTGGCATTTTTATACATTTTATATCAGACGTAAATGTTCATACTGATATCAGGGGTGATAACCATGTTTCCTTAAAATGTTAACGGACATTAGTCTCCTTATTTATTTTTATGCCACCGGGTTTCGAAGAAACGGGTGGCATATAGTGTTTGGACCGTCCGTCTGTCCGTCCGTCCGGGCACACATTAGGGTACTTATGTGGCTAGCCCCACAGGGTTATGGACTTGGTTAAAGGATAGGGTTGGTTACAATTAGCCACCTAAAAAATCCTTTTATGTGGCTAAAAATCGTTTTATGTGGCTAATATTTAACATGTGATAAGCCACATAAGTATAGTAATGTAAGAACGTCCGTCCGTCCGTCCGTCCGTCCGTCCCGTCCCATCCTCCGGGCACACATTAGGGTACTTATGTGGCTAGCCCCACAGGGTTATGGAGTTGGTAAAGGTTAGGGTTGGTTACAATTAGCCACCTAAAAATTCCTTTTATGTGGCTAAAAATCCTTTTATGTGGCTAATATTTAACATGTGATAAGCCACATAAGTATAGTACTGTAAGAATGTCCGTCCGTCCGTCCGTCCGTCCGTCCGTCCGGGCACACATTAGGGTACTTATGTGGCTAGCCACACAGGGTTATGGACTTGGTAAAGGATAGGGTTGGTTACAATTAGCCACCTAAAAAATCGTTTTATGTGGCTAAAAATCGTTTTATGTGGCTAATATTTAACATGTGATAAGCCACATAAGTATAGTAATGTAAGAACGTCCGTCCGTCCGTCCGTCCATCCGTCCGTCTGTCCGGGCACACATTAGGGTACTTATGTGGCTAGCCCCACAGGGTTATGGACTTGGTAAAGGTTAGGGTTGGTTACAATTAGTCACCTAAAAATTCC
Source organism: Conchocele bisecta (assembly GCA_029237695.1). Lineage (NCBI taxonomy): Eukaryota > Metazoa > Mollusca > Bivalvia > Lucinida > Thyasiridae > Conchocele > Conchocele bisecta. The sequence goes on from CM055269.1 coordinate 61,125,945, forward strand.
TTTTATGTGGCTAAAAATCCTTTTATGTGGCTAATATTTAACATGTGATAAGCCACATAAGTATAGTACTGTAAGAACGTCCGTCTGTCCGTCCATCCATCGCACTTTTCGTTTAACCAATTTGTCACAGTTTCTCAAATATGCTGCAGGTGGCATCCGCGTTCGATAGACGCATTTCTTGTTTGATGTGCTAGGATCATACTTTATAATCTGTCGAAAATATTCTTTTTTCAGGTGACGCATTTTATTAGTATAAATAATTAAAAAATGTCATGCCTCATTTGCATATGAAAATAGTCTGATACCACCGCGCGTCACTATCAGTAAAATAAATATTACTAAATGATTATATCTGTGATTATATCTGTATAGCGGGCACTTGTAATTCTAGAACTGGTGGAATAGTGACACTATTATACACTTATTTAATTCCTATAAAGATCATTTTGTGCCTTCTGAGTGGGCATGTACCTTTAATGTGATTCATTAATGCCTTTTCCCACCTACATATAGGGGTCACCAAGTCTGAACTATTGCACCAAAGATTGACCAAACTCGGTTAGTAATACCAATGTTGCCGTCAATTTTAGTTTTGCACTTGTGAACTTCTTAGTCATACGAACTTTAGTGAAACGGGTCCCAGTTTCTTCTTTTAGTTATTGTTATATTCAATATGTACTGTACTCCAACTATCTTAATCCACCTAAAATAGAACCACGCATCAGTCCTATTTCACCAAAATTGCAAAGCATACTTATCTAGCAAAGTGTACTTTGAGGGAGTAATCATTATTTCATATAGAACTAACAACTGCATATATTTGATGATTAAAAGTATGCAGAATTATTATACTGAATTTATTACACTATCACAGCCAAAATGGCTGTGATAATGTAATAAATCCAGTATAATAAAAAAAAAAGATTATCCTTAAATTGAAAATTTCTCCCTCAAAGTGTACTTAGTAAGATAAGTATACTTTTGAGGAAATATAGGCTACCGATTGGTCTATAAAATAAGCCTATAAAATAAGAAAATTACGGCATATTAAATCCCTGTTTTGGCATTCTGTATTTTACGACTTACAGGTTTATGTATCCCTACGCACTTTTGTAAATAATGGCGGCGAGAATCCAAATTTAAAACCTACCACATATGTTTTTAAAGAGAGGCTCAATTTTTAGAAAGCAAAAAAAAAGTGTTTCAGGCTCGGTCATCATTCGCTGAGATATACGTTCGCAATTTTCAATCTCCCGCAAAGAACACAAAGGTGACTCCCATGCGAATATATAGTTTGTTTACAGTGTATCAATGGTCTGACAAAACGACACTTTTGAGACTACATGTAGTACTGACCTAGACCATCCTACGCATCCGCAGTCTACAAAACATCCATTAACCCTTACAATGATGAATTAAACTTTGTCGGCTGCTGTTTCTTTTTTTATTTTCCTTATTTTTTTCATCACAAACATGGTTTGGCAGCACTTTTGAATCATTTTTAATGGAACTGATTCAAAAGTGCTGTCAAACCATGTTTTCATTGAGAGAAAAGACACATTAAGAAAAACCAGCAGACGACCGTTTTCAGTTCCCGCCTTTTAAGGGTTAAAGCTCTAGCAAGACTTATTGAATATTATCAGGGTGCAATAGTGTGGCAGCTAATCATGATCTAAACTGATACAAAATATAATAAATCAAGTTTTGTTGGATCACAGCCCAAATTGTTTTGTATTGATGTTATGCTTGGTGTTCATGCCGATTTGGATTCATGCACCGTTGATGTGTAATTTTATCAAAACTAGTTGTTTAAAGTGGCCCAAATTTTCAGCAGATGTCAATTTAGTTATATACACATTATGACATATTTGTTTTATATCATTAATTATTTGTGTTTTTACGAATAATGATATGTCAAAGTAAGAAAAGTTTAACATTGTGAATTGGTGTTCTTCTTGTATTTCGAGTATGCCGAGAATGCACGACAGACGATTGCAAAATGTTTTGGAATGTAATTGCAAACATTTTTGTTGAACATTCGACATCAGTTACAGAAAATATCATACTTTTTGTAAATATTTTTTTATGAGATATCTCGCATCTTTTTTGTGACAAAATCACATGGCATGTCTCAATTGTCTTATTTTATAGCAGCCCTATGGGTCCAACAGGGCGGCAGTATTACCTGCAGTGTCATCCAGCTCAGCTCCAAAACCTCCTCGGCAAGCTGTTTGTGTTCGCGTACACATGGAGCATCGGCGGCAACTTCAAGCATCAGGAGGAACTTGACGATGACGACACCATCAACCGACGCGGCGGCGACAAGGCCGAGAGGAATGTGAACATCTGTAACGAGTTTGATAACTTCATGCGGGAGCTGTTTGAGGTGGAACCTCCGTTAGGTAGGATGCAGAAAATGTCACGGTCCTAAATACATCTGGCCTTTGGACATGAACTTCTGTAATGGGTAGGATACGGAAATTGTCTTCGTCCCAAAAATGTCTATCTTTTTGGAGTGAATATCTGTAACGAGTTTGATAACTTCATGCGCAAGATGTTCGAGGTTGAACCTCAATTATTAGGTCGGTTGCAGAAAATGCCACTGTCCAAAGTGTTTGCCGTTAGTCGTGGCGGATCACATGTAAATGACTGATACAGTGGAACCCCTCCAAACCGGACCCCCTCTATACCGGAATTCGCGCTATACCGAACATACGACCACGTCCCGAATATTCTGCTATATAAACACATTAATTTCTACCCCTCTATTCCGGAACCCCTCTACTCCGTAATCCGGACGCCATTTCAAGTCCCAAAACCATATTTCAGCGTTAGAATAACCCCGGAAAACCGGAAACACGGTCACCTGTCAGGATGTCATCCAAGAAATACACCGCGCCCAATTTCAATGTTGTTGTTTCAAGCGAGTGTCAAAATCACACCGTGTTTACAATAGACTGATTCCCGGTATGATTGTTCAGCTCTGGTTCCCAAAATGCGGAGCCACGAGAATGAGACGATTCTAACGGACTCCCAATTTGACATTTGTGTGGAAATAACAAAATTGATCAAATTACGCACATTAACTTGAGCTCTGTACAAGCGCTATCCATGCGTGTAATGCGCTAAGCGGCGTGTTTTTTTAATGTCATAAGCGGAATTACAAAGTTAAGAATCTATTCAATACATGCGACCTAAATACGAGACATGTTTGCTGTTTTACAAGCTCATTACAATAGCATGGTTCACAATTTAATTATACATGTACGTAACAATTACGGAAATAAAATAATCGGCACATTATTTGTGAACCCACCGACCGATTAATTGAGACAATCTGATAATTACTTAACGAGGCTGTAAACTCGTGACTGTAGCCTGTGGACTATTGTAGCAGCTCGCAGTAACTACACAGCACACGCGAAATGTGTCATATGCTCTTTGCGACCAGTGTAGACCGTAGACTCAGATTACATTGCAAACTATTTGCTATATCCCTTGCGAATCTGCACTATTTGCAATGTCAATACAATAAAAAACACATTCTGGTCTTAAAAGAGCGCTCCAGCTGATCGAGAAAGTTCCACAGTGGCACAAAATACTTAGGGGCCTTTATCCAATGTCATTTGCACTCTGTTTATTGGGAATTACACATGTCAACATGATAAAACACAACTCGGTAGCCGAGCCCCCCGTTAAGGTGCATAATTTGGGGGTACATTTCTTATTTCTCCATACAAATGGCAAATTGGGAGTGCTTTAGAATCGTCTCATTGGGACTTAACTTTTTCCGGTTGAGAAATATGAAAATACTCCATAAATTTTCTATACTGGTGGCTGGTCCACTTTCAATATGGTAATAATGGTATATACTATACAAATCCAAGAGTTAATGATGGAAAACATACATTTCCTTAACTGGAAATAGAAAACCCCTCTAAACCGAAAACCCCTATAAACCGAACTTTTCAGTCTGTCCCCAGTGTGTTTGGTTTAGAGGGGTTCCACTGTATTGTCGGCAGGTGAACCAACAGGATATTTCTGGCATATCACTATCCGTCTCTAGTGGGTTCAAATAATCAATACTACCGGTAATAATTCTGACTATCTTTTATTTTTCTATTCAGTTACATATTGTTCATGTCCCCATTATATGATATTATTTTATATGAAAAGTCCGACCTAAGCACAACACTGCATTAACTATTTGTACATCTGGGGTAAAATGTCTGGATAAACAATTTTCCATGGGGCTTATGGATTTCGTGACCAGTGTAGATCCAGATCAGCCTGTGCATCCGCATAGTCTGTTCAGGACCTGCACTGTTCACCTCAGTGGTCATGCTTCTAACAAGCAATATAGATCGTTACCAGTCCACAGGACTGTGCTATTTAATCAGGAGCTACATTGGTCACATAAACCACATTTCTCCAGTTACAGCCATAATATTTATTCAGCAATTTACTATTTTCTTTAACCCTTTCAACACTACAGGCCTGTATTGTGGTATTGGCAAATAGTGTAGATCCAAAAACTGAAAATAATTTTGTGACGATTGGATGCAAAATTAACAAAATCCATTCCACTTATTTAGGGGTGAAAGGGTTAAATTCATAATATATGGTTACAGGTGTGCGCCTGCCGACTGGGAACCGGTCGATATACAGCTACTTCATTGACATGGAGTCGGGCAACTTCGTACCCTGGGATGCCCTCGTCCCCTCCACGAAGTCGCTCATTGACAAGGGTGCCCTGATCACTATCGGGGAGACCATGGGCGTGTCCATGGACCAGAAGAAGGGGGCGGGCTCGGCCGAGATGGACATAGTGCCCACCGTGGACGTGATTCGCTTCTCCTTCCTCACGAGTCTACTGCTGGTGAACAAACACCCGGTGTTGCTTACAGGTCAGTGTTATACTGGGATTATGGATCGCCATGTATGAGCCGCATTCACTAAAAGTGTCCTAGATGTATATTCGAAAGTGTTGACTTGAACAAAAACGTGAAGCTGGGAGCATCCTGCATTATTTGGGTCAACAAGTTCACGGCCAATTTGCTTTTAGAGGTCAAAATATTAACCACTAACTTAATTAATGTCTAAGTGGAGGTGTGTCTCATATTTTCTGTGTTTTTTCCTTCATTTTTTGGTTATATTTTTTTTGGAATTTGGTTATACTAAAGTGGAGTTAGACAGGCTGTACCTCATGATACATTTACATAACATTTACCTAAATCATGACCTTGTCATGTGTATCTGACCATGAACTTTTGACCTTCAGGTGAATCTGGGGTTGGTAAGTCTGCGGTGATAAATTACACCCTGAAGTGCCTGGGTAAAGATGGCGGTATGGGCACGAAGAGCGGCAGTATCCTTGGCAACATCCTGAACTACTCGGAAAAGGGGACATCACTGCTGGAGAACATCCACAACCTCACAAAGTGGGGCCAGGAGGAAGAGGGCGACAAGGCGGGCATGGATATAGTCCTGGGCAACAGGCCCAAACAGAGCACAGGTGAGGGCGAGCATCAAAATAATGCTGGGCAACAGGCCCAAATAGAGCACATGTAATCTTTTTTTGTCTCACCCATGATAGTGGAAAGTCAGACATAGAGGTCACAATTCCGTCGTCATTTGTCCAAATTTAGCATATCTTTTCATACATTAGTATGATCAAAACCAAACTTCATCAATAGCTTCCTAATTTGACCTTGATGTGAACAATTTTGGATGTACGCCCAAATGTTGAATATTATCTGATCCGTTAATGGGATCATTACCAAACTTCATCAATCATTACCTGAGATTGATGGCTATCCACACAGTGTAATTCAACCTCGGTGACCTTCATCTTAGTGTCAACAATTTTGGACATACATCCAAATGCTGAATACTCCTGATCTGTTATAAATAGCTTCCTCCCAATGATAGCTATCCATCCAGGGTATTCGGGTGATCTTGACCTTCACCTTAATAATTTTTGATATATGTCCAAATGTTTAATATCTCCTGACCCGTTAGTCGGATCTTTACTGAACTTCATCAATAGCTGCATCACATTGATGGCTATCCACCCAGTGACATTGGTGTGACCTTGACTTTGATTACCTCACATACGTATCAATAATTTGGACTTCCTAACATTGTGACCTTGGTGACCTTGACCTTCGTGGGTGAGACACTTGCCGGCTATCACCTTGTTGTCAAGCCTACTGGCGAATGATGTCAGAGTCTCCATGCAACTGCAATTGTCTATACAGTCGAACCTGCTCGGGCGGTCACCTTTAATCAGCGGTCACCGCCGTTAAGCGGCCACTTCAAATTCCTCCCGCGCATTTTTAGCTCGCCTGCACGAAAAGAGCTTATGGCATACTCCGGCGTCGTCGGCGTTGTCGGCGTCGTCCACAAACTTAACGTTGGGTAAATGTCTTATAACTTCTGTTTCCTTTCATGGAACACCTTGTTAATTCATACATGCATTCCTCAGATGACCTCATGCTGTAGCAAATCCATGACCCACCACCCAACCCTTACCCCAAGGTTAAGGTCACAAACTTAGCACATTCATAAACTTAACGTTGGGTAAATTTCTTATAACATATGTTTCCTTTCATGGAACGCCTTGATATTTCATACATGCATTCCTCAGATGACCCTCTATCATGCTGTAGCAAATCCATGACCCACCACCCAACCCTTACCCCAGGGTCAAGGTCACAAACTTTGCACATTCACAAACTTGACGTTGGGGTAAATGTCTTGTAACTTCTGTTTCCTTTCATGGAACACCTTGTTATTTCATACATGCATTCCTCAGATGACCCTCTATCATGCTGTAGCAAATACATAACCCACCACCCAACCCTTACCCCAAGGTCATGGTCACAACCATAGTACATTCATAAACTTAACGTTGGGGTAATTTTCTTATAACATCTGTTTCCTTTCATGGAACGCCTTGATATTTCATACATGCATTCCTCAGATGACCCTCTATCATGCTGTAGCAAATCCATGACCCCAGGATCAAGGTCACAAACTTAGCATGTTCATAAACTTAACGTTGGGGTAAATGTTGTGTAACTTCTGCTTATTTACAGGGAATGTCTTCATATTTCATACATGCATTCATCTGATGACCCTTTATCATGCTGTAGCAAATCCACAATCTACCACCCAACCCTTACCCCAAGGTCAAGGTCACAGACTTAGCATGTTCATAAACTTAATGTTGGGGTAAATGTTGTGTAAGTTCTGTTTATTTACAGGGAACACCTTCATAGTTCATACATGGATTCATCTGATGATACTCTATCGTGCTATAGCAAATCCATGACCCACCGTCCATCCCTTACCGCAAGGTCAAGGTCACAAACTTAGCACATTGGGGTAAATGTCTTATAACATCTGTTTTCTTTCATGGAACGCCTTGATATTTCATACATGCATTCCTCAGATGACCCTCTATCATGCTGTAGCAAATCCATGACTCGCCACCCAACCCTTACCCCAAGGTCAAGGTCACAAACCTAGCACATTCATAAACTTAACGTTGGGGTAAATGTTGTGTAACTTCTGTTTATTTACAGGGAATACCTTCATATTTCATACATGCATTCATCTGATGATACTCTTATCGTACTATAGCAAATCCATGACCCACCTCCCACCCCTTTCCTTCCACCCAACCCTTACCCCAAGGTCAAGGTCACAACCATAGCACATTCATAAACTTAACGTTGGGGTAATTTTCTTATAACATCTGTTTCCTTTCATGGAACGCCTTGATATTTATGCCCCCGTCACCGAATGGTGAGGGGGGCATATAGTGTTACCGGCATCCGTACGTACGTAACGTACAGTACGTTATGTAACGTAACGTAACGTAACGTAACGTAACGTACGTAAGGTACGTAACTTACGTACGTTACGTACGTTACGTACCTTACGTACGTTACGTACGTTAACGTTACGTTACGTACGTTACGTTACGTACGTAATGTACGTAACGTACGTACGTCCCGAAACCTTAACACTGGGTAAATGGCTTATAATTTCTGTTTCCTTGCTCGCATCTGCTTCACATTTCACTCACGCATTGCTCCAATGGTCCTCTACCGCCCTGTGACAAATCCACATTCGTCCCGCCCCCATTAAGCCCAGGGTCAAGGTCACAGACTTGGTGCGTTCAAAACCTTAACGCTAGGTAAATGGCTTATAATTTCTGTTTCCTTGCTCGGATCTGCTTCACATTTCACACACGCATTGCTCCAATGGTCCTCTACAGCCCTGTGACAAATCCACATTCGTCCCGCCCCCGCTAAGCCCAGGGTCAAGGTCACAGACTTGGTGCGTTCGAAACCTTAACGCTGGGTAAATGGCTTATCATTTCTGTCTCCTTGCTCGGATCTGCTTCACATTTCACACACGCATTGCTCCAATGGTCCTCTACCGCCCTGTGACAAATTCACATTCGTCCTGCCCCCGCTAAGCACAGGGTCAAGCTCACAGACTTGGTGCGTTTGAATCCTTAACATTCAGTTAAATGGCTGATAATGTGTGTTTCCTTGCTCGGATCTGCTTCACATTTCACACACGCATTGCTACAATGGTCCTCTACCGCCCTGTGACAAATCCACATTCGTCCCGCCCCCACTAAGCCCAGGGTCAAGGTCACATACTTGGTGCGTTCAAAACCTTAACGCTCGGGTAAATGGCTTATAATCAAATATGCCTCGTTTTCTTTGGCTGCCAGCGGGGGCATTCGTGTGCCGACAGGCCACATTTCTAGTAATTTCTGTTTCTTTGCTCGGATCTGCTTCACATTTCACACACGCATTGCTCCAATGATCCTCTGCCACCCTGTGACAAATCCACATTCGTGCCGCCCCCGCTAAGCCCAGGGTCAAGGTCACAGACTTGGTGCGTTCGAAACCTTAACGCTGGCTAAATGCCTTATAATTTCTGTTTCCTTGCTCGGATCTTTGCTTCACATTTCACACATGCATTGCTCCAATGGTCCTCTGCCACCCTGTGACAAATCCACATTTGTGCCGCCCCGCTAAGCCCAGGGTCAAGGTCACAGACTTGGTGCGTTCGAAACCTTAACGCTGGGTAAATGCCTTATAATTTCTGTTTCCTTGCTCGGATCTGCTTCACATTTCACACACGCATTGCTTCAATGGTCCTCTACCGCCCTGTGACAAATCCACATTCGTCCCGCCCCCGCTAAGCCCAGGATCAAGGTCACAGACTTGGTGCGTTCGAAACCTTAACGCTGGGTAAATGGCTTGTAATTTCTGTTTCCTTGCTCGGATCTGCTTCACATTTCACACACGCATTGCTCCAATGGTCCTCTACCGCCCTGTGACAAATCCACATTCGTCCCGCCCCCGCTAAGCCCAGGGCCAAGCTCACAGACTTGGTGCGTTCGATACCTTAACGCTGGGTAAATGGCTTATAATTTCTGTTTCCTTGCTCGGATCTGCTTAACATTTGACACACGCATTGCTCCAATGGTCCTCTACCACTCTGTGACAAATCCACATTTGTCCCGCCCCCGCTAAGCCCAGGGTCAAGGTCACAGACTTGGTGCGTTCGAAACCTTAACGCTGGGTAAATGGCTTATCATTTCTGTTTCCTTGCTCGGATCTGCTTCACATTTCACACACGCATTGCTCCAATGGTCCTCTACCGCCCTGTGACAAATCCACATTCGTCCTGCCCCCGCTAAGCACAGGGTCAAGCTCACAGACTTGGTGCGTTTGAATCCTTAACATTCAGTTAAATGGCTGATAATTTGTGTTTCCTTGCTCGGATCTGCTTCAGATTTCACACACGCATTGCTACAATGGTCCTCTACCGCCCTGTGACAAATCCACATTCGTCCCGCCCCCACTAAGCCCAGGGTCAAGGTCACAGACTTGGTGCATTCAAAACCTTAACGCTCGGGTAAATGGCTTATAATCAAATATGCCTCGTTTTCTTTGGCTGCCAGCGGGGGCATTCGTGTGCCGACAGGCCACATTTGTAGTCATTTCTGTTTCTTTGCTCGGATCTGCTTCACATTTCACACACGCATTGCTCCAATGGTCCTCTACCGCCCTGTGACAAATCCACATTCGTCCCACCCCCGCTAAGTCCAGGGTGAAGGTCACAGACTTGGTGCGTTCGAAACCTTAACGCTGGGTAAATGGCTTATAATTTCTCTTTCCTTGCTCGGATGTGCTTCACATTTCACACACGCATTGCTACAATGCTCCTCTACCGCCCTGTGACAAATCCACATTCGTCCCGCCCCCGCTAAGCCCAGGGTCAAGGTCACAGACTTGATGCGTTCGAAACCTTAACGCTGGATAAATGACTTATAATTTCTGTTTCCTTGCTCGGATCTGCTTCACATTTCACACACGCCTTGCTCTAATGGTCCTCTACCGCCCTGTGACAAATCCACATTCGTCCCGCCCCCGCTAAGCCCAGGGTCAAGGTCACAGACTTGGTGCGTTCGAAACCTTAACGCTGGGTAAATGGCTTATAATTTCTGTTTCCTTGCTCGGATCTGCTTCACATTTCACACACGTATTTCTCCAATGGTCCTCTACCGCCCTGTGACAAATCCACATTCATCCCGCCCCCGCTAAGCCCAGGGTCAAGGTCACAGACTTGGTGCTTTCGAAACCTTAACGCTGGGTAAATGGCTTATAATTTCTGTTTCCTTGCTCGGATCTGCTTCACATTTCACACACGCATTGCTCCAATGCTCCTCTACCGCCCTGTGACAAATCCACATTCGTCCCGCCCCCGCTAAGCCCAGGGTCAAGGTCACAGAATTGGTGCGTTCAAAACCTTAACGCTCGGGTAAATGGCTTATAATTTCTGTTTTCTTGCTTAGATCTGCTTCACATTTCACACACGCATTGCTCCAATGGTCCTCTACCGCCCTGTGACAAATCGACATTCGTCCCGCCCCCGCTAAGCCCAGGGTCAAGGTCACAGACTTGGTGCGTTTGAAACCTTAACTCTCGGGTAAATGGCTTGTAATTTCTGTGTCCTTGCTCGGATCTGCTTCACATTTCACACACGCATTGCTCCAATGGTCCTCTACCGCCCTGTGACAAATCCACATTCGTCCTGCCCCCGCTAACGCACAGGGTCAAGGTCACAGACTTGGTGCGTTTGAAACCTTAACGCTCGGGTAAATGGCTTGTAATTTCTGTTTCCTTGCTCGGATCTGCTTCACATTTCACACACGCATTGCTCCAATGCTCCTCTATCGCCCTGTGACAAATCTACATTCGTCCCACCCCCGCTAAGCCCAGGGTCAAGGTCACACACTTGGTGCGTTCGAAACCTTAACGCTCGGGTAAATGGCTTATAATCAAATATGCCTCGTTTTCTTTGGCTGCCAGCGGGGGCATTCGTGTGCCGACAGGCCACATTTCTAGTACTTTCTGTTTCCTTGCTCGGATCTGCTTCACATTTCACACACGCATTGCTCCAATGGTCCTCTGCCACCCTGTGACAAATCCACATTTGTGCCGTCCCCAGCACAAGTCAGGTTCACTGGGTCTGAAGCGGTCGGGGACCTTACGGCTGGGTATTTGCTTATTAATTTCTTGTGCTTGCTTCGGGCACATTTACACCACGCATTTGGCTCCAATGGCTCATGCCTTCTGTGGGACATCCACATTCGTGCGCCCGCTAAGCAGGGTCAAGGTCACAGACTGTTGCCTTTCGAAACCTAACGTGTAAATGCTATATTCTGTCTGCTCGGATCCGCATTTACACACACCGCATTGCTCCAATGTTCCTCCTCTGCCACCCTGTGACAAATCCACACTTCGTGAAGCCCCACCCCCGCTTAAGCCCATGGGACAAATGGTCCACAGGACTTGGTTGCTTTCGAAACCATTACACGCTGGGTAAATGCCTTATTAATTTAATTTCTTTTCCTTGTCCGGATCCTTGCTTCACATTTCACACACGCATTGCTCCAATGGTCCACCTTGCCACCCTGTGACACAAATCCACAATTCGTCCCGCCCCCATACTAAGCCCAGGGTTTCCAAGGTCATAGGGACTTCTTGGTCGGTTCCAAAAACCTTAACGCTCCGGGTAAATGGCTTTTTAATCAATATTGCCTCGTTGTTTTCATTTGGCTGCCAGCGGGGGCAATTCCGTGTGCCGACTAGTGCCACATTTTCTAGTTAAATTTGCTGGTTTCTTTGCCTCGGAATCTGCTTCACATTTCACATCACGCATTGCTTCCCAATGGTCCTCCCTACCGCCCTGTGACAAATAACCACATTCGTCCCGCCCCCACTAAGCCCCAGGGTCAAGGTCACAGACTTGGGCGCTTTCAAAACCGTTAACGAAAAAGCTCCGGGTAAATTGTCTTATTAACTCTAAATATGCCTCGTTTTCTTTTGGCTGCCAGTGGGGGGCCGGGGGCATTTCTTGTGAGCCGACAGGCCACATTTCTAGTACTTTCTTTTGTTTCCTTTGCTCGGATCTTGCTTCAACATTATTTCACACACGCCATTGCTCCCAATGGATCCTCTGCCACCCGTGTGACAAATCCACTATTCGTGCCGCTCCCGCTAAGCCCAGGGGTTCAATTGGTCACAAGACTTGGTGCGTTCGACAATCCTTAACGCTGGGTAAATTCCACCTTATTTTAATTTCTGTTTCCTTGCTCGTATCACCTTGCTTCACATTTCACATATCAAACGCAATTGCACGCAATGGTCCTCTGCCACCCGTCTTGACAAAATCCACATTTGGTGCCCGTCCCCGCCAAGCACAGGTCAAGGTCACAGTCTTGGTGCGTTCGAAACCTTAACGCTGGGTAAATGTCCTTATAATTTCTGTTTCCTTGCTCGGATCTGCTTCACATTTCACACACGCATTGCTCCAATGCTCCTCTGCCACCCTGTGACAAATCCACATTCGTGCCGCCCCCGCTAAGCCCAGGGTCAAGGTCACAGACTTGGTGCTTTCGAAACCTTAACGCTGGGTAAATGCCTTATAATTTCTGTTTCCTTGCTCGGATCCTTGCTTCACATTTCACACACGCATTGCTCCAATGGTCCTCTGCCACCCTGTGACAAATCCACATTCGTCCCGCCCCCACTAAGCCCAGGGTCAAGGTCACAGACTTGGTGCGTTCAAAACCTTAACGCTCGGGTAAATGGCTTTTAATCAAATATGCCTCGTTTTCTTTGGCTGCCAGCGGGGGCATTCGTGTGCCGACAGGCCACATTTCTAGTAATTTCTGTTTCTTTGCTCGGATCTGCTTCACATTTCACACACGCATTGCTCCAATGGTCCTCTACCGCCCTGTGACAAATCCATTCGTCCCGCCCCCACTAAGCCCAGGGTCAAGGTCACAGACTTGGTGGCTTCAAAGAACCTTAAAGAATAACGCTTTCCCGGTAAATTGGCTTATAATTTCAAATATTGCCTTCCGTTTTCCTTTCTGCCACCCTTGGCAAATTCCAATTGCCCGACATGCCCACAATTTCTAGTTAAAATTAACTGGTTTTAATTCTTTGCCTCGTTTTCTTTGCCTTCACATTTCCACACACACGCATTTTGCTCAATGTTCCTTTCTTAACCCAAAACCGCCCCCCCTATGAAAACCAATATTCCTTCAAAATCTCTCCCGCCCCCACTATGCCACTCCCAACAGGTCACAGACTTGGTGCGTTCCAAAACCTTAACGCTCGGTAAATTCTTATAATCAAATATTCCTCGTTTTTTCCTTTGGCTGCCAGCCGGGCATTCGGTCCGACAGCCAACATTTCTATACTTTCTGTTTCCTTTGCTCGATCTCTTTCAACTTTTCACAACACGCATTGCTTCCAATGGTCCTCTGCCCACCCCCCGGACAAATCCCCAAATTACGTGCCCGCCCCCCAAGCCAAGGTTAAGGTCACAGACTTGGTCGTCGAATCCTTAAAGCTGGTAAATCCAATAATTTCTGTTTCCTTGCCGTATCCTTGCCTTCACCATTTCACAACAACATTGCTCCAATGGTCCTCTCACCCCTGTGACAAATCCACATTTGGGCCGTCCCCGCCCAAGCAACAGGGTCAAGGGTCACAGTCTTGGTGCTCGAAACCCTTAACTGGGTAAATCCTTATAATTTATTTTCCCTTTCTAGGAATCTGCTTCACAATTTCACACACGCATGCTCCAATCTCCTCTGCCACCCTGTGACAAATCCACATTCGTGCCGCCCCCGCTAAGCCCAGGGTCAAGGTCACAGACTTGGTGCTTTCGAAACCTTAACGCTGGGTAAATGCCTTATAATTTCTGTTTCCTTGCTCGGATCCTTGCTTCACATTTCACACACGCATTGCTCCAATGGTCCTCTGCCACCCTGTGACAAATCCACATTCGTCCCGCCCCCACTAAGCCCAGGGTCAAGGTCACAGACTTGGTGCGTTCAAAACCTTAACGCTCGGGTAAATGCCTTATAATCAAATATGCCTCGTTTTCTTTGGCTGCCAGCGGGGGCATTCGTGTGCCGACAGGCCACATTTCTAGTAATTTCTGTTTCTTTGCTCGGATCTGCTTCACATTTCACACACGCATTGCTCCAATGGTCCTCTGCCACCCTGTGACAAATTCAAATTCGTGCCGCCCCCGCTAAGCCCAGGGTCAAGGTCACAGACTTGGTGCATTCGAAACCTTAACGCTGGGTAAATGCCTTATAATTTCTGTTTCCTTGCTCGGATCTGCTTCACATTTCACACACGCATTGCTCCAATGGTCCTCTGCCACCCTGTGACAAATCCACATTTGTGCCGTCCCCGCCAAGCACAGGGTCAAGGTCACAGTCTTGGTGCGTTCGAAACCTTAACGCTGGGTAAATGCCTTATAATTTCTGTTTCCTTGCTCGGATCTGCTTCACATTTCACACACGCATTGCTTCAATGCTCCTCTGCCACCCTGTGACAAATCCACATTTGTGCCGCTCCCGCTAAGCCCAGGGTCAATGTCACAGACTTGGTGCGTTCGAAACCTTAACGCTGGGTAAATGCCTTATAATTTCTGTTTCCTTGCTCGGATCCTTGCTTCACATTTCACACACGCATTGCTCCAATGGTCCTCTGCCACCCTGTGACAAATCCACATTCAAATATGCCTTGTTTTCTTTGGCTGCCAGCGGGGGCATTCGTGTGCCGACAGGCTACATTTCTAGTAATTTCTGTTTCCTTGCTCGGATCGGCTTCACATTTCACACACTAGGAAATATTCCCCCCCGCCACCATCTACCCTATGCATAGTGGATGTGATCGTCTCTTTGTAGACAAGAATAGCCCACGATTGGGGGAGTATATCTGAAGAAACAAAATAATGTATGTTGGTGTAGAACAAACAGCATGTGCCATGTATTGGTGGGGGGGGGGGAATTTTCCTATGGAAATAAACCCCCCCCCCCCCCCCCCCCCAAACCACTCTCCCCCCCCCCCCCCCCCCCCCCACCATCTACCTATTGCAAAGTGGATGTGAATGTCTCTTTGTAGAGAAGGAGATGAATAGCATTTGATTGGGGGAGTATTTCTGATGAAATGAAATGAAAGTTGGTGAAGAGATAGCATGTGGCATGTATTGGGGTGGGGGTGGGGGGAGAATTTTCCTAGGAAATATTCCCCCCGCCACCATCTACCATATACATAGTCGATTATGGACTCCCTCTTTTTGGTATACAAGAATAGCCCACGATTGGGGGGTTGGGGGAGTATTTCTGATGAAACAAAATAATGTATGTTGGTGTAGAACAGACAGCATGTGCCATGTATTGGTGGATGGGGGGGGGGGGGGAGATTTTCCTAGGAAATATTCACCCCACCCCCCCCCACCATTCTACCATATTGCAAATGTGGATGTGATTGTCTCTTTTTGTTAGAGAAGAATTAGCAGGTGATTGCGGGAGTATTTCTGATGAAATGTATGTTGGTGTAGAACAGATAGCATTTGGCATGTATTGAGGGAGGGGGGGGGGGGATTTTCCTAGGAAATATCCCCCCCCCCACCAACCATCTACCATATGCATAGCGGATGTGAATGTCTCTTTGTAGACAAGGATAGCCTAGGGGAGTATTTCTGATGAAAATGAAATGTATGTTGGTGTAAAACGGATAGCATTTGGCATGTTTTATATTTAGGGGGGGGGGGAGATTTTCCTAGGAAGTATTCCCCCCCCCCCCCCCCCCCCCCATCTACCATATGCATAGTGGACGTGGGGACATCTCTTTGTAGACAAGAAGAGCCCACGATTGGGGGAGTATTTCTGATGAAACAAAATAATGTATGTTGGTGTAGAACAGACAGCATGTACCATGTATTGGTGGGGGGGGGGGAGATTTTCCTAGGAAATATCCCTCCCACCATCTACCATAATTTATGCAAAGTGGATGTGATTGTCTCTTTGTAGAGAAGAATAGCAGGTGATTGCGGGAGTATTTCTGATGAAATGTATGTTCGTGTAGAACAGATAGCATTTGGCATGTATTGAGGGAGGGGGGGGGGGAGATTTTCCTAGGAAATATTCCCCCCCGCCACCATCTACCATATGCATAGTGGACGTGGACATCTCTTTGTAGACAAGAATAGCCCACAATTGGGTGAGTATTTCTGATGAAACAAAATAATGTATGTTGGTGTAGAACAGACAGCATGTGCCATGTATTGGTGGGGGGGAGGGTGGGGGGAGATTTTCCTAGGAAATATCCCCCCCCACCATCTACCATATGCAAAGTGGATGTGATTGTCTCTTTGTAGAGAAGAATAGCAGGTGATTGCGGGAGTATTTCTGATGAAAAGAAATGTATGTTCGTGTATAACAGATAGCATTTGGCGGGGGGAGAGAGGGGGTGGGGGGGAGATTTTCCTAGGAAATATCCCCCCAACCATCTACCATATGCATAGCGGACGTGAATGCCTCTTTGTAGACAAGAATAACCCCCCCTCCCTCATGATGAAATAATGTATGTTGGTGTAGAACAGATAGCATTTGGCATGTATTGAGGGAGGGGGGGGAGATTTTCCTAGGAAATATTCCCCCTCACCCCAACCATCTACCATATGCATAGCGGATGTGAATGTCTCTTTGTAGACAAGAATAGCCCACGATTGGGGGAGTATTTCTGATGAAATGAAATGTATGTTGGTGTAAAACGGATAGCATTTGGCATGTATTGGTGGAGGGGGAGGGGGGAGATTTTCCTCTGTTCTACACCATCATACATGTACATTATTTCATCATGAGGGAGGTGGGGTTATTCTTGTCTACAAAGCATCCACATCCGCTATGCATTATGGTAGTTGGGGGGGGATATTTCCTTGGAAAAACCCCCCCCCCCTCCCCCCCCCCCCCCCACCAATACATGCCACATGTATCTGTTCTCACCAAAATACATTTCATTCAGAAAAATACTCCCCCCAATCGTGGGTTATTCTTGTCTACAAGAGAACATCACCGCTATGGCATTATGGTATTGGGGGGATATTTCCTGAAAATCTCCCCCCCCCCCGCCCCCACCAATACATGCCACATGCTATCTGTTCTACACCGAATACATATTTCACAGAAATACTCCCCCCACGTGGGTTATGTCTACAAAGAGGACATTCACTCCGCTATGCATATGGTAGGTTGGGGTTGGGGGGGGGGAATATTTCCTTGGAAAATCTCCCCCCCTCCCTCAATTACATGCAAATGCTATGTTCTACACCAACTATTTATTTATCATGAGGGAGGGGGGTTTTTATTCTTTTTGTCTACAGACATTCACATCCGCTTTATGGTAGATGGTTGGGGTGGGGGTGGGAATATTTTCTAGAAAATCCCCCCCCCCCCACCAATACATGCCACATGCTATCTGTTCTCACCAAAACACATTATTTCATCATAAATACTCCCCCAATCGTGGGTTATTCTTGTCTACAAAGAGACATCCGCTATGCATATGGTAGTTAGTTGGGGGGGATATTTCCTAGGAAAATCTCCCCCCCCCCTGCCCATCAATACATGCCAAATGCTATCTGTTCTACACCATCATACATGTACATTATTTCATCATGAGGGAGGGGGGGTTATTCTTGTCTACAAAAAGACATTCACATCCGCTATGCATATAGTAGATGGTTGGGGGGGATATTTCCTAGGAAAATCCTCCCCCCCCCAACCAATACATGCCACATGCTATCTGTTTTACACCAACATACATTATTTCATCAGAAATACTCCCCCAATCGTGGGTTATTCTTGTCTACAAAGAGACATCCGCTATGCATATGGTGTTTAGTTGGGGGGGTGGGGGGATATTTACCTAGGAAAATCTCCCCCCCCCCCTCCCCCCCCCCAGCCTCAATTTACAAATAGCCAACGCTATCTGTTCTTACACCAATCATACATGTACATTATTTCATCATGAGGGAGGGGGGGGTGGGGGGGTTATCTTGTCTACAAAAAGACATTCACATCCGCTATGCATATAGTAGATGGTTGGGGGGGGATATTTTCCTAGGAAAATCTCCCCCCCCCCACCCCCCCCCCACCAATACATGCCACATGCTATCTGTTCTACACTAACATACAATATTTCATCAGAAATACTCCCCCAATCGTGGGTTATTCTTGTCTACAAGAGACATCCACATCCGCATGCATATGGGTAGTTGGGGGGGGGATATTTCCTAGGAAAATCTCCCCCCCCACCCCCCTCCCTCAATACATGCCAAATGCTATCTGTTCTACACCAACATACATTATTTCATCAGAAATACTCCCCCAATCGTGTCTTATTCTTGTCTACAAGGAGGCATCCACATCCGCTATGCATATGGTAGTTGGTTGGGGGGGATATTTCCTAGGAAAATCTCCCCCCCGTCCCTCAATACATGCCAAATGCTATCTGTTCTACACCAACATACATTATTTCATCATGAGGGAGGGGGGGTTATTCTTGTCTACAAAGAGGCATTCACGTCCGCTATGCATATGGTAGATGGTTGGGGGGATATTTCCTAGGAAAATCTCCCCCCACCCCCTCTCTCCCCCCGCCAATATGCGTCACATGCTAACTGTTCTACACAAACATTTTCACTTGATCAGAAATCTTCCCCCAATCTTGTGTTATTCTTGTCTATGAAGGGACTTACACTATGCATATGGTAGATTGGGGTGGGGTGTGATGGAGGTGATTTTTTATGTTCCCCTTTCTTATACTACCAAATGGCATACATTGTGCGTGCCTATCTGTACATGTTTGGTGGGAAATAATTCTGCTTTGTAACATTCAAACACAAACTTTTGGGTGGGGGGGGAGAATTTCCAGGGTGGGGGGGAGAATTTTCCTAGGGGTCGAGCCTGGGAAATATTACCCCCTCGAGGGGGAGAATTTCCTAGGAAATTCTTCCCCAGGGGGGAATATTTCCAGGCTCGACCCTGGAAATCTTCCCCCGCGGGGGGGAAGATTTCCAGGGGGGGGGAATTTCCTGTGACACCGGTACTCTAAATTAATCATTAATATTATTTATTACATTTGTATTATCAAGTCAACATACATGTCTATGTTATCTTTATCTTCATTTCAATTTTCAAAATTTACCTGAAATGTACCTGAAAACACAACCCTCTATTAAGAGGTCACCTCTGTTAAGCAGCCAGTTTTGTCACTTCCCTTGGGTGGCTGCTTAAGACAGGTTTGACTGTATATCCATCCAAAACCTACTATACACTTTATGTCTTTGTGAGTTGCCCACTATAAGTCACATTAACTTATTAAAAAATGCATTAAATCTTTTTATTTAATTAAGTCAATATTATATTAAGCCATCGTCTCTCATGTAGGATCCTGTATTGAAGTACCTTATACCTCTGACTTGAAATCTTGTTATGTTTTTATATCATTATCCATATGGGACAAGTCATGTCAGTTTTCTACCTAAAGTCTGTTCTACGTTTTGCTGCCAACGAACATTTGGCCATTTAAAAAACACATTAAATCTAAAAAATATTTAAAAGTAAGTACTTTTTCATCAATGACGAAAAAGTCACCTTCCCCAAAAAAAATTATTTGATGAAATTCCATCAAATATTGATTTTATTGCGAAAAAAAAAAAATTTAACATGGGGAGTCAATTTCCAAAACTTTTCTTTTTTTGATCCTGAATGATCAAAAAACGAAAGATTTTGGAAATTGACTCCGAAATCTGGCGAGATAGCTTGAAAATGATGCAACTAATTATAAGAAATCAAAAGTTAGATTTTGAAAATCGGTCCACAAATAAAAAAGAAAATTCCCATAGGAAAATCGTTTTTTCGCAATAAAATCAATATTTCATGGAATTTCATAAAATATTTTTTTTTGGGGAGGGTGACTGTTATTATTGATAAAAAAATACTTATGTACTTTTAAATGTTTTTTAGATTGAATGTGTTTAATAGCCAGAAGTTCATCGGCAGCAAAACGTGGAACAGACAGTAATAAGATATTTCATAAATATATTTACAAAATTTACGATATGTTTCGTAAATGATGTCGAAAGTTGACGATATGTTTTGAGCAAATGGGGTTTTTAGATGACTGTTATGTACAGAGCAAATGGCATGCGGTATAGATTTTCGCATTTGCTATGAAATCCTCATCAGCTTTAAGAACATTATTTACAGAAAATATTTCTGTAAATCTGAAAAAGCTACAAAATCACATGGCTTGTCTCATATAGTCTTAAGCCTTTCACCCCTAAGTAACCGGAATGGATTTTGCAACCAATCCAATCATCACAAAATGATTTTAAGAACTGTCAATGTCAGATATTTGGAGAGAAAGGATAATTTCTGTGTCTTCTCTCTACAGGGTGTATCAGCTCGATGATCCAGTTCTCCGCCCAGACGACATCGGCCCGCCTCCAGGCCCAGATCAAACACGACCTCATACAGAAGGGCCGCAACACCATGGGCGCTCCCAAGGGCCGCAAGGTCAGTTAGCGTCATATGAGACACGCCATGTGATTTTGTCAAAAGTTGACAACATTTTCAGAGTATATTCCACAATTCAGGGCTTCTAAAATTTTCAGTTTTCCGGTTCTGGACCGATTTTTGAACTCTCAGACCGATTGAGATTTGAAAACTAGCCTTAAAAATCAGTCCGAGAAAAATTGCCAGTCGGCTGCTATTTCGCTATAAACCTTGTAAATTTACCGGTTTTGACCACCAAGTAATTTATGACACATATCCGTGGGCCATATCCGTGTTAAACCAGTGTGCAGCTCGCTGTGTATTCAGTTTCACCAAGTATCAATTTTTCTTAACACAGGCGTGGGACAGGTGTATAGCGGATTAGTGACTTAAATAGACTGGCTTCAGCGTAAAGATACGAGAGTTCCTAGACTCGCCATTTCTGATGATGTTAAAATAAAATAAAGAAACCATGCACTGTGTTTATCTGTGTTCGTAATATTTAACCCCAAATAACTGACACAGACTATCAGCCCGGGCTATTCCATATTAAGTTAGGAACTGTTACCTTATGCTGCATTAGGGGTCATTTTTGTGTATATAAAATGTACATGTACGTAAGAATGCCGCAGATCCTGATGAGCCGGCTCACATGATCTACAATTCGCAAACATTTTGATAAACGACAAGGTACGTCCATGTTAAAAGCGTGACTCATTAGGGATCATGGATTATGGATCAATTGAAGTTCTTATTTTTTTTTATTTTTTTTTCTTTTGAATTGCCTGTAGACAATCCTTTTATTGTATCCTCCGGACTCCGTCGGGGGATACTATGGATTTGACAGCGCGTCCGCGTCCGCGTCCGCGTCCGCGTCCGCGTTCGCGTCCGCCGCAGACACTTCTTGTCCGGAGCATAACTCGAACACCCTTTGGAATATTTTCATGAAACTTCACACATGCATAGACCACGACCCAAAGGTGTGTCACGCACAAGAATGAGAACTCTTGCATAGCTAATTTTTTAGTTATCTCCCTTTTTTGTTTCTCGCACTGATTTCGTGTCCGGAGCATAACTCCACCACCCTTTGGAATATTTTCATGAAACTTTACACATGCATAGACCACGACCCGAAGGTGTGTCGCGCACAAGAATGACAACTCTTGCATAGCTAATTTTTTAGTTATCTCCCTTTTTTGTTTTGCGCACTGATTGACCATAACCATAACTCGACCACCCTTTGGAATATTTTTATGAAACTTAACACATTCAATTAGACCACGAACCGAAGGTGTGTCGTGCACAAGAATGACAACTCTTGCATAGCTACTTTTTGAGTTATCTCCCTTTTTTGTTTTTGCTCACTGATTTCCTGTCCGGAGCATAACTCGACCACCCTTTGGAATATTTTCATGAAACTTCACACATGCATAGACCACGACCCGGAGGTGTGTCGCGCACAAGAATGACAACTCTTGCGTAGCTAATTTTTGAGTTATCTCCCTTTTTTGTTTTGCGCACTCTACAAACTGGACAATAATGCATGAAGACCTGTTTTCTCGTCTGCTCTGTACACCTTTTCTCGTGTGCTCTGTACACCTTACCTGTAGAGGGAACAATAGAAACTGGGAGAACCATGTGCTAGCATGGGCTAGCATGTGCAGATGTCCAGTGCTTGACCACTGCTGACCAGGTAATTTATACAGGTAAATCACTACATTGGGTAGTGTTGAAAATATTGTGGCATTATGTGGACCTGTGCAGATTTTTGTAGATAAATATAGGACTATTAAAAAAAAATCTGGTCTCCAATAGCAAGCATTATTATTTTTTTTTTCAAATTATTTTTCAATTTTTGTCTAGTAGCATAAGGTCGTAAGTGCTATATACAGACTATTCACCTGTGCATGTGCTAGCATGTGCAACTGACCACTGACCACTTACAGGTAATTTATACAGGTAAATGATTATATTACATTTCCGTAAACTGTGTTGAAAATATTGTGGCATTATGTGGACCTGTGCAGATATATGTAGATAAATATAGGACTATTAAAAAATATTTCTGTGCTCCAGTAGCAAGCATTATTATTTTTAAACTTTTTTTTTTTTTCTTTTTTTTTTTTTTCATTTTTTTTTTCAAATTATTTTTCAATTTTTGTCTAGTAGCATAAGGTGGTAAGTGCTATATACAGACTATTCACCTGTGCATGTGCTAGCATGTGCAACTGACCACTGACAACTTACAGGTAATTTATACAGGTAAATGATTATATTACATTTCCGTAAACTGTGTTGAAAATATTGTGGGAATATGTGGACCTGTGTATATATGATATGTAGATAAATATAGGACTATTAAAAAACATTCTGGGCTCCAGTAGGGAGCATTATTCTTTTTCTTTTTTTTAATTTAATTTTTTTTTCCATTTTTTTTTTTACATTCTTTTTCAATTTTTTAATTTATACAGGTACATTATTACATTTCCGTAAACTGTGTTGACAATATTGTGGCAGTATGTGGACCTGTGCAGATATATGTAGATAAATATAGGACTATTAAAAAAAATTCTCGGCTCCAGTAGCGAGCATTATTTTTTTATTTACATTCTATATTACATTTCCGTCAACTGTGTTGAAAATATTGTGGCATTATGTGCACCTGTGCAGATATATGTACATAAATATAGGACAATTCTGCGCTCCAGTAGCTTCACACATGCATAGACCCTAAAGGTGTGTCGCGCAAGAATGACAACTCTTGCATCACTAATTGTTTAGTTATCTCCCTTTGTCCGTCACCGAGCATAACTCGATCACCCTTTTTTCAAACTACTTGTGTATCTGGGGAGGGGGATACACATGCGCTTGTCGACAAGCGTCCATTTCTAGTTATTTTATAACAAGCAACAAACATGTTAAACATACATTTTGTAAGTCGATAAGTAAGTTGTCCATTAATATCAATGTTAGCGATAAGCAGTGTGATTCCGACCAGTACGTACATACATACATGCTGGTCAGATAATACTCTGATTGTCTAACAGTCAGTAGTAGTTTGATTTGTATTACATAATTGTGTATAGTGTGAGCTATGATCAGACTGCACAGATGTGCAGGCTGATCAGAGCCTATTCTGGTTATGTTTTCATATCTACAGTCAGTGTATTCGATCATATTATGATGCTCTCTTGATATTCATGATCAACTTAATTCTGCATCATGAAAGACAGTAATTGTGGACATTGATCAGAACACACGGACGTGTAGTCTGGTCGTAGTCTACTCTGTTTCTTTTTTAAATTGATATCAGGCGTGGTGTTTGCTCTGTATAACAAACAGTGTATAATAAACATTTGCATGTATATATTGTTGTTCATGATATTTTTTCAACCTTTTGAATGCGGGAGACGAACATTGTCGTCTGCTATTGTTTCATATTTCTCAACAACACAAAACAACATGACCCAGCAGGACTCCAGAATCGTTTCCAGTGGAGATGATTCTCAAGTGCTGCAAAATCATGTTCTATTAAAGAAAAAATGGAAATTAAAATAAAACAGCCGACGAAAAATAATTCAGCGCTGTAATGGTAATATTTACCTAAACAATACATGCCACGAATATAGCGGTATTTATTGATTACTCGCAGATAAATCAAGCAATGTAGACGCATATCAGAGTGTGAGTGATGCACACGCTGGTCAGCGCCCACCTTGATTGTTTACATGTTCAATTGTACATAAGTATTCTGGTAAACACTTAATTGAAGTTCTAAATCACACCGCCGATGTACTTTGAACTCGATCTGAGGGTTAAAGAAACACCGAATGTTAATTCAATTGTACAGGCCGACAATTAATTTTGAAGTCTGTGTGAACAGTGATAATAGCATAATTAGCAATGAATTACGAGTGGGTATATAACGCATTTTTTTGTCGCGCCCGCTTACGTACGTATGCCAAAGTGCCGACTATATCGCGTGTGTCCGGTTAAAGTTTTTGGTTAAGTTCTTTGGTTAAGTTTTTTGGTTAAGTTTTTTGGTTAAAGTTTTTGGTTATACTATATCTCTGCAACTGCTTTGACCATTACCTTGAAACTTCACATGGGTGTTTCATCATCATCTATATTTTCATTCTACCTCCCGTGCGGCCCCTGTGCCCAATGTCAAGGTCAAATTACTTTGAATTTTTTTTTGGTTAAGTTTTTTGGTTAAATTTTTGGTTAAGTTTTTTGGTTAAGTTTTTTTCTACCCCCCTCCCGTGCGGCCCCTGTGCCCAATGTCAAGGTCAAATTACTTTGAAGTTTTTGGTTAAGTTTTTTGGTTAAAGTTTTTGATTAAGTTTTTGTTTAAAGTTTTTCGTTATACTATATCTCTGCAACTGCTTTGCCCATTACCTTGAAACTTCATATGGGTGTTTATCATCATCTATATTTTCATTCTACCCCACTCCCGTGCGGCCCCTGTGCCCAATGTCAAGGTCAAATTACTTTGAAGTTTTTGGTTAAGTTCTTTGGTTAAAGTTTTTGGTTAAGTTTTTTGGTTAAAGTTTTTGGTTAAGTTTTTTGGTTAACGTTTTTTGGTTAACGTTTTTCGTTATACTATATCTCTGCATCTGCTTTGCCCATTACCTTGAAACTTCACATTGGTGTTTATCATCATATATATTTTCATTCTACCCCCCTCCCGTGCGGCCCCTGTGCCCAATGTCAAGGTCAAATTATTTTGAAGTTTTTGGTTAAGTTTTTGTCGCGCCCGCTTGCGTAAAGCGCGATATAGTCGGCACTTTGGCCTACGTATGTACGTACGTACGTACGTACGTGTGTCCGGTTAAAGTTTTTGGTTAAGTTGTTTGGTTAAGTTTTTTGGTTAAAGTTTTTTGTTAAGTTCTTTGGTTAAAGTTTTTGGTTAAGTTTTTTGGTTAAGTTTTTTCGTTAAAGTTTTTCGTTAAAGTTTTTTGTTATACTATATCTCTGCAACTGCTTTGCCCATTACCTTGAAACTTCACATGGGTGTTTATCATCATCTATATTTTCATTCTACCCACCCCCCTCCCGTGTGGCCCCTGTGCCAATGTCAAAGGTCAAAATTACTTTGAAGGATTTTGGTTAAGTCTTTTTTGGGTTAAGTTTTTTGTTAAAGGTTTTTCGTTATTTACTATATCTTTTTAGCTCACCTGAGCGAAGCTCATGTGAGCTATTGTTACCGCAATGTGTCCGTCGTCCGTCGTCCGTCGTCCGTCGTCGTCGTCCGTGAACATTTTCAAACGTCTTCTCCTCGGTAACCATTGGGCCTATGGTCACCAAACTTCATGGTCATGGTCCTTAGGTAGGGGGATTACAAAATTGTTAAAATGACGTCATTACGTAATCCAAGATGGCCGCCGTCTAAAAATAGCACAAATTCTTAAAAAATCTTCTTCTCAAGAACCGCCAACCGGATTTCGACAAAACTTGGTAGGAATGATCGATGTACATTGCTCTTTCAAAGTTGTTAAAATGGTGACCCTGGGGTTAAAAATGGGCGTGGCCCGTGGGGTCAAATTGGGGTCAAATTTTATTTTTGACTGAATATGGTAATTTCATATATCAAATTGAAGGTATCAATGAAGCGATCACTCTGGTGCATTTTTTGTCGAAATCGGATTGTTATGTCATCCAAGATGGCCGCCGAAAGGTCAAAAGGTTGTTCTTTTATTAGAGATTTCAAATTTCTTCTTCACATGAACCGCTTGGCCCATGGTAGCCAAACTTAAAAGTATGGTCCATGTGTGAAGCCTTTTCAGATTTGTTAAAATGGAGGTCATCGCTAATCCAAGATGGCCGCCGTCTAAAAATAGCATAAATTCTTAAAAAATCTTCTTTTCATGAACCGCTAGCCGGATTTCGACGAAACTTGGTAGGAATGATCGATGTACAATGCTCTTTCAAAGTTGTTAAAATGGTGACCCCAGGGTCAAAAATGGGCGTGGCCCGTGGGGTCAAATTTTATTTTTGACCGAATATGGTCATGTTATATATCAAATCGAAGGTATCAATTGAGGCGATCACTTGGTACTTTTTTTTTATTTTTTGTCCAAATAAAACGGATTGTTAATGTCATCCAAGATGGCCGCCGAAATGTCAAAAGGTCGTTCTTTTATTAGAGATTTCAAAATTCTTCTTCACATAAACCGCTTGGCCCATGGTAGCCAAACTTAAAAGTTATGGTCCATGGGTGAAGCCTTTTCAGATTTGTTAAAATGGAGGTCATCGCTAATCCAAGATGGCCGCCATCTAAAAATAGCATAAATTCTTAAAAAATCTTCTTCTCATGAACCGCTAGCTGGATTTCGACGAAACTTGGTAGGAATGATCGATGTACAATGCTCTTTCAAAGTTGTTAAAATGGTGACCCCAGGGTCAAAAATGGGCTTGGTCCGTGATGTCAAATTTTATTTTTGACCGAATATGGTCATGTTATATATCAAATCGAAGGTATCAATGAAGCGATCACTCTGGTACATTTTTTGTCCAAATCGGATTGTTATGTCATCCAAGATGGCCGCTGAAATGTCAAACGGTCGTTCTTTTATTAAAGATTTCAAAATTCTTCTTCACATAAACCGCTTGGCCCATGGTAGCCAAACTTAAAAGTTATGGTCCATGGGTGAAGCCTTTTCAGATTTGTTAAAATGGAGGTCATCGCTAATCCAAGATGGCCGCCGTCTAAAAATAGCATAAATTCTTAAAAAATCTTCTTCTCATGAACCGCTAGCCGGATTTCGACGAAACTTGGTAGGAATGATCGATGTACATTGCTCTTTCAAAGTTGTTAAAATGGTTACCCCGGGGTCAAAAATGGGCGTGGCCCGTGGGGTCAAATTGGGGTCAAATTTTATTTTTAACTGAATATGGTCATGTCATATATCAAATTGAAGGTATCAATGAGGCGATCACTCTGGTGCAATATTTGTCGGAATCTGATGATTATGTCATCCATGATGGCCACCAAAAGGTCCATTTATTCAAGATTTTTAACGTCTTTTTCTCAGGAACCACATGGCCGATGCTGGGTGAAGCATTTTCAGATTTTGTAAAATGAGAGTCATCACTTAATCCAAGATGACCGCCATCTAAAAATAGCACAATTTTTTTAAAACACAATTTTTTTAAAACACATGAACTCAATGTCACATTCTCCTCTGGTGTTCATGGAGTCAGGTGAGCGAATTAGGGCCATCATGGCCCTCTTGTTTTTAGTGTCCATGCCTCGCCACAAGGCGCGACATGCAGGCCGCAACCATCTAGTTTTAAGGAATTGAAGCTATAGACAACTATATTTGTTTCCCACCAATTATGCATTAACCATTCGCTGTTCCAGGTGGTGGTGTTTGTGGATGACCTGAACATGCATGGAAGGTCCGTCATTAAAACTTTCACCCCTAAGTATCTGGAATGGATTTTGATATGTTAATTTTGCAACCGATCCAGCTGTCACAGTTTGATTTTCAGATTAGTCCATTTCTGAAAATTATTTTTTGAAAATTACTTTTAAAAGGTGCAGATCCTGATGAGACGGCTCGTTATGAGCCGGCTCATCTGGATCTGCACTGTTTGCATAAACCGCTATAGCGGGCTTTCGGGTTCAAAGGGTTAACATCTTTTATTGCATAAAATGGACTTTGAACACAAAAGCAGTTCAATATGATAACCATTGTCTACTACAGGCGGTGGTTTTTGTGAATTCACACCTTTTATTGCGTAAAATGGACTTTGAGAAAAAAAAACAGAAAACATGATTTGTTATCCAGCTTTTTATTCATTAACCATTCGCTGTCCCAGGTGGTGGTGTTTGTGGATGACCAGTAGCCTATTTCATCAATATTGCAAAGTATACTTTACTAGCAAAGTATACTTTGAGGGAGTAATCATTTATTTTTCCTGAAATGCATTATTTCATATAGAACTAACAAATGCATATATTTCATGATTAAAAGTATGCAGAATTATTATACTGAATTTATTACATTATCACAGCCAAATTGGCTGTGATAATGTAATAAATTCAGTATAATAAAAATTAATAAATTTATCATAAAATTGAAAATTTCTCCCTCAAAGTATACTTTGCTACTAAAGTATACTTTGCAATGTTCATGAAATGGGCTACTGAATATGCATGGCAGGCAGGTCTGCCATTCTGATATAAAGAACATTTTGTGCCTACTGAGTGGGTATGTACCTTTAACACCTTTTATTGCGTAAAATGGACTTTGAAAAAAACCCAGACAACAAGATTTGTTCCCAGCCTTTACACATTAACCATTTTCTACTGCAGGTCGTTGTGTTTGTGGATGACCTGAACATGCCGGCACCCGAGGAATATGGAGCCCAGCCGCCCCTCGAGTTGCTCCGACAGTTCCTCGAGCTCAACGGCTTCTACTACACACAGAAAAACGTGTGGAAGGTCTGTCATTAACCCTTTCACTCCTAATTAACTGGAATGGATTGTGATATGTTAATTTTCCAACCAATCCGATCATCGCAAAATGATTTTCAAACTAGTCAGTTTATGAAAAGGTGTGTGTTTTTTTTTTAAATATGAAAATTACTTGCATTAAAAGTACAGATCCTGATGAGACGTCTGATCACGAGCGCGATTTCAGCCATATTGACGGGCTTGACAGGTAATTTGGCTCATAATACCCATCAAGCTGTCCAGTCAAAATGCAAGAATCTTATCTTCGGTATGACAATTGGTATTTGTGTTTGTCAGGACATCATGGACGTGACTGTAGTGGCGGCCTGTGGACCCCCAGGGGGAGGACGTAACGCTGTAACACCTCGACTGCTGAAAAACTTCTGGTAACTATGTTCTATAGATTACTGTGATAAATCTGGCTGTGGCTATGAGATGTATGACCAGTGTAGCTCCTAATCAACTAGCACACTCGTATAGTTTGAAGTGGGTGGTGGTCGGGCGAACGAGACGGCGTAAATTAACGGTAGGGGTTCCTCCTTATAGGAATCACGATTTGCCTGGTTTGGTCCTCAGGTACGCTTTTATCTTTGGCTCTTTTGTTACCTGGGAGTTGAATTGGGTTATTGCCCATTATAAAAGTAGTAAGATTATTACTGATCCTACTGCTTTTGGGAGGGGCCAAGTGATTCTGGTGTGGCGAGGAACTGGCATCAGATTAGGATTATTCTGATTTCAGGGCTGAGTATATAGTTTTGTTGTTGTAAATATTCAGTTCTGATTTTGAGATCCCCCCCCCCATTTGTACATGTACTTGAATATGTACATGTACTTGTACAGGTAATATATGGGATTTAGTACTAAACCCATTGACCCGGCCTTAAATGACCTTAGCTGTTGATAGGCCGTTAAACCCAAACAAACAAACAAACCAAAACAAACATATAGCTTGATAACAATCTATATATGTGCTTGTTTTTCTTAAAAGCATGATGGGTGTTTCATTGCTGGAATGACAAACTTTTCAGATTATGATCAGACTGTGCAGCTGCATAGACTGATCTGAATCTACAATGGTGGCAAAACGTATAAGCCCCATTTCTCAAGTCACAGCCACATATGACAAATAAATCATGAATAGGCTTAGACCCAAATTACCTGTTACTTTATATTACCGTAATAACCCTAAATATTTGGACATCATTAATTTGGGGAAACGCATACAAATGTATGGTTTCCCCATAACAGAGATCGTGCCAATGTTTATGGTTGGTATGACAGTACTGATTTAATCACAATAACAATGTATTTGGATACAATTTGCTTTGGGAAACCCCTATTTAATAGGTGTTTCCCAAAGCAAATTATGTCCGAATATATAAGGTTACTACGGTATATGCTATTTGTTTGTTGTTGCAGCATGTTTGCGTTCCCGCAGCCGTCCACACGCTCCCTGCAGCACATCTACCAGGTACAGCTGGGCCGATTCTTCCAGGACAACGATTTCTCCACGGATGTGTCCGAGTGTCTCCAGCCACTGGTCGACGTGTCCATCGCCATGTACTACTGCATGTGTCGCAATATGCTGCCCACACCCGCCAAGTCACATTACACGTTCAACGTTCGCGATCTCACCAAGGTGAGGCTGTGTGTGGCGTTTGTTGGTCCATACTGATTGAAATGTGTGGTGTGTGCGTGTCGTGATTTGTCATGATTTTGCGCGTTTTGTCATGATTTTTATCGAAGATTACGTCATAAAGTTCAACTTAGATCGATTTGTCGACGCGTTCTGCGTAAAATTTACGTTCATTGTGTCATATACACTGTTTACAGGTTGAGTAATAAAACAGTTATTTCATGGTCATTCGGAGAACAATCAAAACATATCAGCCAGATAGAAAGGGGCTTAGCCCTTTCAACACCACAGGCCTGTATAGTGGTATTGCCAAACAGTGTAGATCCAGATGAGACTTGATTTGCAAGTAATTTTCAACAAAAACACCCCTTATTCATAAATGGACTAGTCTGAAAATCATTTTGTGACGTTTGGATTTGTTGCAAAATTAACATATCAAATTCCATTCCAGTTACCCGGGGTGAAAGGGTTAATATAAACGTGTGGCAGATCATCCTACAGTCAGCAGACTGTTTGAAGTGTATATATCAGGAACATTAAAAATGTCAGATAGGCAGAATATCGACCAGCATGCTGTAAGGTCACTTATCGCTGTCTTAACCCTTAGAATGCGGGAACCGAAAATAGTCGTCTGCTGATAGTTGTCTTTTCTCTCAGTAAAAACATGGTTTGACAGCATTTTAGAATCATTTCCATTGAAAATGATACTAAAGTGCTGCCAAACCAAGTTTTTGATGAGAAAAATGGAAAAATAAAAAATATTCAGCAGACGACACAAAGTAATTCAGCATTGTAAGGGTTAAGCCCATTTGAGACCAACTGCAACCAAAATTGGTTTCACAAGTTTCTAATTAGTGTAGCTAGTGCTCAGATTTCTCACTCTGGCAACTTGATGTTCCCCGAATGACCATGAAATAACTGTTTATTTGACCACTCATAAACTAATAACAACGTTAGTAAATTCTTGATTATTTTATTTTGTGGGTCTTCCTATTCTTTTTTTCACAATTTATGACCCATATAATCATATCAATTTGTGGAATCTATATGGCAACAGCAGCTCAACAATTTTGACAATACAAGGTGTGCCTCATTCATGCCAAATATATATCCCATAATAATAACGGCTGTAGTGATGATGAAGAATCAGCCAGCGGACAGTACCCAACCGGTTAGCCGTGGAGAAGGACCACCCCTGTACCGAGACCTCACCATCACGTTTATGAGTCACACCAGTCATTGTCTGCTATAATTCCGCCACAGAATTCTTTTCGACAAAGAAATTATATAATTAACCACCAATTTTAAAATATTCTCAATGACCTAAAGCTGCTATGACAATATAAGTAATATATTAAATCAACAATCGGATACATGTATTTCAATTCTTTATACAATGGGAACCGGTACGTGGAGGCGCCTTCGTAGAACACGAATGTTGTTGATATAGCTGTGCTGTTCTTGTATCCAACAAATTGCCACGGCGCCGACATCGACCCACCGCCCGACCACGTTGTTGAAAAACATATCCTACAATGATAATGAAAAAATCGGCAGTATGTTTGCACCAATATCAAAAACAGGGTGCCCAAACTGGAATATTCTTATTTTATTGGCAGCCCTGTAAATGAATTATGACATGTCATGATTTGGATCTGATTTTCAGGATTCATGACAAACTTTAATTATAACATTCTACACGAGACATAACTAAAACCCATGCTGCAAACGGACATACTGAGCACCAATGATAGATTAATTATTGGTATTTCATGGCGAGTTGCAAAGCATTTGATTTTATTAAAAGATAATACTATAACCAGACTGAAAGAACAGTGTTATGACATAGACGTCTTCATTGTAAAGAGGGTATATTACATCTAATGCCAATCATTCTACTCTACATACTTCATGGAAATTTATTTGAACCTCCATAACTTTTGACAGGCGATATCCCGGTCCAGATTATATAGATTATATCATGTAAATAGACCGGCATATTGCCAATAAATTTAACGTTTGTTATATTAATATGGGTGGGATGGGAAGGGTTTATCAGTTTGGAGGTCAAATCGGAAAGGAACTGTCAGCTGTCTAAATCATACACGCATGCGCTGTGACCACATTACAGATTCGCCCTCTCATCGATTCGGCCCCGTGCAGGAACCGTGGCGGGATCAACTGATCCTGAGAATAGTGCTGCAGTAGCCATTGCTTGTCGTAAAAGGCGACTAAACTGGCTTAACGATTGGGTTCATACTTTCCGGAACCCACTATACCGGATTTGGCCCTCATGTACATTTTTGGCTTTCTTGTATGTGAGAGTTGAGTCGGGCTATGCCCCATATATAAAAGTAAGATTAGCGCTAATCCTATTACTTTTAGGGGATGGGATAAATGATGCTGGTGTGGCGAGGGCCTGGCTCCAGATCAGGTTGTTCTAATTTCAGGTCTGAATATATATTTTGATTGTAAATATTTAGTTCTGAAGTTGGGATTTACCCCCCTCGGACAGGTGGATACGGGACACGACCCCGTTGACCCGTCTGTGTGTAGACTCCCTGAGGCTTGTACCTCTATGTCAGAAAAGCGGACGTTAAATCCTATTCACTCACTCACTCTCATCGATTCGCCCCAAACGTGCGCATATCCGCGGTATTTCGTATCGGAAGCGCACGTCTATCGATCCGTCTTTATTCGGGCAAATAAAAACTGCTATTGCTTAAATTTGGCAATAGCCGCACATATTATTGTGTGTGCAAGTGCTACAGGTTCTATGACATGGTGATAGTGGCACATACAGCCACAGGTGCTTAATAAAAGATACAGTTCAACACAGGTCACAGCATTGTTCCTGTAGGTGATACGGGGGCTGCTGCAGTAGCCGATTTCATCAAAATTGTATACTTATCTAGCAAAGTATAGTTTGAGGGAGTAATCATTTATTTTTGCCAAAATTCATTATTTCATATAGAACTAACCACTGCATATATTTGATGATTAAAAATATGCAGAATGATTATACTGAATTTATTGCATTATCACAGCCAAAATGGCTGTGATAATGTAATAAATTCAGTATAATAAAAAATAATAAATTAATCCTTAAATTGAAAATGTCTCCCTCAAAGTATTCTTTGCTAGATAAGTATACTTTGCAATGTTGGTGAAATAGGCTACTGGTCAATGACACAGTGATGGTGAATCAGTAGGCATGGCATACTACAAGTTATACAGCATCCAGAGCGAAATAGAATATTGTTCTAACTGATAGTACATACAGTCAAGCCATGTGATTTTGAATCTAAGATGTGCGATATCTCGTGAAAAATATTTACAGAAAATATCACAATTTTGTAAATATTTTTCCATGAAAAATTGCACACATCTTCTTAAGTAGAAAATCAAATGACATGTTTCATATGAGTGTTCCTGCAGGTTATACAGGGGCCTGTGACACGGTGATGGTGAGTAAGGACATCGCCCAGCTAGACTTTCTACAGGTTATACAGCATATATGGTTCAAAACATGTTACATGATTGTACGTACAGGTGATACAGGGGCTGCTGCAGGCCGATGACACGGTCATGGTGAGCAAGGACAACATTGCCCAGCTGTTTGCCCACGAAGCGACGCGCGTCTTCCACGATCGCCTCGTCAATACCGAGGACAGACAGCTCTTCTTCCAGTACCTCTCTGACAACCTGCATGACCAATTCAAGGTCAGACTTCTTACGGGGTGATGGATTGATGTTGCTAGTGTTGCCTCATATTTGAGACACGCCATGTGATATTGTACCTTCAGACATTGCGTAATTTCGTGAAATACATTTACAAATTTACAATAATTTCCGTAAATGGCGTCAAAAATTGTATTCCGCATGTACTCTGGACATTTTGTCAACTTTTGATTTTATTTATGAAAAATATTTAAATTTTTGTAAACGTAGTTAATGAAATTACGCAGATGTCCGAAGGTAAAAAATCACATGGCGTGTCTCATTTGTGGCTGTGACTGGAGACATGCAATATATCTATCTGAAATTCCCATGCGTTTTTATACCACCTCTGCATTGGCAAGTGGACATATTGTTTGCTCTTGACGTTCTGTGCTTCCGTCCTTGATCATTTGTGGCTGTGACTGGAGAAATTGTGCTTAAGATTTGTGACCAGTGTGGCTCCTGATTACGATAGATCTATATTGCTTGTTAGAAACATGACATGAAGGATTTCCCTAGGATTTTTAGCTCACCTGAGCGAAGCTCATGTGAGCTATTGTTAACCGCAATGTGTCCGTCGTCGTCCGTCGTCGTCCGTCGTCGTCGTCCGTGAACATTTTCAAACGTCTTCTCCTCGGTAACCATTAGGTCTATAGTCACCAAACTTCATGGTCATGGTCCTTAGGTAGGGGGATTACAAAATTGTTAAAATGACGTCATTACGTAATCCAAGATGGCCGCCGTCTAAAAATAGCACAAATTCTTAAAAAATCTTCTTCTCCCGCCAACCGGATTTCGACAAAACTTGGTAGGAATGATCGATGTACATTGCTCTTTCAAAGTTGTTAAAATGGTGACCCTGGGGTCAAAAATGGGCGTGGCCCGTGGGGTCAAATTGGGGTCAAATTTTATTTTTGACTGAATATGGTCATGTCATATATCAAATTGAAGGTATCAATGAGGCGATCACTCTGGTACATTTTTTGTCGAAATCGGATTGTTATGTCATCCAAGATGGCCGCCGAAATGTCAAAAGGTCGTTCTTTTATTAGAGATTTCAAAATTCTTCTTCACATGAACCGCTTGGCCCATGGTAGCCAAACTTAAAAGTTATGGTCCATGTGTGAAGCCTTTTCAGATTTGTTAAAATGGAGGTCATCGCTAATCCAAGATGGCTGCCATCTAAAAATAGCATAAATTCTTAAAAAATCTTCTTCTCATGAACCGCTAGCCGGATTTCGACGAAACTTGGTAGGAATGATCGATGTACAATGCTCTTTCAAAGTTGTTAAAATGGTGACCCCGGGGTCAAAAATGGGCGTGGCCCGTGGGTCAAATTTTATTTTTGACCGAATATGGTCATGTTATATATCAAATCGAAGGTATCAATGAGGCGATCACTCTGGTACATTTTTTGATGAAATCCGATTGTTATGTCATCCAAGATGGCCGCCGAAATGTCAAAAGGTCGTTCTTTTATTAGAGATTTCAAAATTCTTCTTCACATGAGCCGCTTGGCCCATGGTAGCCAAACTTAAAAGTTATGGTCCATGGGTGAAGCCTTTTCAGATTTGTTAAAATGGAGGTCATCGATAATCCAAGATGGTCGCCGTCTAAAAATAGCATAAATTCTTAAAAAATCTTCTTCTCATGAACTGCTAGCCGGATTTCGACGAAACTTGGTAGGAATGATCGATGTACATTGCTCTTTCAAAGTTGTTAAAATGGTGACCCCGGGGTCAAAAATGGGCGTGGCCCGTGGGGTCAAATTGGGGTCAAATTTTTTACTGAATATGGTCATGTCATATATCAAATTGAAGGTATCAATGAGGCGATCACTCTGGTCACTCTGGTACAATATTTGTCAAAATCGGATGATTATGTCATCCATGATGGCCACCAAAAGGTCCATTTATTCAAGATTTTGAACGTCTTTTTTCTCAGGAACCACATGGCCGATGCTAGGTGAAGCATTTTCAGATTTTGTAAAATGAGAGTCATCGCTTAATCCAAGATGACCGCCATCTAAAAATAGCACAATTTTTTTAAAACACATGAACTCAATGTCACATTCTCCTCTGGTGTTCATGGAGTCAGGTAAGCGAATTAGGGCCATCATGGCCCTCTTGTTTAAATGTGGATCCCAGGACTCCCAACTTTACTATTTTCGGGGTCCCTGGTGATTTTTTAGGGTCCAAAGTTTCATACACATAGTTCATTAAAAATAATATCAAAAAGTGTAAAAATGCTGTAAGCTTTTGAAAATGATTCATTTGCACCGCCAATTGTCAGTGTGGGTCCTCGGCCAATAAAATGCATCAGGGATGCAGAAAACGGGGGTCAGGGAAATTCCTGGTTTCATTGAGTGAGTGGCCAGCAGCGCAGATCCTGATCAGACTGCAGATGCACAGGCTGATCTAGATTTACACTGGTTACAAAACCCATAAGTCCTATTTCTCGAGTCACAGCTGCATTTAAATGGTCAATTCTCTGAGGTCTAAAACAGGGTTTGAGATGTCTGTTGTTCAACTTACGTTCAATGTTGAAATTCAAAGTTAAACTCACAACAGTTATTTAGTAATTCTTTGCAGTTGAATTTCCCGAACTTTAAATGTCCTCCATAAATTTGCTATATTATCAAGGTCGAATTCCCTGCATTTATCTAGCTTGAAAAAGTCGCGGGAATACTGGACGAGGCCTTCCGGCCTTCGTCCAGTATTCCCGCGACTTTTCCAAGTTTATCTAGCATTTATCTAGTTTTATTCCACTATGCAGCAGCAAGTGTACATATTGCTTTGTTCTTGAAACACTATGCTTCCATCCATGATCATTTTAAATAAGTTTTTTGCATCCCTATAATTCATCTCTTCAGCTCTAAGTCTAATTGACTTGATTTGAAACATTTGCTTGTTGACCACCATCCATGTTTTCAGTCCATATCCCACCAATGTGGTCCACAAATATACATTATAATTTCCTGCATTTATCTAGGTGAAATGGTCGCCTGAGAAACTGATTGGTGAGCACATCATATTTGGTGACTTCTTTGAAGCGGCCAAGGCAGGCGAAGGGCGTGTGTACCGCCCCATCAGTGACCAGAACAGACTGCGATCCACACTCGAGGAGTTTCACATGAGGATGAACTTTGGCACAACCAAGGTATGTTCTGCTATATTCCTAACTCATCAGCCAAA
Organism: Conchocele bisecta; assembly: GCA_029237695.1. Lineage (NCBI taxonomy): Eukaryota > Metazoa > Mollusca > Bivalvia > Lucinida > Thyasiridae > Conchocele > Conchocele bisecta. Next base: position 61,163,930 of record CM055269.1, read on the forward strand.
TATGTGCCTCTGACTGGAGACATGGGGATTTATGATCCAGATGCTGAGCTGGATCTACATTGGTTGCTAAACCTATACGCCCCATTTCTCCAGTCACAGCCACATATGTGTGTTTGGGCTAGGGTTATACCTGACCATTGTGCATGTATGTATACATAATTGGCCCACCAGCTTGCAAAAAGGACCTTTTGATGTTTTCGACCTGTGGAGTCTGGTCGTGTTCTACACTGTTCACTATTTCACTAAAGAACTATAATTCCAGCACAAAAATATTTACACAATTCCCTAACATTTGATTGGTCCGTTGCAAGTCTCCGTCCAAAATTTATATCCCAGTAAACTCCATGCCGAACTACTTTCCGTAACCGTCAGGCGCAGTTAAAATAATTCTTAAGAAAACGGAAAATAAACACATTTTCTTGATGAATTTATTTAAAATGCTGGAATTATAAGGAATGAATGGCCTTTTTGTGGAATTTATCGGGGATATAAACTTGGAAAAGTCGCGGGAATACTGGACGAGGCCTTCCGGCCTTCGTCCAGTATTCCCGCGACTTTTCCAAGTTTATACCCCGATAAATTCCACAAAAAGGCCATTCATTCCTATAATGCTTTCTGCCCACACTGCATAAAGATTGTATCATGATGTGACTATGTGAATATATTATTAGAAATCCGGATATACACTTGTTGACAAGTGCTGTAAGGTCCTTTTTCAACCGGTTGCCCATATTATATACCATTTGCAAACTGTAACTGAATGTAATGTACACTCTGTGTGCTTTATAGTTATTTTCCCACCTCTCTCCCACCCTCCAGCACTGTGTCCATATATAGTAGGCTAACTGTAAACATGTATGCAATATTATATGTCTGCTACTCTGCTTTACAGCTAAACTCCCATCCGTTATTAATGTATGCATGTACCCTTTCTTCACAGTTGGACATGTATTACTTTAACTTGCACTGAAACCTCTCTAAACTGGACACCCTGGGAGGTCCCCAGTACAGTGTGGGAGGTCCCCAGTACAGTGTGGGAGGTCCCCAGTACAGTGTGGGAGGTCCCCAGTACAGTGTGGGAGGTCCCTAGTACAGTGTGGGAGGTCCCCAGTACAGTGTGGGAGGTCCCCAGTACAGTGTGGGAGGTCCCCAGGGTATCCGGCTTAGTGAGGTTTCAGTGTAAATCAGGCATTTGATCATTCTGAGCCATAGTTGTTTCCTATGCAATCATGAACAGACATTATCACCCGATATAAATGACCAAGAAACTCATCAAACATAAGATCACATGTGTTTTCTTGGTGTCTGGCTTAGAGAGGTTCCACTGTATTTATAAATGTTCCCAGAACGGAATAGTAATTTAGTTACTTTGTGAACTAGAAACATGTCTAATCACAATTTACAGCCATTTCAGACAACATGAGTCTATTTGTGAATAACAAGATGCAATGGTTAAACCTTTAATAATTCCCAGTTAATTATGGTGTGTCAAATATTCATTCTAATGCACTCTATAAATATCACGCAATCTAATTGGCTGATGGTCATACATTACAGGTATATCATTGTTGATGAACGGTCGCAAATTATTTCAATATGTATTCCTACGCCAATACAAAGTCAATTTACTCTGCCACATAATGACCGACCAAAACATGGGGTAACTCACATAAAATGTTCCAAGTGGTATTCTGGTATTATTGCCAAAGACACAGCTGGCTTGCATCTGAAACGTCCTGGTCCAAAACGTCCTGGTGACCTGGACCGAATGTTGCATGGTCCGAAGCGTACAGCGAATATTTTTTGCAAATATCTCCCCGTTGATCATGTTTCATATGTTTTGGCAATAATAGATCGTTCACACAAACAGAAAGTATGTATCCTGTGTAATCTTGCATCTCAAATGGTAGTATATTACGAATGATTAGACAAGTTATCACAATATTTATCAGCATCAGGAAGTTTGACAGGCAGCTGCCATTGAAATATTGTTGCTAAGAGATCGCACTGGAGTGACATTAAAAGTGCAAAGTAGTAAATAAGGCAATTATAATTATAACGACAAATTTATTGTTTTTATTATTGAAAAATAATGAAATCAGCAACATAAACGTATATACATTCATAGAAAATATTATTTGTGTTATCCGTCCGGTATGACCTGCTCAACCAGCTTGCAATCCGGTACGATTTTCAACTAGACTCGATAAAGTTTTCAAAACAGTAAAGGAGTGCATTAGAAATAGGTTAACCGCATTGTAATTTTGAAATTTGCGTCGTATATCAGAAAATGATAGGTTGAAAAACATGTTTAATGGCTTCGTTAGCTCGTCGCTATTAAACAGATTTTCCAACCTATCATTTTCTGATATACGCCGCAAATTTCAAAATTACATTACAGTTAACCCTATATTTACTCTTCATGCAGTCTTGTATTTGTAAACCCCAAGTGGTGCGTCCAAAATATAAATGTGGACAACCGGGGGCCGTTTCACTAAACTTTGTACGACTAAAATGTTAGGATTGTCTGGAAATTTCAATTGATGGAGTTACATTTATTGAACATAGGCTGGCTGCATATGCAGCCTATGCTCAATAAATGTAAATCCAATTTTGTTAGAAAACATTGTTAATTTGAAATTTACAGAATTTTGTTTGCACTTACGAACATTTTAGTCGTACAAAGTTTAGTGAAACGGCCCCCAGATAATTTCAATCTTGTTCATGTGCCATTGTTGCTACATATAGGGTGGTAGCGATATTGTGAGACAGGTATTGGCTTGGATTGGTGTGGTGCTTTATTATGTCTAGCCATTTGATACACTGGTTTCACCCATTACATTCTGAGAATATTTTGTTTGAATGAATTGTTATCACAAGAGCTTTTGCTTAGAAATTACATTTATAAACAAATATTAAAAAAAAAGAAGAGAAGCCCCTTCTGAATGTAATGGGTAATGTTTTATAGTTGTTATAGCTTATGGAGCTTTTATGTACACTGAAAAGAATTACGGAGTACATATAGTCGCCACCCTGTCCATCTGTTCGTCTGTCCGAGATTTGTGCTAACATTTTTGGTTACCTTCCATCTCTGTTACTGTAAGTCGACTTGGCTTGAGACGTCATATACTTATTTGTCATCATGCATATTTTCATTCTATAGCCCAGCTCCACGGCCCATGTGCTCAATGTCAAGGTCACATTGCCTAGAAAAAGTTAGTTAGGGGTACATCCATCAGTGTCACTGATTTCTTGTTTTTATCTAATATAATTAGTTTATCTTATTGAGCACTATGGTTTGAATGCTAACTGCCAACTGTGATATGTGTGTAGCTATTGACTGTGATAATGTTATGTTTTGAAAGCCTAAATGTTTTCCGTTATTCTATGTACATGTAACTTCCTCTTTCTCACGCTACAGCCTCCCGTACCCACTCCCCAATTGTAATCCACAACTGTCACAATGTGATGATCCACTAATGCATTTATTTACCAAATAGATCTGTAGCCGATTTCACCAAAATTGCAAAGTATACTTATCTAGCTAAGTACACTTTGAAGGAGTAATCATTTATTTTCCCCAAAATTCATGATTTCATATATTTTATGATTAAAAGTATGCAGAATTATTATACTGAATGTTATTACATTATCACAGCCAACGTGGCTGTGATAATGTAATAATTTCAGTAAAATAAAAATTAATAAACTTATTCTTAAATTGAAAATTTCTCCCTCAAAGTGTACTTTTGCAATTTTGGTGAAATAGGCACCTGAAAAAAGATTCTTGAATGTTGCACTTTTTCCTTTGACCCTCACACCCTCTGGGCAGTATGTTTATATCAGAGGATACACTGTGACACCTGTAGCCTATTTCATCAACAGTGCAAAGTATACTTTAGTAGCAAAGTATACTTTGAGGGAGAAATTTTCAATTTTATGATAAATTTATTAGCCAGGTTTTTTGAAAAAAAATCCAGGCTATTGGATTGGCGAAAGCCGGGCGGGCGGGCAGGCGGGCGGCGGGCGGGCGGCAGGCGGCGTCCACAATCAATGTTAAGTTTTCGTGTTTGAGTCCATTTCTTTGTTACTGTACCACCTAGGACCACCAAACTTTCACAGCTTCATAATCAAGGGGTGCCCACCACATATCACTATCCAACATGTTACTTTTTTTTTGTTTTTTTTTTAACTTCACCCATTTTTTCCGCGCAGTCGACTTAGCCATTTTCAATGTTAAGTTTTCGCGTTTACAATGTTAAGTTTTCGCGTTTACAATGTTAAGTTTTCGTGTTTAAGTCCATTTCTTTGGTAATGTACCACCTGGACCACCAAACTTTCAAGACCACACTTTCACAGCTTCATAATCAAGGGGTACCCACCACATATCACTATCCAACATGTTACTTTTTTTTTTTAACTTCACCCATTTTTTTCGCGCAGTCGACTTAGCCATTTTCAATGTTAAGTTTTCGCGTTTACAATGTTAAGTTTTCGTGTTTAAGTCCATTTCTTTGGTACTGTACCACCTAGGACCACCAAACTTTCACAGCTTCATAACCAAGGGGTGCCTACCACATACAACTATCCAACATGTGACCATTTTTTTACCTTCACCTATTATTTCTACGTAATTGACTTAGCCATTTTCAACGTTAACTTTTTAACGTACGTCTGGTTAAAGTTTTTTGGTTTTAAAAACTTTTTTTTTTTTGTTATACTATATCTCTACAACTGCTTCGCCCATTACCTTGAAACTTCACATGGGTGTTTATCATCATCCATATTTTCATTCTAACCCACAACCGTGCGGCCCTGTGCCCAATGTCAAGGTCAAATTACTTTGAATTTTTTTTGTTAAAGTTTTTTCGTGTACTATATTCTGCAACTGCTTCACCCAATAACTTGATACTTCACATGGGTGTTTATCATCATTGTCGCACCTGCTTGCGGAAAGCGCGATCCTGTGCCCAATGTCAAGGTCTTAAATTACTTTGAATTTTTTTTGTTAAAGTTTGTTCGTGTACTATATCTCTGCAACTGCTTCACCCAATACCTTGATACTTCACATGGGTGTTTATCATCATTGTCGCACCTGCTTGCGGAAAGCGCGATCCTGTGCCCAATGTCAAGGTCAAATTACTTTGAATTTTTTTGTTTAAAGTTTTTTCGTGTACTATATCTCTGCAACTGCTTCACCCAATACCTTGATACTTCACATGGGTGTTTATCATCATTGTTGCACCTGCTTGCGGAAAGCGCGATCCTGTGCCCAATGTCAAGGTCAAATTACTTTGAATTTTTTTGTTAAAGTTTTTTCTTGTACTATATCTCTGCAACTGCTTCACCCAATACCTTGATACTTCACATGGGTGTTTATCATCATTGTTGCACCTGCTTGCGGAAAGCGCGATCCTGTGCCCAATGTCAAGGTCAAATTACTTTGAATTTTTTTGTTAAAGTTTTTTCGTGTACTATATCTCTGCAACTGCTTCACCCAATACCTTGATACTTCACATGGGTGTGTATCATCATTGTCGCACCTGCTTGCGGAAAGCGCGATCCTGTGCCCTATGTCAAGTTCAAATTACTTTGATTTTTTTTGTTAAAGTTTTTTCGTGTACTATATCTCTGCAACTGCTTCGCCCATTACCTTGAAACTTCACATGGGTGTTTATCATCATCCATATTTTCATTCTACCCCCCAACCGTGCTGCCCCTGTGCCCAATGTCAAGGTCAAATTACTTTGAATTATTTTGTTAAAGTTTTTTCGTGTACTATATCTCTGCAACTGCTTCACCCAATACCTTGATACTTCACATGGGTGTTTATCATCATTGTCACACCTGCTTGCGGAAAGCGCGATATCGTCGGCATTTTGGCATACGTCCGTCCGTTCGTCCGTGTGTCCGGTTAAAGTTTTTTGGTTAAAGTTTTTCCATCTACTATATTTATTTTTGTAGTGTCCATGCCTCGCCCCAAGGCGCAACATGCAGGCCACGGCCATCTAGTCTACAAAAAGTGGGTATAATTATGTTATCCAAGTGTCTATGCTTGGAAAAAACCTGGCCTTCGTGGCGTTGCCTCGTTTCTTGTTTTTAACTTGACCCATTTTTTCCGCGCAGTCGACTTAGCCATTTTCAATGTTAAGTTTTCGCGTTTACAATGTTAAGTTTTCGTGTTTAAGTCCATTTCTTTGGTACTGTACCACCTAGGACCACCAAACTTTCACAGCTTCATAATCAAGGGGTGCCCACCACATATCACTATCCAACATGTTACTTTTTTTTTAACTTCACCCATTTTTTCCGCGCAGTCAACTTAGCCATTTTCAATGTTAAGTTTTCGCGTTTACAATGTTAAGTTTTCGTGTTTAAGTCCATTTCTTTGGTAATGTACCACCTAGGACCACCAAACTTTCACAGCTTCATAACCAAGGGATGCCTACCACATACAACTATCCAACATGTGACCATTTTTTTACCTTCACCTATTATTTCTACGTAATTGACTTACCCATTTTCAACGTTAACTTTTTAACGTACGTCTGGTTAAAGTTTTTTGGTTAAAACTTTTTTGTTGTACTATATCTCTGCAACTGCTTCGTCCATTACCTTGATACTTCACATGGGTGTTTATCATCATTGTCGCACCCGCTTGCGGAAAGCACGATATCGTCGGCATTTTGGCATACGCCCGTCCTTCCGTCCGTACGTCCGTGTCCGGTTAAAGTTTTTTTGTTAAAGTTTTTCCATCTACTATATCTATTTTTTTAGTGTCCATGCCTCGTAGGCGCGACATGCAGGCCACGGCCATCTAGTCTACAAAAAGTGGGTATAATTATGTTATCCAAGTGCCCAATGTCAAGGTCAAATTACTTTGAATTTTTTTGTTAAAGTTTTTTCGTGTACTATATCTCTGCAACTGCTTCACCCATTACCTAGATACTTCACATGGGTGTTTATCATCATTGTTGCACCCGCTTGCGGAAAGCACATATCGTCGGCATTTTGGCATACGTCCGTCCTTCCGTCCGTACGTCCGTGCCCGGTTAAAGTTTTTTCGTTAAAGTTTTTCCATCTACTATATCTATTTTTTTAGTGTCCATGCCTCGCAGGCGCGACATGCAGGTCACGGCCATCTGTCTACAAAAAGTGGGTATAATTATGTTATCCAAGTGTCTATGCTTGGAAAAAACCTGGCCTTCGTGGCTTTGCCTCGTTTCTTGTTATTATACTGAATTTATTACATTATCACAGCCAATTTGGCTGTGATAATGTAATCAATTCAGTATAATAATTCTGCATACTTTTAATCATGAAATATATGCATTTGTTAGTTCTATATGAAATAATGCATTTCAGGAAAAATAAATGATTACTCCCTCAAAGTATACTTTGCTAGTAAAGTATACTTTGCACTGTTGATGAAATCAGCTACAGTACATTGTATCTGTTTCGTATATACAGGATCTCTAATGAGTTTCCATTTGATATAAAATTTAGTAAACAAGGCCATTACGAATGTCATTTGGAATGTCTTTATTTTGTTCATTAACCATAATGTCAACGCATAATATGATTAATTAATTTTGGTGATCAATTAAATTCGCTCCAGGTGTTATGACATGTGTATGATATCACTTATTAAATGGGCTACAGCATGGCATAACAAGGTTTTAATGTGATAAATATATTTACAGGCAGTAGGAAATGAAAAAGAGCGTAAAAAAACGGTAATCGTGAGTGATTGATTTACGGACCTGGTTAAGCAATGGTGCTGGAAACTTGTATTGCACATTGTGGGCGAACAGGGGCCGTTTCACTAAACTTTGTACAACTAAAATATTCGTAAGCGCGAATTTAGGATTGTCTGAAAATTTCAATTGATGGATTTACATTTATTGAACATAGGTTGCATATGCAAGAATTGTTTACAAGAAAACATTGTTAATGTTATATTTACAGACTATCATGCTTTTGCACTTACAAACATTTTAGTGAAATGGGCCACTGGTCTTTATGCACGATGTGTCACTAGATGTCAAACATTGTTCCTATCTCATGGTCTCGCGTTATTAAAATAATCAAGGTAAAGGTGTAAATCCAGCAACTCGCTGTTCTTTTCAAGAAATGTCTCTTGTAAAATCACCAATAATTTGTGAATTTCACACTTGCGTAGCTCCAGCCATACCAGGGCTTGTGGCTATACGTGTATCGGTACTTTAATCTCATGTCTGGAATCAAGCCAGTAACTTCTTATGGTGAGCCTTATTTGTTTTCAGCTCAGTCAATCAAACTACCGTAATAACCCTAAATATTCAGACACAATTTGTTCTGGGGAAACAAATAAAATATCCAACAACAAATAGTGTCCCAATATGTTGTGTTGTACTGGTTTATCACAATATCAATGTATTTGGATACAATTTGTTTTGGGAAACAGGGGTTTCCCAAATCAAGCCAGTAACTTCTTATGGTGAGCCTTATTTGTTTTCAGCTCAGTCAATCAAACTACCGTAATAACCCTAAATATTCAGACACAATTTGTTCTGGGGAAACAAATAAAATATCCAACAACAAATAGTGTCCCAATATGTTGTGTTGTACTGGTTTATCACAATATCAATGTATTTGGATACAATTTGTTTTGGGAAACAGGGGTTTCCCAAAACAAATGGTGTCCAAATATTTAGGGTTATTACGGTACCTGCTTTCGAGTTTAACTTTACTGTAGGCTACATGCATATATGCCTTAAACAGATTATTTTAACCAGTTAATCACAAGGTCACTTGTTGACACAGTCTGGCCAATGCTTGCATCTTCAGCCATGATGAATTGGTATGTTATCCTTGCTAGCGAATACTAGTATGTCAGTTGTAAATGCCCTTCTGTCCACATATACCCTGATAAATATGGACACAATGACTACATATCGATGGTCTAGTAACATAAGGTCGTAAGTGCTATGCTTTAGCATAGCAGTTACGACCTTATGTTTCTAGACCATCGATATATCACATTGAATTCCTTGTTACTAGGGTCTATCAGCGCTTGGTTTCTATTTTCGGGTAAGAAAGTCCATTGAAAAGTCCTGTGTTGTGGGACTGTAGTCTGTACCATGAGAAATGGCCTTCAATACATGTGTGTCTGCCTATCTGTCTGTCATTGATGGGGAATACTGACGTCCAGCTCTTGGCCATGTTCAATGAATGAAATACATTTTTTTTGTAGCACAGCAAAGTTTTTATACTGACTTCTATACCAGTATGAGAAGTTGCAGCTTACACAATTTTGCCCATGGTTGAGAAATGGCACATTTCTATATGGGCAACCATCATTGCCCTAGATCAGCCCATGCAGCTGCACAGTTTAATCATGACCTTTGCTGTTCACCTGAGTCACTGAAGTATGAGGGGTTACCAGAAAGTTTGAGAACTAATTCTGTATAAAAATAATTACTGGTTACACGCTCATCAAAAGCAGCATATCCATAGAATAATATCTGTGTAACAGGTTGATTGTAGTATTACTATTATAATGTCACATGGTTTGTGACGTTGTGACGTTTGACTTTATGTCGAGACGTTTTGTACAAATTACTATTTTGCTGATTTCATCATGATATGGATGTATATAGGCGGATCCAACATTGGGGGTGGGGGGGGGCTGTCTAGTTGCAAAGGTAACTCTTGCAATCTACTTATGGGAGTAATTGCAAGAGTTATCGTTCGCAACTTGGGGGTTGTCCTATTTTCGAGCTCTTCGAAATGCACTTTCCTATGTTTTACGGCCTTTAAATTCAGACTCCAACTGGTGGTATACTGTGATCTATGTAAACTCCGTGGCTGAACGAGGGAGGGGGGGGGGGGGTTGCAACCCCGGAACCCCCCTCTAGATCCGCCCCTGATGTAGGGAGTTATTTTTTTCATAATGTAGAGCATGTATTGGTCATTAATAACTATATGGCATTACATGTAATTTCTGCTAGCTTTAGCTTCAAAATATTATGTTTATTACAAACTATTTGTTGGAAACCGAAATTTACAAAATAAAAAAATGACACAAATTTTAAACATGCAATAAAATTGCTATTTCATGGATGTAATGGATGGTCGGTTTTGAGAATTAGAGTATATAGAGATACATTTTTCGAAAATAATAGGGTTCTGCTGATTTGGAAAATCATTTTAGGGACGTCACATACTGTTTTGACCTAATTGCAATTACAATCAATATCGCAGTTTATTGTTCCATAAAAGCACAATGCAACAAATATCAATGTTATTAATGGGATACTGTATGCTTTTCTATCATTAGCGTTATTTTTAAATTTCAATTCGCTCAGAAGCATATATTTCGAAATATAATCCATTTTTGTAATGCGAATAATGCCATTTTCACAACATTCTGACAAAACAAGTTATACAGGACGTCATTGGTGTAGTGACGTCACAAGTGTAGCGACATCATCGAGATGATACCCCATTTAACTTGTTCTGAATAAACTGTTGTGTATATACACTAGTTTACATGTGTGGCTTAACTATAGTTATCATAATATGAAATTAGTTCTCGAACTTTCTGGTACCCCCATGTATATTTATTATTCTCCACAAACAATTAGATGTAATCTGGCTGTATCATCAAATCCATTTCTAAGCAATAGGTGGTTTATTTTCTCATGGAACAGATTTTTATTTCATCTGAATGACTGATTATACAGGTTTCATTTCATTCACATATTTTTCTAACAAATCTTATTTTGATAAATTATAAAACTTCCATCAACATCACAGACACATTCAATAGTATTTTGTAGTAGTAATTTTATCATGGTCCTTGACCCTTTCAACACTACAGAAGTGTTTGCAAACAGTGTAGATACAGATGAGTAATTTTCATATTTTTTTTAGGAAAAACACCTCGTTTTCGTAAATGGACTAGTCTGAAAATCATTGTGTGATGATTGGATTGTTTGGAAAATTAACATTTCAAAATCCATTCACGTTACTTAGGGTTGAAAGGGTTAAACCTAATGTTTGTGAAAACAGTGAGCTGGTTTATAATGAGCTGCCTCATGAGGAACAAGTCTGATTGGAAATATTTTCTGAATTTTACAAATTACTCCTTTTCTCATTACTGACATTGTCTGAAAGCTGACCTGGAATGTTCCTGCTGTACATACTTTGGCATCATTTAAAATCATTCAGTGACATTTTCCATGGTTCTTCTGAATGCAATGAAACATGAATATATTTATCATTCAGTGGTATAATTAACCCTTACACGGCTGAATTAAATTTTGTCGCCCACTGTGTATTTTTAATTTCCATTTTTCTCATCAAAAACATGCTTTGACAACACTTTAGAATCATTTCCAATGGAAATGATTCTAAAATGCTGTCAAATCATGTTTTTATTCAGAGAAAAAGATAAGATATGAAACAAGAGGTGACGGCAATTTTCAGTTCCCCGCATGCTAAGGGTTGAGTTAACTTGTTCATTGTTCACAAGTTCCATTTTTGTCATCTGTGATATTTTTGCACACATATTGTGTGTAATTTCCTTATTTACATCTCCACCCTGCACAATGATTAATGGACAACTATATTACATATTTTTATGCAATAAAAGGTTTGTATTTAATATCTGGTACGAAAATATGAAATACCAACAAAGTATCTGTCTATTCCATAATGACATATTTATAAAATAACCCATAAACTGATTACGGACAACTGCTTACTTTGCTTACTTTGAAGGTGATCTTAAACCTTTTTTGTCAGCAATACATAAGAATTCTAAGGAAGGAGATGATTCTCAAATGTTCCAGTATACGGAAATTATTTTCTGCATTTACTGAAAAGATGTCTGACACTGTGTCTCCTCTAAAAAATCTTGCAAAGAAACATACATGTGGAAAGAATACAGATGACAAAATTTGTTTGACTATTTTATTGCCTACTATTTTGCACAGGTCAATAACCCGTATTAGAGATAGTAAAGTGTGTACAAGACACCTATTTTTGCTTCTAAACAAGCAAAAAGTCAGAAAAATACACCTAGATCTAAAAAACCCAGAAAAACGTGACGTTTTTTGTTTTCAGTAGCCTATTTCATCAACATTGCAAAGTATACTTTAGTAGCAAAGTATACTTTGAGGGAGAAATTTTCAATTTTATGATAAATTTATTAATTTTTATTATACTGAATTTATTACATTATCACAGCCATTATGGCTGTGATAATGTAATAAATTCAGTATAATAATTCTGCATACTTTTAATCATAAAATACATGCATTTGTTAGTTCTATATGAAATAATGCATTTCATGAAAAATAAATGATTACTCCCTCAAAGTATACTTTGCTAGTAAAGTATACTTTGCAATGTTGGATGAAATAGGCTACAGAGCTAGGTGTATTTTTCTGACTTTCTAGGTGAATTGTACACATTTTACCATTCATACTACAGGTTATTTACCCATGCTATTTAGTTGTTTTACTCTTTTCTTCGAGGTTTCAGTCATGTGTTCGTAGCTTAAATTTCTGACCCATTCTTATAAAACTCTCTGAGCACATTCTCCAAATCCACACTTTGCACAGCTCAGGCTCGACCAATCAAGCTTCCAGATTTTAAGTATGATTATGTGTTCATAAGTGTATAAGCATGGACCATGAGGTTTAGCGTGTTTTTAAATGTTGAATATTGCTCAATAGGAATCATTTGGGGATGAGGTAAGAACTTTTCAATATCCTGTTCCACACTGTACCATTAATTGTCCCTGTATCAGTAATGTTCGCAATTTCACTAATACATTTTGGCGACAATCGGACAAGACAGGGCCTAATGTGTTTGTACCCAGTGTAGACTCGGACAAACCTATTCTCTGATCAGTCTTACTTTGCAGTTCAAACAACATCTATTATGCACTAAATATTTGGACACATTTATTCTGGTAAACACATATAGATATATGGTTTCCCACAGCGGTGTCCCAATGTTTAGTATGGTTGTACTGGTTTATCACAGTAACAATGTATTTGGATACAATTTGTTTCGGAAAACAAATGGTGTCCAAATATTTAGGGTTAGTATGGTATTGTCAGGTTGCATTAAAGGTACATGCCCACTCAATGGGCACAAACTGGTCTTTATATCAGACATTTTCTGGCAAAATAAACATTCATTCACCATTACCCCACGTATTGATTGGCATTATTATACATTTTATATGAAACAAAAATTTCCACACTGTTATCAAGGGCGATAACCGTGTTTCCTTAAAATGTTAACAGACATTACTATTTATTCTTTGTATTTATTTTTTGATGTGCAATGATCATACTTTATGATCTGTCTAAAATATTATTTGTTCAGGTGACGCATTTAATTAGTATAAATAATTAAAAAGTACCATGCCTCATTTGCATATGAAAATAGCCTGATACCACCGTGCGTCACTATCAGCATGATCAGTAAAATAAATATTACTAAATGATTATATCTGTATTCCGGGCACTCGTAGATTTTAGACTTGGACTTGGAATAGTGACACAATTATTCACTTATTTAATTCCTATAAAGAACATTTTGTGCCTATTGAGTGGGCATGTACCTTTAACGTGCAGGTCAGGGTCTACTCTGGTCAGAAATCAATAAACCCAGTGTCTTGGATTGTTGCCCTTTTGAATTTTAGTACATCCATCAGGTAATATGCCTTTATTGTATTATAGAGTCTAAGAGATGGTGTCCGCTCATTCCATTTGAAAACTGGCACATTTGCTATTATGGTATATATGCTAGCTGAGTAATTTTTCTTGAATTTTTGCATTATTTCAGAACAGCTCTGCTTTACCTATTTTTAAGAATTTCAACACAACAGTTTTTTGCTAATGTTTGAAAATTGACTGATGTAAGCCAGCTCGTAATAAGCTGTCTAATCAGGATCTATATTGTGAATATTTTCTGACCATTAACAATATTGTCAGTTTTCTGATTCACCCTTAGACCGCTACACACAACAATTGTCGTCTGCTGTTGCCTTTATATCTTGCCTTATTTCTCAATAAAAACATGGTTTGACAGCACTTCAGAATCATTTCCAATGGAAATGATTCTGAAATGCTGTCAAAGCATGTTGTAAATTATTCAAAAGTGCTGTCAAAGCATGTTTTTGATGATAACTATGGAAAATAGAAAATAAACAGCAGACGACAAAAAAAATGCTAAGATAGCGGTCTAAGGGTTAAAATGGAAGAGTCTATTGTCAGATACATACATGTATGGATATGAGGATTATGAAGAAAACATAATGAGGCATATCGTCTAATGGATGGACTTTCTTAGAGTCCGCACTCTTTATATTGTGCTACATGTATTAATTACTCTTTAATCTTTGCAGCCTACTGAGACATTATCTAAGATTATTTTGTTTAAATATCTCCATAAAAGTATATGTTGTTACCACTCAGTTGAGCGATCTGACCAGTTGGTAAGAACATATACTTTCATAGACTTGCGATTTAGACTAATAGAAAAACAAAATACATATATTAAAATTTATATTCATGTACTGATATTCCAACTGTATTAATGGATTAAAATTGCATGAGCCGTCTTGCATGGAGAACGAAGTTGGGTTATCCATCCATCCAACCTTCCATCACAACATGTGATTGCTTAAATTTCTTACATATTACTGTAATGTTTTTTAACCCTTACAATGCTGAATTGAATTTTGTCATCTCCTGTTTATCTTTTATTTTCCCTTTTTCTCATCAAAAACATCGTTTGACAGCACGCTCCCAAACCATGTTATGTTGAGAGAAAAAGTGAAACGACAGTAGACAACAATTTTCGTTCCCGCATTCTAAGGGTAAATTTAAAGTAGAGTTCCACGTTTTCCTGCCGGCAAACTTTTGGCTATTAAACACATTAAATCTGTAAAATATTGAAATGTAAGTACTTTTTTACGAATAACAAAAAAGTTGCCCTCCCCAAACCTTTTTGTTTGATGAAATTCCATAAAATATTGATTTTATTGCGAAAAAACGATTTTCCTATGGGAATTTAACATGGGGGCTAACATTTTCAAGCTATCTCGCTTGGAAATTTACTCCCCATAGGAAAATCGTTTTTTCGCAATAAAATCAATATTTGATGGAATTTCATCAAATAATTTTTTTTGAGGAGGGTGACATTTGTTATTGATGAAAAATTTCTTTTAAATATTTTTTAGATTTAATGTGTTTAATGGCCAAATGTTTGTCGCCAGCAAAACATGGAACAGACAGTAGGGGTGTGTCAGGTATTCCATAAGTGAGTTAAGGCATTCTTTAAGCTTTCTCTTACTGGAAAAAGTAGTTAAAAAGTTTTGTTTCTATAGATTAAAAAACTACTGATTTTACTGATAATTAAAACATAGTATGAAAAATTGTGATTTGTTTCTGAGGTCTGAAAATGGTTTATAGATGGAATGCAGTAAAATATTTAATGTTTAAATTACAAGACAATGCTAAATGAATATGTAAGTGTACATGTTGTTGTATTGCACAAATTACCATGATTACCTTCACAGATTTCATTTTGTAAATAATTTTGTTTGAGTGATTCACTTTATATTTTATCTTGTTGAATTTATGCAAAATGTTAACTGTTTTATGCCAGTACATTGTATATCGAACACTAACAGTGATAATCAAACTTTGCTAATTCTGAATCTATCAGACTAGTTAGGGCTCATAATATGAGACATGCCATGTGATTTTGTACTTAAGAATATGTGTGATTTTTCATGAAAAATATTAATAAAATTTACAATATTTTTTCGTAATTGACGGCAAAAGGTGACAAAATTGTCATAGTAAAATTTTAAATTTAATGCGGAATTATATTCCGCATTAAATTTAAAATTTTACTATGAAAATTTTGTCATCTTTCGACATTTCTTACAGAAAATATCACATTTCATGAAAAATTACTCATGTTCTTAGGTACAGAATCGCATGGCGTGTCTCATATTTAAATATTAATTGGGGACATTTTGTAATCTTTCGCAGACTTTAGATAGATTTAACCATTTTAGCCTATGTTTAACTTTTGTTTGTTTGTTTTCTCCACCAATGTGGAAGCTGTGACCAATCATTGAGCTGTCTCACTGAGATTATGGTAGTCAAATGGGCTGTCACTGAAGAAATGGGGCTTATGGGAGTTGTGACCTGTGTAGCTCGTGATCAAATAGCACACTCCTGTAACCTGATATCAATCCATTCATGTTGATTGTTAAAAGCATGAAAAATGATTCATTGATGGAATGGCGAATAGTGCAGATTCTATGCACAGTCTGAGCTAGATCTGCACTGGTTGCAAAATCCATAAGCCCCATTTCTCCAGTCACAGCTTCAAATATGTGGTAATATTATTTTTTCAAAGTGAAATGAAGAAATTGGAATAAAATTGTAATAGAACCAATGTATTGTATTTTGCACGAAATGGCTTACCGGTTTATACTTTCTTACTTCAACTTATTTTCATTCCCTTCGTAAACAATGAATGTGGACATAACTTTAGATGTTGTTGTTCATTTACTATTCACTTGCAAGATAAATTTAGAATAGTAGGTTAGTGCCGTGAATGGGAAAAAAAACTGCCAAGGCTTAGGAAACGGGATTGGCGAGGCTCTGCCGAGCACATCCCGTTTCCTTGCCGCACCAGATATTTTTTTCCATTCACGACACTAACCTACTATTTTATTTATCCACGTCAACACCGCGACAAATAGCTTTAAATTTCAATAAAAATAACCCCATACACTGTGATTAGGTCGTATTGACAGGATATCAACAATGTTTCACGACACTGTGTTTCACGGCACATGCACACTGAGTTGACGGGATAAATTCCAGTTATGCAGTGAAATACAAATCTACACTGTTTGCAATTGAGTCACTATACTTTATTATTGCTGTTGAACATGTACAATTTTGATAATAAATGTACTTAGAAATATTCAATGATCAGAATCTAAAATGTGTCACTGAGCAATTGAGTCATTATAATTTAATATAGGAATGAATGGCCTTTTTGTGGAATTTATCGGGGTATAAACTTGGAAAAGTCGCGGGAATACTGGACGAAGGCCGGAAGGCCTCGTCCAGTATTCCCGCGACTTTTCCAAGTTTATATCCCCGATAAATTCAACAAAAAGGCCATTCATTCATTATAATTCCAGCATTTGAAATAAATTCATCAAGGAAATGTGTTTATTTTCCGTTTTCTTAAGAATTATTTTAACTGCGCCTGACGGTTACGGAAAGTAGTTTGGCGTGGGAGTTTACTGGGATATAAATTTTGGACAGAGACTTGCTACGGGCCAATCAAATGTTAGGGAATTGTGTAAATATTTTTGTGCTGGAATTATTTGCTGTTGAACGTGTTCAATTTTGATAATACTTTCATATGATCAGAATCTACAATTTTGGTTGTACATGTACTACCATGACTGCCTGTTTACTGTTAGCTCTGTTCTACAGATCAGCCAGATGGTGTTTTTCCGCGACACCATTGACCACATCTGCCGGGCAGCTCGCACATTTAGCCAGACAAGTGGACACATGATGCTGGTAAGATTATGCAAATTACACAAGTCGTGGCTTTGGTTGGAGAATTTGGGATTATGGCTTCACCCTTAGACCGCTACACACAACAATTTTCGTCTGCTGTTGCTTTTATATCTAGCCTTATTTCTCAATAAAAACATGGTTTGACAGCACTTCAGAATCATTTCCAATGGAAATGATTCTGAAGTGCTGTCAAAGCATATATATGTTACAAACTCGCTATAATATCCATATGGTCCATTTCTCTAGCCATCGCCACATTTATGTGCTAGCTCATTCATTATTATGTAATATGATTTACTTTATTGTAAACAAAACAACTGTCACTTTACTGGCTATGTTACCATTCTTGGTTGGAATGTATGTATGTATATAAATCCACAGTAGCCCACCTTGTGATCTACATGAAATGGTTTAGTGGCTATGTTACCATTGCAGGTTGGCCTGGATGGTTGCCGTAAATCCACGGTAGCCCACCTTATGAAATGGTTTAGTGGCTACGTTACCATTGCAGGTTGGCCCGGATGGGTTGTAAATCCATGGTAGCCCACCTTGTGATCTACATGAAATGGTTTAGTGGCTATGTTACCATTGCAGGTTGGCCTGGAAGGGTGCGGTAAATCCATGGTAGTCCACCTTGTGATCTACATGAAATGGTTTAGTGGCTATGTTACCATTGCAGGTTGGCCTGGATGGGTGCGGTAAATCCTCGGTAGCCCACCTTGTGATCTACATGAAATGGTTTAGTGGCTATGTTACCATTGCAGGTTGGCATCGATGGGTGCGGTAAATCTACGGTAGCCCACCTTGTGATCTACATGAAATGGTTTAGTGGCTATGTTGCCATTGCAGGTTGGCCTGGATGGGTGCGGTAAATCCATGGTAGCCCACCTTGTGATCTACATGAAATGGTTTAGTGGCTATATTACCATTGCAGGATGGACTGGATGGGTGCGGTAAATCCACGATAGCCCACCTTATGATCTACACAAAATGGCTTAGTGGCTATGTTACCATTGCAGGTTGACCTGGATGGGTGCGGTAGCCCACCTTGTGATCTATGTGAAATGGTTTAGTGGCTATGTTACCATTGCAGGTTGGCTTGGATGGGTGCGGTAAATCCACGGTAGCCCACCTGGCGAGCTTCATTGCGGGTTGTGAGCTGTTCAAGTTGACCCTGCACCGCGGCTACGGCATGACAGAGTTCCGTGAGGACCTGCAAAAAGTGTTCCTACACACAGGAGTAAAGGGGGAGAATGTCATCTTCCTGCTGACCGATGCCGATATTGTAAAGGTAGCAGATGCTTTGTGGTATTCCAAAAATCTCAAATACAACAGACCAGTAGCCTATTTCACCAAAATTGGAAAGTATACTTATCTTGTTAAGTAGGATAAAATTAAAAAATTCAATACTGAAGATACACCATTTTATTGATGGAAAATTTCTAATACATTCTTTAGTTCTCATCAGTAGCCTATTTCACCAACATTGCAAAGTATACTTATCTAGCAAAGATAAATTTATTAATTTTTAGCCAGGTTTTTTGAAAAAAAATCCAGGCTATTGGATTGGCCTAAGCCGCGGGCGGGCGGGCGGGCGGGGCGGGCGGGCGAGCGGGCTGTCGGGCGGGCAAGCGGGCGGGAGGCGGCGGCGGGCGGGCGGCGTCCACAATCAATGTTAAGTTTTCGTGTTTGAGACTATTTCTTTGTTACTGTACCACCTAGGACCACCAAGCTTGCACAGCTTCATAATCAAGGGGTGCCCACCACATATCACTATCCAACATGTTACTTTTTTAGCCAGGTTTTTTGAAAAAAAATCTAGGCTATTGGATTCGCGAAAGCCGGGCAGGGCGGCGGGCGGCGGGCGTGGGCGGCGGCGTGGGCCGGGCGGCGTCCACAATCATGTTAAGTTTTCATGTTTGAATCCATTTCTTTGTTACTGTACCACCTAGGACCACCAAACTTTCATAGCTTCATAATCAAGGGGTGCCCACACTATCACTATCCAACATGTTACTTTTTTTTTTTTTTTTTTAAATTGACCCATTTTTTCCGCGCAGTCGACTTAGCCATTTTCAATGTTAAGTTTTCGCGTTTTCAATGTTAAGTTTTTGTGTTTAAGTCCATTTCTTTGGTACTGTACCACCTAGGACCACCAAACTTTCACAGCTTCATAATCAAGGGGTGCCCACCACATATCACTATCCAACATGTTACTTTTTTTTTAACTTGACCCATTTTTTCCGCGCAGTCGACTTGGCCATTTTCAATGTTAAGTTTTCGCGTTTACAATGTTAAGTTTTCGTGTTTAAGTCCATTTCTTTGGTACTGTACCACCTAGGACCACCAAACTTTCACAGCTTAATAACAAAGGGGTGCCTACCACATACAACTATCCAACATGTGACCATTTTTTACCTTCACCTATTATTTCTACGTAATTGACTTACCCATTTTCAACGTTAACTTTTTAACGTACGTCTGGTTAAAGTTTTTGGTTAAAACTTTTTCATTATACTATATCTCTGCAACTGCTTCGCCCATTACCTTGATACTTCACATGGGTGTTTATGATCATTGTCGCACCCACTTGCGGAAAGCGCGATATCGTCGGCATTTTGGCATACGTCCGTCCGTCCGTCCGTACGTCCGTGTGTCCGGTTAAAGTTTTTTTGTTAAAGTTTTTCCATCTACTATATCTATTTTTTTAGTGTCCATGCCTCGCCCCAAGGCACGACATGCAGGCCACGGCCATCTAGTCTACAAAAAGTGGGTATAATTATGTTATCCAAGTGTCTATGCTTCGAAAAAACCTGGCCTTCGTGGCTTTGCCTCGTTTCTTGTTATTATACTGAATTTATTACATTATCACAGCCATTTTGGCTGTGATATTGTAATAAATTCAGTATAATAATTCTGTATACTTTTAATCATCAAATATATGCAGTCGTTAGTTCTATATATGATATAATGCATTTCGGGAAAAATAAATGATAACTCCCTCAAAGTATACTTTGCTAGATAATTATTGTTTGCAATGTTGGTGAAATCGGCTACTGAAGTATTATATTGTGACCACTCACTTGAACCATCTCAATAATTGGTTACAGCATATTCTTTTGATGAGAAGTTGGGGTCTAAAAGAGTATTCCGAATGTATTGGTTTAAGTGTACTTCACATGTAATATCATTCAAGATAAGACACCTATTGAACGTGATTTGCCTGCCCAAGGTCAATGTAAGCTACATATTTTATTAACACAGTGCTGAATTATATTTTGTCGTCTAGTGTTTATTTTCTGTTTCCCTTTTTGCTCATCGAAAACATGGCTTGACAAAACCATGTTTTTATTGAGAAAGAAGGAGAGAAAAAAAACAACAGCAAACGACAATTTTCTGTTCCTACAGTTAAATAATTCCAGCACAAAAATATTTACACAATTCCCTAACATTTGATTGGCCCGTAGCAAGTCTCTGTCCAAAATTTATATCCCAGTAAACTCCCACGCTGGACTACTTTCCGTAACCGTGAGACGCAGTTAAAATAATTCTTAAGAAAACGGAAAATAAACACATTTTCTTGATGAATTTATTTAAAATGCTGGAATAATAAGGAATGAATGGCCTTTTTGTGGAATTTTCCAAGTTTATACCCCGATAAATTCCACAAAAATGCCATTCATTCCTATATTCCTATATTTCAGGAAAGTTTCCTCGAGGACATAAACTGCATCCTCAACTCCGGAGAGGTACCCGACCTATTTGACAACGAAGAAATTGATGCGATAACCATGGATCTTAAACAGGAGGCTGCCCAGGCTGACATTCCCGATACTCGTGCCTCGGTCTACCAGTTCTTTATCCAACGGGTCCGCCAGAAGTTACACGTGGTGCTGACGTTGAGTCCGGCTGGCGGGCGCTTCCGACAGCGGTGTCGGATGAACCCTGCCCTGATAAACTGCTGCACCATTGACTGGTATGATGAGTGGGACGAGGAGGCAATGTTGAGTGTCGCAGACGCTTTTTTCTCCGATGCTGATTTTGTGGTGGATAAGGATGTGGATATAGGGGTAGGTGTGAAGGTCTGGTGTATTTGTTCCGGGGATCTTGTGTGATATCAGATAGTAATACAACTCTTTCACCCCTAAGTAACTGTAATGGATTTTGATATGTTAATTTTGCAACCAATCCAACCATCGCAAAATGATCTTCAGACTTGTTCATTTATGAAAAGGGGGTGTTTTTGTTCTCAAAAATATGAAAATTACTTACAAAAAGTGCAGATCCTGATGAGATGGCTCGTTATGAGCCAGCTCATCTGGATCTACATGTTTTGTCAATACCACTACACAGGTCTGTGGTATTGAAAGGGTTAATAATACACATTCATGTATTATTTTCCGCTATTCAAGTATGATGCAATATGTTGTATAAAGTTACTTTAACAATTTCTGTAGGACAGCAAACAGAACTTATGTCCCAATATACATGTATATATATCTATATTTGTTGCGGTAGTTGTGATGTAATCTTAATTTTAGGTTAATGGCTTGGACAATTTAATGTATCATAATCAATCAATCAATAAATCTGATTGATTCATCTCCCAACCAAATCAATCAATTAATCAATCAACTGATCAATTAATCAATCAATCAACTGATCAGCCAACCAAGCAATTAATCAATCAATCAATCAATCAACTGATCAGTCAACCAAGCAATTAATTAATCAATCAATCAATCAATCAATCAACTGATCAGCCAATCAAGCAATTAATCAAATCAAGCAGTTAACCAACCAACCCACCGTCACACATCACTCCATTCTTATATCAAACATATCAATCGGTACACCCTACCTGCAGGAGTTGAAGAAGAGTGTGGGGCATATGTGTGTGGAGGTGCACCAGTCGATCGCGACGATTGCTGCGAAGTTCTGGGCGGAGATGCGGCGCCACTTCTACTCGACGCCCAGCTCCTACATGGAGCTCATCCGCCTCTACTCCCGCATGCTCAAGGAGAACAAGAAGGCTCTCATGGACAACAAGTATGGCGCTGCTGTACCCCAATCAATTCCCTATTCACCAGGGGCCCGTTTCACTAAACTTTGTACAACTAAGAAGTTTGTAATTGCAAAATTGAAATCCACAAATATATTGGTTCTGACAGCCGATTTTTGAAAATCTTTCGTGGACATGCTGCATTTAATGACCTAAACGCGTAGGTACAAAATGTTATCATTAGAGAAACACATTAATGTGAGCAGTAAATTCATAGAAATGTTCCTACGAACATTTTTATCATACAGAGGCCAACTTGTGTAAACCCAATCCCCTAATTCACCACCAGGAACCTCTCCTGACCGGCCTGTTCAAGCTGTCAGAGGCCAACTTGTGTAAACCCAATCCCCTAATTCACCACCAGAAACCACCTCCTGACGGGCCTGTTCAAGCTGTCGGAGACCAACTTGTTTAAACCCAATCCCCTAATTCACCACCAGAAACCGCCTCCTGACGGGCCTGTTCAAGCTGTCGGAGACCAACTTGTTTAAACCCAATCCCCTAATTCACCACCAGGAACCACCTCCTGACCGGCCTGTTCAATCTGTCAGAGGCCAACTTGTGTAAACCCAATCCCCTAATTCACCACCAGGAACCGCCTCCTGACGGGCCTGTTCAAGCTGTCCGAAGCCAACTTGTGTGAACCCAATCCCCTAATTCACCACCAGGAACTGCCTCCTGACGGACCTATTCAAGCTGTTGGAGGCCAACTTGTGTAAACCCAATCACCCAATTCACCACTAGGAACCGCCTCCTGACGGACCTGTTCTAGCTGTTGGAGACCAACTTATAAACCCAATTCCCTAATTCACCACCAGGAACCACCTCCTGACGGACCTGTTCAAGCTGTTGGAGGCCAACTTATGTAAATCCACTCCCCCAATTCACCACCAGGAACCACCTCCTGACGGACCTGTTTAAGCTGTTGGAGGCCAACTTATGTAAATCCACTCCCCCAATTCACCACCAGGAACCACCTCCTGACGTACCTGTTCAAGCTGTTGGAGGCCAACTTATGTAAATCCACTGCCCCAATTCACCACCAGGAACCACCTCCTGACGGACCTGTTCAAGCTGTCTGAGGCCAATTTGTGTAAACCCAATACCCAATTCACCACCAGGAACCGCCTCCTAATGGGCCTGTTCCAGCTATCGGAGGCCAACTTGTGTAAACCCAATCATCCAATTCACCATTAGGAACCGCCTCCTGACGGACCTGTTCTAGCTGTTGGAGGCCAACTTACGTAAACGCACTCCCCCAATTCACCACCAGGAACCGCCTCCTGACAGACCTGTTCAAGCTGTCCGAGGCCAACTTGTGTAAATCCACTCCCCCAATTCACCGACAGGAACCGCCTCCTGACGGGCCTGTTCAAGCTGTCGGAGGCCAACTTACGTAAACCCACTCCCCCAATTCACCACCAGGAACCGCCTCCTGACAGACCTGTTCAAGCTGTCCGAGGCCAACTTGTGTAAATCCACTCCCCCAATTCACCGACAGGAACCGCCTCCTGACGGGCCTGTTCAAGCTGTCGGAGGCCAATTCGCTGGTGGGCACGATGCAGGAGGACCTGCTCGGCATGGGGCCGCTGATCGTGCAGAAGCAGAAGGACACAGAGATCCTGTTGGCCCAGCTGGAGAAGGACACGGACGCCGTCAACGAGGTGCGCGACATCGTCAACCACGAGGAGAACATCATGAAGAAGGAGACGCAGATCGTACAGGACTACGCTGATGTAAGTCGCATACATTCTGGCATAGGTCTCATATTGGCTTTGTATTCTGTTGATATGGATTTTGTATTGAATATAAATGTGGCAAGTACTGGACTATGCTGACATATTCCCTTATTGTCTCAACCACGATAGTGGAAAGTGAGATATAACGGTAACAATTTTGGATGTAAATTTTGGACGTAGCCAAATTTCCCATATCTCTTGATCCGTTAGTCGGATCATTACCATACTTCATCAATAGCTTTCTCCCATTTATAGCTATCCATCCATTGTCATTTGGGTGACCTTGACCTTCACCTTGGTGACCTTAACCTTTGTGGGACGTAAATTTTGGACATAGACCAAATTTTCCATATCCCTTGATCTGTTAGTTGGATCATTGCCAAATTTCATCAATAGCTTTCGCACATACCATATTTAGCTGTGTATTGCGCGCACTGGTTTACAACGAAATTCCGTCACGAGTATAAGAAAATTGCTTTCCGAGTTCACATCCACAATGCTGAACGTGTGCTGTTAGGCTCTCTCGAAGAGAAAAAGATCGCCAAAGGTCAGCTTTATGGCATAAATTAGACTTTATATTGTCTAAAAGTATGTTATAGTTATTGTTATTTACTCATTAATATGCTTAATAAAAATTCATGATGCATGTAATAAACTTATTGAACCTACTTACGAAGAAATTTGTTGTATATAATTCCAGCATATTTTCCATTCGTGTATAACATAATTACCCGTAATCGCAAACACACTGCAGCCATGTGTAAACTTCTTCCCCAAGGCGATAATAACTTGATATCCCTACTAGTGACCTGCACATGAGAAATGGGCCATAAACAATTCCCCCCAGCCAAATATTGACACTGTGGACCACCGTGGATATACGTAGGTACAGATAGTGTGTATTCACTGTTTATTGATTAGGTTTAACAATATACATAGGTACTACCTGAATACACAACATTCCAGCATAGCCCCATATCAGTGTATGCGCAGATGAATCAGGGGCTATGCTGGTCGCACATGTCATAAGGTATTGATGCGTGAATACTTGTCAATACTTTACAAAAATAGTAACACAGTCAGTCGGTACCTAGCAACGAAAAACGACCATTACCGAGTGTTACCGAGTGTGATCTGAATGTGCGCGACGCTTGATTTAGCATCTAAAATCTTACATCAAGCGCTTATGGGATTGATATAATCTGTCCTCATTAATTATTCACAGAATGGCAGACGTGTGACGTCACTTTGAAAATGTACAACCAAACAATACCCGACAGGCAACATTTGACCAATATGAGATCGGTACACCAGCGTAAATACAGAAAACATGTAAATTTCTTCTAATACACGTAGCCTCTTATGTGACGAGCCTGGCTATATTAAATCCCAAAATATACCAATTTACCATCAATCTATACTTACAGCACCCATTCATATCGATCGATTCCTTTTCTCTTGTTTCACACTATGCGTATTTCAACGTCATAGCGGACACCTGTCAAAAATTGATATTTCTGTTTCCGGGCTTGTTTTGTTTGCGTAAAACTGGCAGAAATCAGTTGGAAAAAATGTTTGAAATTTATGTTCCTACTTATAACGCGTAGGGTGACTTCTGGATTAAAAATGGGGCTGAAAAAATGCGCGCAATACACGGCTAAATACGGTAGATGGCTATTCACTCACTGTCATTGGGTGACCTTGACCGTGGTGACATAATTTTTATTTTTTTTTTGTATATGCGTCCAAATGTTGAGTACCTCCTGATCCGTTAGTCGGATCCTTACCAAACTTCATCAATAGCTTCTTCACATTGATGGCTATTCACCCAGTGTCATTCGGGTGACCTTGACCGTGGTGACATTGACCTTCATGTCAATAATTTTGGACGTACATCCGTATGTTGAATATCTCTTGATCCGTTAGTCGGATCATCTCCAAACAATAGCTTCTTCACATTGATGGATATCTACCGGTGTAATTCGGTGAAACCTTGACCTTGGGGACCTTCACCTTGGTGTCTGCAATTTTGGACATGCGTCCAAATGTTGAATATCTTCTGATCCATTAGTCGTAGCATTATCAAACTTTCATAAATAGCTTCCTCACATTGATGGCTATCCATCCAGTGTCATTTGTGCAACCTTGACCTTGGTGACTGTGACCTGTATCAATAATTTTGGACTTCCTCATACTGTGACCTTGACATTGGTGATCTTGACCTTCATGGCGATCACCTCGTGAGACACTCTCAGGCGATCGCCTTGTGTCTTATATGAGACATGCCACGGGATTTTGTACCTCTTCGGACATCTGCTCAATTTCTTTAAATACGTTTACAAAATTTACAATATCTTCCATAAATGGTGTCAAGAGTTGACAAAATCTTCAAAGTAATATTCCGCATGTACTTTGAAATTTTGTTCAACTATTGACATACCGTAAAGCTAATTGTCAAATTAGATTTTTTTTCTTTCCATTATTTCGAAAGCAAATTCCTTTAAAATCGGGGAAAAAACATAATTGCTGCTTTCACTTTCAAAAGCGGAAGCGAAATTCGACTGTTTCCGGTGTCACAGTAAATTCCTCATCAGCAGTAGCTATTTGCACGGACATAGGGTGATCAGAATTTACACGGTTACGGAGACGCCATTTTCAAAGCATCTCAAACCCGACAGATCCGAAACACTGACGAAACTTCCGTAGGCGTAAATCTGATCAGCATTAATGATTGACGCTGTCTTGATATACATTACCATTCAATTTAACATATCTACCGACTGTACCATAATGACCAGAGTGGGCCGAAACGTCTTGGCCCAAATGTTTATAAACTGACAGACCGTACAATCAAGTCTGGCGTTTGAGAGTAACGTCCCTTAGTTATGTTCTTGTTCAGATAGCAGAACATCGTATATTTTTTTTATCATTTTCCCTTTGCTGAATAACACTTGCCTCTATTAAACGCCCACCCTGGACTTTGGAGCCAGTGGTGATTCTAATAGACGCCCGGGCGTCTATTAGAATCTTTACGGTAATTTAAGAAAAAATATTGTAAATTTTGTAATCGTATTTAATGAAATTACGCAGATGTGGCTGTGACTGGAGAAATGGGGCTTATAGGATTTGTGATCAAATAGTGCACTGCTGTAGCCTGATATCTATCTGCATTGCTTGTTAGAAGCATGACTGGTGTTTCATTGATGGAATAGCAAACAGTACAGTGAACAGTGCAGATCCCGATCAGACTGTGCAAACCTACACTGGTTGCCATGTCTCCAGTCAGAGCCACATATAAGTGGCATATGGGAGTACCGGTACTTATAGCATCTTTATATTCTGTCAATATTAGATTTATATTAAATATAATGAACTATCAATGTTTTTAGTATTCGGAACTTCTGGATATCATTGCTGGAAGGATAGTACTGAATTTGCAATCTTTATTTCTATATACGTTGTTTTAACCCTTAGACCGCTACTCACAACAATTGTCGTCTGCTGTTGCTTTTATATCTTGCCTTATTTCTCAATAAAAACATGTTTTGACAGCACTTCAGAATCATTTCCAATGGTAAATGATTCTGAAGTGCTGTCAAAGCATGTTTTTGATGATAAAAATGGAAAATAGAAAATAAACAGCAGATTACAAACAAATTAAAATAGCGGTCTAAGGCTTAAAGTCACTCTTTTTATTAAATTTTCGACCACATGGTTATTTCTATATGTTGAACATTGTGTGTTCCTAGGAATGCCAGAAGGACCTGGCGTCCGTCCTGCCGGCCCTACAGCAGGCTATTGCCTCCCTGGAGACCCTTGATAAGGCCTCTATCTCCGAAATCAAGTAATACATTCAGCCTATATTACATACTTCCTCCTTAACTCTCACACACCCTGTACTATTGCAAACTATTACATCCCATTACAGTACATGTATATCAAATGCAACATGGGGAAATACGGTATGTATGTGTATTTCCACATGTTTCATGTGGTATACTGTAACGGGATGTCATAAAGAGTATTTGATTTGATTTGATTTATAGTAACACAGCTTTGGTTTTGGGTGTACATAAAGTGAGTCGCAAGGCCTGTGGAACCAGTGTAGACCCTCACCATCCTGTGCATCTGCACTGTCTGACTAGGGTTTGTGCTGTTCACTAATTTCTAACAAATATTACAGATCCGTATCAGGCTGATGGAGTGTTCTCGAAGATCATGCAGGATTCAAAGGAGCTAGGTTTGCAAGTCACATGGCAAAGGAAATGTTTGTTCCCAAGCTCAAAATCTTTAATTTTGTTATGTTGTAACTCTTCCATGCCACAAATTTTCCATGTCCTGAGTCTACTCAACATAAACTAACATAAACTATCAGTAGCCGATTTCACCAAAATTGCAAAGCATACTTATCTTGCTAAGTACACTTTGAGGGAGACATTATCAATCTAAGGGTAAATTTATTAATTTTTATTATACTGAATTTGTTACATTATCACAGCCATTTTGGTAATGTAATAAATTTGGTATAATAATTCTGCATACTTTTAATCATCAAATAGATAGTCGTTAGTTCTATATGAAATAATGCATTTCTGTGAAAAAAACTATTACTCCCTCAAAGTACACTTTTCTAGATAAGTATACTGTGCAATTTTGGTGAAATAGGCTACTGGTCTTATACAGCAATAATTCCAGCACAAAAATATTTACACAATTCCCTAACATTTGATTGGCCCGTAGCAAGTCTCTGTCTAAAATTTATATCCCAGTAAACTCGCATGCCGAACTGCTTTCCGTAACCGCCAGGCGCAGTTAAAATAATTCTCAAGAAAACGGAAAATAAACACATTTTCTTGATGAATTTATTTCAAATGTTGGAATTATAAGGAATGAATGGAAGGCCTCGTCTAGTATTCCCGCGACTTTTCCAAGTTTATATCCCCGATAAATTCCACAAAATGGCCATTAATTCCTATATTGTCTTGTTTCTACAGAGTATACACAAGCCCTCCACTCATGGTGACCAACGTGATGAACGCCGTCTGTGTTCTGTTCCAAAAGAAGGCAGACTGGCCTACAGCCAAACATATGCTTGGTGATCCAAACTTCCTCAAGAAACTACTGCAGTTTGATAAGAACAGTCTACCAGACAAGGTTTGTTGTTGTTGTTGTTCTTGAAAGTTTATTGATTTGAACTTAGTTGGTTAAAATCTTTTAGATTAATCATCAATTTCATTTTATTTTCAACAAAATTGTGAATGTTGGGTAAGCATACAGATATGCTGTAATTTTTATTCTTAGTTGAATGACTGAACTGAATAACGATAGTGTCATAACACAGTGTAAACAAGTATGCATTCTTTTCAATGAATATCATATTATAATTTACTCCTTTCGTAGCATAAAAAGTTCACTGCTAAATGTGCTTTTCCAAGCTTCGACTTATAACTTGATATCAAAAGACACTAGACTGCTATTCACTATGTACTTGTACAATTTTATACCTTAGCAACCCTAATTATTAGGAAACCATTTACTTTGGGAAACCACTATAATAGCGTTTCCTAAAACAAATTGTATCCAAATAAATTGTTATTGTGATAAACCAGTACCACCGTACCAGCCCTAAATATTCTCACTGTTGTGAGAAATCATATATTTATATGTGTTTCCCAGAATAAATTGTGTCCGAGTACATTAATAGGGTTAATATGATACAGAGGAAAATGTGGCATAATTGGTCTATCATCCAAAAAGTTACTTAATTATTTCTAAGAAAGACTTGTTTCCTAGCCTGTCAAACTTGATATCAAAAGGCATAGGAAATTCATCCTTCCTTTTACATTATTGCACATTTCTACAGGTGTTCCGGAAGCTGAAGTTGTATTCAAAACAGACAGACTTTAACCCGGAGTCCGTGGGCAAGGTGTCGCTGGCGTGTCGCTCCATCTGTGAGTGGGTGCTTGCCCTCGAACATTACAACGACGTCTACAAGGTATCACATTATTAAGCCTTTATCTTCTTCAAGCTAATAACAGTCTCCAAAGTTGAATGGAGATCACCACAACTGTAATCAACAGCTATATGCACCTGTGCCGAAATAGGACGTCATTTACGGCAACATACATGCGTACGTGTGTATGTATATTAGTAACACCTTTCATTTTTCAATAACTCCTGAACCGCTTCAACGATTTTGATAATATTTGGACACAATATGTGTCTAGGGATGGTGATTTGTTTTGCATATGCCCACATCCGACCACCCAAGGGCAAGGTCACTGAGGACTTATGTTCACCTTACTTGTAAGGCAAACAATTTTATGTTTTTTATTATTAGTATTATCAAGGCTGCGTGAGGGGATTAGCTTCGTTTAGCAATACCATTTCTTGTTTCTAAATAATTGCTATTCATCAGCAATAGTCCACCAGTGTTTCCAATTTGTTACCACCACAATTAGGCGGTATTTATTAAGTGCAAATTAGTAGTGAACCGACCTCCCACTTGCTCAGTTCTAGTAAAAAAAATTCATGGCTTCTATGTTTTGACCACCCATTTGAACCATTTCCTTGAAATGGTTCAAATAAGTTGTCACAACTTAAATATTCATTGAGAAATTGTTGAAAGTCAAGCCTGGTTCACAACTAAGTAATGTAACTATCTAACTAAAATCAAAGATTCATTGAATATTATTGTTTTGTTTCTTTACTGGACATACAACCATCTTAGTAATAATGAATAATCCCTACATCAGTGTGGTCTCTATTCTACAGATGGTAAAGCCGAAACAGAAGCGGGTGGAGGAAGCTCGGGAAGCCCTGAAACTCGCCCAAGCTTCACTCGCACAGAAACAATCCAGCTTGATCAAGGTATGTTGTAATCATGTGACCTGCCACGATAATAGGCAGCTTATTGATAGAAATCAGAAATGTTTGCTCCAACATAATACCGGTAGTGGGCAACATAAATGACCGGTCTTATTCATAGATTACCAAATCACAAGTACATGTACCTTCAATTAGAACAGTGATTTGTCAGTTTCGTGTCACATTGCTTAACATTGCTATGCACCGTGATGTAAACCGACAAACTCTACGCCAATGATGCCTCGTAAGTAGTTCTATGGGAAGTTACTTGTGATTTTCAAAGTTCAGTAACCTATTTATAGGACTGATCTACCATACCTGATCAGACATGTGCAGATAAGGGGACCGTTTCACTAAACTTCGTACAAATAAAATGTTCGTAAGTGCAAACTTATGATAGTCTGTAAATTTCACATTAACAATGTGTTCTTGTAAACAATTAATGGATTTACATTTATTGAGCAGCCTATGTCAATAAATGTAAATCCATCAATTGAAATTTACAGACTATTCTAAATGTGCACTTACAAACATTTTAGTCGTACGAAGTTTAGTGAAACGGCCCCCTTGATCCCACTTGCATTCACCAAATTGCATAATCCAAGTTCCTTTGACTGATTTTTTATTTGATGTCTATCAAACTGTTTTTATTATCAAATTATTGAACCATAATTTACCAAGCATTGACGTTTCTCCCATTATTGACCTAGATTTATTTGTTCCCCAGATTCAGGACCACCTGAACACTCTGACCCAGAAATACCAGGAGAGTGTGGACCAGCGTGAGTCCCTCCAGGAACACATGAGGATCACCGGCCTCCGCATAGAGCGCGCCAGCGTGCTCATCACCGCCCTCGCCGACGAAAAGGTACATGATTTCTTGTGTGTTGTAGTGCAGTGGTGCATTTTACTAAACTTTGTACGACAAAAATGTTTGTATGAAGATTTATATATACTGTATTTTGCTGTGTATTGCGCACATTGGTGTAATACGCACATCACTATTTTGGGCCAAACAAATGGGGAAAAAAAATAGTTCTAGTAAATAGCGCGCAGTAAATTTTCACAAAAGAAATCGGCCGAATTCTGTCATTAGTATAAGAAAATTGCTTTCTGAGTTCACATCCACAATGCTGAACGTGTGCGGTTAGACTTTCTCAAACAGTTAGTGCTGCATTTATTGGTATTTACCGATTAATATGCTTATTAAAAAATTACGATGCATGTAATAAATTTATTGGAACTACTTACAAAGATTTCTTGTTATACCCCCACAAATAAAGTTTGTTGGGGGTAAATAGGAATCAGCTTGTCGGTCGGTCGGTCGGTCGGGTCGGTCGGGTCGGTCGGTCGGTCGGTCGGTCGGTCGGTCGGTCGGTTGGAAATTCCCTTCCCTTCTACACCGATGCATGGATTATCAAATGGCTTGGCACAAATGTTTCTCATGATGAGAAGGTGTGTCGCGATCAATAACCACGCACCTACGCCCAAGGTCAAGGTCACAGTTGAAGGTCAAAGGTCAAACCTATTGAAATTCCCTTCCGCTCTATATCTTCTACACCGATGCATGGATTATCAAATGGCTTGGCACAAATGTTTCTCATGATGAGAAGGTGTGTCGCAATAAATAACCATGCACCTACTTCCAAGGTCAAGGTCACAGTTGACGGTCAAAGGTCAAACCTATTGAAATTCCCTTCCGCTCTATATCTTCTACACCGATGCATGGATTATCAAATGCCTTGGCACAAATGTTTCTCAGGATGAGAAGGTGCGTCGCGATCAATAACCACGCACCTACGTCCAAGGTCAAGGTCACAGTTGAAGGTCAAAGGTAAAACCTATTGAAATTCCCTTCCGCTCTATATCTTCTACACCGATGCATGGATTATCACACTATGCCCAGGGTCAAGGTCACAGACTTGATGCGTCTGAAACCTTAACGCTCGGCTAAATGGCTTATAATAAAAAATGCCTCGTTTTCTTTGGCTACCAGTGGGGGTATTCGTGTGCCGACAGGCGATATTTCTAGTTTTTGATTTAATCCACTACATTTGCCATTCGACACAGCAATTCACGTGTCGCCCTATAATCATCAACACGTGGCAGCCATGTGTCGGACAGCTTCCCTAAGGCGATATATTGAAACACCTGTACCCCAGCCAAATATTGACACAGTAGACATTTGTGTATATAGTGTTTATTCACCATTTATTGATCGGGTTTAAAAATAGACATAGCAGTCACTGTAGAATACTGTGTATAGCCCCAGCTTGGCCTGTGTATTGATTGAATGTGATCAACGTATACTGTATTGATCTGACTGCGCGTATGCACATAATGGCTAACGTGGGATGCCTCATTTGAAAATTTCACAACTATAACAAGCGCAAAACAATTGACCGATATGAGACTGCGACACCAGCGTAAATCCAGAAAACTTGTTACGTCATTTATGCCTGACGATTAAAACTATAGACACCCATAAAATATACATTAATTTCAAGACAGAAAATGCCAAAATGTGGCTATGTATGGATAAATGGGGCTTATGGTATTGCAACGTGTAGATTCACGCATATGCTGGTTTATACTGGTTTTAACTCTCTTCAAAATATGCATTTTCCTATTTCCTAATGCACCTGCTAATTTGAATTTCACACAAATTCTTTGTTGATTAGCGGTAGCGGTGCAACATCTTTGACTGACCGTAATGTGCTATAATTACCACAGCACATAGTTATTGATCTCCCAAATTAAGGGCTTGAGACAGACATTTAATACCAGTTAATTGGTAATTATGGCTTCATTTATTAATTTCCGAAGTGACATTTAGAACTGAGAAGTTCTCAAGTCTTGCCTGTAAGTATGACACATTTCAGGGCTACACCAAAAAATCACGAAATAAACCTTTCAATTTTCCACCAATCTACACTTACCTCACCCGTACTTACCCATACTTTTTGTGGTGTTTAACTCTATGTGTTAACTCTGTTTTAACGTCGCAGCGGACACCTGTCAAAAATTTATGTTTCCGTTTCCGGTAAACATTACTTGTTATCTTCGATAAAAAAAATGGGTAAAACTGGCACAGAAATTGGCTGGAAAAATGTTTGAAATTTATCTTCCTACTTATAACACGCAGGGTGACTTCTGGATTGCAAATGTGGCTGAAAAAGTATGCGCAATACACTGCGAAATACGGTACATGTATTTACTTCACACATTAACTGTGTTCACTAATGCTACCATTTTCCACCTACATGTAGGGTCATTAAATCTGAAAGAATCCAAGATTTCCAAGCATAGACTGCTAATGCCAACTTTGTTGTCAATTTTATTTTTGCACTCATTTAACACATACATGTATTTTCAAAAATAGTCCTTAAAATCAATATTTTTTTTGGTTGAGACTGAGCTCTACTCAGCTACAGCAGGACAGTGTATAACGTTTTATTTTAAGTTTACTCTTACAGGCTGGCTAGCATTCTGCAACAATTATTTCTTCTAATACCTCCAAAGGGAGGTTGTGATACACACAGCAATGTCATCAAATGCTGCCAGGTATCAACATTATCACCCAGTACCCGCCATCAGCACAAGATTAACCCTTACAATGCTGAATAAATTTGTGTCGTCTGCTGAATATTTTTTATTTTTGTCATCAAAAACTTGGTTTGGCAGCACTTTAGAATCATTTCCAATGGAAATGATTCTAAAATGTTGCCAAACCATGTTTTTACTGAGAGAAAAAAGACAAAATGTGAATTATCAGCAGACGACTATTTTCCGTTCCCACATTCTAAGGGTTAAAGCATTATTGTTCTGTAACTTGTGATTGCCAGTCATAATCAACAAACAAAAGTAGTTTGATTTTGTTTGTTGATTATGACTGGTGACTAGGAAACTGTAGACTAATAATACTTTGATCGTGCTGATGAAAGGCACAGGCAGAAAATGATTTCACTCTCGGCTGGTAATTTGGGAGTAATGCATTAATTTGCATATTCAGATTCGGTGGGCGGAGTCCGTGAACAAGTTGGATGTGAAACTAGAAGGCCTGGTTGGTGACACCCTGGTGACGGCCGCCAGTGTCGCCTATATCGGCCCATTCACCGGCAAGTACCGTCGGGAGCTCATCCAACAATGGGCTGACCTGTGTAAGAAGTCAAACATTCCGATCACCAAAGACTACGACCTTATCAAGAACGCAGTGGATGCCTACCAGGTATAGAGAAAGTTCACAATAATTGTACCTTCACCATACATGTTTATGCCCTGTAGCCTATTTCATCAACATTGCAAAGTATACTTTACTAGCAAAGTATACTTTTATGGAATTAATCATTTATTTTTCCTGAAATGCATTATTTCATATAGAACTAACAAATGCATATATTTCATGATTAAAAGTATGCAGAATTATTATACTGAATTTATTACATTATCACAGCCAAATTGGCTGTGATAATGTAATAAATTCAGTATAATAAAAAATAATAAATTTATCATAAAATTGAAAATTTCTCCCTCAAAGTATACTTTGCTACTAAAGTATACTTTGCAATGTTGATGAAATAGGCTCCAGACCTATTTTGTTGCTGCGATAGTGTTGCATATATTTTCATCTGACTTTGAAATGATATAATGCTGTACAAAGCCGATTTTGTGTTTGCTGGTGCAATGCACATAATTGGTGGCCATCTTGGTGGCCATCTTGGATGCCCAGTCCTGCACCAAAAATTCTCAATTTATGCCAGCAGTCTGAAAAACTTCAACCTTTCCTGAACATGTTGGTATATGATATGTCTTGTGATACTGGATAGCAACATAACTCCTTAAATAAGCCATTTTTTGAGCCCTTCTTTCCTCTACTAGCAAGCACACACTGCTGGTGATGGCAGGTTTCAGTGTCCCAGGGTGAAATATTGGTAACTTTCCAAAAGGAAGTTGAAAATAAAAGCTGAAAAAGAAAAAAAGAACATGTTCATGGTTGCAAAACTAAAACAAGCACATCATGCAGTGTTCATTACTAGAATTACAGTTGAACCTCAAATTTAGAGATAACACTGCTCTTTATGTATTTCTACCTGTAATAAAGCTAAACAAAGAAATAAAAAAGCGTTCATTATTGCAAAACAAAAAACACATCATGCATGCAGTGTTGATATACCTGAATTAATGTTGTACCTCAGATGTAGAGATTGCACTTTATGCATTTCTACCTGTAATATACAGACTTAACTCTGTGCATGCTGGGAAACCTGTGGGCTATAAATAGTTAAAAAACAACAGACGAAAATTCATATATTTTCTTTTATTTCTCGGAGTAATATCATGAATATATGCAATTTTTCTAATTCCTCGTAGTAAATATGTCTTGGCATTTCATCAGTTTTCTATTAAGACCAATTAGAAAAATACTCCTAATTTGTTGCATGTTATTTGCACTCCTGGAATTAAATATTGTATTAGTGAATACAGCAATACTGCAGCAAGCCAACCCCCTACGTGTGTGGTTGACACACTGTACATGTGGTGTATATCTACGAACAGGTGCTGATCTGGCAGAACGAGGGGCTGCCCCTGGACACCCACTCCACAGCGAATGCTGTCATGGTGAAGAAGGCCAATAAATGGCCCCTCCTCATTGACCCGCAGGGTCAGGCGGCTTCGTAAGTACAATAGTTTATACATACTCATTTTTTGGGGGTCCTCCAGACATTTCTGTTGAAAATTGCAGATTGACTAGAAACTAAATAAATAGTCTGCTTGTTTATCATTGTGCAGAGTTTTGCTGTGGCCCACCCATGTGTCACATACGCCCAAGGTGCAGGTCAAATGACCTGGACATTTGCATTAAAGTTTGTTTGCAATTTTTGTTCATATGCTTGTTTATCATCATCAATGTTTTCATTCTATAGCCCACCCATATGACACCCATACCCAATGAAAAAATAATAGACGGGCTTGACATGTGGGCCACAGCTATCTGATTAACTGTTTCTGTTTTATATATGATGAGTTAAGTCACTTGCGACCTACATTTCAGCTGGATTCGGGAGATGGAGGGGTCACTCCTGAAGACAGTGACCACAAGTGACCCGAACTACATGCGGATCCTGGAATCGTCCATCCGTGTTGGCGACCCCGTGTTGCTAAAGGTAGGTGTAGTGTTTCTTTTTCGCTTCTAGGCTTACAGGTATATAGCCACAGGTGTGTGCTATTTAATCAGGAGCTACACTGATCACAAATCCCATAAGCCCCAGTTCTCCAGTCACAGCCACATATGACACATACAACGAAAGCCTAAACACGCTGAATGCGTGTGCATAGAAGATTGCACAGACTAATAAATGGTGCGTATGACATTTGTAACAAGTCAAGCTGCTGACCTAGCCCACTGCTACAATTTCATAAAGCTGCGTGATAAAAACATGATTATAATAACCCTTAGAATGCGGAAACGAAAATAGTCGTCTGCTGTTGTGTTAGATTTGATCGTCTTTCTGAATAAAAGCACGGTTTGACAGCACTTTAGAATCATTTCCAATGGAAATGATTTCAAGTGCTGTCAAAACATGTTTTTGATAAGAAAAATGGAAAATAACAAATAAACAGCAGATGACAATTTTAATTCAGCACTGTAAGGGTTAAGTGGCAAACAGTGCAGACATCTGGTGGGGCCTGTTTCACTATACTTCGTACGAACAAAATGTTCATAAGTGCGAAATTATGATAGTCTGTAAATTTCTCATTAACAATGTATTCTTGTAAACAATTATTTGAATTACATTTATTGAGTATAGGCTGCATATGCAGCCTATGCTCAATAAATTTAAATCCATTAATGAATTTTCCGGACAATTCTAAATTTGCACTTTTTGAACATTTTAGTCGTACAAAGTTTAGTGAAATGGCCCCCTGTATTTGTGTTCTCACATATACTGTAACTATGTATTGTCTTGTGGGCTTTAGTTCATGGTGGGTTAATTGTCTACATTGTCACTTAGGACTTTACTATATACAGTCGAACCTCCCCGAATGGTCACCTCTCTACAACAACACCCTCTCTGTAACAGCCGCTATTTTATATTCCAAATGGATGATTTCCTCTATGTCGAACCCTTAGATTGTTGAGCACGAAAATTGTCGTCTGATGTTGCTTTTGCATTGTTTCTCAATAAAAACATGTTTTGACAGCACATTGGAATCATTTCCATTGAAAATGATTCTAAAATGCTGTCAAAGCATGTATTTGATGAGAATTATGGAAGAAAATAAATAAACAGCAGAGTACAAAAGTTAATTCAGCATTAACCTCCCTACAACAGCCACCTCTCTACAACAGTCAGTTGTGCGTGTTCTCCTGGGTGGCTGTTGTAGAGAGGTTGCACTGTATGTGGGCTGTCTTCATACATCAACCATGTTTGCCGTCATTTTCCACCAAGTTTTGATGAGAAAATTAGTTGAAAAGCCATTTGAGATTATGTTTATCATATGAAATATGTGGAAACATCTTATGGTCACAACAATTAGTCAAAATTGTGTCCCTAGTTCATATTTCTATTTGGGAATATATGTTTCATACAAACTATTTTATTGTTATAAATACAAATCATTTTTTATTGAACAAATATATTGATCTATTTATATTGTCACAACTTAAAGTTAGCTTTACCAGCAATTTTTTTACGGACACAGATATTACTATAAAGGATGTTTGTGTTTAAGCTACACATCATGACATCAGTATCACAGCCTGAAAACCATACATGATATGCACACTAATTACTGTCACTAATTGTGTTTCTCTGAGAACGTTTTGTCATGCCTGAGCCTGATTGTGCCATGGTACATTATCACAATTGTACATGCATGTGTAATACAGATAGGTTTCATGGTATAATTGTTGCCCGCTTGTTTGCTCTCTAGTTGTAGCACAAGAAACAAATGTACATTTCTCAGTTATAGCCAGTGGCCCATGCCATCAGTCTCACATACTAGTATTTATGACTTCTCTTAACAATGATTACAGCCATATACAACATACCGTAAAGATTATAATAGATGCCTGGGCGTCTATTAGAATCACCACCACTGACTCCTGTCTGGGCGTTTAATAGAGACAAGTGTTATTCAGAGAAGGGAAAATGATAAAAATATACATTTTTCTGCTGTCCATGCTGTCTGAAAAAAAACGTAACGAAGGCATGTTACTCTCAAACGTCTGACCGAAATGATTGTAGTGTCTGAAAGATTATGGACATTTTGGACCATGACGTTTCAGCCCACTCGGACATTATGGTACACTCGGTAAAAATGTTTAAATACTGGTAATGTATATATCAATACAGCGTCAATCATTAATGCTGATCAGATTTACGCCTATGGACATTGCGGACTGTCATCATTTCGGACCATGGACGTTTCGGCCCGTGTACATTTCGGTCCGTATCAGTGCGATTAATTTCAGCCCAATGCCACGCCAGAACAAGATATATTTATTTTTGCTCATCTCCTAAGAAATATCGGCCAACAATCCAACATGATGTCAATTTCACCCATATTATACGAGATGCTTGGAGATGCTTTGAAAATGGTGTCCTGGTAATCGTGTAAATTCTGATCGCCCTGTGTCCATGCAAATAGCTACTGCCGATGAGGAATTTACTGTAACACCGGAAAAAGTTGAATTCCGCTTCCGCTTTTGAAAGTGAGAGTAGCAATTAACCCCCCCTCACCCCCCCCCCCCACCCCGATTTTCAAGGAAATACTGGAAACAAAAGAAATCTAGTTGGAAAATTGGCTCCGATTTTGTTTCAAATTAGTACTGGACGTTTATTAGAGGTACAAATTTCGTTTATTAGGGGTACAAATTTCGTGAAAAGCAGCCAAAAAATAGGTCATTTTCAACGTAAAAAGTGGGGGGTGGGCGTCTATTAGAGCATGGGCGTCTATTAGAATCTTTATGGTATATTATGAATTTATTGGAGTGTAAACACGAAAGTCCAACTATTACTATATGAACACCTTCAGCCAGTATTATTAGAACTTTAACCCTTTCACCCCTAAATAACTGGAATGGACTGTGTCAGATGATTGTCAGACTAGTCCATTTATAAAAAGAGGGTATTTTTTTCTAAAGCATATGGAAATGACTTGCAAAAAGTGCAGATCCTGATGAGACGGAATGGAAATGATTCTAAAGTGCTGTCAAAGCATGTTGTAAATTATTCTCAAGTGCTCTCAAAGCATGTTTTTGATGATAAAAATGGAAAATAAAAAATAAACAGCAGACAACAAAAAACTAAGATAGCGATGTAAGGGTTAAATTAAATATTAACCCTTTCAATACTACAGACCTGTATAGTGATATTGGCAAACAGTGTAGATCCACGAGCCGGCTCATCTGGATCTACACTGTAAGCAAACACCGCTATATAGGTCTGTAGTGTTGAAAGGGTTAATATTTAATTAAGTTATTTATAGTCCCAGTTCAAAACATGCCCACTCAGTAGGCGGCACAATATGTTCTTTATATCAGAGACATTTTGCTGGCAAAATAAACATTCTTTCACCATTACCCCACGTATTGATTGGCATTATTATACATTTTATATCAGACTAAATTTCCACACTGATATCAGGGGCAATAACCATGTTTCCTTAAAATGTTAATGGACATTACTATTTATTCTCTGTATTTTTTTATGTGCAATGATCATACTTTATAATCTGTTTAAAATATTAGTTTTTCAGGTGACACATTTATGTAGGTAGTATAAATAATTAAAACATATCATACCTCATTTGCATATGAAAATAGCCTGATAACACCGTGAGTCAGTATCAGTAAAATAAATATTACTAAATGATTTTATATGTATAGCGGGCACAGAGAACTGGTTGAATAGTGACACGATTGTACACTTATTTAATTCCTATAAAGAACACTGTGTGCCTACTGAGTGGGCATGTACGTTTAAATAACCATGTGGTATTGTGAGAGCATTACATAGAGGATCTTACATGTATGATGATATAATATGATATTTGTAAAACGTCTTTCAGGGGTGGGAATTTTCAGGTTATATCCCGAAATCAGGATTTGAGGTTCCTTATAATTGCATGGGAAGCACACTTTTACGCATGTGTGGGTGCAAATATATGTTTGTTTAGTCATTTTCAGGATTTGGCATTTGGAGCTGTTCCCATCCCTGGTCTTAACTGATTTCATAAAGAAACGAGGCTATGCAAATTTTTTTTTACGAAATTAGTGGACAAGGTTAATAAATATCATATTAAATCAACACAAATGTTAGATTACATTTCTTTCATAAACACTTCATCATTCATTGAAGCTGAACTGATCACCTAGCATATGTTCTATGTCAGTCTAGTTGACATATTTATTGCACTAGTGTATTATGATTTTTACTACACTGTGATATTACACTGTTGAAGCCCATGTCATAAATGTAATAAAATAGTATTATTTGCCGCTGTCGGAGCTGGATGTTGACGTTTGTGGATAATACCCAAGATTCACTTGCCCATTCAGTCCTACATTATTCACTGAAGCCTGGGAACCTCGCTTACTGAACAATGAGCGGAAATTGTTTGTCTCAAACACTGCTGTTGCTTGTAGCGACTGTCGTCTCTCCACCTTACAGCAGAATATATGTTTAAACCTCTGTTTCACGCATGGGATTTTCGTCGCGTATATTAGCGGGTTTACGAGGCTATTTACGAAGCCCAGTCCGGAGGTGAACACGAGGATATTTCCCTGGTCTGTCAGTGATAGGTGATCAACATCCCCCGCCTGTTGTACCACGAAGAACACACCTGAAATATTTGATAGTCACTGGAGAAATGGGTCTTATGGGTTTTGCGAACAGTGTAGATCCAGATCAGTCTGTGCATCTGCACAGTCTGATCAGGATCTGCACTGTTCGCCATTCCATCAATGAAACACCTGTCATGCTTCTGACAAGCAATATAGATCATTATCAGGCTACGGGAGTCTGCATTTTGATCAAGAGTTACAATGGTCACAAATCCCATAAGCCTCATTTCACCAGTGACAGCCACAAATGTGATAATTCATAGCAGAAGAGCATATATTTGCCAGTATTGTAGATTGTCTGCCTTTTCACTAGGCGTGGACTTATAACCTCTACTGTCGTTAACCCTTGCACCCCTATGTAACTGGAATAGATTTTGACATGTTAATTTTTAAACCAAGCCAATTGTCGCAAAATGATTTTCAGACTGGTCCATTTATGAAAAGTGGGTGTTTTTGTTCTCAAAAATATGAAAATTACTTGCAAAAAGTGCAGATCCTGATGAGACGGCTCGTCACGAGCCGGCTCATCTGGATCTACACTTTTTGCCAATACCTCTATACAGGCCTGTGGTGTTGAAAGGGTTAATGGCATCTGTAGTATTCATTAGTGAGCATGGAGATTGCACAATAAACAATCTGACATTTATTGATTCAATACAAATTTAACACTTCAACCGACAATGCATTGAAAGAATAACATTTAATGCATCAAAATGTATCTTACTTAATATTGAAATAAAGCATTTGTTGCCGTTTCCAAAATATAAATTAATGATCATGAATACTCACAGTCAAAAGGTGACACATGTATACTATTTTCATGACCCCGTCACCCCATGATGATGAGGGCACATACATCACTGTCTGTCATTCTATTCATCCATTTGTCCATACATACACCATCCGTATCATTAGCATTAAAGTTTTTGGCTATATACTAATGATCTCTGCAACCATAAGTCAGATTGACTTTAACCCTCTCAACACCACATGCCTGTATAGAGAAATTGGCAAAAAGTGTAGATCCAGATGGGCCGGCTCATGACGAGCCATCTCATCAGGATCTGCACATTTTGCAAAAACACCCCCTGTTTGATGAATGGACTAGACTGAAAATCATTTTGTGACGATTGGATTGGTTGCAAAATGGACATGTCAAAATCCATTCCAGTTACTTAGGGGGGGAAATGTTAAACTTCATATGGATATGTATCATTATCCATATTTCATTCCATAGCCCACACATGTGGTCTGCATGCCAAGGTCAATGCCAAGTATTTTGTTATTATTAGTCCAGGCGGTGGTTGAGGGTATCTGTAAACCCATGTTCACTCGCTCTAGCCTCTAAACAAAAACATATTCTCATGTAATCAAGTTGTATGATCATGTGGTACTAACAACAACAACAAGT
Source organism: Conchocele bisecta (assembly GCA_029237695.1). Classification (NCBI taxonomy): domain Eukaryota; kingdom Metazoa; phylum Mollusca; class Bivalvia; order Lucinida; family Thyasiridae; genus Conchocele; species Conchocele bisecta. The sequence goes on from CM055269.1 coordinate 61,207,488, forward strand.
ACTGAAACTTCCAGAATCCATCTGATTCAAAGTACGTATTCTTCTATATTGTCCTTATTATGTAACGGATTTTGATGAAATCTTGTTAAGCTGCATTTGCTGCATTTGGTGGTCTCTGTATGTTTGCCCAAACTTCTATTGTTTTTTGCGAAGAATTGATTTCCGTGTCGGTGGAAATCGATTCTTCACAAAAATGACATAAGTCTGTACCGAACTCCATGGACCACCAAATGCAGCTCTTGAAAACGCGTTTGCTGTGCCATATTTCATCAAAATCCGTACCATATTAAGGAAAATATCAAATAATACTTACTTTGGAATGGGCGACGTTGTTGTTGTTGTAACCACGTGATCATACACCTTGGTAATATTAAAATATGTTTTTATTGAGAAATATTCAAAATGATAAAAAATAATTATTCTGACAACAAGACACATACCCACAGGTATATGTCTTGTCAGAATAATTATTTTTTATCATTTTGAATATTAACAAGACACATACATGTGGGCATCCAGCAGAAGAAATACACTCCAATAATGATGAACACTGTTTTTGTGAAGCGCCACGATCGACTCTCAAACATCCGTGGCTTCTTGTTGGTGGGTGTAACCTGTTCGTTCATTGCCTTGGAATGGCGATAAGCAATCTTACATATGTGGGTGTATGTCACTATCATCAACACAAGGGGTACCCAGTATAACACAACATTCATCGTTATATAATGGCGGTCCATTATTCCAAAGTAACGACAAACTAAAGTATCACTTTCATTAGCATCTGGTGTAAATTCCCTGTGCCAGCCCATTAGTGGAAGAAATCCAACGAGAAGAGAAAAACACCATATTACCAATGATGAAATTAATATTCGCTTTTTGTTAAAAATTTCATGGTACTTGAATGGTCTGGTAATCTTAATATATCTGTTTATCGTCAATAATGAAATGTGACCTGCGGAGTTTAACAACAGTGCTTGAATAAATCCAAATCGTATATAGCATTCATAGATGTTTTGAAAATTTAAAATGTTATAGGCGGAGTTATATAATAAAATCACACCAATTAAGGTGTCTATTGCGGCTAAGCTTTTAATGAGGCTATCTGTGACGTCTAGCTGAGCGCGATATCGTACCAGCGTGTGGATCAAAATACAGTTCAACACAATAATCCAAATTCCCAGAATCACCATCACTATGGCCATCAAGAGGTCAGTCAGGGTCACATGGTAACCATGGAGACTGGTAAACAAATAATCCTCCACAGATGCTGTTGTCATTGTAATTTCCGTTGTTGTGTTTTCCATTTTATTTGTTTCAATTTTTAAACTGTTTATACACTGTCACTTGTGGCATGCTCGATAAATACAACTCTGAATGCTGTTGGCTCCACTCCAGCGAAGTCAGTGTTAAATAGGCAATATTCAAATCGGTGTCCTTATAAAGATGATGGGATTAGTCATGATTCAGTAGCCTATTTCACCAACATTACAAAGTATACTTATCTAGCAAAATATACTTTGAGGGAGAAATTTTCAATTTAAGGATAAATTTATTAACTTTTATTATACTGAATTTATTACATTATCACAGCCAATTTGGCTGTGATAATGTAATAAATTCAGTATAATAATTCTGCATACTTTTAATCATGAAATATATGCATTTGTTAGTTCTATATGAAATAATGCATTTCAGGAAAAATAAATGATTACTCCTTCAAAGTATACTTTGCTAGTAAAGTATACTTTGCAATGTTGATGAAATAGGCTACAGGTCCCAGGATATTTGGTGTAGTTCATCAGCGCTTTGCTTGGCCATTCTGTAATAGAATAATGTCATGCGGGGTCAGATTAAATCGTTTATTGGAGTTAGAATACTTCTTTCAATAATCAGGGTTAAGCTGGAATGACCGAAACTGAAACTTGTATGCATACACGTTTATAAAATATGTGTGATTGATGTTGCTTAAATATTGAACACTTTTAAAAGTACAGACCACAATCACAATGTTTGCAAACAGTGCAGATCCAGCTGAAATGGCCGTCTCATCAGGATCTACACTGTGGATATTACAAAATGGTTTAAAAGATTAACCCTTTTCTATTAATGGACTAGTCTGAAAATTAGTATAGATGGGTTGATACAAGTTACTCGGGGTTGGATAGTTAATGAACATCTTGCTGGCTATATCAAACAGTGCTGTCACTGCCAATTACCGATAACCCCTTCACCCCTAAATAACTGGAATGGATTTTGATACGTTAATTTTCCAACCAATCTAATTGTCCGAAAATTATTTTCAGACCAGTTTATATATGAAAAGGCGGTGTTTTTGTTCTCAAAAATATAAAAAGTCCTTGTAAAAAGTGCAGATCCTGATGAGATGGCTCGTCAAGAGTTGGCTCATCTGGATCTACTCTGTTTGCAAACACCGCTATAGAGAGCTGTAGTGTTGCAAGGTTTAACAGGTGGCAGTTAAAGTGTCACAGGTGGAAGACTCGGACCTGTGACACAAACAAAAATGCCCGTTAAAAAAAATCCATTACCAAACCCACTTGGTCTCGTACAGTACTATGTTATATATATAGAGCATAGTACTGTACGAGACCAAGTGGGTGGGGTAATGGATTTTTTTTAATGGATATTTCTTTGTGTCACAGGTCCAAGTCTTCCACCCATGGTAAGTGAAGGTATAACCTCTTCATATGAAACAGTTCATCCGCATGTAGGAGGATGTACTCGGTGAGGTATTGTGCAGATTTATTTACCATGTAGGTGGAAAACCATGCTGAAAGTTGTCTATTTATCACACCCGTGTATCATTCCATACCATGTCTAGTTCTTGAGTATGGGCAAGTTGGGATACTATTTGGGGCCAGCATAACCAGTTTAATTGCCAGAGGGGCCCAACATTATTTTGGGCCCATCTGGCAAACTGGTTATGCTGGCCAGTGTAGTTTCTGATGGATGTGCACATTTGTGGCTGTTACTGGAGAAATCGGGCTTATGGGTTTTTGTGACCAGTGTAGATCCAGATCAGCCTGTGCATTCGCACAGTCTGATCATGATCTGCACTATTTTTCATTCCATCAACGAAACACCTGGCATGCGTGTAACAGGGTGCATAATATTATATTGTTATTAGGCTACAGTAGTGTGCTATTTGATCCGGAGCTGCACTGGTCACAAATCCCATAAGCCCGATTTCTCCGTTCTAAAACAAATTTTGTTTAGCCTGATAGAATAGTACTATGCACGCTTCACTGGATTTGTAATGAATGGATTGCTGGATGAATGGTGAACAGAGAAGACTGGTCAGACTGGCAAAAATGTCAGGCTGGAATAGCTCTTTACTGTAGCTGATTTCACCAAAATTGCTTATTGCTAAGTACACTTTGAGGGAGAAATTTTCAATTTAAGGATAAATTTATTACTTTTTATTATACTGAATTTATTACATTATCACAGCCATTTTGGCTGTGATAATGTAATAAATTCATATAATAATTCTGCACACTTTTAATCCTCAAACATATGCAGTCGTTAGTTCTACATCAAATAATATTTTCAGCACAAAAATATTTACACAATTCCCTAACATTTGATTGGTCCGTAGCAAGTCTCTGTCCAGAATTTATATCCCAGTAAACTCCATGCCGAACTACTTTCCGTAACCGTCAGGCGCAGTTAAAATAATTCTTAAGAAAACGGAAAATAAACACATTTTCTTGATGAATTTATTTCAAATGCTGGAATTATAAGGAATGAATGACCTTTTTGTGGAATTTATCGGGGATATAAACTTGGAAAAGTCGCGGGAATACTGGGCGAGGCCTTCCGGTCTTCGTCCAGTATTCCCGCGATTTTTCCAAGTTTATACCCCGATAAATTCCACAAAAAGGCCATTCATTCCTATAATGAATTTTGGGAAAAATAAATGGTTACTCCGTCAAAGTATACTTAGCTAGATAAGTATGCTTAGCAATTTTGGTGAAGTCGGCTACATGATTATGATCAACTCTATTGAGTCCCTAAATATTGTAGTTATCCATGTCATGTATGATTCATGAAATGTAGAAAATTACAATGTACACTCTGATCTGACTGCAGAAATACTAAGATCAAGGACTGCACTACTAATAGCTACAAATTTTACCCATTTCTTGCGTTGTCACATTTTTTATTTCAAACAAAAAATATCAATCCATTCATACACCCTTGGGTCCACATTTGGTATAATTGCCTGGTTCATTCATTCTGGCGACATGCAGCTAATAAACAAATTTATCTGGCATACACATTTTCAATTGATGAATTTTAAATCAGATGGCAATGATAAGATATATTAATGATTTATATTTAAATTTTTTGGCACTATTGATTTCCTAAAATAGATACAAATATTCATTTGAAAGGTATGTGCTGTCTGTATAGAATATTTGTCCATTGATTCAGTTTGGTGATATAAATTCTTTGTGATGTGCCTATTCGTTTTAACCATTAGACCACTATCGTAAAAAAATTTGTCGTCTGCTTTTTATTTTCTATTTTCCATTTTTATACCCCCCGCAACGAATTGTGGAGTTGTGGGGGGGTGGGGTATACTGGAGTCAGGTTGTCCGTCCGTCCGTCCGTCTGTGCGTCCATGCGTCCGTCCATCACTAAACTTAACATCAGAGAAATATGTTATAACTTCTATTTCCTTCATCTAAAATGCTTAATATTTCACACATGCATTCCTGTAAGCATTTGACAGCACTTTAGAATAATTTACAATATGCTTTGACAGCACTTTAACACACTGCAGTAGTAATGAAAATAACAGTATATAATTCAGGCAGAAGCATGTCCTATTTTTAGCTAATGTAGATCCTTATCAGCCTGTGCATGTTTATGCATGACTGTGCTGTTGACAAACAAAGGGGTCTTACAATCAACATAATCTGATCAGAGCCTGCACTGTTCACCATTCACTGTGACTATAATGGGACATCATTTGTTTTTATTTTCTCTGCATGAGAATGAAGATGCATTATATATGGCTGTGACTGCAAGCAGTGAAGATCTAGATCCGTGTGCTATTTGATCGGGAGCTACACTGATCACAAATCCCATATTCCACATTTCTGAAATCACAGCTACATATGAGACACGCCATGTGATTTTGCACCTAAGATGATTTGCGATATTATAAGTGACTATGACTGAAGAAATAGGCTCTAGCTCATGATCTTCGATACATTCCTGTAGTTTGATAACAGTTTGATAACAAGCTCTATTTGGTAGCGGCATGATGCCAGTTTCACTGAATGACTAGCGAATATTGCAGGCCCAGATCAGACTGCGCAAATGCGCAGCCTGAGCTGGGACTACACTGGTCGCAAATGCCATTAACCCCATTTCCCCATTCACAGCCATATATGAGGTGGTTAGGTTAATCTGTGACTAGTATCGATATGTTAGCAGGGATTCCGCTGGCGATCGCCACTTTCGCAATTGGTGATAAAAATCAACAATTGGCGATAAAAAACTACAATTTTTTTTCGAAAATTGTAATCTTTTATCGCCAATTGTTTGTTTTTATCCTATTGGTTATTCCTTTTTTTTTCTTCTTTTTTTTGTTTGAAGTGGCGATTTTTTTATTCTCCCCAGCGGAATCCCTGTGTTAGGTGTGACTTACCCTGTATTAAGTCCAGGCATTAGCAGATTATGTGGCCAATGCGGATCAAATGTCTTTATATAACACCTGGTAGTTAAAGTTCAATGTCTTAAATCCCAGCAACCTATATTACACATACATCAGTGTGACTTTAATTTTGCCAGTATTAAAATGTATGTTATAAAGGGTTGTGAGCTTCCTGTGCTATTATTTATCAGTTTATTAACAGTTTGGCTATCTCTTTCTTTGGCAGAACATCAGAACAATACTATTCACTTCCTTTATCATGCTTACATGTAACTGTGACCAGTTGAAATGGGGCTTGTGGTATTTCTGGCCAGTCTAGCTCCTGACCATGTAGCTCACTCATGCAGACTGATAAGGATCTGTATGTTTTACTTAGCCCTTTTCATGCTAACGATACGCCATTATGTTTGCAGAAAATCCGAAATATTTTCTTTCTATGCGCTCAGAAGTATATGTAGCGATCACCGTTTGAACTGTCTCATCGTGATGGTTCAAATGAGTGGTCACAACATACTTTCATTGAGAAATAACAAAAATAAAATATTTAATAAATTTCATACCCGTAAAGGTGTATTCCGAAAGGAATGGGTTAATTCACCCCTGCAACAGTGAAAGCTTTCATCACACTGCATGAATGCGAATCCAAAATATTTTCCTTCTATGCGCTCAGAAATATATGTAGTGATCACAACATATACTTTCATTGAGAAATAACGAAAATAAAATGTCGAATAAATTTCATACCCGTAAAGGTGTATTCCGAAAGGAATGGATTAATTCGCACCTGCAACATAGAAAGCTTTCATCACACTGCATGAATGCACATCCTGGTCTGGGGACACATTGGTCGCAACTCAATATGGCCTTTTATTGTTATGAAGGATCATATTTCTCTGATTAAATCTTAAATCTGGTTATGGGCATAGGCACTTTGTGGTATGAACGTCAAAACGCTCTTTAAATCATACCCAACTTTACTCTTATATTAAATATCTAGAAGGTAGGACACTCGCCATCTTTTCAACCAATGGAAGTGGTACTAGTGTAATTGTAACGTGCGAGAAGGCCGGGACCCTGCTGGTCCCGGCCTTCACGCGCGTTACAATTACTGAATTAGTGAGCCGGGCCCAAGGTAAATAATACGCTTCCATTGGTTGAAAAGATATTTAATATCAGAATACAGAGTATGATTTACAGAGGCTTTTCTCGTTCATACCACAAAATGCCTGTGGTCGTGGGCTATGTTTGTCTCAAACTAGACTTGACTGACAAAAGGGTCCTTACATCATTAGTGACCGATCGTCCATGTTGTCCCAGATCAACCTATACATCCATGCCACCTGATTAAGGCTTCCAACGTTGGCGCTATTCATTCAATAAAGTATACATGTACTTGTGTCACTAAAATGAAACTATTGCCTGTAGATCTGTGGGGAAGGGACTGCTTATCAGAATCTACACTTGTCATCAATAGCATATGGTCATTTTCTTATGTAGTGGTAGTTTCTCAAATACTGTAAAGCACCTTTTATTACATGTACATGTACATGTCTTAGTGCCCCTTAGGGTTTATTCATTTATCTCATTGAGATGATTCTCATATGTACGTGTACTTTGCTTAGTCACGGCGGGTATAGTACGTCACATCACGTTAGTTCCGTTTCCAGATACATTTAGATACATTTTCTTAACCCTTAGAATGCGGGAACAGGAAATTGACGTCTGCTGTTGTTTCATATTTCTTCTTTTTTCTCAATAAAAACATGGTTTGACAGCTCTTCAGAATCATTTACCCCAGAAACCAATATAATAATGTCTGCTGATGACTCCATCTTTATAGTCATAGCCGTTTCGGAGTTACATAAATGTAAGTTTTCTCGAAATAACTCTGAGACGGCTACAGCTATTGTGATGTTGTCATCAGCAGATGCTAGTATGCCATTTCCTGGGGTATCTGCACTTTATCACATAAAAATTGTCCCATCATTTGCTGAGATATTTAAGAAAATATGTCAGGAAATTGGGCTTAAAAGCCAGTGTGTGTGATCTACTACACCCACCGTGTTAGTTTGCTTCCTTGAAAATGGAAGCTAATTAAATCTGCAGATTATTTTAGTAATTTCTGCCATTTCTCTGGAACTCAAAATAATGTATTACAAATGTGTACATGCTTGCCAAAAGTGAATTTATCCCTGGATCTTGAATTATCTCCCCCTTCAGTCTTCAAATTTTGCAATATTTTTGTTTTGCCTTGGAGCATGACAAACTTTTAAATGGTAGAACATACAGGCTTGTTATTTGGTATAGAGCTTTCTTATGATGTGTAGACGTGCAAAATTTATTTAATCTTTGTTTGTTTGTTTCTCTTTTCCTGGATTATCTCCTCCAAGTTTTTGTTATACCTTTGAGTTTTGTTTATAACTTAACCCATTATATTCTGAACATACAACAATCACATTACTGACGTGAAATTTCACATACTTTCTTATTTCTCCTCAAAAGTATATGTTGTGACCATCCATTTGAACTGTCTCGTTGAGACAGTTCAAATGAGTGGCCACATAATATGCTTTCATTGAGAGTTGAGAAAAATTGAAATGAATACTGTTTATAAAATTTGCATACACTTAACAGCATATTCCCTCTGAAATAGGTTAAAAGTGGGAAGTGAATCTATTATGCCATGAACACAACCAGAGTGTGAGGTAGGATTCCACTCTCATTGAGCACATTCTGTCATTAGAAGTACAATTTTACAGTAGACCATGGTACTATCAGATCTATCATGATATTACTATTGAGGTAAACACTTGAGTCAATCAGCGTGGTCAATCATTGAGCTGTATATCGGTATGATGTCCAGTAGGTGATGGACATGTTTATTGTTTACATGAGATTATATAGATATAATGACATTCATGAGATTATTTGCCGTATAATATCATCGATGTGTGTGACAAAATTCACGATCAATGTTTAATAACTTGTGTGAAATTTGCATTGAAGTCTTTTGCTTTAGTTTGAGAAAGCCATGTGCCATGTAAAAAAATGGTGAAAAATATCCTAATTATGTTTAGAAATCAGCAGAAAGTCAGATAAATAAAAATTGCCATGAAAAAAAAAATCTATAATTATTAAAGGAAAAGTCATTAAGATGAGTGTGGCAGTCATGTTGTTTGACTGTCACAAATATCGCCCAAAACCCCATTTTTTAAACCAAACCTTTTGTATGATGTCCACATATGACGAAGCTTGTACAATGCTTGTACTGTTGTTAATTAAGCAAATGTATATTTCTTGCTATTCTTAAGATTTCTTTAATAAGAAAAATACATTAACAATTTAAATGCAACAAGTTGACTTACCATTTCACTGGATTCCTTATTTCCAAAATCAACCCGGACACAAAATTATTCTCATTAATCAAAAATATTTGAATTTTGACATTTCTGCACACAATAGTCCATCAACGCAGGCATGTGCTTGTAATCTTATCCTCGACCAGTTGAACACCCAACCTGCGTAATCTAAACCTCACCAGTCTAAATTGAAAGCTACCGGCAAATTTGGATGAGATTTTTTTGGTGATTCTATTATAGATGTCATCTTATTTAATGTTTCTGTTGTTTTTTCGACCAGTGTAGACCCAGATCAGACTGCGCGAATGTATTCGCGCAGTCTGATCTGGGTCTGCACTGCACTGAGGTGGGGAGTGATTATGTCTGGGGGGGGGGGGGGGGGGGGGGGGGGGGGGGGGGGGGGGGGGGGGGGGGGGGGGGGGGGGGGGGTGGGGGGGGGGGGGGGGGGATTTTGTCCTACACTCATCCAAATCAGGATGTATGTTTGTACTAGCAGATCAGGACTCCCAGCTAGGCTGGCCATAAATCATTATAAGCCCCATTTCTCCTGTCACATTTGTCATAAGATCAGAAACGGTTGAAATGTATGTAGTATAGTGTAGACCAAGATCAGCATGTATATATCTGAAATCTGATTCAGGTCTTCATTGTTCATTAATTAGCCAACAAAACATACCTGTTGCTTCCAACAGTTCATTAGTGGGTTAGCAAATCAGATCACAGATCAAACTGTTGATAAGTCCCATTGTGTTATGGTGAATCACTTGTTTACACAACACTGATTGAATTAGAAGATGACACTGATATTGTCACATGTCTGTACATGATTAAAGGTTTCTCTCCCAAGTTCATCTAAATACACACTATTATTGAAGGGGTAGCTGGGGGGGAGGGGGTGGGGGGTCAAACATGTGGAATTAGACAGCAACAACAACATGTGGGCAATTCATATTATAATATATAGTAAATACATGGTTAGTGCCGTCGAATATAAAATATATTTGGTTGAGCCTTAGACATCTCTATAAAGTTGTCAGGGTGAAACCGAATATATTTATATTCGACGGCACTAATCATGTATTTAATTTATACTGCATACCAAACTTAATCGTTTGAACGTGCGTGATGTCATGTTTTGACGTCATTCCTTCGCCATACGTCACAAATCTAGCGATGTCATTCAAAGCAAAATAGCGGCATCCACGCTCGGTAGATTCGGTATTGTATCTGATTAAATCTCCGATTTATTTGCGATGAGCTTCAATATTGGCTGGTTTTAGACTACACAGTTGTCATAATAAGCATTGCAATCATAATGGACCTATCCATGTCGTTGGTTACTTCGCATATACTGTAAAAATGGACAAAATTCAACTGAACAGAGAGCGATTTCGATTTTATAATTTGCCGCCATCTTCAAGTGCTGTTGAGACTGACCAATCAGAGGCCGCGATTAGGGGTCAAAGGTGAAAAAATAAAGTCCCGTCTCTACATGACCTTTGCTGGGATGTAAAACCCATTCCTGCTGAGAGGTCATTGTTTTATAGAGTGTGGTCAGTTGATTGGGATCTCCTATTTATGATATCTGTGTTGACAATACAAAGCTTCTTCGTGTCAACAGGGTTTAATTGTAAACTTTTACATTTCAGGGGGCCGTTTCTTTATGATAGTCTGGAAATTTTAATTAATTGATGGATTTACATTTATTGATCATAGGCTGCATGCAGCCTTTGCTCAATAAATGTAAATTCAATAATTGTTTTCGAGAAAACATTGTTAATGTGAAATTTACAGACTATCATAATTTTGCACTTGGGAACATTTTAGTCGTACAAGGTTTAGTGAAACGGCCCCCACGATAAAACGGGATCAATGGAGATTTTGATTAGCATAGCATCTGATCAGTTTCCACATGCCTAAATCATGGTGAAACTCTAAACTGTTTATTTCATATTTCAGAGCCCAGACTTATATGTGGGTGTGACTGGAGAAATGGGAATTGTGTGATTTGTGACCAGTGTCGCTCCTGATGAAGTATCACACTCCTGTAGCCTGATAGTGATCTATATTGATTTTTAGAAGCATGGCAGGTGTTTCAGTGATGGAATATCCTGATCAGGCTGTGTGGATGCACAGGCTGATCTGGATCTACACTGATCGAGCAATACCCAGAAGCCCCATTTCTCCAGTCACAGCCACATATGACTTTCTTAGCCCATTCTCTAAATTCATTTTTGAAATCACACAGTTTGGTCAGAATGCACAGCTCATCGTCGACTACCACCCTGATGTTGAGCATGAGAATGGAGTATGTACTCAGAGGTTTTATATGTATGGGTTATATTGTTAAAAAAAGTCATAAATTATCCAAAAATGGTGCATATCCTGAGACGAGCCCCATTTCATCTATATCTACACTGTTTGCTAACATTCATATAGAGTTTGGGATAAGTGTTAAAGGTGCATGCCCACTCGGTAGGCACAGAATGTTCTTTATATAAATTAAATAAGTGTATAATTGTGTCGCTATTCCACCAGTTCTAAACATTACAAGTGCCCGCTATCCAGATATAATCATTTAGTAATATTAATTTTACTGATAGTGACGCGCGGTGGTAATAGGCTATTTTCATATGCAAATGAGGCATGATAGTTTTTGTCTCGTCTGCGAAGCGGAAAGCGAGACATAGGTTTTGCTTTTCCCAGAGTCGTCGTCGTCGTCGGCGTCGGCGTCGTCGTCGTCATCATTCAATGTTAAGTTTTCGTGTTACGGTCATTACTTCAACACCTTATCAGCTACAGTGATCAAGCTTTATACATACCTTTACTATGATATGTAGATGAATATAGGACTATTAAAAAAAATTCCGGGCTCCAGGATCAAGGTCGAACTCTATTTCTTTCTATGCTACAAACTGAACATTAATGCATGAAGACCCGTTTTCTTGTGCGCTCTGTACACCTTACCTGTAGAGAGAACAATAGCCTTCTCCAGTTGAACACTTCTGCATGTGCAAGCATGTGCAAATTTCCAGCTTCACCACTAAATGTCTGGCTAAATTATTACAAGGTAATTTATGTACCTGGGTATTACATTTCCGTAAACTGTGTTGACAATATTGTGGCAATATGTGGACCTGTGCAGATATGATATGTAGATAAATATAGGACTATTATAAAAATTCTGGGCTCCAGTAGTGAGCATTATTTTTTTGTTAATTTTGAAACTTTTTTTTTTAAACTTTTTTTCCATTTTTAGCCAGGTTTTTTTGGGAAAAAAATCATTTTAAACTTTTTTTTTTAAAACTTTTTTTCCATTTTTAGCCAGATTTTTTTTTGGGAAAAAATCCACGCTATTGGATTGGCGAAAGCCAGTCGGGCGGGCGGCGTCCACAATCAATGTTAAGTTTTCGTGTTTCAGTCCATTTCTTTGTTACTGTAACACATAGGACCAACAAACTTTCACAGCTTCATATTAAACCAAGGGGTGCCCACCACATATCACTATCCAACACGTTACCTTTTTAAACTTGACCCATTTTTTCCGCGCAGTCAATGTTAACTTTTCGCGTTTACAATGTTAAGTTTTCGTGTTTAAGTCCATTTCTTTGGTACTGTACCACCTAGGACCACCAAACTTTCACAGCTTCATGACCAAGGGGTGCCCACCCATACAACTATCCAACATGTGACCATTTTTTTTACCTTCACCTATTATGTCTACGTAATTGACTTAGCCATTTTCAATGTTAACTTTTTAACGTACGTCTGGTTAAAGTTTTTTGGTTAAAGTTTTTTGTTATACTATGTCTCTGCAACTGCTTCGCCCATTACCTTGAAACTTTACATGGGTGTTTATCATCATCCATATTTTCATTCTACCCCCCAACCGTGCGGCCCCTGTGCGCAATGTCAAGGTCAAATTACTTTGAATTTATTTGTTAAAGTTTTTTCATGTATTATATCTCTGCAACTGCTTCACCCATTACCTTGATACTTCACATGGGTGTTTATCATCATTGTCGCACCTGCTTGCGGAAAGCGCAATATCGTCGGCATTTTGGCATACGTCCGTCCGTCCGTACGTCCGTGTGTCCAGTTAAAGTTTTTTCGTTAAAGTTTTTCCATCTACTATATCTATTTTTTTAGTGTCCATGCCTCGCCCCAAGGCGCAACATGCAGGCCACGGCCATCTAGTCTACAAAAAGTGGGTATAATTATGTTATCCAAGTGTCCATGCTTGGAAAAAACCTGGCCTTCGTGTCTTTGCCTCGTTTCTTGTTGTCTAGTAGCATAAGGTCGTAAGTGCTATATACCGACTATTATCATATACTAAAACAATTATTGACTAGTGAGCCATAGAATATAATCTGATATTCTATGGCTCACTAGTCAATAATTGTATAATATGTTCGGGCCAGTGAAAATTGCTTTCTGGCCCAGGCTCGAGGTCAAGGCGGCGGTACAAGGTGAGACATTTGATTCCGCGGAATTCTTGTTAATTATTTATACTAATTAAATGTGTCACCTGAAAAAATAATATTTTCGACAGATTATAAAGTATGATCATTGCACATCGTAAAATAAATACAGAGAATAAATAGTAATGTCCGTTAACATTTTAAGGAAACACGGTTATCGCCCCTGATATCAGTGTGGAAAATTACTTCTGATATAAAATGTATAATACTGCCAATCACTACGTGGGGTAATGGTGAATGAATGTTTCTTTTGCCAGAAAATGTCTCAGATGATGTCTCTGATATAAAGAACATTTTGTGCCTACTGAGTGAGCATGTACCTTTAAAGTTTTATGTAATGTTTGGCATCACAATCATAATTAACCCATTCAAGTCTATAGATACCATACTTTTTATTGAAAACAAAATACTTTGTTTATTTCTCCATAAAAGTATATGTTGTTATCACTCATTTGAACCATCTTGTTGAGATGGTTTATATGATTAGAAACAACATATACTTTCGAACAGAAATTAAAAAAATAGCGAAAAAAATTCACAAAGTTTCATACTACATGTAATGTAATTGTATCGAGTCTATAATTGGTTAACCCTTTCAACACTACATACCTCTTTTGTAATGTTTGCCAACAGTGTATATCCAGATGAGCCGGCTCGTAAAGAACTGTCTCATCAGGATCTACACTTTTTGCAAGTAACTGTCATATTTTTTTAGAATAAAACACCCCCTGTTATAAATGGACTAGTCTGAAAATTATTTTGTGATTATTAGATTGGTCGGAAAATTAACACATTCAAATCCATCCCAGTTATTTAGGTGTGACGGGGTTAAGCAATCAATGACGTGTGCTTTCAGGATGTGACGGAGGTACTGGACCCGGCTATACGGCCAGTCCTGATGCACGAGACGTTCCGAAGGGGCGGACATCTCGTCATCAAGTTGGGTGATACCGAGATCGAGTACAATGACAACTTCAGGTAAATACTCATGTTCATGATTACAAAGCTTTATGAGCCTTTGCTCAGATTGCATGTTTTGATTAACCCTTAGACCGCTATCATAATTTTGTTGTTGTCTGTTTTTATCATCAAAAACATGCTTTGACAGCACTTTAGAATAATTTACAACATGCTTTGACAGCACTTGAGAATCATTTACATTGGAAATGATTCTGAATTGCTGTCAAACCATGTTTTTATTGAGAAATAAGGCTGGATATAAAAGCAAC